>OZ021691.1:24196768-26596768 GCA_963978525.1 Ornithomya fringillina
TTTCAGCAATGGCACAAAATTCATTACAATCTTTTTTTATAAAACCTCAACAACAACAAACGCATGCATAAGTATTCCAACGATAAGGAAAAGACGTTGAGGTTTTTTTGAGGAATAGACGTTTGAATAGATGGATGAATTGCTGGTTGCTCGACTGGTTGGTTTCTTTGGGAATGTTAAAGACCGGTAGCCTGTACACGAATGCATTAAATGCTGACATATCAGCAACTGCAAATCTGCAGAATGTATAAGATTCAATTTAAAATCATATTCCGTTTGTGTTAAGTACTGAGGCGGAGTTTCATTTAGTGTGTAGGAAAACGTTCGTTATGCTTGCACCCAAAACCAATTCAAGGAGACTCTAGAGCTTTGTCTACTGTCTCTGTGAGAATTTTTTATAATTGCCGAAAGTTGGGTCCGATTTTCTTAAAATATATAGAAAATATTTCTAATAGAAAACCAAATGCCGATGCTGTAGAAGAGAAAAATAAAACTTGACTGTGGCACGTTGTATAGCACTGTACAAAACACTGCTTAAACTTATGAAAACTGTATAGAAGACCACTTTTTGTGCTTTTTCAATAGGAAAGGGGCATATGAAGTTTGTTATTGTGGTTGCAACACCCAGAAGGCGACTTTACATACATACATACAGCATAAAAATCTGATTTGATTTGAACGTTGTCGCCTCTGTGATCATGTATCTGGTTTTGGAAAGCTGACAGTCGTACATTTTGAGGTATTTACCTGAAATTTTTTACAACTATTTTTAGTAGAAATGTGAAGGATATCCGTTTGAAATACCCAGAAGCAGGCGTCAGGGTCTTTGCAAAGTATATATATTCTTAAAAAAATCGATCTAGTAGTCGGTGTATCTGTTTGTTGTTGAAACGCACACGCTAGTAAATTATAAGATATTTGGCCGCATTTACACATTTTGTACAAATATTTCTGATATCTGTACACAGGTCGCTACTTAAAATGGGCAAAATCCGTCAAGAGCCACGCGCACAATCGACAAAAATATATTTATCTGCCACAAAAATTACGCTGAGAAGTAGAAATCTGTTACGCGTATTTGTAATAACCTAATCTATAGATGTACTAAAATTGGCGTGATCGGATAACGAACTCGCCAATAATTTACATAAAACCGTACTCAACGTAAACCTTGACTTATACGTTAATGGGTAAAACAACAATTTTACAGGGCTTAATCGTGTCACGCCCAGTGTTTGTGTGCATATGAGAAGGGTATTTAAGATTTGATCCAAGCCAAATTTAGGTTTCTTGCTGGTTGTTTGCTTGACTTTACGTGTGCCATACAGACAATTCACGTTTTAATACCGAACAGGGTTTTTGTGCGTTCAAGTATTTTCCGCATATTTCATTAGGATTTCATATAATACGTACATAAGTAAGCGTGCGCGTTTGTGTGAGTGTGCATATTTTTTAACGGTTGTTGCCAAGCTAGAACGCCGTTGGTGGCACCAAGTATTCATAGCCCATTTAATGCCGAGAGTTCTTTATATTTAAGGAGACTTAACTGGTAAGTGGAGGCAGTTACTTGGGGTCGTACAAAACTTATTTCTAAGCACAATACATTAACGTACTATCCCATGGAGACTTGTGCTTTGGCATTAAGCATGTGTGCACCTATATGTTGCACGTTTATTGACAGTCCGTGGCACATCGAGTTATTCATCAATTCGTCAAAAAAGTCTCTGGTGGCATACACAATCACATTTGCATAAAAAATACATAACCACAGCCGAGTACAGAAAGCGTTCACAATTGTTAGTAAGACTGCTGGGACTTTTCAGCACCACCACGCCACACAGTAAGGCTTCCGCGTTTTACATGTTCTGCTGTTGTGCTAAACGTTACTTTAAATGGTTTATGTGGTGATTTTTTTATACATATCCACAACGTTACGACGAATTAAACGACCAACTCACGATTTATTTGTCATTTAAAAGTCATTTAAAAGTAGCTGTCGATAGACGATGACGTTTAATTGGCTATTCTGCTTCTTTTTTGTGTGTTCCTTTTTCGTTCATCGCATTGCATTGCATAGAATTGTAATATGACTTAAAAAAACAACTTTTCCTTAACTTTACTGTATACTTCGATTCATATTCACAATTGCTGCTACACATATATACACATGTACACAAAATATAGGCTTTATTATGTTTTGTTTTTCCATCAAACGAAATGCTTCAAAGAAGGTTTTGCAAAGAGCAAGAAAGGTTTTCAAAAGTAATTGGAACAAACTTTGAATTAAAATTTCTCGTTATAGACCGATTTTGGTAAATTGTAGGCATGGCTTTTATCACAATCCAAGAGTTATTTCTTGTGACCACAATATACGATTTACTAATCCAGAACAATTGTTTGTTGCAGTCGTCCGAATATGCTCTCAAGTCCTAATATGTTTGTATGCCATGACGCATAAGTATAAGTGAATAAGACACATTTCAGGTAAAAGTTTGTTTAATTATTTCCCAAGAAGCGGAAAGACACCCTTTGATATTCATTTTCTTCAGTCTCTTTACATATACATTCAAACAAATTGCTTAAAATACATTTATTTACATTAAAACAGTTATAGCTTCACGCTTAATTGTTTGCATTGCCTTGTTTCATATATTGCTGTCTTTCTTGTTCTCCTCACAGAATGAGTAAGAGCATAATTAAACGGTGGGTGTGGTAATTAAATTAAGCGGCACTAGACATTTGCTCATAATATTCATTGGGTACATCATCATATTGTAAACAAAGTAGTGCTCTTTGCGTGCACATGTATGAATGTGAAGCAATGAGGATAATTATGTACTCACATATTCACTTAGCAATGAAAAGAACACTTTTCAACTTCTTCGGCTGGGGTCTGTGCTGATCGTTACGCTTCCGTGCATAAAGGTAAGAATTTCTTAAGTTATTGTATGCAAATTTAATAAATCTATTATAAATAAGTATGGGGGAACAAATACTTGTAATACATTATGTAGTTGTACATAACTTTGCACGATCAATTATGAAATTATTAATATAACCTCCATATAACCAGGGGAAGTGTACTAAGTTTGTTCCATTTGCAACAAACAGAAAGAGGCGCGAGAGATTCTATAAAATATTTATGCTGATCAAAAAGCACCAAAAACTGAGTCGATCTAGACTTGTCGTAAATTTGAAGTTGTTTCTAGTTTCTGCAGGAAAATTTCTATTTAAATTGAGCAGAATCGGTTGAGGGTCATGCCCACAATTGATCAAAAAATGAATTATTAAATTTCCTACACGGATTTATATTTACCCCTCTCATCGGCGTACAAAAATGCGCATGATCTGATAACAGACACGCCCCTAATTTGCAAAAAAACCGTACTCAAGGTAAAACTCTACTTGCAATATTTGACGTAGGTGACCCTATAAAGATTTGAAATTTATAATGATGCTTCCTCCCTTACGCCCGGAACAAAATTGTGAATTTTATTTGCGTTCAAAAAAATTCAATTCAATTAATTTTCCTAACTATTTAAAAGAGGTTAATGATGGTGACAGACACTTAATATAGAATTGTTTTTTTTTTGAAAATATTTTGCCCTATTATCCAAAATTAAGGATAAGGTTGATATTCTTTCTGGCGTTCTAAATATGTCACCAAAACGGTTGCGCCTTTCACTTATATTGCAACACAAACTTCAATGTTTGTTAAAATATTGCACTTGTAAAATGCCACGCCCACAGTAAAATGTAACCTAAAAAACGAAATAAAGCTTCTCTTCCTGCTTCCTAATTATCTCTTCACAACCGTGTTGTACAGTTTCCTGTAAAATGTTTCAATTCTCTTCTCGTTCTAACTTCTCATAAACATTTTCTTAGAAGTGAAAAATTGCAGCAATTTTTGTTTTGCATTCAGCTCGGAGTCTTTTGTGCAAATAAAGTAATTACGCCCACTTACTTAAATTGGCATTAACACGTTTAACCATTTTAGACACAATTCATCAGTAGACTGCGGGCAACCTTTGCCAAACGTTCAAAACTAAGAAAACTACTCTTATCTACCATTTTGGGCAAAATTTTGTGTTTGTTTGTTTGCTTCGTCGTTTGTTTGTTGTTTGCTCCGACAATAAATGCTAAAAGCTGCCTGTAACCCAGAAAAACTACTCAAATATATAATCAATGGCTTAGTGCCTCGAATCCTAGCTAGCTATTGTACAACCGTGGCTATGATTTATAACTTATCGTGTTTGCAGCCATGGTCGTGTTGTTGATATTCATCATAACCAATTTTCGTTTACGTTTACGTTTACGTTTACATTGAGCGGTGCATAGGTTTAGCAAATGGTTGCCTCTACGTATTGTCCAAACTCGTACACACAGTGTCATATAAAAACTCCTCTTCCTCTCTCCATCTCTATGTACAAACACAACTTCATGTTAAGCACTCAATTTCAGTCATGCTGGCCTAACACCAAAATGTTTCAAACATTCCTTTTTTATTGTATTGGAATTTTTTTTGGTGATTTACTGCTTCTTTCTTTTTTGCCCCATTGCCCATAAAAACGTGTAAAGTGGGTGTAAACGTAACGAAATTGAGATTGTTTTCGAGCCACTTGGTTTTTTTCCCTTAATCCATGCCATGAATGCTAAAGTATTCACAAGGTAGACGCGATCTCAAGGGCAGTAGCCACTACAATCTTCTGGAAAACCAGAAGTCAATAAAATTGAAAGAAACTTTTTTTTATATTTTTACTCTAAAATTAAGTCATCACCCGAAAATCAATCAATTAATATTTACAAAAAAAAAAAAAACATTACACCGTTACAAGGAATAAAAGGAAGTGTAAGGTTGTCAGTATTCGGTCCAAATTCGAAAACGTTGCTTCAAGTGATTGAAAACCTACAGTTAATTAAGTCATTATAAAATTTTCAGATATTTTCCAGCAGCAACCAATTGTTTACAATTTTACAAAATTACAGTAATGCGGGGATAGCATTTCTTTTATTCATGAGGTGACTCACCTCCTTACTTGCCTTTGGTATAGTTTCCCACTGTTATTATGCCGCACGATCAATCTATAACGGCATCAACAACAAAAATTAAAAATCAATAAAACCGTGAACGAAATGACAAGTTGATTGAAAAAACATCAAAACAAATTATAGTTTTAATGGTCAACGTTTACGCTTTTTTAATGATAATCGCGTAAAATAATCATAAAAGTATCGTAAAATTTGACTTTTATTAAGCAATTGACAATGCCGGCAGCCAGCCAAACGAGCCAACAGCTAAAGCCAGTTAGTCAACCACACAGCCGCACCACCGGCTAAGTAGAGTCGCACACATACAAAATGGTTTCGCTTGGCAGCGGTTCATTTTCTTGTACACATCATAGGAGAAAAGTCACAAATGTTAAGTGAAACCAGAATCTCACTTCACACCAACATATTCAGGTGCTTTAAATATCTGTGTTTGTGTGTGTGGGAATATATTTTTCCTTTTCTTAAATGTGCTGCTAAGGATTTCTGATAATAATATTTAGAATTTATGTCCCATTCCCAGAGTCAAAACAACAAGTTTGTGCACAAAAACACACAAACCTAATATCCATGCAAGTGGTTATAACTGTCACTGCATTATAATACAATATTTATGCATGCACGCTGTTGAGATGAAAGTGAAACTGGTTTTATTTCTCGGTTAGCTATTGAATTTACAAACTCCGCATTGCTGGATGAGAGCGAAATTGTGTCAAAGGTGAATGAGTGATAAAGGAAGGCAGAAGTGATAAGTAAAAGGCTTCATTTGACAAATATTTGTGCATCACAAAACTATTATCGCTTAATTTAATGTTAATAAAAAAGTGCGTACGTCCGCACTAAAAATGAACTGCGCTTACACTCTAATTGGTGGTAAACGTTAATGGATAGCTTCACCATTTGGAAAGTATATGTGTAAAGTTTTGGTTCATCTATCGTAAATTGTACAATAAATCGAAACCCGTTTCCTCCAACGATGTAGAATTTCATTTATATCATTCAATCACTTTACTGATTCATTCGCGTTGCTCAAGTTCTTAATATATAGATTCTACGTATACATGTGTGTTCGGATTAATACAATATTCATTGAACCCATTGACTGATAAGTGCTTTACTTTCACAGATAACATGAAGTGCATCTCCACGAATTTGTATTATAGCCTTAAGCCATTAACTTACGCGCTTTGTGACGGATCGTCTTCTAAAAAATTATTTTATTTACCACGTTTTGTTGTATACTCGTACTTCTTATGTGCATATGTATTAAAAAGCCGTAAAATCTATTGCCACAACCAAATAATATCGTATATAAAAACCCTCGTAAATGTCTTGTTGGGTTAATGAACATGAAATACATGAAATAAAATAGACTTTATGGTTAAGTAAATGCCGCGATTTATATGAGACCATAACTTTTATGAGAGTTTTACGACTTAGCGCCACTCTAAACACGTCAAAGTGATTGCATCACTTGAGTTTGATTGAGTAATCTCAGTCTCACTCAAACCCCTAAATGATCGCAATGTCTGGGCGAAATATATCTGCCTAAGGGTGCACAAGGTTTGAGTTCAAAAGGTTGTTGTTCAATACACTTGGCACATCCACTCTATGCTTACCGGTTTTGTCGTTCCTCTAATAACATTTTTATGTCCTTTTTACGATCTTGACGCC
This sequence comes from Ornithomya fringillina, assembly GCA_963978525.1. Lineage (NCBI taxonomy): Eukaryota > Metazoa > Arthropoda > Insecta > Diptera > Hippoboscidae > Ornithomya > Ornithomya fringillina. The sequence continues at coordinate 24,203,489 of OZ021691.1, forward strand.
TGTTGCTTTAATTTGCTTTCATTTCAATAAATGTTGTAATGATGACAAGCCATAAAAATGTTGTAAGAGTATTTTACTCTTTCTTTATGTCTCGCGTTTTTTTTTTTTATTATTATTTTTAACAGTTTATACTTGTTCCCAACTACTGGCACAATTATTTTAATTTTTCTCAGTCGCTTCACTGATTGCGTGCGATGCAGTTGCTTGGGATTATTGATTTGTGGTTTTGTGTGTATGTCAATGATAATGATAATGTTGCCAAAGGGGCGTGATGGTTTCCTCTTTGATTGTGGAGTAGTACGTACATTACACTAAACGCAAAACTCACTCACAACGTAATAAAATTATATTTGATGACTTGTTCATGACTTGTGTGTTCAGGTTTACTTCCACTTTTATTGCATTTTAACGATTTGTTTTGATGTATTCACAACCATCACTGCTAACTGCCAGTTGGGCGTTGCTTATGTATGTGAGAGCAATCCAGACCCGAAACGATGTGTTAATGTGTGTGAGTAATAAGTAGTTTCGTACAATTAAGGAAATTGTATCTTTCATCTTCATGCGGAGCATTGATATTTCTATTTTAAAATATCAATTGTCGAATAGAATAAGTGTTGTGTGTATGTTGGTGTAGATTTTTGTAATATTTCGCCCCCTCTGTTTTTCCGATCACTGTATATCTCAATTTTCAATCTGAACAATCGAAAACATTTGTCGTTGTTTTCTTCGTATATGCGCAAGAGAAATGTTTTAAAATATTACAACAACTAAAGAATCTCTGAAGTTGTACAGTTCTTCTAAAATGAAAATTTACTAAAACCATTAAAGTTCGGATATTGAGTTGCTTACTTGTGGTTGATCTGTTACAACTCTCCCTTCTTCTTTATTTATATGTAACGTAGCGTTGTAAGTGACATTTTAATATTTTTTTTTTTGGTGACACCCCATATTTCACTGGGTTTGTCTTCCTCTACGCATCTGATTGTGAGTAGGTAAAAAATACAACAAAATTTTCTTGTAAAGCGAGTAGAGTAGTAGAGTCTACCACGTAATCTCCATCTGGAGGACGTTTGAGAGCAAGTACAGAAATGCACATTTTTAAATGTAGCATGGGAGGAAAGCAAGAAATGTTGAAGGGTGTCCCATACGTGATCTATGCCGTACACACTTTTTTGTTTCTTTACTTTTCCTCTTTTCAATAATTCCACGTTTTTTATGGCTTTCGAGTAATGAGCAACTGATCCATTCAAGTGCATGTTGTTGCTATTGGTGTTGTTAATTTTAAACAACAACTCTCGAACGCAACGCACTGTCAGACATTGTCTTAAAATGGATGAATGCCATCTTGGGCGCATTAAGTAAATATTAAATCATTGTAATGGGTGCTGTGCGTTGTACTGCACATATTGAAGGGTGTGTGTTTGTAAGTGTAGAATTCCTATGTGGATATTGAACACATGTGTGCGCGCATCTCAGACTTTTTTCATACATATACATTTCTTTAGCATCGTCTAACATCATCAATGTTATTTATATGATTAAATGGTGCGGTTGCAGGGAAATTACTTGCAGCGTACTTAGGCTTGTTGGTTCCTTTGGCATGTATTACGTTGCAATACTTTCTTTTGAAATATAAATCAGGAAGGGCCCCCTCTTCATGATTTAGATTAGGAGGGAGGCGAACTAAATTTGGCTTAGTCCAAAACTTAAGTAGCTCTTAAGGGCGCAACTTATGTCTGATTTTTCGCAATTTAAATAGCGATCTGAATGCGAAAACTAGAAGTGTCAGTACAAAGTATCAGCTTAATATCTCAAATTTTATGTCCGTGAGTATGCAAGCAAAACATGGACACACGGACATACAGTCTAGATGAACTCAGTTTGTGATGCTGATCAAGAGTAGGGTTTTGGACAGGTACTCTGGCTGTTGCAAATGCAGTGACCCCATCTGAAGTGGAGGGTATAAGAAATGTGTTAGCGCCAAACCAGACATGTTGTTAATGCTGATAAATATCTGGTTATGGTAATAAATCATAATTGGCTCTTATAGGCAAATACTTGATATGAAGAAGTATCAGCAAAAAAAGAGACAACGACGAGAAATGAAAACAGAATGAAATAACAAATCTGGCACATTACAACAAAATAATCAAAATTTAACAATAACAACTGCATACAATATAAAGAGAAAGTTATGAATGCGAGGAATGCAAAAGCAATTGTGAAAGGAGCATCATTACTGTAGCATTGGTGATTATGTTGTCGATATCACGAGGGCGCGTTCGCATTTACAAAAGTCACCAATTAACTGAAAAATTTGTTATTGATCGGGCACACCACATGCAGCAAGAAACACACAAACCAAGAAAAACGACATAAAAAAACTGAAGTAAGGGTACGGAACCGACCAGAGTATGGCCTCGAGATCCTTTTTTGTGCAATTGTTTCAGCAGAACAATGAGAAAACATATTTTTATGATTTATTACTCGACAAGTAATAATTGAAGGTAAAACGCACACACGTCGTTATAGAGAAACAACAACTCAACAGCCTCTCCACTGTGAGCACGTATGAAATTGTACGAAAATTGTTCATTATTTATTGTTTTAGATAACGAAGCGATAACAGGACTTTTTCCATATTAATTTTTTAGTACCGTTGACGTCACAACAAATCGTCCTTAAGAAAAGCAATTTGCGAAAACAATGTGAAGGATTTATTTTTTACCTTTTTAAAAAGTGACACGAATTAGTTGTGAAACGTACACAATTTAAGAACAGTGCCGTTCAGTTGATTGTTAAAAACGGTCCAATTTTGAAGGCTAGCATTTCGTCTAAAATATCGCTTACATATGTAACTTGTCTCATTTCGAACTTAAATTTATGTGTAATTGATTTGATTCATTTTTATACCCTCTACCCTGCTACGTTTTTTGTTCCGCTAGCAACCCCCAAAAGAAAGTCTCGGAGAAACTACAGAGTGTATATTTTCAAATCCCAAATTCACCAAAAAGTGAGCAACGAAGTTAAAATTATTCAAATTAATATTTAGTCTACACATCAATGTGCCGAAAGTAGGCGCGATCGGATAACATACACGCCCATATGTTACAAATATAATACATGTCAAAAAATTTTACTTGTTTGTTAAAGCATATGACATACACCTTTAGAAGGCGCAGTCAAATTCATAACACGCCCATTATAAAGGAGATGGTGGAAAGTATTTAACATTTGACCTAAATCAAGTTCTTATAGCCTCCATCATAACGACACGTGAGTAACAGAAAAATGTGATCTCTAAACACTTATAGGTACTAAATGATCAATATTGAGTTTATTTAGTCCGTGCATCTATATGAAATTCTACGCATTTTTGTGGGAACTCTCACGGCCTCAAAAATTGAACAGTTTCCTGTAATTAGGCAAAATCGGACAAAAGACACGTCCGCAATAGAGTTCTAAACTTTTCACCCATGATTTTCAGTACTTGCGCAGTCGTAAATTTTATACATCTGCGTCAAAACTATGGTTCTAAAATGGGCAAAATCAGACAACGAACTGAACAAATTTAAATAGTTTAGCGTGCTGAGTTGTGCCATAAATTCCGAATGCAAAGAAAAATAAAATTATCCCTTAATTTGTACATTCTAACGGTATATGAATATAATAAATTGGACCAACCGTTCAGAAGATATATTAAAGGGAAGATGGTATACTTCTAATAGAATTTCACAATGCATCATTAAATTGATCAATGCACACGTTTACGTCCATGTTTAGTGTAGTAAAAATTTGTTAGCTTTTAGCATTAATCCTGATATTCTGAAATTAAGCAGATCTGTTCATATTAGTACCGTTAAAATTTAAAACTATTTCTGAATTGACCACGCCCCTCTTCTAAGGCCCTTATATTCTATTTGAAAATGAATTTTGTATTAAACATGAATAGTAAGACCTGTAGACTTGAAATTGAGTACATATCATGCCTTCATATTTAGGTACCTCGGTATTGGAAATGAGTTAAATCGGTTCAAGGGTTTTCCAACAATTTTACAAAATATGCGCCCACCCATAATGCACTTATATAGGATTATAGATGAAATATGCTTTAGAGATTTAATTAGAATAATTAAATTTGGGACGAGCATTCCTCCTTTGTATGCGGAACAAACTTGGAAAAAGGGTGCGGTGGTTAAAGACTTGGTGCTTTTTTTAAGCGGGTGATTGTATCCCATATATAGCTTACGCCTAATGTAGCGCTTTCTTACTTGTTTTATTCGTTGTTGATTATAACATACAGCCATATACTTAAAAATGGTATTAAGTGAGATCAAACATTTGGATCGGTTGGTGTCTAATATGTTCTAAAATTTATACTATAATTGGTAAAAAGAACAGCACGGTTCTATGTGGGTCCACACTGTTGATATATGTACAGGCTGAAAAAATTGTTATACCCATGTCAGAACGTTGGTACAATCACGGACTTATAAAGGTTTCGATTATTCTAAAGAGTGTAGCAGTGGGTTGAGCCTCAGTCGGCCAGAATGTGGGAAAATTCAAATATAGTTATAGCTCCAAATAAATTACTTCCTAATATGAACAGAGAATGTGAACAATCCATAAGTATTTCTCAAAGTTGCGTGTTGCGAATTTCATTTGAAACCACGAAATGTTTATTTCTAATTTGCAAAGGATTCAACGCATAAACTTGCTCAAGCAATTCATCTCCTTAACTTAAGATAACGTTACAGAGGAGGAGTTGTCCGACTCTAACGCAATAATCTACTTAACAACTGATAAATTGATCAATTGAAAGCCGAGAAGGTGAAAACGCTTTTATATGTTTCTCTAAGTGACGCAAGCACTTCGATGAGCACTGAAGTGAGTTCGCCTCAAACCACAAAACTATTTTATGAAATAGACGTTAAATATTAATCAAGTTAGAGATGCGAGAAGGGATGTCTTGTGATTAAGTGAGTTCGGATTTTTTCTATTGAAATAAATTCATATGACGTGCAAGTCGCTATTCTATGCCACCAATATATTAACATTAGAGTTGCAAGCGTTTTTCATTAGAAGCTAAACTATTTTCCGTTGCACAATAAATTCCAACCGCATTGGGCGTAGGCCGAATCTAGGATGCCCTCTATCTATACAAATTAGAAAACAAAAGTGACAGAAACAGTCTCAGTGTTTCACCTTTGATGCTGATGTGATAATTCCAATATAACCTAAAAAATATAAAAATGCATTGTGGCGTGCCTATTAACAAATCCACCGTTTGGTTCACACTTAAGCTTAACTGCTCTGCATGAAATGCAGACACATTCGACAAAATAATTTGGTGGGCGTGCCTGAAGCAAATATTGAAATATTAGTTAGGTCAAGTTTTGTTCGAAAGTGTTTGTGTAGCAAAGCTGTTATCAGGTTCCATTCATTTGAAGGATGCGCCCATCAGTTCATTTATGTTTATATTTGGATGCTGAGCAGGAATACATTTGGAAGCTGTGACGAAATCTCTGAAGCCTCTTTCCACAAGTTGCAAACGCACTGACAAACTCAGTTTAAGATTCTCGTAGGAAAACGTCTCCAGAAATGTAGAAAACAACTGCAAACTAAACACCAGTTGCTTCTAACAATTGCCAATTGCCAATTGCCAATTATGTACAATATATAAATGAAAATCATACCAAATGAACATAATCACTTTAACGCATACCAGAGAAGATGAAATTGAAGCAAGACATAAGAAAACAATTGCACAAGTTGTTATGTCAAGCACACACAAGGAGACACACAAATGCGACCAAAAAGGAATAAAATAAATTAGAGGTAATAAGAAAGTTTAAGAAAATCATCTACACATCGTCAACGCGCCATCCAAAGAGCCAAAGAAGTCAAAGAACAAAAAAATTGAACTGAAAAAAATGTAAAAACCGGCAACAACTTGAATTACCGGGTAAACAAGCAACGTATGAATGAGGGGAAGTATAGAGCAGAAAACCCTATAGCGCATAAATATCTTAAGAACGTGTAAAAGAAGAGCATAACCAGGTCTCGAAAAGCATTTATTTTGTGTATGTGCAAGTTAATGAAGAGCCATCAACCAAAGGCAGCAAGCGGCATCACCCAGAGCAGCACAGCACAGCGCATAAACTTGGAGAAAATGTTACAAAACAATAAGAACAAGTGCATGAACAACACAAACATGTTTTACACATACAACCAGTTCAAGTAAACTCCACGTCAAAGCAAAAAACTGAGATGAGCCCAGCCAAGCCAAAGCACGACACTGCTCTGCCTTGCTTTCTACATACGTAGCATACACACAATAAATAGGTACCTGCTGAGGGAAAAATTACATCAAAACTAAATCGGCACTTTCGGTCGCAATAACTGCGACATTTACGATTATTTTACGGCCACTAAAATCAAAAGTGTAATTTACTGAATAGTTGTTGTATTTGTGGGTATCGGTGCAGCATCAGTTGACGCCAACAAACATAGCACAATAACACTCAAAATCAAAACAACAAGGATGCGTCTCTACACTACTTAAATATGTGAATTGATCGATGCAGCAGAGGCTGCGGACGAAGACTGCAATTTGCTGTTAAAATGAAAGCATCTTCACATCACCCAAAAAAATTTATTCATATATGTATATGTAAACAAATGCAGAATACAGGTACGTAAGTACGTCAGTACGTAAGTAAGGAAGGAGTGAATACGTGAAGAAAGCAAAAACCAGTTGCTGGCATCCCTTTACACAGTGTGCAGCGTTCGCCACGCCATATTGTGATCATCTTGTGTATGCCTATGATGACTGCCTCACCAACCGCACCACTAACCGTATGGATGGCTGACTGCCTGGCATTTGTACTGGTTGTGGTTTCTGTTCCTGCTTTGTGTTCTTCACCGTCCCGAATATTGCACTTGTTTTGTACAACTTTGTCTTTTTATAGTTGTTGCTGCTATCGATAATTCCTTTAGCGTATGTGCGTGTTTCAATTTTAGGTTATGCTGTAAATGGGCGCAAAGAATTTCTTGATTTTCCTCCATTTACATTCACTGCCCAAGTTGCGACCGCACTCTGTCGCACTCTATGATTCAACCTTTTTTTATTAGGTATACATAAAATCGGTATCGAAATCTCGAAGTCTGGATGGACCTAACCATTTCCATTTGTTATTGGCTGAGATAACAATTGAAAAACCTTATTAGACTGTAATTAAAGGTCGTATTTGTTACGACTTAAGACGTATTCTAAAGACTTTAGTGGCCGTTAAAGGTTAAAGTTAAAATTGTACACATGTCACACCTTAATACTTTACACCTACTTGTGGAGGGTACTCCAGATTTGATCCAAGCCAAATACTTTTGCTTTTTTTACCTGTTTTCTATAAAGAGCTGCAAGAACAACAGAACTTTCTGGCAACGGGTTTATATGACGATATAGCCAGTAAAACGGCGTTGCATTGCTTCCAGTCATTTTGTAGATACTTGAAATAATTTTACTGTTTAGCATTTACAAAATCGAGTACGTGTACCTGCAGCGTCGCGTAATTCTGCCTGGTATTAGTGAACATAAACACACTATGTTCGCGTATGTGCCCATGCATCTGTGTTTCCAAGCATGTTGTTTTTAATAAAATGTTCTTCAACAGCATAATCGTCATTATCATCTTCGTCCTCATCGTCATTGCCTCAATTATAGAGTCCGTGTTGGTTTTATTAAAAATTACTTCGCAGCATCACATTACAATCCCTTCCTCGTTGTGATTAAATTCTGCACAATGAACGCGCGCTAATATACACACACGCACACTCATACATGCATTCAAACTATAATTTGATTGATTTAAATTTTTCTTAGCCATCTATAAAACTATAGGATGTATATTCACACGAATATGTGAATGCAAGTCAAGTGCATTTCACCACAAAATGAATGCACAAATTTGCATTATGTGACATGTAAAGTGGAGTACCCGCCGAAGGAGGCCTTGAACCAATGGAAAAGCGACATTTCGGTTATTATCCTTATCACCTCCCAGGTTCTTACCCACTTATTTAAAAGTTTATTCCACATATTTTGCAAACACCCGCCACATAATATTCAATAAATACTATTGACTCCTCCTATCGACTGTACAACACGGGGAAATGTTGCAGTTCCGAATATCTCTTAAATTAAGCTTTATCATCGAAATATTTTCGGTAGATTCCATACAATCATTGATAACTACATAGGGCTCCACGGAAAATGGTTTACATTGCGCGCCCACAAAGACGAATACTTGAAAGTACAATCTAGAATTTTTTAATGGGTTTCGTGGATAAAAGCTGAAAACGTCGCATAATATTTTACTTTAAGTAATTTTTGAGAAGAAGTGCACTACATATCAGTACATAGCACAGATTTTGTTGTCAACTTTAGCATTTCCATTGAAGCTTCAATTTTAGGCCAGGGATGTGTATTTTATGGATTGTGGAATAAACGAGTAAAAATTTCTTTTAAAGTGTTTCTTTTTATATCCCTATGTCTTCATTTTCATGTAAATGAGAGTAACGCCGAAAAGCAGACGTTGCATTACATTAGGATGTAGATGTACTCTGAATCAGCTTCGAGCTATGTCTGGCTGTCCGGGTGTATGTGTACTGTGACATTCAATCTTCTGGTCGCAATAATTAAGGTATCGACTCCAAATGTACCTGAAGCGCTAGTACTTTCCCTACGCAGTTTGGTATTGAAATGCAACGTAAAGTTGAAATTGTTTAAGTAAATTTTCCGCATTCCTTATGGAGTACAGAAGATGTATTGACATGTACAATCCTCGGAAGTGGTGGGTGTTCAGACTTGGCCTCATTCAAGTAAATCTTTTACTTTCTTTCCAATTCAAATTGAAAATGGTCAAGTTGACTGTTGTTATAAGCTAAAGCAGATATTTTGATATTCTCAAAATACTGAGGAAAACATACCCTCCAGCTTGGTACCCAATTTACTACAAATATTATTTATGTATATAAATAAAAGTAGCATGTGGGCTAACGGTACGTTAATTACTTGTATATAAGTACATATATCTTATGAGAATCCTACAACAAAAAACATTGCTTGACACGCAAACATAGAACATCGAAGGTAAAACATAGCTTCACTCTAAAACATGACCGAAGTAAGTAATAGTGCAGACACAAACCTAGCATTGACAATCATGCCGTAACACTTGCTAGCATTGGCTACCACAGGGTGTGACGTGGAAGCACTCGAATAGTGGAGACCTCTAAGTGTGTGGCACGAAAACTCTAAAATAAAGTTTTACTTTATACGAAAACGCAACACAACGGCAATGCATAACGCGATAGTAAAAAGAATCACAAACGACAATTCCAACTATTTTATGACATTTTTCTTTTTATGCAATATTAGTATTAATGCTTCCCTTTGAACTCAATTCAAATAATTAATTTTATAAATTTTTCCATAATTCAAAACTGATTTGTTTGTTTTTTTGCTTTAACTTAGAATGCGACATGAATGCACCATACAGTTATGATGAAGATATGATGTAGGTATGAGCTACTACTACTTCCGGTCAAATGCGACGGCCTCCATGTAAAAGCTTAACGTCTGCGCTGTTTTAATGTTCAACTCGAAATGGCTCTATAATCGCTGGGACATTCAGGCAGCACAACATAAAAACAACTAACCTGAAATGAATGGCTTCGAGTATAAAATCTACTCGTACAGAGAACTGAGCATGTATGCGAGTGTATGTGCGTGTTTGGTTTTTATGTATAACGAGCCGGCAACATTTAATCAAGTTTATGTGTATCTCTGCTCAAATATGGGCGCTTATACATGTGCATGCCATAGCACTACTCAAGCGAGCACTGTTGTTATTATTTCCCAATGCGCAGGGTTTCAGCAGCGGTTTCTGAAATACGTCAACTGAACTCATCCTTCTCTCCATACAAAAATTTTTCAATATTGTTTTTTTTTTTTTTTAATTCTGTATGTATGTGTGTTATAATAATAATATCATTACAATGGTGTGTTATACTCAAAATCATGTTATGGGGGTACATTGTGATATAGGTTAAAGGTCCGTAAGTACCAGAGGGGAGCGAACCACATCCTTAAAGTATATTCTTGCTCAGCATAGATTTTTAAATCGATTTACCCCTCTGTCTGTCTGTCAGTCTGTAAGTCTGTGTAAATTTTTGATTTTTGCCCGGCACTCTCATGGTCGGAAATTCAACCAGGCTGTACATTTGGATTCCAGTACACGAATAAGAGAAATTGGACCAGCCAATCGGGAGATGTATCCAAAAGAAGATTTCTAACTTTTCTATAGAATAATTTCCAATGTGTTATTTATATAAGCAGTGTGCGTATATCACGTGATGGTTTTTTTTCCACAAATATGTAAAATTAAAAAAAAAAAAAATTGCATCAAGCCTGAACAATTGATGCGAATGTTCTGAAATGTTGTAAAGTTGATTTTTTTTTGAAGGAAGGGGAAAGCATTGAGAACCCAGTCAGTGTGGGACTTGCACCCCTTCGAAAGTCCGACGGTAATTCACCAGAGATTAAAAGAAACCAACTGAGGTTACGCTCCAATCGTTCGCATAGTGTCAGTCATTCTCGGTCTAAATCTGAGGTGTTTTGCTGCTCTTGAATGTGGTAAAGTGACCACGCCCTTAATTAGGCGAAAATTGCATTATAATACGTTTTACAATTATGGGCGTGGCCAAAATATGCTTTTCTTATCATGTTTAATCAAGTTCACACATAACAACAAATATAACATTCATTGTTTCACAACATGAGATAAAACATACAACATAGTGGACTGTACGGGCATCATATTGCTTAACGATAGTGGGTCTCGTAGGTTTGGCCTTCGCCTTATACAGCGCTTTCTTACACGTTTTCATTTCGTTTATATCACATATAGTGATTTCATGTAGAAAGTTATTATTGAAGAGGGTTTTTTACTTCTTTACATTCTTGAGCATAATAATTCAAAATGGAAAAACATACGAAAAATATAATTGACAATAACAAAGCGAGTTCACGAATCGTACGGATATAAAATCAATTGTGAAGAAAAAAAATTGGCTACGAACACATTGCTGTACGGATGATTGTATGTGTGTATGGGTAAACGTGTGTGTCCGTCGCTGTCAATAACCTTTAACAAAGCAAAAAATTCATTGGAGTTAAGTTGCACGAAAAGTTGAAGAGGTTTATAATAAGAACTGCGGCAACAACAACAACAACAACGAATACGTTTGAAAAATACAGATACAATAGCAGCCATTAAATTAATTAAAAAACCATCTTGTTAACGAACGAAAGCACATTAATAAAGATAAGAAGAATAAGAAGACGGAATGAAAGAAAAATGAGTTTGTTTTGTTTTTATGTACATTCTTACATGCTTGTGTTTATTTCACAGAATTTCTCTATTTTTCGGGTTATTTTTATACCCACCCACATACTAACATTCTATAATGTATGTGTGGCGCACATGGTACTTTCTCTAAACATCTCGGTTATAGCCGCATGCATGAGACCCAACAAACAAACAAAGTATATATTTTGAATGCGCTCCCCAAACAAAGTCGTTCTAACCATGTCTGTCTGTCCATTTGTATGTGTTTGGAAATAACTCTGGTAACAGAAATTGAGAAATCGATTTAAAACTTGGCAGAAGTGTTAATAGTTTCTGTATTTAAGTTGGGCAAAGTCGTGACGCACCCATAGTGCGTATTCAGCTTAAGACTGGATTTTCAAGTTGATGCGTACTAGTAGAGAACGTATTCATGTACCTGCCACGCCTAAGCAAAATTTTGGTTGTTTTTCTTGTCATAAAGAGAAGCTAGTGCCAGCTCGCAAGAAAATGATAATTTGTCAGAGTTTTGGATAGGTACAGTTAAGTTAGAGCTGGTATCGCATGTTACCTTCAGCACTTCCACATAGACGGACTGCTCACAAATTGATGCGCATTTATGGAATAATATTTTATTAAACATTTCATAATTATACACAAGTTTCTATGGACACAAGGCCAAAGAGTTGATCAATAAAAATTCATTAACCAAGCTTTATTTGGGTTATTAGTATTTCGATAAGAGCTACTCCATCATCGTCAGCAACTACATGCACGGAATTCTTGTCTTCCCAATACAATCCAGATGAGAATTGTACGGTCAGTCGTACAACTATTGTAGACCCATACGCATATTAAATATTATTTTTAGGTCTCCTATTTAGCATCTTTACATCTATTGATCAACTGTGTGGTAGTGCGTCCACAGTCCAATGCCAATGTATGTTAACTTGTGTACACAAAGAAAAGACCACAAATATATATTCTCTTGATTTCATAATTATGATAAAAGAACATAAGAAGGTAAACGTTTTTATTAAATTATTAAATACAACAGCAAATACTGCGAACATATGTTTGCTTAGTTAAGTTAACGGACGCAACTGTAAAAACAACTTGTGTGGTTTGCATGTGTTCACAAGTTAATTAAATTTATTGAAAACTACTCAACGGGGACCAATTTTTCGACTATAAATTGTACACTACAATACCAATAACAACAGCGGCCACAATAATTTTAATTACAACAACATTGGTTCACAAAGCAAAGGTGAACTGGTAAGACCATACACATATGTGCGTAGTATTTAGATGATGAGCATAAAATGTTCACCATTTTTTTGTTTCCTTTTTTTTAATTTCATGAAAAGTAAAATGGAAGAATGAGTTGTCGAAATACACGTAACAGCCGAATGAGTTTAAAAGACAAACAAATTAAGTTGTTTCATAGTCCATAGTAAATTAAATTTCACGCTTATGAGAAAAATGGCATTTGGTCATTTTTTATGCAGCCATTCCCATCAACTGGGAATTCAATTCGGGAAACTTATGAAGAAGTAACTGACAATTCTGCTTTTAATTGTGTTCGAGAGGGAAAGAGATAGAGGTGCTAAGCTAAGATAATGTACACAACACAACCACCAAATATTCAACGCAAACAACGAGAAATGATGAACTCCAGCAGTGCGATATATTGTTTATAGAAACCATCATCGTTCATTACTTCCAAATACCTACCTCAAGCACTGTCACTATGTACAAAAGAACTGTTGTCGGTACACTTGGAAAAAAATCAACATTTATATGAAAATGGAAGAAAGTTCAAAATTGAGTTTTATTGAAACGTTTGTAACACCCAATAGAATACGCTTTCCACAAATATAAAATGTCGAGTTCATTAACCAGAGTCCTCGCTTCGCATTCATTCTCATAAATACATCGACTAGTAGATTAAGTGGTTTCTGAACAAAACAAAACGGCATAGACAAGAATTCCGCGACATGTCACGACATAAGTGGGAATGTAAAAGAAGTTTATGTGAGCAGTTCGTCAACAAAATAAACGTTCAATAAAGCGTTTAAATTGTATTAATACAAGTTGTTTTGTTCGCGCTTTTGCGCGGCGCCAAGTCACATTTAATATGAGCGCCCAATTATCCAATTAATATCTTTCAGGTATCCGGCACATCTTTGTAAAATTTCAGTACGTTGGGTTAGGAAATGGGAAAATGTTAAAGAAAAACCTCTCACATGCAAATTTTTTTATTTCGCCTTTTACCCAAAAGAAGATTGAAACGGTTGTGGAGATGGATTGCTATCCATAACAGATAACATGTTTTTGGAAGAGCAACCCGAACATTTTCAAAAAGTTACGAATTTTCTATATAATTTTTTTCAGTGCAGTTTTCATTTATACAACTGCTCCGAGAAACTGGAATTGTGAAAGAACAAGCTCTAATTCTTTATCTAAGAATAAATTGTAAATATGTGTACAATTGTATCCACATACATGCGTACCTGTATAAGTATATATTTGGGTACAATACATAATATCACTACAACTACAACAAGTTAAGTTGAGACAACAAAAATCATTAGCGTGAGACAGATGAAAACGAAAAGAAACAAAAATCGTACCTGATGTATGCGTAGACTTCTTAAAGATAAATATAAACATAAACATGAGTTATGGGATCGCTGCCATTTTTAAATGTGTAAGATGAACGCACACACTCTTGGGCAGAGGTATGTACGTATGTACTCGCAATGTCAGAACAATATGTTGCTCTTCTCTTCTCACATTTGGTGGTGACAGAAAAAGGTCAAGAAACAGTTAAACAAATTACTTTGCTATTACCACCACCCAAATTTTTACCAAATACGAGAACTTGTGCTTATTTGTGGTGCTGTTGCTAACTGAATGATTCAGGTTCAGGGATGCTGTTGACAGAGGTAAATCTTTTGAATTATCACCTGAACATGCGCAAGCACTCTGATAAATGCATCTTGAATCGAACCAACGTCGAGTCACAAGGATATAAGAAAATTGCGCCACGGTCTAAAAAGAAAAGTTTTGCATAAAAGAAAATTTAAGCAGTGTGTTGAATGTAGTCTTTTGCTAAGAAAATATCTTTTTTATATTCCACACAAAAAGTTCATCTGAATGCTTATCTTAGGGGTTAATTTTATGCAAAGTTCTTTGTAATACTTTGCACGCATTATTATGAATTATTGTACTTTATCAGCGTCAAACAATTACGCTCTTAATGAAGTTATTTTATACCATTTGCTACACTTCAAAGCCAAGGGAAATAAATATCTTTGAGATTATAAGAAAATCTAAAATTTGCATGAGCGCCCTTCAGCTGTTATTTTGCGGTTACATATGTCTTTATTCATAACCTACTTCCCTAGTAATCGAAAACAGTAAAACACATTGGCCTAGACTGCATTTCCAATATCCACAAATGTAATAATTAAAATAAAATTCGTGACCGGTAACGATGCTTATGATTTTAGGGTCTCTGGTTGCTTAAAACGTTTTTATCCCAGACCTCGGGATCGTGGAGATAAAAGAATTGTACCTGCTGTGGTCTTGTTTCATAGCTTCCTCTAGAATTATACAAAAATTTATTTTAGTAAAAATCCTCATTATCTGCATTAAAACGAATGAAAACATTATAGTCGGTCAAGCCCGACTAAATTATTTGTATACTGCGTATTTTCTTTTTTCAATTTAGAATAAGAATTCGTTCCTTTTACTAAATTAATAATGCTCAAAAAGTGTTTCTATTACGGATCTCCAACGATTTTAATGCATTCGTATAACATTATTATGCACTAGGGGTCAATCAAAAAATACTCAGCGTATCTAAAGAAATGTTGTAGTAAAAAATCTCTAAAGAGAGAAATCCATTGAAAAATTAATTTAAAAAAAATCTTGATATAGACCAAATCTTAAATATATCCCTCACATCTACAATGGTGCGCATGGCAGATATTAATAGTGTATGTAGTACTTATCAGCTGGCAAGTCGAATTTGTACGTTGAGTGGGCTGTCTTTTATCCGACCGCGCCCACTGTTGGTACATTAATAAATATTTTATTAATATTGTAAATTTCAAGTTCAGGGGTCAATTTTTGTAGCAAATATAATTATTTTTGTCGATTGTGGGCGTGGATGACCGTGGTGATCGGTTTCGCCAATTTTAAATAGGTCTCAGTTTTTGTTGCTGATTATTAATATATATACTTTGTAGGGTCTCTGACATATCCTTCTTGGTGTTGCTAATGGAATGACAAACTTAGTATACCCCCTGAGTGTTCCATCATATGTTGCGGGTATAAAAAGTAGCAGGGTTCGTACACAATACTCTTATTCATTAATCAATCCCTAACCCTATAAATGGCTAGTTTTACACTTGACTACGATCTAAAGTCTTAAGACCAAGTAGTTTCTCCGCTAACTTTACTAAGGACGAGCATAAGGAACTAAAAGTGGAAAATGCCACATTACTCAACTGTAACAATAAATTTGTAACTTTTATCTCTTATAACGTATGAATCATATAAATGTTTTGAGTAAGTGATTACACCCACGCCCTCAAGATGGTGGGTATAAAATGGATAAAATATACATACAAGCGGTTTTTATATAATATATTTATAATTATATATGAACATATAACTAGGAAGAGTCATTATCAAGTCCATCCATAGCAGATGCCTAACGCTACGGACACTTACTATGGCTTCAATCTCCACATATGTAGATGTGTGGAGATGCATGTTCTGAAAGGGGTATCTGTACGTGTGTATTGAAACGTTTGCCTACTATCGTAAATCAAGCGAATACGTGCATCATAAATTTCTCGGCTGAAATATTGCAAAAGGATTAGTATTAGTAGGTGTATAAGCTAGCTGGTGTCTAACTGCACGTAACCCACATTTGTTCGCCCAAGTCTCATGTGTGTCCTGTGTGTGCATAGAGTTGAAGTGTTATTTATTAATTTTCATAATTTATGCTTCTCAATGTAACATAATTCTGAGACTTCGACTAGCACCACAGCACACACACCAGTACGTGCATGCATTGCTTTAAATCATAAATCTCTTTATTGCAGTTCGTGAGCTTTCACGTATGCGTTCATAAGCGCGATATATATTTGATGCAAATATGCGTACGGCTTAATGCACATTGACAACAATAAATTAAATTCGCTGAAATTTGAAAGAGTTTCCATTTTGTACAATTTCACATTTAATGATTCATGCGGTCATGCAACCTTTAAATGAAACCTTGTTATAAAAATCGGAAAAAGTAGCGAGAAATTATTTATGATTGAACAGTTTAAGGAAAGCGAAATTGACAATAGTGTCGTTCTGCGTTTTAATAATTTAACAAGCTTCTTATTTCATTAAGTACTTCTTCCAAAATATCCAAAATATCGTCTCCAGAACAGTGTGAACTGCAGCGGAGAATAAAACTTTTATTGCATTTTCAATATTTCTTCTCCGTTTTGTGTGATAAATTTTGTATATGTTTTGGTTCATAGCTTACGTTCTTGGCAGTTTTGCAACAATGTTAGGATTTACTGCTGTACTGATAACAAACGTCATGACGTTGCTTTGGGAAATTTATGTGCGTTTTATCAGAGAATAAATAAAGAAATGGGTTTAACCATTTGTTAACAATCAAACGCAATAAAATGTTTTATAAAACTTCGTAAAGTTCATTTTACCCTCAGTAGAAGTTTTTGTGTTTATGCAAGTGAAAAAATGCCCGATTATAAAATGTACATTGCCTTACTAGGTTTTCTCCATATCTTACTTAGTCAAATAACTCTCATACGATTTAAAGGGTCGTTCACAAAGAATTTTGTCTTAAGAAGTTTTGTCAAAAGTAGTAGTCAAGGTAGTCAAATCTCTCTTATCTTCCTTCCTTTAGAATCGACTAAAGAAGCACTTAATTGGTGCAAATAAATCGTAAAATATGGAAGAGTAACACTCTGTAGAAATTACCCCATTTCAACTGGGCACTCTTTCGATGATCTATCTATCCATTTTGTCGTCCTATTTATGTAATTCAACCCGTTCAATTTGCTTGGAAAAATTTTACTTTAACTTTAATTATTAGCTACGGCAGACAAATCAGATCTGGTTTAGAAACAAAACCTTTTTTGATTCAAGTAATCGAGTTAAATTTATAATATTGTATGGACAATGTGCGATAGTCTTATGTATTTGGTTTTTCTTTTCTTTTTATTTGTTGTAAAATTTGTATTTAAATATTTGATTTCAAATTAAAATTTTGAACAACTTGATTTTACTTTTAAGTTGATTTAGTTTTAAATAATTCGCTTAGGTTTTGCTACTAAATGAATAAGTGACTATAAGCGGTAAGTGTAGGACCCACCTCTAATTGAATCGATCGCCTCAGAATTCAAATCTGAAACACACATCCACATGTCCTATGTATTATTGATTATTAACAACCTGCCTGTCGAAATTTTTTTGTTTATTAAAGATGTTTATGTCTTCCAAACCAAGGATGTATCCTAGTGAATGAACCTAATCGGCCCATATATAACGCACAGGAACAAGAACAAGGACAAAGATGTCCATACAAAGAACTTTAACATTTTATCAAATTCATAAAGAGCTCAGAGAGTGCGCTACTGGGTGGCGTGTATAAATGTCTTAACAAAAGGGAGCTTGGGCACGACTAGAAATCTTAAGTTAACGACCGTGGTGTAGGGCATTAAATGGGAGGGCTTGCATTTTCAGTTGTTTCATTTTACCTATGTTGGTCAATATTTCATCCATGTTTTGACCTATTGCCTTTCTGTTTTATCCCTTTGGCAAAATACGAATTTTTTGTTTTCCTTTTTCCTGCCCCACACAAACTTTTATTCCATTTCATTCTCTGCATATTAAAAAATGTGTTTGTACGGCAGATAAGTATCCGCTTCACAAAATTACACACAAATAAGCACACGCAAATAGAACAACCTGGCACACATTGGCGTAATATATAAGTCTGTTATATACCCCGCTTGATACGACTGCCCCAATTATGCAGTAAACTCTCCAATGGCACACTCACCATGCATGATGCATAGGGTGTATGTACATCATATTTTCTTTTTGTGTGCATGACCATTGTTGAAATATCTATGTACTGCATATATATGCGTCTATGTATACACTGTACATACATTTTGTGGATATTACATAAGGATGGTTAAAATTCCTGACCACACTTTATTTTCTGGTTATACATATTTCATATGGTGGAGGATACAAGTATGTTTATAACAGCTTGTATGGTTATAATTGCTTGTCCCAACAACCATGAATGCATACCTAAGGCCTTATGTATTCACAAACGTACACACAGGTGCTTAGGTGCAGAGAGTTATGAATGCTAAATGAAACGTTTTCACAAATCTGGTATTTTAAGCACACTGTATAACAGTTGGGAAGATCTGACGAGATAACAAATTCAGCATAATTTTGGCACTACGGAATCTCAGGTTTTCTTACCGCTCAATACCTTCTAAAAAAGCGTGGCGCTGCCCGTTTAATTTAAGAGTCTATGCAAACTTTGCTTAAATTAGTCCTTCGTACTGTAAATTTGTGCAAATAAACTTTAGTAATAAATTTAGGCCGACAAGAAACTTTTTCTAGCCACTACTTAGCTGCTGTATGCGATGTCTGCCGGAAAAGTTATGTTTTGTTCGGCAACCGTAAATCAGTTGTAATCGCAGGAAAACTATTCAAAAAGTTAAAATGTAGTTTTTTCAATTAAATGCGTAAGCACAAAAATTTACAACGTCCATACACTATATATACATGTTACATATTGTGCATGCACACAAGCACATGCACATGCTTAGTTGTCCCCACTCATAAACTATAACCACTGGCATGTGCGAATGTATGTATATCGCAAATGTTAACTTTGTTTGCTATAAATTTACAGAAAAAAAAAAAAAAAAAAAAGGCAAAATATGTAAGAGTGTGTAGTACAAGCATATGGGTGTATGTGCGACTAAGCAGGCCACTACAGCATTGGTTGATTGCCGGACTGGTTCCGTGCTTTCTGTGGTTGTGTGTAACTTTTGTAAACATGGTCGTAAGTTGTAAGTTTACAGCAGATAAATTATGTTTATGACATGAAAAATGTTTAACAAGCAAAAAGAGAACAATTCATATAAACAAATGAAACAAAATAAATTTAAATGCAAACTCAAAGATACGAGGGGTGAACAAGAATGTGTGCACCCTAGGAAGAGATTTTGGCAAATTTCTGAAATCGCGCTTGCGTGCGCGAAGAAAATTGGGAATCTCGAAGTAAGGGTCACATGAAATAAACAAAAACAAAATAACTGATCCAAAAATGGACAGAATCGATCATTTATAAAAATTAGAACAATTGTGTACAATCAAGAATTGTCTACTACTCTAACTAACTACTCCAATAAGAAGCAAACTATATTGATGCCGTAAGTGATCCGAGCTCTACTACATATAATTATTCTCAAATACAATTACGTTAAGACATTTTAGGTTGAAAAAAATTCTGCTTGTTCCACCGTTGTCTGTTAATGAATTATTGGGCTCAATGCAGGCGTTCTTAAGATATTTCAATTTCAAAGTTTCGTACAAAGACACGTCTTGGCCTCTCCGAAAGTTTATTTCATTTTTAACAAAAATCATACGAAATACGCCTTCTAAGCTCAAGGACTTGCACTGCCTTTTACTTCTAGAGAAATGATGATTGCGATTGTGGCTTGCGGACTCGAGCTTGACCGCCTGATCATTTCCACCGATTTCGTATACGTATGAATAACACACAACCGCATGTATGTTTGGTATGTATACGAAAATATTTAAGTTTTTATGAAAACCACATATTGTATACGTGCTCATTTTGTACTATACGGTACCCGCCTGCGACGTACAACGCAATCCTCTTTAAAAATCTTGAATTTCAATTTAAACAACTACACGGTGAAGAAGAACAAAAGTCGACGACCAACACACCCGCCCTACACAAATAAACACTTGGCCTCACGTCAATCTTTTTTCGGTGAAACCAAAATGAAAGAAAGAAATAAAAAAGACAACAACAATAAAGCACAACAGAAACTTCAAAAACCAAAAAGTATTTTACCATGAAATATGTGGGGATAGTGTACGGACGCAGAAGTACCGGTAGGTACGAATAACGTTTACGAGACACGTTTATAAAGCGTTATACATAGTTTAACTATAAAGAGGGACTCGAGAAGAGATAAAGTTTCGAGTGCGAATAGTGTGTAGATGTTAAGAATAGTACCGTTTGGTATGAAGAGAAAAGTTTCATATTAAAAGGAATTGCATTGCACTGCGAGCACATGAGCATTTTCATTTCGTATTCACTTTCTTGTAGTGAAGTGCTTTTTGTAACCATCAGCTCTTCTGAGTAAACAAGATTGCAAAGTGACTTATTTGACTTCTAGCGAATAAGAACAAGAACTCAGCATCATTACTTTGGGATAAAGACACTTAAGGCGGTTGGATTTCTTAAAAGAAACCGCTTTTTAAGAACCACGCCTCTGCTCGTACTGGTGGAGTGAACCACTCTTTCACATAATTGCGGCATATGGCCAAAGTTGTAAACGACGTAAAGCAACTGCACGATTTTAACACATTTACTCCTTCTGCCGGACCGCCTGCCTACCTCTTTGCTGGGCATTGACGTGAAACAGTGAAATTTATGACATGTCACGTAATTGCTACGCTACTCGTATGTCATACGGGACAGTGTTTCACCATAATTTTTGAGTAAAAATATTTAAAAAATCAACTTTATGAGTGCGTGTGGTGCTTTGGTCATAGCACGCTTTGAGCAAATCCTTCCAACCGCCTGCTGCACTTGGCTATGGTTTGTTTGTATTCTTCAATGCAGTTTCATTTCCTCATAACAGAGCATCGGCACACAGCACTATGTAAGCCAAATCACATTTTAATGGACTCTAAAAAACAGTTGGAAACAAACATGTGCTGCTAAAGCTGAAAGCGGTTGCTAGGTTTTTCTCCCTTCAAGTAATTGTTTCACACTTTAAAGGACGTGTGCAATGTGAAAGAGTTAAAGATGTTTCAACCATGGAAATTGAAAAAAATTGGAAAATGTTTTCGCATTTATACTAACGCATCCTAGAATAGAACATGAAGGTTCTCCTTCGGAAGGAAACGTAGCACACTCCAAAAAATCTATACAATCCTACAAAGTATTGAATTCTAAGTCAATTATCCCTAATGTCCGTCCGTGCATCTGTAAGTCTGAGCGAATTTCTATTTCGGTATTTAGAATGGACAACATTGGAACATAAACACGCTCACAACGCTAATACGAAAATTTTTTTCTAGTCTATTCCCGCAAAAAATAAGGTGTTTATGGAAAATTTGGTACAAATATATTTTATATGTTGAAATAGTTTGGTATTGAATATGCGTCGCATCGGTTTTAGCCGTTCTACGTTTATTGTGTTACAGACAAAATCAAAGAGAAACAAAAATAAAATTTTGCTCAAATAACATTGAAGACTCTTTTATATATTAAATAATGACCGTTCCTCCTTTATTTCGGGAACACACCTGTGAAAATAGGCGTGATCGCCTAACGTAAGCGTACACGATAATTACGTTTACTTGGGCTGTTATGAGATTTGGCATAAACCTGTATGAAGACCTATTATTTGGAGCAGTAATATATTGGCTATCTTCATATGAATTTAATAATTTCAACTGATCCGACAGTAAAGCATAAAGGCGAGGTGCAGCGAGGCGTCTTATCTGCCAAAAAGGAACTTTGGATACTTTGTAAAAGATAATTTTGAAGTGTATAAATATTTGAATGTTAAGGATTTTTTTGTATTGTGTAAAAGCTTTACTTATTAGTTTTTCCCCCATCGTGCTGAAAGCTCACAAATGTTCCAATGACAATAGTTTTTGGTGGTAGTATTTTTCAAATTGTAAAATATATTCCAAATAGCAGCCGCCAAGAAGTGGGGCATACTTATAATTACAGAATATTCAGCTTGACTGGCGCTAAAGAAGGTCGATTATCAATTTCTATATAATCTACATATTATGAGTATCAAATGAAAGGTCAAGACCAAGCTTTGTGTTATCATTTTCATTTAAAAATAGCAAGTTGAGGGTTTCCATATACATACATATATAATATACTTTATAATTACTTCAGTCATAACGAAGGCGTTAAACACGAAAATGTTATTGAAAAATTTAGACACAGTGATGAGTTTCAATTTTGAAAAAGCCTTGATTTTCGAAGATAAATGAATATATTTAAACATTTTTTTTAATATTATCCAGTGCCTAGCTAAACTATATCACTAGTCTTATACAATACTTTACGAGTTTTTGTTGCAATGAAGAATGAATGAATTTTTCATACGGACAAACGGACGGACAGATGGATATTATAAAACAGCAGCGTACTAGATATTGGTTGAGAATATAAATAAAATGTTGATGTTGAAATGGTGTCCCAAGTCACCTTCTGGGTTTTGTAAATTTTCTATTACAAACTGGTCTTGGAGAATTGAAACAATCAAAGAGATAAATGATGGAACTGTACCGATTAGTTTCAGAGGAGCAAGCGTCTCTTCTAGGGTTAAATTAAATTCGAGTTAAAGCACTCCCTCCCATGTGCAATTTCCAAAACCTTATTGATTTCATTTACTACGTTCTTGGATATTAGTTGAGATCATACCATTAAAACACCAAAGAATGCTGCCGCCATCAATGCTTAATCAACAAACAAAAATTGTTGTGTGAAGCCATTATGTATAAAATATCTCTTCGGTGGTAGCGTCATTTATTTTAAAACACATTAAAAAGCGAATCTCACCATTTGTAGAGTGAAGCGACAAAAAAGTCTTATGCTCCAAACGCAGTGCGAAACCAAGAGGCGCACAACTTAACAAAGTGACCTTAAGGCACATTTCACACAATATATTCGTTTTGTTATTTTTCAATGAAAATTCTTTTATATGATTCCGTACAAATGACCAACAATAACAAGGACGGATGTGTGTGACAATATCAACGGCTCGTAACATTGATTTAAAGCATTTGATAAGTTACCCAATGCGATGAAATTTTTATACGTCGTGTTTGATTGATTTTTTTATAGTTTTGAAGTTCCAGTTCCAGTTGTAAAAAGAAAAGAGCGATTTATTTAAAAAATTCTTCGTAGTGGAGTAGAATGAACGTAATAACATAACATGTCAGATGTTGTGAAATAGTTTTATGAAAACTTACGTAACGTGCAGAAAATATCTTCGTAGCTTCATAAAGTTTTTTTCATTTGACTGCATTATGTCTTGCATACATTTGAATTGATAATTTTAACGCTTGAAGTAGAAAGTACGGAACCTTACCACCCCGGATATATTTTCGAATTTTCTTCCCTTTTACATTAAAGGCGTTGTTGACATAAAGGAAACGCATAAAAAATAAAAAGAAGAAGAACCAGCATTTATGAAAATATTATATTCAGTCCAACATTATTTAATGAAAT
Source organism: Ornithomya fringillina (assembly GCA_963978525.1). Taxonomy (NCBI): domain Eukaryota; kingdom Metazoa; phylum Arthropoda; class Insecta; order Diptera; family Hippoboscidae; genus Ornithomya; species Ornithomya fringillina. The sequence goes on from OZ021691.1 coordinate 24,227,495, forward strand.
TTTTCTCTTTAAAAAATTAGGAATTTTATTTCTCTATACCTACTTGAATCGACAAAAATTTCAAAGTGATACATATGTGAAATTTTTTTTTTATTTTTTGTTTGTTTATGAAATCAAAAAAAAAATTTATATGGGGAGGGGTACTGATCGTACCCATTTTCAATAGGGTTTCCCTTTGGGCCAATACATGTCCTTGTACCGAATTTCATCGAAATATCTTAAATATCTCACAAATTTACATGGACAGACAGGATGACAAACGGACATGGTTAAATCGATTCAGATTTTGATTCTGAATCCAACGGTATAATTGAGAGTGGGTGTGGCATTTGCCGTGTAGGAGTTACAAACAAACCTATTTTAATCCGCTTTCTCCTTTTTCCTATACTTGCCACTCTCCCTCATATGTAGACCTGGCCCAATTTATTCCAAATGAACGTTAATTGAAGAACAACTTTATTTTATTTAAAGAACTAATGATGATGCCTTGGACTTAGTGCATAATGAGTGCTGAAATTTCTTAAAATGATTTGGAAAAGTATGAATTTTTGTCATCTAATGGATATTTTATAAACGTGACAGCGTCAAATTTTAAAGTTTCGGCATCTGGCCTTAGTAAACCCGGCGAATATGGAAAATGGTTTAATATACACCAGGGCAGTCTTTTAAATTGTGCGCTACCTCCACCACAACTCTACTAATACGATAATAAAATGAACGTACTAAAAAGAAGGGAAGCATTGCAAGTACAAGTAAATTTTAATTTTCATATTCTGTACAGTTTTACAATTAATTTCGTGTTTATGCTGCTGAGTGATACTTTGGATTAATGCCATTTCGCCATCTCTACGGACACAGCATTGGAATTGGAGTGACCTCCTACAACATGGCCACCCCATCGTAGCAAAACTTATCTGAATTCAATTTCAATTTCAACATCACTTGCCGGCGCGTTATAAAATTAACGGAGTACGCATTTCGCCCAATGAATGCACCCATCAACTGTACGATAACAATAACAAGAACATTAAATAAAATGTTGAGCACTAACAATAACAACTAAACACGAATAAAACAGAAACGCACCAAACGTAGAGGGGGATGTGTAGCGCTACGCAATAGTGTTCATACGAGTCAATTTAAAAAGTTTTTGGCACGCACTGAAAACCATAAAAACTATAAAATAAAAACTGAAACGAGTTGTTGAGCAGTGAAGTGCACGGAGTGAAGGAAACTTTTCCGTTTAAGTTTGCAAATTGGAAATATCCAAAAAATGGAAAATATCAAATTGATAGGAAGAGAAGAGGAGTCCTCGTAGAAAGAATTGAGTAAAATGTTACTTCTGGCAAGAGGGCAGGGGGTATGAATCCTCATTTCTGCAAAAGGAACGTTATCTAGAATGAGCATGTTTTTCAATCACTGCACGTGTGTTTTTAAATATTATTATTTTTATGCGTACACGTAACGATCTCTGTTCCACTTATGGACTTAACGGCTGTTAATTTCACATTTTATGTCGCATTCTTTCCCCTGGAAATGTAAAATCATGTTAAACGCAGTAGGAAAGAATACTAAATATTGTGCGTGAAAAGCAAAGCCCAGAGAGCAAACTATTACCATCAAGCGGCTCTCTACAGAGTACAAAAAACACTCAAATCGTTATAAAATAAATACAACAAGAATTTCATGAAAAATCATATACATGTATACGGATACATTTTATGTGCAATTAAAAAAATATTTAGCAGTGCTTAGCAAAGCAACAATATTTGTACTAGTGCTGATTTCTTCACAACACACCATTAGCCACGAACTGTCGCACAGTTCCACGCACAACAGCAAAATCATGATTACCTTTTGTCAGGTCATGCGTTGATGTACACAAAATGTATTTTAAACTTGTACGCGCAGAGAAACTTTTGCGCGCCAACATGATAAAACACTAGCACTAACACTAACTATCGGCAACAATAACAACAATCAATGCAAACAGGAAACTTTTCTCACGGCCGTAAACACAGCAGTAAAATCGATAATACTCAATTTTTATTAAACTTCCCACACGCAAACAACAGTTTTTATGGCCAGACGGACGCGTGGCTCTACACCGCATACAAAGAGTTCTTAACGTACTGAATGCACAAGAAAGAGTAGAAAGCAATTGTTATCCATTTCGCTTGCTCGCACATGCAGAACGGAAAGAAAACCAAAAAAGAACACATTTTCACTCAATTTTAATGGCTGCTCTTTATGAACCATTATTAGATCTCTCATTTTTCAGTAAGGCCGTGTATTGCCCTCTCTGGCCAACTCGAGTCGTGTAGGCAACGCAACGACACTAGTGCCGTCTCTATCTTTATAGAGCATAAAACGCCATTAAACTCTCTTTTTAATGGCCTGTTATATATGTTCAGGCGCACAGCTCTCTACCCAGTACGGTGCTCCCTAATACGTGTGTGTACGACTGTGCGTTGTGCTGTGTGCCGGTGAGTTTGTTTAGTTTGAGTTATTGGCACTTTGCCTGAACAGTTATGGCTTCCGTGTGCTGTGCGATGCTGTTTGCTGTATGACGCTCTCCATAGAGAGATACCATGCATACATACATATATTAATAACCCAAGAAACATGAAAGGCGTGGCCTAATGCAGTAGCGTTTCCAGCGAGCATTTTTATTACGATTTTATGTTCACTTTTATCGCCGCTGTAATGTTTCTGTAGCTCGTTTAATAAAGTGTTGTGCTGATTATATTTTCTTTTGGGCTGTCCTGAAGCTTCTTCTTCTTCCTCGTCTCTTCGACTGTTTATTGTGTATAGCACAAAATGTTTACATTTTAGCGACGGCAAATGGCGCTGTTGCTTCATTTCATTGCATTGTTGTAATCAGTACTGCATTGTGCTGTGTTTGCTATTGTAGTAATTATTTGTAGTTGCTATTAGATTGTTGCATCATGCACACACGCACACACTCCACATTCAACTCTCAACACCACCACTGCCAGTGTTGTTGTGTGTTGTGTCTCGTAAAAATGCTATAAAAATATATTTTATTTACTTTTAAATGATTTTTAGTGCCACTAAAAGCAATTGTCAATTATCACAAGCATCAAACAAACGATAAAATCACTTATAGTACACCATTAAGTTGTGTAAATTAGGCTGTTGCACCCACACCTCTGCTTAATTGTTGTTGTCTGTGTAAAACACTATTCGGGAAATTATTTATTAAAAAAGTATATCGTTGCTGCTTTTATTTTCGGTTAAAAAACAAAGCCAAGTTAACATATTTCACGGCGATATGTGTTGCGATAAGAGAAAAGTTCCTTGTAAGAAAGTCGGAGACTTCAGCTGAAAATATTCATTTGGAGGGGAAATCTATGCAATAAATCTTTTGAAAATATTTATTGAATAAGAATTTTCATATTCACGATGTTTCTTTAATCATTATAATCAAGTTCCAACTCGTAAACAAGTCGTACCCACGTATTGAATTAATCCACTTAGCAAGAAAACATTTTTGAAATATGCATACAAGTAAACAACCACTGTCTGCGTCAGTGTGCTGCGTCGATAACTACTGCAAAGGTATGAAGGAGTGGGAATATCAAATGTATAAAAATGAGTACCCGTGTGTATGAATGTGCTGAGGGACTAACAGTCCGACTTTGGTCGAACGAGACAAAGAAAAGAATATTATGCTAATGAAAATAATAAAGACATTTTTTAATTGAACATTACAAGCATTTAAATGAGTATGAGTGGCATATTTACAACCAATAACACGCTGTCTGCATACTCAAATCCATCAAGTTCAGAGAAACGTTTGTACATATAAAAAATGATTGCATAACTTTGTGTCTTTCATTTTTTTATTTTTACAATATTAAATGAAAACAACAAGTTGGATAAAAGCTTCAAGACCTTTTCTGTTATTTCGATAGTCGTTTGCTTATATTGATCATTAGTAGTAAGAAGTACACATTTAGGAATTTGTTTCGTTTCAGTGTGGATTGCACTGTGATTTGCATTTTGCTCATTACACAACCTGAGTACTGGTATCGCGTACGTATTGCGGTTGTCGTGTGTGTGCTCTTGTACTAGTAATATCTGCATTCAAGCTTGATTTACATCCACCACAATTATATCGTGCCATTTATTCGAGATTATCAATTCCAACCAAAATATCCGGGGGTGTCAAATCTTTTCAAATCTCAAATTTACGTGTAACGGTCTATCAAAGTATCAAAAGTTTAATTTAGTTCTTTTCATTTAAATGAGTAAACGACCAATTAATGAATTCGCGGCGCATAGAATGAAAAATTTTCCATAAAGTCGTTGCACAAAGTCCAACTTTTCACGCGCGACGCGAATCGATAACTTGTCGTTTTCTTCGACGCTGGCTTCAACAACAGCGATATTTTCTTCTGTCCGCAGTCCTCTTAATCTGGTCGGTGGCATGGCATTCCAAAAAGTGAATATAGACCGAAACTTGGTGATTACGTTCTTTATAGTGCTCTCAATTTTTACGATTTGGAAGCGTTATTCAAAAGTTTACCTCCAAAACCACTGTCCAAAAAACTGAAAAAACACACGTTATATATGTCATATATAATAAATGTCAATTTGGGTTGTGAACAAATTTTCAATTTCGCCTATTTATGAATAGTATCTACATCGATTAAGTACATCTGTACCAATTATCAGCCTAGTATCTTAATTTTGCTACATTTATTAAGCAGTTATACAGAAATTGTGGATTATATAAAAAAATTATTGGCTAGAGCATTTATCAATATACGAGACCCACGCGAATCGGGGGTGTGATATGTGACGGACTTTATAAGGCCTTCTTCTCGCTGTTAGGAACGAAATGACAAACCCAACACTAAGGGGAAGGGTATATAGACCTATTTGATTGGCCTAATGACCAACAACGATAATTACAAGGTATACTATATATGTACATACAGAGTGAATCCTTCAGTAGCCAAGTTGGCCGAGGCCGTGTCTCAGTAAACTGGGCATACTGTGAAACACTAAAATTTTTGGCATCCTACCCACACTTAAGAATATTATCGCAAAAGTCGGTCATTTGCCTTTAACAGGCGAATGACCTCCACGCTACAAAGAAACTTTTATATAAACGGTGCGTTTTGCTCATGTACAATAAGTCTAGTTGTAAAATTTTGCAATTTTTAATTTGCTATGGTGGCCGCTATGACGGCTAAAACAAGTTCACTACAAGGTGTCAAATGGAAGGACCACATTGATACCTCGACATGCGTATCATACGGAATACGACGAGCTAAGTGAAATAATTGTAAAACGAAAACTTATCCAAACAATTTTTGTATTGAAGTACGCAGTGAAGATATAAGTATAAAAGATTCGACTAATACCGAAAAAAATTTTGCTTTCTGTTTAAATGCTTTACGGGGCACTCCCCGTACATCTTAAGCCTTATATGTTTATTTTTTGTATATGAGCGTATGTACCTGCATCCACCCACGTAACATTCGTTCGTATTACGTACTTAACTTATGGTGCATTCACATTGATAAACGTTCAACAGCAGCAGCCGCAACACCAAAATCATAAACTTGTTGCGGTTGGCCGGCGTAGTCTTTTCGCCCGTTGAGAGCGAACTGCCATTTTGTACAGTAACAAACTAAAGTATTTATACAATAATAATTATTTAATAGACCTTGTGCAACCGTCCAGCTAAGCTAAGAAGAAGCTCCCCGGATCAATCATGGTGGTAAAAATGATTGACCAACAATTTTTCGAATAATGCAGGGAAGTATAGCGGGAATTTCCCTGCACATAAGCACATATTCAGCTGTGCTTCAATACTTTCGCGTGTCACTGTCCATCCAACGATTGTTATTGTTGTACAACATTCACGGAAAAATGGCTTATTTTTAGCTCGCTCCTGATATTTATGCCGTTTTCTTATATCTCTGGCATATATTTTTACACAGAAATAGACTTGTACACGAAATTAACGAGAAGCAAACAAATTCGTGGAGTTCATGGTTACTTATTATGTGCCAGAACATAAGCATAAATAAGAGGAAATAAATATAAAAGCATGAATATGAATATGATTGAAATAATCACGTGTTTACAAATCATTTGAAGCTCTTTAGATTCCACACCAAAGCGCTACGTGCACGGCTGTAGGGATAATAATGTATAAACCTTTTAACCTTATACGTTATTAATGCGGAATCTCTTATCATGGCATATATCGTTGAATAATTGTAAAGCACATTATGACCACTTTTAACGCCATTAATATACTAAAGGAATAATTCATAAGTGCTTAACACAATGAGATGGCAGCAGTAATCACCGCAACTGCCATGTCGGCCATTTCGTTTTCAACTGGTCTCATAGTTAGTGAGTTATACGCACGGTACTGCAACCAGGTTGTAGTTGTACAGTCAGGCAGGGGCGCAGGTAAGTACTGCAAATTAAAACTCTGCTACTTTTCCGTTCATGTGCCAGCGTTTGTGTTGAGATCCATCAAGTTAATTGCTTAAATTGCGTTTGTAAACTGGTAAGTATAGGTTGTCGTTGCACAAAGGTACAATACAACGCACGAGATTCTGGTGCGCGCAGTTGTTGGACGCAACATTAATTGCTATTGTGGGGATCAAAATCTGGTTCTTAACACGCAATCAAATATAATTTTGTCCAAGTGAAATGTGAAATTTCAATTTTTAAGCGGAAAAAAATTATTTCAAAAACACAAAATCAATCATTGTTTCAGGTTTTCGCAGTTTTTTCTTTCTCATTCAGTAAATTACAACCCAACAAGCGCTGGCTGCATTGGGTTGGGTTGGCTTTGGTCAGCATCACGGTCATCATTATCTGTGTTTCAAGCACATGCGTTGTCTTGCAGTTTTTTTAAACTTGATGCCTTCACTTTGCACGTCTTCATTTTTAAATTGTTTCCATTCCGCGCATATATTCTCTTGTGCGCCACATTAACTGAAATTGCAAAGTCCTTTCAGTTGTTCCAACAAACGCTTTTCTTTATCGTTATGCAAGGAGGCAAACAATCTTCTCTCTGATGATGGCGTCACAGCGGTTCAGTGACCGAAGGTTATTGTATCGATTAAATTGATTTGTATCCACTTGATGCCAGGGGAAGTCTGAGGTGTGTTTTTAAGTAGTTATGTGCCTTGTTTTATATTAATCATCATGTAAAAATTTATTGCAGGAAGCGTGCATGAAAGTGCTTTCTTGTTACATTTAATCAACTTGACATTTAACGATTCTGTTGAGCATCACGTGATGATTTCTTTCATTAAAGCCCAATTACAAAGAAGTTTTAAACACCACATTGGCACATTCCATTATATAGTGAAATGTTCAAACTTGCTTCAATATCGGATACCATCTGTCAACATGAAAAACTTTTCTACTTTGGAGATTCTTTTCGCTTTAAGGCCGATTTTTTGCCAAAAATAGACTCAACGTCCACAATTTATGGTTACAGAGTCCCATGGTTATTCAAAGCCACCCCCTATTATGTATTTAGCAAAGCGCCCTATACAACACCTCATTGTTTAGTCGCTTAACCCCATCAACGTAAAGTCAACACATACAACATTTTAACACTTTTTGCATGGCACAAATATATTGCTGTTCCTAAAGTTTGCCCAATTTTTCCACAAGTGTCCATTATTGTACAAATGTAGACACACACGCAAACAAATATACATTCACATGTTTGTGTGTGTTCTTGGTCAATATGGCGTGTACAGCGGGTATTATTTATCTAGAATTGTGTTGATAAACGATTCCTTACATGCTCATATTTCCCCGTCATAGACCAAACGGACACTTTAAGTTTCGTTCGCTGCACATAAGAAATGAAAAGACAATGTAGACGGCGCAGAACTTGACTGTTGGCTCTGGCGTATTAAGTTTATCCATTGAATGTGTTGTTAAATTACGTTTGAATTGCTTAATTTCAATAATGGAAACGAATAAATGCTCACACCACCGCACACCACACAGCACACACCTCTCAGAGGAACCCAGCAAAAACGTTATCTAGAAACACAATATATGCAAATCAAGTGTAAAACCTAAATTTGGCTTGCACCAAATCTGAAACACCCTCCACATCCATATACGATCGATTGTCTGTGAACGTGGCAGGTACTGATTGCGCCGCCTGATGGACTTGCGGATTACGTGCGTATCAACTTACAAGTGGAAAACTGCACTGCACGGGCTAATTATACCTACGTATACAAAATGTGAACATCGTAGCTTATGGGTTGATTTTCGTTAATTGCGGGTTTGACTGTTAATGGACTTTACATAAATCTATTGATATGCACCATTTTTTAGTAAGATATCCCGAGTTTTGCGACAGTAGCATTTTTATACAGAGGCACGAGGAGAACGAGGAGCTTTACGAAGTTACTGAAGTCTAGCTGATGCTTGTTCCAAAAGTAACAACAAATGTAGCGTAGCTGTCATCTTTTATGGACGGTATAAATAGAAACACATATTGCCATAGGATTTTTATACCCTCCACAAAAGATGAGGGTTCACTTAGTTTGTTATTCCATACGTAACACCCACATAGAGGCGTAAGATACAATACAGAGTATATATCGTGATACGCATCTAGACAAGTATGTCCGTGTGTCCGTCCATTGTTAGCATTTTTAAGGTTGTAAATTTTGAGCTATTGAGTTGAAATATTGCACAGAGGTTTCTAAAATCGATACATAATCACGCACATAATCGGCACGAGTCTATTTATCCCCAAAAAAAATTTACTTGAACTTTAGTATGCATTAATGTTATTACATCATTAATTGATATGTCAAAAATGGGCGTGATCAAATAATAGACATACCGGTAAGGATACATCCACTACATCAATACACGTAAAACATCCATTATTAGAAGCCGTAATCATATACCTGACTACTTCTATTGGTTTGTAGCTATGTAGGGTATTTAAGATTTGACCAAATTCAGTTTTCTTACTGTTTGTATCGTGTGTATTTGCTTGCCATATATGTATATTTTTGCATTCATAAATGGTGTGCTGTACATTGCATTAGAGAGGATTCAATGAACCAGAAGCAAAGCAGACAGTTCCATAAATCGCCTGACTATGAAAAGAAAGATAAGTGAACGAATTATATTTAGATTGGACCAAATTTTAGACACCCATAACCCGAAAAGTCTGCATGCGCCTGAAAAGCGATTTTGTCTAATTTCAGTTCCAATAAATCTGCCAAGATGAATATTTTATATTTACCGCAGATTCATGTCGGAAGCGTCCTCCTTTTAATTAGAAATTTTATTAGTCAGGGATATTCTGTCCGGGCAAATTTAAAGCTTAATAAGTGATAATTAGTAATTCTGCTTAAACAGTACCCAGAATTACGACTTTATGTCATATTAAGATTAATTTGTTAGGAGGTTAATATTCTCTTCTTGTAATGAAAATCATGTATAGAACCACGCCTTTAAATCGATTTAGAAACGGTTTCTGGGCTGATTTTTATATTGTAGTAAGAGTTCAGTCAGTCTCATGTCGTGAATAAGCAACCGAAAAACTTAATATAACTTTTCATTAAGTGTAGTGAAGGCAGACAGACAAAACAGAAATTGATCCAAACGCGCCATAAGATGGTTTCTTCTGTTGGCTCCAGGCATCAGTATTTATTTGTTGCGAGTTGATTCGTGCTCGGGTGTGTGTGAGTGCGTGGGTGCCGTGAGTCTTGTTGCAACAATTTTACTTGGCGCGCGGCTAATTTATTGCTAAATTTTATTATTTCTGTACAGATCGCTTAATGTTATTGTGGCCGATATTTATGCATTTTTAAGTAATGCACTAAACTCAATCATCATACGTTATGAACTGTACATGCTGACTTGCATTAAGTATTCTATATAAATGTTTAGCCGCGTGTTTTGTTGTACAAATGTTATAATTGGCCACCACTTCAAGCTACATTTGGTTGAGAGCAAATCTGGAATAGCCACCACTGATGCATCAAAGCTTTCCGAGGAGTACATTTGAATATGTTAATAAATCTTTCATACTCTTTCGGTTTTTGGTGCATTGTGCTATTTTAATACCAAATCTAGAACGGATGGCTCAATTTATGCGACTAGGAGACTCATTACGTAGCTAAATCGATGCTGATTCAGGATTAAATACTCTGTGGGGTCTCTGAAGCTTCCTTCTGGGCATTGAAAACGTTTTGACAACGTTTATAAATAACTTTGTCCACCCATTTATTACACACACACATATGCATAATGGAGGGTACAAAATCTTGAAAATTTTTACATTTTTATATTATGACTTTCTTCATTTAGTTAAATATTATAATCAACGACATGCTTAATAAAACCAGTTTGTGGAATAAACGTATTAAGCAATTTTACACACATTAACATTAAAAATAATTAATTATTAATTGATTGTGTGATCGTTATATTTAGCGCATACCAAGGCAAAGGTTATTATTGTATGTCATAAAAAACGTGATTAAAACTGAGAAAAACAAATCACTTCGACAGGTTTGTCAACATCTGTAATTGTAGAATTAATCATTGGTAGCGCTTCAGTTCTTTATTAAACCGTAACTCAATTTCAGTCGAAGAGGAATCCAAAGAAAAGTGAATGATTTTTGATTTACGGCTGCAACTGTGGTACCTCTAACTGTGTCTACATAGTACTGTATACATACGACAGCTTTCCTCTCTGCTTTTATAACCTTCATATAATGTAAAGGAAGAGAGTTTGTCATTTTGTTTACAACACCCAGAAGAAAGTATGGAGACACACTAGACGTATATATTTTGATCAGCACTAAAATCTGAATCGATGTGGTCGGGTCCAACGGTGTGGACAAATATGCATCACGATATTATTTAAGGAGGAATTGTGTGGTCTAAGGCAGGACGTTATTATATATAACATGTGGAGGATATCCAAGGTTCGGTCGAAGCAAAATATAGCGTTTCACTTGTTTTACCTCAGAAACCATATAAAATAACCTTTAAAATTACAATTCATGACTAATAATTAAGTTTGACTTTGAATGTTTAGAAATCGGGAATAACGATTTTTAGTTGATTTCTATAGTTTGATTAAAAAAAATTCAATAAAATTATGCTCTTAAAATAAAAATTTAATAGACTTCCCTAGTACATATCAAGTTAAAATTTTGGCACGCCCATTTCTATTGTATGCATCTACAAGATAGAGTAGGTAGTTGACGGCGCCCTTATTTAAATGGGTGGAATTTCACCATATATTTCAATTATGGACATACGGACAATTATTAATTTAGAATATATTAACATGGAGGTTTATGGTACAGTATGTTTTGTCCATACATCCATGAAATGAAAAATAACGCCAGGAGTCAAAATACAGGCCCGATCGATGCTAAATTTTGGAATACGCAAAACTGGTGTATGCTTCATACATACATAGATTAAGTGTTTGACCACGCCCATATGCATGTAGTCAAAATTTTTATTTCACAATATTTTGCTATTTTGGGTGCCTTTATCACTGGAAAGGATTTCAATTAATTTTTTTGATTTTCTTTAAATGTTTTTATACAAAGTATTTAAAAGAAATCACTTACTTGACTGATTTTTGTAATCGTTAAATCTACTCTCAGCTCAGTCCGAATAAGAAACATCCATACATCTACACAGTGCTCACAAACATATTCCATAGTTGTGTTTTGTTTTGTGTGTAGGTTTGTAAAAAGGCTAGCTGACATAGTTTCATAGTTATGTGTATGTGTGTGTAATGTATTTATGACCGCAGATTAATTTTTTGCATTGTGCATTTCGACGTAATTTTAATCTCTTTTTACATCCTATAAAAAAAATTGAGATTGTCAAGCACGTTGTTTTACTCTTTCCTACATTTATACATATGCATGCGCACATTTGTTTAACCATTTGCACTGTGGTGATGTCGAAATATTTCATTTCGTCATCTCCATAAGAAAGTGTGTTAGACTGGTGGTTATACATTTCTGTCAAATACCGAAGGAACAATTTAAGGATGGACGTAAGGAATGATACATATTTGTTTAATTAAACTTGTTGAAACTAGGGTTGTATTTGGAAGCACTGTGGGAGAAAGTATAGTGTCCTTATATTAAGCGGTTACATATGAATACCAATAAATATTTGGTTACGCTTGCGTGCTAATCAAATTCCAATGAAATCAATTTCATAAATTAAGCTTTGTTTGAATTGTTGAGACTTGCCGTAAACACAACTTCTAATGACATTTTCAGACAACATTTGGCACCAAGAAAAAGTATTTTAAAAATGTTTTCTTCTTTTAGAATCACACAAAAAGCATATGTACGCATTTAATTTTTCCCGCAATTTTTTTTTGTTACACTTTTTTAAGCAAATAAAAAATAGACACAAATCCTTTTGGCATGTCCAAACGACCGCGCAGTGGAATCCAAACTGAGTTTTGTTTACAACACAGAGCCGCACAATTGTGTCCAAACATTTCTGGAAATTCCTCAAAAAATAAAAAAAGGATATGTGTATATACTGTATATGTAAAGCGAAAAAACACACCATAATTTTCAAAGGGTCATCATAAATCATCATAAACATAAAAAAAGTCTGAAAAAATTAAATAAAACCCAAAAATTTGTTGAACTGGCTACGCAGAGATTGCTTGCTACCAGCATGTTAAACTTCACGGTCATAAATGCCTGAAAAGAGCAAAAAACAAGAAACCAACTGATAATTAACTGTAAAAAAACAAGAGACGAGGAAACATATAAAAACATAAACCATTCGGAAAATATGAAATTTTAAAACAAATCTCAAGGACGCGTTAGTGATTCACATCATAACAATTAAAAGTAAGTGATGCGTGTGTGGGTGCGATGTAGAAAAAAGTAAAGAAAATGGTACGAAAAAGCCTGGCAAGTGCATTATGGATGAAAGGTTCGAACAAAACTACAAATTGCTCTAAAAAGGAGAATTGCCACCTTTAAGCACTTGCTTGCAGACTTGAGGCGGTTGACCTTGAGATAAATTTTTATTATCTCACCGTATTCATAAAAAACTAGTACGAGTATCGACACTTGTTCCTTCTCACACTCTGGGCTATTATGATATTTATGATTCGTTATGAATAAAAACTAATAATTTTTAATGTTCTCTATGGGATGTTCATAACAAGTGAGGTAAAGAATATCACTTCTATAGACGATGAGTTTTTTTACACACAAGAAAATACTAAAATCTTGATTTTCTTGAGGGCCACAAATTTCATACGTAAGTATATCCCATACTATATCTATTCGATGTCTTGATGTCTTGAGTTGAATGTCTTTAGTTGAAAGGCCTCAATCTTAGGCATGCCACGCTTACTAACACAGGGTACCTATATATGTGGAGGGAATTTCAGATTTGGCCCAAGCCAAAAATAACTTAATTGTTATTTGTTTAATATTAAAAAAATCGATTACATAACGAATTGTTGAACCACCCTACAGGCTAAGAAGAAGCTTTGCGTAGTAAGTCGCAGCTTAATAATTGGCATGTTTTTATATACTTTTCAGACTACTTGTTTTTACATACCAGGATGCAGAAGCAGTGCCTACCGAAGCTAAACCATTTGCTTGGTTAATTTCATCTGAACTCATTGCCTTTGTGTAGTGAGTGTTATATGTATGTACTATGTACATCCGTACCGTGTACGTCAAGTTAATTTGTTATATATACAATGTCTGCTTTAGTATTAAAATCGCTTCACAATACGTCGCTTATCAATAAATTGTCTTTTTGCTGTTGTAATTGCTGCGGTTTTCGCTACTCGTTATTTATGCTGTGTTAAATGAAAAACACAAACAACGCACAAAACATGAATGCAGTAACTATATGTATTAATTATGCACGTTTAGTGAACTTGTATCATTGTCATGGGCACATTGAATTTTATCATCTGGGCTTGTCATGACCACAGATGGTGTAGTAACCGCATGTTAAACATGAACTCATCTATATCAAGCAAATTCTACATCAGGCTGGCTAAGAGTTAAATTTTTGTGCTCTGCACCATTTGTGGCAAAAGATATATTAAGTTTATGCAGAGGCTTGTAATTCCTAAATAGAAAATACCACATCCGCCAGAATAACTTTCTGAATCGATTTAACCAATACCATCGGCATCAAAAATTGAGCCGATCAAAGACATGTATGTCCGTATGTCCGGTCGTAAATTTTGAGCTGTTGAGCTTAAATTTTGTACACACACTTTCTGCACGCCAATCGGTACTTAAAATGGAAAGAATCGGTTAAGAGCCACACCCACAACTAATAAAAATATATTTATCTGCCACAAAACGTGAACTATGAAGTTGAAGTTTAGAACACATATTTATTACTATTCCACTCATCGATGTGCTTGACAAAAGGCGTGGTCGGGTAACATTCACGTCAACAATCGACAAAAATTTATGTATTTGACACAAAAATTGTCCTATGATCTTGAAATGTCGTATGTATTGTATATCTATCATTCCGTCGATGTGCCGAAAGTGATAAAACTAATTTAATTTAATGTGACGTAGGTTGTGATGTAGGGGTAATAACCTTCACTACTTAGTTCTAACGTGGTGGGGTATAACCAACTATAACATTTTTACTTTTCTTTCTTTTATTTAAATAATCACCAATCGTCATTGAGAATATTTGGCAAATTTTATGATAAAACGGAGCGTTTTGCAAATTCATTGATACAGCCGCATATAGAGGAGCACACGTTTGCTGCCTAGTAATTTCAATAAATATTACTTCTATGATTTTCTTAGATATCTTGTGGGACGGGACTAGAGAGTTGGTACATGTGTGACTTTGAATGGTAAATGGAAGACTTCTTTCGAATATTAACCTAAATACGCTATTGTACGCACGCCTGTGGACTGACTTAATGCAACATTTACGTGTACATTATTTTAACGAATAGAAAGACTTTTTATTAAATAGATTATGATCTTGTCTACTATCTGACGTCGCCCATTTCCAGCACATCGATTGATATTTTACATACGGAATGGAAAACTGTGTGTACCGGCCATTTAAAGGACGAAATGATGTTAATTTTTGGCATATTCTTCTACATTCTTAAGATAATAATAAGTACATGCGCACCTACCACGTAATAGCTTCCCCAATAAAAAAGAAGAAAATAAAGCAAAATTAAAATAAATTATGCGTATTAGGGAATAATTGTGTTCCAACTCGCACTTGTTAAAACACGTTCATTTACGAAATTAACGAAATGAGTGAACGCCCCTTTCCTTGCGAACCAATATTAGATAAAAAAGTCAAAGTGTAGGCAGGAGCTGAGCTGTTTAATGCTAATTTATTGCAAGCAAGCGAAATGCAAGCAAACACACATTCGCATAAAGGCGTATGTGTTTTTTGATATATTTAGGGATCGACCATTAAGCATTCTTTTAATTAATGCTACACACGCTCAACGTATTATACATTAAACAATTCTTATATAAATCAACAGCTGCCCTGGACTTTGAAGAAATTCACTTCTAACTGGCTAACGAAGTACGGGAATGGGGAGTAGAATGTGGTAGGGAGGGAACCTCTTTGTGGTGTTAGTGTTGTTAGTGTTTCTTGACACCATAGTGAACGTTTTTTATTTTTATGCACCACATACTTGGAGTACATTTAGCAGTTGGTGTTGCTTTTGATTAAAAACAAAATATGGCCATGAAGGTGTCATTAAAGTGCATTTCATGATGTTGAGTTAATGTTTCCCTTCGCCAGCTAGCACACAATGCAGCATGCACTGGAAAATAGCGCACACTGCAAAATAAATGTTTGAATGTGTTTAGAGGAGTACTTGACTGCACTCCTGACACTCGTTACCGGGGTGGACATTAACAATTCATCAGTGTACAATGTTCTTGCTGGCGGAAAATGCAAACGGTTCTTAACACAAATTTAATGCGACTTTTATGTAGGAATTTATTTAAAAAACCATTCCGAAAATTCACCGGGAAATATTTAATGAAGAAGAGAAGGTTGTTTAGAAAATAAAACATTTTGTACATTTTCGTTATTTATTCATCGCAGTCTTTATGTTTGAACGCATTTTTTTATGCGCGAAATATTGAAGATTGTAATATTTCTAGCTTAAATTGTAGCTAAACCAAATTAATGGTCCCATAAATTTGCCAGCTAATGCGGAATTTCCATCTTACACACCCCTTCACCTTAACACCACCTCTTGCTCAGTAGAGACTCGAGTACGTAATTATTCGTGTATTGTGTTCATGTATGTGTTCGTATGTAAACGTGTTATTTTGGCATGTGATGGCCGCATTTTCACATTTATACCGCCCACAACCCTTCAGGACACCAACAATTTATTTAATTCAAATCTTTCGACCATAAATCGATACGCTCGACTCAAGCCACTTTTCTTTAGTTTCATTTTTCAGTTTCATTACATGACGTTGTTGTGGTGAACACCCAACCAAGTGCAACAGATACCAATATGCGTCTAAACAACGAAGGGAAACATCGTAACATCTATCATATCACTTGTGCGCATTTTGCTGACGATTACACCACTCCGTAGTCACTCCTGAGTGCTTTCTAAAACTCTTCTACTTTCATTTCAACGTAGTGAGTAAGAAATTCGTTGTTAGCTGTGCTGCTCCATTTTTTGTATATTTGCAAAGTTTTTTAATCCAACGAGCGGGCTCTGCGCATACGATCAAGCTTTGTCAGTCAGTTATCGGCCACTTTAGCGACCGCCATCTCCAGCCTCCCAATA
The DNA here is from genome assembly GCA_963978525.1 of Ornithomya fringillina. Lineage (NCBI taxonomy): Eukaryota > Metazoa > Arthropoda > Insecta > Diptera > Hippoboscidae > Ornithomya > Ornithomya fringillina. The sequence continues at coordinate 24,244,350 of OZ021691.1, forward strand.
TGACCAGAAAATTCTGCCTGCCAATGTGTTAGTTTAATTTATAACACACGATACTCTTACACACACACACACATTCGTGTGGACATAAATTTACAAACCTACACGTGCACTCGCTGCGTTTTGGTGTATTGTATGTATTCTTAGGTTTTGCTGTAATTTTCTCAACTCTTGACTGCTGTGACCAGATTTAATTTCGTTACACAACCAAAAAAGAAACTCTCTTACGTTAATTTATTTATGTTGTAGTTGAATATACAACTGTACAAATACCGTCCATGAATGCGTGTTGATTGCGTTGTTTTTGACTTTTGCTTCATTATGTTTTTGATACAGTACGGAGCTGAAATTTATAATCCATGCCGTCACACACTGTTTCCGAGCGTTAATTTAGAGGTTTTCATAAACTGTGCGTTGCTCTGTAATGATAAACCACATGGTACGGCGTTACCTGACTCGGATGTACAATGATAACAGTGGTGGAGTATGCTTAATGGATGACTTGCACAAGAAGTTTCTCCGTAATAGATTATAAAGTATTAGTTTAAATCAATAAATACTCACGCACTTACTCTGGTTTAGTGCTGGTTCATCTTATGAAACTTTAGCGCAGTTCTTGATAGACACGAGTTTACCTTTTTTCAATAAATTATAAAATATTGTTCTACCAAGTACCTGAGTGAGGGGGAAGTGTGCGCAAACCTATAAATACCTGATCCTTTAAATCACACCAAAATGCATCTTCGGCACAATAGTACAGTAGACTGCACTCTAAAGGCTGTTTATAGTTTGACGCTTCTTTCGTGTAAAGTACTTTTCATAAATTTAATGAGAGTATAAGAAGAATAAGTATATCGAAGCTTGTGGCCCAGCTAATACATATATAGTAGCAGTGGTGCAGTGTAGTGGTGATCTGGCGAGTGTGTGCATATAATTTAGTTATAAAAATAACTGCGTTGCTATTGTTATTGTTGGTACCTGAACTGCACCGTACACCGAACACATAGTTCAGTGGCGAAGAAGAGTATCGAGCATCCAACAAATGCCAAAGGGGTGCCCGTGCTTTGCAGACTGTTACCACTACAAGGAGACGTGTATTGAGATGAGATCTAGTATTTAAAGTAGATATAGCACGATAGGGTTTGGATGTATGTGTATGGGTATGTAAGCAACTGAATTTGTATAGAATAAAAGATGTTGAGTTTGTTGGGTGTTAGTTGACTAGCGAGCTGCCCAAGTCACGTGGTTTGAGCATAACGCTCCCGCCTCAACCCGCATCGCACATAAACACTTTAAAAGTATTCCACGCCCCAGGTTAGACACGAGACGATTACAAGATGAAGTCTGCTGTTACTGTTTTGCAATTAAAAGCGCATTCTGTCGATGATGGTCCAATGCGGTCCCGCCGTACCGATGGTGCAACCAGATAGTCGACCGCACTGCAGTGGGTAGGTACTGGAGTGTGTGGCAAACATATGTTACACAAAATACATATTATGTACTTTTTAATAAACATAAAACAAAATACTGCATGCATGCAACAAAAAAATCAATTACTTTTTAACACAATGCAAAAAACAATAAATATGGAAAGGCGATGCAGGAAAACCAGCAGCACGGCAATCACAGTGCAGAAGAGCGCTTTCGCTGGCTCGAACAACGACTTTTAATTGAATTTCGTTATCTGCGATTTACAGAGAGATTTATGTTTCAAGATTAATGTGTTAGCATTTTTATTAAAAATGCAAACAATTTATTGGACGTAGGCACAAGCCTTGATCATGTTGTTGTTCTCAGTTCTTTGTCTATTTTTTCGTTTTTGCATATATCCGTACAACAACAATTTAATATAATGATATCAATATGAATCGATACACCCACAGCAGCAACATTAGCGGCAGAAGGACGGAGGGAGAGACCTTCACATATATTTGCGCAGAAAGGATACAAAAAACAAAAACAAATAAATAAAAAATTCAATCAAGTGGACAAATGCATTGCATGCACAAGTGATGAATGATTTTCATTTGATTGGTTGGGAAGGCAGGATGCACAGGCCACCACACACGCCACACACCACATAATAATATTGAAAATGTTTACTTAATTCATACCATAAGCATAACGCAATGGACTTGGTAGCGATTGAACTGCGACTGATTTTCCCAACGAACGCTTTGTACATACGCGTAGATACAAGTATGTGTACGTATGCATGTACATATAAGGAAATTTGCATAATTATTATTCGGCTCACGGCTTCATGCGTTAAATGAGTTATTGCTCAATGGCGCAAAGTCAATTTCAATGCAATTTATGTATAAATCAACTTTCTATGTATGCCAGTGTGTGCTCTGTTATTTATATTGTACATATATCATGCATCGTAATGCTGGTATTTAATCATTAGAGGCTACCACGCCAACGATGAATTTATAATTCACGAAATACAGATACTTTCGTTTGCTAACTATTGCTTCGAACGACAACTATTATTAGAAAAATATTTGAAAAATTGAAAACGCGAAAACTGATTTTAGCAAATGACTTGGATTTTTCTCATTGTTTGAAACGTAGTGCAATACGTTTGGATTGATCGAATTATTTTTGTTTTTTATATTTTGTGATAAAAAGATATGATTGAAGCTTTTTGATCCGAGTTGCAATACTTTTTGATTGAACGAATTCTATTCATACTAGGAAATGCTAAACAGCACTATTTACTACATATATACCCATTAACAGATGTGCTAAAAATAGGCACAAGCACCTCCAACTTTCGAAAACCGCTGTTGTTCTGCATATTCACAACTTAATCTCAAAACTTAACTTTCTTTCTCCAAACGTATTCATGCATTTGAAACCGTATTCCTAAAGGTAGCCAATAACTTTAACTGGTTTGCGCGAGCTACTTTTTCAAAATTTTAAATGGACTTAAAATGTGTACATAAACGCATATATTTACGTACCTACGAGTATATCTATATATACATATTGAATCACAAAAGACCTTCACGCCGCAAAAGGGTAAAAAAGTAAAGTGAAGCACGGACAAAAATAAAGCATTCTTTACTTTTAAGTTTTGTTAAATATAAATACGTATGAGAACATGTTTATCAGTTCTACGTTCCTGTAGCCATTATGATTCTAATGCGAATGAATTATTGTATTGGTATAAATGGATTGTTTTGTTCTCCTTTTTGCAGAATCGCAATTGTTTGAGCACTTTTTTCAAGCATAAAAAAAGCATATTAAGGCAAGCATGATTTTGCACTTTGTTGTGTGATCCGTATATATGGCGATAACCCATTACATTTGCTTTGTAAGGTACTCGACTGCCTTTGGTTCGTTGCAATCCATATGTCCCTTAAAGGCAACGGGGTTTGGGTTTTTTGGTTTGGTTTTAAATGTTGTCAAGTTTCCATTTAAATTCAATATAAAAGTATGTGAGCATTAGCAATGGTTGTGAGCCCCAAAAAGGGTATTCTACGACTCACAATGATTAATTTAACCCTGCCGTCCGTCTCTAAAGCCCTCAATCAATAGTATTTGTAATAATTTTTTTTGTATTAGGTGAAAATCTTATACGTGATAGCCTTCTAGTTAAATTTAGCAAAGTGGTGGCTTTCTCGCATTATTCAGTGTTGTTTTGTGAATGTCCAAATAGTTGATTCAAGTTTTTTTATATCTTAATTTTTGCTTTAATTATATTTTTTATTTAGTTGTTAAGATTTTATTTTGTTAAATTATATAATGTTAGCTTTTTCTATTGTATAATATTTGTAGTAGTTCGCAATTAATTTTAACTAATAAAATAAATAAATAAATAAATTCAATGCCTGGTGGGACGCTGGGGAGAGAATTTACCAAAATTTTAATTTGTTGAGATGTAATTTATTGTTACTATGGGTGTGGTTGTGTGTTCTTCATAATTCTGATTTGATTATTCAATTTATATTTATTAAGATCAGGGTTACACGCATTCGTACGTATGGGTATACATCCAGGGTTTGTGTATATGCGTGCGGCTTTAACAAAAAACATAAACTTCTCATTTGAACTTAAAATCGTAAACCACCAGAAACCTTATACCTACTTACTCACCACTCCCCACTCCATGCCCATACTCTGTATATCTACTGTAACCTATATGGCAGAGCATTGGTGTGCTGGTTGGTTGCCATGTTGTTGTGAGTAACTCTGCGTACAAGTTTTATTCAGCCAACTATGTGAACTGTGTGTGCTTGTTGTTGGTTTTAAAGAGCAAAAACTTATTTAATTTAATGTTATTTGCATTAAAGCAAATAAAAAAATTTGTGTCTTAATCTTTTGACGTGGCCCCAGTGACTCGCATGTGATTGTAACTGCTGACTCACACCAACTAAATATATGAGCAAATGTGCGTGTGTTTATACATATTGACTTATTTATGTTTTGTATAACTGCACAGACAGAGACGTGGTGCATTTCCATACTTGGCCATAGAGGCTAAAACTTGCGAGTTTGAATCTGCAGTTTGCCGTACAAAAAGTGAGCAGACATACAGAGCAATAATTCTTAAGAATACTGCATGCACATACAGACAATATATTAGTCTGTCCTAGCGTATGGTACCACACCATGCTGTACAAGGTACTAAAGGTGCTTTTATGTATATTATCGAACGTGCAATTGTATTGGAAATCACAAAAAAGCTCCAAGAAAAGGGTAAAAAGTGATTCAAATTTATTTCTTCATTTACATATTTTAAGGAAGACGCTGCACAGCTGAACTAAACGAAAACATATGCGATTGGTACTGTGTGGTTGACAAATGATGCGCCTTAGCTCGAAATAGCTTCTTGTAAAATATCACATTTTTTACTCATTTTTAACTCCCACAATGAAATCAGAAAAACCACTTTCAGTTGAAAACCAAAAACAAAAAAGAAGCATTTGAAAATGAATGTGCGTCCGTCTCCCCATCTCAAGTTCCCTGGCGCAGTTTATAAAATATTTCGATAAAATTTGGATTAAGGTTGCGGCAAGTAAAAGCCCTCTCAGCCATGTTTTAAATTGGTTTAAGTCAAATTCAAATAATGGAAACTCGAAATTTGTATATCTTTATACGCTTCACATGAAGTGGAGCGTTTTCAACAACTTAAATTAGGCATCAGAGATTCTGAAAAGTGCACAAGTATGAAGAATATGAGGTAGCAAAAAAGTGCTCCAGATCTAGATAAATCTAGATTATATAGACAGGGGGACGTACGGCCTGTTATCATTCTCATTCTAGGTTTAAAATTGAATTTAGCCCATTATGCAATGTGTGCAATTGCGTAGAAGACACTGAACATGTCTTTTTTGTACAGGCAGGAACGAAACTTAAAACAGAACTCGGAGAGCGGCCTGCTCCCAACAACCTGGTGGCACATATGTTGCGTAATAAAAATAATTGGTCAGCGATGGGTGAATTTGCCGTCAATATTTTAAGGAAGCAAAGACGCGAGGAGTACCAACGTAGGCTCGCTGGAATTGCATAAACGGCCATTATCCCTGTGAAGGTATACCTGAACGGTCGTGCCACAGGGAAGGAGTAGTAGTATAGGTGGTTTTTAGTGGGCTAAAGCTTGCTCTTTAAATTAGCTAAAATTTGTTGAGAGCCACGCCCCCACAGATAAGAGTAGTTACTTCTGTTACAAAAATTGAGCCGTGAAATGGAAAGTTTATGCATTTATTTGCCAAAATGGGTGCATTGGGATAAATACGCGCCTACAATTTACACAAAAATTTATTTGGCGTAGAATCAGACTTTCAAGTTGCTACTACTGTATATATTATTAGAGGGTATAACCTATGTATGTTTAATATAAGTTAAGAAAGGGGGTTAGTTAACCTAACAAGTGATTCTATTAAATTTGGGTTCGATTAGCTTTTTCGTGTAACACCTTTTTCCAAATTGATCCATTACATGACAAAAATTTACAATTCTGATCATATTTTAATAAAAATTGCTTCGTATTGTTTATTTGGCGGATAACAGATAATTAAGATACTCGGTCTATAGTAATTCTATAGAAAGCTTCTGCAACACTATTGTCATTTTTTTTTAAAGGATTAAGAAACAGACTTAAGATTTCGCTTTTTTTGAATGAGACACTTTATGCGCTTCGTAAACAATTGATCGACTGGTTAATACGCTACTAAAAATGCGAATGGAACTATGTAATATGCTTGCTCAGTAATTGAAAAAAGTCTCCGCAAGTGGTTGGTATTGGAAATTAAAAAAAATAATTGAAAACAAGTCAGAACAGGTCAGTCAAGCCAATAAATAAATTTTATTATATTTCTTTTTTTTTTTTATACTTTCTATTAACTATTCTTCATGAAATCTTGGCAAAAAATATACGAGTATAAAGAATTGCGCATTTTCGTTTCGTTATTGTAAAAAACATAAATAATTGTGACTTTTTACCGTATAAAAATACCTCATATGGAAAGAGGTTCTGGAAATGGCCTAATCCTACCCATTTTTGAAATCGGTTCGTCTTTAGGTAATACATGTCCTTGTAACAAATTGCATCGAAATATCTCAAAAAATGCGACATACTCGTATAGGTTGAGCACAAATTTACATGAATACACAAATGGACAGACGAACATGGCTAAATCGACTTAGATTTTGATTCTAAATCGATCGGTATAATTGAAGGTGGGTGTGGCATTTACCGTGTAGAAGTTACAAACATCCGCACAAACTTAATATACCTTTTTGCCACAAGTGGTGCAGAGTATAATGAAGCACTCTTTGAGGCTTCTTTCTATATTAATAATGCAGCTGAAAAGTAACTTCTTAGGGAGCTTTGGTGCCTTGATTCAATGTTTGACCTTAGCCAAATTATGCTTGTTTCTGGTTTTTGATAGAAAGTTTTTTCTTTTTGCTTCAAAAAGTACTAAAATAATGTGTTCCCTGTGCGAAATTTTGTAGAGACTGTTATGCACTCGTTTGTGTATCACAACGGAATCAGAGCGTCATGCCTTTGCTATAATAAAATTTTTCATAAGTGCGGACAATTATATAAGATCGTAATTACGTACAAGTGCACAAACATTAATATTGACTTGCTGTTGCCAACAAAAATTACTATTTTTACGCGTTTTCAATGAAAAATAACAACGACTTTGGCCACAAACTTGAGAGCGGTCAAGCAGCCAATTTTTGAAAGCCATAAGCAAAGCAATGCACCAAAGCCCCGCGCATATAAAATATACTGGAGTGCATTGCTGCTCTGTGCTATGCTATGCTATGCTGTACAGTATAATTATGTTAATCTTTGTTATGAGACTCATTATGCAGATGCCTCAACTTTCATAATTTTCCCCTTCTTCATATTTATGACGACAATTTGGCAAGTGGTGTGCAGCTGTAACAGACCATCAAAAATGCCATGCAGAGAAGATTTGGACGCTTAGGAAATGAGCCAACATGAGCACATATTTAGTAGGTTGGCAGTTTTAAAGTTGAATAACATGTCGCTAACTACAGTTTATACCTAATGGTGCCTTAGGTTAAATGACGAACACGAATGATGCGAACAATGTGCGTTTTTCCAAACTGATAAGTTCTACTTTGGGGATAACAGCCCAACTCAATACCACAAATCACTCCAACACCATTAAAGTCAAACATCAGTTCATTCTGTTGGCTGGTGCTTGTGCAACCCTTTGCTACTTGCAATACTTAAACGTATACGTTGTCATTTCATTTCTATATATTCCCCCTAGAAAGTCTGCCTACATTACAATAAAGACACGGCAATATATTCACATATGATTGTGTTCGTTGAAGAGAAGTTTGATCATTAAATCCTTTTCGAGACCGAGATGAAAAGTGGAAATAATAGAAATGACACCCTTTTCGTTAACACTTACGCACTTACGCACTTACGCACTTACGTCTCTAACAGGGCGATTGATAAGGTGAAAAGGATGCAAAAATTAAACATTCATGACTCTATACAAATAGCTACCTCAAGTACATTTATTTTATCAGTTTCATTTGCCCCAAACCAACCCAAAGAAGCACACATCACATGTTCAATTGTCAACTGTGGCGATGGTGAGTTCCATATAAAACCTTTTTAATCCTTTTGGCCATTTTATAATGTGTATATAGCGCTTTATTGTGCTCTTGGGTAATATTACATATTACCATCGTACACATACACATAGAATTTATGGTATCGTTTTTAATCATTGGCCAGAAAGCAATATTCTTATGGCTGCATGGTGATTTTTTCGGATTAAAAACCATATTAAGTTATTATCAGCAACTTTGAATATTTCGTTTGTTGAAGTTCTCTCCATCTCTCCCTCTGATTCGTTTAAAAAATAACACATTTAAACTAGTCTTCAGTATATCACCATCCGTGCGTACGTATCACCATATAATTTACTTTTTCAAATACTTATAAAATGTAGGCGTGAACATAATCGTTCTACTTTAATGACAATAACAAGTAACAACATTAAATTTGACTTAGACCAACTCTACTCCACATACGTACAGTGGTCGTGGGCAATAGCTGATTACGTCCTATAACAGAGTAAATAATTCCTATCAAGTACTCCTCAGATTGTGCGCAAAATTTTACGATGAAAGCCCTAATTATATATTTACATTATATTTTTGTTGCTAAGAGAGACTTTTTGATTATGGGCTTGGCACTTGGCCGATTCTGCCCAATACATATATAATATGTACGACTGTGAAAGTTCCAATACATGTACACGCTTACACGGATGTGCATGTCAAGATCGACTCAGTTTTTGATGCTGATCAAGGAATGCGAAACTTAATACACCCTCATAAAGTGGAGGAGTGCAAATTTTTTTAAGATTTCATCATATAATACCTTATACCCCTTAATGCCAATTGAAAGGCTACACAAGCACCACATTTGTTATAATTTGTTTAGTAAAATCAGTTTAGTGAGTCATTGTCATTGTAAAAGTCTCTCGGTGAAAAATGTTGAAGAGATGTTTCCCTCTGATCGACAATCATAATGAATCAATTTGTAAAACAGCGTTATATGGTAAGAAGTTAAAAAAATTCTCAAATTTGAAGACTGTCTGATGATAGTGGTTCTGTGATTCTGCTATGTGTACAAGTATCAATATTTCCTAGTTAGACTATTTAAAAATATATCAACATGATTTAAAGGTATATAAAGTATGTGCAAACGCGTAGTTTATGTGCCTTTACAAGTCTCTATAATGTAGTTGATTATTTATTTATTTTTCTTGTAATTGCAGCAGCAGCAACAACAACAAATGGGAAATAAAACAACGCCATTTCGATGGTGTTTAATGGCGCATTAAAATTGAATTGCACTGCGTGACACAACAACTGCAGCTACAAGCACGGTGTACATCCATCCATACATACCTTTTAATGGACACGGTCGCACAATACAACCAGCCGCGCACACATACAGTTCACGCACCATGAATTTCAATTCCATTAATTCCACTAAATTGACCCGAGTTGCGCAAGTTTACTTAAAAACAAACAGCGCCCTCCCGTAAGCAAAAGCCAAATTAAACACACACACGCACACACTGTGAAAGTCTCATGTTCAATGTGTGTACATTCAAATGTATCCCAATTCCCTCCCCCACAACAGTTGCTTTGTTGTTGTTTTTGGAGAAAAATAGATTTCTTTTATAGAAGCTTGCGTATGGTATTCAAATAAGGAATCAATGGAGACTTCTTGACAGACATTCAAAGAATAAATCTTATTCAAAATGAATCCGAATGCAATTAAAAGTAATGGCCGCACATTTCCAATGACGTTTATTGTCAATTTACATAGCAACACCAGTCAATGCTTATTGCTGTCATTAATTGTTGTTGTTGTTGGTGTTGGTGTTGGTGTTGTTATTGTTGTCTGGCGCATTTAAATATTATACAAACGCACTCAGCTGTGATAACATGTAAAATATTCTGAGGAGGAGTATTGATGACAAACATGAGCGTGCGTTAGAAAATATTGTATGTAACCCAAATACAAATGCAAAAACGACAACAACAACAAAATGAACTAACAAAGCATGTTACTGAACAATACACCAGCCAGTCATGGTTTTATGACAGTTTTCCCTTTCCGTCTGCCATCAGTTGACTTCCGTTTCTCTCTTCACTTATCGAAAGCTAAACAAATATTTGCTGTTTATCTGTTTATCCAGAGATACGAAACAATTGTCATAGAGAATAAAAAATGTTTGTAAGAAATGTTACGGTACATATAAAGCGAATTACACAACACCCTAAACCACACGCCGTGATCAGCGGTGTTAGTCTCTCAGACAATATTTTATGTCGCCAAACTTTTCTGCCTCTCACTCGCTGAAAGACCAATTTACGAAATCGATTAAAATCGAAAAGATTCGCATCTTTTAATAGAGTTTCCTTTCCGTACATCTAAAGTTTACGTATGCGTATGATATTTGGTACAAATTTGTAGGCCTAACAAACACCTAACTGTAACAATGTACTGATACAACGGATCCTAGTCCAAGTGAAAGAGAAGCTTTCACTTGCTGTTGACAATTGTCTACTATTATTATTCCCTTTTTCATTCACTTTGACTGTATTTTTTATGCTCTGTTTCATTCACATACCAAAACTACCACTTTTAATAGTACGGTGAATAGCGGTTGTAACGAATGGACGGATTTAATTGTTACATCCGATAAACGATTGCACTGATACACCGTACGGTGTTTGAGTTGCAATGGATTACTTTAGAAATCGTTGCAAGAGATTTCCACTGTACTACTGTAATAAAAAGAAGCACATTAAAGGACAAAATACAATCACACGCACACTCATGCAGACATTGGAGTGAGAAACTCTCAGCCATCATGAATATCACCCTTAATGGCAATGAATGTGTCACTGGCTGACACTAAATCTTATTATATGTTTGTGTATACATCGAAATAGAGAAAGCGAGTGGCGGTAGTACAGCCTCGCGTGTGGTAATTCTTTTGGATACAGATCGAAAGAGAGACTCTGATGCTTTAACACAAACAATGGCATAAATCTTGTGATTTCGTTTATTTTCCATTTTACATGTAACATAAATTGGTTAAAGTTCGAGGGAGAAATTCCGGCTGAAAGCTACATATATATGTGTACGATACCCAGGGTGCATGTACATAGCCGCGCGTATATACATAATTTGAATTTTGAATTTGGGGAAATGGGGATGAGAGTTGAGGCCAGTTGATTCATGACAGGCAATGGTGTGGGTAAGTGTTGAATAAATTTATGATACTTTTTAAACAAACAAAGGCAGAAGGAAAAGAGCCATAGAGAGACGGAAACGGAGAGGAGGTATTATAAATATTTCATTATTTCTCATTTACTTCTGAAAAATCTTTACCAACCATTATGCGAATCATTCCTAATAAAAAAGGTTTAATGCATACAAAAAACCTGTAGCTGTACAATGTAATTAAATTTTATTAATTACATTTTATATTATATTGCGGCCACTATGAAATAACGTTCATCCAAAGTTACAATCAGAGAACGAAGCAGACGTTGGGTCGATAGATTTGTATAAGGAGCGCCAAAGTTAGTATGAAAGAAAAATCTCTAAATTAATGTTGCATTTTATCACTACTACACATGCCACATGACAAAGACTTTTCCTACCATAACGCTGCACACACTTACACACAAAGTATTATAATAAAAATTGTCATTTATTTAGTCATTTCTTATCATTGCTCACCTTACATTCCAGGTTCGCCCTCTGTCACTTTGTGGTTCAAAATGTCAGTGTACACACTTACCTTTACGTATATATATACGTACACATGAAAAGAAATGTACTTGTGCGCTTATATGAATTTTTTATAGCTAATCCACTTAAGGGAATGCTACTTAAAGTCATCATTACAAGCATTCCACTAAGTGACTAAATGACACATCTTTAGCAGAGCGTGGAAAAGTCAATTCCCCCTTATCCTTGATCTTCTTTGAAGACAGCACTCTCCGAAGCCTAGGGCTGTGTAATTTGAATTTTATTTAACGCTAAATATATTCAAATTATTTGCCAGAAGCGAAGCAGCGCTCAGATTGTAAGTATTAAATAAGTAAAATGTACCATAATTACTGAATTCTGTAATCACGGGACAATGATAAATAGTCAAACAAATGAAAGTTGGAGAAGTTATGCGTATTATTAGAAAAGGACAACTTTTAAACCGACAACTTATTGTGCCTTAAGTTTTAATGAAAAATTTAGAATTTCACAGTATCGCCATACGACCGTGAGGATGCCAACAACAGACGAACACACGGACACGCGTGTCTAGATCGACTCAGTTTTTGGTCTCTGATTCCTTCTTCGGGATGAATGAAATCTTATTATTAAACAACCATGTGCAGTGACAACCTTTCAAGAGGTGAAAAGCACTTGTTCAAAAGTCAATTCAGGGTTTCATAAAGTTTTCAACAAATGAAAAGTTCGAAGTGGTTTTGAAGGCTTTGGTAGTGCGGCTGTGACTCCAAATAAACTTTTATTTGTTTAATTAATTTATACAAATATTAGTAATATTTTAAGCAAATAATTAGGCGAACAAATATGAATAATGAATTCATAAAATAATGAACTTAGAACTAAAGGGTATAACTCAAGTCCACAACGTATGAGATGAAAATAAATAATAATAAACCCCAATATATGCATATCTTCTATACTTTATATATAATATGGAAAATTTACTTAAAAATTGCTTTTTTAGCTTTTGATCAATTTCAATACTAACCAGCTTATGCATCTACCAACATTTGTGTAATCGATATCTACATTTTACAGTATTCGAATCTTTTTCGTATTATTTATACTTTGAGGGATCTCCGACGCCTCCTTTTGGTCGTTACATATACGGCACAAACATATTACGATGGATATAAAATATAAAAAAAAAAAATTAATAAAAAGAATTGAAAATATTTCAGTCGGCCAAGCGCGACCACCACAGACTAATTATAGTCGGCTTGACCGACTATAATATTTTCACTTGTTTTTATCTTTTGTTTGTTTATGAAATACATTAAAAAAATTATATGAGGAGGGGTTCTAAAAGTGGTCCGATTCTATCCATTTTTATTTTTTGGGTCAATACATGTCCTTGTACCAAATTTCATCAAAATATCCCAAAAAATGCGACCTGTAACTTGCACAAAAATTTAGATGGACAGACAGACGGATAGACGGACATGGTTAAATCGATTCAGATTTTGATTCTGTATTGATCAGTATAATTGAAGGTAGGTGTGGCATTTGCTGTGTAGGAGTTACAAACATCCGCAACAAGTGGTGCAGGGTATAATAATAAGAAAATATCTAATATGTAAATAGTGTTACATGTCCCCAGTAATATTTGATTTGTTAATTTTTCTCCGTTATCTCCATTTCACATTATTCCTATATTTTGACGATAACATTATAACCGGACAACCTATGCTCGTGCAAAAGTGTTGTTTGTGTTTGTTATTGAAATTTTTTCACTCAATTAAATCTTTTACGTTCAACGTACAAATTTGCATAAATTATGGCCCTATGAAAACTGATATTAATTACATTAATAAATGTGCACACACACCCACCTTCTATAGGTTGCCTCCTCTCTAACAAAATTTATTTATCGTTAAGCTTAAAAAACACACTATTTGCATAATAATGCGATTGTCTGGATAGTATACCAACTTAAAGTGATTAAATGGCAAACATTGCGTCATTATGAGATTAAAAATGTTAATATTATGGATACCCTTTAAATTAAATAAGTAGGAGACATAAAAAAGCTACATTTGGTCTAAGCGCATTCATTACATTTATATTTGAATTGTTGGGCGTGGCCTAGGCATTATTTCGTCCGTATTAATGTAAATGAAGAAGTTGTTTAATTTCGCTCATTTAAAAATATGCAGGAATCAAGTACCCCGCTCCCCGTATTAGACGAAGATTAGCTTCAGTATGTATATAATTCGGGAAGTCGCAATGCTTATCCATGGCGGGCAAGATCGATAACCGTACCGATGCAATTAAAGGAGTTTTCTCCTGAGCTCTGATCATTAAAACAATGTGTAAATAAATACGGTCAAGTCCAGATTCCTTCGTTTTATACGGAACGATAAACTTAGTACCTAAGCATACCTACACCTTTCACACACAACTGTAGAAGACATGGTGCAAGAAGGGGTAGGGAAATTAAGTCATTATGAATAGCGATGAAATATGTTAATATTAACTAATGAATAAATTAAGGGGTCAATGATAAATTTGAAATAAATGCCCTTTAAATTGAAACAAAACCTTAAACCGTTTATTTTGTGCAAATTTTTTACTTACGTCTTTCTTTCTTTTATATAGTGCCGTAACGTGCAAGCTGCATTGCATTAGAAGGTGTAGTCGTTAAAATTTCTTACTTACCAAGGAAGCGAAAACATTTTCTCAGAGTTACTGTTATGAGCATATTAATTGTAAAATATTGTACTATTCGCTCCTAAGTTAACTTTATTCACTGTGTTCATTTTGTTTCTTGCTTTCTGGTCTCTGACGGGCGTCCATTTCACGGCAGACGTAGCAGTAGTTTCATGTTTTCATTACATTCAAGTCATAATTTCAATTTTGTGTGTCCTTCTTGCAGTGCTTCGTTCGCCTTCACGATTCACATACTTAAAAAGTCTTTGTTTGTGTTCATGTTAACGGCCATTAAGGGGATTTTCCTTCACCCGTACAAGCACACATGTATATATCTCAAAGTCCGTGTATAAACTTAATAGCTCCGTATACGAATGGAATGCTTGTTGGCGTTGGTGTTTTTGTAAAAATGGTTTCATATTTTTGCGTTTAATGTAGCGAAAATGAAGCGACGATTTATGTATCACATTAACATCGCCAAGGACCTAAATGTCTTTCTCTTACAATGAACGCATTTGGCATTGGGTGTGGGAGTTATCAAAAATTCAAGCAAAACATACAAAATGGCAATCGTCTGAACATAACCAACCACAGTCACATCCTCCACATATTATCGCATATCTTCGAACTTTATTTAGAAAAACTGGAACTTAAAAAAATTTTAGTGTATTTTGAAAATGTGGGGGAACAACATATGAAATTTATTTCTTAATTAAAAGATTCAATTCCTTCGCAATACACTGATGATTTAATATTCAGTTGGGTACAAGTTTTCTTAGTAAAACTTCTTTTAACTAATAATTGAATACCCTACAATTTAAATACCATACGCATACCTTCTCGACACCTCTGTAAGTCTTCTATAATTTTTGTAACATTTAACACTTCTCGTCTGAACAACACCACAACTTTATTTCACTTTGTTCAAACGTCTGTAATACATAGATTCACAGACACACTCATTTTAATATATTAAATATTCTAAATCCACATGAAATAGCGAATCTGTCCGTGTGTTTTTTGGTCGCTAAAATAAAGATTCTGTCATCAACCATAATATATAAAAGTAAGAAAGCTAAATTTGGCTTAGGACAAATCTTAAACGTCCGCCACAACACAACAATGGGCGTGGCAGAAACATTATTACGCTCTCTTGCAAATGGAATGACAAACATAGTATACTCCTCCTATTATGTGGAGGGTATAACATAACGTAAAATATTAAACGAGAATAACCAAAAATTGTTATACGCGATGGAACCCACATTCTCTTCCGTAATATGGTGAAGATTTATAAAAGCCTTCCCCAAATAATCATCCTCCATTAATGCAATCCGCCTAACAACGCTGCCACATCAGATATGTGTCATATGGTGGATGCTCATTTTGTCACCAGAATGAATGCATGATTTTGTCAATATTTGGGAAACATTAACATTGAACAGACAATATTATTTTGATATGTGCAAAATACATGCAATATCATAAACACACATACTCACGTACTTGGACAATAAAAAAACGTATTATGATGATAACTGAGCAACGCAGGAAGGAAGCAAATGCCATGAAAGGGCGCTGCATTCATGATGGCAACCATAAAAGAAAAACTTCCATATATATGTTTTGGTACAAAATACGAAGGAAATGTCATTTCAAAATTTCTCAAATAGAGATAAACACAATAACATTAATATAAAGTGTAAATGTGTAATGGATTAATTTTTATATGTAAAGCTCTATGTTATCAAATGCCCAGAAAGAGACTTCGAAAATCCAAAACAGCATATATTTTGAATAGTAATAATTTGACTTGGGCCAAACCTAGCACACGTTACACATTTATCAATACACTGCAGGTGGAACACACACTTGCCTCCCCTTCAGTCACTAAGTTTGTGTTATATACTACCTCGGTTCAATTTAAAGAGGAACCCGCGTGCACACATTAGAAATGTTTTTGCAATTTTTCAGTTTCAGTTTTCAGTTCTTAAATTTTTAGGTCTTTTAAACCCTTTCTAAAATCATTTTTATCTCTATCACACACAGGTCTTGTGAAAGCGACTCTTTTGACATTTTCAATGGTAGTCTGACTGAAATGACATTCAGAAAAAAATTGAATATTGCGTTCATATGTCAGATGATAACGGCTTTCTTAAGTGAATTTTAAAAATATTAAAATGCGGCTCTCAGATTGGAATACACTAACCAACGAAAATCGGTAACTTTCGTCATTGTAATGTACCCACAATTAACAAGAGTCTATCTAGCCATAAAAATACATCTACAAATACACCAAAAAAAATCACTTTTGGTGTAGAATACAATCTTTAACGCAACACATACTTTAATAGCGTGCAGCAAGCTTCGGCCACATGTAACGCCTATATGTGAATACCTTCCAAAAATAGTTCTTCTCAAGTCAAATATGTTGATAGGTGCATAAGCAAGTATATTGAACAATATATTTGTATGAATGTGCTGCAATAATAACATATTATTGTTTGTGAGTTACTGGAGTGTCTTCATTGAAATGTTTCTCAATCCAGCGAGGTAAAGTAAAGGCGGCCGTGTGGACTTCGCTGCTGTAATACTTTATGTCCATTTTATCTAGTTCCGAATGAGTGAATCGAGTTGCAGGAATTTTCAATTCTCCTGTTTTATTCATTCCTCCAATAAGGAATCCAATGTGTCCACAGGGATACGATGGCACAGAGGTTACTGCATAAGCAACTTGAGCGAAATGCTTCCTACAATTGATCATCATGTTCTTAATATGTGTTTTATCCAACCAAAAGCTTCCACCTTGTGAACAAAATATTCCGCCCTCCCGCAAAGCACGTTTAACCAGTTCGTAGTAAGTGTCGCTAAATAAAGTGGCTGCTGGTCCAACAGGGTCGGAACTATCTGTTATAATAACATCAAACTTCTGTTCGTTATTTCTCAGGTACTCAAAGCCATCGCCTATGGTGAGGCTTAATTTTGGGCTGTCGAAACCGCAAGCCATGCTGGGTAAATACTTTTTGGAAACCTCTACAACGCGCTCATCAATTTCTACTTGATGAATTTCTTCCACAAACGGATGCTTTGTGACCTCTCTGGCAACACCGCCGTCACCTCCACCAATTATTAGAACTCTTTTAGGGCTGGGATGACAGCATAATGGGAGGAATGAGATCATTTCTTGATAAGAAAATTCATCCCTGATGGTACATTGAATTATATTATCCAATAACAAGCAGAGCCCGTATGTTTCACTAATATACAAAACATTGCAGATTAATAAAAAGTTTTTGCATAAATTGCACATTCTTACGTGTCCACGACTTTGATGTCTTGAAAATGTGACTTTTCTTCGTGAATAATCTTTTTAATCTTTAAAGAAAAACACTGACCCGGCCACAGCTCGTTTTGTATTTCGCTGAACCATCCATTCCTTATCAAATCCATTTTCTGTCTGAGCACTCTCTCTAAAATATGGAAATATTTATAGTCAAGAAAACATTGTAATAATTTTTGCTCACTTCTCGCCCATTCTCGTTCTTTATGACAATTGTTTGGATCTCATTACAGCGTAAATTTTGAGCGCGCTTCAAAGTAAGCGATGACTATGATAAGAGTCGTTCATACACTATACTCCACAACATTGTTCACATGGTTTACATATGTTAAGTTTATGCTTATTTTTATCGAATATTTATTTGTTTGATGTATAAATTTCCACCATCGCAATATATATTAAGAATGCTTCTGTCTCTTCTCCTAAAAGGAGAATTTTTAAGAACAGTCTATGATAAAAAGTACCTACGATCCCTTTAGATAACGCTCCCACTAATATACTTCACAATTTCACTAAGATAGAGAGTATTCAAGCTTCGGTGTATGGCGCATTTTTTCTCATACGCAGACAGACCTTTACTTACATCGTGATACGATAACGGTGCTCGAATAACTTTTAGAGGTCATTTACCTCTGCACTATGTTGTTGCCTACACTAACTGATAAAATTGTGAAAAATACTTTACTTATTTATTTATTCATTTGATTCATCTAACTTAACTAAAACGACACATCAAGGCTTAACAATAAGTACAATTTCGTAAAGAAGAAAGGTCAAATCCAATGGCCAACTAAAAGTCCTTAATGTTTATTACTTTTTAACAGGTTTGTACCTGCTCTACTACGAATTGTGGACATTTCTCTACCCTTGCTCGACTCACCTTTTTTTAAAGTAATAATTCATAATTTTCTCTTCAAAGCGTAAAATACATTTGTTTTTGTATTTTCATAATTTTTTTTGTTTGCTTCAGGGACTGAATGTCATATTTTTTAATAGTTATGCGTACACTTATTATGACCTTCAGTAGAAATAGTGATTATAAAAATTTATTATCGTTAAAATGTTTAGAGAAAAGTAACTATTGGAAATATAGAATAGACAAGAAACGAACAATACAGTTTAATTTTTTATACCCTCCACATACAATGAGCGTTATACTAAGTTTGTCATTCCATTTGCAAAACCTGAAAGGAGGCGTCAGAGAGTTTTTTTATCAGGAACAAGAACTGAGTCGATCTCGATATGTAAGAACGTGTGTCGGCCTGTTGAGCTAAAAATGTTTAGATTTTATTTTTTATACCCTGCACCACTTGTGCCAAAGGTTTTAAGCCCTAAACGGCAATTGCCACACCTTCGAATCAATAAGAGTTAATTTTTTTAATTTAATACAATTTTATTGAACCATTTTTATTAATTTCAATGTCATGTTGATAAAAACCTTACACCTGGAAGTAACAAGTGTACACAAATTATTTTTATAAATTTCTAGTTTTTGAAGATCAAACTGATTTATATTATTCTCTCTCTCTCTCTCTATCTTTACCTCTCTCTCTTCCTCTCTCTTTGTTGTTGTTAATATACATTTGGAACATAAATATTTGAGGAGCGTAATACAAAATGTAATAAAATGTAAATTAGCATCCACTCGGATTTACTGAATAGTACGGTATTGACTTTTAAATTTTAAATTAAACCTTAAGATAGTTTTGCAAACTTCGGAAAATAAGAGCGAGAGAAAACAACTAAAAAAGCTAATTTGGCTTAAGTGAAATGTGAAATGCCCTTCACATCTACTCTCAACTTTGTAGGCACAATTCTGTGATATATGAATAAATTTTTATCGATTGTGAGGACTGCTCTCAACCGATTTTGTCCAATTTTAATAGTATCTGTGTGCAGCAACTAAAAGTCTCTGGACAAAATTCCACCTTAATATCTCAATATTTAGGACAGTGGGAGCACAGATACATAAATGTCCAGAGTTATTGGTGCTGATCAAGAAGGGAAGAGTCTCTGACGCCTCCTTCTACATAGATGCTACAGAAGGAATGACACACTTAATATGCTCCTTATCTCATGTGAAGGGTATAAGAATTAATTTCACAGAACATACATTTTTAAAAGTGTAACATGTGCAACAAAACACTTGTACTATGGAGAATATCGTGATAATGGGGGAAATTGGAAAAAAGAAAAGAAAAGAACTTATGAAACGCAAAGCAACAACAATGCCAAGTAAAAGTAAGTGAAGAACGCCAGGTGCTGAGAATGTTATATAGATGAAACATTTTCTTAAGTAAAAAATAACAAGACGTACCCACCCCTAAACATTTAGAAAAGGAATGCTGCACACGTACAGAATGTACAATAATGTACATAAATGGCTTTAAGGACTACAGAAAGAAATGAGTTCATATCAAAACCACAAGTAAGAGAAAACTCTCAGTAACGAAGTACAAACAACGGTATCCTCTTTCTAACCCATGGAATTATCTTATGAACATACATAAATACGCACACATGTATGCATTCCTGGTCTTAAGAAATACATTACGTGTGTCTAAAGAAGTACGCGTCTTTTCGTAGTAAATCTTTTTTATGAGCGCTCAACAAAGCAACAATGGAAAGGCTAAAGAAAATTCTAGCAAATGGGCGTATAGAATGAAAAGAGCGCATCTTTAAGAAAAATGTGTAAACTAGTAAGAATTCGGAAGAAGCAGCCATGAAAGACCGACCATTTAATATCCTACACCACCCGGTTTTACAAAGTGTGCTACAATTAATTTAGTGGTTTTGTCGAATGAGGCATTTCGAGAAAGATCATTAAATAAAAAGAGATTCTAAATAAGGTCTGATTTGGTCAGAATTCGGCACATATTTTGTAAAAAATTATTAAGAATTGCGATTTGTATCCGAATTTATAGTCATCCGTTATAATGAAGATTTTGTAAGGGTAGCGTTTCTAAAAATGATCTGATTCAGTCAATTTTTAATGGGGTTTCTCTCTGGAGCAATGCATGTCCTTGTATTAAATTTCATCAAAATACCTAACATCCGTACAAATTTAATAAACACTTTGCCGACAGTGATGCAGGGTGTAAAAAATAGGTGCCATGCCGAAGGGAACTAATTGTACGTACCTGAAAAAATTTCGGTACATAAGGTTGTAGTACAAATACGTATATGCATACAAATGGCGCGATTTTCTACGAAGTTATAGATCTAACGTTTATGATTACCCAAGTCCTTAAATCTTCAAGAATGTTGGGCATCAAATAGTCTTCGAGATTGATCGAAACTATATTTTTGTGGGGTAAATGGAGGCTGTGTTATCATTAAGTATGTTTTTGCATGTATGTATGTATGCATATGTGCAGGAATAGTGAAGTTGTACAAGTGCGCCTCTGTGTGCGTATCAATGTACTATTCAAGTGATAAACATCCAATATGTGCTACAATAAATAAACTTAATGTTTGTGCGAGAATATTAAAAAAGAAAATTATATTTCGACCGAACGTTGGCAATATACACTCGTACGGACAAACGCGCATACACACACACATCCATGCAGTAATCCAGGAATATTTTTCAAGAACTTTGTATGTATTGTACAATATACGTTTCTCTCATGGACGTACAGAGTATTAATACAAGGACGTGCTTGCTTTAGTTATTTTAAACAAACTTTGAGAAAATTGCTTTTCATTCCTGCTAGCAACCACATCAGGGTGTTGGCTGGATCTTCATGTATGTACTAGCATCGTTTCGTTTAATACTACAGAAATTGCATGAATATAATTATAATAAAATACCAGCTTAAATACATTTAATGCATACAATATGGAACGAAATTAAAATCTACATATGTGAGTATGTTGCGGCGAACTTATATCACATTTGCATAGGCGTGTGTGTGCGTATGTTCATTGGAAAAATGAGCAAATAAAATCCGCTGATGAATGTTTCATGCGATTAAAATACATTGAAATCGTGGTAAAAAGTGCAGACGGCTTCCATAGCATCTCTCCACGTTAGTAAATATGGATAAATTAAAATTTTAATTCATATATGCTCGCACCCATATAAGTATGTGTGGTTCATGTTATTCATAATTATTTTAATAGCTGCTTCTGCTATCTGCCAAAAAACGTCATTATGTTGTTTATATCATCCACAATATAGCATAAGATACCCCTGTTCGTCTTCAAAAACTGAGATCTTGAGTACTATGTCACTGCGCCTTTTCCAGCTGTAATGTAGAAATCAGCTTTCAAGTAGAATAGTATACATATAGAAGCACTCACTCTTGGTTAATTCAAAGACATTTTTAAATGGAAAGGGCACTAATACGAACAGATGTGGCAAATATCAGAATAGTCATCTTAGCAGTTCAGGATTAATGCGAAATTTTAAAAAAGCAACCATGTGCGTAAATATGGGCATTGTTGGTAATAATCATGCATTGTGGAATTCGACCAAATGATACCCTTTTTCTTCCGAACGGCTGGTCCAAATTCTTTTATTCATATACCGGAATATGTAAATAAAGGACTAATTACGCTTTTCTTTAAAATCAGAATTTACTATACTGGAATGGATCTATGTATGGTTTAAACTTTTTAAAGTTGTGGGCGAGTCTGTGGATCCATTTTGTCATTTTACGGAATCGTACTTCTGTCGTTGACGATGAATATAAGCTTGAATGTAAGCCGTGAGAAAAACAAACAAGAAATGTTTAGAAATTCACACGAACACACTGACGGACAGATGGGCTAAATCGCCTTTTGTATTGGTGGTGATCAAGAATACTTATAATTTTGGGAGGACTGCCTTTGTTTATGGAGAGGGGTTTTTAAAGCAGTCCTTTGGTCTATTTTCCTCAATGATCTAAAACAAGTCTTTACAACGAATTGCATTGAAATATCGCACTAAGTGTGACGCGAGTTGAATATAAAACACTGAAATATGTACCATAATGCTAAACAAGTGAAACGTAAGTGCTAAGTGCAATTTTACATTAAAATTTTATTCGGACATTTGGAACAGCGTCTTTGACAAAAATGAATCCCAAGTAGAACAGTTAAAACGTGTTTTCCTGCGTTTTCTTTTTGACATAAACATTTTTAATTTTATTCTTTTGTGATAAAAGATTTTGTATAAAAGCATTGGAGAGATAATGACCAATTAAAAATTCTTCTTATGTGTATAAACAAATCGTTGGATTCTCCTAATTGACTTGTACGGAAATACGTATATTAATATAAGGTTGAATAAAAAAATATTCAAAGTAACGCATAAAATTACTTTAACCACAATTAAGTTGTTAATAAAAACGAATAATGGAGGCAGCATCAGTAGGAATGTTGTAAAATGTAATTTACATACGTTACGTCGGCGTTACGTTACGCTTCGGTACTTATGAACCAGACGTGGATATTTCTTATTCGAAAACAAATGGAAAAACTACATTTGGCTGAGACCAAACCTTGAATACCCACCACCGATGCCCCAAAGCTTCCCGGCGAGAGTGCGTGTCAATATATACTTTGTATTTGATATCACACCACAGAACACAAACACAAAACCAAAAACCGATGGACGGAACAGACATGACTATATCAATTAAGTATTTGATGCTGATTCAGATTCAGTTGATTCTGTGGGATCTCCGACGCCTTCTTAGATCGTTGCAAACTTTTTGACATAATGATATATGCCCCCATATACATATGAGAAACTTTTATTTACTTGGGTGTACGATTTTCAGGGGTTAAAATTTGAAAGTTTCGAATACACTGACATTAAGGAGGACATTAATGATGATTGAAGTTCCAAGAAATACAATTACTTGTCAACGCACCGACTCAACAGTATTGATAGAGTACAATGCCTTAAACCAATGCCTTAACCAATATTGTAGCATTTTATTAAGGAGATGGACTTGTACCACAAAATAAATCAAATGACTTGGTTTTGAAGAGGGCGTTTGCAACCTAGGAAAGAACTCTTAAATTGGCGAGATTTTGTACAGTAGGTGACAAAACATTTCTATTCGGTAAAATAGGTTTAAAAGTCGTTGACGCGTTTTACTGACAATTGTGCCTTTTAACAGCTGAACTACTGGATGAATTCAAGATAATTATTAATTTAATGGTTTTAATTACAATATATGAACCTTTGATGGCATTTCATTGACCAGTAAAGGCGCACATAATCAAATCGAAATACAAGTACTCGCCTGTATCATTAAAGACTTAGCAAACAAATTCACAGCAAACACTCTCTGCAATACCATAAATCTGTTTAAACGATGCAAAGGCCACATAAACTTGCTCTATGGACATGTTGGGCTAAGGCTAAGCCTAAAGTACTGGTGCGGAGCTCTATTTACAATAATTGCCATCTAATGAAAATGGTATTAAAAGAGAAGGCAACTGAGGTGGTAGGTCCTCAGTTATGTAAACACTGGGGATAGTATAAAATACACATACGTCAGTGTGCGTGTGTCCGTGCAGGTTCAATATATGGTTGGGTTAGTGCATGGACATGTTTGCATTTATGTGGGCAATGAATTTCGGTTTAGGTGTTTTGCAAACAATGTGTAACTGAAATTAACATTAATGGCATAAAGTTTCACATGCAAACACTTGCACACGAATACATAAAACTCGCATTTACACAGTCATGCACATATCACATACGAGACGCAATGGAGAGGAGCAGCCAACAAAAAGACTGGCCAATATTAGCAGGCATCACGAGTTTGGAAAGTTTATTACCACAGCAGGATAATAGTGTACACACCTACCACCAACCAACACACGCACAGCTGAACAGAAAGGGCATTTCTGTACCTGCCTATCTATATAAGTGCTAACAGGGGCTACTTGGCTGAACTATTGAACGAGAGAGGGGAACGACTGAGGGATTAGGGAAAAGTGATATTTACGATAATAATTTTCAAAGGCTTTGGTTTGACCAACAACAAATTCTCATTGACATAAACAACACTTAACAACAACATTTGGCCCAATAGCAACAACATTAAAAAGAACTTCACTCCGAAAAGAGAGCCCAATGAAATAACAAAATATAAATTATTAGCAAGCAGGAAAGATGAGGTTTAAATGAAGGCATTAGCGTCCACTGATAAATTTCCAAACTCTTCACCTTCTTCCACTGCATCTCATGTAGGTTGCCGGCTCACAACGTGAACCGAGAAAATACCGAGAACATGTAAAAGACCAGACAATGAAAGAAGGAGTTGACGTTGCCATTTATTTTGCCAGTTATTGGCCATTCAGCCAATAAGAAAGCGATTGCCAAGAAAACTTTTTTCACCATTTGCTCTTCTTCATCCTTATCTATGTCGTTTATGCTTGTGCGAGTGTGCGTTTGCCAACAACCATGAGACTAAAGCAGTTGCATAGAACGAATCCAACTTTAAGCCATCATCACCCACATTTCTATAACGATAACAATTCTCGTAATGCTAACGCTATCGTCTAAACGATAATGCGGACATAAAACGCGCACTAAAATCAATACCGAAATGTTTAGTGTTTCCTTTACGTACTCCCGACGTATACGTGTATGTATATGCATATAAGTCTGTGGGTATGTGTGCGTTGTATTGGTGGCAAGGAAAGCATCTTAACTCGTCTTGAGTTGCAGGAACAATTTTCGCAAATTTTTTATTCTTTTTATATTCTTCCTTAAAATACCAACTGCGGAGGGCGTTGATGCACATGCGCTTTTTAATAGCCGCACTTATTACCAAGCAGCACCAGTAAGAAATGCACATTTCAAACTGTTTCAACGAGCCAGCACCTCCGTGTGTTTTCTTAAATGTTTTTTTATCATTTTTTATTTGGTCTATAGGTATTTATACGTACATACGTACACACTCATGCAATGTATAGTGTTTGAAATATATCTGTGAAGAAAAGAAAAACATTACTTAAGAGTAAAAGCAGGACCCTGAAGAAATTATTGGGTACTTTATTTAATTTATTTCGGTAGAAACTTTAAATTAGATTCATTGTGAAACCGAACCATGTATAAATATTTTGTATTAGCTCCGTTTGGCAGAACGCTTCTTTATAATGGAATTGAAACAATCGAAACGAAGGCAGTGCATTTCATGTATAAGCGACTGCGTGAAACACTTTTATCATCAGAACATTATGGAGCATTGGTGGTCCTCCTCCAACTTTTGGCAGACACAAATCTTTACCCACATACTTCTAAAAGAATTTTACTGAATTTGGGTAAAAATTGTTGAAACATGTTTAATATATATATCATCAAATTGCACCTAATCCATAGAATCATATATTAAACAACTTTTTTTTGCTGAGCACTTTGTAATTCAGTGGAATTAAAGAATACAAAGACCTTAATTCTGAATTTTTATTTTATTTAACAAAATTTGAAATGGTTCCTAATGTTTCCCAATAGCGTTGTGCAAAAAGTTTTTACACGTTCTTTTGTAAATCCAAAAGCGAATCCTTTAAGCGAATGTTATGCGCAAAAGTTAAACTTGTTCATTTTAATGGGCAGCAATAATCGTTAAAAGGGAACATTGACAGAACACCAAACAAGAAAACGTCTCATCTGCGTGCCACTGTACTCGTACGTACGTGTATGCATCCACACATACATATTCCATACATTTATATAATATGTATGCATAAAGGATCCCCGCTTATACATTTAAACAGAGAAAATAAACCTTTATGATAAAAAAAAAAGAGTTGCAGAACAATATTAAATTTCGTTGTGTATAATTTCTTTACACTTTGGGAAACTTTTTCTGAAAGACCTTTTTTTCGCCAACAACCAGCAACAGGAAAGAAAAGTTTTGTTCATAACCCAGATCTCATATACGATTAAAATTGTACGAAAAGAAATATAAAACAAACGTACAAAGTACAATTTAATGCAAATTTCGGACAGGGGATGCAGTGGCATGTTGCGCCCTTTTACAGCAGCCAAGGGAGGTGTTCTAAAAATGTAAGTGAACCTGTTGTTTGTGCTTGTGTACGTTGCAACCATCCGCCATCGTTTCCATTTAATTTCATTCGTTTGTAGTGCGGATGTTTGAAAATATTCTAATCAAGATTATTTTTCTGACCTGGACAGGAAATGAAATTTTCTCTCAATGACTCTGCATCACAAGCCTCTCACTTCACTTTGTCACTACATGTGCGATTGTGACGGATAAATATAGAAACAGACACCCAGGCAGACAGACAGTCAGAAATATGTGGTGTTGATACATTTTGGTGGCGTTTTAATATCACAATAAATGTGCAATTTAAAATCAAATTAAAACCAAGCAAAATGCAGTTCAAGAGTGTTCACGTCACAGTCTTGCATTCGTACAAACAAGCATTATACTTTTTCAGTTCCATTGGACACACATATGTATATACTGAAAATTATGCCCATTTTATTATTTCAGCCTCACATGGTGACAATCATTTTGTTATAATAATTTATACTCTCATTAACATAACTTTCTTTGAACGGCACTTATTTTACCCACCCCCCTTAAGGCCGGGGTTATTCTCAGACGCGTGTATTTCGAAACCGATTTACCCGTGGTAAGCATTCTTCCGGGGGGTTAGGTATCGAGTTCAAACGTAGCAGAAATATTGGTTGTTTCCGTACACGTGTCAGTATTAACACGTAAGAAAACTAAATTTGGATTAGGCGAAATCTTATATACCCTCCACATATACATATTTACAAAGGGAGGGCGTGGCAAGTACATGATTACTTGTATACTTGCAAATGGGGTTTTACGCTGAGCAAGGTTTTTTGTAAACTGTTGCTATGACCACGCCCATTTTTGGCATCAGTTATGGATAATTATAGATATGTGTACCGAATTCCAACTTTGAAGCTAAACCTATTTTGTCCAATTCAAATAATGCCTAAACAATGTGCGATTGTGAGAATATCAACAACAGACGGACACACGGACGTACATGTCTGGCTCGACTCAGTTTTTGATGCTAATCAAGAATATAAATTCTTAATAGGATTTGTGGAATGGCAAAGTCAATTTACCTTCCACTTTATGAAGAGAGTATTAAATTTGTCATTCTGCCAAAAAACACGCCTACAATTGAAAATTTACTGAACAAGATTACTAAAGGTTTTACCTCAAAAATTGTTTAACATTCTTTTGAAAATACATGGACATAACGTTTATATGAATACCCCGCTTAATGCACGTTCACAATCGAGATTCTTGTGATTGCATTATAATATAAAATAATGCCTCCAAATGAAATTTATAATGCCATAATTTTCATTAACATCGCATTCAGTTCGGTTAACAACTTGATTAAGTTTGAAAGAAATCCTCAGAAATATCTCCTCAACGCATGCACACACAAACAAAAAAAGGTAATTTTACAGAAATCGGAGTATTTATCAAATTTATTACCCCCAATAAATAAAGTAATTTTTTGTGTAAAGAAAACACGGAGCAAAGTAAAGAGAAGTGAAAGAACAAACAATAAATTTATAAAGGGATCAAAAACAAAGGACTCGGTTTATAAAATAAAAATAAAACAAATAATAACAAAAATTGGCTAAAGTCGAATCTTAATTACCTTCCACACAAAGGTGGGCGTGGCAGGTCCTCTAATAGTGAATGCATTCCATGCAGCAACGTGCTGGTGCTGTGCCAAGTATAGATTTTGTCACATTGATGGATGAACTACTTTCAAAACCTCAACTTTTGTGCAAAGCAGATTGATTTTATCGATGAGACATGCTGCTTGTCCAATGTGGCCCAATTTAAGTAACAACCTGTGCAGAGCAAATACAAAAGTATTTACAAAATTTAGGATCGTGAGAGTGTCCAAATCATGAAATGACAATTTATATCAGCTTAGATTCTGACGCCTCCTTCTGTGTTGCAAACGGAACAACAAACTTAGAATACTCGCCACCCTATGCATAAATACATTTCCAACATGGCCGCCACAGGTAACTCAAGTATAAAACAATAAGTAAAAATAACAGCCAAATTGTGAAAATGTGGGAAATTTTCTTAAGTCAACTCAGACAATGTGGAAGGGGCGACAATAATAAAAACACTCAGCTTAAGCGAAAAAAAATTATATAATTATTATTCAATTACAGACATAGCAGAGTACGTTTCAAATCATGACTGCAAATGAATATATTGGGAGAACCGAGAATGTACAAGTATCAACATATGGGACTAGGAGGAGTGTTCTTATTACTGCAAACAACTGTACCCAAAGCACCTCTCCATTACACTACCTTTTTGAATACAACGTCTTTTCTCTTTAAGCAGTACCTATGATTCAAAAATGTTGCAAATTATGGAATAAAATACTTCTTAATGTAGGCAGATCAAAACAAATTGTTTAATTATTGTACATCCTCATAATAAAATGTAGCACAAAGTTTTTGAAAGGGTTACATAAAATATATACATATATACGCGATCAGCACTAAAATCTGAGTAGATTTCGTCATGTTCGTGAAACTCGTAGAAATTTAGGAACAATTTGATGCTCGTTACATATTTTCTTATATACATGCCGGGCCCACATTTTAGGTGGCTTCTATAAAAGTGCTCCCTATTTTACTGTCCACTGAAATGTATGAACATTTCACCCCAAAGGGCGCAGACAAAAGCTTTGCTTTCCCATTCGTACGCAGCAATAAATTTTATACTATTTAGCTCTTTTTCTTTTATACATTTTAAGCGTAAAAACAGATTGTTTATTGTGTGTGTGCAAAGCATGTGCTTACAAGCTTCGTTTTTAACAGACGGCATGGTTTGTGTTTCAGATAAACTGGAAATTCACAACAGCATGCAAACGATTTCTAGAGGGCACATGCTTTAAATCAATTTCGTATACAGAGAGCGAATATTGGAATTGTCGTTTGTCTTAAATGGTTCAAGTATTTCTAAAAAGTACCTTAAATTGAAGGAAATTCTAATTTTTCCTTTCGAATTAGTAGAAGTTATGTGTATACGCCCAATACAGCCCCGTTTTACTTGTTGTTTTCGTTTTCTTTTTCTTACCAGAACGACTGCGTCTAAACGCACAAAATGTATTGGTATGCACGTATTAATGTGTGAAATAATTAGCGCCCTCATGTGTATAAATTTTACTTTAACTTTAGACAACTTTGTAATTTGAGAGACTGCTACGAGACATATCTCGTATTTTGTTATACGTTTACCTATCGCCATCTACTAATTACTTGCATGAAGTGTGTTCATTATAACATCGAAAACATATTATAACAGTAAAAATACAATACGAACTTGGGTGGCGGGCTTTTGTTTCTTACAAACTTCTAAATCAATTACAAAGTGTTTTTCTGTATACATTTAAAAGCACACTTGCTGGGGAGCATCGACAATGTTCCAATGTTTGGCTGCATACAGTGGGAGGAAAAGATTTGGGAACTCTCGTGTAACGTCACGGGATGTTACTTTTTGAAAAGAAATAACTCGACATACGCAAAAGTGGTTGACTTAAAAAGGTAACATTGATCTTGTTAATGAGTGGTGACTCGAATACTTTTGTATTCAAAGTTTCTTCGAAAAACATCACCCTATGATCTTCTTCTCGCACCCCGTATAATTAAAGTTGCAGAATTATGTGCGTACCAAGCCACGTATCATTTGCACATCATGATGGAATAAGCCGCTTACTTATCTTTAAAGAATTCCATTTAACTACTGAACGCTACATTTCTATTCCGCGTCCGCACATTTTAGTAAACGATCGCCTTGATACTGATAATTCCGTCACATTGTTTAATGCTGTGCCACTCTTTTCCTCTCCGATTATATTTCCAGCCTTAAGCGTGGAGGGGCTGCGGACGGGAGTCACGCAAGTAAATTAATTTAAATATGCAGTTTTTGCTAATTTATGGTTCAATTTGATTTGCACAATGATGACTTAACGCGACTTAATTGCTCAATTCTTGTTTGCATTCATCCAAATCGAAAGGAAAAAGGGAGCCAATCAATAAATAACTCCCAGCTGATGTTGTCGTCTATACTTTTGTGTGCGCATATACGTGTGCGTATACGAGTGCGTGGCTATTGTATGTAGACCGGTTTTGCATTTCATTTTGCAGATGCGAAACTTGTCATTCGCGTAAAAATGAAAATGGGAATTTGTGTTTTCCTGAAGCACAACAACTAATACTTCATAGGAAAACACACATAACCACGTACGTAGTAGATGGGTACATATACACACACTTCGAAAGCTACGTTTGGCACGAATGTATGCTTTAGCGAGGAATTGTTTCTATATAGCATTAAATGTAGAATGCACGTGTGTTTGTGCTACAACTATAGTATTATGGTTTACTTGCGATAGCCTATATGAGACTCAAATATTTGAGAGCCACTGATTTCATTATGATGACAGTTTTGATAGCGAAAATTGTCATTTTTGTAATTGTTACGAGACATATTTTAACGCTGTCACGTGGATACGTGTATTTCTCGAATTTAGTCCAATTGTATCATCGAAGACAACAATTAAAGTTGAAGCATCGTCAACAATCAAGCGACAACATATAACGTTTGTCCGTTTGCGACATTGTCTACAAAAACGAAAGTACAACTTGGAGTGTTACCCAATCTTTAAGGTGCCACCGATTAAAGTACAAAATGTAAAATGTTGCAATATTCACTTATGTATTACCTTTCGAAGGCATTACGGTTGTATTCAAGATCTGATATAAATGAAATTTCACTTTTTATCCTCATCCTCATATGATATGTGGGTATATTGGTTTTGTTCAAACGTTTGCAGTTACCAGAAACGGGTGAGAGACACCTCCTAAGTATATATATATTCTTGATCAGCATAAAGTTTTAAGTTAGCCGTGCTGTACGTTAGCGTGTCCACGTCCTACATAGTTTTTTTGAAACTCTCACGGACGTAAAAATTGAGATATCGAGCTGAAATTTGGTATAAATATTCTTCATCAACCCCGAATGAATAATATTGGTCCACGTTCTGATCACACATCTTTAAAAAGTTCCACGTGCTGAGTTCCCATATCAAAGGAAAACGCAATTTTTCATTTATTTGTACTTACATTGTAACGCTACTTGAGAAAAATAAACAGACCAGGCATTCCTGACATTTATTAAAAGGAAAATATGTATCTTTTCAAAAGTATAATTTCCTCATAAGTAATTAATACAATGAACGATGCTGCTTACATGTCCATGAAGAGGTTACCTTAATACTCGTAAAAAAAAATTGTATGAACTGACCACGACTAATTATGGGCATGACTTGACTATGTTATCCTGTCATGTAACATACAACAAAACGGACCGTACGGATATGATATTGGGTAATGATGATGGGTCTCCCACAATTAACTTTCGCCTAAAATAGCCCTTTCTTACATAGGGCAGCACGATTTCGTTCTCTTTGCATTATTATCGTATCATACAACCTTTTGCGTTAACAACTTTCCTTCCACTTAATACTTTTCTACAATGTATGCCAAATCGTGGGTCGTGCGTTTAAGACGTTAACGTTTATCTTTGTGAATTAAATGAATTTCTCTGTGCTTAATCGTATTAAAATGTAAATTTCTCATTAAAAATATTGAAATACTAGCAATAAAACTAATTGATGTGTTATGAAAAGATCTTCTCCAAACAGATTTAAAGCCTACAGTTCGACAAAAATATTGACTAAAACGCTGAAAGCAATAAATTAAATTAAATTTTCAAGCAGATAAACTTGGCCATAAGTTATTAGAGTTAATGCGTTACGAATACAAAAAGCCGAAGCCAGTATAAGTATCTGTTTGAATATTTTATTTTAATCATGGTGCAATCTTATAAATAAACCTCGCTGTCCAGGGCGATGTTAAAACCACAATTCAAATTTAAACACAAAGAACGACGACTCTCGCACATTTAAAACCACCGCAAACACAAACAAAAACAACTCTTTCTCTAGCTAAGCACCGAACAGCCGAAGTGATGCATCAGTTTAACCACACCTTTCCATACGCTAGTATATTGTGTAGCACAGATATTGAAATGTGTGAGAAGATAAATAAACATGAGTTTTGCGCTCAGACGGCCATTAAAAAGGCCACAAAAGAGATATATTGCTTTGTACAGATCTAAATAACACACATACACCCACACACACTCACATAGGTATGCTCTGATTTAGTGCTAACTGCGCGCCAAAACATTTACCTGTGAGAATGTTAAGAGGAAGAGATGAACATTTTCAAATGGTTAAATGGTTGGACACAAATGGTTGCGGAGCAGGTACACATACACATATGCGTCATATAAATATCAGAAGTTGTTTATTCGTTTGCTTTTCATTTGACTTTTGAAATGGCGCCGCATTCTCAAGTCATACCTTCTAGAAGAGTATAAAATCGCACCAAGTAAAATGGGTAAAAACTTCTATCACAACAATTTCTAGGAAATGTTTTCAACTTCAATTACAATCCTATAACCGTCCTATTAACGTGACTGACAACTCATTGCAAATGAAAAGGTGAACTTTTTCACCGAAGGGCGGATCTCTTTTTTTCAAATGGGTTACACGTAGATGTATTTAAGGCCTTCACCATACTATCCTAGGAAACATTTGTTGTCCTCTACGAAGATAATAAAAAATTGCGCACTTGTTGT
Source organism: Ornithomya fringillina (assembly GCA_963978525.1). NCBI lineage: Eukaryota > Metazoa > Arthropoda > Insecta > Diptera > Hippoboscidae > Ornithomya > Ornithomya fringillina. The sequence goes on from OZ021691.1 coordinate 24,277,882, forward strand.
CCTTCTTAAATTTAGAGTGCCTACCTTCTGGTGCATGGAAAAATATTAAAGTCTAATTAAGGCACATTCATTCACTTGGCTGTAAACGGTCAAAATTATTCCATCCTGAACGAACGGCAAACATAAACGCTATCGACCCACAACAGTTGCGTTAACATAATGTTTTATAATAAATGTCATTTTTATTGCAGAGACAAACATAAAAATGTAAACGTGCACACTACATATTCAAAAACCGTTGCGTTATGTAACATTGTACACCGTAGCTATTCTTTGTTCTCCTTTTTGAGGTACATTTCATTTTGAAGTGAATTATCCTTCAACGCCTTTCTGCAGAGGACAGATTGATGTGTGTGTGTGTGTGCAAGTTAAGGACAAGAACACTTTAAACTTCTATGGTGGTTAGTTGACAGTTTTATAGATGTTTACAGTAATAAATGTAATTTTATAGCTTGTGAAAAGGGAGAAACGAAAACCAGCCGCATAAACATACAATTACAATTACTAACACAGCCACCGACCAACCATCCGGTATTCGAATACAAATACGCTCGAAATTAAATTGAAATCGATTAAATGATCGATAGTGTAATATAGATGGATGTATTTATGGAGTCTCAAGTATCTAATTCTTTGTTCCAGTTTTGCGTTTTTTTTTTTGTTTTTTTAGCACCACACAAAGTAAGCAACGCACAGCAGAAGACAAAACGCGAAAGACATGAACGTTGTCATCCTTTCTCACTACATTTTATGAGTTCACATTTAATCTGACAGACTCGATTAGCGGCGAACATTTCTTGTTTCTCATTCAGGTAAAAAATGGCGGTATACGGCTTTTATGACGTTTACTTCTTCTCTTCTCAGTTTGGTTGAAATGATGTATTTTGAAAAATGGAAGATAATGAATGGAGAACGCATGATAAGGGTTCCCTTTGTTTTCGCTTCTTTGGTCACTGACATGTTTTATGTTGAATGTTGAATAGCGTCCATAACGTATTACACCAACGGTTGTATTGTAATTCGTCATACCTAATACCGTGCGTCCATAATGTACTATTATATAATAACAATTATTTTTCCAACTTTGCCGCTTTCTCTTCTGTTCCTCAAAAATATGTTGAAATAAGTCCAAACCAAATCAAGAAGTTCATATATTGTAATTATTGAAGTTCCAATATGTCCTTTCTTCTTTCCATATTAACTTTAATAGAATATAAGATGAGTTGAAGGGCTTTTGCAAATATGTGCCACAATATATATTAAGTTGATCAGAGGCGAAGCCATTTGGCGTTTGTGTACAATTCTGATGTTTAGAACCCTTTACCAAATAGTTTCGTGTAGTATTTTATATTTTTACCTTTATATAGAATCGTTCGTAATCCTGTTGTTCTTGTGTGTGCGTATTGGATCAGGAAGTACGAGTCAACCTCCAAACCCATTTCGTTTGTTTGTTTTTTTCGTTTGACAAACGTTTTTCACAGATACAAAATGGTAATTTTGTTTTTGTAATTTCCCCTCCTCTCGTATATGGGACACAAATTTCTGGCAGGAGTTGTGTCTGTGAAAGGTTCCGTTTGCTGGATTTTAAATATTTACTTGCTTACTTATGTGCTCGCATGTTGTGAGAGTCATGGAAGCATTTTTTTTTATAGATTCAATTTTTTCTGCCATTTTAATAATTCAAAGGCTATGCGAGACCCAAAGTCTACACAGCGGGAAACGGAATTTTGCACAAGAACGCGAAAAAGAAACATGAGCGCGACAACCTGTGCATTGTTAATGAGCTTAGCAGAATGGTTTGGATGGAATCATCTGCAAAAAACGATTGCCATTATAAATTGAACTTGGTATGCATGTGTTGATGAACAACAGATGAGATAAATTGGCGTTAAGTCGAGCAGATACCATTTATTTGTTACACCATTAGTTACTGCTGACGTATGGTTGTATAAGTGAAAGCAGAAAAACACCCTCCTTAGCATAAGCACTACGTTCCCTTGTATGGGGGTATATTTGATTTTGACCAATTGATAAGGGAACCATATCTGGTCATATTCTGATCTGAGCTAACTTTTGTTAAAAAAGAGAAGGTTGGAAATTGTTTGACGGTTTTGTTGATAAGCAAGCAGCACCTTTACATTCCGCCCACTTTACGTAAATATTACATTAATATACAATACGTTGTAACGCAGGAGAGTCATAAGTTGGCAAGAGATGAAAAGGTGGTGGGTATCCAAATTTTGTGCTCCACCAAACACAAATACGAATTCAATGTCATGCCTTTTACATATGAACTCTTAGCTTAATTCCAGGGTATGCAAAATCATTGTATTGTATATACTCACATCACGATATATGTGCGCGTACAAGGGAAAGCTATTAATAACGGCTGACACCTTATTGCCTGGGTTTATACGTTTATGCGTGGGTGGATGGAAGCTGGAACAAAGTGAAATGCAAATTTAAACGTCATTTTGGAATGTTGTAAATGTCGATTGCAACGGTAATAACTTTCAGAATTAATGAATAGACATTAAGTCGAAATCACCCAGGGCGTGTGGAAACATCTGCGATTTATAATAAATTAGTTCAACTCGTTAGGGGTTATGTTGAAATACAGTCAAAGAACAAATACTAGGACAATAGATATGAAGCGATAAGAGAGGAGAAAATAAATAAATTTTGTAAATTTCACTTTCGTTTATTCGTAGTGCTTGTCACTGCAAAGGTTTTCGCCTGGTGAATGGCGAGTGCGTTTGTGTTTGTACGAAAAAGCGTCCTCGGAGAGAAAATTGCACTCGTTTGCACCCCAATAGAAAATATTGTATAATTTGATTTGAAGGGTACATCGTGAACGGAATTCTTTCATTTCCTGGATCTTCTTATTCTTTCCTTTAGAATTCAAGAATTCGCAAAGAATTCTCTTACGACATTTTCCTTTTTTCTTATTACTCAACTTATGTGAAATCAATATAGATTCCATTTTCAGATTCGGAGGGGTATTAAAAATTTGACCTAAGCCAAATACACTTTCTTTACTCGTTTATTTTTTATGTTAAGATGTCTCTCTAAAACGGAGATTGAAACTGAAGCTGAAGCGACTATCAATGCATAATTTCCTTCATTCAAGGCAGCACAAGTATGTTATGTATTGTATATGCCACTGGTGTACTATTTTGTGGAATACTTCATCTGCTTTCATTTCCGAAACTTCGTTGTACGTGCTGTGCATATGTTGGGGGATAGTTGTTCTGCAAGATCTAATATTTCTATAAACTGCTTTAATTAAATTTAATTAAATTCCCTTCTTTCTCGGTGTATGTGTGGGTACTTGCCTCAAACGTGTTTGCGGTGTAATGTGCGAATAGGTTTTGTGATGAAAGAAAGTTCTTGCGGGTATAAACACAAATTGTTTTATAGAATATTTTTTGCAAATTGCGGAAGAATATTTATTTTATGTAACCCTACAATATTATGCTAATTCGAGTTCAAATTCAATTAGGTGAATAAATTTAATTATGCGTTATATGTTAGCAAAATTTGTTTTTATTTTAAATATCCTCCACGGTCTTCTCAATGTAGTAGTAGTGGTAGTAGGGGTGGAATGTACCTGATCACGCACTGTAACAGTGTACATCTTATGCTTTAACATACGAGTAGAATTTTGCACAATGTATGGGTTTTTATAAATTGTGGGCGTGTCTAAAAATCTCAATTAGAAGAGATTTTCAAATATTTAGAATGTTTTCCTTCCCTGTACCTCCACATAGTGAAAATAAACAAGTGAAAATGTTATAGGCGGTGAAACCCGACCACCATTTAATATCTACACTACACTTAGCACATGATAGCTGAATGGCAGACGCCATGGCCCCGTTCCAGCAAAGGTAGATCTAAACGTGTTCTTATACCGTACATAGAGCAGTGGCTCAATAGGAAGCATGGCGATGTAGACTTCTACACTACACAATTACTCAGTGGTCTTGGGTGCTTAAAATAATACTTTTGCATATTCAAGATTGAAGCTAGCCCATTACGTAGTGAGTGCAATTGCGTAGAAAACGCCAAACATGTATTTTTGTCTGCTTAAAATACAGAGAGGAACGTTGCAAGCTTCAGTCAGAACTAGGAGAGTGGCCTACCCCCAACAACCTGGGTATGTATTTGCCGCCAATATTTTGAGGAAGCAAAGACGCGAGGAGTGCCAACGTAGGCTCGCTGGAACTGCCTAAACTGCCGTCGTGCCACAGGGAAGGACTAGAAGCACAGTTGGTTTTTAGTGGATTAAAGTCCAACACTCAGGCTAGTGATGCTTTTCCACCTAACCAAAAAAAAGAAAACTACACTTAGTTCCACAAATTATGCTACAATTAATTTAGTTGTGTGGGGGACCACTAGACATTGCCATTTCTATATAAGTTATATCGAGAAATATCAGAGATCCTAAAAATAGTCCGATCGGGTAAAAATTGAACGCAGCCAATTATGAAACTTATGATTTATTTTTCAGCAAATTTTCTCAAAATATATTAAGAATATAAATATACAGGGTATGAGAAGTATGCTTAAAGACTGTCGATGTGGTCTTATTTAAAACTTCCAATGACATCATTTCTCTCCTACTTTAAAACGAAACGTCCCCTCTTAATTCGTTTTAGTAATCATGGCCAATGTGATCTATTTTTTAAGTGAAATACTAAACCCTCTAAAGGATACGCGGGAACATTCAGCTCTTCGTGCATTATTGTTTAGTTGTAGTGCGAAAAAATTTTAGTTTTTGTTAGGATGACGCTCATCCTACTTGATGTCGATCAAGAGCAGAAGTACAAGTACTTCGTAGGCTTTCTTCTCAGCGTTGCACAGTGTATATCCCAGACCTCGCAATACAGCACCGTTTTAAAAGAATTCCATCCTGGCGGTTTTCGAAGTTTCCTCAAAAATTTTACCACCAATAAGAATTACAAAGAAAATTTTTAATTTTCTTATGACCAAACAATCATTTATAGACAAACGTACAAACAAATAAAAACGACTTGTCACATTGAAAAAATTGTAGGCGAATTTTTCTCTGTTATTGTAATTGTAAAAAAATTATAATGATAATAAAAATACAAATTTAATTTACAATATCTTCGTATATATATACTTAACGATAGAAAACATAACGGGAGAAAATGTCTATATTACAGCAATCAATGATTGACAAGGAGAGACAGTTGTTTAAAACAAATCTATTGTATATATATTTTACATACATATATGTACTTATAAGGTTAAAGGTTAATTTGGCCTAAAGACACAAACACACTTTTGAAGCACGCCAAGGAGAAATTCTTTTCAATTTAACTAAAATAATGGAAACCACACGATCCGTAAGCCTTCCAATCTAAGTGACCCAATAATTGCTCCGCTTTAATCACTAATTTTAATGGTAATTATATTCAATTTTATTGTATAATTTTTATGGTATAATAGATGTTTTGTTTTTTGCGCATTACGGCATTCTACTGTCGTTAATTCAAGAAGGATTTCTTAGATATACATATATAAATATATTGTATTGTATGAGAATATTTGTTAGATTTTTATAGTACGTATCTGGGTTGCAAGCAAGTTGTTGCTTGTATTGTTGTCATGTATTCAATACACGTGTATGTGGATGTTTTTATGTATGCATGTAAGTGTGGGTGGGTTTGTGTATCTATATATATATATATTTAAAAAGTACGCATGGAGAGGAAAGTTTCCATTTTCACTGAATTATGTTTCATTTGAAGTTCTACAATACAGTTAATCTTGGCCTTCTAATCTTAATGCAAAACATATAATTGCTATAACATTTGTGTTTTCGTTTTCGTTTTTGTTTTTGTTTTTATTTTTTCATCTGACAAGTTCACTCACATTTTATGTACGTATTTCTGTGTGGCTTATTTGATTAATTTTATGTAATTATTTTTCAATTTTTTATTTAACTTAAATGTTAACGGAAGTATTTCAATATTTTTCTTGTTTTTTTTTTATTTTTTTTTTCTGCAAAATGTTTAATTTATAATATTTGGAGACTTAACGCTAGTACGTATCTGGAGTTCTTTTTGGGGGTTCGTTGGTAGACGTATCCGCTGAACATTACAATCATTGTAATATTTGGCGATTTTAAAGCATACCAATGCAATGTTTGTGTGCAATATTGTTGTATTATATGGCTTTCGTTTGCAATTAGAGAAATTGTGTTTTATCCCATTGTGTGCCCAATTACTGACACTCTTCCAACTTACATTTATTATTATTTAAATGATGAATTAATAGGTGTATAAATACAATATATAAGCTGGGGAATTGATTATGTGCTTTTATGTTTGTTTTGTTTCGTGTACGGTACATACCAGGTATTAGAGATTAACTGTTTAGCAGCTACACTGACATAATTTAGTGTTTAAAATGTCAGGAAGAAGATGTTTTTGTTATGTGAAAAGAGGGGACAAAGAAAAAGGAAGCGCAAAATGATTATAAAGTAAACGATAAACTATATTCAACTTAAGTCGAATGTTAAATATGCTCCAACTTTGTGCAGGCACCATTTGGCCAAAATGAGATGTGGCCGCGACCGCGTTTTGTCCTGCAGAAATGCAATGGCCTACGAAAACCCGCTTACGCCCTTTAACAGCGTACGTAATATATAGAAAAGTCCAAGTCGGAATATGCACAAAAGAGTTCTATGTAGAACGTGGGCGTTCGGGTTTAAATTTAAAATACCACCAAGACATTTTTGCGTTTGTTACATAATCGTAACACAGTGATGCAGGTATGTAAAGTAGAGGCTGGGTCAGCACCACCTAAATCTCCATCTGGGCGTTGTAAGCGTTGTAACAAATTCATACACATTCCTAATCACGGGCTGGTTGGTATGATAATGTAAACGAACTATGAAATATTTTCTCTAACGTTTATAAAATACAAAAAACAAATTATTAATCAATTATTCTTAAACGCAAACAAAACAAACGAAATGTTTTCAACATTTAATCAAAACAGTTAAACAAACTTTAGTCCCATGAATTATAAAAAAGTGGTAATCGAATAATAATTAATTTTGAACTTAGCAAATGTTTTAAACAGTAAACGAAAGCTTCTCGTGTCAAGGGGATGAATGTACTTTTAAATATTTGTTATTTTCAATGATTTAGTTGCACATTAATAATAATAATAATAATAATAATGTTTTGTCTCTTTCGTTCCATTCCGTTTCACTTTTAAGTGAATCCGTGTTGGTGTACTTACATACAGTAATATCACTTATACACTAAATACTACGTTCATTACAAAAAATGAAAAAAAATTAAAAAAAATTTACGTATTTTTGTTGTATTCTGTCATCTATAGGCGGACGTGAGTGCCTACTACATTATTTGTCTGGCTGCTTAATCTGTTTATGTATTTACTTTACTGACGGCTTTTAAGAGATCATGATTGCTCTTATCGAGCGCACTCATCATACCCAGATTACCACTCAGGGCACCGCCCACGCCTACCCCGACACCCACACCTACACCCACGCCCATACCGAGACCCAGTTTCAAGTCATTTTGCCCCACCACTGAATGGTGCAAATGACCAGGATTGTGTGCTATAATCGAATGATGATCTTGGGGTGGCTGTTGCTGATGCTGCTGCTGTTGTTGTTGTTGCTGTTGCTGTTGTTGCTGTTGCTGCTGTTGTTGTTGCTGTTGTTGTTGTTTATTACTATTTTGTTGGGCGGACTTCATGGCTTCTTGAGCTTTCATTTTTTCTTGTTCTTCACGATCGCGGCGAGCCTTCAATGAAATTACAAATATTAGTAGCAGGTAAAAAAGGCTTAGATTCAATTTTTCATTCAATTTCACTTATTAAACTAATAAATTATTCTTCACCGTTAAAGACTTCATAAACACTTATTTCAGAATAGGGCGTTACATTGGAAAGGGTCCTAAAAATATTTTAATTTAAATCATTTTCACTAGGAGCGAAGTTCTTAATAAACTTTGGCTCTATGTCCTAAATGTATTGGGGAATGAAGTTTATAATGCAGTCTTGCTGATAGAACGGACGAACATTGCATTTTAATGCATGAACATTCGGTTATCGGTTTCGGCTCCATTAATACTTACTTGCTCATTAATTTCTTTGACGGCACGCAGTTCTTTCTTAAGTTTCATGCGCCGATTTTGGAACCAAATTTTTATTTGTCGTTCTGTTAGACACAAAGCATGAGCTATTTCGATTCGTCGTCGTCGCGTTAAATAATGATTAAAATGAAATTCTTTCTCCAATTCCAGAGTTTGAAAGCGTGTGTACGTTTGACGACCGCGGCGGCGTGGACAACCATTCGGTCCTAAAATTATACAATAAGAGAGAAAACGTTCAAAGGAAAGTAGTTTATAATAAGATAACTGTTGTTTTTGCCTAAATGTGCATAACTGGTCTGAAATTTAAAAACGAATGACGAATGAAACGCAAATGTTACCGCATACCAATGTGTGTGTTGTACAATGTGCGTCCTCTGAAAATGTTTGAAGCAAAGACCGCAAGATTGGTAAGATGTGAAAGATATTAAATAAAAGTATGTGCACACATATGAGCGGAGGCAAGAGCGCTTTTTTATTTCAGAATTGGGAGCGTATTCAACTTTAAATGCTTGAATGAATCATTTTACAGCAATTTTACCGATTCGTGTGTTTAAGGAATGTAAGCGCAATTGTTTGCAAAATCTTGGTACGCATAAGATTCATAAACAATTTTAGATAAATGGAGTAGGATACTTATTTGCGATCTTATCAGCTGCTTCACTTCTCTAAACAAGTGTTTTTTACCAGAAATTCTTTGTTTTTCCATAATATATTGTCTGTTTTATCCGTACTGTGTATCCCTGCCTGTGCGCTGGTTAAAAGGGTGAAACAATAGTGTCCGTTTTTGTTTATACGCAGGACGGCATGCAAGCTGTGTCTAACACAGCATGCATTCGCGTCGGCGACCACTGGTAAAAAATTTTAGTTTCGCTTGTAAATCTTTCATAATTTTTTCCTGGTGTAATAGTTTTTTCCAAATTATGTACGCTACCTGTGCAAGGAACGTTACACCAGCGTTTATTTTTGCAAAAACTTCGGCTTAGTCATGAAAAGTATTATGGTTTGACATGTTGTTTATGTGTAGGTGGTGCATTTTTTCCAGCATTCAATTATATATTGCACGCCAGTTGTTTGTCTACTTGTGAAAATTTTTTATTTACTTTTGATAATTTTCCTTAAATTTTTTACAGTTTTTTCTTGTAAATCAAATTTTCACTTGAATGTTTATATTTGCTTGACATGTATTTTACTACACCCATCACCATAATTATATGAGGGTATGTTGTTTTTGATCAGACTGTCTTGATTGTAAGAACGAGAAGCGAGTGGGGCACTCTCCCTGAAGTATGTATTTTCTTGATCAGCATCAATAGAAAAGTCGACTTTGCCCATGTGTCCGTCAGTGTGTGCGTGTGAATTTGTACACATCCATGTTGAAACATTCACGATGGAAATGGAGATATTGCTCTGAAATTTAGTACACGCAATCTTCGAAGTTTTTTACGATTTCATGTTACACGCCCACAAATATGTCCCAAACCTTGCAACCGAAGCTTTCAGCACTCTCACGGTCGCAAGTTTTGAGATATCGAGCTGAAATTTGGTACACATAAACGTCAACCTACTTAAAATCGATACTATCGATTCCAGCTTCCGATTTCAAAGAAAAACGAAATGAGCACGTTATTTGAACATTTTAACGTTGTATGATAGAAATTGGACCAATCGAAAGGTACATTAAAAAGAATATGGTTCATTATCTCACATGGCATGATTAATATGAAAAATGCACACGTTCACGTTTATGTTTGCTTTTGTCGAAATTGGGAGTTATCATATCATTTTTCCCATTAATTAATCTAGGAGAGAAACGATTCAGTAGTAATAGTAGAAGATTGCTTAAGGACCATGCCTAGCTTTTTAAATTATTTGACGATTTTTAAATTATTTTGTTAATTTCAACTCATAATAATTAAAAAAAAATATTGTGAATCAAGCCAAATTAGTTGCTTGCATAATTCAAAAAAAAGGGATACGAACACACACTAAGAAATGCCACCAACAAAAACATGTGCCAGACGGAGCAACAACACACAATTGCACATGTCACAAAAACTAATAATTATGGAATCCAATATGGCTGACAATATTTTGTACAGGTAGAGAGACGTGCGCGAGTTTTCTCTCAAACAACAAAACAATTACAAGAACCAACCACCTCAGTTGCTGAGTTACTTCAGAGACCTCTGAAAACTTACACTCAACACATTCCATGCCAAGAATAGAGACACGGAGAGAATAAAAATTTGTATGAACTACTCTTGTACACAGTCTCTCTTATCTCTGATTATGGTGAATATAGTGAGCATCACTGCAATTCGCAGAGTTACCAAAGTGCGGCTTCTTTCCTTTTAATACTTGTTGTATTGAGCTCACAAGATTTATTCCAACAAAGAACACAAAAAAGTTATCCTAGGCGAGCCAAATCAGGGAGATATTCTTAAGAAATGAATTTTTTTTTTTGAAAAATTAAAAATTGGCATAAATCACTGTTTGGCAAAATCAAGATATTGATAATATTAATTTTGAGAAAAGTTCGCTGAAGTGCGTTGTCTACCGAAAAAGAAAAGCGATATATTTATTCTGCAATTTTACTTCGAGTTATCAAACTCGAAGAGCTGATATCAGCGAAAGTTTGCTTAACTCAAAAACCTTCCCAATCTCGATTTTTAAAAGAAATTGGCAAAAAATTTATCATTATAGCTCAGCAAATATAACAAATCACATAAACAAATAAAATAAATTACTAATATATTGCGCTGAAGAAGACTTGACAAGTTGTGTAAAGGAATAAAAATTATATTTGCACCCATACCACGGCAGATATTAATTTTTTCCTTTTACCGAGAGATTTGAACAAGTACACGTTTAGAGCGACAGACTCGTAATTAGTTAGTTTGTATGCCCACCGCTTGTACATTTATTTTTGCACTCAGTTTGAACCAAATCGGACTTATTCTAGACACACAACCCAAATTGTGCTTTTTCAAAATTCAAAGAATTTTTGAGAAGAAAAATATTTCCTTCAGCTTGTCATCATTCCTTACTACGATTTGTATGCCCTATAAAGTGCCATTAAAACATGAGATCTTTTAAATCTGTATTGAAGAATGTAATTTTTGTTACAGAATGGAAGCGGTGTAGGGTATTATATAACAACAAAGTAATGTGTATAAGGTTTTCAATTGTTTTTTACGTATTTAATCCAATTTATGAAATTATGAACGAATAACGTTTGAGGAATTTTTAAATGTCTACAAAATTTATGTTTATTGAATTTTATTGTTGTTAAAGGAATGACACAAAGAAGAGCAAAGATAAACGCTCTCGCCTCATACAAAGTTACACCACCATACGCACACGGTTTTCGCCTCGGCGCACATATTGATGTTAAGCACAATAATTAATTTCATGCATAGCATACATAATGGTAACCGTTCTCATACCCCCCACATAAGATAGCGGTATGCTAAGTTTTTCATTCCATGAAGGAGGTGTAAGAGACCCTACAAATATTGATCAGCATCAAAAATTGAGTCGATCTATACATACTCGTATATGTCCGTGTGCCCGTGTGTCTGTCTGTTGTTGGCATTCTCATGGACGTAACTTTTGAGATATTGAGCTGAAATTTTTTACAAATACTTTTAGTTTTTGCATGCTGATCGGTATTTATCTATATGTCACAAAAATGAAGCTTTCAAGTTTATATTTAGTAGGCATATTTACAATTGACTAATCCATCGATGTGCTTAAACTAAAGCGTAAAGCTCGCCTTGAAAGTAAATGCGTAGTTCGTACACTATTAAAAGGCGTAATCATTTACCTGGCACGCCCTCCGCTTCTAAGAACATGTGGAGGGTACTTAAGATTTGACCGAAGGGGTATTTTTTACTTGTGTTTTTCGATTTAACACACAGATTACTCACGTGTACACAACTATATGCGATAAAATAAATTCATTCATATTGCTCCGGCACAAAAGTTAACATAAAGGAAATTCTGTGCTACCAAGAATTGCCCTACAATACACTCATACAATACATAAATGGACATGAATTGACAACATTGAGTTATTTTGTACATAGTCGCACATATAACTGGGCGCGCACATAAGGAAACCTGATTTCAGCCGACTTTGACTGTCGGCTCTCTCGCCACTCTGGCAGTAAGTTTTGATTTCATAAATATAAACTTTTCTTGCTAATACAAGCAAGTTCTTATAGCAGCTCTCCTCGGTCTTCGCTTCATTTCCTTTTCTTCGCTGACTTTTTGTCAATGTCGTTGCGAATTGTTATTATTATTGTTATTATGTTTTGTTGTTATTATTGCCAGTCTTTGTCATACATTGAATGAAAACGTTGTATTATTTCATTTAGGAAATTTACGACATTGTGCGGGACACTACACAATAAATGTAGTTTATTTAAATTCCTCTATCGCTTATTATCGCTTTTTTATGGGTTCATAATTATTTACATTTCCGATGCTTTTGCTTAATCGGCGGTGGTGCTGGTGGTCAATAAAAATATTTATAATGTTTTTACAGCAGTACGTTTACCGCTGATTTGACACTCGATCATAGTATAAATAATTATAAGATTTCAGCTACAGAAGTTCATAATAAAAGACGGGGCGAAATTATACTAAGTTTGCCATTCCGTTTGCAGCATGCAAAAAGAGGCGTCAGAGGCCCTAGAAAGTATTCATGTGCGACCGTGCGTCCGTGTGTCTGTCTGCTTTGGGCATTTTAACGGTCTCGAAAAGTATCTTATTACTCAGTAGAGGTTCGTAGATTTGTCATTTTCATAAAATTTAAATTATTTTTGTATTATTTTATAAATTAAGTACTTGTTCATCACTCTGTCAAACCAAACGCAAAACACCTCTGTATCAGATCAGTTCTGGGTAGCAAATATCTGTACATCCCAAAAGGGAAGCTTTTAAGTTGAAATTTAATATACATACAGACATATGGGGCATTATGTACGTTTGTACATGTATTTCCACATTTGTGCGTGACAACGAAATTTATGTATTAACGAACGTTAATACTTCCTTGAGGGGCTGAGTTCTTCATGCGTATCATTGTATCATATATATAAAAACGATAAATTACTCAAACAAAATGAAAGTGGGGCGAGTGATACTCCCAGAGGTGTTATTACAGAGTGCGGTAGAGATGTGGAGAAAGGAAGGAAATAGAAAACAATGCATAATATTTATGTTTGGAAGAGAGTGTCAGAACATAAAATATTGTGGCCGAATCGCCAGAGGCTTAACCTTTAGGCAGACAAAGATATAATTGTAAATGATATCTGAATGAATTCTAAAATTTTGCAAAGCCGAAGAACCGTAACATTTACCAAATAGCAACATACCTACTATAAGTCACTTGGTTATTATAATGGAATTTTAAATAGGGAATAATGCATTAGGCACTCCCCTTGGGGCTTAAAATTTCCGAAATCTTGCAACTAAAAACTCAGTTATTCCACTTTTAAGGTAAATGTTCTTTTTTATAAACGAATAACAATTTTCTTTATCTACGTGCAATACATTTGTTGATAAAACATCCCCGCCGCAAAGACAAACCATACAATTGTACAATAATACAAACAACAACGAACGGAAGACAAAAGTAAAAGTAACGTCAGCCATTACAAACATTCACCCCCACTGCCTTTGCAGCTAGTTGTGTTAACAATTGGGAAGGTGTGGGCGCCAAGCTAAGTAAGAAGGGCAAAACGCCAGGGATTTGTATGGAAACTTTTAACTTTTTTTAAGAGATGCAAGCTGCTGTAATGCTCGCCTTCTGGCTTTGTAAACCCTGTTTGTGGGCAAAGTGATGTTATGCGTTCTCCACTAGTTATGTGTGTGCATAGATAGAGAAAGTATTTGGATGGGTGTAAGCTCAATCATAACAACAACAACAACAATGTATTTTTACAAAGAAACTCCACGAGGGTGTGATACAACAAAATGCTAGTAATAAATGTGACAAATATATGACCAGACAAGCACAAAATATTTGGGTAAATTGTAAGAGGAACAAACAGCAACAAAATTGCCGAGTTTGTAAGAAAACGCATAAAGATACTGTTAGCATACGTACGCAGACAGACACTGCGTATATATTCAAACTAAATCTGGTTGAGTGTGTCATGGAAAATTTAATGAAAAACGCTTTACTTCACCACAGAGCCAGCCAGCCACACAACTAAATCTAGGCACGCACTCATTGTAAGTTATTGTGCAACAACACTACAGAGCATAAGCATGCTCATAAGTTCATGAAACGCCAACGCTATTAAATCCACTCCAAGCAGTACCCAGAGAGTTGGGCGTTGGGGAACACCCACATATCATTCTTTTTGTTGTGGTTAATGTATACACGCTTCGTTGTTGTACGTTATTAAAACCCGTTATATAATTTTGTGCAAAATATTCATTCTAAAGCATACGCACCCGGAGGTATATCGAATCCCTGTCGATTTGCAATTCTCTACGAATAGAGTGGATTCTTATTTCTAAATTTATACTTAGTGCAAGCAGCAGTAAATTTTTTATAATTGACCCTTAATAGGTACAGTGCTCTCCCCAGAATGCCAAGGTAGAGCGTATCCAATATTTGTCAAGCGTAGGCTGACCTCTACGCGTATTTTCTACGTTTCTGGTAACTATGTGGTGGAAGCAGTAAATATTTTTAAGATGAACCTTCCCTTGTCATTTTTGTAAGGTAAGGCCGAGTGGAATATCTGCTAATAATGACTGTTGTGATAAATTTTGCTGACATTGCTAAGCTTTCAAGTGAAATGTTTGTTTTAGTTTTCGATAGTATCGATAATTGAAGGCGTACTTGTGCAAAGCCCTCTCCATCAAAGATTCTCTGGTGACTGCATGGCAAATCAAACTTTTTAAATTGACTTCGATGTATATCAAGCGCCTGCCTACTTTAATAATTCTCCAAGAGCTCTTTCCAAAAAAAGAGCAAATAATCTGCATTCCAGGATCGAAATGTACATAACGAAAAGTAGAAGTCGCTCATAACAATTATACTTGATTGACTTTTTCAAAAAAAGTAAATAAATAAATATATTAAAGAAATTTTTAAAGTAAATACAGTCGTTCCTAAAAGTTTCAATATCCTAACAAAGTCCTTAAGTAATAATCTCTGCAAATTTTATAATCCCAGCTGCTTTCTAAGGAAAAGGAAAATGTGTGAAAGTTCTATAAAGGATTCAAAGGTAACCTTAGATGTAGAATTAGTCAAATCTTTTTCTTAGTTGATATCTACCGTCGCCGTGAAAACTTAACTATTCTACATAATTCCGCTTGGCATATGCGAACATTTCCTTCAAATCAGAAAGTGGCCACTACCACTTACTAAAAAGGGAATTTTCAAAAATCATTTTTTAGTGCGCATCCAAAACGTGGAATCAATAATGCTGCAAATTTCAAGTTCATAGGTCAACTGTTGTAGCATATATAGAAATTTTGTCTATTGTGGGCGTGTGTGTTAACCGACCACGCCCACTTTTAACATATTAATTAATGGAATAATTATAAATATATGTAACAAAATTCAACTTAATGGCTCAAATTTTGTTTCAAAATATACGACCGTGATAATGCCAAAAACAGACAAAACGGACACAGACATATGTATCTAGATCGACACAATTTTCGATGCTGATCAAAAATATAACATCCATACTTTGTAGGATCTCAGGCGTCTTCATTTGGGTTTTCCAAAAGGAAAAACTAACTTAGTATACCCATCTTATGTGGAACCTAGTCTTTTCTGAGTAAGTGTATAAAATTTATTAAAAAATTATATTGATAAATTATATATTGATTGATTATCGTTCAAATTTAGCGCGCCAAACCTGGTACACGCATATACAAGATAGACTAGAAGATTAACCAGGTCCCATATACCTCAGCAGAGTTTGCAATTTTCATATTTTTAACAACAATCAAGTGAGGAGGTGTTCCCTTTTATCTTATCTTGCAATTTTTAAACACTTAATAATCCTATTTTTCAATATATACGTAATTAATACAATAGTATCGGGCTGTAGTCCGATTTGGTCTTCCAATAGGTAGTGTCGCACGCGACTCACGCTGTGTCGCTCACATACGACACAGATTAACCTAAAATGGACAAACTTTCGCGGACGTCTTCGTATTTGTGGTGTAGGGTACAATTAATTAAAATCATTGCTCAAGCAATCAAATAGAAAGATTCTTGCTATAACAACGACAACAACAACAAACGATTATGTTAATTAGTGTGCGACAATTTGCTTCGATTATTCAATAATTTAGTATTAAATAGAATTCAATACCAACTACATTTTAACCGTTAACAATTAATGGTAATCAAGAATAATAGAGTTATAAATTATAATTAACGCTGCTGCGTTCAATAAATACCGTTTCCAATACATAACTTATTAAGGCTGCTTTTGTTGCCGTTAGTTTCTACCAGTTTTTGCATTTATGCAACTCAAAGTTTTGTACATTTACTCAACAACATATATAACAAATAATTAACTAATATGCAAATTAAGGCACATAAATATTCAAAAAAAAAAAAATCAGAAAGAGTTCACAAAATCATTTGCATTGTGAAGCAAAATGTCGATGCGGGTGGATTAGTGTCAATGTCATTTTTATTCCTATCGTATACACACGAATCCGACAACAATTCAACGGTATTTACAGACACCGCTGGGGAACGAACGCCAACAGACGAACAACACAAGCTTGAAGTGGCCACTATTGTACAATATATGTTCAAATGAAATTTCTTTTTGTAACGACCACCAACAAGGACGTACATGTACTTTAAAAACAATATTCAGTCAAAATAAATAAAACGTTCGTTCATTTTGTAAAAGTTTTTTCAACAATAAGGTAGCGCGTTAATTTCCTTGAAATTATCTTCGATTCCTGTTTTCCCTATTTCTTCAATTAATGTATATTTAGATAAGTACATTCTTAATTTGTTATTGTGCGTAATGAATACATTTATAATGCGCTCACATGCAGTTTATGTTGTAATAAATATTTGTATTCGATCGTTGTCGCATGTTTCTTTTTTTTTTTTTTTTAAGAATATTTTGTTGTCTACCAAACACCATTTGATGTTAATGATGAGCGCACAACGACGCCGGTTCAATGGCAACAAGCTGAGCTATCCCCATCAATACATTTATAACTGTATAACATGTAGTGAGATGTGCCGCGTGTACAAAACTATGTCAAGTTACTTATATTTCCAACTGTACTGGTCTGTCCAGAGCGATGAGTTAAAAATTTTATGAAAACCGGAATTGTTGTGACAATGTTACCAAAGTATGAGCATGTGTCTGGAGAAATTTGATCGAGTCAGTGAACATTTAGATAACACAAGGAAAGAAACTTAGGCTTCACTTTAACTTCTCCTATATAAAGAAAATTTGCGCATAAATTCACCAATTTTCGAAATATTCCTCCAGGTGCCCTAGGTGCTTCTCACCTATATGCAAGGATTTTATTGAAGGTTCAGTTGGAATACGCCTACACTTTTGAACCAATCCAGGTAAAACTTTACTTGAAGATGTTTGAAACCTAGTAGCATTGCATACGCAGTATACAATTTATTTTGGATACTCGGAATACGTAATTTTCATATTAAATGTGACCGCCGAGCAAAGTCAGGAATGAAGTATTTTTTATAATATTTAATTTCATTCATTAGTCTATTTTAGCAAATTTAAGCAGTACCAGCAGTACCAAATGAATGAATGTGTCATCTCCTCCACCTGCTCATACTTTAGTAGTGTGTGTACACAGAACGTATATATAAGGGGGTACATGTCACTTTGCCAAAATGTTTGCAACGCCAAAAAGGAGGCGTCGGAGACCTCACAAAGTTTATATATTTTGAATCAGGGTCAAACACTGAGTCGATCTAACCTCATCTGCCTGTTCGCAGGGTGTATTATGATGTATAAAGTACTGAAGAAATATTGACAAAAGCGCTACTCAGGAAGCTGTCTTGCAGCGTTGATGACTATTCCACATTTGGTCTCAGTCAAATATACTTTTTTCTTGTTTATTTTGGGTTATTAATTTTTCTATCCTTCATTTTATATACGAGTATGTTACAAAAAATGTTTACAAAAAACTTTCATTTAATTTAATTTATTGCTCGAAGCAAAATTTGTGTTGTTTTGTATAATGACAGATAAGCTGGCTTTAATTTGTTTTCCACTGGTTCTCTTCTCTTGTTGTTCAAAGTTTTCATTCACCATTCCCTTGGTTTAAGTTCCTATTATTTATGAACACATTCACATATTTCCTTTTTTGTTTTTGTTTTTTTGTTTTTTTTTTGGTCAAATGGCATTTCGTTCTTATCGGCACGTTTGTGCAATATTGTTATAATTTGCTTACTGGACACACAGAATATATAATATAAAATTTGTCGTTGAGACACGTTTCCAGCATTCCTGGGTGAGTAGCACGGCCATAAATATGGCTGAATGTTTAGCGTTTTTGGTTAATCGTTTGCGGCGTAACCGCACTCACGCCCAATAACGGCAATTTTCCATTTGTAAAAGGCTTAAATCACCAAATGACACAAAAGGGTGGTGAAATGAAGAAGAAGAACGCATGCATAAAAGTGACCGTAGTGGCCCAAGACTAATTTGAATTCATAGACAGTAAAGTCGTTGAAATCCATGTTTGTTGTGTTGATCCAGACACATTTGCCATTAAAATGAAAATGAAAACGACTCAGCCCACCAATAACAATAACGCACAAGAAGAGTATGTCAGAACACATATGTGTTGGGTAAAGAGTTCATTAACTGCTCTAGCAGAATCCGTTGTCTCTGTAGATAACGGTGCGACATGCAGATAGATAGCAACCCTTTTAATTATCTAAAAAATGTTTGTAATAAAACCTCTTCAACTCGCATTCGACATGAACTTTTTTACAGTTATAACACATGAATATACGTATGTATGTTCAAGAACTTTTTACTGCGGCTTACCATGGAAATGAAGGAAAATTTAAAATAATTAAACTTACAGAAAGTTTTCAGTTGAAAGTTTTCCTTTAACCCTTCATTTAATCAAAATTCAATTCAATTCATTCCTCTTTACGTAAATCTCACTAATGAAAGTGTTGAACTTTTGTACATTGTGTACGTTGTAGAAGAGTTTAACACTTGTATTGTATGTTGTACAGTTAGTTGTAAGGCTTCGGCATCTACGTGTGTATACCTGCAGTAAATGCTGTTCGTGTTTGGGAGCAGTTTTCATGCATGCGATTTTTCTAATACTTTAATAGGTGCATAGATGCATACAAACATATATGTAAATAGCTGTAAGTGTACTTTAATTTTTATTATTTTTCCTGTCTCTCGTATAAATCTTTTGCTTAATTAACTAAAGGTACTGACATTAATATTAATGTTACGCCAACTGGGAAATTTATATCATGTTAGGCTTCTAAATCGCTTCTTGGAAGAAGACAAATTCACTCTGTTTATATTTTATAAATCCATATTAAATTTAGCATTACTTTCTGCAATTCATGTAGAAAATGACTTTTGTTAGAATATTTGAGCTGTGCCGTTAAGATTTAGATTACTCTGCCTAAAATGTGACCGTAGGTATAATGTATATGAGGTAGGTTCAAATCTAGGATACCCATCATCATTAACCACTTGCTAAATAAACCACCATTAAATTATATTATTTGTCCAAATAATGCAAAAAATACAAACATTCCTACAACGTAATTATTTGTTGAGCGCGGCAAAATTAACATATTTTCCCGAGTGGACAATTCTTATAATTTGCAATAAATACATCGCGGACAGGGACGTCAATTTGAGCTTACTTTACACACTTTTAATATTTCATTTTTTCCGTGCAGATGCTCTTATTGTAGGAAAAAAATATATGAGAATCAGATTTGTTAATGGAACCCATTTCGTATTGTTTTTCATAAAAACATCCAAAAGTGTGAATCTACTAAAAACGGTTTTGCAACAACATCGTCGCACACACGTTAACCGACCGCACCCTTTAAAACATCTAACATTTATAATAAATGGGCGTGGTTAGTTTAAATTTTCCACATTTTCTAAGTATACAAAGTCTTCTTTAATATTTTCAAACACAATTTTAACTGACATGAAGACCTTCGCCAAAACATTCACCTCTGTAGTTCAAGAGTATTGCAATATTTTTAAATAACTATAAAAATTTGTACAAAAATAAACATGCTAGGTGCATATGCGGTAGAGTGGTAAAAAAGTTTAAGCGGAACAGCTAAATCGATTCAGAATTAGAATAGTTTTTATAGCCTACACTTCATGGGGTAGGAGGATGTATTAAGTTTAGGGATGTTTGTAACTCCTACACGGCAAATGCCACACCCACCTTTAATTATACCGATCGATTCACAATCGACTCAACATTTACATTGATTTAACCATGTCCATCTGTCGGTCTGTCTGTCTGCCCATGTAAATTTGGCCTGGTAATCCGATCATTTTTAGAACCCCTCTCCATATAGGGTCTTATTATAATGGAAGTCTCTATACGGCAAAAAATCACAATTATTAAAATAGCCGCGCCCACAAAGATACAATTTGGTACATTTATTGTTGTAATATTTACGCCGTTCATCAATGCGTTTGTATTCAACAAATGTTCAGGGTGCTGGCCAAAGCCTAATAAAGGTACTTTGGTTGTTTTTGTTTAGTTTTATTGGCTACTGTAATCACCACAAAGTTTAATAAATTTTTATTGAAATGGTGTCGATATACATACAGAGAAGTTAATGAGCTGTGGAAACGCTTTTGTGTAAAACACGACTTCAATTAGTTTTTCAAAGTAATTATTGTAGTGCTTTTGGTTATAAAGCAAACAATAAACATTTGTAAGCATTCGCTGACAGTTCTCGAATTACGAAACTGAACACGAGCGCGTCTTGTACACACAATTAATATGCAAAAATTACTCGTAACTGTAACGACCATTACAATCGAATGTTACAAAGAAAATGATCACGTTCTTGACGTTCAAGATTAAATCATTTGTAGGAATAAACAATAAAACAAAACGCAGATGACTAAGGGCAACGGCAGATATTTTGTGAGCAGAATAAACAGAAGACTTCTCTTTGCGCCGTTACGCTTAAATGTTCGCTGTTGTTACGCACACTTTAGTTTTTGATATCAAATTATTATGGCGCTGTTATTGCCATTAAACGATTATTTCTCATAAGGAACACTGCAATCGGCTGCATAATGAGTGGTGAGAGAAATGAACGATAAAGGGCAACAACTTTTGTTCTTATTTTATGTCTTGGCTGGTGTGGTAGAAATGTGAAAACTGACCACGCCATTAAAAAATTCAATCATAGTTGCTTTTTAAACAAACTATAACGTGTCGACAGCAATTAAACGTTTGTGGGCATTACCTTCATCTTGAAGAAAACACAGATATTTTTATACTGTGTGCTTTGCGCATTTATGTACTTTATCGTGTGCGTGACTAAATTGTCATTCGGGTTGGAAGTATGTACTAGAAGCCCTGGTTTCTGGACACACACACCAAGGCGGAGTGTATTCGAATCTTGGCTTAAGCCAAAATAATAACTTTTTGCCATTTCGTCCTCACATGTTTTACAACATTTATAAACTCACGCCTGCTCTGGAAACACGATGTAGTCGTGCATGTTATGCATTGAATACATTTGAATGAAAACAACATTAAATGGTTAGTCATGAAATCTATTGTTTTGATGCAAACTGAATGAGGAGGATGTGTCTACATCCAGAACCATTAATATATTTATCAACAAAACTTTCCCACTTCATCGATATTTACTCTCGCGTCACATTGAGGTCATTATTTTATACTATTGCCGGGTTTTATAATAATTATGTATTAAGTATTCCTCACGACAAGTTGACATAAAACGGCTAAATAGATCATAAAACGATCGTTAAAGTTAATTTTATAGCTATGGAGTGAACTGCCAAACCTTTTTGGATTAGACTCAACTATGGGAAAATAGTAAAATAAAAGCAATCAAACAACAAGTGAAGCATAAGAACGAATTTTTTTCATTTTCTCTATCCCATTAAAACCTCTTTACTCCTCTTCTCTTCCCTAACACCATCGGACTAGTTTTTTACATAAACATAACTGCGGTGTACATATGTATGCGTGACGATTCCACACTACCAACATATTCAATTAATTCATGTCTACTTGTTGCGTTTGTGTGAGCGCTGGTATTTTTAATGATGATGTTGATTGTTATTGCCAGCCATTGCTTTCATTTCGTATGGGCTTCAACAGTCTATAGCCTGGTGTAAGTATGTGTGTGCGCTGTTTAAACAAATCTACAAAAAACTTGATGTGCTGCATAGCAATTACGTCTATAAAAATGTGGCGATAAAGTGGTCTGACGGTCGTTTATCATGATTTATGAAGAAACAGATCATTGTGGGTCATTTGGTTAAATAAGATTTTGCATTCTTCTTCTTGCATATGACGTATTGTTGTTTTTGTCTTCCCTAATATAAATTTAAACATTTCCCTTATAAACATTTTACATATTAACTATGGGTCATGAGCAAATAATTATTTTGGAAAAAACGCATGCGTAAGGATAGAACTGGAGAACGCCTTGTACGGCTTACGCCAAAATAACATTAAAAATGTTATTCCACATGTTATTGAGAAATTTTTTAACTTGTACTTGTTGGTGTAGATAACACATTGAAGAGGTATAGCAATGTACACCTCAGTGGTAATGTACAACTCAGTCAGTGGTCTGCATGTATATGAAAAACTCTTAAATAGTGTGAATTATTTCTAATATCTAAATAAAAACAAGTAACAAATAGAGGACAACAAGTCCGATCGTGTCACACCCTACGTTTATAATTAGTGTAGTTGTATCAGAAACCACGAGGCATTGCCATAAAAGTTTTTTCGTGAAATATCATTATTTTGAAATGGGGTCTAAAAAGGAAATATTTCGGTTCAAATTTCTTACAGCAACTTATTAAGCCACTAAACCATTCTCTACCCAAGTTCGTCTAAAAAAAAAATTAAGAATTGCGAATTTTCGTCATGTAAGGACTTCTTTTATATTAGGACCCTATGGTATGTCTTCTAAAAATGGTCCCACCAAATTTCGAAACATTTAAAAAACGCAACCGGCAGTTTGCGCACAAATTCACCTGGCAGACAGACGGACATTGTTAAACCAATTCATATTTTGATTTTGAATCAAACTGCTTTAATTACAAATGGAATGATAAACCTAGAATGCACTCATCATGATGTGCAGAGTAGAGCAATTACTTTATGAAAAACACTTCTGTCATATTGCAATAGTTGTGTTTCTTTTTTGCTTATTAAAGGGTTTTTAACTCTATTGTAGCATTTCTTGCAACTCCGGGACGTTGTCCCATAAAAACGTCAAGGTCATCTTTTTATTATTCTTCACAGTCTTTTCTTAAAGAAAAATACTCAACTTATTATTCTTGCGTCTCCGTAGGTAAAGGATACGGATAGGAAGTAATAAAGTTCAGTGTCACTCTTGTTGAAAACACTTTCTGGCAATGAGTTAAATTTTTATATATTTAGGTTCTTCGACTACTTACCATTGAAATCGCCGCAAACCACACGCTCAAAGGGACTTCCCATCCAATCTGAAAGCAATAAAGTAATAAAGAATGAATATTAAAAGAAATTGTGCAAACGGCTTTTGGTTAAACTTGCAAACAAATGTAATAAATTGTGTGAGTCAAGGTTATAAAAATGTTTCTACATTTCCCAGTTAATAGAGACAAATATGTTTTAAATGTGTTGTTCACCAAAATTAAACGTTTTTACATGCTTCAAGTTATAAAATGTGGTTCACACATATAAATCTTATATACCATATAACGTCTCTTCAGCATTAAACTCGATTTGTAAGTATTTGTATGTTATACACACACTAATAGAGGGCGTAATCATATACTTGCCACGCCTACCATTGTAGATGTGGGGGTATTTAATATTGGGCTAAAGTTAAATTTTGTTTTCGTACTCGTTAATTATATGATCCTACATGGACAAAAAGTCTCACAAATAAACATCATATCTAATAAATATTGACCTCAAAATACTTGAACTTTAGTTCGTTACCCTTAATATTTATTACATTATTAATACGACCGACTATAGTGAACTCCCTTTAGTTAAATTAAACTATTGAAGCAAATATTTTTGTGCGGTTATAATTCTTTTACGTTAATTTATAGCTAATAAAAGGCAGTATGTCTAATAACTGAAGTTCAAAATTTTCCAATTCAGTCGAAATAATCAAATAATTAACGGTTGTTATCACAAATTTATCTTTTATTCAAAGACATTTGTCCTCTATATGTATATGATAGCAATTAAGTAAAGACTTCATTGTGAAATATTTTCAATGAAATAGAAAAACTGTTTAGTCCCTATCGGCGGCCATGTGTATTTGTGAATAACGGATTAAAAAATTCTCAAGTTTGAATTATATTCATGTTTTATTATTTTCATGAAAGATTTACATTTTTGTATTTGCAGCTGTTTGTTCCATATAAAAGGGGGACTGTGCAACAGTGGCCCCTGAGAAAGGGCCATTTTTTAAATAGAAATAAAACATATACATATATACAAATATAAATTTTTTATATATTGTCCATAGAGGACTCCGACTCAAACGTTAGCTAATTTTAATATTATGTACATGACGGACAAAGGTCATTACCTTTTGATTCTAATTTTATACCTCTTTCGTCTGTTGAGTAACTTTCAATGCAAGAGGTTCAATGCAATCGATACGTTTATTTTTTCTCTAACTATAGTATTCGATTCCCGAATACTGAATCTTTCACTTCAAATATTCGAATTAGGGCAATTTTCCACTCATTTAGTGTTAAGCGAAGGCTACCCTCACCAGCATCACACTGACTGGGTGTAAATAAACATTTAACTGAACTGTTTATGTGTATTGTGGAAAATTTCTTTCGATGACGCCACATTTGATTTCAACTCGATTGCTCACAAAGAAAGAAAAAGTATTGTAAATATGTTTAGAAAAGTATTTGATGACAACATCACCACGGTGATGTTGCCAAGTTAACTACCGGATTTGTTCAATGCTTATCTAAGAACGGAAACAAATAAAAAAAACGGTGTTTGTGGGTTGGGCCAAATCTCAAACACCCTTCACACCTATACACACTATGGGCGGAGTATAAATACAATGCCAATCTTTTTACATGTTATCTCAACGGATGCATTCTGCACTAAAAAAGACGATTAATCTACTATCCGAATCCACCCATTCTTGGGGGGGGGGGGGGGCTATTTATAAACAGGTATACAATACATACATTTCACCGCTGTAGCTTTATTTTGTGGTTGCGAGAGATTATGGGTGTGGCACTTGGCCGATTTCTCCCAAACTAAAGAAGAACTCATAAATTTTAACTTAAAGTATTTACACAAAACGCCGGATCAATATGACCCAGTTTACGACCACACTCACTCTTAAACGGCACGTAGACGAGCAGAAGATTGATTTCAATTTGGGTTTAGCATTTACCAAAAATATTAATAGTTTGTGGGGCGCCCGATGTATTCCATCAAACAACAAACTTAATATATTTATCATCTCGTCAGGACTGTCTTTACATACATACCTCCGCCCAATCCCGTTCATATGAACGTACGAATGCAATTCAACGTCAATGGAGTGTAAAGCGAATATGAACAAATTTACATATGAGCATGACACAAAGTTTGGCTGGCATTCAACCATTCCAGAGAACGGTTGAATAACAAGCAAACAGTCGGTCTGTATTTATATATTGGCGAAATGGCCATTAGACGATTCCCTCTACTCCGTTTTGCTCGTTTTTGCGTTACTTTTGCGTTCTAATGTGATGACAATTTAACTACTGCTGCCTGAATGGAGTGGAACGAGAAAAAGAGACGCAGAGAGGCAGTCGCTCCCTTAGTTCTATATCTGCCATACCGTGTTATTGGCCACATGTAAATATTTAAAATTTATGGTCACACGGTATACACACACATTCACGCACGTGTATGTTGGACTTGTTCATCTTCATTGGCTTATCAATATCTAAAAATATCTATGGTTGCAATTTAAATAGAAGCATATTTTAATTGAATTGTAAATTATGTAAAGGCCAATGCAAATGCAGGCTGCAGCACTTTTAATTAAATTTGGTGGACTCACATTCACGGAATAACATAAACGGACTAAATGAAGCGTCAGCACTTTTATATTTTATTAATGGAATACAATTTAAATCCCTGAAACAGTTTTCGAAAGCCTTACGCAAAGCCAGCACCCGTTTTTGTTCATTATAAATAAAAAACGCTAGACCTATCGTAATTTTTGCAGCCGTGAGCGTGAACGCACGGACGGATAAAAGGTCATGACGTTCAATCAACTCCAATTTTAATAATAATCAAAAACTCTTAACGGAAGAACTTAAAATAATATTAAATATAACGTGTTTTTCGTAAGTGGCGAGATTTAGGAAACGCTCTTGCGCGAGCAGTCGTTTGAAAACAATTTTGTTTCTTTTTGACAGCTTACTAACCTTAGCAATTCGCGACTTGACCGCGATTTTACAACTTGAAGCAGAGAAAACAAATGTGTAAAACGCACTCCGAGTTATCAGTATCATCATTTAAATTGACCTGGCCACGTCCATCCCTCCAAGTGAGTATGTTGTAGGACAACGCATAACTGCAAAACTTGCCTTGGAATGGATGGCCGGTAATATATAGAGCATACAAGTATATGGCAAGTACCACACCCATTCATATTCCACTTCAACTAAACGCAGACCGACAACGGACTACCAGGCAAAAGTTAAACATTCGAAAACGCTGTACGATTATTACACAATTGCTATGAGAGCGAATAAGTATGCTTTTCCTGATATATGCGCTATGACAACTTTTCATATACATTTTGAACTAGACAATACCATTAATTGATGTTCGTAACACAATACCGGCAAAGCGAGATATGCGTGCCTAGAAATTTAAAACAATCATTTTGTGTCTTTGTTTCTTTTTTCTCTGTTTGTATGCCCGCCCCCACTTTCAATTCGAAGCAATTGTCAATATATGTAGAAGTACATACGCACACATACCCGATAATTTACGGTTCAATGACTCTGAAGCATTTTATACATACAAGAATAGGTGTTAATATCGTACATCTACGCTTGTGTGTGTGGTTTCATTCGTTGTCTTATATGGAGGGTGTTATTGTAGGTGTTGTGTAAATGTGTAATTTATACCTGTTAGCGTCATCCAGGGGTAACGCGGTAAATCAGCGATGGTCTGTCCAGCACCGGCGGTGGGCACAACACCCGATGATGGCTGCGTGCAAGCATTACCCAGTGAGTCAACGCCTAGTGCTCCAGCAGACGCAGCCGATACCGCTGAAGCGGCGGCTGCATGTTGATAGAATTGTGCAAAACTGGCTGAGGCCGAGGCGGGTACACTCATCGATGGGTAGCTGTTCATAACACTGTCGGTGTACCTGCTGAAAAGTAAATAAAATATTGTGCTTGCATCACATTTCGTAAACAACACAAAGTTACATGCAAAACGGTATAAAAGGAAAATTGACACCTTGCAATTTTATGTAGGTATGTGTCTGTACATTATCCCGTATATGAGTGTATACCGTTCCGCTTGGGTAACGCGTCATGCTGCCAAAGCGACCTTTTCTGTGTCTTTTGTTATGGTTAGTATGCAAATACTCCCAAGGTCGCAGGTAGTAGTGCTAACTACTCTCTCTTGCCCACTCTACTACCGAACATTAGTTAGCTCTATGGTCCATTGGTTTTTGTTTAGCCACCGATTGGTATTCAATAATGACTCAACGTCATCACCTACGGGGCGTTGTGTTAACATATTAGTTCAAATAAAAAATTGGTTGCGTACAATAATTACCCAACACGGCATGTGTGCTCTAATTTTAAGGGTCGTAAACATTTATTGGAACAGTAAAAATATTCGTACAGAGT
This sequence comes from Ornithomya fringillina, assembly GCA_963978525.1. Classification (NCBI taxonomy): domain Eukaryota; kingdom Metazoa; phylum Arthropoda; class Insecta; order Diptera; family Hippoboscidae; genus Ornithomya; species Ornithomya fringillina. The sequence goes on from OZ021691.1 coordinate 24,306,182, forward strand.
GAAAACATCAACGCACAGTCAAACACGTAATAATATTAGAGTGTCGGGGAAATAATTTGTTTAAGAATAAACGTGAAGTGCTGTAAAAAAGTGCATACAACTCACCTGCACGATTTGTCTTCGAGACCGGAAAAGCCCGGCATGCCGGTTAAGCCGCCATGCGTTGTGGGATGATTTGACACGTACGGATACATTTTGTTTGTGGGTATGGCAAACGTTGAAGAAGCAGCGGAGGCAGCGGCTGCTGCTGCGGCCACCGAACTGGCGGCACTGGCGACGACGGCTATGGACGAAGGTGAACTGTCGTTTAGGGTGCGTTGTAGTGACGAGGAGATCGATGGAGTGGGCGAACAACTGCTGTCACCTCCTTGAGAATTATTACCGGACGGCGGTGTAAGCAACAGTTGTTGTTGCTGCTGTATAACTGATGCAGTAGTACCGTTGCTTTGTTGATGGGAACTGAATGCGGCGGCAGCGGCTGCCAATTTATTTATGTGCAACTGCTGTTGCTGTTGTTGCAATTGTAAGGCGGCCGTTAAGGAGTACTGGTGATGGTGGTGGTGGTGATGGCTGGCTGCAAACGGGGATTGTTGTTGTAATTGCGCTATTTGATGTGTGCTGGTATGCAAAGCGCCGCCACCAAATGCCGACGTAGAAGATGGCGACGACGAGGACACTGGCGAATCGGAGGACTGTGATAGACTTAAGTGTGCGCTACTCAATTGACCACTAATGCCTGGAGATAGTAAAGATGATGATGTAACATTATTATATAGACCGTTACTGCCAACGGATGAGCCCAAGTGCAGACTACTGCTGCTGCTACCACTATTACTACTGCTTTGGAGGCCGTGCTGATGATTGATTACGGCTGCTGCGGCTGCTGACGATGAGGATGAGGCGGCTGCTACGGCTAGAGCGGCGGCAACAGCTGCTGATGATGAATTTTGGGTTGTTGTAGTTAAATGTGAACTTATAAATGGTTGAAACTGTGGATACTTTGGTAGCATACTATCGAAAACAAATTTTGACATTGCACATAGTTTTTCGCTATTTTGTTACGTTTCAAAAGAGATGCAAGTGATACAGTACGGCAACGTTATAAAGTGGGGAGTGTGAGGGGATTGGGGATGTAAGGTTTTCTAAAAACAAGCAGTTAGTACGTGTACGAATGAATAAATCGACTCAATACTACAAAGTGTCATTTATTAGGTTTTTTAAGTAAACGTTAGACAACCGTGAACATATTTCCTTGACTAAATAACTAAAAAGTTCTTTAAGTTCACTACAAAGCGAAGTAGTAGCAACAAACGTTAAAATCTTGTTAATCGGTTGTTAGGATTGAATTATTCTTTAACCAAAACGCGGATCTCAATTACAAAACATTTAGTCGAAGATGGAAGCACTCTCAAGTGCCACGCCTATAATCAAAAATATCTCGCCAGAAGAAAAAAGTTGCATTTGGTTTCGGCGAAACTGTGTGTGGGCGTGGAATACAACAATCGTGCCCTCTTTGTCTCTATTTAGTCAAATGTTATGCCCATTATCTTAAAGGTCGGAAAAGGTATAAAATTTGGTGTCAAGTGCAGTGTCCCCGCGTCTGTTGGGCGATCTCGCCCGTACTTGGTCTGAAATTCCAACGTAGTACATGCTTTAGTATTTGTTAGAAAGAGAGTGCAATTTGCCACTGCTTTGTAGAAAAGTTAAACATGTGCGTCCAGGCATCGACGTGTATCAAGTGAGGTAAAAAAGTAATTGTAGGCTACAAAGATTTATAAATTTTAATTCTGATTTGAAAAATGTTCTGCTAAACGCCTCTTCTCTAGGTTTTAGTTAATTTATTCCATACAACATTTGGCGCCCAGTAAACCACTTCTCTAACTTTAATGAATGTTAAATGGATGCGATTACCAATTACAACTAAATGTTCGTAAATAAATAAATGCTCCGCTTATTGCGTGTTAGTAGTTGCACAGTTTAATTATTATTAAAAGTGATTAATCATTAGTCATACAAAAAAAGAAAGCTTTAGAAATAAATCACATTGAACAACAGCGGGATATCGGAGTGATTAAAGAAGAAGAAATTACCTTGTACACACGCATGTGTAGGAGTGAGTGTTCAACGAAAGTTGTTAAAAACTTAACAAAAACTCATTAAAGGATCATCTGGTCTAGTGTGCACTGGGGATGTGTGTGCGTGTAGAGGTTTGTAAATTGTTACTTTCTTACAGAAAATACTTCAAAATACTTTTAGCGACGGAATCTTTTTTTATGATTTTTTAATTTTTGTGCTTTCCTCAGCAGCACTGTCACAGAAACACTTTTTTTTTTTTTTTTTATCAATGGCACACGATTTGAAAAGTTACGACATTAAATATTTGTTGGCCTGCTTTGTTATTTATTTTTCCTTTAACATAAAACTGATCACACACCTGGCCGCTCACTTTTTATTACACTCTTATTTAATTTCCTTTTTACGACCTTTTTAAGACTTTTTTACGTTCACGTTGGATTAAATCATTTAACAAGAATTGATTGTTTTGTTTATTTTCCTATCCTATAATTATCTTTTAATATTTTCTCGTATTTATCAAATTTTGGTTAAATTTGTTTTTATTGGGGCACGTGTAGAGGCGTTTTATGTGCGTGCGGTTCGCGAAATTGTTGTACGAGAAGTAATACTTTTTATTGGCACGCCAGAGCAATTGTTGCCGTTGCGGTTGATGGCTCCGTCTAATGTGTACAAGTGAGCGTTATTGTATTAATGGGCGGCAGCTCACATAGTAGCACGCTGCTTGTCTAATTCAATCACTACAAGCACACACGACGGTCGAATTGAAGCACAAACGTAACAAAAACATTTTTGTCAGATTCCGACGTATACGTGAAGCAATTGTGGTTGAATATTATTTGTTAAATTGATTTGATTGTACACGATAATTGAAAATTCGGAATGCACGAGATTCCCACGTTTTGTTCAACATTTATATTAAGTAGAAAATTTAGTTGGATTTTTATTAACAGAATGTGTGACAAGTTCACGGTTTGTTTTGTCAAGTGCTAAGCGAATCGCACACGTTACGAGTTACGTTTATGATATTTTGAGTAAATGTTCAATAAAATGGAAACGCGCAGAGTTTGTTGTTGGTAGTTGGTAGGAAAGTAGTAAAAATGCAATCAACACACACGAGCCAATACTCCGCAGACAGTACTGCGCTCTACGATAATAAATATTATAATAAAACGAAATTTTTAAAAGAGTATAAAATTCGTGTAATTGGTAATATCGGTGCTGCGTATGCTTTGCGTTGCCTAGCGCACTACAGCTTAAGTTGTGCGGTTGGCGTTTTTTGGGGGCCTTTGCTTTCATCATGCTGTATTCATGTATGAATATGTTGGAGTTGGTTTTTCTCTGGTTTTTGTATGTATATGTGTTGGTTCGTGTGTACGCGATTTTTAGCTTAAAAACACATGTGCACGTACGTGTGAGATCTGGATATACTAAAAGCAAGAGCAAGAGGTGGGTAACAAGATAACTGAAATATAAATGAATACGAAGGCGCTCGGTGTGGCTGCTGCCCGCTGAGACGCTGACGACTGCTTCTTAGCTGGTTAGTTGGTTTCTTTATGTGTTGGAACGTTAAGCTGTATGTGCTTTTTTAAACTTTTTCCTCATATTTCGCGGTGGCTGTGCTGCTGCTTCTTCTTTCCCATTCCCTTCACATTCAGTGCACATATATTTATGAAAAAATTATATTAAAATAGCTTTTAAGTCAAATTTAGAATCATTTCAGCTTGAATATAGACTTTTTCTGATTTTTTGCGGGATTTGTTTTTGTACTCTCCGCGTAAGACGCTCACAAAACTAATTTTATTATGATGGTTTTATGTATAATTTTTGTGTGCGCCATGTCGATGGTGAGGCATGCGTTGTTTTATGATTTGTTTTGCCTTTTACTCTATTTTAATTACACCAACAACTATAATACTGCTTCAGTTGTTGCACACTTATGTAAACTAACGCCACCTATTAGCTGCCTGAGTCAGCAGAATCTCGTTTAATTTGTGTGCCATAATTGGCAATAGAGTGTTCTCTTTCATTCCACCGGTGGCATGGCCGAGTCGTGAGTAATGGCATCTTTGTTGTTATTGCAGTGGTGTTGGTGTAAAAATGATGGCCGCTGCCAGAGCAGTGTAAACATACCCGTGTAGGTATGTCCATCCACTGCGCTCGTAGTGGTGGTGTCTATAGCTATTTGTAGTGAGTGATTTTGTATTTGTTGTTTCTTCTGGATGTAAAAGCTGTTTAACACTCAATTGTATGGATTTATAGCTCTCAAATATATGGAGAGAGATAAAAACAATCAACTTAAGGCTTGTTTAGTAATCGTTAAAGCAAACTTAAATATAGTTGCTGTTCACAATTTGTTCAAGATTACTTTTGATTTATTATCGAAAATAAATTTTTAAATATTAACGTGCACTTGCAGACATATATTAAATAATTTATAATGCAAAATAAGTGCACGCGTATATAATTTATGTTGAAATGAGACTTTCTCTCCTTCTCTATGGCACTCTCGCTCCTTATCGTTCTCTCGCATGAGTGTTTTGTAGTTGTTGGGGTTGTGTGATAATTTTTTGCTTTGTTGCAGTTGTTACTGTAGTAGTTTGATTTTTATTGAAATTACTGTTATGACATTTTTATGAAAAATTTGTCTAATTTACGATGTGACACAATAGCAAAATGCAAAAGCAACTACAACAACATAAATGGACTAGTCTGGTATTGCATTAAAGTATATTTTGTCTATTCCAAGTCGGCGTACGACGTTTTGGGAGAAATGACATTCTGTCAGGCTTACTTTCTTGTGCGGAATTTTTCTAGTTTTTCTAGTTTTTCTGGTTTTTCTTGAACTCAAACAATGTCATTTTGTGGATGTGATTGTGTCGTTTTTATGTCGATTAGAAATTAACAATAATTAATTAAAGTAAATGGAATTGATTGGCACGCAAAGCACTCGGCTAAATATGCGATAGATACCAATTAACACATTGCGCTTTAATTACTACGCTAAGGTTTACTTTGAATCTTTCTTGACACTTAGATGGATTTCTTAAATTCTTAGTCTTGTCCTTCGGCTTACATTCAACGTACATTGCTACATAATGGGATGCCATTTAAGTCCCTCAAATTAATGCCTTAGCCCAGTTCCTCAGGTGAGGTTTATTGGGGAAATAAAAAATATAATTACTCATAAATAACACAATTAAACAGCACTTTATACTTTATGAGCACCTCGGCACACAGTAGCATGGAGGGTGATAGAGACGGATGTATACAAATATAACACCTTTTTTCAAGAAATTCAGACAACGAATCTAAAACAAAACGAAAAAAACATACATACAACAACGAAGTAATAATAAAAAGAACTTCACACATTCATAAACTTTTTTACAGCTTAATAAAAATACCTTAACGATGGAAAGAAAAGACAGGAAAGTACCAAAATGTTTTCAAAGCGCCACATAATTATTATATTACCATTAAACGATGATCCAAAGACACAAACATAGGCATGAGCTGGAGGTATTGTTGAACTTAATAATTCTGTCAGAAGTATGTGCCTGGTTGGCATGTATTCCACATAAGAAAGTAAAAAATGTCAATCTCCCCAAACACATTATATGCACTTAGTTCATAATATCGATCGAATAGATTTTAAAAACAAGTGCACGCAAGAGACATTTGACTGGAATACGCTTATGAATTAAATACTGGGCAATGCGAAAAGTAAAACCTTTGAAAAATGTGTGTGTGTGTGTGTGTGTGTGTGTATCCTTCAATAGATTTGGCACATTGCGTGTAAGAGCAATACATACTATAACCAAGATTCAATATGAATTTCTGTGACGATGGAAATGCTTAACTCATACAGGCACAATTGTAGAGGACGGTCAGAGAGCCAAGGATGAATTTATACAAAATGTCACGGTGATCGATTCCATCTATCAATCTATTATGAGCTATGAGGTTCCGTGAGGGTATATCTAGAAGGGAACGTGGGTTGTACTTACCACAATAAATGTACAAATATTGTTAAAATGCAGCAATTTAAAGTGTTTTTCAAATATTTATTTCCATTACTACATATCCCAACCCTTTACATACCTTTATAAGTATAAACTAAAATTATAACACAAGTGTACATGTGCAGTTTCGAAAGAAATGAAAAGAAAACGCGTACTGCCGCTTGAGTTTTACAGTACAAAATACAAATCACTTAATAGAATATCACGCTATAGAAAAGTCAACGCGTAAAACCAGCAGACAGTTAAATTGTTTTCTATTCAATGTATAAATAACAGTTAAGGGGTAACGCTCCAATAATCCCCCATAAACTACATACTCATACTCACCACTGGCAATCGATTTATCCTTCAGCATCACTGGGTAAAAACGTTCAACAGTCATTGTGCCTCATTTTGCTCATATTTCCAATACGTTTTTGCGTACTCGGAAACTAAATTATGTAAATGAACTCACACTGTAGCCTTGAGCATGAGTGATATAAGCTAAGTATGATTTTGTTAGAATCTCTCAGAGATTCAATAGTCTCCGGGTATTACAAAGTGAGACGCAAGGGTAAATAGAGTTGCCGCATGACATTGTTGTAAGAAGAATGATTTCTCCATTATTAAGTGAAATAATTGCTTTTCAAATTAAACATAATCGTTAGATAAACACAATAATTACAACAAATCTGTTCTCTATAACGTAAGGACGTAAGTAGCAATCATGCAATCCTGCCAATAGATACCAGTGCTACCGCTACACCAAATGCGGTTCATCAAACGAAGATTGTGCACTAAGTCCATTTCATATCTGGCGAAAATGTCGACTTACTCCGTAAAATTACTGCCGAGCTGTGAATAGAAGAGATATCAAAACATCTTTATTAAAAAGTAAGACAACTAAATTTGCTTTAGGCCAAATCTTAAATACCCTCCATGTCTTCAATAGTGGGTGTGGCAGGTACTTGATTAATAGTTCATGTATTAAGTATCAGCTTGCAAGTCCAGTTTTTTGTCAATTGTGGACGCATCTGTTATTCGACCACGCCCATTTTTTGCACATCAATAGAAAAATTCATTCTTAAATTTTTATGCATTTTATAGTAAAATGTCCTGATTCCAATTGTGGTGGCGCCTGCTTTCAGGTGTTGATTCAAAACTGTTTTTTATCAAAAAATCTATGTCCAAGCATCCAAAACAGAAAATTGTGGTAGCTGGAAAAATACCAAAGTCTTTTTAAAAAATTATTCAACATAGGTGATTATTAAGGCTTAAGAAAGAGTTTATTTTATTTATACCCCACAGTGTAACAACAAAATGAATGGTCAAAAGAACGCTCTCTCCAATACGCACATTCAACCTAAAAACTAGATCATACTTTTGTAGGACTCCAATAAACCAACAAATCAATAAAAGTTTTCAACTCTTTAAAAAGCAAATGCCACCAAACCAGTCGGAACCATTTATAAAATATTTGCGATTCGCTGCTTTGAGCGCTCTCGTAAACTCATGTGTAAAGTGCAGAGATTATTATGGAAAACATTTGCTTTTACATTGACTGTATGTATGTGCATATATCGGGCAAGTGTAGGGAAGAGCTCATACAATATATTCGTATTCTAAATTAAGGAAATGACAGAAGAAACCAAAAACAATAATACCAGAAATCTCGCAAAAAGTCGTAAAATTTTTTACGACCGTTTAATGGACTCTTGCAATGGAAAAACGCTTACGTTGCCATATAAATTCATATATCGGAGAATTTACGATATGCACGCAGACCTACACATACTTACGCACAAATGCTGAAACTTTAAGGAAATTCTTCTAACATGAAATTCGTGTCTGGCTTGGTTAGTTTTACCGGTTACCAATATTAGTGCGTATATATGCAAAAAAGTATATTTTACTAAGTTTAACCATGTGTTGCATACCATCGATACCATCTGGATATAAAGTGTAGATTATTAATGTCTTGCACCAATAAAGGGCGCAAGTTTATGATGAATATCGAAATATATTTAACTTCCATTTCAACTTTTTACGAGTTGTAACAGAAACCAATTTTTATGAATTGCGAGTGTGAAGCCGCAAACTGGCATTCTGCAGTAGTTTTGTACCTTCACTCATACAATATCGCAACTGTACGTTACTCAGGGAACAATACTTAAATGGAACATTCTTAATCGAATATTGAAATCCAATTAGATTCGTGCAATATTTTCGCAAAAAGTCATGCCGAACCACCAGAAACACCCTCACACAAGTACTTTTGTAGGAGTTAGAAAAGCGACCTCTACATGATTCTCCTGTATTAATACTCATGTCGATAATGCAGGGGAATAACAGTTATTTGTAAATAAATACAAGTTAAGGTACTTTCATCCCCTAGCAGGGTTAGATGCATATGTTTTGACGAAGTAACCTTAAAGCGCAAGCGCAAAAATATTTACAGTTTATGGTGCAATAACATGAGAAATGAAGGTAAATTTACCTACTTATGTAAAATTCGCATAACATAACATAACATAACATAACATAACATTAGATAACATAACATGTAACATGTACCGGCATTTGTCACGCCTACTTTTACATATACAGGATGTCACGGAATATAGTTTTTATACCCTCCATATATGGAAGAGTCAGAGACCCTACAAAGTATACATATTATTGCATAAAAACTACAACATGCAGTCCATGTGTATCGTTCACGCGGTCCTTTGTTGCTACTTTCACGGTCGTAAATATTGAGCTGAAATTTTATTCAGACACTTTTGCAATCAAGTCACCACAAAAATTTAAACTATGACATTAGAAATTGGTACACATATGTATGTGTATGTATTTATAAGTACCCCTTTCATCGATCCACCAAAAAGGCCCACAATATACAAAAAACCGAATACGCTGTTAACGGGCGTAATCGTGTATCTGCCACGCCCTCTTTATAAATGTGGAGGGCACGCAAGATTTGGCCAAAGTCAAATTTAGTTTTCCTACTTGTTAATTGTTTTACTTATTATTGCGTGGCAATAATAAGATGCAAGTGGCCTAAGGCACACTTAAGCAATGCCTTTGAAAATTATTTGCTAAACCACAAATTTTAATGAACTTTGATGTTTAACGAAAAACAATCAGTTTCCAGAACGATTTCACAAATATTTCAGAGAATCAAGTGAAGCGTTTACACACCACAATACATGACACTTGAAAGTTTGGCATGATTTATGTAACGCAACGCAACACAAAACACAACTAAACAAAGATAGCAACATTGTTGTGTTGTATGTGGAACCAAAATAAAAATCAAGCTAAACCAAAATTGAGCAGCAACAACAACAAGGAAACAACCATCATAACGAAACAAAAATAAAGGTCGTGTGCACATTGAAAAAGCCATAAAACTGTCTGGCAGACTGAAAATGTGACGCGAGCATTCTGTGCGTTATATAGAATTTCAGTAAAAGTGTAAATAGTTGTTGGCCCCACAATAATCAACATAATAATGAGAACAATTACGATACAAACCCACACTCCTGCTCGAGCCTATTATACCATAATACAATTGCAACAACACCGAGCAAAGCAATCGTCGAACGTTAAACAAATTTCTATTTAAAGCTGTAGAATTAACATTGTAAATATTTTTATTACTAATAAATTAGGAAGAAAAGTGTTAGTTTGTATTCGGCTCAGACTGGATTTTAACACACCTTCCTATGAAACTGTAACCAGCTCGGGTGAATCAATTTTATGTCATTAGGCGCCTAAGCGGTAAATTCGTTAGGATCGGAAGGGCAGAGTGGTCTCGATAGAGTTTGCTTACCCAGAATCTGTCTATGCTGGCGCTCACCGAATCATTTATGGTATAAATGGTTATGTGGTTTATAATGAATAAAATGTAAACATGCATTTTTACATGCATTTGTCTACATTAAGAAGGAATATTTCTAAAAAATGATTATTGTGCACACTATTCGTCTTATCCATGGTGATCACAAGAGAACTCCAGTCCAGAACAATTAATTGACTTTGGTTTTAAAGTACAACTTGTCAGCATTTAAAAGTTATTAATGATGATGTGTGTGCACCAGTTTGGCATATGAGACAAGCTGTCATTTCTGTTTGCTTCAAAACTATTAGAAAATCTTAAAGTTAAGATCTCAATGTAATCATGAAATGAATAGAAAGAAATTCTTATAAGAAAATTTGGCACCAACAAAATGAAACTAGAGGTTGATTAAACATTCGTGTATACAAATGAACGCCATGGTTTATAAATAGAAAACTACACAACCATACTTTAATCGAAGCGATGGCCAACGAGATCAAGATGGTATTTATAACATAATGGAGAGTGTATGTATGCGTGTTTACAATATAGATTTATATGGCCACAAACTCTGTCTCTGTCTTTGGTTGATGATCCGGTTTTTATGCGTTTACCTTTATTTTCTGGTTTTTATACCCTCCACTTAAGATGAAATGTATACCAAATTTGTCATTCCGTTTGCAACAAAAGCATAGCAAGCGTCGCAAAGTACAATATATATATACCTGATCAGCAAAAAAAAACTGAGTCGACCCAGACATTTATGTCCGTCCATTGTTGGAATTTTTACGGTCGTCACTTGTGAGTTATTGGGGCTGAAATTTTGTTCCGACACTTTTGGTTTTTGCACGCAGATCGCTATTTAAAATGGGTAAAATCGGTCAAGAGCCACGCCCATAAGCGACAAAAATCTATTTAATTTGTTTGTAATTTGGTAAACATATTTATAATTATCCCATTCATCGATGTGGCGATTGCAAGCTAAAGCATAATTCATACCAGGAGTGTATGTGGAGGGTATTTAATTTGGCTTAAGCCAAATTAAGTTCTTTTGCTTGTTTGTTATACTTTTATACAATTTTGATTCGTGATTGTTGTTGTATCTGCCGTTGTTTTTGTTGGTTTCGTTTTCAGAATATTTGCATGAATGGATTTTCTTTTCCATTTTATGTGCAGCCATTTGCCATTTAACTCTGTTTGCCATTATGATCTGCAGCAGCATTCTTTAAGTTATTGTCACCCTTAGTAGAATATTTCAAATGAATTGTGCAGCTTACGAGAATCGATGCTATTTTCAGTGCAAACGGAATTTAAAAAATATCATTCTGAATTACGAAATAATATCATCCAAGCAGTTCTAATGTCATTCATGTTAATCGATAAATTAATTTACTTGGCTGGAGCGATTATAAATCAAAAATGTGAGGTAATTAGCTAGTGAGCTAGGCAGACCAGTAATCGTTTAGTTGAGATTATCCGGCATAAACGTCAGTGCAACTTATTTGGAACAGGTGAAGAGTTAATTTTTCATACTCTCAAGCGTTTCTATGTATAAATTTCGTACCAGTACCAAGTATCCTGATTCTTATATAAAAATACGTAATACTTTTGAAAATTCCACATGTCTCTTTTAAATATGAATCGCTTGAATATGAATCTTATCCATTTGGAAGTGCACTCTTGTGAAATGTTGCGCTGCTTTCTCTTCATGAATACCATTCTATTTCGGAACAAGAATCACTCTATAAGAGTTTTATATAAAATGCATTGTACCCTCCACATAAATAAAGCGGTATACTAAAGCTATTATTGAGTTTACAACCAGCAGTGGTATCCGATTTGATGATATTTGATTTGTCAGTAACACTATTTTAATAATCGTAATAAAGGGCGCAATTGTATGCCACGTTTATGCATAACTGTACGGTTTTTAGGATTTTCCCTAAGCCAAATACAATAACTTTTTATAGGCTCCAGCATAATGATGAGGGTGTACTAAGTTTGGTATTCCGATTGAGGTGTCAGATACTCCGTAAAATATATATATTCTTGATCTGCACTAAAATCGGAGTCAATCTAGACATGTACGTCCGGGTAAATGATGTTGGAACTCTTAGAGTCATGAATTGTGATATATAAGGCTGAAGTTCTGTACTAGGCAATATCAGAAAATTGCCACGCCCATACTGATAAAATTCTGTTATAATCACAAAATAGTTACATTTTTGTTGTAAGTTGAAATTTGAAACACACAATTATCGATGTACTAAATGTGGGCGTAGTCGGATAACCCACTGAATCTATTTATCTGCCACAAAAAATTGAGTTTTGAAATTTGAATAGATTGATGTGCCAAAGGTGGGTGTACTGCGTACACTATTGGGGGGTGTAATCATGCACCCACTACGCCCACCGTTTGTATGTTAGATGTGGAGGGTATTGACCTAAGCCAAATTTAGTTTTCTTACTTGTTTTTTGTTTGTACGTAATAATGAAATGAGAAGTTTTGCTACATCACAAGTATTTGTTCCCGCTTTATATAATGTGAACACAATTCTTCTAAATTGCAAATATTGCCTCAGTTTTCGAGTATTTTTCAGTTGATTCTTCAAGTTTTCTGCACGTTTTCATCTTTTGAAAATTTCTTCAATGTTTACGTTAAACCAGAGACATTTTCAATAAAATTTATGATGTTTCCAAAACTATTCTATTTATATATATATTTTACGTATATACATACATACATACATGACATGTACTGTACCATTCATAACCCTTCCCATTAGAGCGCTATTGTAAGGAAAGGCGTAAAACGCTTCAACACAGATAGTAGACACAAACAGATTTTCTTTTATGATTTATGATGTAGAAATACTGGAAGTTAGGCATTAAAATGCGCGTATATTCTATTCGCCATATGCGGTCAGCAGAAATTTTTTAAACAAACTCTTTCAGTAGCCTTTAGAAAAAAAAAAAAGGTTAAGATTCTCTCATATGACAAAAACACATGGTTTATAATTGGTGGTAAATGAGCAATTTATAATTTAAACAGCGTAAACTTTGTGAACGATGAATGCAAACATGTCAAACCATGAACTCGACGGAGACCATTTCTACGTTTTTTTTTTATTTGTTCTGTAACTTGACAGAATGCACGTACAATACGTTGCTGCTGGTACAAACTGGTTGAGACTTTAACTCAAGCCTGTTTGGAATGTTGTTCTTAAGAAAAAGATAGGCTTAGCTATCCAAGTAAAATATAGGAAGTTGCCCGTTCCTTTGCCATTAAAATTGTACTTTAATGGTTACAACAAAAGTTTGACAAGGGCTCGTTAAGCCAACAGCCAAGAGTATATGGACGCGAAAAGACAACAGCCACGATAAAGTTAGATGGAAAGTGTCAGATTTATGAGTTCAAGCACCATTTTAAGACATTTTATTGCAAATAAAATGCGAAAGGGGCAGTTGTCGGTTGTTTTGTTCCGTACGCTAATATTTAACTCAAATAAAACCTAATTTTTATTAAACTCATTAACGTACTTAACCAAAAGGAAAAGCGGCTGAATTGAATGCATTCAAATTATCATGAAATGCAAATTCGAGTTATTGAAGCATTAACATTATACGACAATGAACATATTCAAAGGAATTGAAGGAAGTTGATATATTAACAACTACACGTGTATTGATACGAAATTTGTCTTTTTATTTCTCCATGCAAATTCGATGGCGTAGATATCGGCCAGGCACTTTAGAAGTGATTAATTCACAGAAGGTAGGGCAAATCTAAGAAGGCTGCTCTGGGTCCTCTTTATGCGAACAATGTCAATTATAAAATGGAGCCCAAATTACTACCCCACTCAAATATGAGATGTAAAATATGAGATGATATGAGTTGAGTAAGGATCCTTAAACTCTTTACAATATCGTTTTGTAGAGGATAATGTAGGGTAGGCTATGGTACGACTGGTTAAAACAATATGAAGAAGGATACTGAATGTTGCGTCAAATAAAATATCCAAATCCTCAACCTCGTGCTAAATTTGTTTGTGTATGATTGAACAACATGACTTATTTATTAGTCATGAATTGCCAACATGGACTCAAGTTCCTTAATGGAAACCACATAAAAATAAATTCCTTTCTTTTCGAAGGTCTTCTAATTGCCACAGTCTATATATATCGTGCTTTTCCGTGCTTACTTCTTAGGATTGTATACCTGTATTTACATCGTTCTTCAATTATTAAGTTCTGTGCACATACATATAAAAATTGTAACTCCACCTTTAAAACGCTCTTAAACTTAAACTAAAATGGTTTATCAGTTTGTATATCAACTGTGAGTTGCCTACAAAATCAATCATGGAAGGAACGTTAAATTCGAGCGATTGCTTTTTAAATAAGCGTACGCGGTTGTCTGGACTTCAATTATAGTCCATTATAATACAATTCAATGGAAACTGTCTGCACGCGTTCAATGTTGTTGCAACCAAAACGCTTGTGCGAACTTCAGTTTATCATCTAACTTACGATGCGCCTTTGCGTGGTACACATTGTGTTGCTTATTACTCGTGTATGGGTGCGCATTTAAATAACATTTCCTTCAAGTGGTCACGTAAAAATGCAATATTTAACAAGACAAACTGCCATCAAGACAAACTGCCATCTACGTCTAGTGAAAAAGTGCATTTAGAATGTAAGCTTATAATGGAGTTGGGATGGTCAGGTGTGACAGTGTGAAGGTGTTGGTGCAGCAGTATGGGAGAAACTGCAACAGATTATGAAACGAAGGAATTTCCTTTTTCTTGTTATTACATTGACAAGACAACTTCATTAGTTTCACTAATACATCACTAAGTCTATGATTGCTCCTCCTTCCCCCTTCTACCGAACATTAATAAAGTTGTAAAATACGAAACTTTTCTTAAACGAAACTTCATTCTTAACATGAATATTAAAAAGTATTTAACATAAGTATAAACCTCCTTTAGCATTGTACCTAACTCGTGTGTGAACAGTATTTTTAGCTCTTCCCCCGTATTTACAATAATTTTACGCATTCCCTGTCATAAATCATTATCTTTGTGTCATAAAATTTTTCCCATAATTTTGTCTAGATGGTAAAAAGATGCTAATGTGCCCCACTCCACACAGTAAGATGTTTTCATCTTCATATCATTACTCATTAATTGTTAATTATTTGCAACAATAAACACTTTTCGTATATTTCCGTTATTTCATTGTAAGTTTTTTTGTATGTTTTGTACAAAACACAATATACCAATTGGCACAAAGGCAGAACAGAAACCTTCAATCATTTTATAAACAAAGTATATAAAAGTATTCATTGTACACGGATGCGTTTGGTACGTACATTGCGTGTTTGTGTGTATGAGGAACCAAATATACACACATGTAAAGATTGCAAATAAACAAATTCTTACATTGTTAATGACATTCCAAGAAATGGACTGCAGATTATGCTTCAGTAAGAAATAAGGATAATAAGAGGTCTTTATGGAATTATGAAATTCTTAAATAAATGAAAGAGTAGTACAAGCTATTACATGCAGTAATACTTTTTATATCTATTTATGAAAAAAATTACAAGTGCTTTCTAGATGTGTTTGACATGCTTTTCCTTGCTTTCCTTTGGCACCTCTTTACATAAAATGACTTTATCGTACATTCAAAAGATATTGCCTATAGTGTAATATTCTCACTTGCCCAAGACAGTATCATTACCACTTCCTTAATATATTCTATTACATCTAAGAGTATAACTCAACCATTTCTATTTTAAAAGTCAATTGATTAAATGAACTTGGCGGCTTAAAGTGAACATTTCATGGAGCAAATTGGACTCGGGAGTGGGAAAAAATTGCCGCACTTGGCCGTATTGCCTTCAAAAACGTTCTGTCTTTGAAGCAAGGGAGGAACCTAACCACTTCTGGTATTAAACATTTAACATATGAAGATAGCGCCATATTTTACAGTGCTATATTAAAAATGAAGTTTTTTAAAACGATTGGTCACTTTCGTTCAAACTAAAAATAAATAAAAATAATAACCACTCTCTGAATGTAATGAGAAACCATTTTCGTTTTGATTACACCATTTTTTTTAATATGCTCGTAAAAATTGCCCAAGCCCTTAGGAAATAGCCACAATGATGAGTTTTAAGGCGTCTAGAGAGTACATTGTTTACACACATTGGTGTAATTGCTTGCACGCACGTTACACACTTTGCATATATTATAAACGAATATGCAACAAAAGGCATTTTTGTGTAAACTGCATGCGCCTATGATTTCTTCTTCCTATAAAATTACATAAACAGCTCTAATCAGCACAATTTTATTTTAGGGTAAAATATATTTCTGGTAAAAATAAGAAAAAAAAATTAACTTCGTTGAAATTTGAAATGCAGGCGTTTTTTGTAACATTTGTGTTAGGCGCCAAGCGCTAGTAAGGCGATATAAAGTTGTATATTACACATATGTTATATGTTATATGTTATATGTTATATGTTATATGTTATATATTATATGTTATATGTTATATGTTATATGTTATATGTTATATGTTATATGTTATATGTTATATGTTATATGTTATATGTTATATGTTATATGTTATATGTTATATGTTATATGTTATATGTTATATGTTATATGTTATATGTTATATGTTATATGTTATATGTTATATGTTATATGTTATATGTTATATGTTATATGTTATATGTTATATGTTATATGTTATATGTTATATGTTATATGTTATATGTTATATGTTATATGTTATATGTTATATGTTATATGTTATATGTTATATGTTATATGTTATATGTTATATGTTATATGTTATATGTTATATGTTATATGTTATATGTTATATGTTATATGTTATATGTTATATGTTATATGTTATATGTTATATGTTATATGTTATATGTTATATGTTATATGTTATATGTTATATGTTATATGTTATATGTTATATGTTATATGTTATATGTTATATGTTATATGTTATATGTTATATGTTATATGTTATATGTTATATGTTATATGTTATATGTTATATGTTATATGTTATATGTTATATGTTATATGTTATATGTTATATGTTATATGTTATATGTTATATGTTATATGTTATATGTTATATGTTATATGTTATATGTTATATGTTATATGTTATATGTTATATGTTATATGTTATATGTTATATGTTATATGTTATATGTTATATGTTATATGTTATATGTTATATGTTATATGTTATATGTTATATGTTATATGTTATATGTTATATGTTATATGTTATATGTTATATGTTATATGTTATATGTTATATGTTATATGTTATATGTTATATGTTATATGTTATATGTTATATGTTATATGTTATATGTTATATGTTATATGTTATATGTTATATGTTATATGTTATATGTTATATGTTATATGTTATATGTTATATGTTATATGTTATATGTTATATGTTATATGTTATATGTTATATGTTATATGTTATATGTTATATGTTATATGTTATATGTTATATGTTATATGTTATATGTTATATGTTATATGTTATATGTTATATGTTATATGTTATATGTTATATGTTATATGTTATATGTTATATGTTATATGTTATATGTTATATGTTATATGTTATATGTTATATGTTATATGTTATATGTTATATGTTATATGTTATATGTTATATGTTATATGTTATATGTTATATGTTATATGTTATATGTTATATGTTATATGTTATATGTTATATGTTATATGTTATATGTTATATGTTATATGTTATATGTTATATGTTATATGTTATATGTTATATGTTATATGTTATATGTTATATGTTATATGTTATATGTTATATGTTATATGTTATATGTTATATGTTATATGTTATATGTTATATGTTATATGTTATATGTTATATGTTATATGTTATATGTTATATGTTATATGTTATATGTTATATGTTATATGTTATATGTTATATGTTATATGTTATATGTTATATGTTATATGTTATATGTTATATGTTATATGTTATATGTTATATGTTATATGTTATATGTTATATGTTATATGTTATATGTTATATGTTATATGTTATATGTTATATGTTATATGTTATATGTTATATGTTATATGTTATATGTTATATGTTATATGTTATATGTTATATGTTATATGTTATATGTTATATGTTATATGTTATATGTTATATGTTATATGTTATATGTTATATGTTATATGTTATATGTTATATGTTATATGTTATATGTTATATGTTATATGTTATATGTTATATGTTATATGTTATATGTTATATGTTATATGTTATATGTTATATGTTATATGTTATATGTTATATGTTATATGTTATATGTTATATGTTATATGTTATATGTTATATGTTATATGTTATATGTTATATGTTATATGTTATATGTTATATGTTATATGTTATATGTTATATGTTATATGTTATATGTTATATGTTATATGTTATATGTTTTGCATGTTTTTTATTGTAGAATAGATTTTTTTTCGAAATTCATTTACCTAAAAAATTTGTTTGAAACGGAAGGAATAATTTCAAGTCACTAGTTTGCCCAAGGTTGCGTATTTGTGTTCAAATGCACAAAACCTATAATTAGTTTTAAAAAATCCACTTGCATAACAGAGCCTTTAAATTATTTTATTATTAAGGGTTATCTAACACGTTGGTTTGCTCTATGTGTCCTTGAACATTTATAACTATTTAGATACACTTGTTTGTGTGACTTTGTCAATGAATACTGAACGTTTTTACTCTTTCGGCTTAATTACTTCTTACATTAGAATTGCACCTTTAAATGAGAAATTTTTTTTTAGTTTTTATTGTGCACCCTCAGGAGAAGAATTCCAAGTGAATGGGTAGAAGAAAGTCCTTGGTGGAATAATAAACAAGCAAACAAGTTATATTCGGCTGTGGCTAAATCTTAAATACCGATGGTGGGTATGCACCAAAGCAAAGGAGTATATATGTCAATATGTCTTCTGTACTTTATAGGTAGTATGAAAAATTTGGTCAAAAAAATTGCTTCTCTTTTAGTTTAAAGTCGTCATCCCCATTTTAGCGACCAAGATAGTAATTGCAGAATTACAAAATACTCATGGACAGACGGACCTACACACTTGGTTAAATGGACTCAGTATTCGATGCTTATTGAGAATATATATATTCTATTCGGAGTCTTCGCCGTTTCCTTCTGGGAACTGGAAACGTCTTTGGCAAAGTGATAAAAAACCCTATATACATATGAATAAAATATAAAAGTAAAGAGGGCGTTGTTTTTTCCCGCACTAAAATGTTTTTATTCCGATTTTGTAATTACGTACCTAGTTTGACTTTTCCGTTTGCCCTACGGGCGGCTTACTTATAATCATATATCAAATTTCTAATAATCTCAGAATTTGAATGAATATATAATTATTTTGCGCTTTCCAGCTCCTCATCACTAAGGTAGAGAATATAAAAAATGGAAGAGACAAATCCATTAATGCAATAAAAGATTTAGAAAACATTTAATTGGTTGTGAATAAATACTGAATCCTAAATTTTCAAAATTGCAATTGGTCGCCTATTGTCAATTTCTTTTTATCATCACTACTTATAATATTTTAAGACTGCATCTCGCTACGACTATATTAAACACTAAACATGCGTAGATTTAAGTTCGCCACCGATGAAATATTTTTGAAATTCTTGCGTTACTGTCGTAACATAATAACCAGCTTGTGGCAGAATTTCATTTCAACAAATTACCATCACCCACGGCTAACATAACAATAATCTTCATTTCAACCATGACAATAATAAAAATTACTACAAAAAAAAAAAAACCGAATCAAGTTAGAGTAACTGCAAACTTCATAAATTTTTAATCTGATGCTTTGTTTATGCTGAAGGAATAAAATGAGAAGAAACCTCGCTCGTGTTTTTAAATGAGTTTAAGATTATTTCTTTAACAATGAACGATTAGCCGGCTTTTAATAAATTTCAAGATTTATGAGTGCTGGTTTTTTATTATAGCCTTAAATGAAACAGCACCAACACTACCGTCTTCCAATATCCCCAATTTATGATTATTTCATTAAAAGTGTGAAACTAGCTTTGAGCCATAAAAACTTATGAAATAATTGCTATTTAATATGCTTCATAGTTTCCTTTTTCGTAGGTTCATATTGTATATCGTCGATATAAAATTAAAAACTCTTTAAAAAGAAATAAAACAAGGTATAAATAATTTTAGGGTTTTTTAATGGATTTAAAATGTGCTGGTGATCGGCGCAAATTTATATTTGATGCAAAATCATTCGAAAATATATAATAAATTAAATGTTTGGAAAAACTGAGTATATTTTAAAATCTCTCCTTTATTTGAATTCAAGACCTTTACGCAGTGTTTGCGCTACAAAATTAGAGTGATCAGTCTTAAAAGCCATGTGACTTGCATTTTGAGGGGATTATGGGTTCTTTTTTCAGTTACATTTTGTGATTCCAAGTGCGGCTCTTGGCTGATTTTCCCTAATTCGTGAAGGAACCCACGCGCAGATATAAGAAATATTTTGTCGAAATTGAGCACTATTTTTTAAAATTTACGACTAAGAGTATTTCTACACACACACGGACAGACGTGTCTAGATCGGCTTGGATTTTGATGCTGATGAAGAATATATATAATTTGTATAGTCTCTGTGGTGGCAGACTTAGCACACCTTCATCACTGACATAATGTTGAAATATATGCTAAATATAAATACCAATAAAATGTATGACAATACCCATACCGCCTTTCATTAATCAGCTGGCCTCACTGGGAGTAAGCTGATGAGCTATTTGATGGTGCAAAAAGGGTTCGACATTGCGGTTAACGTCGTAATATTGAACGTTTCCTTATGCTATGAAAAAGTTACGTACTTTTGTAAGTGATGCATGTTTAATTAAGCGGAATATGCCTTTAATTGAAATGATTTTCGATATATCGCATTTCTGCCCTATATCAACCCGAACCGTAACTCAGTTCAAAATGAGTTTATCATCAAGTTTAAAGTTCTCCACGATTTCAACGTATCTACTTACAATAAAACAAATTATTTTTATTGCTACGGCTACCGTGTGCGACTATTATTACCATATTATGAGCCGTCTGTTTTATGAAAAGAGTACGCAAATATGTTTAATAGTTTATAACGGCTTTGTAATTACTGCTAAGCAGAAATTTTAAATTTATTCTACGATTCAATTAAGACTTAATTAAATTGGTTATTGGCGGACATAACTCCACCCAATCATTTCAAATGAATTATGCCTACTGGAGACAGCTGTATTGTACAGTGGCTGACACTACAGTTCTGTTGGCGTCTTCCTGCACGCTTTAAATATGTTATTAATAGAGGAATGTCATTGCCACCAAACCAGTACCTGTCCGGTGTCCAGTGATTTCTCTTTCTCTTCTACATTTCTAAGCATCTCATCCGAAAAGCAATCCATGAATACATTTCATTGTTATAATCATTGGCTGGTATTAAACGAAATTTGCCAAACACGAATATTTCCTTTGGTGCTGTACACACAACAATTTTACCATTTTCTCATAATTCGATGCAAGGAGCCATGTGGTATTTGTCTCATAATATAAAAAATATGGAAGATGGTTCTTTACGAAATAGCGCACATGCGAGAGAGATATATGAAAAAACTAAAACCTTTTTATAATCTTATGCCCGCTGTATCTTTCTCGTCGGTAGAGCATGGAGAGAACGAGTGGTGACTTGTTTACAGTCACGACATTTATTTGCCAATTTATGGCCGGTTAATGGCAATAATGAATATATTTTATAGTGTAATAAATAATCACTGAGCAGCATATTGTAATACGAATACGAATGCGAGCACGAACACGGACTCGAATACAACCCAACAGACGATTGGCCGCGCAAAACATGGAAATAGAGTTTGCTTTGATTTCATGCAATTAAAATAACAAGTTGACTACTTTATACACATTTACCATTAAAACGCCTCTTGGCTAAGAAATTAAAATAAAAAATACAAATATTACAAAAACTATAACATCAACTGTTTAATGAATGACTAAATTTTTCATTTATATTAAAGTTGATCACAAACTTTGGCTTAGACCAAATATGAAACACCCTGTATATTACTAAGCATTAACTGTGGGCATGGTCTGGCACGCAATGGCGCCTCAACGGCCGTACCCTACATAACATTTTTCAAATTTTGAGCATGACTACCATATAGGTCCACCTGCACAAGCACGGATGACAACATTACATACCCATTTATTCAGAGCCATTTTTATAGCATTATTTTTGTGCAAACGGTGTTGCAAGCGAAATCAATAACAAGAGATATACACTCATCTTGAGGGCAGACCGCAAGGAGATATTATTTGTTAAATATACACCCACTTAAAAGGACACTACGGAGACTAAACAGTGAATGTATATTCTGAAGCAGCACCGATTCCTAAGGTGAATTAAGCAAGCGTGTCTGTCTGTTCGGCTGCTTGGTTGTCTTAAAAATTCTTGTAGAAAGTGAAAAAACTTGTAACTGGTACTAGAAGTCACTGTACAGGCTAAAAACTTGATATTTTGGATATTGTTCAAAATGTGTAGTAGAAGGAGAGTTCAAAATTGACATTTCTCTAACTAGAGTACTTTGATGTATCCGTTGGCAAATCTAAGATTTGTTGTAAGGCTTGCTTTTTTACTTGTTTTTAAAATACTAAAATATTATTCATTGATGATCTGCGTAAGTGGCAGAACGGTAGATTTCGAAAGAGAAACCATAGCCTAACACATACACCGCCTTATTTCCATGCCTTTCCTTTTTATGGTATTACCAAATGCTTGTTACTGCACAACCGATTAGTTTTGATGTATTTACATTGGTTTTAAGGTTTTTCGAATCACTTTATATGTACAAACAAATGCTTCAGATGTATGGTCAATTGTATGCTTTGCTTTGAATAAGTTCAGTAGGAAACTGCTCAATTGAAGCTTTAACTTAAGTGAGTTAAAGCGTTAATTTTAAGAGATTATTTGATATCCGGACGAACCCAATGTCCATTTAATTATTTCCATCAAGAACAATTGTTTTTTGCATTGAAACGTACGCCCTTTAGAAATCACCTCATCTCTTCATCAGGGTTATGTCTTTGCTTTATGCATAAAGTCTTTTCTTCCTCCCTTCTTGATAGTACGACAAGTTGTTATGTGCGAAAGTACACAAAAAATTGAAATATTTCCTCAAACAATAGAAAACCATCAGAAACGTAACGAAATAAAGTACAATAAGACAAGACTAAAGACAATTTGCACCTTCTTGAATTGATTTTATAGTTCAAGTGGAAGCATTTCGTGAATTAATCATAATCGCAATCTAAAGTGTGTACGTGGGTTTCGAAAAGTATTCTCGCATAGAAACGCTTAATGCTTAAATGTGGTTGGTATGGGAGGCAGGCAACAACTAAGAATAACGTTTCCTTGCAAGAATCTCAAACTCGAAACTTAGCAAAATTACAATTCACCCAAAAGTTTAATTTACTGATAGAAAAAAAAAATATACATTTGACTAGAACAAGAGCAATGATTGCGTTGCAAAAATATTTCACATACGTATGTGCATGTAGGTTTGTAAACGACAGTAAATTCTCCAAGTTACAATTAGAACATCAACACAGCACTAGCGCACTAACAAACTATTTGCTTTTGTTTTGGAATTTTCATGTCTTTCTCGTTGTTAATATTAAAAGCGGAAAGAGGAGGAGGGTGTGTACGCAGCCGAACAGCTGGCGTCAACGTAGTGGTTAACTAAAGCGTCAACAGCAGAGCAAACGTGAATCCATGCACTTTTGGGTTGGTATATAACACATGGCAGCAGTGGTGGTTGTATAGCACAAGCCTCGCACAGGTATCACTCGTTTCATTCACACACCAAAATGGCTGACAAATATTTTTTTCTTAGTCATATAGTCGCACTACTTTTTCTTAAGTTAAGTGTGCGTGGTCAATTCTGTATAGCCTTCTCTATATGGGCACAACGTTTTGTTAATAATGGCAGCAGTTGGCTACCAGTCGCTCTCGTGAGATAAAATGTGTACACTCTATCACTAATAGCACCCGTACATCAATAACCACTGCCCTAGTACATATTTATTGTAGTTTTTTTTTTGAGCGTACATCTTATTGTTCTTTTCCGGTATTGCGTAAGCAGCCGTCGCTGATGCGATTTGTTTCACTCCGCTCATTCTACAAATACAATGCGTTTGATTTTTCTTCCTTTTCAACAACGATTCCCAAATGTTTTAGTTAATACTATATCCAGTTTATTCTATTTTTGTGTTTAGTAAAAGTCATGAAATATTTATGGATGCAGTTGAAAATTTGTAGATTGTTACTGGGTATTCACCCAGGCTTTGGTGCATTATGTGTTGTGTAGATCCTAAAGTGAAAATCAAGCGCATTATTTGCAGCTAAAGAAGAAGAATCAAACAGATAAAGGAGATGCATGCAATTTTTACAAATCCTACGAACCAAAGTAATTTCTGAAGAAATTCGCATTGTGCTATTAAGAGCACACCTAAATAACACTTGAAGGTTCCTAACATTCTTAATGTTTAGAAATTTCCGTTATTAGAACTGGAAACGTTTCTTCTATGTGTACACTAGATTGAAATTTGAATGGAAACAGCACGTCTTTCGATATGATTGTGCGTGCTTCCATTGTTGTCAACAGTATGTGGAGAGAGGTTCTAACAATAATGCAACCCGGCATAAAATCAAATCGATAAATTTCTTTTCTTAAAAATACTAACATTTTTTTATAACGTCCCCATTTTCCGACCGTGCTTTGGGCTTTGGATCGCTCAAGGTTACAAAAATTCAGATACCCTCCATATCTACAATAGTAGGCGTGGCAGGTATACAATTACGTCCTCTACTAGTGTATCAGCTTGTTTTACTTGGAAAATAGTTTTATGAAAATCGTATGCGCGTCTCTTATTTGACCACGCCCATTTTTGGCACATCATACATATACATACAAAATTTCAGGATCATAGGTAAATTTTTGTGGCAGATATAAAATTTTGTTGATTGCGGGCGTGACTCTTGACCGATTTTGCGCATTTAGCGATATTCGTGCAAAAACTAGAAATATCTGTACAAAGTATTCAATTTTTTTAACGGGAAAATGAAAGTCTATTCTAAAAAAATAGAATACCTTATAATTGATAAAGGTCTTGTTAGACTTCACTAACAAAGAGGAAAAAACATAGTATCTGTACAAAATTTAACTCAGCATCTCAAAATTTCGCCCCTGAGAATGCCAACAATAGACGGATACACGAACACACGGACTAACATGTCTAAATCGACTCAGTTTTCGACGCTGATCAAGACTATATATACTTTGTAGAGTCTCTGACGCCTCCTTCTGAGTGTTGCAAACGGAAGAAGGAACTCAGTGTACTCTCAGCACTAATGTAGAGGGTATAAGAAGTGATAATCATATAGGCGGTAATACCCGGCTATTTTATACCCTGCACGACTTAGTTATATAATTAGGCTATAGTTTATTTAGTTCTATCAGGAATCATGAAATATTAATGTTTCGCTAAAAAGCACTGAATGGAAAGGCACTCTAAAAATGGTGCGTTCTGATCCAAATAGTCGTTAGCCTTTCGTCGAATAACACACATGCACTCGTTTTATAAAGAACCTTATTTGATGCACATCTTGACTCGTGGTTGATTCACAACACATGCACTTTTGGAGGAAGTAATGGGATGCGCGCACGGCTGTGAATGATTATGATTTGATCCAAGCTAAGTGTAATTTTTTTTTTGCTCATTATAGTTCATTTCATGTGGGAGCGAGCGCGTAACTAGCTATTAGTGTATATTGTTTAAAAATTTTATTTCTATGATTTTGCTTATAATAAAAATTTTGTTCTTTCAAACACTTTAATTTATATTTATATGCATTCCATTAGAGAGTCTGCATGCAGAGAAGCAACACGAAATCATAACCAAAACTTGGCTTCTATTAAATGGAAAATACTCTGTTACTCAGTGTGTGTTTGCGATTATTCTGCAGCTGTAATCACCTCTTTATCAACATCTTAGGGTCACAAAAATTATTTTATATTAACAACAAAAAACGGAGTAAAATGCATATATTATTAAATCAACGTCTGTCGTTCATGTGCAATACAAAGCAAGTAAAAGAGGGTTACATTGGACATTTACCAAATCTATGACGTGTAAATGAACCGAATGCAACGCATTCTTTGAAATTTGAAACCTATTACTAATTTCGCTTTTCTGTTTACAGTCTAGCTCAACGCGTTGAATTTTTTAAAGTTGTGGGTCAGTTCAGGTGTGTTTTTGCCCATTTTTACTTTTGCGGTGATCGATGATTATTGTAGAAAATTTCAGCAGGATATCTCAAAATTTGCGTCTGTGGGAATGCTGAAAGCTACGTTCAGTTCAGCTCGATATCTCAAAATCCTACCAGGAATGAACTGAAAACCTCCGTAATTTTATAGTTATTCAAATGGTTCTTGCTTGATTTCTATTGCACTTTAATGGAGTTTAGCTTGGCCTTTGATTTCTTCCGTTAATTTTACCAGTTTTAACCAAATTCTTCCGTTTCAATGGCACAATTTTTCATATGGAGTAGATATGAGCTAATCAAAAAGGATATTCTGCACTGGTATACAATAAACTCGAACTATTCAGTGATTTTGGCGGTATCTTATACCTTATGTGCAATCGTTCAGTTGCCTTGCGAGCACATTCTTTTCGATTATGTTAAAGTAGAAAAGGTTATCTTTAACAACACTAAATATCTTTTTAACCTTACACTGCATGATTACTAGCAATAAAGTATAGCATTAAAAATAATATAAAAACAAGTAATTTAGTAAAATGTTTGTCCGTATAAACATACCTGAAATCTAAAGTTATTGAAAACCCCATTTTTTTCAATTTATAACGAATATGCAAGAGGTCCTTTTCTTTTATGCCCGTGTGTATATATGTTTCTACAAACGTATATTTTCAAATTTCTATGTTTCATTAAAAAGTGGCCGTAATGACTGTTACAACTGCAGAAAAATTAATTCAATTTCAATTTCTGCGTCTTTACGCTCCCTTGAGAATTGACTCAATCACCCTTCAATCCTTTACCTAAGTAAGGGAGTGTCCTTCAAGTAAATTGTATTGCAGTATTTTTTTATTGCCATTCAACTCAGGGTAAATACACGAAGACTCTTCTACAGGAGCGTGAATGCGTGTATAAATGTGTATAATGTTAAATCGTTTTATGTACTTATGCATGTAGCTGTACAGTTTACTGTTGTTATTGCTGTATTTCGGACAAAGATTTTTCAACAATTTCAACAAGGTTTGTTAGAACCTTCTTTTCTAAAACTCGGAGATAAACCGTGTATAAGAAAATATTGAGAAGCGCAGTTTCTTTTGTTATATAATGATTTACGGGGAAAATTGTGCTACTAATCGATGATTACTTTCGACTACAAACAAATAAAAAGTCAACCCCAGGTAGAGAGTTTATTAATGTATAAATCGTAAGAATATAGACACTAAAGTTGTTGTTGTTGAGTTAATTGTAATCGTATTGACATTATAAGAATTTTTTTGTGCTTCTGCTTTTTACATAAGAATGGTTCATATCAACCACATGTTTTGACTGAAGGCTGAACATTTACGCACGTATTTCATTTAAAAATCTCTGGATAGGCTGGTTATAACGAAATAAGAAGAATGTACGTTAACGAAAAGCTTCAATTTAGTGTTTAAATAACACGTACACAGCTACAACGTCACTGTTGTAAAAGCTTTATGATAGGAGTAACAAAATAGTAAAAGTTCCTTTATTGACCAAAAGCCCGCACTTTAAAGTGAAGTGAAGTAAAGCTTCGCGAGTTGGTACGATTTTTCATTCCATACATTTAAAAAAAACTGGTTTAAAACGAGTAGGAAGGAACAATTCTCTCTAAACAAACATGTGACATAACAAGCGTCTGCAAACGCTTCGGTCACACATGTACAAACCGATATGGCGTCACAAATGTAAACAGAGAAAATATACCATAATGCCATAACAACAGGGACATTTTTCTTCCATTGCCTTCACCACGCTTAGCAGGGAAATTTTTTCTACGTGCACATGTGCAGACCCGCTCGCACATAAACACATATATATATATATATATATACGGCGTTTTCTATATATACAAAGAAGCGATAAATAAACTATTACCCCTATCTGTTGTGTATGTGTTAAGCATGCCTTAATCATCAGATATGTGTTTGTGTGTATGCTTGCAATTACAAGTGATGGTAGAGATGGTCGAGTGACTGCAGAATAGAACTCTTTCTATTCATTTTCGCTTTGGCATTTGTGCTCTCTTGCATGCACGGGTTTGTGTTTGTGAGAAGAGACATTGGTAGCCGGTTGTATAGTATTTGGTTGGCCCGCAGCACCCGCAGTCAAGCATACAAGCACGCGTAGGCCAACTCATATGAACACAAAGCGTTGAAAAGTAAACATCCGCGAAATACAATTTTTAAAAATATTTTAAATAAAATAATAGAAAAAACTTGAAACCAAACAGTTATTAGTGCTGGAAGAACTACAAATTGCTGCAATCTCGTTCGCACGCGAAGACACGTAAGTAATTTTCATTGGATTTTCTATCAACTATGTAATGTAATGTAAATGAGAAATGCTGAAAAAAATCTCATTTTCTGAAAACTAATCACATGCGATTAGGCTTGTGTTTGTATTTGTGAGGATGCATATTTTTTTACATATTGGTGTGTGCTGCACTATTGAAGTGATCAACTCTTAAATTTTCATTAACAAATAAAATTTTCCTTAACACTCTTATTTAAAAAACCGGTTAGGTAGGACTACGTTTAGAAACGATGTGTGTATGGGTCAAGCGTGAAATCTCCGACATTGTGTGGTTGAGAGAACTAATTATGATTTTACTCTAAAACGTTGTCCGCTCGATCGATTCTGATACTGAATAGTTTCAAAGGTCGTCTAATTTATGTTCCACTGCCGCACATGTTACAAATTATGAGTATTTTATGCAAATAAACTAATAAATAAACAAAAATGTAATAAGCTTACGGTCGGCTTAGTTACTATACGTTAAAGACGACATTGATGAAACTTTTCAGGTTTCTTTCTGCCATTTGTGTGCCCGGCCATTATCTTATTATACTTATTTTCTTATTAAACATAGCCCATCTATCAGCAGCAAGAAAACGTAATTTTGTGGTTGATTTTTCTAAAATTAATTGAAATTTGTTATTCATGTATGAATGTTTGTATGACTACAAAGTCAGTGTTCTTATAAACATTTTCAATCTCCAGGCAGCGCTCTATAACATTTGATTATGTATAAAGACGGATCAGTAAGTTCGATGCATACAGTAAATATATCTACTGCACTTCAACTGGGAGTCTTTATTTTGTGGCCATGAGAAATTTATTAATTACAGGCGGGACCATTATCTGCTTTTGTGTCGATGTAACCAAATCGACTCAGATTTTTAAGCTAATTAAAAAATATATATATTTTGTGGGGTCTCTGATGCCTCGACGGTAGTGCTGCATACAGAATAACAAACTTAGTAAACTTCCTATCTAACATAACTATTTCTACAGCACAAAAAAATAGGATGGCGGACATGCCAAGTCGATGGCAATAATTTCATTTATTTTAACCTCTAATAACACACTGTACACTACCCACTATACACCAGCGCTTCTGTCAGAATATATGTAAACTAAGATGACACACTCGATACAAACTGCTTCCATTTTTATGTAAATGCTTGTAAGTGCAAATGATTCCATTACACTCAATGATGAAAAACATTTAAGTTCTTGCAGACAATGATTCTGCTACGCTCTGCTTCAATAAGCAAATGCGACATAATGTGAGAGCTTCTAAATATTTTTATTTTCTGCATAACGGTGGTACAAGACTTATTTAATAAACGGATGTAACCCCCGAACGAGTAAAGAGAGATATATGCACACGTTTTACACTAAATGGCATGTTTAGCCAAAATATTGTTTTCTTACCATGGATCGAATGTGGCTCTTTTTCAATAAGTATTAGACCTCATTTTACATTTGAATCAGGCTTGACTGACTCTTTCATTTGCGTTATGTGGCTACATTTCAAAGAAGGAAGAGTATTGCTCTGTGTGCAAGGGTCTTGCAAAATATACGTTAAAGATGCGCAAGTGTACTTGCCACGCCCATAAAGTAATTAGTTTCTTGTTTGTTTTTATACTCTCCACCTTGGGAACCTTCGCATACTTGGCATCCGTTCGCAACTCTCAGAAGGACGGGTCAGAGACCCTACCTGGTATTTTATATATTCTTTAAAATTTGAATCGATCTAGACATGTTCGCGCGTGTGTCTGTTATGGAACGCTCAGAGTAGTAAATTTCGAGATATCGAGCTGAAATTTTATACAAATACATCCAATATCTGTACGTAGGACAAAATCGGCCACGTGTCACGCTTTCAATTGACAGATAAGTTTCACACCCACAAAAATCTACCTGCGAAGTTGAAATTTGGTACACATATTATATATCGATGTACCAAGAATTATCCAGACGACTAATAAACACGCCCCAATTTAAAAAGAACCTTGTTTGGGTGCAGAATTCGTCTGAATTCTGTAGAGGACATAATCAGGCTCCTGCCATAACCATTACTTGTGTACGGCTGGAGGATACTTATGATTTGCCACCAACCCACTTTGTTTTTTTTAAATTTTTATTCATATTTTATCACTAGTATGTGGCTATTACACATAAATTTTAACTAGAGTGCGTATGAATGAGAAAATTATTGAGTTAATCAAAATATACATTTAGTGTGTGGTACACAAGGTTATATTAAATTAATATGGCTTTGGTGGTGTGTTTTACTAAACGCCCCTACAATGAAATGATGCATCTTTAATATAACACAATATTATGTTATGCGTAGAAATATGTCACTTCAATGCTTTTTCTATAACTAGATATATTTCACATGATGCCACCACCAAATCAAATTGAATGCGTAATGTATATGTGTACCTGCCTACAACGCGCAACATAAAATAATCATAAATCTTAAATTGTTCGATGCATTCAAACAAGATTTTATGGAAGAAAGAAGCATAGATTAAAGTGATATTTCTAACAACGTGAAGCATACAACACTTGCGCATAATATATAGCAACGCATACATATGTTACGTCCCATTGCATGGGTGAATCTGTGCAACGCCATGAATAGTTTGTTGTTCAGCAAAATAGTTAGTTGAGAAGCCGAACAACTTCATGTCTCACCCCTAATAAACTTGGCATTATACCACCTAACTCCATTGCTATCATCCCACACTTGCACAGCTGCCAGAATATGAACGGAACATAATGCAAACCCAAAATATGACAACTTGGAATGCCTTGATTAATTTTCATGAATGCTTATATAGAGTACGGGAA
Source organism: Ornithomya fringillina (assembly GCA_963978525.1). NCBI lineage: Eukaryota > Metazoa > Arthropoda > Insecta > Diptera > Hippoboscidae > Ornithomya > Ornithomya fringillina. The sequence continues at coordinate 24,337,771 of OZ021691.1, forward strand.
ATAGTTTGGCTAACTTTGGAGACAGAGGTTGAAAGGGAACATGGTAGAAAAAAAAACTCTACCCACACAAGTAGTCTTTTCTAGACATGCAGACATGTTCATGATCATTCATTAATTTATGGGAATCCTAAAACTTTCATCATTCAATTCACGATACCCTCTCGTGCTTTCATGGCACTGAGCAAGTTTAAAATTGTGCAAGTTTTCATAACTTTTTAATTATATTTTATGGCTTCGTTTTTAAGGGGACTAATTTAAACTAACATTCTATTAAATTACACTCCTGCTTATGCTTGTTCTTTGGGTTATAACAATTCTCGCCATTTTATTCCTTACACACAAAACTTTAATAAAATCCATCTGCTGTTGCTTTGTACAAATGACCACAAACTGTTATTCAGCTCTTGATGAAATATATATATACGAGTATATATTATATATATAAGTATAGGGCTATAAAGAGAAGCTCAGTAAACAGTTTGTTCAATAGAAAATATTTCATACCCGCCGTAAATTTATATAACACGCTGAATGAGGTCCTCTCAAGGTATATATTATTCATTATAAATCAACATCGATTTCAGATGCCGGTAATGTGAATGGAATAAGTGAGATCTCGATTTCAAAAGTGTTGATTTGGTTTTGGTACATAAATATATGAGTTATGAAACTAAAAACCTAGGGTCCGCTACAACCGAACAAAAACTTATACTATTAAACAATACTAGTGCTTCGTTAAGTAAAGCTTCAGTTCACAAGTACACCGAGCAGGTAAAAGATGCTTAAGTTCTTCCCTCCCTTTGGTACAAATTTTAATCCTATGCAAAAGAGGACGGTATCCTTACTTATACACACACACACACAGAAATAAATTCACCCCAAACGAATTATTATTTTTCACAACTAGCCAGTGAGGCAAAGCGACAGAAAAGCACCATTTGATAAGAACAGATAATAATGAGTGGGAGGGTATTGGCAATAAAGACGTAAATTATGGTCATTCTTTCCTTGTATTCTTTAAGCTTCTCGGGCGACAAGAGCAACCACTTTTAATTGCATTTGCGTTGGCCTGCTTGGTGAATTGAAGTTGGTAGCAAAGAAATGTGAAGCAGAACAATACGGATATTAACGACTTTTAAAAAGAAAGTTTTATAAAAAAGGAAATTGGCGAGAACACATTTCTTCATCGGTTCCACACTTTAAAACTTTCAACTCATATGGATTTGGCGTTGCATTCCGGGGAGGTCACAGCTAAAGGTGTGGCAAAATTTATGAAATTGGAAATCTTCCTTCCTGTCTTTGTCTTTCTTGTTGCCTTCCTTTTCACTCTTTAAACATATAATAAATGCTGTGGACAGCATTCAATTCATTTGCAATTTCGTTGTGGGTACACACTCAATTCATAATGCTCGTGTTGTGCAGTTAGTAGCGTTAGTTTTGCAACTGCTGTTGTTGTTGTTTGTGTTTTCATATTCTGAGGTTTAGTCTGTTAGCAAATGCATGCAAATCGCAAAAATTTACCCTTACAACTACAGATACAAAAACACCCTCTTGAGGTTGTTATTTTGAGCATTCTCAAGGTGTGGGTTGCGTTGTACATGTGTGTGTTTGTTTTGTTTGTTATGCTTTTCAAAAGATCTCATAAAAAAATTATGTTTATGATGACTTTGACAGTTGAGTTTGGTTTGGTTTGGTTTGGTTTGCTTTCATTCGTGCTGCTGGGGTTTTCTTCCAGCAACGACACATCTTTGCAGCAACTGCTTCAGTTTTACTTGCATAAAAAATGAAAATCTCACACATACATAAGACTATAAAATGTCTTCTTATTGCCGCTCTACCGACAGCGCTCGACCGAATTTCTTTACTTCATTGTAAGTATTGCCCGTAACTGTGCGTGTGTCATTTTGGACTGGAGCAGCGTTGGGTGGCTGCCTGTTACCGCATCTTAGCGCCGCCAAGAGCCTCTTAACACAAATATGGCACGTTCGCAGTGAAACTCATAACTTTACATTTTATATCGGCAGAGTTGTGCAATATTATAAATTTCGCATTTTATCTAGAACATTAGTTTACCCAACCCGTAGTTGGCGCACATACATTGTAATCTTCTGCCCCTCCCCACACCAAACCTCACCCACTCACAATTAGGTGTCGGTGTATGTGTGCTTTCTTGTAAGATTCTACTTTTAAGGAGTTTGGCTCTACTTTCTAGCAATTCCCGTTAGTATTTGCGATTAAATGTTTGTACGTGCTCACCAACACTCAGTCCATGTGATTTTTTACTACATTTTACGGCACTACTGGGCACTTTGTTATGTAAAGGCACATCCTTTTATAAACAATGGCACATACACACAAGTCTCCATTTCATATAACAGCCATGTCGCATATTAATTTAAGGATGGCTGTAAATTTTAATAAAGTTTGTTGAACATGAAGTGGGGGCAAAACGCGAAGAAGAGTTAGATAATGGAAACAAAGAAGTACCTTTTCGATGGGTCCTTTTCAATTAAGACGCAAGGGCTTGCTTAAATCGTGAAATGAAAGTTACTCCAAGAAGATTGCAATAATGAAAGGTGTACCTTCCTTAAGCCATTTTGCGGATTGCAAACAATCTTAGTTACGTAGAAAACCCTTTAAAAAAATTTCAATTGAAACTTTTCTGAAGCAATACAAATTATAGCATGAATCGCACGCATTTTACACGCTCCTAAAACTCTGGAATGAATATAAAAGTTTGCAAATGCTGAACATTGCGTAATATTGAAAAACAATTTTATACTTGAGCATTTTTGTGTTTATTTGCTTCCAACAATAATATGGGATTAAAAGGGAACTTTAAAAAAGAACTAGTTTGGATGAATTTAGGTTAAAAGTTCTTGGCCCACAAGTTGAATTATTTAGACTTGTCCCGTTTCGAATAATATTCAAAACTTCAACATTGATTTTATTCACTCGTATTGGAATTGAATTTATTTACCTCAAACTAAATCTTAAGGGCACGGTGAAAATAATTTGATTGATTGATTTGTGTTTTAGCATTCGCTCGAGTCCCAAAGGTTTCCCTTCATACTTCGTATCACACGCAATTTGTTCAATTTGTTTTGTAATAACGAGTGAAACGTGTTTATTTTTTACCTTCATATTCATATAGAGAGCTAACGTTTATACTTGGTTACCTTTCATATTTCATTCACTTTCTTCTTCTTTCCAGATATATTGTTATAACAAAATTATTACAAAATCCATTTCCAGCGCCTTCCTACCATTTCACCCAACACTGCAACTCTAATTAAAGAGTCATACAAACGGTGGTATGTTATGTGCTGTTACAAGTTATTTTTGTTTTCTCTTTCACAGTTAATCAAAGCAACGTCTACTCACTCCCCACCCTGAACTATTGAATCATAGAAGAAGCGGGCACACTAAGCGGCAGTACGTGCACTATGGAATGGTGTAATGTGTGTATGTGTCTGCACCACACTCACCTGACAAAGTCGAATTCTGCCACCCATTTAGGTAGATGGTCCATGTGGAGGAGGAGGAATATGACTGACAGAGGACGACATTTTGCGTATAAGCTTTTGTTTTTATGGGTTGAACAAGTGGTTAAATTATTGTCAGATATTATCAGACACATACACATACATACATCTATACGTATAAATATATGCTGTAGTGTATATCTTAAGTGTAATATTGTGCGTGGTCACATGTGCACACCCGTGTGTATACTTATTTAAGAAACGCATCAAATACGACACTAAACTGAATTTGTCGCAATGACAAGAAAATCGAGCAATTACATGGAAACCACCACAACCAACAACAGCAACGGATGCAAACCATACACACCTATGTATCTACAGTAAACAAATGTTTTGTTAGTTCATGCGAAATAGGGTGAACCTCAAACTAAGAGTGTATGCGTCGCTCTGCACTGGTTTGGCTGAGTATGAACGTAACCAACCCCGTACACATTGACAATAATGATGACGACGATGATGACAATGATTTCGTACGCTCCGAATGTTATGCAGCAATATTGCCAACAAACGGTTTTCACTTATAAGCGAACGCACACATACTCACATTTAACAATTTACACATTTCTGTGTAAGTCCTCATTGTCGGTTAACTGACAACATTTAGTTGCAAGTGTTCCATTGAAGAGGCCGCCACGAGAACAACATGTATTGATAAAGCAATTGTATATAAAATCGCTCTCTTAATTTCACTCGCGCGTGTGTTTTATTATTATTTTATACACTTTTTATTGATAGAAAATAAGGCGAGATGAACCACTTTGGCAGTTTAATCTGGAGAGTTTATGTGCGACTTCGTATACGTATACTGAATGTATCCTGAGTGTATCCTATCCGGTATACCTTCAGTATACGTAACACGAGGAAACACCATCATCGCTGGATTCACAACACATTTTACACTTCGCGGAATTACATTTATTGCACCATTGTTGTCACACACACACGGGACGAGTCCGAGTACGATTACATGAATTTATGGCCACAAATTGGTCACCAGCAGTTTGCAATGCACACGACATTTACTTTATTATTTAATTTATAAATAATTGAAATTGATATCCTTCGCATTCAATGCTCGCAAGCTTCTATTCGTTCATTTCAAAATATTATTACTTGGAGTTTTCGTTGGTTAAGTCGTTATTTCTATAGTGTAAGTTATGTACATACTTGTGGTACTTAGGTGAAGTGTGCTGAATGAAAAATGGCAACCAAGAAATAAATTATGATGAAATAAATTATAAAAAAAAATACTGCTTTTATTTATCAATAATGTTAAGGTAGGAATAAAACATAACAACATGGGCATCAATAAAACGCTACGTATCTTTGCATCCTAAATCCCAACTAGACAACTCACCTTAGCGTCCATGTTACGTGCTATTGCCCGGTAATAAATTCGATCGTAATTCCACTTTAACATTTATTGTTACCCTCTCTATACCTTCCACCTTGAGATCGGCTAAATTTGGCAAAATTATATGTTATTGAGCAGCATGAAATTCTGAACCGATTCGAATGCAAAAATTTAGAAATCCATTCCAAATTTGTCCCAAACATACATCGTACATTTTACTTTAGTGCCAAAGGTGGTGAGTACCCACGCTTTGACCTCCTTTCAAATACATCGTTATGGCTAAACAGAGTATAACTTTTCTACATGCTAAGATTCTCTTTTGATATCTTGAAAAAATATTCGAAAGGTAAAATGAGATGGTTGGACAAAGGAATACATTGGCATCATAACGTAAACACACACATAACGCTCGGTATCACCTAATTAAGCTAGAGTCTCTATCGGACAGACATTCTTAGTTCATGTAGACCGTTTTGTTAGTAATTGGACGGAGTCGGAGCAATCTGGATCACAATTTTTGAAAAACAGATTTGGTGCGTAATGAAACCATTGAGTATATACATATATAAAAGGAATACTTAAAAGTGTCGATCATCCTTGGCTTAGTCCAGGAACGCACTTTCTACTTTTTATAACCCCTTTCCACTTTATTACGTCGTTTAAACATGAACGCACAGAGAGGGAGAAGATCTAAATAGACTCAGAAGAAGATGCTGTATAGGAATTTCTAAACTTTTTAAGGCGCATTAAACCCTCCTCTGCACGTTATAGTTACGGAAGGAACATTTCTAGTAATCTTTAGAATGCATCGCCTTATTGCAATAAAAATTCTCAGTTCTTAATTTTAAAATGGGTAGACAGACGGCGCCATATTCGAAGCTCCTTTCATTATGATAAGAGCACAAAATAAACAAGAAGAGTTTAAGATAGAGTCCATTGCGAAATTAATTAATAGAAAAATACGAAACAGTGTAACGGGGGTTGAGCATCTCTGTGTTTGTTTTGGTTCCATATTATAATTATTAAAGTGGGACATATTTCGGTGAAATCCAATAATTGGTTTAACCAAGACATTCTTCACAGACTGAAGTCCGAATAGAGATTTAATTGGAGTGTCAAGGAGATTATTGCATTAATTAAAGGAGAACCGATGTGTTACGGAAATATTATTAAAACCCACTTAGGCGCCCTCTATAAATCATTAGCGTACTAAGTTAGGTATGTAACTATTTCTTATTGGACATGCGCTCTCTGTAGTGTCGTGATTTTATGTCGCCAATTGGGATATTTTCACACGTGCATACATTTCAATTTTTGCAAGATTCCAAAGAAACAAAAATAAATTGTATTGTGTTTGTATAAATACTCAGTGACTTTAGAATGTAAATATTTCGGAGAGATGTTGGACCAACAGCATTCCAAATTGTTATTGAAATAATAATATTTTAATATTAACATCTTCCCGGATTTCAATTCCTATTTCATAGGTTGAGTCCGACAGCATTTCTTTACTTGTACTCTGCATGAGCGCACTGGCATCAGTCTTTGTGTATTGTGGATGCACGATTGTTTATTCATAATATATGGCTGTTATAAGGGTGCCCTAATCTATGATATTCAACTCACATACCTACACTCGACTGAACACACCGGCATGATGTCTTCTCCGCATACACTATGGCCGGGCTGCCGGTGCGTTCTTGTCTGCTCTTTCTCACATTTCAGTAGACAACAACAAAATGTACTGTATCTCAATTCAGCCATATTTGATTTTTGATACAATTTATTTATTTGTTGGAGTTGTTGCTCCGACGTCTCTCGCTTGTAGGTATATTGTGTACACAACAGTTCGGTTGGCGAGATTTCTCTGTGTATGTGTATGTGTACGTACGATTTCTTCACGTTTTGGTTACTTTGCTGCCATAATAATAATGCATACAGAAATTCTTTTTTCCTTTCAATACAATTTAAAATTCAATCGTAAATTAGTCAAAAATAAAAAATATTAAGGTTTTGTTTGTTTTGAATCAAATTAATGTGATTACATGCAAAAAAAAATTATATTGAATTTGCTTCATTTACATAAGAAACGAAAAGAAGTTGGACAGGTTGAAGCATAAATTGTATAATTTAGTAAAGAAAATTAAATATGCAGCGCTCTTGTCATTAATACACCCACCATCATAATGAAATGGGGGTATATTGTTTTTGGTGAGACGTTTGAATGTACCAGAAGCGGGCGAGCCACATCCACAGAAGTATATAAATTCTTAATCGGCAGAGAGACGAGTCGGGTTAGTGCCTCTGTCCGTCCATGTATCTGTGTGAATTTCCTTTAGCATGTAGGAAATATTGGTCTAAGAATGCATCCGTAATTAGGCGCATACATACATCGTACAATCCTGCTTCATACGACCTTTAAACCTAAAATTTGCTACAAATCAGTCCTTTATATAGACGTACGTTGGTACTGAAAATTGGTTAAGTGGGTCCATTGACCTTCTTACAGTTTTATAAAACGTGTGGTTTAATTTTTTTTTTACAAACAAACCGTTGCTCCCGCCCCTTTCCCTTTATTGCAAACAAAGCATAAGAACTTTAATTTTTACTTGCGTTGTTATTAGATTGTTCATGTGTAAGTCTATGCAAAATCGTTCTTGATTCGTTTGAACTTTTGGATAATATGTGCACCTAATTTATTAATGCTTCGGCGTTTATTCTATCTTTTGATAGAATAAACGCAGGATCACTGTAGAAGCACCTCATAAGCGGACTAACCCACCGCAGTGTTACAATTGCCAGGAGTATGGTCATACGAAGTCTTACTGTCGACTACAACCTGTATGTGTCATATGTGGACAGTTTCATAAATCAGCTGAATGCAATGTTCCTTCCACCTCAAGAAAATGCGGAAATTGTGGTGGTGATCACTCAGCTAATTATCGTGGATGTCCCATTTTCCAAAACCTAAAACGCAAGTCAATTAAAGTAACACCAGCTCCTCCTAAGCAACAACAACAATTTGGTCAGATGACTACCGATCCTGCTGCTCAACACCTGGCACCAAAGAACACACCAAAAATACCAAATTTAAGTGCTCGTTCATACGCAGGCATCTTACGTACAGAACCACAGCCAACTACATCCCACCAACCGGCCGCTTCAAACCTGGAAAGTACCATAGCCATGTTAGTTCAACAAATGCACACATTTATGAGCACTATGCAGTCGATGATGAAGGAAATGGTTAGTAACCAAACTGCATTGATCCAGTTTTTAATAAATAAGCCATGAATGCCATAAACTTATGGGTGCATACTAGTGGCAAATTTTTTGGTGTGTTTCTTTGTCTTCGGAAAATCTTTTTGTTTTATTTGTCTTATATATTTTCCATTGTTTACAATCATAATTTCTCTCTTAGTCTTTACTGCAGATTCGCCTTTTATACTGTTTGTTTTACAATTAGACCATGGCCATGACTACAGGTGACGTTACACACACTATGATTAGAGTCCTAACTAAGCAACATACTGGTATTCATATTTGTCATCTGAATGCCCAAAGCTTACGTAACAAAATAGACGAATTGCGACACATTTTTGAGAATTCTGATATGCACGTTATATGCGTGTCTGAGACGTGGTTCATGCCTGTTGAACTTAGTTCCCTCTTCAGCCTACATGGTTATACGCTTTTTCGAGCTGACCGGTATAATCATGCTGGTGGTGTTGCCGTTTATATAAAAAGCCATTTGCACTGCTCCTTGGTATGCAAGTCTAGTCCTGACAGTCCTATTGAGTACATTTTTATTAACATTAGTAGGGGACACAACAAGCTTTTGGTGGGTTGTGTATACCGACCTCACCGTAGTACCGATTTTACTGAGCTTGTGATGACAATCGGGGATATTAGTATCGGTTATCCCGATGTAATCATTAGCGGAGATTTTAACAGCAACCTTCTGCTAGATAACAGCTTTATTGACGAAATGAATATGCTTGGTCTTCTCTCCGTTAATACGTCTAATCCGACTCATTACACTGCTCATACTTCTACCGTCCTTGACCTATTTCTTGTCAACAATATAAATAAGGTCCTCCTGTATGATCAGCTAAACGCTGCAAATTTTTCTAATCACGACCTGATCCTCATGACGTATAATTTTCAACTGCAAAATGCTCACATTAACCATGCCTATAGAGATTTTAAGGGTGTGGTTATTAACGAACTTGAATGTGCAGCAAACCAGGTTGATTGGTGTGAGGTCATGTGCTTACCGGACAGCGAATCAAAAATACTTTGGTTCAATCACAATATCCGGTCACTGTACGATACCTACGTCCCTCTAAAAATTTCCACCGCAAATTCGCGTAAACGTCCTTGGTTCAGCAACTACATTCAGCGACTAATGCTAGCCAGGGATGAGGCCTATAGCGCATGGAAGCGTACGCGTGCACCTGAACATAATGATTCATTCAAGCACCTACGCAGAAAGGTTTCTTATGCTATCAGGCGTGCGAAAATTGCGTATTATGGATCTAAGTTTGCTTCTGCTGCTAGCACAGCGCAGAAATGGTCCATGATTAGGGAAATTGGTATCAACAGGAACACTGCCTCAACTCCCGTTAACTTGGACGTTAACGCAATTAATGAAAAATTTGTAAGCATACCAGGGAGTATCCCAGATGTTTCTCTGTATTTGGGGATGGAATCTGAATTTGGTTTTAGCTCTCTTAAATTTGATTGCGTGAGTGAGGCTGAGGTGCTTGAGTGCATTATAGACTCTAAGTCGAATGCTATTGGTCTAGATGATATTGATCCTAGATTCATCAAATTGGTTCTCCCCACTGTTTTAAAGTGTATTACATCGATTTTTAATGACATAATCATGCGTTCGACTTTTCCGAACTGCTGGAAATTAGCAAAAATTATACCTATCCCGAAATCCAATGGAGATCTTAGACCAATAGCAATTCTTCCGTTTCTGTCTAAAGTGTTTGAAAAAATCATAAAAACACAAATTTGTAACTATGTCCGCATCAACTCTTTATTGGTTGATTTTCAGTCTGGTTTTCGGAAAAATAGATCGTGCACCACCACATTAATTGATGTGACCGAAAGCATTAGGGGCGAATTGGACAATAATGACATGTCATTCCTTGTGTTGCTTGACCATTCCAAAGCGTTTGATACAGTTGACCATGCTTTACTAACCACTAAGCTTAAGAAGTTATTTAACTTCGACTCCACATCCGCTCAGCTGGTGGAAACATTTCTCACCAACAGGTATCAAAGAGTATTTGCAAATAACACTCTCTCCGACTCACTCCTAATTAGGCGTGGGGTTCCTCAGGGATCTGTTCTGGGTCCACTACTCTTTTCATTATATGTTAACGATCTGCCTAACTGTCTTAAGTGGTGTCAAGTACATATGTACGCGGATGATGTACAGATCTGGACTAGTGGACCCCCAGATCACATCATTGATACGGCCACCAAAATCAATGAAGATCTGTCTAATATAGCTAACTGGGCCTCCTCCAATGGTCTGTCTTTGAACCCTGTTAAAACCAAGTGTCTTGCGTTTTACAAAAGGGCAGACTTGAGGAATGTTAAAATCCGCTTATTAGGGACGGACGTAGAGATAGTTGATACCGCAAAAAACCTTGGAATGACATTTAGTAGAACGCTTACATGGGAGAACCATATTAACAGGAACATTGGACAAGTATACGGAATGTTAAGATCACTCTGGCACCTGCAGTGGCTCACGCCGTTAAATATTAGGAAATTACTCGCCAAAGCTTACTTGTATCCTAAACTCTTACATGGGTGTGAGCTATTCGCCGGCTGTGATTCCGTTTCCAAGCAGAAATTACAAAAGGCTAGCAATTCTATAATACGGTACGTTTTTGGGTTGAGGAGGTACGACCACGTCTCTAGTTATACGATATCTTTGTTATCGGTCACTTTGGAGGACCTGCTTAAATGCAGATCACTTTGTTTACTGCATAAAATTGTGACCCAGCAGGACCCCGGTTATTTATTTAACAGACTAGAATTCTCAATGTCAAACCGTAATCACAACATTAAACCCATCCGACATAATTCCCTCATGTCTGAACGTAACTTTTTTGTTTTTGCAATCCGTTTGTGGAACGCTCTCCCTGTCCGGCTACAGACCATACAAAATGCTAGTCGTTTTAAGAGAGAGATTATGCTGCACCTTGCACAAAGTTATGCAAGCGATCGATAGTTTGTAACATTGTTTTTATTTTTGTTGATTGTTTTTCTATTTGTTCTAAATTGTTAAACTCTTGTTTTCATTGCTGTGTTAAATAGTTTTTCTTTTTACTTTCTATCAGGTGCACTCTCCCTACTCATATAAGCTCCGAGCTGGAGAGCGGGGAGGCATCAATGTATGTATGTAATTATACTGCCTCTTATAATGAAATAAATAAATGAAATGAAATGAAATAGTCGCTCTTGATCGATTCAGAATTTGACGTTGATCAAGAATATACATATTCTTTATTGTTTCTATTGCTTCCTTCTGGTTGTTACAAAAGTTCTGATGAAGTGAGCAGGCCCCCGGGTGCAATTGTTATATCGAATTAACTGAATTTGTTCAGAAACCGTTTTTTCTTACGGCGCCTTGGCTGGAGTCTTATACTAACTACCTACAACATATTGATCCTTCTTCGCTTCAAAAAAAAGTCTATCTCTTAACTTTTCTTTAATTCTCAAGAAAAAAATATTTCATTCCTTTTATTGTATTTGGTGAAGTTAGCTTTAATTTTCCAATTTGTAGTTGTTGTTTATATAAACCTTTTCATCTTCTATTTTGTCGTTCTTACTGCGAATTGTTTAAACTGGTTACATATAAGTTTGACGATCATTTGTAAGATAAATCAACTCAACAGTATCTACGTACATAGAATATTAGGATTTTTTAGAGATTTGTTCTGGGTACAATTTTTGTGATAAAACCAACACGCCAATAAAAACATAAGGTGACTGGTGCGTAATGTACTGTACTATATATCCGCGTTTATGTTGTGAAGTAGGCAAATTTATTTACAAACGAATTAATTTGATATTATTATAAATAAACAAAGCTGACGCATATTATTGTACATTTATGAGCGTGGTGAGTGTGCAAAAACCACACGTATAAATGGAGCACAAATTATAACGAAATTTATTGATAAATTCATTTATAATAAATTGCATTATTGAGAGGCATCTTGCAACAAAACGAAAATAAATAAGACAGTAAATACCCCAGGATAGGATAGTAATGGTAAATTGTATGATTGCTTCATAGGGTACAGTGTTGTACACTAATCACCATAAAATTTTGTGCATAAATGCTGTTGCTGCCTAAGGACTCTTACTTTCATTAAATCAGTTAGAACGGGTCACTGAAGGACCGCATTTAAACGTCTATGAAAATTAACATGTGTTCATAAAAGTGAAAACGACAGTAACCTTGAAACAGTGCGAAAGGCTTAAGAAATAAAATATTAAAAAAGTATTTTTATGATTCGGTACATCAAAGTGACACCCGAAGGTGAAGAGTTCAATAAGAGTTCTACGGAAAATATTTGTAATTACTTCAAATTATTACTCTCAGGCGTGCAAGTTTGCAGGATTTACTGTTTTTCGATAGTTTTGAAATATGACAAAACATACAATCTCTAACAAGGTTTCATAACGTTCATCAAAACTGTGAGCTTTGCACTCTTATTAGAAATAAATATCACGATTAAAACTACGGCCTTAAGTTTAGCGTTAGATTTTTTAAAAAGTATTTGTTCTGTATTATTGATCAGTGCCAAATATTGGATCGATCTGGTCCTGAATTTTTCTCTAAGACAGCAAATCTTATCACAATCGGTCTGCTGCAAAAGATGAAAGAAGTTCAATTCAATTTAAAATCACCTGTTAGCGATGAAAGATTAAACGTGAAACTCTTTACAAGTGATTCTCAATCAATTGCATAACATTTGTAGTGAAACCGAAAATGCTTCCACTGAACGTATTCAACATCAGCACTTTGCAGCTAATTGGATATTTTTGTTCAACAATCCATACTCATAGAGTTACCAGAATCAAGTCCCCGACAGGTTAACGACGATGAGTTCCAAATAAGTACAAATTTATTAATAAATTTCAAATTCTATATCATCCCATCTCGTAAATTATATCCAAGTTAACGCAAGACAAGTATTATGGCGAAGACTGAAGGAGCCATTTTAATGAAACCCTCACACTGGGAATCTAATGCCGATTAGTGCAGTGTTCATAAATATGTATGAAATACGTAAGCTTGTTTACATAAAACCTGTAAAATATCAATAAAATGATGTCAACTTACGACGCAAATAAAATATCAATTGTATGGACAATAAATTTTCACATTTAAGGCATAAAATGCAAATTCGAATTCTCCATTAAGAACGTGTATGTATCGTAAAATTCTTGAGATTGGTTAGTTTGTGCTGTTAGCCCATCCTTTAGTCAGTCAGCACCTAAGTAGCCAAACCAGTAGAATTTTTTTGTTTTTACGTTCGGTTTAAAGCACTCTGCAGGGAACAGCTCCAACAGTTCTCTGTACCGCTCACGGTGTTGGGCGGGAGTAGGGATGGCATCTCCCTGTAATAAATTGTACACGACATTACCCCACCTCATGAAAGACACACATTCGTACTTTATTTTCACTCGTAATAAATGTAACGTATTGCTACGATAAGTGCGTATGGCTTGGTAAACACACTCAGATGTGCATCAACGCAGGCAAACGTTTACAAATCCAATTCAATAATCATAACAAGAAACAATGAATGGCCCAATTGAAGTATACAACGTGAATGTATATATCACGCGCATACATACGAACATAATACAATAAATGCCTTACAAATGTTATTTAATGAGCTAAAAGTGTTGTTGGCTCAAATGCAAAACAACAAAAACAACCGCAATGAAGGCAAACATTCGAATGTGAAGATGATGGTTTTTAGTATTTGCTGAAATGCTGAAAGCCAGATATGCGAAATTAATTTGCTGGCGATTCAACGTGAGATGGAAATGGCATAACAACACCCAACATAATAACACTTTGCCCCCATTTTCCACTGTGAATCAAAGTTTATGTATTGAAACGAAAGTGTTTAAAAAATTCATTTTACAGTGCCTATGAAATCTGTAATAAATATTATTCAGCATTCTTCGTAGGCATTTTAAAACAACCACAAAACCGTCGTACATAATATAACTTCAAGACTGCAACCACATTGAAATTTAAACCTTTCTTTTACTATACTAACTAATAGAAACTAAATTCGGTTTGGGCCAAATCTTAAACACCCTCCACATCTACGTGCAAACGGTGGGCGTGGCATGATGTTATATGATTATGCCCTCTAGTAATTTATGTATTACAAATCAGCTTGCAAGTCGAGCTTTACGCTGAGTATGGTTATTTTCTAAAGTGTGGGCGCGTCTATTATTCCATAAATAAGAGACACATTGACATTCGCCAATAAACAAAAAATACTTAAAATTTGCTCCTTTTTCAGTTTTTGTTGAATTGTGGGCATGACGCTTGACTGATTTTGCTCATTTACAATATCAACATTTCTGCTATGTTTGAATGGTTTGCGGCCAGGACAATGATTACAACAGACCACATGTATCAGACAGACAAGAAAACAGACATTATTTAGTTTTCGATGCTTATTTAAAATATATACGTATATACTTTAAGGGGTCACCGACGCCTCCTTTTGGGCGTTGCAAACGGTTTGAAAAAGTGGTATATACCCCAAAACACATATGGTGGCGGGTGGTGATAACAAGCAGAAATGATTTCATTTCAAAGACATTTTTCTTATTCTCTGAACGCAACGAGCTCAAATATTGAAAATGGATTTACAAATATCTTGTCATCAAAACATGTAGAATAAGTTACAAATGAGAACCTAGCGACATAAATTATAAAATTTCTGTTTTAAAGTTCAGCTCAATAGTTAAACTTTAGCGACTGCGACCATATCAAACACACGAAAATCGGTTCAGTTTTTGATGCTAATTAGCAACAAATATATGAAAAAGTTGCAAACAGAGCGACAAATTCAATATATCCCCACTATTGTGTGGAAGGTATTAAAGCGAATGCTCTTTTCAGTGTTACGGAATCTAAAATAATGCGTGACACAAATATACTTCTTTGAAAAAGGTTAAACCGTCGATTCCACACAAAGAGAATGCTGGTGTATAAAATAATATTCAGTTCAAAGAGTATCGTGCATAATTTGTAGCACATTAATACATATTACCGTCAACAAAAATTTCTATTTTTTATACGTACTTTTAAGACGTGAACGACATTTTCTATGCATCAATCCAGTTTGTTTTTATAGGCGGAAATCAATGTCGAAATATATGTAAAATATTGCTTTTCGCCTTACCCCTGCAAAGTGGTGCCTTGAGCTTGGAAAACATAACGATGGTATACTCAATTTGTCATGTGATTGGTAACTCTAATGCGGCAGTTACAGAAGCCATATTTGAAATGTACGTATTTTCGTGTCCATGTAACACTCCGGGGGGCGAATTTGATTACTTGGGACTGAAACTGCACTAATGCCCACCTTTGATAGGTCATAAGTTAGGGCACGTTGTAAAAGTGGGAACTGATGCGACCCAACTATTTTATTTTTAGAAGGCCCACCAAACTGATGGTAATGTGTGTTATCACGAAGCAGCTCATTTACTTACTTTTCTTAAAACAATTTGTTCTAAAATATAACTTACAAATGGGTGGAACTCCATAGCATTTACATTTTTTCCCCTATAATGCATCCAACAGAACGCAATCGAAATTTATTTGACACAGTATGACAAATAAGTCACAAACAAACGTTGCTTCATAAATTTGCCAAAAAAAGGGAAATATGAAAATAAAAGTAAAATATAAGTACACGCCTTATGTAGCAATTTGTTGTTGCTGAAAAGCATATTCACGTATCAGTGTAAAACCCTTTAACGCAAAACGTTGGTAACGTTTATATTGCGTGCGTGAATGTGTGCGTGTGCGTGTGCGTGTGTACAACGAAACGTAATGTTATGAAAAACTCTAATACCACATAAATTGTTTTATCTTATGTGTCGTGCTATGTACCGTTATTGCATTTCTTACATATTTCATCATACATTCCAGAGAAGCGGCGTAAACAACAAAAGACGTTTTGTTGATTCGCTATGTTTAAGAATAAGTGATTTGTTCCACGCACACTATCTAGCCGACTTCATTTAATTCTTAAATTAAAAAAACACCCAATGGAAGCAACATTAAATACAATAATTGTGTACTTTAGCAAAATGAAGGAAACCTCAACCATGGTAATGTGCACAACAGCCAAACAGAGGTTTCAGAGGCAAAAAATCAAATGCATTCCTGATCATGTTCGGTTCCTGAGTCGATTAAAGAATGTCCGCCACTAAGTGCGCGTGTATCCGAATTTTTACGTCATTATTAAATTAGAGACCATTAAAACGGATTTTTACCAAGGACGTTAAGTTTGCTTAATTATTCACCTACAAACAAGCCGGCATCCAACATTTGGAACGAAAAAACGAAATGTTCTGTTTTCCTAAAATGTTCAGTTCTTCAAAAATAACTCAAACGGACTTATGTGTGCTTATGTACTGCACTGTACTGTAGAAACTCCATCTGTTTGAAATAAAAGTAAAATGATCAAACGCACCTTGTGATGTCGTCCGATTTAAACAAATTTTCTGCTGTCGAATGTCATAAATTGCAGAAAATTCCTGGCACCGTAAAAATTCAATGTTTAAAAACATTTCTTACGTAGTTAGGTGAAGAGCTGCCGTAAAGTGCATAGAAAATGCAAGTAACCCTTTTCACCGAAATGATGGCAGAAAAAAAGTAAGAGCTCTTAACAGCAAGTGTTCGCTTGAGACACCTGATGTGTAATAAAACAGTTGCGGATTAAAAATGAGAATTTATGGTGTTGTCCAGAAACAAGCAGAATTTTTAATAAAAGGATAAAATATTTTTGTAAACCTGTAATAGGGCAAAAAAACCAGTAATAGGGCACAAAACAAAGGTTATAAAAATGCGAAATTTTTAGAACTCAATCCACTAGAAAACTACAACACTTGCTTCTTCGCGGTATTACAATTGATGACTTTTATATAAGTACAACGGCTTGGAATTTGACCTCTTTTTTCTGTAAAAAAATGTTTTGTTTTAATTTTCTAAATCCCTCCTAATCGTTTAAAGAAATTAATTTTATGACTGTCCTCAGCTCTATCTTTAGTAGTTTATGTGCCTGTGAAAAAGACTCCTAACAAACGATTTCTTTTTCAGTTTTCATTGTACCCTAGGTTCTGTGTATTTTTATTCCAAGTTTGAAACTTATCTCAGAACTTTGTTGAACACGAGAATATTTATTATAGAGTTGGATACACAGACAAATAAACCGTTTCAGATTTTCGTGTTTATTAACAATACTTTTTATTTATTTTTCGTTGATGCAGTTCTAAGTAACACTGCTGTTGGCTGAATATGTATATTGTAGGGTATAAGAAATTCCTAATTCTAAATCCTTTAATAGTCACACAGATGTCTGACAAGCTTACCGTTTTTACTAGTGTCTGAAACTTCTTCTACTATTATAAGAACTTTCTATAGAAACTTAAATTTGTCAGAGAAAAGGACGTACCAGACACTCAACATGTATATATTTATTCTGAATCAGCATGACTACTGTCACAGACAGGCGTCCAAATTGTTGAAGGTCCCTATTTGCTGGTTGAGCAAAGTACACGTCCACAGTTTAACAAAAATTGAAAAAAAAAAACCAAGAAAAAAAACTAAATACCCTCCACATCCATATATAAATGGTGGGCCTGGTAGGTATATGATTACGCCATCTCATAGTATAGTACGTATTATAGTACGTTTAACTCGAGTCCATAGCTCAATTTTTGTGACAGAAAAATTTTTTGTGAATTGTGGGCGTGCGGTTTGACCGACTTTTCCCATTTTTAAAAGCGATCGGCATGCAGAAACTAGACGGTCTCTGAAGCCTCCTTCTGGATGTTGCAAACGGAATGTCAGGTAGAGGGCATATCAAAAATGTTTCCAAAATTCGAAGGAAATATGTTTAAATCCTTTCTAAAAAGACTGCTCAGAATTCTCACAATTTGCGTAAATGTATATTTTTCAATTAGTGTAAACTATGCACAAATATCAAGAGAGCTGCTTCCGCTGCAGTTTATGCACTAAATACATGAACAAAATAAAGCAATTTTTCCTAAAACTAAGTATTATCTAAAACTTTTCCACAAGCTTTTTAAATTGTGTGTAAGATAGACAGGATGTATCATTTCCATTCCTTGAAAACATGTCCGATTTTAAAAAATGTTTTTGTAACACGCAACCGCACCTTCTGTTTAATATTGAAAGTAAATTAATTAAAGTGGAAGAGAAGTTTGCTCATCACAACAATAGCTTCAAATGGATTTTGTATGTAAGTATAAATAGAATATTTGTCCTGTTTCTTTTTTTGTCTGACCGTCCGTCTGCCGAAGCGTTATAAACGTGACAACATATCGTATCATCAGCATAAATAAAACGCAAATGTTTCTTGTTGCTAAATTTCGTTTGTCTATTTGTGTGGGAATGTGTGCACGAAATTTCTTTCATTTGCTGTAAATTACGTCTGAAGTTTTTCTAGTTGACTGAAAAAATTTATTATATTTAGTTCCAAAGTTCCCTCTAGAGTTGTAAGATAATAACAACAACAAACAACAACAATGGCTTTGAATTTCCTTTTTTATATTATAGTTGCAACAGCATACCGCATAATATCACAGGTACCTTTACACACAAACGGAGATAGACGTACGTTTGGTGTTGTGCTGGCAATTTTCGCAAAACAATTTTCTTGAATTTTTTATATCTCTAAGTACATATGCCAACATACAATATCATTATATTTGTGTAACATGTGTATTTGTTCATATATAGTGTATCCGAAACTCCACCTATAAAATAAATACATCACCACCGACATAATATGGCGTACAGAAGGTAGATACTTACAAAGTGTTGAGGTAGCAAATATTCATTTGTTTTACTTAAGATGAGAGGGTTCTCTTAACTACAAATACGATTACATTCAACACTTACCTACACTATAAAGAATTCCATTTCGTGAAGGAGGTGTAATTTTCCATTCAATAGGTCCCTTCAGCAAGAAGCACACATGATTTTAATCATTGAGTCAATGAACATATTTTGCTGCAATATTTTCCGGTTCATGGACGCCCATGCTCGGCATTACTAAAAATGCGAAAGTAGGATAGAATAAATGACTTTTGTTTTAGTGATAACGCTTCGAATAAGAACACATACTATGAACACTATGCGCGAAAGTTTCAAAGCACACTTCCTAACGCTTAAAGGGAATTGAATCGTAAGGACAATAATCTTTTCAAGTAGCACATAAAATGAGGATTTTGAGTCTTTTAAGCAAACATTGAAGCTGCTCTGGTTATTATCACACATATCATTTTCTTTGGAATAAATATTCCAGTGATCCATTTTCATACTTATAATGCGGTTTATGTGTATTTTTTCTTTTCTTGGCATTATTCAGTTTTCAGTCAAATTGGAACTCTATCCAAATTAGTAAAAATATATAATAAATTTTTTTTATATATTTATTAAAATGTAACATAAATTATGTTAAAGAGGCACTAAACATATCCCAGTGAAGCCAAAGTTTTACGACTCACCCTCTCACAAATGAATAAATCTTACGTTAATCACGTGCAAATAGTCTTGTGTTTTATTTTTATTTGCTTTAAAGCGCTTTTTTAATTGTGGTTAATAGCTCATGTCGTCTATTTTAGCCATAAACTTAAATCTCTCCACATGTGTGAACAAAGTATTAATTATAAAATATAATATAAACCATATAAAAAAAAGCTATATGCGGCTTGGACCAAATCTTGGATGCGCTCCACATTTACGACAACCTTTACACTAATAACTGTTAATGTACGTGAAACATTTCAACTCTGCCCCGAAGAGAGTTTTTCTAACTTGAAGGCGTGTCAGCTTTTCGTATATCGGACTACTTTTATGTAAGTCGAGCGCGTGGCCACTAATTAGGTTTTCCCCTTTTAAAATATCTAAATGAATAATTCGATTTCACAGATGCAATCCCAGATGTGACTGCCGATGAAAAAAGTTTGTGAGATTTGATGAAATTTAAATCGTTTGCTGAAAAGTGGAACACATGTTTTTGGAGGATTTCAACTACACATCCACGTAAATTGGGAAGAAGCACACAAAGAATATGAAATGGACGAATTGGTTTTTGAACGATTTTCCCCTTCTGGTAAAGAAGCAGAAAAGCAAGAATATCCAATTTTATATAAAAATTTTGTGAAGATCACGCCTGCAATTTGTAAACAATTACGTTAAAAACAATTTTTATATATATGTGGTGAGGTGATGAGTATTCAAGGTTTGGCCCAAACCAAACCAAATACAACTTTTTTACTTGTTTTTATAAGATGGGTGGTACACTAAGTTTGTCTTCCCATTTACACCCAGAAAGACAAGTTAGAGGCACGCAGTATATATATTCTTGATCAGTATCAAAAACTGAATCTATCTGTTGTTCGTATTCTCCCAGTCGTAAATTTTGATATTGAGCTTTTAGTTTTTGCGAAATTGGTAAAGAGTCACGCCTACAATCAACAACAATCTATTTATATGCCACAAAAATTGATCCTTTAAGTTAAAGTTTGGAACTTGCATTAATATTATTTTTGTGCACACTATCAGGAGGACTCTTCAGAGATGGAAGCGCTTATTCTTGAACACCATCGAGTATGGAGGATAGCCACATCAACTTGCCGGTTGGAGGGACACATTTGCACGATTACTATAAACGAGATATTGATATTTAAGATTTTCAAGCTTAGCAGGAGTGTTAGTAATATTATTAATCTCTGAACTGAATGTTGAAACAAAGAGTAGTTGCTGGAAATTTAACCTTCTTCCAGAAGGATTTTTTTAGGAATTACTTTTACAGACAGACTTGTGCCTTATGATATTTACAAAAAAAATTATGACTCAGTGTGTGGTTAATAAACTTTTTCTTTTTTGTAGTAAACAATGCGGAGCATTTTCCCTTATAGACTTACAAGTGTACTATTTGTGTTTTACAAGACAAAGCCCCTTTTTTTAATTATAGAAGTTTTGGTTTAAAATTAATGTAACGGTTGCAATGCTAACGACTAAGAAAGCTCCCTTAAGTCTCCCAATGTTTTCGATTTTAATAAAGACTCTTTTAATCGGTTTTATTTTAATACGTTCCAAAAAATGTAAAAACAATTATTTAGTCAGTAGTTCATTCGGATTGAAACAATGAAACTTTTTAATAAAACAGTAAACGTTATGCGGCAATCGCACATAAACTCTGATCAAAGAACCGGCAGACTGTGCAGGTAAATAGATTGAGGTCGGATAAGCCGCACTGTCCATCCGCATGACGGGTTGAAAAGTTTGATTCGAGTTTATAAAGCATTAATACCATAACATGATCTTTGACAGCATCCTTGGATACGGGCACGTGGTCGCAGTCTTAATGCATAAGTCACTCAAAGCCGGAATATTTCCCCCTTTCCCCACTGTCACTACAGTTTCTAAAACTAACATTTATACATGGTATCGAACATTTTGACAGCCGCTTTGAAAAAATAAGGTTATTGTACCTGAATATATGTCGCCTTATCTACCATTGGCCAGTTTAGGATGCTTTGCCATATAATTGTAAAACGCCAAAGGAACGCCATCATCTCGCACCAAATAAAATATACAACGTAATATGAGACACAAGTGAATACATTGTAAGCATTAGTTTAAACATTTTTCAAAACTCAAGACTTTATGGTCACTCATAATAAATGGAATATATGTTTGTGTGCACATGTATAAAATATCACTTCACACTTTTCCATTATGGGAAGACAATGTTATTAATATGAATTTTATGTTAAACGTTGTGGATAAAAAATTAAACAAGTACTCTTCATACCCACTCCTAACACATGAAATATGTATGCACGGGGGATTGTAATATACATATACATACATAATAAACGTACAATACAAATGTATAACAAAATTTATTGTATTTAAGAATTATACAAAATAAATAAACAAACAAACAAACAAGCAGAAGATAACACTTTAGAGGCATTGAAAAGAAAAAAAAAATACTTGGAAAAAACTAACGAAAGCGACTCTTTAGTGGCACCATCAACGGAATGCCAGAATATACGCAAATATCAAAACTGATAAATGTCTTGTATTTGTGTCTTGAATTACAATGACATCAATTGTGGCTACAACTGCCCCGTCCTTCATTCCGTATTCACTTCCATTGATATTCGAATCTTTCGCAGCAAACCCTCCATTTTAAATGTGACTGACAATGTATTCTTTCATTCAAGTATTTGTTTTTATTATACCCACCATAATATATATATATATCTGGGGGTATGTATCACCTTGTCAAATGGTTTGCAACACCTCGAAGAAGGCGCCAGAGACCCTACAAAGTATGTACATGCTGAATCGGCATCGAATACCAAGTTGACCTATGCTATGTCTGTCTGTCCGTTTGTATGGGTTCTGTGGTAGTCAGAAGTGTTGGGCCCAATATTGTTTATTTATTTATAGCGAATTGTGCAAGTAGGATGAGGATGTGTTTACGTATATGAGTAATAAAACACAATTTGCTCAATATATACTAAATTGAACAATACAAGCATACACTTTCCTGTGCTTTTTTGCAACATCATAATGATACGGGGGTATGTTCTATTATTTTTGATCAGGCGTTATATAATCTTGATCAGCATCAATAGAAAGTTTATCCATTGAGACCATCTTTCCGTCCGTGTGAATTTGTACAATATGAATGTTTGAATAGAAAGATGATTACAGAATCATCTCATATGATGTGATGACAAAGCACTCATTTACACACATGTTTTTGATCCCGTTCAAATTTGCATACTTTTTTAAAATTTTGCACTAATCCTTAACTACTAGGGCAAATGTCTTGAAATTTTTTACATATGTTCATATTCGTATCTTCTATGTTTAAAATTATACTTGGCTTGACCACGCCTCTTCGGAGGTTTTCAGATTTCACTTGAAAGTTACTTTCGTATTACTCTTGGACCATAAGTCCTTTAGACCTGAAATTGTGTGCATAAATAATTTTTTTAAATTGATCTATGGACCTTCTTAAAATTCTACAAAACATATAGTTTTACGCCTTTTCCTCTATTGCAGACAAACAATAAAAGATGCAAAAAGAAACATAAAATTAACGAATTTATAAATTTGGGAAAGACTAGTTAAACACGCCCACCTAAACTGGGCTTATTATGGTTGTTAGACGGTTTTAGGGATTTATTTAAAATATTTGGCTTAGATGGCCCAATAGAAATCTAAAATTTACAAGGAATCATCTTCCTTTATGTGCGGAAGAAACTTGTGAAAATGGGAGGGCTCGGTTAACGTACGTGCATACAGTATTACGTTTAACTTGCATTCAAAAAAATTTAACATATTATTTCCCAACTATGTGGAAGAGGTCAATGATAATGGGCATCCTAGATTAGGCATACGCCTAACGTGGTTTCGCTTTACTTGTTTATATGCCGTTTGTTTCGTAGTTGACCAATTTTGTTCATTTTAAATAGCGATCTGCGTGCAAAAACGTAAACGTGCCCGAAACCTTCTTTTGGGTGTTGCAAATGAAATGACAAAATTAGTATACCTCCATCTTATGTAGAGTATATACAAATTATACAATGTAAGAGCATTTGAATACTTTTTGTATAATTATTTATATATATACAAAATATAGTTGGAAAGCGATCGCAAGATCACCACATATCATGCCATTTACAATGTATGTATTGTTTGAAAATTTAATGAGAAAACAATTGAAAAACTTCCACTTGAAATTCCATATAATGTTCATTTACACAAAATATTTACTTTAAAAAAGAAAACTAAATTTGACTTTGACCAAATCTTAAATATCCTCCGCATCCAGTTACAAAGGATGGGCACGGCAGGTACACGAATCCGCCCTGTAATAGTGTAAATATTTTAATACGTATCAGCTTGCAAGTCGAGGTTTTTTGTTCATTGTGAGAGTGTCTGTTATCTGACCACATTATTATGGTTTATGGGGCATCGATGAATGATAATCATAAATAAATGTTATAAATTACAACTTCCTAGCTCAAGTTTTATGGTCAATAGAGTGTCAAATGTGGGCGTGGCTTTTAACCAATATCAACCGTTTTAAATAGCAGTCTGCGTGGAAAAACTAGAAGTTTCTGTACAAAATGTGAATTCAGCATCTTGAACTTTACGACCGTGAGAGTGCCAACAACAGTCAGGAATACGGACATACATGTCTGGATGGACACAGTTTTTGATGCTGAACAAAAACAAGGAAGCAACGGCAAATACATTACACCATTTTACTACTTTGAGGTGTAGGGTATAATAATGAAGGAATTGATTTTTGGATTTCTCAAATTTATTCTTGATTTAAGGCGCATTTGGCGGAAAATTTATGCATTTCTAATGTTAATACAATTCAATTAAAATCCTTTTGAGTGACAACACTTCCATTTGTTTTAAATCTCGCCGGTCTCTATAAGCTGATTAGATTTCATAACGTGTGTGTTTTCGAAAAAAGATAATAATAATTCAAAAACTTGTCCTTATCAACAGTTCGTATCGAAATGGATAATTTGTGAATTTAATACAAAGCCATAAATTGTTAATTATATATTCCGATTTGATACAAAAAGTTTTTTAAGTATAAGTTATTAACATTTCTCAACCCAGCAAAAAGAAAAACGTTTTCAACGTATCAAAAATCATTATTTATAGAGCCGCCTTCAAGCACTCTACATACATATACGTTTCATGACAACTGCTTATATTAGTGGAATAGAAAAATTTGTATTTATTTAATTGTATACATTTATATGTTATGTATGTATATAAAAGTATTATTTTGGGTTGAGCCAAATTTTGGATGCCCTAAGCATTTGCGCATAACCCGTGTACGTGTAACATTACTCCAAAGAGTTGAGTTAACCTTTTTTTTATGAGTTAAGTGTACGCCCACTCGGGGCCACATATTCGCTTTTAACTTTTTTCTATCCATTACCAACACTTTCATTGCATGTTGATTTTCATTTGTTTAATTGCGAGGTGCCCCAAACATTCCAAACAACAACCTTTTCAATCATTGAAATAGAATACTCATGCATTTCAAACATTATGATTTCAAAACCTTATTAAAAAATTAGTGCTCAACACCAGAATTGCAGAGGTAATAAAGGACCCATGTAAATAGATTTTTTACATAGAGCTTTATTAGTGCTTGAAACCTACACATATTGTACGTATGTTAAAAGTAAATGCCACTTCCTGCGGCCACAAGAATATCGCAACTTTTCAAATTTTAACCATGCAAAACAAATTAAAAACCAGGCATATTGTGTGGACAGAATTGTGTGATAAACGAATTATGAAGGAGGTGAGTAAGCAATATTTGGCTTGGCCCAATTCTGGCATACCCTCCGCATTTATGCGTGCATAACATAACTCTAACGTTTAACGACTATTGAAAGATTTGTTACATATTACCTCATCAGTTGAAATCTGCACCAAATAAAATTCATCATCTTACATCAAATTTTTAATATTGTATTTATTGAATTTATTTTTGCGCTTTTCACGGATTGTGGGCGTGTCTGGTAATCGGGTTTGTTCATTTTAAAAACCAAAGACACGAACTGAGAATGTCTGTAATGGATGTAAGCGTTTCACTTCGGGGTAAAGTACATACGGACGTACGGACAACATGTCTAATTGAGTCAGATTTTGATGCTTATCAAAAATTTATATAATTCTTTAGATTCCGGACTTCTCTTTCTTGTCGTTGCAGGGCAGTAAATATTGCAACAGATGACATTTTTAGATGACAATTTTTTCGTTAGTTGATCGTTAATGAGAAGTATTAAATTACCACCAGAATGTGGCCGGATTGTATAAAAATCATTGTATTCCAACCAATTCATTCGTACTTTAACATAATACACAAATCTAAAATACTTGCACTCAACCAACTAGACTGTTGTCGCTTGTGTAAATCTACATAAAATTCATTAAATTCTAAAACTCGGAAAATATTGATTTTTATCAACAAGTCTGTAGGCATGAGTGTGGCCAACGACAGAAACATCTTAAGTACCTACAGAGGAAATGTGTGTACATAAGATTTTGTATATAAAACTACGCCCTGAAATGACAATGACTTTTCTGTTAATATTTCTATTTTCTATCATGCCCACGCCAATGAAAGGTATATATAAGAAAGAGAGAGAGAGAGAGAGAGAGTGAGATACTTGCATGGTTGGACGCAACAATTCCTCTCCACAAAAGGGAACACCTCTGCCGCAGAATTTATAATACAAACGCACACAAATAGACTTATTATGCAGTAAAACAATATTCCCGTTTTACAGCTGCACAAAAGTCTGGTGGGGAATTGTTTAGGACGCGACCAAAAATGTCATATTTCCCTCTTTGCATTACATTAGCAGACGCACGAACCCTACATTGAGGACACCCCCTCACGACAAAAACTGAACTTATCAAGTACAACAACATTTTTCCATGTAAGTGACCCTTGTTACCGTTAGAGTGCAGCACCGTGGCACGTATTTTAACGAATTTACACACCTATCATGCAACCATGAAATTTCCCGTTTACAGCTTAGTTAGCTTAGAGTTTGTGGTTCAAAAAAGATGTTTAAAAAAATTTGTTGTTGCTCTTCTCTCTTTGCTTGTTTCCACAAACAACAGCCATGCGCGTTCTCGCTCGCAACAGCCACAGCAACAGCCATTACAATATTATAATTCTGTCAATTTTCGTTGTGTTCTTTGTTTTTGGTAGGCCATTATCGTTTTTATTCAACCATATTGAATGTGTATCTTAATAGAAGCATGCGTGCGCATATTGTATATGAGGATTTACTTATACGAGTGCGTGTGTTTTGCTTCTGTTGGTTGACAAAATAACAATAATAAGTATAAGAATTGTGTAGGCAGAGGGTATATTTAATTTGTGAGGACCTTTGCATCTCACGAAACAACTAAAAGCTGATTCACTTTTTTTACCAATCAGAATCACATTCGGAATAGATTTAAGCATACGCGTCCGTTGCCCATGTGTTTAGGTGGCTGGTAGCTCTTTTTAGGGCATTTCAATTAAATTTAACGCAAGGACACTAGGACTCTAACAGAGTATTTTTGGAAATTTTTTTCAAAAGAACAGAAAAACCGCAGTTCAACATTTATACAAATGAAGGCCCCTAAAACCACTTGCCGGTTTTGCACGACGTGATATGTGTACGACAAAATGTACAAAGCGTTTATTGGCGTTGCCAAAGGAATTATGGTACAGACTAAGTTAAGTTCAATTGCATCCATGCGGTATAGCGTATTGAGTGACTAAAGCATTTTCACTTATTCTTAAGGTAGGGTATCGTCGATGTACATTTCTTGTTTAACATTGAATTTAATTTTTGTCTTTCTATTTCAATATAGTGCATATACGGGGAGATAGTCTTTTGGATTGAAGCAGTTTTTTTGTTCCAAGTGTGCGCTACAAACGTGCATCCACACGATGCGTACTGACAAACGTTTAGTTCATCTGGTGCTCTGCTGCCCTAAATCGTTATTATTTCACAAAAGTTTTTACTTCAATTGAGGGAGGGGTCTCCAAACTTTTCACGCCAAAATACTCAAGTCGCCATAATATTAATAAGTAATACAATATATTAATATAATGATAATAATAATAAATGTAATAAGTTATCTTCTTCTGTGTCTTTTCCTCTTATTTTATATATACATAAAAATATGATTTTTTTAAATTCTGCATGTGGACTCGAAACCTCCGAACACCGCTTGTGAAATTAAATATTATTTATCCAAATCAACTACATATTCGATCTAAGTTAACCTTATTTGGTAAAACTACATTATTGAACATTTTTCAATATATCAATAAAGTTTTAAATCTATAACTATAAATCTTTTTGTTAAGCTGAGCTTTCAATTATTGGACGGGCATAGTTAGGAGCCCACTGAATTAGAATACAGTGAATTTCTTAAGACACTACAATGACACAACGAGTAAAAATGAAAAATTTTCAAATACCCACCAACTGAGATGGTAGATGGTAGATGTAGTTTACATTGTATGGCTCTGTGAATTTCGTTATATTCCATATCTAACGCTGCTCCATATATGCTGAGCTTGACTGATGAAACTCAAACATGTCAATAAGCCAAACATACCCACATCTCAGGATGTCGCCAAGCGCCTTTATGAAAAAGATATAAAAATTTATTATAATGTATAGATTTAACAGAGTGCCGCTACATTTACATAGATAATCATAAAAAGAAGGCTTTTCATAATTTATGCGCATTGCTCTATAACTTTATTTCTATATTGTTGCGTTGAGTGGTTATCGCTCGTTGTTCAATTAAGAGACTTTTCAATAATTTTTAATAACAATAAAGTGTATCTCAAGCTTAATCAAATAGTATTCATGTGAAGTAGAAATCGGTTGTAGCTATAATTAAAGGGAGCGGCTATGAATAAAACAGTAGTAAGCTTAATTTGGCTAAAGCCAAAGCTTGGGCACCCTCTACATCAATAGACAAACCGACGGCGTGGCAAAGACGTAATTATAATGTATATTTTACGTGTTAACTTGGAAGATGAATTCAATGCTAATTATAGTTTTTTTTAAATTGAGGGTGTGACTGTCATCTTTTTGACAAATTCATGCAAGCACTAATTACATACTGGTACCGAATTTCAACTTTTTAGGTAATTGGTTGTTACTGTGAGAGCTTTTCATCTATTGTAGGCGTTACTCTGAACAGATTTTGACCAATTTTACAACCTGAGAGTGTAAATAACAGACAGACACACGCAGGGACGGGCTGATCAAGAATATTTACACTTTGTAGGGTCTCCGACGCCTTCATCTGGGTGTTGTAAACGTAATGACACACTTAT
Source organism: Ornithomya fringillina (assembly GCA_963978525.1). Lineage (NCBI taxonomy): Eukaryota > Metazoa > Arthropoda > Insecta > Diptera > Hippoboscidae > Ornithomya > Ornithomya fringillina. Next base: position 24,366,936 of record OZ021691.1, read on the forward strand.
TATACCCTCTCACCCTATGTAAGGGGCACAATATGATAATTTACTCAGAATTAAACATTTTCATAAACTCAATGGCGGACTACAGATGGTGATAATTTTTTTTATATAAATTAGTTTGTTATTCTTTATACATTTATCATTTATTTTACTCTCCTCCACTTAGTACCATGCTTATGTTTCTTCACTTTATTATTGTTGTTTTCATTAATGAAACAGATAAATCCACAAATTGTGATTTATTCGAATATTTTTGACATCTTTAATTTCTATTAAATAAAATGCATCGATTCGTGCAAATGCAATATTTTCGAAAAGGAACAAAAAGGACAATTATAAAAGGGGTGCGCAGGTATCGAAATGGCGGCAAACACCGCTCTACTGTATTAGTTAGATTCTAAATGATAACAATGGGTACACATGTGCATATCAGGCATGCACCAGGGTATCCAATACTGGCATGATCTAAGCCATAACCCATGTGTTGTGCACCCCCATCGTTGATTTATGGTTTGCCATAAATTTAATGAAATACTTAAATAGTAATTAGTCAGCCTTAATGACTCTATGAAAGCAACACCAAAAATGCAACAAAAACTACATTCAAATATTAATCACCTGTAAAGCGTTCGGATTTTTATTTGATTAACTTTAATTTTATGGCAGCTACTTATAATACAGCAAAAGTTGTTGCTTTTTCACTCTTTCACTCCCCAGCAAATTATAAAATGAAGAGGAAGACGTAGAAATTTTGTATTTAACGCATTTTTTATTAGCCATCAAAATGTGTTAATTGCAGCAATTAAACGGTAAACTTTTATTATACATAAGGAAGCCGTTGTTATTGTTATTGTTATTGTTGTTGCTATTATTATTTATATTATATTTCATAGCGGACGAATTACACTTTAAAAGTATAACAAAATGATTTAAAAATATTTTCCAAAAAAAACTGGAAAAGAAGGAAATTTGTTCATTGGGGCCGTTCGATAGTTTGCGAAGTGCACATCCAGGTATTTAGTACAATTCGCTCTACCTGCACTAAATGGATTTTTAACTTTATAGATTTTACTTAACATCCTGATGCGTGTAGCATTTTGGGGACATGGTGAAGCTCAGCGCAGCTCAGTATGTCACGTTGAACTTTACATTTTATAAACTGTTGGAATTTAACAAATAGAAGCAAAAGTATTTGGCAGCATTTTTTACCTTAAGAGTCCGATTTTTTTGTGCAATTATTAAGTAAGCACACGAAATATCAATTTTGTGGTTTAATTTTGGTGGCTACAGGAGACTCTTTTCACCTGCGAATCGATTTTGCTCATTTTGAGTAGTAACTACGCACACGAACTAAGAACATATGTATCACATTTCAGTTTGATATCTCAATTTTCTCGTCCGTAAGGCCCCCAACAACAGACAGACTCACGGACACACGCATGCGGTTAAATCTACGGTCCTGACACCTACTTCTCATATACATAACTTTAAGTGGGGGATACAAACATTATTTTATAATATATTCAATTCAAACGGTATACGCGGCGTGAAAATGGCGCTTACTTAAAAAAATTGTGAAGCTGAATTTAGATTCTGGCATCTAATTTTATGGCAGCCATTCGAAAGATTCATTTTCGGCCCATTTTGTAACACCTCCATCTGTTCATTTTATATGTATAATAATTCATAATAGTTTATCTATCAGAGCATGTATGTATTGTATAATGTGTGTCTGGTATCCCACTTCCATTCACTCGTTTTCATTGTAGTCTAATGTGTTTTTTGGCAAACAAAACACAAACTCGTAAAAATGTTTTATTGCAAATTATAAATGTTTGTTTGGATGTGTGTACCCGTCTAAGCGTATACATGAACATTTAAAAAGCATTTAAGTAAATGATACCATAAAATAAAATAATGACAATATACCAACAACAACAACAACAACAACAACTAACCAGACGACCGCAACTTTTTTTATAAGCCGATAACACACATTCCTTTATGTTGCGCTAGGTTGTGGTCAGAGGAAGGCGGTAATAAAAAATTGGTCATATTATTATAACAAATTATAGCCGTGATCATGACTTTCAAAGAGTAGCACACCATAATACAAATGTTATAAACAATTTGCAGCTATTTATGTGAGTGCGCGTATATGAGGAGGTGTTGAAAGGAAAATGCACAAGTTTGGTTTATTTCTGAAATCCAGTGCGCGGCTTCAAGCAAATCAAGCAAAACTTTGTAGAAACCGATTCTCGAAGGTTAAATGCGAATGTATTTTATACCAAAAATTTAGTGCTTAGTTAGGATGACAATTTCTACAACAATAATTAAATAAATCACATTTAAGCACAAATATACGGCTGGTTTATTAAGGGGGCTCACATACCAGAGCCGACGACACCCATTGCTTATATTTTTTATTTTGAAATTCGGCACAATTAATTATGGAGGGCATTTGAGATTTGATCTGGGAGTCAGCATTTTTATTTGTTGTAGCATTAAATTATGAGTAATTTGGTATATGCTGCGCCCTTAACTTTTGTTATAAACTAGCTTCACTCGGTGAAATTGTTTTCCGGCATCATCTACCCGATGCTAGTTAACAACAACATATATTGGGAGATAATGGGAGTGATCTCTTGAATCACTTAAATTACCAAAAGAGTAATGAAGTGCGTTGAGATAAGGTTCAAGTGGACGCGATAATACCTTTGACTAAAGGACATAAGAAGAGTTCAGTTGACGGAAGGAAAACACTCAACCTTCATGTCAATGGTTGTACATTCTAATAAATTTAAATAAATTTAAATTAGTTGACACAAACAATTCAGGCATTTCCCCTTTTTGAGACCTCTAAACGTTCAACAGCAGATTCTTTACGTTCTCCTTTTTCATACCTAAGCGATATATACACAATTGACAGGTAGAAAAAATGGCATTTCTCTGGCCACTGATTTATTTCAGGGTGTTAACCATCTACTGACACTACTAACACTGAATGTGTAGCTAGATGTGTTTTAGTGTATGTGTGCATATGTATGCATACATACGAATGTAAAAGTTACCTCTTGTTATAATTTCTGTTGTTGCTTTTTTGCTGCCATATATTGTACAAAATAAAACTCTTGTGTTTGTACGTCTTTGCTTGACACGTTTTCATAATTCACGTTATATACCCACTTCCCTGTGAGTGTAGTGTTCCTTCATTCTCTACAATCAGACGTGATTCATAAATAGTTTTTGTTGTCAGAGGTATACTAAATTTATTACACCGTTTGCTACCAGAGCATATAACGCCCAATTAATGATTAGTCGATATTTTCACTAGGTGGGAAGAATAATTATTGAAAGAAATGAATACCAGATCAGTGTTCCGATCGTAAGAAGGCGGGGCCAAATCACACACTAGGCACGCTCTAAATAAAAATGAGACTCGTACATTTAAAACACTGAAGGAAAGAGAAGTGTGTGCAGTATATAACGAGAGCCATTTGTTGTTATTTTAGTCGGTATATTGAACTGTTGATGCGTTATACAGTGTGCTTGTGTAGGTACATCAGTATGGCGAAGTAGTAGCACGCAGAACCAGTCTCTTGAAATGGCTTGCATAATATACACATAAATATATCACCAACCGAACATTGATAGAATATCAATATGAACTTTTCAATACATGATGATTTCTATGTACGTCCATGAATTTTTTTCAATGCAAAAAAATACTTTACATTATGGTTTCTGTCTGAGTTGTTTGAGAATTATCTGCGTTCCATTGCTAGAGTGGAAACAATTGATATTTACGACACTCGCTTACATTTTTCTCTTTTCGATATTCAGGGTTTATAGTATTTTGCCCTGTATCAAACACATTTTAGACAAATTTTATCTAAATAAATTTTATTCTCGTAGTTCAGAATGACTCAGAATAAATTTTACTTAAAACCCATCTTGGTGCTTTTAATTTGGGCGTGGTCTTTTTGGTTAAAGAGAAGTATAGAAAAATGTCCAAAAGCCGCTTCTACCGTCAATCAATATTAGATTAGGTTATGTTGGTCGGGTGTGCGCTTATAAAAGCGCTTCACTTAGGCCAGTAAGTAATGCCATTGGGATACCCGACGGAACAAAATCAATATTAAGCTGCAATCATTTTTATTATTAAAATTATAATCAAGTATAATATTTAATATTCAAACTTGGCCGTTTTCTTTGTTCATATGAAGATATCTTCCTCAGGAAAACTTTTATTAAATCAAGGAATAGTTGTTGAGCAAAATTAATGAAATTGCTCCAGACGTATTTTACGATAAATGATACATTCATTAAATGTGTTAAACTCGTTTAGGTTGTTGCAGTTAATTAATGACACAAACATCTATTTAAACGCATACATCTGCACATAAGTATGTAAACGGCGAGGTGTCATCATTATCTAAGAATGGCATCCCAGAACTTAATGTGTGCATACACGTACTCCCTAAACTTATAAACGAAAAAGTACTTCCTTTGGATTAAACCAAATAAACATTTGGAACAATAAGTACAAAAACACAAAACAAAATTGCGTAGAGAATATGTGTTGTTGTGTGCCTAGATAGAATTTCCAATCGTGCTCTCTGATGTGTGTTTTGTACAGCAGATATTTGGCATTAGTATCTGGTTCACCAAATATGGCGCGCTTCTTTATAGAACAAACGAAAACATTTGGATGTGAAATAAAGAAAAACTTTCACAAAGTGTTATGGTAACCGGTCCAGAGAGAGCATTTTACGCACAACTTGGTGGATGCTCCTATTGTTGTCGTATACTTGAACATATACGCTTCGAGTGTGGTGGTGTTGTAGTGATGATTATTCTTGAAAATGCAAATCGCACAAAACATCGTAGACATTTAACGTACCAACGTACATACGCATGACAACAGTAGCAACCCTATTTAATGAAACGTACAGTGGGCTTTTAAGTTGTTGAAAGCAGTCAAAAATATAAATGTATAGTTTAGGAATTATCGTACTAGCAATATATTAATAATGGGAATTTCTCCTGCGGCCGAGCGAATTGCTTTCGATATCGATCAAGTTCTTTCAGCATTCAGAGAATATCAACCATTGGTCCGGGTAAACCTTGTCATATCAGAATTTCGAAATAAACTTGTGAGACGAATGAAACAAGTAAACATCTAGGATACCCATCATCATTGACCTCTTCCAAATAGTTGGTAAATAAAATCTTAAATTTCCTTGAACGCAAATAAAACGTAATACTGAGCGCATACGTAACCGAACACGCCCATTTTCACAAAACATGCATGCCACGCCATGTGGGATTATTCTAAATGATTCCGTCTATCTTTTGAACGGTTGGTCCAGTTTCTATTATGTCCATACCGTTAGAATGCGCAAATAAAAAAAAAATAAAATAAAATGCTTCTCTCGCTTTTCTTTGGAATCTGTGCACCAAATTTCAGGTTGATATCTCGACTTGCAACCGTGAGAGTGCTGAAAGCGCCGGATGTAAAGTTTAGAATGTCTTTTGACTGATTTTGCTCAACTATAATATAAAATAATGGAAAATTTCGTTAATAACGTATATGTACGTGCAATATGTCTACTTCTGCGACCGTGAGAGTTCCAACAAAATGTGTACAAATTTACACGGGCACCCTGACGGAGAGACGGGCTATATCAACTAAGCTGATTAAGTATATATATATACTTCTGGACGTGTGGTTCGCCCGCTTCTTAATATACGTTCGCTCATATAATTATGATGATACTTGGACATTCTCGATTGATGAGCAATGAGTACGAGTACAAATTTTTACGAAAATCCCAGCACGGACTTTTTACGTTTTGTTGCACTATATAAAGAAATCATATACATTTACATACGTGTACGTACATATATCGTATGTAGTATCGTAAATAGTTGCGGATGCAGAGTTTTAAATATTATAAACATTTTTACATCAATCAATTTTGGTAAAACACTTTGTACGGCAGTATTTTTGAAATAAGTGACCAAAATTTATTTTACTTCCAGACGCTAAAATTCATATTTTCACCCAGGCAGAGGAGTATCAATCGATCTAGTTCAATTTCTTTAAAATCAATCCATTCAAATAATTGAACGTAGCGACCCACAGTGGTAAGGTTTTCAGCGTTAAACAAACTTTTCGAGATTAAAATGCAAACAATGGAACTAAGCTTCAATAAAACAACAACTGAGCATTCCATCTGTACATTTCTGCATAAGTACGAACGAATGAAGTGCAATAAGAAATCATGGAAGAGAAAATTCTTGCAAATTTTATGAAGCGTATCATTATTATGAATGCACTGCGCTCGCACATTGCAAAAATTAAGAATTATTTTCTAGAATTTTCAAAACATAAATTTTTTGAATCATTATTAGTCGAATAAAAAATTTGGGAGAAAAGCTTATTAAGCATCACATTATTTTTATTATGATTTTATGATTATACGACAATGACTGATATGCCAAAAATTAAACTCAAAGTATTTCCTTTGGAAATCTTAACTTGGCTAATTCTCACATTAGACAATTAAATCGAACATGCCGAACCCGTAATTTTGTTTGTTTGAACCGTACAGTTCTTGAAGGCTACAGAGCTTGTTGTGTTTGTACGGATATATGTACCTCCCAAATGGCACATGCCACACCCATCTATAATTATACCGATCAGATCAGGATAAAAATCTGAATTAATTAAACCATCCGTCCGTCGGTCCGTCCCTGTATTTCATACGTATAGGTTGAAATTTTAAATATTTGTTGATGATTTGAGCGATATCTTTTGAACCAAGAGAGACTATTATTGCGAGTTGGTTCATTTTTAGAACCCCTCCCCGCATAACGCCAGATGTTAAAGTTAATCTCTGTACGACGAAAATTCGCAATTCTTAATATTTTTAATTTTTCCGTGGGATATAATAACGGTACGGCGCTCGCATTTATAAAAGAATTTATTTTGTATCGACGTCTATATTAAATCAAAAACAAACATCTTTCAAGATAATTTAATTGGATCGAAAGAATCGGTGCTCAAGTATATCTATAAATTTATAAATCGGAGTTTTAATAGTAATTGTCATCAATATCCTTCAGTAATGTTATTCATATGTAAATATTATATACCATGACGCGTCATATTCTAATGAGAAATATACGAAAAGATAAATGCGCCAATTTTTTGGCATGATTTGTGGTGGCGTGACTTATACTGACTTGAGACTTGAAAGCCACTATAGCAGCTGCAAAGTGTATGCCATTTAAATATATTATAAATTGTAAACTTTATGTATCCCCAAAAATGTTTGTGACATCCAACTACATATATTTATATAATATTAACAAAACTCAAATAACATGCATACGAACGCTTACTTAATACAGGGACAGAGAAATGAAACGAAATTTAACTTATTAATAAATTGGCTGTAAAGTGGTCGCACTCTACACCATGCTGTGGTGTATTAATTTTGTTCAGATATCTGCAACCCGCCTAAAGTTAAGATAAATCCGCTCCATCAGACAAAATCACTTACTGTTCATTTTCATCTTAATATTTATCTAATGACATGTGCTTAGAATCCTCAAAATCTACCAAAAAAGTCGTTCTGTAACTTTCACATAGTTCTGATGTTCAAATGAGGTCAAAATTTCTAAAGTTTTTTAAGATTAAAAGGAGTCCGTTAGTAACACTAAAACTTTATAAAAACTGTTACGTATGAAAATATTCTGCATTTAACAAGTCCCGATATGTGGTCTCTGTTGAATGTTACAGAAGCAAAGACAAACTTAACATACGATTCCCGCAATTCTGAAAGATGTAAAATGTAAATGAAATGTATGAAAGACTTCAAAATAAATATTAAGACAATCTAAATAACGCAGAAAATTGTTATTATAAATAAATAACGATTTTTATTTAATTCAACTTTTAAGAAAGACAAGAAAAAATTTAAAGAAAATGGCGTCGAAGAGAACATATTACCCGAACGCCTGAACATGCACATTTCTTCAAAGTGTAGGAAAAAATTTAATTTTAATAACTAATCATTAACTTTTGCTACAGCCTGTATCTGAATTCGTAATCACCATCAAAGTCGGAGTCGCTATGGACGTGAATGACCGTACGTTCATATGTTGTTGGCATAGTCACGGTCGTGGGTTTTCAGATATGGAGCTCACACCTCTATTTAAAATGGTTTATATTGGTTAAGAGCCCAGCCCACAGTTGACAAAAAGTCTCCATGCCTTTTAGTGTAGGACATAATGGGGTTCCTGACACGATCACAGTTTGTGTATATATGAGGCGGGTGTGTAAGAATTGGCCTAAGCCAAATTGAGTTTGTTTACTTGTTTCCATATAAGATAGAACAAACTTCCTTGTTACTCTCCACGTTGAGGACGGAAATAAGCTCACATTCTCAAAACTTTTAAAAGGCGGCTTCAGAAACCCCCCCAGTGTAGGCAGTACGTAATTCTAAATATAACCGCGTATAATTGGTCTTATGCACCTTTTCACAGCAGAATGGGTCGTTTTTGTCCAAGATTAAGCATAAATTACTTAATTTTTTAAGCATTCTTATTAATTAAAGATATTATAAAAAGAGGTGGTGCACATGTTCAATGGAAAAATGATTGGCCACGCCTACTATAACATATTTATAATTCTAAAAATCATCAAAATAGGTTTCTTCAAGATTTTACAGAAAAATTTCTCTAAGACCATGCCCATAATTTATTGCCAGCCTTAAAGTTCATTTTAGTGCTCTAAGGTATTCACTCGGATTTGTGGACTTGGCTAAAAACAACTTCTTCTGCTTGTTTTCTCTTTAAGGGGAGACCAAAATCATTTGCTTTTGTTAAATTTTCCTCTTTTATGCTTTCGTTCAATATTAAGTTCTTTTTAATTGGGTTTCATATAACGAGATGAGTCAAATTCTTATGAAGTAGTTCCATGGAGGAAAACGAATTCCGATAAGTAGATTTTCAGGATACCATAAACCTCACTTACCTTTACCCTGTATCGTCAGATAATCTCCCATTCAATCAAATTTAAATGCTGTTCAATTTTGAAACTCAATCCCAAATAAAACTGAATGCTTAATGCGTAACTACTTCCATTTATACTTTAAAGTGAAAATCAATTTCGTAGATTGGGTGTGCGACGTGAATGTGAAATTTTTTAAAAGATACACATATTTGCTCCTATTCTTCAATGATTTAATAAATTTAAGCACAATATGAATACGGACGTTACAAACATTGGCACATACACCAATTCTGAGGGTTTTATTCCGTACACATGTCGGTATCCCACATAAGAATTGTTGATTTGTGAATTTCAAATTACGGGCAATCCGTTTAACGAATGAAGAGGAGGATAAAGCTCAACAGCTCGTCCGGGTGGACGTACACACTTTCCTTCTGCAATTTGATTTTCTTAAATGCCAAAGAAATGTTTGTCACATTTCCTTCCCTTAACTTTTTACGAAGGTGTTGGTTTTATAACAAAGTGTTTGCTTGTGTAAAAGAATATATTGTGCAATATAAAGCGTAAGTGCTATATACATACAGTGCTACAATTTTAGTTCAATTGTCTCACAAATTATTCTCAAAGCAACTTCAAATCATTGCGGCAGCGTATCAATGTGGACATTGAACTTTTATTAAAGCAAACTGCACGTTTATGAGGACGATAGTTAGAGGTAACCACAGAAAAGAACATGACAATCAAACACATTTACATTGCGGAGAACAAAGATAGCAAAAGTTTTCCTCTTTAAAGACAATTGTTTCATGTTTAAAAAAAATAACAACAATAATAAGAACGGCCGGCATCATCAACTGTTTACAGAATAGCCCAGTTCAGAACTGCTCACAAAAAAGCCGTAAAAATCCGTTAGACGGCCTTGACAAACATAAAAAATTTAATGACTCACTTTTTCTTTTACGACCACCGCTGAACACACCAAATGATCTGTGTCTGCCAAGCATCAAAGTGTTGCGCTGCCTCGTAAAAATCATAAAAAACACCTACAACGTACACAATACCAACAACAACAATATGAAAAACAACAATAAGAAGAGTGTGGTGGTAAAAAAACTAAACTGACACTCTGGTCATATCTACATAAACATACGTACGTACCACCAACAGGATCACAAGTTTATGAGTGATCTTCTATGAGTTACATTCAATCAGAGACCCTTGGTATATGTTTGGACAACGCTTTCCAAGCTACGGTTGGTTCGCGTATAAAGACTCAACCTTGCATTTTGACCCTAATTTATATTGATATGGCGATCTGCGAAAACTCAAACAAACAACGCATGGTAAGGAAAGAGTTAAAATGTTAGTTGTTTTTGTAAGTTGACTCTTACAAATGACCTTGTGAACCATATGAATTCTGTTTGGATTCAACTCTACAAAATTTATGTATCCTTCACTCATAACCTTTGTTGTAGAAAAGGAAAAGGTTAATCGTGTTTATTAATAGTTATTTATTTGTGCCGTTCAAATCGTAATGCGCCATATCATGTCTTTTTATAAATTTCACTTTCATACCATGAAAATGTTCTGTGTGATGCCATTAAGTCGTAAATGAAGGACATTAGCTACAATGATAGAGAGCGAACAAACTTCTTTCCCTTTACACTGTGCAAGACGAGGAAAGAAAGGGACGGAGCCAGAAGCCCTTGCCCGGATTGAAACGGGGATTTGGGGTATTTCATTAGCAATTTAATTCAACACTTTAAAGCAGCTCTTATTAAAGAAGGAAATTTTGTACATTTTGAAATTTATACTTCTCGTGATTATGTGGAAAAGAAGAGCAGCAATGTAACGTAAGCTAAATCTCAAATTATTCCCCAGTTGAACAGCAGCACACCCCATATTATTTTATATGTTTTCCTTCTCATCCTCCTGTCTGCACGTATGTGCATGTTTGTGCGCACAAAGCAGAAGCCAAATATAAATTTCACTAAAATTTATTCCACGAACAGATTTTTGCGAAACTTTTTTGATCAAGATTTTCATTAGTTTGTTTTTCACTTTGTTGTTTGTTGGGGAGGGCGGGGTGAACCGAAACCTAAAAAATAAATATGGATGTGTTTAACAAAAGTTTGATAAAAAGTAAAAAAAACTTCGCAAAATACAATTTAACATTAAATGAAAAAGTTATATGGGATTATACACATATTTCATATAAAAAGTTCGTTGCGATAAACTGAAGGAGGAGATATCTGTTGTTCATGAAGAGGAAGAATAGGTTGCAGATAGAAGTTTTTATATAAAATTGTGCTCCGAAGCCATGTTCATGCTTTTCTTATTTAATTAATATAGGAAAAAAGCATTCCCTTAATAAATTACTTTTAAGCACTCGATTTCAATGTCGTGCAGATAATTTGTAGAATAAATCTCGTTTTACATATTCAGTTGGCTGCCATTTCTCGCTGTGGTAGTGGCGTGCGTGTTATTTTACCTTTAATTTTTGCAAAATAAATTGAATATTTTAATTGGAACATATACCATATGCCCATGACTGCTTAGGCTTAAAGCATGAAAAGTAACACGAAATGTCAGTACATCTGAAATCGTGGGTATCATACGCATTAAGGCGTTGGAACGGGTAGGAGTGTATAAATGAATTTTCGAACTCTCATTTCTCATTTATCAAAATAGGTCAAAAAATTAATTTATGGCCGACTTTAATCATTTTCAAATATATCGTCTTTGCAAAAATTCGTCTTAATTTTATTGATTCCCGAAGGATCTAGGGTCACTAGAACATGCTAAGATCTTCGATCTTAAGCGATATATAGCCGCCTTGGCATGGCTTTCCTAATACGTTATGTTTTATTTTCCTATGGGTAGCACAATGGGCCCACCTATTGGCCTAAGTAAAGTGGCGTAGACCGGATCCGCCTCACCCAACCTCTGATAATTCGCCATCTGTACCTCGGTTCAAACCTCCCACTAAAAAACAGATAGCTCAACTTTGAGGGCAATTTTATCTATGCCACACCTATGGCATAAATACAGAGAGTGTCAAAGTTTTGGCTAACACCAATATAGTTTATTTTCTTGTTACCTGTTATAGGTTATGTTCCTCAAATATACCGAACATACTGTAGAAAAATGTATCGTAACTATATAACCTAATCTGCTGCTTGTGGTAAAGAACACCTAAAGCCATTCGATAAATATAATTCAACTTAAGTAATGCTTGAAGTTTCCTGCTACAAAGTAATGCATTTGGCTTGCCATTCGGACAAGGTGAACGGCGAAACGGGGAACGCACTTTGCGCCCAGGCGATAAATACTCATTTTATAATTTATATAATTTAATAATTATCAGTTTATTCTATAATATTTTTATACCCATCATCATAATGATATGGGGGTATATTGTTTTTGTTCAAACTCTTGTAAGTGCCAGAAACGGGCGAGCCACACCTTCAAAGGTACATGTATTCATGATCAGAATCTATAGAAAAATGTTCGTGTGAATTTGTACACATTTTTGTTGGAACTGTCACGGTCGCAAAAATTGAGGTATTGCGCTGAACTTTTGTACACGCCATCTTCGAGATTTTGTAAAAGCGAAATTAGCACTTTAAAATCATGTACAATCATGCATGTTTGCTTACGTATAATTTTGCATACTTTTTCAAAATATCGTAAACCGGATGGCACGAAATCTGGCAGATCTGTTTTTATCCTTTATTTATAAAACTATTATCGGACTAGCCACGCCTATTCTGAGGTCAGTACGTTGTACTTATGTTTCCCAAGAATAAATGGAAGAGATTAATGACGACGCATACCATAGATTTGGCATACGCCTAATACTTGTTTTCTTTTGAACGCTTTTTCTATGGGGAGTTTTTGAAATGATCAGATTTAAACGTTGCGGGTGCCCACTGGTCTCTGCCAATTACTCAATGCCATTTTATGAATGCAGTGACAGCCACTGCATAAATAGCCCGCATTAACATACCTTGAACAAACTAAAGTTGTCAGCCAGTGATTTTTTAGATTTCCCCACCATCGGTTATAAATAACTAGATTTTATGCATTTGCTGTGTGAGCAGGTATCAAAATACTTGTGATGGGATATTATGGAGAAGAGTTTTGAAATGAAGCGATTCCCAGCAAATGGTTTTAAAGTACAACTTCAGCTAAGTTGAAGTAATGGGCAGTCACTGTCGTAAATTCGTGGGATAGATGTAGTTATGTATTCATTATTTATTCACTGCAGACACTGATTTGTTTTTGTATTCACGTATTCTTTCAGTTATTGATTTATGATCAGTTTTTATTTACAGAAACAAAAGGAATACACGTACATACAATACATGCAACAATGATGATTTCAATGATCGACAAACGTTTATCGCCTAGAACGTCATTACCGGTCAATTGATTATACAGGGCAAACTCACCCATCCACACTGGATGTACGAGTACAACTGAAATGATTGATAGATGTGCTAGCTTATTGTCTTCGACTAGTAATCAAATTACATATTACTGGACATAACCATTATTTATAACTCACTTAACGTTTGTCATAAAACTAAAGCGGAATTATGGTTTATGTTCATTCCAGCGGACGAGGTCATTAAATACTATAAAGGAATAAAGAATTTAAAACAAGCAAAGAAGACATATTTGGCGTGGACAAAAGCTCTATATTTTATACCAAATTTGTGAGTTTCTACCTCATAATTAAAGTTCAAAGTCTATACCTCGTTGTTACATAACGTACAGCAAAGAAACAAAAATAAGCATTACACCCGATTCATAGGATGTTCGCCTATACATCCCCACCTGGGTGTATTTTCAAGTATACGCAAATAAAGTTATTAACCAATCTTCGAAGATATCATTTGCACTTTGTTATTGTTGTAAGACTTACTCCATACGTTGACAGGAATAATGAGCGCAATCGATTTACTGACAACTTTTGTATTGAAATACTACAAATTGAAATCAGCTTCAACTATAAAATTTAAATCTTGTTGTTTATAAAGCGAACAAAACCACAACAAAAACAGTAGAGCGACTATTGCGGCAAAATATCAATTAAGCCTACCTACCACGAAACACAAGACAAGAAAGTAGATTCTCAACGGGTGTCTAATGTTGTGCCGCACACAAGTTACGCTTAAGTTCGGCTAAGAATAAACCAGTTTGCGTTTTATTCGAAAATCCACTAACTTTACAAAAAACTGCAAGAAAAAGTTAAACACGAAAAAATTCATCTCGTTTGCATGTGACGGTGTGCACTCAGATAGCTGATTAAATTGGGAAAAATCGTTCAATAGCTACGCCCTCGATCGACAAAGTATATTTAGCTGCCACTTTGTTTTTAGTAGACGTATTTATAATGAGCCGATGAGAGCATCGATGTGCCAAAAAAAGGCGTTGTTGGTTTAAAAACACGCTTTGCACTGAGCGTAAAATTTGCTTAGCAAGCTGTTACGTGATATGTACACTACTAGAGGGCTACCACGCCCACCGTTCGTATGTAGATGTGGCCTAAGCCAAATTTAGTTTTTCACTTGTTATAGTTCTAATATTGATTTGATTGATTATAATTAAACACCTGCCGACTTTTTACGGAAATACGTATAGAACAGAAGTATAATTATTTAGTTCACCATTTGTTATCTTGGATTGAAAAGAGAGATGTTGATACACAATACACGGAATATCTAAACTTTAATGTAGCAATTCGCTGCATTTCATAATAACGATTGCCATGCGCGCCTACTTGAAGTAGGAATTTAACTTTTATGATAATTTGTCATTTTGTTTGCAATCCTTAACAAGAAGCCACGTATAGTATATCTTTCATTTAAATTAAATTCATATTGTTGTAAAGTTTCGTATTTCTCGAAAATTCTTTTTGAGAAAAGCATACAGATGATCTCAGTAAGTAAAATCAATTCATCCACTATACCTTGATTGATTCCTTTGTAGCCTGATCTGTAAGTACATTCAAAAAGAAAAAGAAAAAGGATTTTACATACTTGCAGAAGTAAGCAATTTTTATAATGGCACTCCATACATAGTATTTTCGAATGCAACACCCCCTGAAGAGGGCAAAATGACGAAATATGCCACACCCACATATGTGAATGTGGCGGCTGTTAAAACTCAACCCAACTAAATTCAATTTTTAATACCCTCCACTTATAGTATACTTAAAATGGGCAATGTTGATCCAGAGCCTTTGCCACAATCAACAAAACACATATATTGGCCTCAAAAATTCAACTATGAAGTTAAAATTTGGTACTCATTGTATATAATTATCCCATCCATCGATGTGCTAAAAAAGTACGTGATCTTAAGAATGTACAAAAAACCTTATAAAGCTTAAAAATCAATTTGCAAGTTGATGCGTAATATTTACGTCATTAGAGGGTGTAATCATAT
This sequence comes from Ornithomya fringillina, assembly GCA_963978525.1. NCBI lineage: Eukaryota > Metazoa > Arthropoda > Insecta > Diptera > Hippoboscidae > Ornithomya > Ornithomya fringillina. The sequence goes on from OZ021691.1 coordinate 24,382,414, forward strand.
ACTTGCCACGCCCACCGTTTGTTTGTGTTTGAGAAGGGTATGTAAGATTTGGCTTAAGCCAAATTTAGTTTTCTTACTTGTTTAAAGCCAACCCTAAACTATGTATACTCGTACACTTTGTAATAATTTTATATCATCATCGCATAACTTATTTAATTGAACGAGAATTTCAAAAAGTACATGGCACATAAAATCAATAAATGTTCGCGTTATGTGTATGGGACTGTATATATTACTAACACACTCAACTGCACGCATGTCATGTCCATGCGCCATATATTTAATTGATTCAAAACATTTAATACCAGCAGCCGTCACCGCGATGACCATAAGGTTAAAACTGTTTTTGCCAATTAAATGTAAAATGTATATTTTTCCAAAAATATGTGAAGTGTGAAGGATGACATCAAACGTAAATGTAAACTTTACATTCACTTTAAGTCAGCTTGGAGGTAAGAATCTTCAAGGTGTTATGCGTAAGGCAAGCAAAATTCACAAAAGGTAAAATATCCTAAGTGGCCAATGAATCTTATCTAATCCAATCGTGAAGAATTTGAACTAAAAAAACTAAAACCCACCCCATCGTTCAGGACGGATGACAAGTGGTTTTAGACTAATATTTCATTTGTGCTTATTAACAATTCCTTAAGAGTGTATACGTGGCTGTGCTGTAAAGTTTTGGCAAAAGATGAAGTTCCTTTTCAAAATGCTTATTGCAGAAGCCGTCTGCTTTCAAATGGTGCACATCTTGCTCATCTTCTTTATAATCATCAAAAAGCTAATGCACAAAGTTTCCATAAGTTTGGAAAAGATAACCACATGGAGCATACAAATAAGATGAAAATTTAGAAACTTTGTCTTTGTTTTTTCCTTTTACTTTTATTCGAAAACATTTAGAAACGTATGCAACTAAATTTCTCGTGACCCTCACGCCCAGGGCTGACTTGTGAGGCTGTGTGTGTTTGGCAAAGTAAAGTGCACAAACTGTAGGTACGTATGTGAAAAGTTTTTTACTTAGTTCTTAACGGGGAAATATCATCATTCGTCTTGAGTGGTTTTTCAGTTTTAAATTGGTCATGTGGCACAATACGTACAAACACACCATACAGATTTATGTGAAAACACTTGCACAGGCAGCTTCCGCCACATTGTGCAAGTTTTTCCATTATTTGCACACTATGTAGTCGTGTGGAATATCACTACAGTTGCTTACCAAAAATAAATAAATAAAAAAATTAAATAAAAACTATTGAAGATGAAGATAACCTCTTGGTCTTCTCCATTTACTTATCCACAACGATTTTTGTTTTCATAAACCTCTAGCCATTTATAAGCATATGTTGTTTGTTTTGTTTTTTATATTATTATTAATATTTTTGGATAAAAATTTTCAAAAAATTATTATTTTTTTAAATGTGCCCTCCACCACGAATATAGGCACTCCGCATAAAAATTAACCCAAACTAATGAATTACGTTGATATTAGCCAACGGTTGTTGCAAACACCTAAAAAATTGAAAACAATTGGTGAATAAAGAAGAAAAGCCTAAAACTATGAAATCACCAAGTAAAGGCTCGGAGACCCTGTTTGTTATTTTTATAATATTTAAACACAGGAAGGGCTTGAAAATATTTCGCATATTCAATGATGAAACGGTGCGCGGATCTCTTGCTTTGAAATGGATCAACGAACATAATTCTACTAAGGATTATTCCTTGAAATTCAGCAATAAGCGCATATATAATATTTTGCTAAAATTAATTAATAATCATTACAGTTGTTCAAGTACCAAAAACTCATTATTCAAATCGATTCCATAAGTATTGATGCACAGAGAACATTCCTTAGTGATTTCGCTAAGAGCTGCATCTGGGCGTGACAGCCACAAATTACTGATAAAATTTGAAAATAATTCTTTTATAAGAACGAGGTGCACATTTTGCGGCTTGTATCGCAAGCATTTCTAATCTGCTAATATTTTTGGCCACACGTTTGAACTAAAGTAGCATGTGAGCACATAATGAATGCCGAAATGTGTCTGCGATATAAGTAAAATTGAGGAAATGTGTAATATTTAATCCCCAGTGTGTGTGAATTAATTATTGGGAAAAATTACTTTTCGTGGTAGGTATGAACGAATTGCATCAATTCAAACTGTATGATCTAAGTGTCTGGGCGAGAACGCAAAATGAAATTTATAACAATTTTCTAAATATAATTCAAAAACGCATATACGTACAAGCACAAAATCTTAACAAAACGAGACATCTTAAGGCGCTAAAACGCCGCATGTTAAATATTAAGTGCGTTATATATCTAAAATGAGCTGGATGGTAGGCGCTTAATTTTATGAAGCTCATGAATACCAAATTGTTCAAAATGTGAACATTTCAGAAAATATTCATTTTAATTAATGTCCGTCAGTGCGTATCCCAATGACTTTCTGTTTCGAACAAGCTGGAGATCAACAACATTTCGGCTGGTCAATCAAAGTAATTTTATATTAAGGTGATGGTTTTCAAAAAATAATTAATTTAACCCGCTGAACCATTAACAAGCACTATTTTATGTTCTTTTGTGGAATTGTGACAAAAATTATGCGAGACAACATGTCAGATGAGCTTATAACAACAAATAAATATGCCTGAGATAATTTCATGATGAGAGAGCGCCTTACCTTACCCAACAGAAATACTCAATCTGTCTCACACTAAGAGAGGAATTTCACACAAACAAAAGTTCACAAAAATACTTAAGAAAATACAAGAGTAAACCGAATGCCACGCCTGTTACATATTTTTTGGGATTGCATGAGTGTTCTTACACCACAATCACAGTTGACATAAGTGAGACAGAGACGAACCATTGTTGCTTGTGCGCTGTACGCTGTACACTCTGTGCGTACATCAGATAAATTTAATATGGCCGCTGCCTTATATATGTACGTATGCGTTCGGCATTGACTTTGACTTTAGTGACCTCTGGCGGGAAACTGTGACACATTATTATGACGCTCATTATATGTATCTTCCAGATACTCTCCAACTAGTAAGCCATCCAATGTTAATCATGTCACCCGTAATGATGCTGCATTGATTATGTGATTCTTATTGGATTCTTCTAAAGATGAATTTGTTGTACAACATTAGCGCTAGGGGCAGTAGTTGTTTCCATCACTATCATTTTAATGATTTATGCAACTCGCCCAATGCGACTGAGATGATTTTGCACGAATGAGATATTTTCACCTCTGCATGTATATTAGGCCGTGCTGAAGATCTATGGACTATATACACGAAAATAATTTCAAGTTGCGTCTACTTAAGTGCTGCGATTAATATGTCAAGTAATGTCAGTTTCTACATTAAAAAGAGAATTTTAACTGCCAACAGGTGAAACTTAATAAATGATTAAGCGAATCTCTTACTTGAAAATAAAGTGCTTTACAAGGCATTTGGTTTTATTTCCGCTGGTTATTAATTTCGAACGAGCCTAAATCCACGTCGACATTATATAAGTCGAATGATACAAGTTTATATCAATCGTACGGATGGAAATGCTATAGCTGATATGGTAGTCCGCAGGTGGAAAAATATCGAAGTTTCTATAAAAAGGCTCAAGTAAAAGAGTTGCGTGAAAACCCAGGGTTTTAATTGTTAAGGAGTGATTTAAAGTGAACCTAACCTAACTTTGATCACACATGAAGAAATCGTTCATCATCTGATGAGAGACTTATCCTATGAGGCTCTACTTTGCTTTTACGATTGCCTTTTGTTAGTTTAAGTACAACTCAAGTTCTCTTTTGAGGTTCCAACAGACCGAAGTTTATCTTTACTTTAAGGAATGTTTAAATGCAAGAATCCTACTGAAATATTTTAGTCATTCAAGGCCGACCATGCACCACAAATAATGCTACAACTAGTTTAGTATATAAGGAAACGACAGTCAAGTCAATGTATAAATAGTTTCGCAAAAGAAGAACAAAGGAAAGTCAAATATTGGTTCATATAAATATTTTTCACTAACTTATGAATTTTCGTCACATAAAGACTTATTTCAGATAAGGGCGCTATAGGCGGGAGGAATACTAAAAATTGACCAATAGGACAAATTTTCAATAGTGCATACCTCTGTAGTAAGGCCTGCTCTGATGTCAAATTTATTATTAAAATTGCGAACAAGTTTACATGAACTCACAACAAAACGACGGAGATTCAAAAAGTGAAATCATAATAAAAGATGGGTCTGCCTTTACCCTTTGCCACAAGTAGTGCAGCGTATAATTACCTAACATTACAGCAACAGTTGAAGTTGGTGAAACTGATTCAAGTTGAAACGTTCGAAAATATGTAAAATGTCAGGTAAGTCAGAATCCTCCAGATGTGAAATGTGTTCAGCCACATAAGATGGAGGGCATCCAAAAGGAAGCTTCAGAGAAAATGTCAAATATTTTATATATAATATTGATCAGAAACAAAGTCTGAATCAATTTAGTCATGTCGGCATGTTGGCATGACTCTTACGTTTACAAATTTTGAGATATTTTTGTCCGAAAATTTTAGACTATTTTACATTTTTTAATTGCTGCACGCAGGTACGTTTTTATATTGCGCAAAAACAATCAAAGACGGCCCCCAAATGAACAAAAATCTCTCACAGATATAATAGGTTCAAATTATATAGTCGGTCAAGACCGAACATTCAATATCCTACACCACCTCCCTCCACAATTAGTTTAGTTGTGTGTCATGCTGGTATTGTATACTGTATAGTTGTATATGCAAGGTATTGTCATATAAGGCTTTTAGTGAAATGGGGTCTAAAAATGGTCCGATCGAGTCCAAATTTAACACGATCAGTTATAAACCCAATTAACTATTCTTCACAAAATTTTGTGAAAATATTTTAAGAATTACGATTTTTTGCCGCATTAAAAACTTCCGATGGAGTAAAGATCTTAGGGGTAGGGATACTAAAAATAGTCCGATTTGGTCCATCTTCAATGGAATACCTTTCTGGGCCAATACATGTTCCTGTCTTTAATTTAACCGAAATGTTTTAGGAAAGGCGACCTGTAACTTGCGCATAAATTTAGATGGACAGACAGACGGAAAGACGGACGGTTGGCTAAATCGATTCAGATTTTGATTCTGTAACGCAAGTGAAACAGGATATAAAAATTTTGAGCAATGATATTGAAATTTAGTTCACACATTTATATTTATATATAAGGACGTGGTCGGTTAACACACGCCCATAATTTATTTAGTACAAATACGAACGTGAGATAAAATGTGTCACACACTATAGCGGCCGTCAAAAGAGGTCAAAACTATGTATTTGCCACGCTCATGGGCACGTTCATAATTTGAACCATTTCTTTTAATTAACGTTGCAGTGTGAGGTAATATATAACCATTACTGATTGGTCCCATTTCAAGACCGTTCTCGCTAGATAAGTAAAAAATTATTTTGCCTAAAATATCACCTTTGTATACCGGCCAACCCGACCTTAATCGTTCAAATTTACAATTTTTATTGCATTCTGCGTGTGACTATTAATTGAATTTTTCTAAGTTTAGTATAAAGCAGTAGTTGTTGTCTTACTGCTCCAAAAGGCAAAACGGCTAAAATCAATTTTCTCAAAGTCTCGTATTTTTAATAAACATAAGCGAAATTTTAGGGAAGAAGCCTTTTTTCACTAAACAATAAATATAAATAAAATCCACACCTGATGCTATTGTACGGCAGACTAACAATAACACCATTTTGCAGTCACACACATATATACATTATTGAACACTCACACAAACTCTGCCACACAATTCACACACATACTTAACTTGTGTCTGCGTATTAAAACAGCCGCACACGAAATAGTACTGTAGCCCTAGACAACGCTGAAGTGTGGTGTGGTGTGGTGTGGTGTGCTGCTGTTTGTCTTATAACATGTAATGCAGTTTCAGAATTTAAATTAACCCCATATTGAAATGCAGAGGCAACAGAAAAACAAAATCGATACTAAAAAATGAGAAAACGAAACGAACTATAACAACAAAACCCACCAGACTTTGAACGGTGGCATGTGGCTTTGAATACAAGCTATGCAGCATTATTTCGCTTATACTTGTAGTGGTAGTATGATATGCGAGTGTATGAATAAGAATGTACTATTGTATTATTGTTGTTGTTGTTTTCTTTGTTTTCGAGATTCGTTATCCATGTTGACTCAATAAGGCACATGGCCGTGAATTTGCTGTCTCTTCTTATGGTTGCTATTGTTGTTATTATTATTGTTGCCCAACTTTAATGGCTGAATAAATTAGAGGGAGATAGCTGACACAAATGAAATCTCAGAGATATATAAATATGTAAGAATGTATGTGCATACAAATTACATGTGTACTCGTATATATAAGCAACAGTGTGTGGGTATCGAAATGGGACCAAATGGATGAATTATACACACAAAGGGAAGAATGTATGTATCAAATGTAGATATATACGAGTGTGTGCGCGTGCTTAATAAGACTTGATTATTTAATTGCTGATTGATATTATTCAAAAATGAAACTAAATGGACGACTTGGAACTGTAGAAGAATATTTTAGATTTCGACCAATTCCACAAGAAATTTAGACATAGGCGTACATTAAACGTAACCACAGTGCAAATTATTGTGGTCAACAATCTTTGTTACACATTGATCAACATCGAATTCCGAGTCGCATTCATCACGGTTGCACAGATTTAGATATTTACTCAACATTTTTTATTTACCTAATCTTTTAAGCGAGTTTCTGTTCAATATCAGTTCATACGTGTTTTTTTATTCAATGTACCTGCACTATTGTGTTTCTTGCAAATTTCAAAATAAATAAACAGAGAAATTAAAAGCACAGCGGGTGATGTTTCTTTCTCTTTAAAATTCAACGCGCCAGTGTTGGCGTATTGAACTCAAAGTCATTAAGCGGTTAAACACACAGCAAATGCTGCGGGTAGGCGGGCTTCTATTCTGCCAATTATTTTAATTAGATGTAAGAGGCGCGCCTTGTATGGCGGAAATGGTAACTTGATTTCGTTACAGCTAACGCACTATTCAAGACATTAGATGGTTTATCATGTGATTCAATGTCTATAAAAGATTCGAATTTTCCGCCTTATAAATGCTCACTGAGAACACAGATTTTTGTCTACCATTATGAGTTAATTGCTTTAATGAAGCTGCATTTTTCAACACACACATATACAAAGATATGTGAACGTGTATAAGTACATAAACGGGTGTGCCTTAATGTTCTCAACAATTCGACTAAAACATAAAATTGAAATTTTAGATAAACAATTTACGCCATTACCAAGGGATGCCCTCTCCATTTGGAAGTGAAAAATCCATCAAATTCAATTCAAATTTCAATTGATCTAATTACATATGTGTTCGAATAGCACATTTGTCGTTGTGGGAATTTTATTATCTGTGTCAATTATTGTCGAGAATTACTCAAATAAAATAATGCATAAGCATCACTTGGGAGTTGTTTTTTTCTTATTTATAAATTCCCCCGATTCATTACAATAGGAATTGATGCTTAATATTATTCGGATAATAAGGAGGGTCGCTGGAGGGTCGCCCGTGTAAGGTTGGTTGGTTGGTAAGGTTGGCACTGAGTGCCGACCTTTAAATATATAAAAACTGAAATATTTAGAAATCATCTACACTTAATGCTCCGGCATGTCCTAATTCGGCACGAAAAATTCTTAAGAAAGTTCCAGATCAGGCTGCAAAAATAATATATAAAGTTCTAATATCTTTATGATTAGAAGAAGATAATCATTATTTATGATATTGGGGAATAACTAAGAGACGTATTGATAAATTGGGCGTGGCAGTTTCTATCATTATGTAAGAGGAAACAGGTTAGAAAACTAAATTTGCCTTAGACGAAATCTTAAATACTCTCCACATCTACAACGGTGGGCGTGGTAAGTGTACGCCTTCTCCTAGTGTATGTGTTGTGTTTCAGCTTGCAACTCGAGTTTTACGTGAAATTTCGTTTTTTGTTAATTGTGGCCGTGATTACTATCCGACTATGCTCATTTTTGACACATTTGTGGGAGGGACAACTAAAGATGTGCATAGTTCAATTTTTGTGGCAGATATATAGATTTTTGTCGATTGTGTGCGGAAAAGGTTTCTCACCTAGGAGACAGAATGGGGAAATACGAGTCATTAAATTATATTTCTTTTCAGTAAATAGACGACATTTGTCTGTGCCGTATACAAAGAAATGTTTAATAATTGAAAAGTGCACTTTCCATATTAAGTGTAGCACGACCCGCGCAAGCCACCGAGCGAAACAACTACATAGCATTAAATAAACAACGATGTCATAAACGTATTGTACGTATGGCACATTTGAACATGCCAATCACTAAAGTGACGTATTTTTTGTACGGAGATGTGCATGTTGATACATTATGTTTACAAATGAAAATGGAAAAATCACTCCCCCCCCAATGTGATGTTTACTTAAAACATATATATGCGATTTTTGATGCACTTTAATTTTTCACAACTCAAAACACAACAATAACATAACGGCCACACATAACCACATGCACGAGTAGTGAGTGTGTACGGTGTGTGGCAGTGTATTGAAAAGAACATCATTTGCCATTCGCCATAAATAAGATTACTTTTTTGCTTTTGCCAAATGACCAGAAATTTCCATATATTTTTCTCTTATTTATTGCTATTTTTTTGTCCTCACAACCATAAGCATCAACTTTGTTGGTTTAGCAAATACAAATAAGACCACGTAACAAGTTATGTTTTTGTTTTTGTATTCGTAAATAAACCCCAAATAATGTGCACGTTTTCAATAAAAGCAAACCTATGTGACACACTACGCATGCTAACACACCCACATATACTCATGCTGCACGTACGAAGAGTCCTTATGGCGGTAATCGTAAACTGAAGAACATACTTGAAATCCTTAAAGTAGAAAAACTATATAAAGTTTTCTTTTTACCTTTTGTTTGCAAACAACGCAAAATACCTGGTGCACAACATGTCATAAATGGCTTGTGTATGATGCACGCACAGACATTACGCAATTCCTTCTTGATCAAATCCACGCTCTCACATTTGTATACCAAACAATTTATCATAATTTATCATAGATTGTAATACTTGTGCTAAAAGTTCGGGCAAGGGCGTGGCTTTTTATAAAAAGAAAAGTGCTTAGCGAAGTTATTTTAACACTAAGAACAATAAGATTGATTGTATACAATTCGGTCCTAAGTGGGTGAAATTGTGCAGTGTTACGACTTGTGCTTCTATAAGTGGTTGTTGAAAGTAATTTTTTGCGCAAATTGTGCCCAAAGTGTTTTAACCTATTGTTAATTATAATTAATTATTCAAGGCAAGTTCAACTCAGACTCAACATAATCTTTGCAGCTATTCAAAAAGATCCAAGGGCCTCTCCCATTTGGCGATATTCGGGTATCCGCGCATCTTTTGCAAAAAGTTTTTTATATTAAATGGGCAAAACCAGTGAAGATGTGCACCCACAACTGACAAAAATTATTTCTATTTCTATTAGTTCTTCCATTGACGAACCGCAAATGAGCTGGACCGTATAACAGTCACGTCCACGAACTTATAATAAATTTTAATTCTTTCTGTTGTATATCTCCCACGCCCAGATTTCAAAGGTGGGGGCATCTAAAATTTGACTTAAACTAAATAAAACTTTTTTGAAAATCAAAAAATTTTGGATGCTCCTACACTTATTAATCAATTGCAATGACATTTTGCAAAATATGTTGGGATACCTTAGAGAATATTGTGGACTAAGTAAAACATTTGTTGTACAGTTTTTGGGCGTTACAGTATTTATCAATCTCCGAGAAGGAAACTAACTCGCGGAACTTCGCCCACATTTCTTGAGCAATCCAAACAAATTTATCGCAGAGATATTTCCCCCCTAGAAGAGAAACTTAGGCTATATACGAATTTTATTGGACTGTTGGCTCAAAAAGTCCGTACTTACCAATCCACACATATTCACTCATTTTAACCTTTGCAGGGTGTATTTTTTATGCTATGTTCCTAATTCTACACCGAAAATAAATGTTTCTATGATATTAAGGCACAAAGTATAAAATATGTACAACAATGTACATATTTGTATGATAGAATAAGAAAGCACGACCTCTACAACGTTTAATAAAAGGCAACGACTTAATAAGTTAACCACAAACAGTAATTGAATCTGCTTACACTATACTACGTACTTAATGAGTTGTAAAGTCAATGAGTTGGCTTTGGTTAATAAATGTCAACATTAAGTCGTGCATTACAGTCTACTACATACTGAAAAGACTTCCTTAATGAAAACAATTTCACTGAAACGTACCTTATTGGGAGCTTTTCATTATTGTTAGAAGAATTGATCCACGTCCGCATATTAGAAGCGATATATCTGAAAATATTCAAGTATATACATAAACACGTTAAAAAGGGCAATTAAAAGTTAATAAATATTTAATAACGCTTATGGCTTATCGTGGATGCAAACTGTACAACATCATACCGCCCATATGATTAGTGATGTGCTCTGTGTTACTTACTCAATAATGTAATGTATCTAAATGGTATAGAGCAGAGGTAATGATCTCATAAATCAGTAAATCTGTGAAATTTCAAAGTTTCTAAAAACGTTCATTTGAGAAAAGTCGTGACAGATAAACAAATAGGCGCTTAGGTGAATTACTCTACAGGTGTACAGTAAATGTCATATTTTATTATACCGCTATTCCGTCTGCAAACATATGTCAAAGACTCGACAATATATTTTGATTCCAAGTCGATAGGGACATGTCCGTCGGTTGTTGGCACTCTCACAGTCGTAAATTTCGAGATATTGAACTGAATTTTTCTTCACGCACTTAGCTACTTAAATTGGGCGAAATTGGTTGAGGTCCTCACCTACAATCGAAAAAAATCTGTAACAGTCACAAAAATTGAGCTATGAAATCAAAATTTAGTACAAAATAGACACGATTTACAAAATTTACAAAATGTCATTCTCGGCGTAAAACTATACTTGTATGTTAATCCTTGTTGAAAGATGAAAAATCAAATAAAACAATGACACTTGGCTATAAACTAAAAATAATTAATAACTTATTAAAGATACCTAAAACTTTTTATCTAAATACCCTCCACTATTTCCTCCAAAGTAGGCGTGGCCCTTACTTGATTACGTACTCTAATATTGTGCATTTTATCATTTAATGAATGAGTTTCAAATAAAAACTTATTTCACAAGTATTCGAGGATATTTATCTACCTTTGAAAGCGTCCAATATCAGAACTTTGTTGAGCATTCACAATTACTAACGTGACTATATAATAAATTAATTAAAGGTCTGTGCAAGATGAGACCGCGTGATATATAAAATAAATACTTTTTATATAATTTTCCCGTTCCAGTACAGAGAAAACTCTCCGCCTTGGCATATAAGAAAATTTTCATGAAATATTCTTAATAGTGCAAAATGTTCATAATTGTCCACTTTTTTGCTTTTCACTACATTTAACACGCCTTCTTTTACCATCCATATTATTGAGAATTTTTCCTTAAAGCACCCGCCCCTTTTATTATCCACAATACGCCGATTGCACAAGAAATGTGTCAAAGGAGAGATTTAAACATTTTTACAATGGAGAGTACGAAAACATTTCAAAAGAAATTATTATTAAGGAAGTTATTCGGAAGAATTGTTCGAATGATTGTGTTTGAAAATGAAATCGTACATGTTTTGGTGGCATAAGAAGAAAAGAAATATTGTTGCTTAAATATTTCTAAATTTATTTTCCTGACGTTATATCCGCATTATAATGCACACCACACACACACTTTATGATTTTTAGAAGGAAAAAAGAAACTAAAAACGTAGAAATATTATAATGTTTTTTCATGATACCAAGAGGACCCAACGGAATTCACCAAACAGCTCTGTACACTATTTACGAAAAAGTTTTCCCTGCTGCTTTTATCGCCTTCTCTGCTTTTAGCCGGATTTAATATGAAATATTTAGCTAGCTCCTCCCCATCCTCGTACCCGCCGTATTATTATTTTTTCCATGCAGACACATGTTTATGTATCAACCCTACACGTACGCTTCGTTCAATACATTGCATTAGAGATTATCGATAAAACTATTTATTTATGTTTCTAATAATGCAGTGTAACGGTTATACGTAAAAGCCATTTGGAAAGCTTGTAATTTAAGATCAGACGAGAAGAATCCCGATGCTACCGTGAAGTAGCCAATTGGAACATTATACATATTCTTTTGCCCTTTATTATGCTCTTGTTTGAAATTTATTTGCTTTGTTATGGCTGCGACTTGTAATAGCAGCCAATACTGGCAACCATAGAAACCATTTGCTTTAACATGTTTGCGACGGCACTACATGAAAGTTAACGAAAACAAACGAAATTTTTTAAAAAACTTTGAAACATGCAACACAAGACCATTGCTTGATTACATTTAAACAATTTCTGTATTGATTTTTTCCATTGCCCTCTGCGCATAACACAGTGTAAGTATTGTTGGCAAACTTCTTCGAGATAATCAACAAATATCGATTCTAAATGAGAAAAAGGTTAATTACGTAATCCACCCACTACTCTAGGTGTACAAAATTTCGAATCGCTATTCATTTGGCTTCGACAGTATCAAGTTTTCCATTTTATTATTTATTTATATATTTTTCTATTCGTTTTCTCAATGTAAAGGAAAAATTGATAGTTGTCTTCGATCGAAATAATAGTAAATTACTTTATTCACTTCCTTCAACACAACAGTAAATCTTCGAAAATATTTGCCAAAAATTATATACGTACCGTATATACGTCTATATAACTTATATTTAATTATTTTTACCATTTGCCAGAGTGGACAAACGCGGCAACCAGAAGACTTTAGTTTTTAGTTGTTTTCGTTTTGGTTTTTGTTTTTGTTTTCGTTTTGCCATTTTTCTTTTCCTTATGTTGTTGTTTTGTTTCCTTAATCTTAAATGAATTTTGTGTAAATCTGTTAAATTATGAGTTCCGTCTAATGGAATCTGAAGTGATTGTTGGGTCTACCGTATGCGGCAGTGTCTACAACATGGCTCTCTCTCATGGCTGTTCTTTTAATACATATATAATACAAGAATAAATGATGCCGACGACAGTGACGGCCATGTTTTTTTCTTTGTTTTTGTTACTGTTGGAGTTGTTATTATTATTATTTCATACACAAACACTAGCGCAAACAAAACGTCACACAAGCGAGAATCAAAGAGTGGCTGCACACACATACGCATTTACCATAAATTCAACGGTTTATATGCAACGAAATACTCGTGCATTGAACAATATATTGTTTATCGATTATTTAGCATTTGGCTGCGTTAGGCATATCTTTACGTGGCTTTCAAAGGCTTCTTTCCCTGCTTTACAAGTTAATTCAATGCTGCACGGCTGCATGTAAACGCGCTCCTCTAACTCTACGTTCATTTGACTAAATGATTAAATTATCGTGATGCAGACGTTCGTACGTAATTGGTGCAGCATGCATATACATTATATTTGATTTTATGTTTATACGCTGAGGGCACATGCTTCGCCATGTCGCTGCGATGAATGTCGTGCTCACTGGTGTTTCACTAATAAAAACGAAAAATTTATACTCAATACAAACTCACCCAGCTACACATGTTATATAATTAGCCGCGAACTGCATCATCACAAAAAAAATTGATATAAAGATTTTTAAAATATTATCTCCCAACTGGTTGGGTCTCCTTATAACTTTGTTGGTGCTTGTCGGATTTCGTTTTTGTTCAAATTTTGTATTTTTATACGAAATTAAAGACTATACCACGGAGCATAACAATGATTGCAAAATTGTACTTTTTTATATATTTTAAAAATCGCGTTTCTACTTATATTTGGCCATCAGGAAATGTGTAGCCATCCATGTGGTGCTGAAGTGGATGCATTCGTGTCATTAAAATATATATTTATTGGGGCAAACTGGGGCATCACTTAACGGTTTACGAAACTGCTATCGATGTGCACTCATAACTAATAACTAACATTTAATCGATTATGTTTCTTGGACACTTTGTATGGATGGAGTTTGTCAAAGCCATGAATGTATAGCATTGGATTGTTACTCTTTGTGGTGTACAGTTTACATTTACTAAAAGTTTATTATAAGGATGAGTTTACTTTCTTTTTTGCTATACAAGGAGTTGAGTCTTTTACACACGTATACCAACGTGTAGTTTGTCTGAGAGCCAAGTACAAATCTCCAAAAAAGCAACAGAAAAAGAAGAAGCACTTCTTAGTTCCAAATAAAATGAATTTGTTAATATACATCAGCTCGATACTTCAAATGTGTGGCGATGTGTTCAAAAGCAGGCAATTCAACGTAGGAAGAGGTTTTTTGTAAATGCATACCTTTTTTAAACTCTAATTGGGTTTCGTAGTCTCCATGCATAAAAGAGTTTTTCGGTTCCATTTCTAACTGTGTAACTAGATTGAGCAGCTAGTTGTTAAATGGCATCAAACAAACACTTTTACTTTTGCATTGCCTGCTGTTTGGAGTAGTTTTCTTTTCGGTTTTAATTTTCCACGCTCTGATTTGAATTTAGGACTGAAGTTTATGAGAATTATGAATGGCGGCGATATTCTAAGTTGTTCTTAACGTTTGCTTTTAACTACACGACTTCTTTAAATTATGACCACCAGACAAGTGTGATCTTTTAAATGATTATTATTGAACCGATTGCTGTTAAAAAGATGCAGGGACAGAATCAGAAGTCAAAGTGAACATGTAAAGAATTCAACGTATATGCTGGTAGGGCATTGAAAATGTCTACCATACACCAAACTACAGATTTTTTTATTGCGTTTAAAAAAAAAAAAAACATTTGAAGCCTTTCTGGTAAAAACGAAAGTGAAACTGTTCCTCTCAATGTTTTTATGTATGCGAACGTAAAATGTTCATTCATTGGTTTGCATTGATTTATTTTTACCCTGCCCTACCACATTATTGTCTGGGGTATACTGAATTCGTCATTTCGTTTAATGCTATAAAATGGAAGCTCATAAAACCTTATAAAATATATACATGCTGCGACAAATTTTAAGCCGTCTTAGCTACGCCAGTGTTTCCCTTTGCCACTGTCGCCAAAATTTGAACTATTGGGCCCTTATTTGGTTCAGTTATCCTTAATCTATGTAATGGTTGAAGAAATGCAAATTTTGTTAACAGCCTACAATAACCAAACATCTCTTTAAAATGTGACGCACATAATAATAGAAATACCACCGGCACAGTGTAGTGTGTAGTAGTATGTATAAATCCGAAGGGTGTCCCCCAAACCAAGATAAACCAAAACAGTTTTTTTTTTTGTTTGCTTCTCAACTCTTTCAATACAATTATAATTTATGGTTGGCGGAGCGAATGTCTGTTTGATGAATTTGACCTGCTTTTGGGATAACATGTTCTCCGTAGAGGCCTGACAAACTCATAAAAATGCTGAATTTTGAACAGAAACAAAGAAAGCAGAAAAGAGTTAAAAATATGTGTTTATTTTTATGGCCACGTTTCGCAGAAGATGTTTGCCTGCGTTCTTATGTGATGCACTCTTTTGAATGGTGCATAAATATATTGTTTTTGTTGTTATATTGTGTGGATTGAGTGCAGCAACCACATGCCAATTACGGACGTAAACATTTGTACATATATTCGTCTATTTCTGAATTGTTTTATATGTGTCCACAGCCAACAACACAAAGTTGTTTCTTTCACGCTTTTTACTGTGAAATATTCTACTAAATAAACATTTTAAACAGAAATAGAAAATGTGACCCGCACACAAAGAAATGTTCAGGCATGTGTGTAGATATAATGGTTGATGTGAAAGTATTTTATAATATTTCATTGACTACTTAATAAATGTCCTTTTTTAATTCACACAGTTATGTTATGTACTTAATGAAAAGCTTTTCATCTTAATTATGTATGACGCTGTACTACCTATATACCGATACAAATATTGGCCAACATGCATAAATAACTTCAACATGTAATTATGTAGCGTTGTTATTGTTATTATAAACAGTCGAGGGACCCTTTATAACAATCAATAAAAATTTGCTGCTACCGGGCACTCACTGTCATTATAATTTATTCTCGTTATGTAAAAAACAAAATACAGGAAATGTATTTAAATGTTTATTTTGAATTAAATGTTGAAGACTTTATTATTGTTGTTATTCTCAGACATATAACACATACACAATTACACTCGAGTAACTTAAATTTGAAATAATATTTCGATGGAATTTTTTATATACCAAAAAAAAAAAAAAAAAGAAAAAAACAAGAAAAGAAGACATAATCGTTAATTAATGTATGAGACATCAATAACAAAAGCAACAAAGCCAACTTAGACAATTTATTTCCTTATTTGTACAAAGCCTGTGCGTCCACGTTCATCTCGGCTTCTTAAGATTCCTTCAAATTGCAAAAGCGATTGATTACATGCTATAGTACGATTATGCTTGAGCGTAATATGAAATATGTCATGTGGAAAGGGAGCTGCCCAAAATCTAATAATAATTCACGACAACAGAATTATCATTTATAAATAATGTGCGACTTTTTATAAAGAAAAAATACATTAGTTAAGGGTAGAAAAATGAAAAAATACGAGACTCTGAACTGTATGAACGTACATGTTGCCTAAGTATATTCCAACGGTCATCAAGGCATGCGTTAATTTAGATGGAATTGTTGAAGGTGCTGCAAAATTAGGCAAAATACTATCAACCACCGGCAATGTACTCGGATTTAATGTAAAATTGGATGACGTGCGTGATTTATTTCAAATTCGCAGAATATGTAGCTGCATACCATGTATTTGCTTATAAAAGAGAGGAACCTCTTCCCAACTATATTTTCCAATACAAAGGAACTTTAGAATAGTAATAAATAAATTTTTATTTTTATAGCTTAAGAAGTACACGATATTATCTCCGAAATAAATTGTAATTTATTGTTTGTGAATTGAAGTTTATGAATTAATAGGAGGCTTTGTCAAATCCCAAGTCAAATCTTATTCAAATGCAAAGTGATTCACTATCACTATCGGAAACAACGCAATACATGACTAAGCTCAGCACCACGTTGCGTTCCAATGTATGTCAAACCTTCTCATTTCGCAGACGTAATGTTGATTTAAATATTTGCACGAGTATGTAACAACAGAAATCTACTCCGTAGTGTACGTGGGTTACGATCGTTCGTTTGCTAAGCGTAAGGTAACGATTATTTTTTTTTTTTTTTTTTTTACTATAGGTATCAACATATTTCTTGTTATTTTATGTACAGACATGGCGAGAATGGCCAACATGGCCAACACGCAGCATGTGGTGGAAACGATTAAATACCAAAAATATCGGCAAATATCTTATTTTCAATAAATACATTTATTGATTATAAAGGCGATGTATAAACTGTGAAATATATAATGGTTTATAACATATTTAAAGAGCACCTGCTTTTTATATAACTGCACACATATGTGTATACATTATATATATGAAAACGAAATGGCGGAAGGACCTCTGAATAGTTTGGAATTGCAGAATATCTTATTTAAAATATGTAGATGGTTGCAATGAATTGGCTCCGCCCACTTCATTGTAATGGCAATAAATAAATTTTAATAATGAACCAAAAGTATTTTCTTGTACAAAGTTTCAATTATTTGGCTCAATTTGGGTTTTCTTAAAATGAATGGACACCGAAAAGAAGAAAAATGTAAATTTTTTTTTACAATTTTCATGAGATGAAAATGGCGACGGGCATGTTAGTGTTAAATAAAGGAGTACGAAAACGAAAACGATACTTGAGTCCCAATGTAGTTCAAATGTAATTTAACAATGTCCGTAATGCTGTGTGCTTGAGTTTTTTATGTGTTTGTATGAGCTCGGAAAAATTTCACTCATTACGAAGGCACCTATTAAACTTCCCTTCAAAAGCCACGTCCACTACACAGGTGATTAGAGGTATGTACTGCATCTAGCAGTTGTTGAAAGAGTTGTTGCGCAATTTACTAAAAAGTCGGCCGTTAAGTTGAAGCGTACTTAAATAGTCTCATTATTATGGAGGGTATTCACGTTTTGGCCCACGCCAAATACAACATTTTTACTTGTTCTCACTGCATATAATTTTTATTATAATAAAACAATTCATTTTTCATAACTTGAATGAATTACAAACAATAAATTCTGGAATTACATAGAAATTAAAAAGTCGCATCAAGTAATATTGTATAAACGGCAGAACATTAAAAAGGCATTAAAAACGATTACTGTGCATATAATGGGATGCATGCATATATGACCGTTCGTCGTAAACTCAATGTACTTGCGGTACCGGTTTCTATTAAAAAGCCGCAAACATGTTTTATACTGATGGCTTGGCGCATGTGGCTGTGAGTCATTTCCATTTGCACTTGACTTGATGTAATGAAAATGCAATCGCCTTCATGCACAATTGATTGAACAGATTCATACATCATGGTTCATACATCATTTTTATACAAGTTTTTTAAAATCAAGACCAAAGTAAAAGGCTTTTATCGTTTGTTGTGCACGCCAATCAAAATCAATAAAATGCAAAAAGACCAAGTGCACTCCTTGCCGCCGTTTGTAATTATTGGAAGAATGATGATGGAAGCTGGATGCTGATGGCTACTCTGCTTACGCTCAATATAAATTATACTGCCTATGGAATTGTAACATGAGACATATCCTTTCGTGCAACATTTTTGTTGTTTTTTTGTTCACATGTGAACTTTATTTTGTTTATGAAAGGTCAAGTACTCGCATTCAGGAAAAAGTTGGTTAGTTTTTGAGAAAATACGAAAATACGTTCATTTCCAGAAAATATTTTTATCAGTCACGCGGCATTTTTGTAAAGCATGTTTTAAGGATGCTTGCTGGGTATTTATGAAAAAAGTTTACTTAGAAATTGTCACGGGAATCTCAAAAAGAATCAAAATTCCTAATAAACGCTCTGAACATTTGAAGTTTATCCTAATAAATCGGAAAATGGGATAATCAGGTCATAGCCAAACGGATTTAACCAAGGACTAGGTGTGAAAAATTATAATTTTTACATGTGAATTTTCAATTCTCACGCATATATCTGACTCAGTCAGTAGAACAGATTATGTTTACAAGAATGAGCAATTCACTGACAATTCGGAAAACGTTAAAACTTAAATTCAATAAATATTATTTTACGCCTTAGTACCTAATAATTAATATACTATATATATATATATGTATAATACTTTAAAAATGCTTTTTTGCTCATACCCGCTATTAAAATCCCATGGATTTGTTTTTTAGGATATGATTGCCATTTAAATATGTCGCCGCTTAATTCCTGTTCTTGCATTTTTTATTTCTCGAGGATGGCTATAAAACGTGACGTTAGTAGCATTTTTGCAAATTTTAATTTTTCTTTAATTGATGTAAGATGTTTAAGATCCTCGAGAGAAATTTGAAACTTTCCCAAGAACGTGGAAAAACATATAAAAACAACATGACTCCAAAGAGCACACACAAAAAACACAAAAACACAAAAAACATTATTATAAACTTAAAAAATGAAAATGTCGCTGGTGGGGTACTCAGGACAGCTTTGGTGAATAAGTTGTACAATACCTTTCTCGTACGATACCTGTAAACGCGGGTACTTACATACATGGTGCAGGGTAAGCAGGGAATGAAGCGCATAAATAAAATTTCTCCTCAGGCACAAAGCAAATCACAAGTGCATGCACATACACATACACATACTCGTGCACATAGTCATCATCTCGTCATCAAGGCCCTCGTACTTGGTTCAATATTGCAAAACAGGAAAACGAATAACATTTCTAATCTGTTTGCATGTAAGTTGTAAAATTGTGTGCTTTATGAAGCAAAACCTTCAGCAGTGCAACCCAAGCATCAGATCAAAGCACAATTGCAAAATAACCATAAAAGGCATGCGACAGAGAAAACGTCCAACGAGGTTTTGTATTTTACAATTTCAGCACTGCCAAGCTAATGTAGCAGAACAGACTAGAAAAACAGCGGAACTAAAGCACAAAACTAAATTGTACACGTAACAGCAGAAATGAGAACGCGAATAACAAAATGGAAAACACTCGTACATACGCACTAAATGTAAAACAAGAAATTATTGTTGGCTATAATTGCTGACGAAGGCGACATTCACGCCACATTACATAGAGTAATGCAGCAAAACAACCGAAACTGCGCTGCACCAGTTAGAATAAATGCTCAGCGCTACAGTTTCACTCCACTACTAATATTAGAAATTGCAACTGCACACACACTTGAATAACGAAACGAACAGTATTTTTCTAAATGTGTTTTTGCAAGATAAAAAGAGCTTGAATAAGTGAAATCACAACAAGTGAAAAGGGGCTATATTAGGCGTACACCAAATCTAGGGCACCAACCATCATCCCACTTACTTGTAAAATAGATCAAGGAAAAATATACTTTGAATTTATTTGCACAAACATGCCTCCAATGTAATTAGTTTCTAATGATATTTAGTAGTAAGGAACTCCTATCCAATCACTTTGACAAAGTTTCAATTTTTCTCTCATGAAATCGTGGACAGACGCGCCCATTTGAGATAATGGCGTATTTTGAAAAATATTTTCACATATTTCTTCATGTAATTAAAGTTTTTAACCACGTTAACCGAGCAGAAAAATTTTCATAAGTTTCTTCCGGACCTACACGAGGAATACTCGAGTAATATTTGTGATCAGCTCGGTATCTAAAGTTTTTCCGGCCGTCAAAGTTCCCACAAAAAATGTTAAAAGTCACACTTTACTACTTTTCCTTTTATTATTAAAATAAAATGTGGGCGTGGTTTATGTATTTTTCAATCGACTGTTAAAATTTGTGTTGCATTTAGAAAAGCCGTCGTGTCGTAATTGTACCTAAACACGTACATATACGAACATATATACTTTGTGGAGCGCCTTGCGCATCTTCTTAGTTGTTGCTAACGGTATAAAATACTTGATATACCCTCATCTCATATAATGGGCGTAACAGAAACGTAACGAATGCATGTTAAAAACATTTGTAGCGAAATATTGACCTAGTTAGAAAGTATTGAGTTGAGGACCCAACACTGTGGAGCAAAATGTTAAAATTCTTTCATTTCACTCTATGGACGTAGTATTCTCTGAAGTACAAAAATGCCAAGTTTAATGGTTGTCATACCTTGTAATTTATGAGTGATTCAAGAAAATCCCCTTAAAAAATTATTCCTAATTATCCTTTGTGGGTGATTTAGCGAATTTTCAATTTTCAACCCTGCACCACTTGTGGAAAAGCCTTAAACTTAATGTAGTTTGCGCGAATGTTTGTAATTTCTTAGCGGCAAATGCCGCACCTGCCTTCAAATATACGCATCGAATCGATTTAACAATGTCCCTCTGTCCGCCTACCTATGTAAATTTGTGCGCAACCCATAGGTTGCATTTTCTGCGATATTTTGATGAAATTTAGCACAAGGGTAAATATTGTCACATAGAAGATCCATATTGCAAATGGACCGAATCGAACCATTTTTAGAACGTCTACCCATATAACGATATTTTTCGAAACTACTTGGAAATGCCTCGCGTTTACATTCACAACTAAATTAATTGTAGCATACTTTGTGGAACCAAGTGGTGTTAGGTATAAAATAATCGGGCTTGATCAACTAGAACATTTACATTTGTCAATTTTCAGATTAGGTTTATACTCGTTGAAATATGTTTAATGTCGCAAAACTTTTGCAATATTGATACAAAAAGGCATCATTAAGGATGCGGACTAAACCTATTTTTTCTATTTTTATGTCAAGTGTCAATAATTGCCACCACCTTACTCAGTTGATCTAGTCATGTCTCTCTAACTTTCAAACTTTGGTTTTGGAAGATCCTGGATGTTGCTTGATATTGTAATTGGACAAAATTACTCAAGCAACACTATTCAACAAAAATTGAAAAAGCAGCAACATTTTTCAAAAGAAACTTTCCCAATTAAGTCATAACATACAGATTGACATAAGAAAAGTATTCTTTAGAGGATATGGTTTTATCGGTGGTGGGTATTCAAGATTTGCCCTGGGCCAAATGAGGCTTTTGTACAATTTGATTAATAGTATACGACTACATATAAATGTTACTGGATATTTACAATACTCACCAAACTCACTCACAAAGGTACGTTTAGCACTACTTAGCGATTAGCGATTAGTGGTTGGTATTGATTTTCAAAAATAAAAAACTTGTACTTTAATAAATAAATGAAGCGCGTTCTAATTGAAAAACAAAGTGCGATGCGTTTACTGGCCCAACGCGTACACTTTAATAGTATTTAAATACTTCTGTATTTACATTTATGCCATAATTTCATAATTGAACAAAAGTCTCGCAGCGAATCTATATCAACAATAACATATAACGGACAAATAGGGGCGTATTGGATACGCATTTAATACATTGCAGCATAACAAAAGGCAATTAATGCAGTAGAAGAATAAATTTAATTTTACACAGCAAAATAGCAGCAACAACAACTGCGTCAATCACCTTCAACAACAAACAAACAAACAAACAAACAAATAAATAAATATGCGTTAATTTATTGTGTTTTGTTTCAGGTTGAAATAGGAAACATTTCCAAACAACAAAAACTCATGATTTTTGTGATTTATTCCTCTCCCTGGTGTTGCGCTTTCATACACATGTTTTGCTGGAATTCGACTTTTTTTCATAAAGTTGTTTACGTTATACGTCACTATTCGGGGGACGGTATATTGACTTTGTCGAAATGTCTGCAACGAAACGTAGCTAAATTTTCCTATTATTGTCGCTACCAAAGTACTGTGTGTCCTTTGTGAATATTGCTTATTTAAGATTCGCTCTAAATCGATTTTGCGTTTTTTGTCCTTAAATAACTTTTTAGATTTTTTCTTGTTTCGTACAGATTGTAAACAAGTGAGTTTTGTGTCCAATAAATGAATTTATGTCATGCAGATGGAATTAAATAAACTCACGCACTGTTTGTACATGCGTCGAGTTGCTGTTGAATGGCTTGACGTGTAGTCTCGGTGACCGTGCGTAAAAGTCTACAATGTTGGGTCTCAAATAAACATAAAGTCATGTTCCCTTCCCTTGCATACTCTACTATTTAGGGCACTGTGCATATTTAACAACTCATTCCTTGAACATTGGAAATAATAAATCGGGGAGTTTTTCATTTCTTAACGTTTTCACGTGCACTGAAATATTTACTAATATTTGGTAATACTTTGAAAGTGAGTACATTTATTGTTTACTGTTTTACCTCTTTTTCGTATTTGGAAGTGTTGTGCGTGCCGCTCATAAACCCGTTAATTCTGCGTTTGTACAATGTTTTGTATGTACTCGTATGTGCTTATGACAGAAATATAATTACATATAAAACGCATTGATAATGAACCTGTCCCCACAGCTGCTTGTTCGTCAGAGTCATCCAGTTACACTGTTTCTCATTTTTATACCCCGAGACCATTTTTATATCTATGTGTGTATGTACATGTCGATACCCAAATAAAACTGAAAGATATGAAACATTTTCAAGTTTAGTTCCTGACTGATTCAGGTTAATTAGAGAGCGAAAACTCGCCTCTAAATGAAACTCTTTTCAAGGGACGAGGAATGTTAGAGCTGGAAATGAAAAATTTATGTATTTCTTCCAATTGTTGTATAATTACAAAAAACTACAATGGTTACTAAGAAATGATGGGATGCAGAATAATCCACCGGTATTACCTCAGGTATGCATTAATGTATTAAAAGCTGTTGTTCTCTCCTCTTTTTTTCGTGTAGATAAGAAGCGTACGTAATATTTGATAATTCGGTTGCAACCACCACCTGAAGCCACCTCCTCTCTGTGTGTCCACGCGTTCTTCTTTCTATAGCCATCTAAAGTAAGACTATCTATCAATAATTTAACAACAGACGGAATGTTTGTAATTAACAATTTTCAATGTTTTTCGCAGTATTTTGCTAACTTACTCCAAGAAAAACTTCTCCCATTATTGGATTGATTCAACTATTAACGGAATGTTCACAATATTGGAATTTCATTTTTGACTCGATATGCAATAAACAACTAATTAGAAACGCCCATATATCATATTGCAACTAAACATGACATCGACGGCATCTAAACATCACATAGATTGTCACGAACATGAAAAGAATGTATGGGAATGACTAGATGATGATTAGGTATAAATCAACCACCAAGAAATAATTCAATACATTGAGCGCCTCATACTGGCTTTTACGTTATTGGGTTGATGGTGTGTTGAAAAATGTGGAGGCCGCCAAAACTTCCGTAAGAAACAGGTGTATTTGGCAAGAAGCTAAAAGAGTCACACTCACTGAGTATCCAATGATACGTAAGAGAAACATCAACACAACTACAATCATATTTCGAACTATTAAGAGAGCAGAACTAAGAGAAATGAACGCACACAACTGCAAACTAATCTGTGCTAATGTTGGTGAGAAGTAAAGCGTTACATTTTAAGAGACATTTTTAACTCAACTCCTTCCGTACTGTTCTCTTTTAACTAAAGAGATGCCGCAGTTGGAGATTTTTTGAATCTTGATGGTGAGATAAAATCAAGTGAAAATTTAAAAAACCAAAAAAAATGTAGATATCAGATGTTAGACCAGCTTTCGCACAAAAAATGGACTAGTTCAGTTTAGCTTCGCACCCTGGTTCATGTCCTTGATAATCCAACATCCTACTTCTTCTTTTTTTCATTTTTCCTTTTTTATACCAATTGCGCTTGTCGCTGACACTGTTCTAATAGGATAGCACACATTAATGCATTGGAAAGACTTACCTAGATACTATCATATATATGTATATATATATGTGTGTATGTGGTGACTTGTATTTCACGCTTTCTGACTCTTTCTTACTTATCTAACACTAAATGTTTGGATGAGTTTACAATCACCTCCACCAAGCACTACTGCCTGAGAGAATATTTTCTCTCGTTTTATTAAACTTGCGCACTGACATCATTTATTGCCTTAGATGCGTTTTTTTTTTTCAGTTTTGTTTGTTGCTACGAAACCTTCAGTGTATTTTTCTAATTTTAAACTTTTTTCAATTGCTTTTCTCGAATTACTGCACAAAACGTGAAATTTCTTATGGGAAGCAGTTAATTTTGGAATACCGACACGTCACTCTCTAGCATTCTTGCCGGATGAATGGCAATGCTATGGTATGCTTATGAAATAAGAAAATATCTACGAAAAGAGTACCGGGCAGGCAGGCAGGCAGGCAGGCATTCGGTTAAGTCAGACACAGCAGGTAAATGGATAAGAAGAAGCGGGCTGCTAAGCATAGAGCAAAAAGAGGGAATGTACTATTTCTGTCTCGGTCTCTCGTTACAATGATGGCTGACGCAATGGCCACATGCAGGCATATACAAACGCCGCAATGGCTGGTAATGCTGATGTTGTTGCTTGTGCTACTTCAGATCATTGAGTGTGTGTTTTCTGTTTAATTGTGTCCGTCTTACTCTAACATCATGAACATCATGGCTGCGTCGGCATTTTGATTATGTGTTGTTGCTGGTACTCTTAAGTAGAACTAATAATAATATGAACCGTCGGTTGCTTAGCATAGCCGCAATATTAAAAACTTTTCAAATAAAAATTTCCAATTAAAAGCTTCTATATTCTTCCAAAGTTTAACACTCTTACGAACGATTTATTTAAATTATGCCCCGAGAGTTATATGAATCGTTCCATTACGAACATCCAGCCTAAATGACTGATTCTTAATTTTTAAAGCGATTCCACTAGAACTTATATACGTTATGCCTCAATGCCGAAAAGTTCAAGTTAAGCACCTGTATACGAGTATGTAGTGCGGTGGTGGAGCTTAAAAGGTGCGACCACCAAAATTTTATCGTCCTATATGGATATAAGATCCGCCCCCCAAATAACGCTATGAGTCTTTATACGATGAAATATTAACATTTCTAAAATTTTCAAATAATTTCGATGCAGAGTTTTAGAATAGTTACTAGCTTAACCAATGACTCAAAATAGAAGGGTGGGCCATTTTTAGAATACTTTTCCTTACGTAACCCTTTTTTACGAAGTGACTTGAATAAAAAGTTTCGCTTTTACTGATACAATAAAATTAACACTTAAGAACATATCTCTCTGCTATCTCTCATAAAAAGTACGCTTTTGTGATTACTCCATTTGTCGCTGTGCAAAAGAAAAAAAAAGCTGAGTAGTGTAGAATGACTTAGTGAATAAGACTTCAAGTTTGGCAAAATTGTTTGGAAGACTTAGTTCAGGGATTCTTATTATATATCGGGAAGACGACAGGCGAACATTTCGAAAAAAACCTTATTGATAGCAACAATTTATTATATTGCCCAAGACTTGGCCTGATCCAAATATAAGTTTTTTACTCATATAACAAAAAATAAATTAATTTGCAGGTGAACAATATAACGTTTATCACTAATACTACCGTTCCCTTCAGTGGTGCAAACTTTTCGACAAATTAAACACAGACTGCGTCTTATAAAGAGAATCCAAAAATTGAAAATGATTTTGATTTGACTTGACCTAACTCAAATCAAGTTTACAGGAAAGGTTTGGATAGATGGGTTGTTTACTTTGATTCGTTCAGCAATTTGTTCAATTTGGAACAACAACTCGACTATAAATGTTTCGAAAAATAAACGAAAACAATACAAGAAAACGTATATCATGATTGCTACCGCACAATACGTACCAAGTATAAATAATTTAAATAAACGTTTGACTTGAAACGTGACGAAAGCGAACCATTAAAGTGTGCCCCATACATATCTAGAACTTCGCATTACATTTCACATTGCGGCAGTGACCTTGTAGGAAATGTTCTAGTAAATGAGTGACGAAACTGGTTCGCCTTATTAGAACGTTTCCCTTTATAATGGCCTTGCCCTTCATCACAACCAGCTAAGTAATATTCATATTTTCCATAAAGGCTGACCTTCAGTAAGTTTCTTACTTTTTTCCACTGTAGTTAAAAAATTAGAGCACTTAAGCTATGTGGCAGATGATACAGGGCAGTGAAAGGGTTTACAGCATCTCAGGCCAGACGACTAACTAACAAAAACATAACATAACAGTAAGTCATAAACTAATAAAAGGGCATAAATAAGACACGGAAATGTGTATGTGACCAAGCAGTCATTACTGCTGTTGCTCATTGATTGTTTAGTGCATTCACTCAGGCGAGGTCAGATGCGTTAAATGCCCGCTGAGTATTTAGTGCGTTGGTATGAAGAATTATAAGATTGCTTGTTACGGTGATACTTCTACTTCTTCTTCTTCTCCTTCACTTTTATTACTTTACAACTGCCCTCATAAACGTTATTGTAGTATTTTATCATCAAATACATTTTGCCCAACTCCTTATATACACATGACTCTGCACTGTTCAAGATGGGGGTGAAAATTTTTAGGTATTTTGAATTCAAGAATTTTTCATACATCGAAATATTTCCCTTTAAAAAAGTGTGGCATTGTATTTTAAAAGGACTAATTTCTATACATATCAGGCGTCTTTAGTTTAAGAGTTCACTTACGCTCTTACATTTACAACATTTTCGCCACAGTACTTATATAACGACTTTAGATGCCATCACAGATGATCCACGCGCCGCAGGTTTTGCTATATTTGGCTGATTAAATGTTGAACAATTACTATCGAAAAAGGTTTTAAGTTTGCTTTCTTTAACAGAGAAATATTTACTTTAAATTCCAAGCGCCAACAACTTTGTTAAAGCTTTTAAGTGAAGCACTACAATACATATAATAACATTTAGAACACGTCTACCGATTTTGCCCGCGTTTCATCTGTCGACTTGATAGTTCAATTAGAGTAATCGCTCACACGGACCGCCGGGGGAATTAAATCGATTATTTTGAATGCTGAGTAAAACTACAAGTGCAATACTTTGTAGGAGGTGTGTTACAACTGTTGCCCAAAAACCAACGTACTCGCGTACATTACCGTGTGTACAAATCGGAAATATATGGTGAAAGAATAATTTTATAGATAGATTTAGACTTTTTTGAATCTGGCAAGGGTCCACATATATTATTAGTTAGATCTAAACGGCAGGAAAATATTTAAAACATTTCTTCTTCAAATCAAATTTTGTAGCGTTGTTTGTTTTTATTTATTTCTTTCAATTGCGTTAAATATTTGGGTTAGAATATAAACTGTTAGCCCATACCACGGATTGTTGTAATAAATTACTAATAATGTAAACAATTTGTATGAAGTGAACTGTGTGTACTTTCCTCTTGCTCAAATTAGTCTTTAGTTAAATCTATATTACACACAATGCACAAAAATACACAACACATTACTTAGACGCATGGGTTCGCTCATATGCATGCATTGCGGATACGTACGTACGATGTACATTAGTGACTATTGTATAATTTTATGTTGTTTACACAGAAAGTAAATTCATTTCAGACATTTTGTAATATTTGTTAGTTTGTTTGAATAAAGAAGGAGAGCTTTATACCTTGTATTATACAACAACAGAAGATATAACAAAAAAGGAGGAAAACAATAAAAAATTGTGGGGAATTTATTTACGAATGGCTTATGTGCCAATAATATTGTACTTGTACGAGCAAACGGGAAACTGCGTGTTGACGCCGCAAATTCCACGGACTCAGACTTACAGAAACTACTCTGCTATAAATCAGTGCATAATTTTTTAATAGATGTTCGTATTCAAGGTAATTGTGACTCCTTCACATATTTCTTGCTTTCTTATCCAATTAAATAATTACAGTAATAAACTTCTATATATCTTAAGCCGAAAGACATTTTGGAGCCCATTAGCTCAAGAAAAGATCTTGTGGAATAGATTCTTGCAATTTCATTTATCCCTTAGACCCCGTAGCGTATAACCCGCCACTGCTGCCACAACATACCTTAATATTAACAAAAATTTCAGTCCGTTCTATGTGCGTTCATTAATGTTTTTCAAAAATGTCAATTTTCAAAATATATCCGTTACCTACTCAGAATTATCGGAAATGTTTGGCGTCTGGGATGGTGATGCTAGTCGCAAAACAATACAATACAATTTTTTCTAAATCTCCAACGTAACGTAACGTAAGAGTTAAGTTTGAGAATTATACTTGTTTTATCTACTTGAGGACATAAACATTAAACGTTGTCCCTCAGATGAGTAAAGTTCACATAATACCAAAATAGAGATCGTTTTAAATTAGTCGTTAAAATCGCATCATTATGTCATGTTTTTCAAAAATATGTGTGTTTATAAAGTCATAGTTTCTCTCTGAGAAAACCTCAACAATTATAAACAAAGGAGAAAAGAAATATTTATAATTTTTTTTTTAAATTCATATCGCTTCGTGAGGAGCGGTCTTGCAAGGGCGGGTAATTTGGCTTGTATCGAATTACCGGCACACTCGCCACAATCACAATCACGTATAAGGTTGGCAATTGTATATTATTTAACATTAAGTCATTTGTTTGGGCTGGTACGTGATTATCTGATGTCTGTAAATCACTCTTTTTTCGCTGGGAATTTTCTTTTTTTTATTTTCTAGTGCATTGGGCCAACTGTTCTTAGTGTGGCGGAGCTCTTTAACTCTGTCATTGTCTTCTGGATTTTTTTGAATCAAATTAAAGGCTACTGCAATGGCGTCCACTGTTAAAAGCAATATCTATATATTGGAAGTCCCCTCCATCTCACGAACACATCATTCCTTATAAAGTTCAATTTACTCCTTTGTCTACCGACTGACTCGTTTAAAACAAATTCTTCTGACTAGTAAGGATTCATTTTTCTGGAACTTTTTATACCCTGCACCTTTTTTAGCAAAGGATAATTGTGATATTATAAGTTTGTGCGGGTGTTTGTAACTTCTAAAAGGACAATGGCGCGCCTTCAGCTACAGGCTACAGGTCGCATTTTTTAAGATATTGTACCCAAAGTAGTTACAAGGACAGATATTGGCTTAAAGAGTTATCCTTCTTAAAAGAAGTCTTTAAAGTGTGAAAATTCGCAAATCTTAATACTTTTTAATAAAATGTACTGGAGAATAGTTATTGAATGGCCTCATCACTCGACCGCAAGCCCCTTTCTTTATTCACAGAGTGAGTATTGTGACATATCCTCATATTTACTAGGATAACTCAACTAATCATAGCACAATTTGTGGAACCAAGTAGTGCAGGGTATGAAGTGGTTGGCGTTCACCGAATATAACATTTTTACTTGCTTTATATTTAACGTGTTATTTACATTCTTTGTGGTTTCTTGTCGCATACAATCTATGTACACGTGCACACAGTGCATTACGTGAATTGCTGTAGGACACAAGAATTTCGTTCGTGTGTAATCTTATTATTTAAAATTTATAGTTTTTCCATTTTACAAAACTTGAGTTGTTGCAGTGTAGTGAGGAAATTATTTTTTCAATTTTATATATTTTCCACTCTTTTTTTTTATAGGCAAAGTTTTAAATATTTGAATAATTTTTTTAAAATTCATCTTAATGAATAAAAAAAAAATGATTCGAAAGGAAATTTGACAGAAATTTCCTAAATTGTCTCTGGCAAGTTCGAGCTGTTACAGCGGGATCTTCAAGTAGTTCACATAATTTCTTTTCACTTCTGTTGATAAGTGTTTGAAGTTTTAAACAAGATGACTGCGACAGTAAAAGCTAACGACGGTTAAGTTACATAATAAGTAAAATTTTCTACGATTCCAGCATTTTAAGGAAAGTATCTTTGAACATATATGAGATCACGCGGTTCTAGTCTGGTCATAATTATTTTCTTTTTATTCCTGAGTCAAATTATTATAAGACCTAGACTCAAATACGTGGCAGTATCGAGTATCAAGCTCACACCGTGCAGTATAAAGCAACGTACTACCTAGAGTTGATACACCTTATCGCCGCTTCTGTCGTCTAAGCTGAACGTATACTTTAAATATCTGCTTGGTGGGTCCTTGGTACAAAGTAGTCTTCGTCCCTGGAATAGTTTTGTTCAGGATTATTTGAGACAATAATAAGAGCGCCAACGAATTACAGTGACAGTAAGATTGCAATTTAATGCAGCTCAATAAAGTTGTATGTGTGTATTTGTGTATTTGCTCCTGCTTAGTAGCGCAATTCCCGGTTTTACGACGCTGTTGACATATAACCAGAAAAGCAACTCACATGCACAAATATTAGATGGTTAAATCCCATTCCTGTCAAAAGCAAAGTGCCCTTAGTCTGTTTAAGAAAAATTGATCAAACAACATAATTACGAACTCGCATATTTTAGTAGCAGACCGTTAAAAGGTGTAGAAATTTAAAGTAGTTCAAAATTGTTGAATTCGGGGGATATAAGGTGCTCAATGATTAATATTCACTCATCAGCAATTGCTTGACTATTACACACTTCTCTCGTCCTCACATGCATCTGAAAATCATTGAAACTTTTGCTTTTACAAAAAATCTTAGAGCAAGAGTTGACCGTTTCGTTTAAATAACTTTAGTTTACTTTACTTCATTGACGTAAAATAACACAATGCAGATATGTATGTATTGCTGGTTCAGCAAAAAATTCCAATAACTCGGTTCAGCCAAATATACGAGTACGCATATAAAAAGTTTTGATGAGGTAAGGTGGAGCCAGTTATAAAATTCCACAATATATTTTTTGTTGTTTCTCTCTATTTCGTGTATTAATTTTACCACCGGAAAGTATGTATAAAACACAGAGCAAATGTCAAAACTGAAGACCATAACAAACGAAATGGGCTGCGTTCTTGACACGGCCGCAATTTTTATACGGAAACGTTTTTGGGTAGTAGCAGGGCTGCCGTTTATATGACGTTTAGATTTTCGCCACCTGAAATGTTTTAGGAATCCCAGATGGTCAGCTCTCTATTGAAACTCTACAATTGCAATTCTAAAACGTTAGAGGAAATGCAGAAGACTGAGGAAAGGAGTGGATGATCTGCCCCTACGCTTCCCTTAGTTCCCCTTTTCTGAAGTAACAGAAAATAAAAACCAGACAGAAAGACTTGCAAGAGTTTAAGTGTCGTCACTATCTTTGCAGTAGTATGTGGTGCAGCCTAAACTAATTTTTTGCGACGCTATTTTTCAGCCACAATCGACTCTTAAAGGCGTTTCTTGTCAGCCACATAGGATATGCAATTGCAACAATACGAGCAGTTTCAGGCAACACAAACACATATTCGGGGGTACGTGAGGACAAACTTTTCATGCCAAAGCTTGATTTATTGGGGTTGACGTTGATAAGAACGCAACCACAGACACATTTATAAACTCAAACAAGTTGTTACGGTCGGTGCAAATCCACCTAAAATTAAGTCATAAAAACTTGGCACAAAACCACAAAAAATTTCCCATATTTATACAATGCATATAAGCCAGCTTTGGGGGATGTGTGTACATAATGGCTGGCATGAAATCCACCTAAAATATGTTTGTTTTTAAAATCCAAACTTTTATAATAAAAATCTTTTTAACTGCATTCTATTAATGAGGAAATTCAAAAAATTTTAATCAAAACATAAATTCGCATTCGCCTCGTTATACGCCAGAGCTCTCCGTTTGCTACCGGGCTCCACCCTTATTGAAGAGAAATTCTCTGCAGTGCCTCCATAACCAAGGAACTTTTGAGTGCATTCCGTGTGTTCGTGTGTGCATATGTAACGCCACTGGGCGCAAGCACGTTATTAGCATCTGCATAATTTATGTCAGCACATCACGTTAGTGCAGGGGGTGAAATGCACTTGAAATTAGGTTTTCACGCGCACACAATACACAGCGAATGGCGTACGGCATTCATTGGCTGGCTGTACTCAAACTGCTCTAAACTCATTTCATAGGATATGTTATGGATACTAAAACAAACTGCTGCAGCTCCGGAGATAAGTGGCTGTGTGTGGTGCAGAAGTGCACATCATATGAAATTCCTTTCACAGTTTTATGTTTGCCGTTTTTGTTGTTATTGGTGGATTTTATTTGAAGTTTTTATGTTATTTTTTTCTTTTATATAATTTAGCTTTATTAGCTGCGTACGTGCTCCTCGAATATGAATTTTTAATTTAAACCTTTTCTATCCTCTATCCTCGTAGAATATGAATAGAATTTAAATTTGCAAAATTTTCTCACCACCCCTCCGTGTGAGTTGGTCTTTTTGGGGAAATTTTATTATTTTTTTGGGCCGAACCCAGTTGAACATATTCATGCCACTGGAAACTTCTACCTAGTAGGCACCACCAACTCTGGCTGGTTGGTTGGGTAAAAATCGATTTTATCCTTCATCCCTTGCTCCACTGTTTTATATTATTTCCCGGCTTGATCATCTGTCGATTTGAATCAAAAACTTTCATGCTGGATGGATGGATGCATACTTAGGAAGCAAAGTGTAATAACAACAAAAGTCATTAAAATTTGAATGTGACATAAAAAGGAAAATTGAAACATTATTGAATTCCCTTCAAATTGCAGCTGACAAGCCATTAAATGTAATATGACAAACACAGAGGCAAGCACATGCGTAGGCAGGAGTACAGCCTGAACGCATATTACACATTTGTTTTCAGCAATTTCCTTCTCTGTGCACTTTGTCTGCATTCTTGTGGCCATTATCGTGCAAATAAAAAATAAACATTCTACGCACAGCGAACCAATTAAATTGTGGCAGCGCACATTATAAACGTATTATATGTATTTGCAACCACATAAACTGGCACTGGTTTGTGTTATTGCAAACGTGTGGTACACACGACGCTAGTCATCATTGATGGCGGGCATTACAAAATCATAAAAGCGACCCGTAACCATACTTGGAGAACTAGGCCTAAAGATTATAAAGACTCGTTAATAGTGAAAAGAGTAAAAAAATGGTAACGATACCAACAAAATGTTAATGCAAACGCAGTCATGTCGTAGCCGCTCCCTTGCGAATTTCATTCGCGTCTGAAATTTACATAAATAAATATGTAAAAGTTGGGCAAACCCGTCCACGTAATACTCTACAGCCTTTAGCACACGACCTGTATTGTTGGTAATTCAACAGAATAAACAAACGGTAGACACTCCGTGACCAATCGTACGAATGAGAATTGAGTGTTGGTAAAAAATAAAGAAATTTAGTTCAATATAACCGGGGAGTTACAGCCGTGTATTTAAAGGAATATTGCATCCGTTTCCATTGCAGGGTATTTCTGTTTTTTTTTTGAAGAAAAACATTTAAATAGGAACGAGTAAGGAAGGGCTATATTAGGTGTTCAGAATTCAGTGTTTGCACCAATCGCTTCCATTTTCTATAATGAAAGGTCTA
Source organism: Ornithomya fringillina (assembly GCA_963978525.1). NCBI lineage: Eukaryota > Metazoa > Arthropoda > Insecta > Diptera > Hippoboscidae > Ornithomya > Ornithomya fringillina. The sequence goes on from OZ021691.1 coordinate 24,417,044, forward strand.
AAACAAATTAACATATAGAATATGTTCATTAAAAGTGGGCATGGTTCTAGATTTGTGAAAAGTCTTCCCTAATATTTTGGCATAATTTGATATTAGTGTCCTTTACGGTTCACCAACAGTAATGGAAAATCCCCAAAAATATATTTTGTATTGTTTGTAGCATTGTGGGTGGATCCCTAATGCGATTTAGCCCATTTTCAATAAAAATATATAAAAATTATTTGTATCAATATCTAAATTGTAAGAGTATCGGAGAAAAGTTGACACAAACCCACAGATAGACAGAAGAGCTAAATCGACTGTAAAGTCTTTTAATGTTGTCAAGAATATATAAACTTTTTGGGGTGTGATAAGCCTCCTTCTGGGTGTAAACTATAAACGGTTGTACAAAACCAATATACCCTCATATCATTATGACAATGGATATAAATATGATTTATGTGACAGGGTGCTAACGCTTTCATTAAATATGTATCGCAATGAACAATAACAACCTTCTAGAAGTAGTTCAGGGTATAAGAACCAAGTAAAAAATGAAGCATTTTTAGCGCAAAGCAAATCGTTCAATAAATACCCAAAATTGTATCAACTTTGGACGCATGCTTTAGGGCAATACACCCTAGTAAGTACTTCGTGTCAGTGACTCACTTTGAAATCATACTTATATCGATTTTATCTATTGGAAAAACACACCTGCACAAACAACACAAAATCCAACAATTGTTGTTTCATGCTTGAAGTTAACTCCTATTCTATCACAAACCTTCAGAAACCTTACACTACGTATAAGTACACATTGTATGTGCAGATATGCATGTGTGCCAATAGAATTGTAATGGGTTGGTCTTTTTGAAAATTGCGATTACGTAAACTTAACACAGAATGGCTTTAATTATTATGCCGTTAAATTATAATTACAAAAAAATATTTTATAGCTTTCAATTCAATTGGCTGCGCATCGTAATAAGCCGGCTTAGACAAGATCTTTTCAAACTACTCCCCTGTGAGTAGAAAGCATTCGTTAGAAATACACATTTACACACAAGTACACGCTTCTTTACAAATATATATAAAGCGGTAATAAAATCGAGATTTTCAGTGAATTCAATTTTATTAAAAAACTTAAAATTTTGTGTTTTTTTTATACTTTATTTAAATAATATGAGTAACAACCACAAGCGTGTGTCAAAGACCGTACAAAGTAGGTTTATTTTATTTGTTGCAAAATTAAAATTTAATTTACATATGTGCTGAAAAAGGGCGCGGTTGGATAACAGATATGCCGTAATTGGCCTTAAAGATGCAATATTACTTTAAAAGTCGCTAAAAAGGACGCAATAATTTACATACCACTCTTACAGTGAACATATAAATGTGCCGGGATTTTGTTTACATCTCCTGCAACTTAAGCAAGGATTTATTGCAATCTACAAGTGATTTGTGTTAGATAAGTGTAACAATTGCGATAAAAATGGCAAACAGCTTACTTGGACGTATGGACGAGTGCTTTTCTTTATTTTAAAAGGGACAAAAATCAAATTCAATTGTCTAAGACCATACATGCCTTCAAATGTTAGCCAAAAAAGTTCACAAGTTTTGTTTAATCAGTGTAATCATAACAGAAACCCGTTTCAGGTAATACCATTTTGTACAAAAAAATTATTTTGTATCAAGGTAGCTTTTGTTAAATATAATATTTCGTTGTAAGAAGAAGAGTTTTTAAAATTTTGAAGCAAGTAATTCCTTTTACTTTAAAGATTATTTATTGAACTTGCTCTCTCGTCTGTTCGATGCATTTTATTATGCATTAAAGTACAATACTTATGCGTGCCACTCATGTTGAATTTTTGCATAAATACACCATTGCTTGCCCTGGTATTACAAGGAAGTATTCTCAATATTGTAGTGTATCCAGAACGGCGGCCGCCATAATATGGTCAATATATAATTTTTCACAATCTCTTTGATTCATTATCAAATGAAAGGATTTGATGAGTAAAACCACTACAATTAAAAGTTCTTAAATAATTGCAATTAGTTGTTTAACATTCATTTGAAACATTAAGGTCCCTAATTGACTCCACTCGTTCAACTCAACGGTTTTAAATGTAGTAAAAGTAAATATTTGCAGATAAGGACAAGTCGTCAAAAGTTCAAAAAGTTTTAAATTAACTTAGTAAAATAGCATTCGATAATTCTGCCTCAAATCATCATATCCGTCATTCAGCTTTTTACGGTACACATCAATTTTTTCGCTTCCAAATATTTTAATTAAAAAATCTCACGGAATATAAAAATTGTTTGTATGTTAAAGCAATTAATGGTGGCCGGGTTAAAAACATGATATAAGGTGTTTATGGAAACCATCAAGCGTACACTCCCTGACGATGTGAACTTTGAAACGAGAGTTTATTCTCGAAGAGGAAAAAGAGGATTATACGATAATAAGAAGTGAAACATAAAAAATCTGTATATATAGAGCAGCGTTCATGTTAAATGTTAAGTATTTCGGGCTATATTAAAATTTCAATAGCACAACCACCCACCAATGTACAGAGTACAGTGCTGACTGACGCCGTGTTATGCATGGAAAAGTCATTCACATAGTATTCGAGTGTAGCAACGGAAGATCTTTAAGTAAAAACCAAAGTTATGTTAGATTCTCGTGATGGTCATAAAAACAACAAAATTTTCTCATATTTTGTAGTCCTTTTACACATACACACATAGGTTGCGCTGATAAATAGTGCATGCACTTACCCTGAACACTTGCATATCCTCTGCATTCGTTTGAGAATGTTCTTACGTTAAAAATGTCTTTGTATCTTTTTATGGTTTTCATGTTCTTGTCTTGTTCACATTTTACATTTACATGTGAACCTAGCACTCTTTGAAGAACGGGGTCAAATTCGCACCATGAGGGCGAGTTCCAAAGATGGAGTATATATGTAGTTCAAAACAAGTAGGAAAACTGTAGTTTGGTTAGGTTGTTATGGATTCTTCACATCTCCAGAAAGTGAGTGTGAAAATAAGTTATGGGGCAATGGTATGAAAGTACAAACTTAAGCATCGAGTTCTGCCAAAAATGATAAAAATGTAGTTTCAACTTTTCGTTCAATTTTGTATTTTTGTCGATTTTGGGCGTGGCTATCTACCGAATTTACACATTTCAAATATTGAAATATGTTTGTACAAAATTTTATTTCAAAATGACGGTGCTTGCGACCTTGGTAATGCCAACAATAGGCGGACACAGAGACCTATGGACGGTCGTTTCTAGATCGAATCAAATTTTGTTGCTGATCAATAATGAATAAACTTTGTTGGGTGTCCGACTAAATTTTGCAAACGGAATAACAAACTTTGTCTGCACCCCATCTTATGTGTAGGGTATAAGGATGCAATATTATTAATAAATATTTTTGAACAGCATAAATTTTCTATTCGATACATCGCTACATGACTTAATGGTTGATGTGTAACATTTTTGACATTTCACATAATTTCCTTTAATTGAATCTTTGCATGATTTACTTGCGTTAAACTGGAAACTTTCCGCAACTCATGCACACTCTGCTTAGTGCATACAAACAAGGAGGATGTAGTGTATTTACTTGCTTTGTATTCCTTTCTCTTGTGTCTTGTGTTACATGCGCCCTAAAACTGTTATTTTATTGATACTATTGATGATGGGTATGCTGAAACGGCTTTTTATACTTTTTTGTTTATTTTGTTATTTATTTGAAAGTGCACTTTCTTAATGGCAAGAAATTTTTGGTGGAGCCATTAAGTGAAACAGCTTTTTCGTTTTTGGGCCAATGAGAATCAATTATGCTGAAGAGCTTTGCTCACATGCAGTAAAATACGAGATCAATGCGATAGCGATGAAAATGTTAATATGACATTGATTATCGGAAACTTTCGTTGGGGCTCCAGTTGAAACGTCTTGTAAGCAAAATGGCAGCGATTTTATATGTTAACGCACCTACATGTATGGATAGGCAAGGGCCTTTTTTATTGTGGTGGACGGTAAACGGTAAACGGGTTTCTTGTTCGCTTTCTTACACCTGCCTTTTTTCTCAAGTTTATGGTAATTGCCACAGTGGAGTTTTCATTCGAAACAAAGAAACGCGCATAAATACTGGAAGTTATTATTTAATCCGTGAAACGCAGCTAACATAAGCTTGACAATTAAATAATGAATTTATAGCTTTTTATGTAGCGGAGTAAGATAATTGGACATGCAGAAAAATTATCAAATAACATGGCGCGTATACTTAATATGTTATTACTCCCCTTAAAGGAACCTTTAGAGCAAAGGATGCAAAAAAACGTGCACACAAATGCGCCAATTATTATTTTATGCCCTTAATTTTTCACCTTGGTTTCTGCAGCATAATGCCTCGACGCCATTAAAGTGATACAAATAACTAATGGCGAATTAATACAGAAATATTCCTACCTAGAATTTGTTCCAAGTCAAAGTGCGCACGTTCGTCAGTTTCATTTACATATTTCATAGGATCACAAAAATGTGGGTATTACTCTGAGAAGGGAGAGATTTTTTACTTAAATATCTCATTCTGCATTTGGACGCACTGTAATTGATACGAATTAATGCAAGACCTTCTATTGAGCTATTGCGTCAAATTTAACACCGCCTGCCCTACTCGATCATTTACGCAGTACACACAGAAATTGCTTTAAATCTTCAAGAGATCACATTTTAAGAAGACTACCAAACAAGAGCACAGTACAGTCATAGAAAATAAAAAAACGCTTTTATGGATATTTTCAATCACTATTGATATGAATTGTAATTATTGCTGCAAAGTAAGAGATGGAGACAGGCCTGTGTAAATAAATAAGAAAATTTATGGTGAGATTGGCTTACTCTGACATATATGGTAATGAGAAAAGGCGCGTATATCATGGCTTGGAGAACTGGTTAGTTGGTTAGTACGCACATATGGAGATATAAGTGTTTTTGAATTCCCTCCGATTCTATACGTACAAGTAAAAGCACAAAAGCAAAAAAAATGAAGCTGTTATCTCACACACACACACACACTTCCATAAACGAATTTTAATCAACACTGTTGGTTTTCTTTTTTCAAACCGACTTTCGACTGTCGACTGTCGACTTTGGTCGTAACGTATTTGATTGCTGGCAGAGAGTGAACTGAGTTTAACGCTTTGGAAATTTTTATAATTCACTAAAAAATCAACGTCACATTTCCCATTTAAACACGATCCAGCCACTAATAAGACAGGTTCCTCACATTTGACATATTTTTCTTTTTTGCTTCAAGAATAGATATTAAAAACATATAAACGAACCGTCATGGCCACGTAGGGGATTAAGAAGCGGCAAACTCAACTTAACTCAACTCAATGAAAGATCGCGAAAGGCTAATATCATTCTTTCTAAACTATTCACGTATAATTAAGCTCTTCAACATTTTTATGTTTAGATTTTATTGAAGGTTTTTTATATTGTATGTTTATAGCTCTGCCATTGGTTTTTACATATGGTAATTACATGGGCGCTACTGTAGTGAAATCCGCGTTTTGTTTTCTTTTTATAAATCACATATTTTATAGGAGGTAAAGCTACACATGCTTTAGTGTGGCCATGGCGACATTTGTGAAAATGGAAATGGCGAAGCAAAGCATACGACGGAACAGTTCCATTCCCTTGAAAAATTCATAGTTTGCATGTACAGTACGGAAGTGAAACTCTTAGCACATCTACCTCGTTGGTTATTCTTCTAAACTCATAATGGTGCTTTATATCTTTTTACATTCCATTTGACTCAATAATACAGAGCCAGGAATTGGTCTCTTGTTTATGTCAAACAGTAACGTTTTGAATTCTTTTGAATGCTTTATTATCCAATGAACGATTTTCTGAACACGTAAGTTTCTACATAGTCGAGATTTGTTTACTTTTCACATTGTACTCTGAATGGCTCTCCGAGGACACCAAACCATACAGAACTTGCAGAAAGGAAGAGCAAGAGTAAAAAGTCATAAAGTCATTTAAAGAGCTATTAAATCATTATTATTGCCTAAGTGACCTTGAAAGTAGTTGAGCAAGGGAATATAATAATAAAGATGAAGGAACAAAAATAAAAGGAATTTATATACATATCCACGTACCTACCCCGCACATAGTAGCGCATAATACTTAATAGCTCTCATAAACAGTACAATACAAACAAATATTTTATAATATTATTAAACATATATAGAGTGGGAAGGTTAGAGAGAAAGAGACAGAGAGAGAGAGAGATAAAAAATTTAAATTCGGGAGTTCTAGAATTTAACGGAGAGTGAGAATATTATGAATACAAAGTGATTTTAATTAAAGAAAATGTAGTAGTAGTAGTAGTTCGCAGAAAATCATTCATACTCTGAGATTCCCATATTCTTGTTATCCAGCTTAAAAATAAAATATTTATAATCTCTATACCTTAGTGATGATGGTATTCCGATGTAACATCCAAAAGAAGGCGTCAGAGATCGTACAAATAAATTCTTGATCAGCATAAAAGTATTGATGAATCTAAACATGTCCTCTGTGTGTTATTGTTGCAACTCTTACAAAATCAAATTCAAAATTATATAGGTACCGCGATCGACAAAAATGCACCTATGCAGATGAGATTCAATACACTTATTTATAATCATGACATACATCGATGTACCGAAAGTGGAGGTGACCGGATAATAACCGAGACCACAATTTACAGAAAAACTTCTTTTCGTAACTCATGTTGACACTTGCAATGCTCCGTGGCGCACCCGCTCATGGAGTTATGTAAGATTTTTCCTAAACCTATTTTTGATTATTACAAGATTATATAGAGATTTTAGGGCCAGGGTATTAACCCGATGAAGAAGAGTCATTGTAAATTTTTAATTGTGATCCATTTAAAATTTCATATTACACTTATGTGCATGCGTATGTACATGTTTATTGAGTTTCGCTAATGTCTTACTTCGAATGGCTAGCAACGCGCTGTTATTCTATTACGTGTAACATGTTCATATAAGCGTTTAACTACAATGTAGCGTATAATTAAAAATTGTTGCGTTAATCCCACTATTAATGATTTGTGCCATCAAATGCATCAAATTCATTATTTTTTTACAATTGTGTATGGATTAAGTTTTTATCTTCTGCAACGATGGAGTTCAATGAGTTACTACTCTTTTGCAAGGTTTTGCTTTTCCAAAATATGTATCAATTGCTCCTTCAAATAATGAAAAATAATTCTAATATATTTGGAAGTATGTTTAAGTGGGAGTGGCAATATGAAGAACACACGTTTCAGTTTTCATCTTGCGTAGTTTGCGAGTAAAACCTAAATAAGGTACATATTACGCAATACAGCGTGGACGCGGAAATAATTTGAAGAATGAAGAGACGCTCTATGCAAAACGAATCGAATGTCTGAGAATTAAATTTTGTAATTACGCAATCCTACGTAGATTGTTTTAAATTTTGAACTTTTTGTTAATGTTGCATGTTGCACGTTTTGTCTTACACGATATCGTATATCTTCCGAATTCCCCTTTTATTCATGTACAGATGGAGAGTTCAAGAAAAGGATAAATTTCGATAGAGACATTTTTAACACCAAATGGTGAACAGTGGCGGCCGTGAGAGTTCGAAATAAAATTACGACGTCGATTTTCCACTTTTAGCTGAAAAAATCAGTGTACCCCCAAATCATTATTTGTAATATTTTCTTACTTAAAATTTGTTGCAAAGTGTATTGCATAGGTGGAGGTCGTTTCCTCTCATAAATTGAATTGCGTATTACATACATTTTATATAAAATTTTGCTGCAAGGCGCCACATACACATAAACTTATTCTTATACAGACAGACTAATGGGCGTCACAATCAAATGCTTGTATAAAAAAGAATAAACGTCAAAATTAAGAAAAAAAAAACGTAGTAGACAAAATATTGTACATGTGTGTAAAAATCTCACACATGAATGTTATAACAAAGTAAACTGTAACAAAAAAATATAAGGCTAGTGAGAAAACTAAATTTGGTTTAGGTCAAATCTTGAATACCCTCCATATGTGCATGCAAACGGTGGGAGTGAGAGGTATATGAATACGCCCTCCAATCAACTTGTAAGTTGAGTTTTACGCTGAAAATGGTTTTTGTAAAAGTGGAGAGTGCCTGTTACCCAACTACGCAAATTTTGGCACATACATCGAGATGGAATAGTTATAGATATACGCACCAAATTAACTTATAGCTTCGTCTAGTGTGGGCATGTCTCTTGATCGATTTCATTCACTTTAATTAAAGATCTGCGTGCAGGAACTAAAAGTCTTTGTAAATTATGTCAATTAAATAACTCAAAATTTACGCCCGTGAGAATGCCCACAACAGACAGACGCACAGACGTACATGTCTATATCGACTCACTTTTTGATGCTAATCAAGAATATAAAACATTTTAGGGTCTCTCACACCTCGTTCTGGGTGTTGCAGTCGGAGTTAAAAGCTTGGTATAGCCCCCATCTTATGTGGTGTATGCTGATGTTGAAATTTATTGAAGAAATTTTAAATATTTATTGGATTGATTTCAGAATTTAACTAAAACCCCAATCAATGATGTAACTCTGTAACCGCTTGCCTTGCAAAACAGAACTGTAAGTTTTTCTTAAATACGTTTTTGAACATTCTACATATATTTTTATGATACAATGAATGGTAATGAAAAGTAAAGGCAACAATAATTCAATATTAAACGATATCCTCATTAAATTTAAGTAGATAACGAGTGTAGTCTGTGTTGTATCAAAAAAAAAAAAAAAAGCCTATGCCGTCCATATGTTTGTACAAATAAATTTTATGGAATACGAACGGCTCGTTCCTAGTATGGTGCTTTCCTCAATCACGAAATGTAGCCATGGCTCAAACACACTCATTCTAATATTAAGGATTAGTATCCCACTTAAATGTTCAATAAAATATTTGTCACATTTGAATGAGTTCTTGTTCTAGATAAAAAATACTTTTGTACTTTTGTACAAAATTTTCTTTTGAACTGATCGAGGTATGTGGAAAGAAATAAATACTCTTCTTATTATATAATAATGAGACGAATGCCACGCCAATGCATTTTTTAGTTAATTTATGTAATTTCGCGTTTCTTCTTACTTGTTACAAAAATTTTATTCAAATTAAATTCTTTCCCCTTTAAACGCAAAAGGGTGGAGTAGCAGAGCATATAATGCGCTTGTACAATTGCATCAGTATTCGAATGGTCTTCGCCACTTTCATGTAACTTTACTCATCTATAATAAACATGTCTGCGTCGTTTTTTTAGACGTGCTACAGTAAGAATTTAAGTTTTCCCTGAACCTTTTATGTTGTCAGTAATGTGATGCTGTGTTTTTTTCCCAAACGAACAACAAATGGTTGCTTTTCATTATCCAAATGGAAAGCATTACAATGGACCACGTAGAATATTTACAATTCAGTAAGGAGCAACGGAAAACTATATTTGGATTTAGGTGGAGTACGAGATACCCTGCACATTGATACAAATTTAGTGGGCGTGGCATGATGCTGTAATTGTATGAGGCACGTTTTATGTCAAAGCTCGATTACTGCACGAATTCCGGATGTTTGTTAATCGTAGGCGTCTAGCTACTCCCGTTTTTGGCACATCAATGGATAGAGTTTATATAAAAAGATGTACAAAGTTTAAATGTTTTACTCAGATATTCGTGGCCGTGAGAGATGTTCGTAAATTGTGGGCATGGCTGCAGACCCATTCCATTCATATTAAATAGAAAACTAACTGCATAAACTAAAAGTGTCTGATCAAGAAAATACATACTTTGTTGTATGCCTGATCTCTTCTTCTTCTCCTGTCAACGAAATAACAAACTTAGTATACCCTAGCATTTTATGTTCAGGGTATAAAAATAAAGGATTGTTGGATTCATTCTCAAATTAATTTTAATAAAATATATAGCTTTAGGGTGAGCATGTGGCAAATTTCACAAACACTCCCTACACCTCCATTTACAAATCAATCAAATTTATTAATATATTATATACATACATATGTACATCTGTCTGTCCAGTGCAAGTTGAGATGTTTTGATAAATATTTTTGTACAAGAACGCGAATTGAATTCAAAGAGGAAACCTATTGAAAATGAATAAGCACCCCTCCGCTAATAACTTTCCATTATGAAGGATTAATAAAATTTGGTTAAAAATAGTTAATTGGCTTAATAAGGGACTGTGGTGAATTTGGACCCGATCGAACCACAAAAAGTGAAAGTAGTTGTCCGGTTTCTCTTACTTGACGTATAATATTTAAATATTAGTGAATAATTGATCAACCCCTGCAAAGATCACACTTTACATGAAACAATCAAGTATGTCACTTCCATTGCATATCGCTTTGAGTAATGTCATTTTTCTAAACTCTGAGTCTCTAAGGTCCACCGTTTCTTCTCAGTTACGCCTAGTTACGTGATTTTTACAAAAAACTCTAATGCTTTGTCTGTAAAAGATTTTTAATTTCTTTTTTGTTAACAATTCATACTAGGACGCTAAAAAGTCATGACCCCATTATGCAATTGTGTTGTGATGCACATCTAAAATACTTGAATGTTACTTTGGAATCATTATACGCATACATCTCAATAGGCAGAGATAGTCCATGCGATTAAAAAGTAACGAGAGAGTAACCAATAAATTACACGCTCCATTTATAAATAACGCTGATAACCCCAAAATTCAATATGGTGACACAACTCGAATTTGGTTTTGTTTGTTTTTTCTTATTTCCCATTATCGACGCCATTTGAATTTGTTGCTGATACGCAAGATCATCATACGCTTCAATAAAAAGTACGAACCCCAAACGAGTTCTTATGCCGCGTACTTAGAGTTGACGTAAATGGTGGCACTTGAAAGTGTCAGGTAACAATCCAATCATGCCTTGAATTATACGCCTGATTCGACTGTAAATAATGTTGTCATGTACAATATTATAAGAAAATCACTTTTATACAAAAAACTAATAGCTCTGGGCTAATATTTACTGATGCTTAGGATTGTTGATAACGAAATATGTGAATGCTGCGTAATGCTGGGACTGGAAGCGAAGAAGCTTAGGCTACGAAATCAAAAATAACTTTGTGACAATACTACAAATTGAGTTTAGAGTAAGTAAAATGCTTCAACTCGTCCAAGAAAACTGAATAATTTTTAGTCAGCCCCAAAGGTTGGGATCTTATATCTTACACAATGAAAAATTAAAAAACGTTTGCAACAAGCAGAAGGAGCAGAGTCGGTAAACAAGTGTCTGTCTGTCTCTTATTGTTTATGTGCGTGAAAATCATTCCCAAAGATTGAGAATCCAATTCCAAACTTCACAAAAGGATTTGTATTGCATTTGGCACAGTCGGTTAAACGACGCATTCACAGTACAACAAAATGAAAAAAGAAGCAAATTTTTAAAAATTGCTCATTGAACGTAAATCATTTGATGCATTTCATATAAAAGTCAGAAAGCCGAGAGGTTTAGTGTGCAGTGGTGTATATATTAGATGCAGCCTCAAGCAAAACTAGCTTTTTTCTTGTTTTAAATAAATTACAATAAATAAAATTTGTTACAAATATATTCATTTCACAAAAAACGTAAGCACCTCCCCCTTAAGCTTCTATCCGATCTTGTGTTTTTTAATATAATATTCAATCATAGTCACATAAACTCAAAAATGCTGAAACCCTAGAACACGGAAATGCAACTGAGAATCAAAAATAAATAAAAAATTGTATCAAAAAAGTCTGCGATTGAACGATTTCGCATAATTTTTTCACAATTTTCGATTTCACAGACACATCAAAAGTGCAGCTGATTTATAATTATATAGCTAATGATAATATGCGAAGAGAGGTACGATTTACGTATACGACGTATACGTTTTTGACAACTCAATGCAGTTTGAAGAACATTTCTGTTAAAGTTCGATTTTTATAAATAATAAATTCTTAACAAATTTCATGAAAAATTCGAACGTTCTTATATGAATTTATGAATATGAATTCTTCTATGGTATATTCTTCTTTGAAATCCCACCTATTTATCTTTCTCTAATTGAAATTCTCAGCAACGGAATGTTAACTGACTGAAAAAACTCACACTCAAAAGACCCCTTCTCACACCAACACAGCCAAGTTAATAATATGCCACCACCACCATTGCCACAATAATTCGGGGTGAGTTGGTGTTGGTGAGTACGTATGTACGTATGTATGCGTTTCCTACGCTCAATTTTAATCTTGTTGGAAATTTTAAGAGTAAGGCGGACAGCAAACCGGCCCATTTGTATTCAGAAATCAAACAAACTGTTAAAACGTCGTTTCAAAGCTGATGTTATGCATGAAGTGTGCCATCTACACCAGAACAAGTACAATACATGAATATTGCAACATCAACTAGATGGCGTGCCGTGTCATGGGCAAATACTAACGATTGTTCGTTTTAAATATAAATTTGGTAACTTGCAGCTGGTGAACGCCACGCCAGTGCACCGGTATACCAAGGACAGGTATTTCGAAGCATTTCGACGTTTCCTGCAGACGACATTTTAAGATGAAATTTAGGTATTTTCGGTATTAATTATAAATGTCATGCTGGCAAGTTTAAAGGGAAAATTGTGATTACGCCACTCAAACCGTTCGGTAGAGCACAGAGGTAAGTTCTTAACCTTTTGCCTTTTTTACTCTATGAACTAAATCCAGAAAGCTAAAAAATTGCTTCTTCTTCATTTTTTGTTTGTCGTGTCGTTTTATCGATTTTGACGAATGACGAAAAGTCGCAAATAGTTGCTGAAGAATAGTTAAGTGGCATCATAGTTGACTATGGCAATTCTATATTATATCTATCTACATTACGTATATATCTCCTTCTGTATGAAACATTTATTAGAAACTGGAGCGTAGCCCAGCGTTTTACGCTCAAATACGCAACTTGCTGTACGTTGGAACTAATTTCACTTTTCCTATATTAAAAATTGTATTCACTTAGTCTGCGTCTAGATTGTGGGTGTGGTCTTAATGCAGTTTTAGTGCAAGTGAGTCGCATTGGCATGCACATGTATACAATTAAAACTTTACACCCAATCACGGTAAATGTAGAAAAAGGTTTTCGAAACATTCAACTTTATTAGAGTGACACTCTCAGGCGGGCACACGCACAGTCGAACTCAAACATATCAAACATCAATATCAAGTAATTTTGTGATTTTAATGAAGTAGGTGCGGGACAAAGTCAAATCTTCAAGTGGTGAGTATATATATATAACAGCGTCTCTTTTACTTCTTAATAATAAATTCACCACTACTTAGCACTCAGCTGACATATATATATAGTAATCTACAAATTGCTTCGCCGCTTCAACAAAGCCAACATATTCAATGGTTGCTCATACACAAGCACCGCCTATTTCATAATGGCTGCATTCAGGCTTTATCGCTACAGTTTATTGTGTTTGTGTAGAAGACATGTGATTATGTGACGCTTGCGTATTAAATAGCACAAATTTATATATTAGCTATGTAATAGCCTTGCAGAGAATTTCATTTGTTCTTCATTAGTTGTCTACAAAACGACCAAATGTTAAAACAGTTTCACATAAAAAGATATCAACGCATTTGTTCCAAGATATGTTGGAATAAATTTCTTCTTGTTACGTCCATATATGTTAAACCAAACATCACCCATCCTCATATTTTAGTAATTAACTCTTAAACACCAGAACCTTTAAAAAATTTACGTTACTTTTTTGCTGTTATTATTATTATTGTACAACACATACATATAACAAAAACTGTATTGAAGGGAGTTTGCACAAATTGTCTCCCACAAAAGCCAGACTATGTGTATACTAGTAACTGTGCAGGGAATTGATAAAAAATAAAAAAAATATTGTTAAATTTCGTTTTCTGCAAAATATTATTCGATCGAGAGGAATCAAATTTCAACTTCATAGCTCAATTTCACATTATATCGTCAATCATTGTCATTACAGTAGCACTTGTTTTTATACCCTCCACATTTTATTGAGGTATACAATGTTTGTCATTCCGTTTGCAACACCCATAAAGAGGCGTCATAGACCCTACAAAATGCACTCACGCACCAAAGAAATCTGACCACATTCAAAATCTGCTATTGAACCTGTGTTGGAAAAAGTTTTGGAATATTTTCATACCCAACATCACATGTACACAAGGATATATCTTACGTTGTAAAAACGAGAAGAAACCGTCAAGGGTGCCACGGGTTCAAGTATCATTACAATGTACAAAAAAATTGAATAATTTCGCTACTCTTTGAAGTCGAAATCTACTAAACTAAATTCACACATGCACCCGGACGATCAGAGGGATTAAATCGGTTGAAAATTCTATGCTGAGCACTTTTAGGGATGTGGCCTTGTGGCCCCTTGTGGTACTTACAAACGTTTGAACAAAACCAATATACCTTCCTACCTATAGTAGCGCATTTTTAAATTAGAGATACGTATTTTAGTACAAGAAACAAATTAAAAGAGACGAAAGACGAGTCCACACAGACAAAGCAAAACATGACTCCGATGAAATTAAGCTTTCTGTTGAAAGAAAGCTGAGGCTCTTCTTGCTTCTATAACGTGCGCCATCCTTTTGTTCATTGTGTTTGAAATTGTATTAAACACTTGAATCGTGTGCATTATTTTATACCCTCGACGGATAATGACAGAGATTTTCATTTTATAGTTGAGTGGCACTACATGCTTTTCAAGAATGTGAGTAATGCAGTAGGCGCAGTTGCACTTTCTATGATAACTACCTCCGAGGCACAAGTTTAGGTTTAGATTTAGATTTAAATTTATTAAAATAGGTTGCACTCACAATTGATAAAAGCCTATCCATCTACCACAAACATTTAAAAATTGAAAATCGGTGTATTTTTTAGAATTATCCCATGCATCAATGTAGGAGACTCAACAAAGTAGGTATAAATATTTTGGATTCGTATCGACTTCTGTGATTTAGAAATATCTCTGCGTTCATTCATATGAAAATCATTCGCAAAAATTTTATAGGACTCATAAAGTATATATAGGAGACATATCTCCACACATGTACTTCTTATACATATAGCATTGGTTCCTCGGTTATTTTATGTTGTGGTTACAAAAAGATAACTCCGTATGATCACAGTGCCACAAAAGAATTCTCCTCAACTTTTTAAATTTTTCGACTTTAGAATGATGTTGCAGCTGCTTTTTGACCGTAGACAATTTTCTGCTAATGATTTCCTCATTGGTATATAGGTAGCAAAAATGGGCACAAGCCGTCTGTTTTCAGAAAATTCGATACAATATTATATTTTATAAACATAGTGTGTAATAATAGGTTTAAAAATTGGTTCTTAATCGTTTAGTGTCAAAAATTCGATCCAGTCATTTGCAAATACCCTGAATTTGAATGCCGAAATAGAAATTAGAGCTGCGAAGCATTATAAGAAGAAGTTGCAGGTAAAACTCTATTCATGTATGCTTCTCCATGTTTTGTTTTGCCTACAAATGATGCAACATTTACGGTGTGTGTTAATATTATAGAAATTTTGCCTATGCAAGGGTTAAAGAGAAAAGGTTCGAGGCACTAAAAAAATATTTAAATTTATGACCACACAAGCAACATCACCCGCTGGACGTTGTATCCAAACAAATTGCTTCACAAACAGCAACACAAAAAGCATTTCACACAGAGTAAAGTACATATTGAAACTTTCTGACAGGCAGGCCAGCCATGAAAGCAAAAATTATATATTGTTAGCATAACCATATTTTATGCGGAACGAGACGCGAAGTGCCATAAATTTTACTCACTTTTCTTTAAAAGACGTACAAGAGAAAGGATTGACCTAATTATATAACAACAATGCATCGGTAAGCGTGAAAGTGTGATGGCTCGTACTGTTCTGCAGCTTGTTTAAAGACCAACACAAGCAAATGCAAGAGAGATATTTTCAGAAAACGGACATGCTTCACTTTAACATTGCAAAGGAACCATTTGGGTGATTTATGATTGATTTGGGCAGTTGATGTAATTTTCAACAGAAATTAATTTTATGCAAATATTTACAGATTGCCGCACGGTTGTAAATTTAAGCCGAAGTTTCACCCATTTCATGTGAGTCTCTGAAATGCTTTTCTGAAAAACCTAAAGGGAACAACATACCCACTATGCTTAGCCGGAGGTTCCAAGATGAAGTTAAAAAAGTAGTTAGTATTGCGTAGGAGTGAAACAGGACAAAAAGCATTTACACTCTAAATTATAGGATAACTGGAGTGTGCAATTCTTTCCAATCCTAAATGTATCGCAATCAAGGACGCTTATTTTATGAACTTAGTCCGCGGTAAAATATATTGTAATCGTTATACCCCCGATTCCAAAGATGAGGGTACTGTCAAAATTTTCGCCTTCTTAGATCTCTCGCCGAATGAATATTTTGAATGCGCATCAAACATTTAGTTAATTTAGCCATTCCCAATACCCCAATAGGCATTGAAAATAACGAATACTGGCCAAACGATATTTGGGTTAAGCCAAATGTACGTTTTTGTACTTGCTAGAGACTACAACGGACTTTAGCAATACGATTAAAAGTCCTGTTCAATTGTAGCTAATATTGGGCGTTTTTTTTTGTCTTAATACGAAATGGTCAATAATTGGCAACAGATTAAAATCATCAGATGACACATAACAAATAGGAAAACTATATTTGGCTGAAGCCAAGTCTTGTGTACTTATCAAGCTTCCCGATGAGTATATATATATATTTATTAATATTTTATAATTTATAAGTAGCACGAGAAATTTACTTAAAAAATTGCGTTTGACCGATTTTGCCCAATTTCTATACCAACCAGATATCGATTCTCAATTTTTGGCTCCAGGAAAGTAATGACCACCGAACGCACTCAACGGACATTGGGATAGACAGATATAGTTAGATCGACTGTCGAGTATTCGATGCTGATTCAAAACATACGTTCTCTCTGTGGTATCTCCTGTGCCTTTTTTGGACCTTTGAAAACGTTTTGGCTTAGAGAGATATATCCCCATACATATATGATATTGGGTTTAAAAAAAGCAATAATGCATTAGTCGGATTATTCGCGATTCAAGCAAATATGAGTACGAACAACCTGTCATTTATTATAATTATTTTGTTATGCAATAATAATTGTCTCATTTCTTAAAACACTGCTATTTTATATATTTTATAAGTTGAGCACTTGTAAGTGAAAGTATTTGTATTTTAAGAAACTTACAGTCGATTTCTTTCTCTATTTAACTGCCGTGTTGTATAGTTCATCCAGCACCGGAACTGGTACATCTTTACATGCCCATCCATTGTTTTCTACGTTTGCTTCTTTTAATTTCAACCACTAAAGTAAAAGATTTCGTTAACGCACACTTGACGACATTTGCGACATTATGCTTTTTTAATTGTGTACATTTTCATATTTTCTATATTCTTTTATTCAAACGCGCCGGCTTTGAGTGCTCTCAGCGCCTTTACTTCACGTGTAGTAACAAACCGCATATTTAACATCACTTTCAGTATTAAATCAAACGCATTATAGAAACACGGAAACACCTGCGGTTTAGGCAGTTCATGTCATTGTAAAATCGGACGTTTACGCGTTCTTGTTCGTTCTCACAGAGGCACCAGTCGACAGAGGTGTCGAAGGATGTCTTTGACTAACTGATAAAGAGAAGTGTTCATCTATCAAAAAACCGTACCAGTGGATAATAATTTTATGTGTGGTTGGCAGTGGTAGACGCTGCTTCTATTGTTGCTGTTACGTCTACAAAGGATGATGTTCATTTTTTTCTTTAAGATGCTTCACTTCATTATTCTTATCGTGGTGAATTAAATAAGCACGCCACCAATAACTAGAGAAGCAAGTGTTAGTAGAGAGCGCGTACGAAAAACAACTAAACAAACTCACGCACAACTCGATGTGAATACGCTTATCGATTCTAGTCAATGACAACGCTTTAACAGCCGGAATGTCAGCGATTGACACGAATTACAAAACCAAAGATGTATACAACAGCCCGTCGACGTGAAGGCGAGCTCCATAAATACATTGACATTTCACTACACAATGCCTGGAAGCCTGTAAACGACCACGAGTAAAGGAGCTGAGTACAATTATAGAAAGACTGGTTGGTAGATTCCTGCTACTAAATACAAAGCGACGTACTGCTGCTCGACAGTACATCGACGTTGGCAGAGATTTTTCTGCTTTTCTTTAATATGTGGTGTGGTGGTAGTTGCAGTGGTAGAATAAAAGTTGCGGACTGTACGTACACGTGTTGTTGGCATATTTGCTTGCTATCACCTCCGCTTTGTACCCTACAAAGACGATCACGGTTGAATGGCATACATCATACATATACACACATATGATTGTAAAATAAAAGTGATGTATGTATGTATAAGAATTTAAGAACTGAAATAGTCATAGAAGGGATCTCAAGCACCCTACGCTGCAAAGAAAGCTGGATAAGTGTTTATCATCAAAGACTACGACTTGACAATAAGTACGACTGATAACGGAAATTCATTGAACCACCAACAGTGGCGAATGTGATAAGATGCATCCATGCAAGAAATTCGTGAAGAAACAAACGATTCGGAAAAGTAAATTTGTACGTAACTCAAATTGTAGCGAGCAACGGCATTTAAAGAAGATATTTATATAAGTTTGAAGGAGAAGAGGAGAGTGTGAAACACGTTAAGTATCACTGCTTGCGCTTCAAGTTTACACCAGCGAACGCAGCAAATGTAATGCAATTAATGATGCACCATAAGGAGAATTGAAAAAGATTAATGCCATGGCGGAAGGAAGGGACACAGCTTAGAGGCAAATGCATAATAATGCCAACCACGTACTAATACCTATTCGCAGTTTGCAGGGAGAGTCGTTGAAGCTGGGGACTTTCTTTTGTATGTAAGCATATGCAAGGATGAGGTATGGACCAATCTTCTCTGCAATGGACTATAAAACATAAACCAATCTAGTCTAGTCTACAAACTGGCACTAATAAGGGAAATTAAGCTATACCGACAATAACAGAGGAAGCGTAATTTATTTATTCTTTCATGTTTTGTTTTGTCATAAGTTTTATTACGATTTCCACATTTCATTTGATGGTTTGCCCATTGAGACTGTGACCATAGTGCCGGACAACACTTCCAAAACGCATACCTTCACTCACTATTAAATATAAAGGCGGGAGTTTTTCGTCTAACTTTGAGACTATCCAGTCAATGTGTCAACCAATCTTTAAAACACGATTATTGTTCCTTCGCTTTTTTTTTTTTAGAATCCACTTATAATTATTAAGAAAGAAATGTAACAGCAGTAAAAGCTGCCTTTTCTAAACTACACACTACGTACATGTAGGGCTAGTTCTAAGAATCAACATCATAGTGGAATATGTTTTATAAGCAGAGTGAAAATAGTTGAAAAATTTACTAATTTATTCTGCATTAACTCCTTGTATGCATCATTCATTTGTTGTTATATTAAAACCTAACAAGATGAAAATGTGCCGCCTATTAAATAGATAGTCTAAGAAATTTAATTTTTAACTTCACCGCCACTACTTTAATTTCTATAGCTATTGCATTGATTTGCTCAAATATTACTATAGATGTCTCTCTGGCGACATTTAGGGATTCTTTTCATTCGTTATAAACCCTAAGATAAATTTATCAAACTAATGAAAGGAAAGCAATGAAGCAGTAACTCAAGGAATGGTATGGAGTTTTCTGCTTTATTTTGCAATCGTGTCTGGAAGCATAACCATATATATACAGAAAAAAACAAGTAAGAAAACTAAATTAGGCTTGGGCCAAATCTTAAATACCCTCCACTTCCATAACGCTGGGCGTGACAAATATATATTGCGCCTTCTAATAGTCTTAAATATGAGCTTGGTAGTCTAGTTTTATGGTAAATATGGTTTTCGTAAATTGTAGGCGTGTCTGTTATAAGACCACGCCTATTTTTAACACATCGATGAAGCTTTTATTTATAGATGAACAAGTTAAATTTTAACTTTAAATCTTCATTTTTGTGGCAGATAAATAGATTTTTGTCGATTGTGGGCGTGGCTCTTGACCTATTTTGCCCATTTTAAATGCATGCAAGTGCCTGTACAAAATTTCAGCTCAATATCTTAAAATTTACGCCCGTGAGAGTGTCAACAATAGATGGACATACGGACATATATGTCTAAATCAACTCAGTTTTCAACGCTGATCAAGAATTTATATACTTTGTAGGGTCTCTGACGCCTCCTTCTGGGTGTTGCAAACGGAAGAACAAACTTAATATACCCTCATCGCTAAGGTGGAGGGTATCAAAAAACGTTTAGAGTAAACTAACCTTAGTTTTGATTATTGATGATATATATGCATACACTTTATATAATATGTTGCAGATGTATTGGAGATTTATAACCAAACCCAAAGTTATATGTTTGTAGATGGGACATACATATGTGTGCGTGCTTTTGTAAATACACATTTCTTTTGTATTTATATCATTAAGTTGGCAACACCTTCGTTCATAAAATTTCCTTAAACAAGTAAAAAATGTATACTTGGTTTAAACCAAATCCAGGACAGAGTTGGTGGCATTCGTGATTGATTTAAGGCTCATGCGCAGTACGAATATAGTGAAAACGTAGCAGTTGTAGTTGGGAAGTCTTTCAATTTGCGCAAGACATCAATAACTAAAATATGTGAGTACAAGCACATGAATCTCTTCATAAATTTGACACATTTGGTGGATACACAACTAACAACTAACATCAGTTAATTGGGTTTTGTTGTTTTCTTTCTTTGTGCGCTATAAACTGTCTGGGAAACACACCCTTATAAGGGGAAACTTTAGCAGAGCAGACGTTGACAAAAAGTGCAAATAAACAATATTTGCAATGTAAACTTAGCTCAGCACTAAAATGGGGGAACAAAGAAAAATTAAGAATTTTTATAACCATCGAATGTATACTATGTTCTGTATGTACAAGTATATACTATATACGATATATTTTCATTTAAGCATATAAATGGATTAAGTGAGAAATGTCTGATCTGTTACGTTTTTAAATTTCGTTTATTTCAGTATTTGGCATATACATAAAAAAAAAGTGAAACTAGTAAAAAAAACTAAATTTGGCTTTGACATAATCTTAAACACCCTTCACATCTATACATAAAAGGTGGGCGTGCCATGTAATTGATTATCATCTCTAATATTTTATGCATTACATCACAGTTTGACTTCCCAGACTTCCCAGACTTCCCAACTACAACGGTTTTTTTGGAAATCGTAGGCGTGTCTATCATTCCATCATAATTGTAAACATGTATACCAATATTCAAACGAAAGAAGAATTACGTGTACAATGTTTCAGCTAATTATCTCAAAATTTGGTGACCGTGAGAATGATTGACTTAGTTTTTGATGGGGATCTGCGCCTCCTTCTGGGTCTTGCAAATGAAATGACAAGATCATCTCATCTGGTAGGTATAGAAATAAGTAAAAAAGCTAAACCTTGATGTTTATTGTTCATAAGAGGGGACATTTCACTAAGAGGCAGATACCCCGGCACTTAGAAGGGCACGTTTAGTTTAATTTGGGCGATTTTGCGCAAGTAAAAGATCTTAACCGATTTTATATCCTTTTCGACAGTTTATTAATATCGTCCGCCATATTACACCCTAAAAAAATACAACTATGTTCAGAAATATTGTAACTAGCGTGCAAGGAATACCAACAATTCGCCAATTGAAAATTAAATCTAACGTTTTACCACCAAAAGGCAGACAAACCGATTTTATTATGTATACTCAGACTTCAGTGATATACCTCGTACGGTCTCGAATACTTTTTTCTGGGTTATACATACTTTTGATAAACACAAACCGAACTCTGTATAATACTTGTATAAATAGCTAATTTAATTTATTAATATTAATATTTATTAAGAACTATTTAGCCTTATGATTATTTGCCTTATGGAGACTTATTCTTCAAGTAAGCTTTATATATATCCATCGGTGAAGGAAACAACTTAGTGTATAAATATTGACTATTATGCCCTTATTTTTCTTAAAAAAAATAATAGATTACAGAATTTCTTTATACAGGGTGTCCACCGGGAAGGTATGCTACTTTGTTTTGCCGCCATTTTGGTAAACATTAGTCTTGACAGTTCATATTTGGCAGTCGTGAAGTAGACACGTGGCAAATTTATTATGGAAACATATTCGATAAAACAACGTGTTTTAATTGTTAAAATATTTTATCAAAATCAATCATCGATTACTGTGACAATGAGAAAGTTACGTGAAATTTTTGGAAGAAACAACGTGCCGACAAAACGCCCTATTTATCGTGTAGTGAATGATTTCGAAGAAAGGGGGTCTGTAGGTGAAAGGCCCTCAACGTACTGCGAGATCGGCTGAAAACATTACTGCTGCTCAAGAAAGTGTTCAAAACAATCCATCAACCTCAATCCGACGCCGTGCTCAGAAGCTTTGTCTTCAAAGAACATTTTTGGCCACAATTTTGCACAAGGATTTGCATTTGTTTCCATATAAGATTCAGTTGACACAAGAGCTTCTTCCACAAGACCATTTACGCTGCCGTACATATGCCAATAGGATGTTACAGCTCGCCCAAGACAACTCCGATTTTCGCACATTTTCATTTGAATTGATATGTGAATAAACAGAATAGTCGGTTCTGGGGAATGGGAAACCCTCAAATTATTCATCAGTCACCTTTGCATCCATTAAAAGTGACAATCTGGTGTGCAATTTGGTCAGGAGGAATCATTGGACCTTACTTCTTTGAAAATGAAAACGGTTACGGTAACTGTGAAAGGGGAGCGATATCGTGATATGATTGAAAACTTTTTAATGCCACAACTGCATGCTTTGGGCTTGATTAACATGTGATATCAACAAGACGGTGCCACATCACATACAGCCAGAATTACAATGGAATTACTGCGAGTAGTATACCTTCCCGGCGGACACCCTGTATATGTGTAGATAAGGAATTCTTTTAGCCAAACATTATATGGAGGTGGTTCGAAGTACAAGTTTTGTGAAGTAAATCAATAATCAATATTATTAAAATTAAAATTACGACTTGTGAAATATTATACCGAATATATTTGGCTCAGGTCAAATCTTAGATACACCCCACAACTATGTTTTGAACGTTCGGGACATTTACCGTTTACTTAGGTATCCATTTTATATAAATAAATGATATGGGGGTATATTGTTTTTGTTGAAACGTTTACAAGTACTGAAAGGGCGCGATCCACACCCACAAAAGTATATATATCAGCAATAATATTAAGGACGATTTATGCCTTCGCCTGAGTGATTTTCTTATTTTATTTTTTCGGAGAATTCTCACGACTGCAAAAATTTAGATATCGTGCTGAAATTTGATAAACGGAATATTTGGGTTTCTGTACAGTTTTCTATCGAAATGGGGAAAAATCAGTCCAAGTACACGTCCATAATGGCCACCTAAACGTTGCACCAGTGTGGCCTTCACCCCTCTCACAGTCGCAAATTTTAAGGTATCGAAATTTGTTAAACATATTCATCATCAGCGTCAAAAGTATCTTATTGATAATTGGCAAAATCAATCCACAGATTCGCTTACAATTTTGAAAAGTTTAACGAGCCAAGGTAGGCTATATATTTCGGTAAATTAAATTCCGATTTCACAGAAAAGCGGAATTACCACTTTATTTGTACATTCTAACAGTACATGAATAATAGAAATTGAACAAGCGGTTCGGATGAGATATTTATAAGGAAATGGAATAATTTCCATAGAATAATTTCACAATTCCTGATTAATATTATCAATGCACTCGTTTATATGGAATTTTGCCAAAAACCTCTTTCAAGGCCCTTAAATCCACCTTGAACATTAATTTTGTATTATACATGAACCGTAAGACCTGTATACCTGAAATTTGAAATTGATTCTTCATATCTAGGTACCCTAGTATTGAAATTAATACATGGATCTTCCTTCAACTTTACATAGTTTTTAGGGTATTTTCATTATTGCAGAAGGATACTAAAATAAATGCCAGAATATAAAAGAATTATTAATTATTTATATACTTGGAAAAATCAAATGAACCACGCCCACCTTTAATGGACTTTTAATGGATGTTAGTAATTTTAAGGGGTTTATTTAGAATATGTGGCGTTGGTGACCCTATGGAGATCTGAAATTTATATTGAGCGATCCTCCTTTATGTCTGGAGCAAACTTGTGGAAGTGGGCGCGATCGTTTAACGAAAATGCACATTGTGAGAGGTATTGAAATCATATTACTTACGTTGTTATGGGATCGTTCATAAACCTGTGAATGAATGTTTCTAAGAAGTAGTTTTGTATAATCCGCCATTGATCGTTTCCTTATTATGTGGAAGAATGGTAGTGGGTATCCTACACTTCGGCATATGTCTTTTTTGCTTGTTTCTAAGTAAAAACCTAACAACAGTAAATAAAACACCCTGCAAAGGAGTCATCTGTTGTACAACTAATTCAATATTTTATTTATTTTATTAATAATTGTGTTCAGTTTTTTGGAAGGTTATACGCATATAATATGATACTAAACGCTTTAGTATTGAGATAAAAATTAATTTCATGCACACGCACTCAAACTCGATGTTTTTTCTCTAGTTTGTTTACATTTATTCAATTTATATTTATATTATTAACTATATGCGAATACAGTTCGCGTAGTGATGTGTCATAACTCCGTTTATAAGCGCAATTACAATATTTTTGTAGTACAATAGGTAATTTATTATGAATGTATGTGTAGCGTAGGAGACTTGCAGATTACATAGAATAATAATAATTTTTTCAAAAGAAAATTCTTAATAGAAGAAAACTTAAAATGTGTTTAAATTCGATCGATGTGAGAGGTTCTGATTCTAATATTCTTATTGATAGAAGTTATATTGAATGCATTATTATAGCCACCACCTAGTTAAGTGTTGTGCGTCTGTTAGGGTGCTTCCGAGTCGATCTGATTATGTACGGGTGTCCGTCTGTACGGTCGCAATAATTTACATCACAAGAACTTTTTGTTGTATTAGAGCATTTAAAAATTGCATTAAGACGGTGTCATCTTAATGTACAAAGGTGGTGGGTATGCTAGATTTGGTCCAAGCCAAATATAAATATACTTTTTATATAGAGACACTACCAAACATTGCACACACGTGTATACTAAGAGTTTAAAACTTATACCAACAGTTGAATATTTTGGTGCTTTCCTTCGTATTCGTATTGATGTTACGCATAACATTTTACTTTAGTTTTTATAATTACAGTATAATTTAGCTGAAAAGCTTAACAAAGTTTTGTATTTTTCTATAATGGTTTCGAAATTAAGCTGAATCACATTCAGAAAGAAATGAACTCCTTTAATTAAACAAAGAATCAATAAATGATATAGAACCCTAGTGAATGAAATAAAAATCCATAAATCCACCCTAAGACCTGTGCCCCTCGATATGTGAAAACAATATTGCCAACTCATCTTCATATCAAAGATCACACACCTATAATGATTAAGAATCAAAATGAAAGAATCTCAATTAAGTTCGAACGAATACGATTTCAACGCAGTTGGAATAAAGTGTGACCAAGGTGAGTCATTTTATTTTAAGTCGGACGTTTATAAATGCAACATGTACCTTCAGTTATGCCGATCTCTTCAAATCGATTTAAAAATCTTCATATGTCCATCCGTCTGGTGGATGCTCCCCTCACCCACCTATATTTCTCTCATGTTTGATATATTTAAGTATTTTTATGTATTTTATTCGCTTTTCTTGATTTTTTCCGACAAAACTTTGCAAAGAGTAGTATATTAGGTTACATTTGTTATTGATTTATAATCATTTCATTCAATTATGTTTACCTATTCGTTATTTATTCAAGTGTCGTTATTTTATTTTGAAAACTTAATAAACAAAACCAACCGGACGATGTTTATGTTAATGTTTATGGATTGGGTTAATAAAGACTTTTTACATGTTGATTGAAAATTTATTGAATGCATAATCGGAAAACAATTGTTCGTCGCTTAAATTCAGCTCGTGTACATGTATGCAAGATTAAATTTTTTATTAATTTTTGATTTTTTAAGGTATTTGAAAAAAATGTTAAGTAAACAAATTTGTTTCTGTCCATCTCCATAATAAACATAACGTAAAAACCAAAGCTACTAATTCATACAAAAACAATGCAATGTAATGGGTGTGACCAATAAAAATCAAACATTTCAAACATTTTTCATAATATTCCACATGTCACAAAAAATGCTGCAAACAATGTATTTGAATGGTTGATAAAGAATATGTTAAGTGAATAAATAATAACGGTAAGCTAATTTTTTCTATTTATTGCATCTGTATTGTATTATATTGTACATCTTTAACATTCGTTGCAGACCAATATCAATTGAACTTATTTAATCAACTCATCAAGTTCGCAAAACTCTAACCAGAGTACAAACTTACTACACAAGTATGCGTCTACCACTGAAACAATTCAGTGCACCACATATGTATTGTGTGATTCTTAATAATATGTGTAATTCCCGAATAGTTTTCTTTCTATTTTAGTGTATGCAAAACATTTCACACAAAAATTAAACCATAAATTTTTCTATGAAAAACAAACAAAATATTTCATATTTTATTAAAAAATAGACTAAACGTAAAATGTGTAACAGTAAGAACCATCGATAGCTATAACTAACTACACGTACGAAACACACGTGAGATGTTTTTTGTTGCAAACAAAAACTTGAATAATTTACAATACCAAAAGCAAAACGGTTAAGGCTCCTATTTAGACAAAAATTAACAAAACAATTAAACACTAATATTTTAGGCTTCGCACATCATTTCGTCGAGTTGTCTCCACTTACAATATTTTTATAAATTTCTTGTTTTTGTTTTTGTTTTTACTTTTAGTTTTTTCGTATAAGAAATCTAAGGCAAATCAAAGCAAATATTTGAGTTTTTTTTTTTTAATTAAAATAATAACCTTAAGTAGCGTTGCAGAGGAAACACAGCGTAATACCGTAGTAGTAGTAGTAGTGGTAGTAGGGGTAATAGTAGTAGTGTATGCTAATATTTAATATTTTTTCTTTTCATTTAATCTGTATTCATGTTTAATATTTTATATTAAGAATGCACCGTGCACCGTAAGAGTGTATGCCGCGATTATGAAGAAACGTGCACACACATCGAACATAATTTTTAGTCAATATTTTGTTTTGTTTCGCGTTAGTTTCTATTGATTTTTAATCATAATTCTAAATGTTTTCTAATTCCATATATTTGGACTGCATTGGTTTTAAAGCCTGCAAGTGATTTTTTTCTCTTTCAATTGCAATCTTCTTAAATATGTACAGGAACTTAAAGAATATTGTTTTCGCTTCTACATGCTCTTTATAAATAGTTTGAATGATTTCTTTTTGTTAAAAATTTTCTACAAATGTGAGATACGTACACAGAGATGCGATTATTTTACAATCCAATATACTTGGTTGTGGTTGAACGAGTTTCGTCACCGACCAAGGGCTAAACGAGAATTGTGTTCATGTGTGTATTTGTTCCATCTATGATTCTAAGAATACATAAATTTAATATACTTAATATTATGATTATTTGGGTTTTAAGAAATGTCCTTTTATAATATATTGTATTGTGTGTATCAAAAAAGTTTAAGTACAGTAACCAGTAACAGCAGTATGGGACGCCGTCTCTACACATTTGTTCTACCAATAGAAATGGCCCTCTATTGGTTGCTGTCTTTGCTAATATTCACTTAACGTCTCCGTTTTGATGGGGGCCAACTGTTAGTAGCCTGGAAATGACATGACGCCGGCACTGCTGTTATCTATAGGTCACTGATGCAATTTGGCGGCATGGTGGCTCATGCTCAAACCCAAGCCCAAATGATGATTATTGTGATGCTGTTGGGCCGTTTGCCCGTGATTGTGACTACTGTTCGAGCTGTTGTTGTTGCTTTGTTGGTTTGCTTGACGTTGAGAATTTTTTTTATTTTTCATTCGACGGTTTTGAAACCAAATTTTCACCTAAAAATTACATTTTAAAATAAACGCTTGCCCTCTCTCTCTCTCTCTCTCTCACTCTTTCCCATCAACTTACTTGTCTTTCTGTTAAATTTAAATTTCGAGCCAATTCCCAACGTTTCTGCTTGGATACGTACGCATTGTAAAGGAATTCCTTTTCCAGTTCCAAGGTTTGAAATTTGGAGTAAGGTTTGCGCTTTTTTCGAACCGATACTTGACCAGTCCATTCGTGCAATGCATTGGTTGGGGTGCAGGGTCCCACAGCACCGACCGAAAGACCACCTGATCCACCTAAATAATAATAATATTCATTGGCTTAATTCTGAGCATTTCCGATAACTGCCATACACATATGTATGTATGCCATTCTCACACAACTTTCAATACTCTCAATTAATGAAAGTACGCACACACACACACACGCTTCTAATAATCAAATTTCCATGCAACTTAAATTTTCATTGAATCCTTGTTAACTCGATGTTGTTGTTATTATTATTATTGCTATTGTTATTGTTGTAATATAATTTTAAGTTTAACCAACGTCCATAAATCAAAAGCCAGAGTTAAATTCCAATAAAAAAAAAAAAAAAACACAACAGAAAGATAATAAATTCTCCACCCGGCTCGTGTTTTTTTGATCGTTTGACTTGGATGAACATCCATACGAACGTATTGTACATATTTTGTATGCAATTATTGAATTTTATTATTCATAAATCATAAACAAAAGCGGAATTGTATTAATTAAATTTAAAACAACAACACATAAACAATTTAAAAGGCATAAAAGCGAACCGGCTACTTGACATTAAAACCAATTACAACAACAGCAACAGCCATAACAATAAATACATACAAGTATGAGTTACACTCAATGGAGAGAAATAGAAATAGAGAGAGACTGTTTGATTTGTGCAGCAGAGACGTCAATAAATTCACCTGTACTTGAATACGCGTCAGCGGGGTAGGCTCTTAAGCCACCGGGCGAAGAATAAGTGGGCGTCTCGTAACTGGACTGTGAAGTGCCTTCTACCGATTGGCGGGCCGCTGTGGCAGCTGCAACAGTAGCGTGGCGATCATCGCTAGCACTCATGTAAGCGGCAGCCGCTGCCGATGTCGGTTGATCACGATAATTCCAATATGGCTGTAATTGGACATTGGTTGGGCAAAGTCGCTCCAAGTGTAAACTCGGCTTAAATTACCTGAAATTGAGTTTCTGGATAACCGTAAAATACTGGCTTACGATCCCTATCCAAATAATATTGGGATGCATGATGATATTGTGCTGAACTAAAGCCGTCACTCTCATAGGGCCATGGATGAGGATGCCGCTTAACGGCTGCACTGGCTTCGGTCTCAAATCCAGGTCGTATGGCGGGTATGTGCAAGGGGGCTAATGACAAAGACATATCTAAAAAAGATTAAAGCATTGACGAACAATTAATAACTATAGATAACTTTGTGTTCACATCAATTTCTGGAAAGGTAGCATCGCCCTCCCTAGAGAAGAGATTCAATGTTAGAGTAAGCACATTAACATTATATATGCATGATGATATACATACATAGAAAAATGCAAAAATCAAGAAATTCAGCCGGATATATATGAAGTACAAAAAAAAAAAATTACAACAGAAAATGAAAATTTCATAGTCGGCCGCATTAAAGATTTGATACATGAAGGAAGAAATTATCTTCAAATATTCTGGTCTGGCTCCAATTGAACCATACGCTTAATTTTGTACTAAACAAATTATTTTTGCTAATTGTACTCTACACAACTCGAAGGTATATTAAGTAGAAGTATATATGTGCGAGTATTTGTAGCTTTTAGAAGACTTCAGATCTACTAACCTTTGTTACACCATTCGAATCGAAAACAACTCATCATTGTCAGTGTGTCTGTAGGGTACTTTTGAAAAAGCCCCCTCACGTGGACAAAATTTTTAAGAAATTTGCATGAGCCTTAAGGCGCAATTTTAAACGTTTTAAACGTAAAATGAGCTCAATGAAAAATGATCAAAAATTGGCCCGGATCTGGCCTATGTCCAATAGAGTGCGCCTGTAGAGCAACGCATATATAGTACAATATTTCATGGAACTATACAATAAAACTGTGTCTTCCAATTTGAAAAATGTTTTTTAAAGGAATTTCTAAAGAACGTCCCAAAAGTAGGTCCGACTCAAATTTCAAATATTTACTTTATACATAATAAATTAATTAATCCCCCCATCACATGGTCAGTTTAGATAGGTGAGAAAAGTTGTGTCTTACCCAACACTAAGGACGCCCCAAACCAGTAACCAGTGCCAAGTTGGGAAAATTAGGTGACTGCAAGTGAGTTTACGATATTCGTATTCAATACCGCTACATCTTCTGTGGACTTTGATTGAATTTGAATAATTGAAGGAATCAGTCGAAACTCACCTGGTGGTTGAGAACTAACGCTGGATGGGGAAACACTTGCCGCTGTCGGCGCAACAATTTGCGTTTGGCCGGTCGCCACTGCTGTGTTTTGTGTTTGTTGTTGTTGTTGCTGCTGCTGTTGTTGTTGGATTGTAGGATTGCTTGTTGTGGATACTGTGTTGGTTAAAGTTGGAGTATGTTGCTGATGAGGTGATGTTATATTATGTTGCTGCTGCTGTGCTTGAGTTTGACTATTAGGACCGTTAGCTGCTTGTGAGGGACTTAAGGTCCTTACAGGTGTACTAGTTATATTATTAAGAGTATGGGTTGGCTGCTGCTGCTGCTGTTGTTGTTGCTGTTGATTAGGTGTTTGCTGTAGAGGTGGCGGGAGATGATGTTGTTGTTGTTGTTGTTGATGATGGTGCTGCACAATGGAAACACTAGGGGTGGGATCTTCATACATAACCGCATGTGTAGGAGTGGAATGTGTGTTCGATGTTTGTTGTTGTTGTTGTTGTGACGTTTGTTGCAATGAACCATCCGCACCCAGTAAGTCCACCGAGTTTGAAACATTCGTTACAACCAAACCCGTTGGTGTGGTATTAATTTGTTGTTGTTGTTGTTGTTGTTGTTGTTGTGTTTGCAGGTGATGATGTTGCAAATGTTGTGCGTGGTGTGTGTGCGACGGATGCAAATGCGCATGTAAATGTGGAGGTGGGTGTGAATGATGATGATTAAGGGTCGAATGAGTCGGCAATTGTTGATTGTGCGTTGATGGCGCAGATGTTGACGTTTGATGGTGATGATGGTGATGCAGATGCGTTTGCGGTGCAGCCAAGTGGTGGTGGGGTGGATGATGATTGAAGGCCGTTGCAGACGATACAGTGGTAGTAGCGTGATGATGTGGTCCCCACCAAGCCCCGGCAGCGGCGTGCGACCCAACTGCCGAGACATCGGTGGGGTCGTAAAGAGCGCACGCCAGCGGGATGGTCGGGGTTTGGGGGAGGGGTGGAATATTTACGGTTATTTTGAAACGCGCGTTTTTATTTTTTTATTTTTTAGTTTAAAAATTAATTTTTATTAGAGCAACCACAAGTGTTTACGCAAAAGTTCAAAAATATTTAATGCAAGTAAAATCCGTTATATTATCGAAAAATAAAGTTTATACGTTGTTGTTGTTGTTGTTATTATTATTATTTTTATTATTGTTGTTAATAAGATTTCACACAAAAGTGGAATTTTACGCGTCACCCAAGAGAATTGAAAAGTATTTCATTTGATACGATAAGGGCAATAATAAGAGCACACAACCGCATACACGCCCGTTAGGTTGTGTTTCGAAATTTTTGCAACATCCAAGAGCAAAGTTTTCATTTTTTAATCAAAGAGAACGCAGCATACCCACGAAGGATTCACGAAGAGCGCAAGTGTTTATAATATTATATGATTTAATTAAATATCCATATATATATATATATATATATGTTTTTGATCCAATCGCGTTAGTTAATTTTTAAGTAAAAAATTTCATAACAAAATTTTTTTTAATTTATTTTTTTTTTTTTAGACATTAAGAAAAACATAATTCCATTCACATGTACAATGAGTTCCCATTTAAATGAGTTTTTCGTATAATTTTTTTTAAATTTTATTTTATTTTATTTCGTGATAAGTTTTGCGCATTGTTTTTATTTTTTTTTTTTTTTTGTTTTTGTACCAGACAATTTTTAAGGGTCATAAAAGTTTTACGATCAAAACAAATAATTATTTTTATAGTTTTTTTTTAATTGTTGTCGATGACGTATCGTTGTGTTATTCAATAAAAAAAAGTTCAACGTTGAACATTGTTGTAATGTAATCCAAAGGCATAAAACATATTAAGCGTACAGGTGCCGGTTACGGTTTCCACAGTCCGTGCAGTTGTCCAATTCCATTGCATCCACGTGAAGTACAAGAGAGTTTTGATTAAATAGACACAAAAAAATCTTAGTTAAATTGTTTGGAGTGTGAGTTTATTTCTTAAGTTCTTTCAAGAGATTTCAAATATTTTTTTCTTTTTCTTAAAATGTTTGATTTCAATTTTGATCTAATAAAACGTCCAGTGTGTTTTCTAATCAGATATTACGCCTAGTGATTAATTGGTCAAATCGTTTTACATTGTACGCGTGAACAATCACACACATTTTCCTTTAAGCACAATTTTACAATAAAACGAATAATAAGTGATTTCTGCGTGCTTTTAGCGTTCGTGTATTGACAAATACTGTTTCATTTGTATGCTTTCAAACAGACTGTTGTAGAATATGTCAAGTGGCATCTATGTAATACTACATAAGTTGTGACCGTATGCCCTGTACCGTGCACTGCGGAGTACAAATTTACACTGACAACCAAGATTCTTTTGTGTTCGCACACAACAACTGAATACGGTCTTCACACACGTCACACAGCACTCAGCTAGCCAGCCAACCAGCCAAACTAACTACACATATATGACTTTCTTAGCGCACTCTGTCCGTCCATTCATAAGTTCCCATCTATACTATGCACACATATTATTGTTATAATATTTTCAAGTCAAGAAGCGCGCACACACCAACATAGAACTATAAGGAAAATTCGTCGCGTTTGTTTTTTGCCTTTTGAAGCGCGAGCGAGAGTTGAGCGTATGAAACTTGTTTGGAAACAAGTCCACAAACAGATAATATTTCCTACACTTGAAAAAGCCACTCAAAACGTATACTCTTTCGTTTGTTAGACGATTGCGTGTATAATATAAATTCAAACACGGCCCCTGTGTGTGCCGCAATGGTGGTGATAATATTGTGATACCCAAGCCTTATAAATATTTTATATGCATGTACACGCGCACACAAAGTGAAAAGCACTTTGTCTCTTTGGTCCCCTTTTACATAGGTGTGTGTGTGTGTATACCTAACCATAGCACTGTGTCGCTAAACGAACAAGAGTGAATTCCGTTGTATTCACATGCGTTGTCATGTGTGTGGGGTAGATAGATGGGTCTTCTCTCTTACAAGTGCATAAACACCCATGAAAGTCACACTTATTCACCGATACTGTATGTGTAACTCTCCGCTGAGAGGCCCACACCGTATGTGTGCACATGTACACCACTTGAGTGTAGAATATAGCGCCATGCCTAATTTGTATCGAATGAATATCAAATAGTTTGTATAGAATAAGGAAAATCTCTCACGTAAATAATAAGTTCGTAAAAAGTAAAGAGCAGTAGAACGAGTACTGCGAATATACGTTATCGAAAAGATGATTGCAAGAACATTCATTAGCTGTTCATTTTTCCGATTCCTTTGATTTTCTTAGCATTTTTTTCAATTCCTCTTCTTTAGATGTGTTCAAAGTTTTCTACAGTTTCAGTTCTCTTGGCGCAGGCTTACTCTCTTTTAGTCTCTTTTGATTCGAATGTTACGAATTGAAAAATGTACCATTGTGACGCTTAATTGGCTGAACTGGAGCATATTTATGAATTAGTGGCTCCCTCTATGTGTTGTCCTCCCAATACACCGATATATCCGTGTTTCTTTTACATGAACTCGAATAATTCAGAATAACTTCGCAATAATGCCCTTCAAGAAATCGAAGCGGTGTGTAAAAATATTCCATTTATTTAATATGATGAACATACTAAAGGGTACTGAGAAGAAAATCATTTGCCCAAAGAATAGATAATTCAATGGGACAATTATAAAACAACCCTTACGGTGGTTGCCTTTCTGCTTAATTAACAACAAATAAACGAAAAGTTTCAGACAGTTACAAAGAAGAGAGTTAAAGAATGGTGAACATGAAGGTTTATAAAGTACGCTATTGTACGGAGAATACCTCTGCAAAGTGCCAACCACAGACACACTTAACTTGAGAAGCTTGACGTTCCTGTACAATACTTTCCAATACAATACAAAAATGTTTTTAGCTTTTCCAATTATTTTGGACTTGAATCATAATCTACCATTTTTAACAATATCTTCGAGCAATGTGGAAGAGCTCATCGCTACCCTTATGTAGTTGAATACACAACAACAGCGTACTCTAATAATTATACGCTCAGTTGAAGACAAATTTTTATGTGTGTCATTAAATTTACACTTTTTGCCTTAAATAAAAATTCCTTTGTACCCATACCCGTAAACAATGTTATGTAATATAACTTTAATAGATGCACACCCAACCACTCCTAGAGTAATGAGTAATTGTGACTTATTTCCCTAAACCCGCGGTGCACTCATCCTTAAAGATTTTGGAAACAATTTCAGGTAATTCTTTATGCATAATAGAGGCGAATAGAACACTTTATGTGACATTTTCTCATTTGCTACTGCATCTATATGGATTAATATTCAAACATCAAAAAGACATATAGCACAGGAAGTGACCTTTTTTTAATGGATAAGAACGCGAATCCTTTATACACAACATATGAACCCAACTACATACCTAACGATTCTGCTTTTCTCTCGTTTTACAAGTAGATGAGAACAGTTATGATGGATAATTTATATACAAAGAGTGCATCGCGCCCATGATGAATAAGTGAGTATGTATAAAAACTATTCCCCTTACATACAAATGCGTACATAATACATCTTAAATTGTCTGTCTGATCTATTCAGTGTATAAAAATATTCCCATGGCTCGCTACAATTGTTACAGTGGCCGGCCACAAAACTCTGCTTTGTTTTCGGGGAATTTCCAATAGAAGCTTTCATCTTCAACATCTATTTAATTTTTTTTTTCTTTTTTATAATCTTAATGGCGCTGCTGTTACTTCACATACATACTTATAAACGAGCAGCAACAGAAAAAGAAGTAATAATAACGAAATAAATTCCAGCTAACTAAGTGATCTTTTACCGCCGTATTGTTGTTCTTATGTATTTTAATTTGTATTTCTTTCTATCTGGTTTTATAAACATATATAAATACACACACATACGAACCTAGTTATACAATACACACACATGTGCGTTTCTTTCACGTTCTAGGTTTACTTAGAAAAGAGGAAAACCAGACACGAAATAAATTGAAAGCAGCCCCAGCGCCCGTTGTAGAAGCTGGTTAAGTCGATTTGTGAATGCATACGTATGTATATGTACAGATAGATTTGAAATTTGTGGAATTATTGCCGCAGCCATTTTTAGACGAAGACACCCCCTGTACAGTTTTTCATTTTATCAAAATTATTGAACTGAAATTTTCGTCTTTCTTTTAAGGAAAAAGCCTTTCACGAAAGTGATATTAATTGCTATTCGTTACAAATAGTCGGCTGCATTCTCAAAGAAGATTGAGCAGGAAATAAACCCCAACGATTCGTCCCCTCATAAGGAACTTATTGCGAACTGACGCGAACTGTGTTGTTTGAGTGAAAATGGAACGAATCTGCTTTATTGTACAATAATTTATTCAACTATGCGATGAAAATGCAACGTACTCAGTACTTTGTAAGTAATGTACTCGTACATAAAAGTAAACAAAGTTTTCATATTGAATAATACAAAAACAATATTTGGCAAGGCACTATACCACTAACGGACACGTTGCAAATCTTTCATCCAACTTACTACAATACACATGTAGTTCTTTTTTCTGTTTTCCATTCGCTCTCATCCGAATCATGACCGCGTTGACCAACAAATAAAACATTTTTTATTAACCAAAAATAAAGTCATTATGCCCTTAATGGGTTAATAATACGCTTCATAAAATATTTTACCGGCGTATGAATGAATTAGCGATTGCTGAAATAAATGAATGAATGATTGAAGGTGTACATAGAGTTTTGAGCTCGAAAAGCTCATAAACATAATATTAACACCTTATAAAAACAATTAACACTTGAGTGGTCATAAATACATAAAAAATATACAGCAACAATAGCAACAAACAAACAATAAACTGCGTTAAGAATTTGAACCAATCGAACAAAAGACAGAAGGAGACACAAGTAGCCAAAAAATAAGAGTTAAAAGTAATCGTCGGACTTTAATTAATATGGAAATGTGGCAACTGTAGGGTGCATAGCTACTACACCAACTAGCTGAAATAATGTAATTTTTAAAGCATGCTCCATTTAAATTTAAACAAGCAAGAAACAACAAGCTACGACTCTGTTCACGTATGTTAACCAATCACTCCCGTGCTTTCCAACATAAAGAA
This sequence comes from Ornithomya fringillina, assembly GCA_963978525.1. Classification (NCBI taxonomy): domain Eukaryota; kingdom Metazoa; phylum Arthropoda; class Insecta; order Diptera; family Hippoboscidae; genus Ornithomya; species Ornithomya fringillina. Next base: position 24,453,963 of record OZ021691.1, read on the forward strand.
GGCTTGCCTCCTATTCTAAAGAGAACGCTAGAACAATTCAACAAGTAAAATGTGTTTAATAAAAGGGCGCGTGGTTCAAAAAACCTTTCCAAATACGTAAAAAGTTTTCTTTAATGTTCCGCCAACGTTTGACTTCAGTACCTCCTATGGTTGGTCCGTAATAAAGAGAAAACCCCAAAAACTAAATTGTTTCTTCTATAGCATTGTAGGTGAATCCTTTGCCTAATTCAATACATTTTCAATACTTTACTACCTTTCCCAACTTTTGTGGTCGCGAGAGTGCCACTAAATTAAAGCTCAATATCTTTATCTAACTTTTGCGACCGTGACAATGGGTTACATTGACTTGGCCATTGATGCTGAGGAGGAATATATATACCTTATAAACATTCGCACTAGACATACTTTATTTTCAGAGTGAACAAACCTGTGCAAACGACCGGATGTTTGCAAATTTCCCCATTATGTCTTTCTTTCTCACACACTCATCATACTACGCGTGATTGTTTTTACTTGTAATAATGTTGACGCTGCGTGCATAATTTTTATGTTCTATAACCATCAAAACAACAACATATTGAAAACTGGAAAACAAAAACAACTGCTTAACTTTAACAAGACTTTTCCACATAAAATATTTTAGAGTCCTTACGACCTAGAGTCTAGATCGATTATTATGCTAATCACGACCAAAGCAAACAGACAAACATGCAAACAAACAAGTTGTTGAAACTGCTCGAACCAACTGCTAAGATTGTTTATATGAGATTTATGCTAAAGTCCATTCCTCGCTAAAGGTCATTGCTATCATAAAAGTTGTGCACGCGTTCTCGATCTGCCTGTTTTCTTTTGCCGCCGTAAGCATCTAAAAATCCATCATTATGAGTTTATGAGATGGTTTCTTTTGTTTATTTACATAGACACACATCCACACTATGTATACGTTGCATGTAGGTAGAAAATCGACACCTCGCACATTTGCATACGAATGTTTATTTATGGTAATTGTTATGTTTGTTGTTGTTGTTGTTGTTGCAGTTGTTGTTTTTATCTTAATAAAACTTATTTATTATTTTATTTCCGTACGCTGTTTACATGTACATGTACCACCGCAGATGTAGGTGAACATGCATGTGTTGCAATTTAGGCGCTGGTATTTATTTAATGCTAAACAGTAGCTGTTGCAGCAGATGATCAACCCTCTGCCTGCATTTCATTTTTATTTACTTCTCATCTTTACTTTTTGTGTTCTTTTGAGTACATATGTACCATAAATTCCTACGCCTGCCTACCAGTCCGTCCGTTCGTCCGTCCGTCCATTCATCACCGTACATCGTAATCGTACTCGTAAATAATTTTATTATTTCACTAAAACTTATATTGAGCATTGAGTTACGACTTGCGGCACTTCAGTGAGAGTTATAGATTTGTTTTTATTTCATTAATAATTTTCAAATGGTTTTTTAAAAGTGTCATAGTTACGATTTAGCGCCACTTAGCACCAATTAATATGTTATCGGTAGGTTGGTTTATATATAGTCTGGAGATTAAATCTGCATTATTTATTAATTATTTATTTATAATAAATAGATGAGTGTGTATGTGTAGGAACATTTAATGCCCTTTATTAAGGATGACACTGATGCTAATTGCAGCCCGGAGGGAATTTGAAATGGGTTTCTTAAGTCTATCAGTAAAATTACATTCCTATTACATTAGTTTACACACCCACCCACACATGTACATAAAATTTATATATTTTAGTCGAATTAATTGAAATTTCGTGTTCAATAGAATTATGCGATAAACGAGTGTACGTATGTGTCTAAATTTATAAAATGGAAAAGGCGCATACGCGTCTTTCAAACTATGCAAGGTTACTTTGTATGAGGGCGCTTTCCTTATTGAGGTCGCATAGAGGTCAGTGAAGTGCAAACGTGTGTGTTTGGAGTTGTGTGGTCATACTAAATACATTTACAAAGTGTACCAAGTTTGTGCAAATGTTTGCAATTAGTGTAAGAAACTGGCTGAATTGGATTTATTGCTTTCCAGAATCTGCGTTATTGTATAACGAGTGAAAAAGTCACATCAGCTTGGACACAATCTTGAGAGGAAATCCACCACCAAAGGACAAAAGATATAAAACGGTTGGTAGGTTATGAATTATGAGCGAATTTTCTTCATTTAACATGAACGAAAGAAAATGATATTTTTTAGACATTTTATCGTAGGCCTGGCCTTGCCAGATGTAACGCATTATATGGTCGGACTTGACTTACTTCTTGTTTTGGTTGTGCTTTACTTTGTTTCGCCTTGTGTACAAAGCCGTAAAATGATTGTATATAAAACGAGCGCATAACGTACAATTAGCAAAATCTGACAATCATTCAAACTATTAACAAAAGTGAAGGTACGGCAGGTATTAAGGTGGAATTTATTTGATTTTTTGTTTTCTTTGTTTTTTCATCAAGTCGATGATCGCAGCGCTGAAGCAAATTTCGTCATATTTTATGCAATAACAATAAAATTCCACCTATGAAGTAAATCCATTTTCTAAAGCCTTCGTTTTATTGAAATTGAAAATGTTAAAAATCTGATTAAAAAGCCATTCTGTCCAAAACTTAAAGAGGAGATAAATGAGAAATCTTTCCAAATATTATCTAAAAATAGTTTGAATGTGTAAGAGGAACCCTCCAACAGCATGTGCGTAAAAAGTTGTATAGAGACAGAAGTGAACACTCACGCCTGGGCACATATTTTATATAATTTTATATTTGTGTCTCTGGCAGTTGACAGTTACAAGACGCGTTTACATGCTGGTTTCTCCCTTTTTTCTAGTACGTTACAGTGAGGTGACGCCTTTAGAGACCGGAATTCATGTTCTTTGTTGAATTTCGAATGAACACCATTTTACACTTGCTCTGCATGAGCTCACATTCATGCACACTCTCACGATTGGACATATCAATGTGTACACGTTCATATGAGTGGAAGCCAACATATAATACAATAACAAAAACGATAACATTATGAGTTAAGTGCAATGAAGACATTAAAATGGCCTCAAAAATTCATGTTTATATGTGTATGTTTTTGTGTATTATTTACATATGTATGCCTTTCATGTCTTTCTTATTTTTAGAAAGTATTTTCATCATTTTTAAAAGTCAACCAACCAGTTTTTTCAGGTTTTTTCTTTCCAACTATGAAAAATGAACTATTTTTACATCATTATCGCGGTTTTGCATGATGTGCCCGTTTGGAGGTGAAAGCCGTTGAAGTTTAAAATGTCTTCTTCTTCTTCCTTTTCAGGTCTTCTTCAAATATTGTATAAAACATTTAAGGATGAAAGTTCATAAATTGATGCACATCTTGTTGAAACGTATTGTAATTCACATAAGTTTGATCGCATTAGCCAAAAGCAAATATCAGACGAAATGACTTATTCACAAATGCGTCAAGATATTCAATTAGACACAACAATGCGATCGTTCATGTTTGACGTATATTTTTTTATCTTATATTCTCCAAAACTGTCATAACCAGTCCTCTCGCCTTGTATCGTCCTTCTATGGCCAGTAAACTCAATATGGAGCCAAATAAATTGGTTTCAAATAATTAAGATGTCCTTCTGTCAACAGGTTGTATATGTATAAGAAAGTCATTATTATCGAAGGGAAAGATGTTCGCATGTTTAGAATATACAAAGAAAAGTGGTATTACATAAAATATAATGATAAGCCCTTAAAAAGAGAGAGATAAAGACGATAACAACAATTTCAATAGAAACAAAATGGAAATGTTATAGTCGGTCAAGCCTGACCATTTAATACCTTACACCATTAGGTTCCACAACGTATACTACAATTAATTTAGTTGTATCGGTAGACGTGAGGCATTGCCCCTCGAGAAATATCATTATATAGAAAGGGGTTCTAAAGATGGTCCGATTAAGTCCAAATTTGCCACATCCAAATAGTAAGCCAATTAACCTTTCTTTACAAAATTTGTCAAAAAATTATAAAGAATTGCGAGTTTTTGCCATATAAAGAACTTAATATGTGAAGAGGTACTAAAAATGAAGCGATTCGGTCTATTTTAAGTAGGTCCTTGTACCAAATTTCATCAAAATATCTTTAAAAATTCAACCTGTAGCTTGCGAACAAAAATGGACAGCCGTATATACGGCAAGCGGACCGACGGACATGGTTAAATCGATCGTTATAATTGAAGAGGGTTGTGGCCAATGCCGTTAGGAATTATAAACATCCGCACAAACCTAATATAACCTTTGCCACAATTGGTGCAGGGCATAAAAATTGTAACAAGTGTAAACTATCGTTGAGCAACATATTTACAAAATATGATCCTCGATCTTTAAAGTGGAAAAGTCGTAAAACAGAACTTCTTTTCAACAATGGGATGGTAGCCTACAAGAAAACGACTTCGGTACTCTACCTATAAACAAGAAATTTTATAAAAAAATTTAACACGAAACACTAAATTATGATTTCATAAAAAAACACAAAAAGAAGAGGTAACCAACCCAGCATCCGATGTTTATCAGCAAAGAAAGACGAAACCGAATTTTTTAATTTAAGATTAAACCATTTGTTACTGTGTCTACTTATTTAGGAGTATTGTATTGTATTGTATTGTATTGTATGGATGAATGCACGAATGCACGAATGTGATTCTGTGTTTCCAATCTCACGAATTAATGGCTTTATAAATATTGCAGACAATTAATGAGATCCCGCCGAATGTTATCTTTCGTTATGAAAACGCCTCTAATGCCTTTCTTGTTCGATATAAGACATCTTTACACACTTTTATAACCATTATATTATATTTAGCTGATTTTTGGGCCAATTGATTTGATGTGTTATTCATAGATTTTTATAGCGAAAATTTTATTACCCAGCCTTTAATTGGTCCCACGAATAACAACCGACCGCTCGTTGTTATTTATGGTCATCTTTACAGCATACAGCAGTCTTCGAAAACATAGTATTCGAGTGGACACACCAACGCCAATAACTATCATAATGTTCACGGCACGTATGTAGGATTGTGTAAAGTAAATCACATAAAAACAATTGTGAACCCTTGATGTTAATGCAGCTTAGCTGCTATTCCCCTGATGCGATTTAAAGTCAAATTCACTAACTCACCCACTCAAACCTTCGAAACACCACCGTCATGTCCAATGCATACTTGAGACGAAAACAGCTCCCCATGCACGTATGCTTGGTGTGTGTATGTGTGTGTGTGTGTGTAACTGCAAGTAATGCCCGTGAATTGTTTTGGCCATAAAGTTAAAAAGGTATAAAACATACAAAAAAATTCAGCTTTATCTCACATAGCCTTCACGCACACACCCACACTGTTACACATCTAAGAGCATAAAAGCAAGTGACAACAAATCAAATAACAATCAAAGTGTCACTTAAGTTAAGTGCATTTTTCATTGTAAATTATAGAAATAGTCATAGGCTTGGAATGCGAATTTTATTATTAGAATTTTCAAATCCACATAAACGCTGAATCTGCCTTAAAGCAAACCCTAAATACGCACCACAGATGAATAAGTGACAGTTTTCAATTTTTTATCTTCTATATCATGAGTAATGCGCAGAGGATTTAAAAAAGCTTGATCCCTTTATTGATTTTTGCGATTAGAGGAGTGATTACCACACAGGCACTCGCGCGGACAGACATTCATCCGATGAATGAGCCGACACAGTACTCCAATGCCGATTCAGAATATATTTACTTCCTTGAGTCTTTGACGCCCTCGAATACCCTCCCCTGCATTGCAAAAGTGATGTAATAGTTTCGACACACTTTTGGCATGGCGAATATAAACACACAACCTAAATATTTGAAATCTCTCTGCACTCTTCATGCGATACTTGTGCATTGAGGGTGAGACATTTACGAGAATAAGTACAATAATGTCTTATTGCATTTAACCGTCGCGTAATGTCACCTCTTTCTACGTATGTGTATGTAGCATACCCTCCTCGCAATTAGTATTAATATTAATTTTGCAATTAACTGATACATACCGTTTCAAACTAACACCTCAGAGGCATTCCTACGCGGCGTTCTGTAAAGAGAGTAAAAAGGAAACCATATCGTAATGCAATGCAATATAATAAATATATATGAATATTAATTATTCTTAATTTTATCCTTCACAACTGGCCTGTGGAGACTGTGGTCCTTTTAAGAAATTATTCTCATCTGAGATTCGAACGGACTTTACCATGAACTTTAAATTCTTGTATAACATTAACACAATATTTACATCAGTGCTTTTAACAGCTTTACTTTGCACAAAGCACTAGTATAGTAATTCTCCTGCTGATTGAACACTCTTTTTATTAATTAACGGAAGTGTGCAGGTTTACCTCAGCAGCAGCGTAAATGCTTCTAATTTTACAATTTTTCAACTTTTCAACTTTTCAACTTTCACTTTTTCCATGGAAGGACATGTCTGAATTATTATAATTACTACAATGGCAAATCTAATCCGTAGCATTGGTTAAGGTAACACACAGTACAGTACACAAAACAATCTTTACTTTTTTCACCAAATTCAACCTTTTATGGGACCAATGTAGGTTTTATGCAAAAAAATATAATTGCAATCTTTCGATATAAAACAACAATAACCAACCATTGAAAATGAAAATTTATTTCTCAATTTATGTTTCAGGTAACACACACACCACACAAGTACGAAAGCAATTATTCGACGACATTGGACCCACTTGAATAAAATATTCGCATTTACGAGAACTAGTGATGAAATAGCCAATCGATTAATTGCTTGAAAACTATTTGAAGCGAAATAAAGCAATAGTTTTTCGCGATAAAAGAGAACTCAAGTAACGCGCGCATGCGATAATAACCCGAAAATTGTTAAAAAGCAACTAACAAACGCAGTAAAATATTTTAATTCAATATTTTTTCGCCTTGTGTAGTTGAAGCAGAAAAATATAAACACAAACAGAAAATAATACAAAAAGCTGATTGTCGACTAAAATACCTAAATGTACAATATTATATATATACGTTTATATATGTGCATGTACACACAGTCCGCTCAGCATGCTGGCAGTATATACATGTAAACACACACATAAACATAAAGTTATTTTTACTATACGTAAATCAACACAACCCATGCTGAGAATTAAAAACTTGATACATGCAAAAGTTTCTTTGTAGAGAGAGACAACGAGTATGAGGCACGCATTCCATTTAACAAGACCTTCACAGTACATGAAAAAGTAACTTAACTGACAGTCATTTGCACATTTAAACGATTAGATAGATGGTCTTGAAATAACAACAAAGCGCATATATTCGTGTATGTTTGTCTGCATAACAACAACATTTTATAAACGAGTTACCTTGCCTTGTGGATGCTGGATGGATAAGTGCGTGGCTAGAATGGATGGCCTGTGAAGATTATTGGAAGGAATGTTATCTCATCAAAGGCAACATCCTTTGCCATACTGTGTATATGGTTGTACTGGTGCCTTCCACAATGCGGGTGATCCGCGAAGAACAGATGAGATTACATTTTTAAAATTTCGGACAAAAAACACACTGACCGAAAAATGGTTTTGTAACCACTCGTGAAAATCTCACAGAAGGACAAAACTTAAATAATTGTAAAAATGTCATCCATTGTGGGTGTGGCATGTTTACAATTATTCCCTCAATTCGTGAGCGAGCCTATTATCAAATCCCAAACTTTATTGTATCGAGTAGCATGAACGTGCAGAAAATAATATTTTAAAATTAAATGCTCATATGTGATTATGTTGTACCTACAAAATGCGTATAAGTATATATTTGTATATGTGTATATGCACACATACGTGTAAGTGGTACTAAGAAGAGATTGCAGCTTAATTAAACTTGTAATCCACAATATGCTTCAAAATAGTAGCCAAACCAGTAAAAACTATTTCTATTCATGTTTCTCCACAACAACCTAATCAACAACCACACACAGGAAGAGAAAACACAACACAACACCACAGTACTTTTTCGTATAATACACTGGCACGGCATCCATTTACTTTAGCTGAGCTGCCTGGTCAGTTGCTTGGTCTGCCAGTTAATTGGCATATGAGTCATTTAGCCGCAGCATTGTAGAGCAGCACTTGGCCAACAATCTCTCTCACTTAACGGACTTTAATTACACACAGTTGTTGTTTTTTTTAAACACATTTTTTACGATTGCAAAACTTTTTAATTAAACATGATTTTTTTATTATTGTACACACTGTTCACATAGATAGTAGATCCAAATAATAACACAGTATTATAAAGTGGTGTTGGTTTCTAAGGTTTTCGAATAAAGTTCGGACTAGATACGTACTTACACTCGTAGTAACACATACACATATTCTTGAACCAAGTAAATCAGTAAATACGAATACTTACTAACTTTGTAACTGTGCTCGCGTTGTTTAATATCGTACAGAGGCACCGTTACATATTACATATATATATCAGATCAAGTTCAAGATTTTAAATTAAGTTATCAATGACGAAATACGATTTCTATGTATGTATTTGTGCGACAAAATACCCAGTTACACGTTAACTACATGTGTACGTTAGCTAAATACAATATTTAAGGCTATAGTTTCTTTTATTAGTTACCACAATGAATAGAAACTTTTTATGGACCTTTTGTACAATTAGTATAATTGTCCAATTACATATTCGAAATCGTTTAATAGTGCAATCACTGTGCCGATCTTTCCCCCATATGTCTCTTCAGAGAAAAAAATGCAGCAACGTTGAGAAAAATCAGGGAAAGTGGAAGTAAATTTATTGTGCGTACTAAAGATGAAAATGTATGACGGCGTCGTGTCTTAATATTGAATGCCAAACATGACTTATTTCAATAAGATCGAATGAGTTTCCTTGGCAAACTATTTTTGAGGTAACAACAACATATTTGTACTTTCAGATTCAGTATGAACTCCTAAAAATGTGTTCAAGAAATTAAGCATAGCTACAGCAACAAGACAATCAAAGCGGCAACAAAGTTCAGGGTTTTGCAGTTTTTTGCATAAAATAATAAAAAAAATCCCGTCTTATAGCCACACAAGCATTCATAAATGATTAAATACAATAATAACTCTGCTTGGGCAAACTTTCAGTTAAATTATGAACGGGAAAAAAGCAAATAAATTACAACATATTATAGTCGGTGCCCGAAACAACACCGCACCACGCTGCACGGCATAACGTAATAACGACACAAAACGTTGGCAACATTACCAATATTCTGTGGACTTGAATGATCATGAGCAAAAAAGAACTGACTAACTAAGCTTCGAGTAAGCGCAACCATGAGATGCTAAAAGTAAGTGGGAAAGGAAATTCATGAATTGTGCATATTTTCTTCCCCATCGTGGCGCTTAGTATTATTTATGAATTGCGATGGAAATCTTCACGAGAATAATAAGAAAAAACGTTTAAATACAAGGGAAGCTCATAGAGTGCTCCCATCCAGAGCCTATTGATTTATTGTTTGTTAGTGCGGTGATGTGTTGTTACTTAAGGACTTTCTGTAACTTTTTTCTACCACTAAACTTATTGTGTATTAAAGTATTAAAGTTTCATTGACTAAATTGATATTTGAACGTGGATCACATAAATACATTCGGTTAAGCATTCGTATGTAGCAAATCTGGAAATTTTGGGAATATTTAAACATGCGTACTTAGTCATTACTACCCTATTAAAAGCTTTGAGTCGCTGTAAGTTATAGAGAAAGAAGCAACCTGAAACTCAATGGATATTTTGCAGGACTATACGTTTGGTTAAATACTACACAACGAGTACATGACATCATCATGGAGTCATGCAGAAGCATATTTTAATTTTTACGACAAAGTACGTTTTTACAACAGACACACGCACATACGTACGCACGAGTATAGATCGGTACAGATTTGGATGCTGATCACAAATATAGGGCAAAGGTCGAGTCTTTGAAACTTAATACCTTTTGTGGAGAATGTAAAAAGATTATGTGGAAAAAAATTATATTTCTTTAAAATGTTTAAAATTGGCTTAAGCTAAATCACGTTTATCCACCACCGATGCAGCAAACTCTCAATTTATCTCATTTTTAGACTTCTGTATTTTATACTTTCAACTTTAAAAAATGTGTTCTTGTTGCTTGGAGGACTTGTTTAAAAGATTCTGTCCAATGCTGCTCTTTCTTTCGGCTTTCGATTTTTGCAACTAGGAGAATGACTCTGCATACAAAGGAAGAGGCTTAGTAGTCGCTTAGTAGTAGCTGATTTAGAATGTACTTAGTTGAATTTACAACACTCTTCTCTGAGCGTTGCAACCGTTTTCGCCTGCTGTAGGAGTAAAAGGAAAATTATCTGAACGAGTTTGATTTTCTTTTAAAGTCTTTTACCAAAATGTAACAATACTGTGGCGTTTAGGTTGAACCCAAATTTATATAAACAAACAACAGAACAAATGGACAGACTGACAAGGTTGAAAAAGTCAGAAAATAATTATAAATTATACGAAAAGGAAATATTTTAAGTGGCTCAACAAATCCAACCACTTGGCTAAGGAATCATTCCGGCTTACAACAATATGCATTATTTTAGAAATTCAATTTCGGTAGTCCTACCAAAGATATTTTCATCAAACTTTCATGCTTCCACATATCAACACACAGCATTTACGAAATGCATTTAATAAAGAAAAATTCTTTAATAAAAAAAAACTCTTCAAAAAGATTTGCCGACGGCAGCCATTGTTAATTGTAAGTATATTCTGTATGTATATAAACGCACTTTAGCCGATCGTTTGAATTCTACTTGTAAAAGGGTCAACACATGTTTATACGCTTCAATGCCTGCAAAACACTTATAAGCAGACTCACACAAAAACAAAACATGGCATAAATGTTTAAATGTTTCCAAGCATTCGTCAGTACTACCCATGATGGTGGTGCTTGTTTCGCTTGGTTTCACGTTAAAGAGGAAGCAGGCAGGTAGATATTAGACATGTTCTGTTAGAGGGAAAGAGAAGCACAATTAATGGCTGACTCTGCACGAAGTTAAATGTTAAGCAAGCGATCTTTAAGATAGTGCAACCAACACACATACACGAACTCGAACATGAATTTAAGCAACAAACAAAACATAACACAACACACACACAAATTCACGAAAAAACAGACCCAACCTACTGAAGCCGTTTTGAGAGAATGAGTTCAGAGAGTGCAGCAACCAAACAAGTGTACAAATAGAGAAAAGTCGCAAATGGAGAGAAGTATTCAAGCAAGCGGTCCATTTCTTAACATATTATATAAAATGAACATAAACGAGTAAGAAAATCTAATAGGCCAAACCCCAAGTACCCTCCACATATGCATACGAACAGTGGGCGTGTTAGGTACATGCCTATTATACGCCCAGAGGGCGTAATCATTAGATCACTTTAGGATGCTAATCAAGAATATATGTAACTTGTAGAGTCTAAGACGCCTCCTTCTGGGTCTTGCAAGTGGAATAACAAACTTAGCATACCCTTCATCTTATGTGGAGGGTATAAAAATTACAATTCATTTTAAACTCATTCCAATTCTGTAACGCGATCCATAATAGGATATAAATATAAAATTCAATAAACACGTGAACCCATAAAGCGTGATCGTTACTTCATTAAATTTTAATTGAATACATTCATGCACTTGCCAAAAGTTGCTTCTAATTAGAGTGAACTCGAATGTATTGTGAAATGGAATTATTTTTTTATTCGCTTTTAAACGCCGTAAAATGTACTTATTTGCATTTTATGGATTATTCGTTTTCAACAATTGATCATTTTATGATATTTTAAACGATCAATAAACTGAATTACGAGACGTTTGCTTTCTCAACTTCTCCATCGCCACCACAACGTCAATGTCGTACAACGAATGAATAATATGCGGCAAACTTTCCATAACAAGAGATGAACGCACGCACTTTGTTCCTTTTTTTTTATTTTGTGGCAAGCAATGTTCAATAATAAATACACGTTCACTTGGTTTCGCATCACATCTGTTCTTCTTGAATAGGTGAATGTTATGACTAATATAACTTTTATGCAAGTGGGTGCTGAGGTTATCTGCACCCTTTACGCAGTCCATTAAATACCAATAAATTGTGTTTAAACCTTTTTGGTTGTTCTCGTTTTTCCTTCAAAAACGAAAATTCTAATAAAATAAAATTCAATTTGTTGCATTACAAGAAGCCAAAGTATTGTATGTTGTAAGGAAAACAAAACCACCAAACACATCGTTAACATTTGTGTCAAATAATTTTTACGCCGGCCATAAAGCACAAATTTAATAAAGTCAATCGCACGCAGACAGAAGCCCACTTCGCATTATTCATAAGCATTTTTATCACTTTATTTATTAATAATATTATGGGTAATTAAAGTTAATTGCTTATTAATCAAACATTATGATTAACCATAAATTTTTTTATATGTTAGCAACCAATGCATAATTTTATAAATGAATTGAATGAATACATAGAGACCCATATATAAGCGAAATTATTGGGACTTGAGAGTTCTTTTGAATATTATTCAGTTCATTTTTAATGCCATTGTATTGAACAACGTTGCGCAAGCCACAGTTGCAGTCACAATACAGAAGGCGCACCATGCGCTACATAAAATTTCTTCTGATTAAGTGCAAGGTACACTCTCCATAATAAACGTGACATGCGCAAAGACGGGAATGGAACAACTACGTAGTTACTTGACGCAAAGGGTGTTCAACCTTTCATTCGACCTTTTCTCGCAAAATTTTTCTTACGTCAGATGTTGCTCAGGAGAGTAACTCAGCCCTCTGTTATTTATTCTGTTTGTCAATGATCTTCCTCCTTGTGTTCGTTTTTATCAAATACTTAAGTTCGTTGATGTTTCTAAATCTGACATCGATCTGCCTCAATCTGGTCTACTTTTTTTAAACACTTAACTTTATTTAAACTTTTACTTTTACTTAATAATTACGTTGTGGAAAATGTTACTAGACTCAGACTCAGTTAAGTCTTCTGTCAATAAGACTAAGTCTGTTTTAAGTGAGGTGGGCACAATAAATCCGTCATGCGCATATCTGTAAACGTCTCTACACTTCTTTCGTTCATCTAATCAATGTCAAATGGAACAAAATTTCCTGGTATCCTAACAGAATTCTCTGCCACATAAAAGCTGTATAACGCCGCATTATTTATCGTGATTGCCTGCAATGATTCTTGTATTTTTATGGGGAAATGGATTCGTGGTTGTGTGCCTTCTCCTTATATATTTCAATGTTCCGAATGGATCTTTATAGTCCCATGAGACTCTCCCATTGTCGCTGTTCAGCTCTTTTCGTTTCCTCTGTATTATTCAATTTTAATTATTACCGGTTTGATTAATGTAAAGAATTTTTCCTCAGTAGAATAAAAAATAAATTATTAATGTAATGGTTTGCCAGACGATTAATTTAACTTTTTCCCTATATATATAGCTTATTGTAAAACTTACTAAACTAATTTTTAGTACCACGATTCAAAAGATAAATTCATGCTGATCAAGAATATATATACTTTTAGGGGTGTGGCTCGCCTGCTTCTGGTTGTTACAAACGTTTGAACAATAGCAAGATTCCCACCCATCATTGCGATATATGGTTATAAAAATACAAAAATGTAACGCAATGCGTAATCCATTCTTTCCGCTGCTTCTGCTGCTGATGATGATGTCAGAAATGGATTTATGTGCATAAGACCTACCGCCTGAATAACATACAAATTGATGTAAAATGTTTGAATAAATTCAACACATGCTGCGCAAGGAGAGCACACAAATTGGGAAAGGGCTGAATATGGAATGCAGGAGTGTTGTAAATGAGTATAATAGAGCAACAGACAATACCTCAATACAAGTTTAACATGAAGATGAGTTCTTAACAATTTTCGGATTCAAATTTTTTTTTTCAAATAAACTACACAGTAAATATTAAGTAAAGGATATTCACGTGCGGGCTCTATTTGCGTTGCTTATGACAAACAGTGACAGCGGAGGTGTCATTGAAGGCAAAATAAATGAAAGAGTTGCATGGTTGACATTTTCGAGGTCACGCTCTAATTTGGTAGAAATATTGACAGCAATCAACACAGCTTGAGATCGTTACGAAACAATTTTGAATTTAATAAAACAAGTAAAGCGGCTACATTTGGCTGAGGCCAAATCTTCAATACGCACCATCTAGGCACCAAAACTCTCCAATGCGTATATGTGTTAATAAATCGTTTATATTTTATGAGTAATTCAGAAAAATTCTTTAAAAATGTAAAAATAAATTTTTTCAGTTTTTTTACTCGGCACCACTTGTAGCGAAGAGTAGATTTATTTTTGTTTTTTGCCAAACGGCAAATTCAATAACCATATCCGCCCGTCCATTTGTCTGCCTATGCGTTTTTGCGAAAGCTACAAATCGCTTCTTTGAGATATTTAGAAAAAATTTGGCACAAGAACGTGTGTTGGCTCACAGAGGAACCCTATTGAAAATTTACCGATTTGAGCCATTTTTAGAACCCCCCTCTATATTAGAATTCTTCATTTGGCAGAGAATGGAAATCTTAATATATTGACAACATTTGGTGAAGAATAGTTAATGGACTTAATATGTTACTGTGTCAAATTTGGATGTGATCAAACCATCTCTAGAACTTCTTTCCATAAATTAATATTTCATAAAGTAACTTATGTGGCAGTGCCTCGGGTATACAGACGCAACTAAACTGATTTTAGCATAATTTAAGCAACTAAATGGTGCATGATATTCAATTATTGGGCGTGACCGACTATAACATTTCTCTTGCTTTGTCGCTTTCATCCAATCTCAATACTAACTGCGTCTGAATACTACTAACACTACGGCTATTGGAATCAATATCTTAATTTTTGAAACAGGAGAATGATCGCCACCGACAGATGGACTGATTCAAATGATGTATAATTTGTGCGTTCTCCGACGCTTCCTTCTAGACGTTGCAAACCTTTTTTAAAAAGCGATATCTATCCACTCCATTATTATTTGATGATGCGTATAAAAATAATTCATATTATAATCTCAAAAAAAGGAGGAGGCCGCTATATATACATATATGTTTTTGTTTCTTATCTGTCGCAGTGTACAAAGACGACGAAGACCAATTACCCCTTTTATACTTATTTAGTCATTTGTTGAAACTTTTTCTTATTAAGCCATGTATTTATTCTGCTTTTCTTTGTTTCCAAACAATGGCTGCCAATGTATACGCATCGACGTGTGAAGATAAATCCAAGACGTGTACAAACGCTTGAATTTTAATTTATTCACATTTGCCGCTTTTGAAACTAATCAAAAATTCTGAAACCGTTGCTAATATTTTTAAAAAATTTCATCATTGAATATAAACCCACGTTTGTACATGTGTATATGTTCAGAAGTGTTCTTTGTTTCATTTCGCATTTCAATCACATTTACTGAGGATTTCGGTGGGTCGTAAAATACGGATTTTAAGTTGCTGGCACACACATTTTTACACACAAACACAAGTCATTTTTAAGATATCAGACATATATTAGACTTATTATTGGTTTGAATGTACATACATACGTATAACGAATGAAATGTTATGCAACGCTGTTGAAATAAGAAAACTCGGAAAACAGATATTTTCAAAACTATTTAAAGAAAAAATATTCTCTCCAGTGGCAGACTTGAATATTTTTAAACAATTTAACTCCTTAAAAATCAATGATTTTATTAAATCTAGAAGTAAAAAATATAATTTAGCAAATGCTTGTCGAAGGTGATAAAGTGGCATCAGTCGAAATGTGA
The DNA here is from genome assembly GCA_963978525.1 of Ornithomya fringillina. Classification (NCBI taxonomy): domain Eukaryota; kingdom Metazoa; phylum Arthropoda; class Insecta; order Diptera; family Hippoboscidae; genus Ornithomya; species Ornithomya fringillina. The sequence goes on from OZ021691.1 coordinate 24,469,903, forward strand.
CAATCCAAACTACGCTGAGACATTAAAGCCCACTAAAAATGTTGCCAACAGATAAACGCAGAGACGACGAAGGCTATAAATCAGTAAAAGAAGAGTTGAGACAAATACTATGTAAATTATGTTCAACAGATCCATTTAATTAATTAAAAATAATTTAATCACATAAATTTATATTTTCTGATCTGTGCCCCAAATGAAAGAAACGCAAAGAAAATATTGTCGACAGTTCGGCGTATCACTTTGGACTTTTATAGAAAAATTATACAATATTTCTTGGTATATAATACTTTGAGTGAGAGAGTTCACTTAAACCGGAATATTTCGTAGAGGTTCGAAGTGTTGCCTGAAATGATAAAAGCCATTGTTGTTGATAAAACATTCACGAAGAAAAAAACTTGTAGTCTTTTACATTGTACAACGCATACACATGTGTATGTTCATTACACGTTATAATTTATGTCATGTCATCCCATCGAAATACCAAGAAACACGTTTCTCGAATTCTAATTAAATTTCCATCAAACATGTGCACGATGTAAGTAGGTGCGTATGTAATAGTGTGAAAAACAATTCAGGTTTTAAATTCTCTTTTATTACAAAATCTTAGTGCAAATCTTAAATATTCTCCACATCTACACACAAACAGGGAACAGGTTGTGGCAGGTACACGTACTATTAAGTGCCGTTTAGTACGGTTTTTTGGAAATTATGGGCGTGTTTGTTATGCGACCAAGCCCATTTTTGGCACATCATAGGCGCATATTACAAGAAAACAAATCAATTTAACTGAGGCCAAATCTTCAATACCATCCATTTGCAAACTGTGAGGGTGGCAGAAACCTAATTACGCCTTCAAAGTACGCTTTACGTACCAAGTACTCTGTAAATTATTGGCGTGTTTATTTATTTATTATCAGACCACGTCCATTTATGGTACATGTATGTTGTGTGTTTATCGTCCAATACCCATCGTTGAGACATAGAGTGGACGTTTATAAGGGAATTGAGCGTCCCTGGGCGCCCCCCCCGAAGGAGGTCCCAATTTTAGAACTTACATCATAGGCTATGTAGAGTTCACCCCTTGGTAACTAGGGTTTTCAACCATGCACTACCAGCGATTTTACAGCCCCCGCGATGCTCCCACAAGGGGGCCTACCCAAAAGTACGTACTGGCAAGAACCTTAGTTCTTGGGGCTCCAGTACCCCGCGGTACCAAACTTAGTCTTTGGTAGGACTGTCGACCCCTAGAGGTCTCCCAGATTCAGGTAGCCTATTACCCACGAGCTGGTGTCCCGTTTGAATTATATTTGCTACGATTTTTGTTTTGATACCTGGATCTTGTCCATGGTATCTATTTATAATTGGATCATTAGCATATTACTGTTGCCCCGTGATCCTTGGACGAAGCACCTATTCCGGTACTCCGTTTCAGGGCGGGGCCCTCCATTTATGGTACAAATGTGAATGTGCTAATTATGATGCGCGACGGTTTTTTAATCTACCGGATAGATTTACAAGCCATTATGATTCAATCAAATTGTCGCGGCGCCGCACAAATGATCAACTTTGCAACTCTTTCTCTGCCAAAAACGTAATGTTTTTTATTATTTATACCCTTCACATAATGACACCCAGAAGGAGGCGTCAGGTACCCTACAAATTCTTACCCTATTCCTGTATGTTCGTGTGTCTGTCTGTTGATGGCATTCTCACGGGCGTAAATTTTGAGGTATTAAGCTATTAAAACTTTTAGTTTTTGCACTCAGATCGCCATTTAAAATAGGCAATATCGGTCAAGAGCCACGCCCACAATCAACAAAAATCTCTGTATCTGCCGCAAATACTTTGAATTACATATTAATAGCTATGTGCCAAATATGGGCGAGGTTGAATAACAGACAAACCTTCAATTTACAAAAAAACGTACTTCACCTAAAACTGGACTTGCAAGCTGATACGTAATGCATACACTACTTATATAATTTTTATGTAATACTCTATTATACATTTTTATACCCTCCACCTCAGGGAAGAGGGTATATTCATTTTGATCATCCGTTTACAACACATCGAAGGAAGCCTCGGAGACCCCACACACCATATATATTCTTAATTAGCATGAAAAGAGAAAACGTTTGAGACATGTCCGTCCGTCCGTCGTGTGTCCGTCTGTCACTCTATAATTATACATTATTATAATTATTATTATATAAAGGGTGGAGGGTGTTTAAGCTTCGGTCTTAACCAAACTTTTTTATCTTGTTATAATTTAATTTTATTTAAGGTTTTGGCTTAAGACAAACTTATTTTTATCACTTGTTAAAATTTATTTCTTTAATTTGATATTTTTTATTTAGTTATTAAGTGTTTTATTATGTTAAGTTATTTACGATTAATTTATACCTTACTATTATTGTCTTTATACCCTCCACATAAGATGGTCGTTTCGTTTGCAGCACCCAGTACGATGCGTCAGAGACTCTACCAAGTAGGGCATAGTCAGCATGAATCTATGAGTCCATCCATTAATGTCCGTGAGTCTATCTCACGAATTTTTACACTCATTTCTAATTTCTCCATGCAGATTGTTATTGAAATTGGGCAAAAATCTTGTCCATCTCTTTGTATGTTTCAAAAATTCATCTAAGAAGTTGATTTTATTAAACATAATTATACGTAGACACACGGACATTGTTAATCTGATAGTTGCTTTTTAACCGCATTATATTTAATGCGATATTAATTTTAGATTTTTTCACTGCGAGATAGTGGCCCAATCATATTATATGAAACCAATTTCATACATATACGCAACGCATTAACGCACACAGACTTCGAGCGCTATAAATGGTTTTGCCACGTAAAAGGAAATTAATATAAATTTTTTAAATCCTTTACATTAGTATCATTCCGCATACCATCTAGAGGGGGGGCTTTTATATGTGTGCAACAAAATGCATAAATATTGTAAGTAGGTGCCTACAATCCTCTTATTAGTTGTAATCATTGCCAAAAAACTGTTTTTAAAAAATGTTTCATAAAAGTGTGCACATGACTTAAAAATATGTGTTATAATGTAGGCCGTGAATAAGAAGCCTTTGTAAGCACAGACACAATCAGTATTTGAAATATGAACCAAAATATGAGAGTACGTTGAAATATTCAACAAATCTTTTTCATGCGATTGAAGCCTAATGCACTTTTGCAGCGACGGGCTTACCGTAGTCGTCTGAATAAACATGCTGACAAAACCCTACAACAACACAGCCAAGTGTGAAAATCGATTTTTCAGTAATTACGCTGTAAGCACATGTACACACACTGCACATGAATGACTGTGTAGACTATGTTTCCCAGTGCGAAATAGTGAATATGCATCTGTGGGTTTGGTCTTTATTGGATTCAAAAATTATTTGTATGTATGCAATTAATTGCGCATTGTTGTGTGTAAGCTGTAAATTTGCATTTTTAATATCGCACATAAAACGTGTAAATTTATGTCGCTGTCACAGATTACAAAACAGATCAGGTAACGCAGACTAACAAAAATGTCCTAAACGGTAATTAAACATTTAAGATGCATTTTCGCCGATGCGAACTATGCAGTGATACTTAAATGGATTTAAATAATTTATATTTTGTTCTTCTATAAACACCTCAATATTACGTTCTTTGCAATCCTACTCTCAGACAAAAAAAAAAAAAAGAGAGAGAGACCATAAATTCCTTATTTACATAATTTTAAATTATAAAGAGTCACGAACAGCAAACGCCGTTCTCAGAAAGGTAACTTCACGCTGACTCGAAGTATTTTTAAAAAAGAAAACATATATACAAGAGAACACAAGAGAACGCCACGCCCGCAAAGTTTCCCCAGTTTTGAATACCAAGGAAGTGCGGAGTCGAGTGGACACCATGGTCTGAAGCATTTAACCTTTAAATTAATATAATGTGTATGTATAATGGCTGCCCTAGGCATACCTAATAATGTAATGTCCAGGTCTACATAACTAAGCACTTAATTACTTAAGCAGGCGTATTTAACGGTAATGAATTGTTACCAAATTTTACGTTAGTTAGGAAAAGTTCTAAATATTACTATTATTACTAACTGACTGATCGAAGAGGATGGCACAGTAATATAAAAGAAGTAAATAAACTATATTTGGATTAGATCAAATGTTAAATGTCCTCCACGGCTGCATACAAACGGAGGGCTCCGCAGACACATAACTACGCCCTCTAATAAAGTATGTGTTATGTATTACCTTGCAGGCGACTTTTACGCTAAGTACAGTTTTTGCAAATTGTGGGTTTTTGGAATCGTCTCTGTTATCCGAGCACACCTATTTTTGGCACTTCGATGGATGGGTCAATTATAATTATTCATAAAATTTCAACTCCGTGGTTCAATTTTTGTGGAAAATAATTAGATTTTTGTCGATTGTGTGCATATAGTCATACGCGCGCTTAACCTAGAATTCTGGCTCAATATCTCAAAAGTTAGGCCCGTGAGAATGCCAACAACAGATGGCCACACGGACAATCATGTCTAAATGAATTCAGTTTTTGATGCTGTTCAGGAATATATATAATTTCTCGGTTCTCTGACGTCTTCTTTCGAGTGCTACAAATAGAATGACAAACGTAATATACCCCTATACACCTACAACTACAATAGAAATAAAACCTCTACTTACAGTAATTACGGGTGCGGCAATAAAATGAGAAGAAAAACAAAAACAACAACAAAGTAAAAAACGTTAAATAGATGGAATATAAAAAAAAATCATTTTCCCCTAATAAGTGGGCGTGATGTAACAACGAGGCTATAATTATGTGGCTATAAATTAAACAAACGTGAAATTTATTTCTAAAAGTACCGATCTGCAACATGTTGGCTAAGTGAGTCCATCCAATCTCATCCCACAACTACTGCTAGCTTGAAATACATGCACACCCCACTAGCACTTTCGTATACACAATAATAATCTAGCGGTACCAAGCCATACAATAACTACAAATATTCAACAATATTTAAGAATATAAAGTGATTTAGGCGAGTAGAGGAATACGGTTAATTAAACATTTTAGACACATAGAAACGAGAAGAACTGCTTTTATTTGTTCATTTGAAACGGTTGGGGTGTCTGGAGCTTGCGGGGGTGACGAGTTCAACGCACTAATATTAAAGTAATGATTTTCACATACAACAATATTCCATTTGGAAAATACCATTATAAAGCAACCATGTCATGTCACTGTTGTGGAGGTCTTAGGAAAACACGCAATTTTAAATAAACATAACACACCCCCTAATGCAAATATTTAGCCACCCCACCCCCTATCCTACAATAAATCGCCAGCATAAAAGACATCAAGTGCGGACAACATTGGGTGTTATGGGGGCAACCCTTAAGGGAAGTTGTTGGTTGGTGTGATTTTGCCATTTTCTCGTATTTGCTTTCAAATGAAATGTACATAAATAGTTTAGATTACGTAAGCTCGTGCTTATCTATGCCATGCCATCAAAGATTCTTTGTGTAGGAAAACTCAATTATTGCTATTCTGTGTATGGTTGTTGTTCGAGGCATTACTTTAGAAATATTCTAACAAGATTGTGGAAAATACACAAAACTCATTTATACACATAAACATACAACCGCCCATACACACGCTTACTCAGATATTGTACATAAAACTTTTAAAGTCTGAACTACAAAGAAAAGAAGTACAACAGCTGTACTTGAGTTTGGCCAAATATTGGATAACCTATACAAACATTTAAGTGTGAAAGCCTTAAATATACTTTCTGATAAACTCTAAAATTATTTGTGCCCTCATTTCTTGGCGTAATAGAGTTTCATTAAATTTAGGGGTAGTTGTTACCCGCCCTTTAAAATAGAGAACTGAGCGACTCAGGTTTTGGTTTAAAGTTGATCAAGAATCACGTGTATGTACACTTCACATAGTGTGGTCTCATACACTTAATCTGGTCTGGTATGCCCCCATCTTATGTGGAGGTTATAATTCTCTGAGTTATTGTGTGTATATAAAGCGTTTGCTTTGTATGATAAAATATGGCAACTTTAAGAAAAGTAAAAGGATTCTATGGGTACAGAAAGACATTAACAAAAATATTTTCAAAAACCCTTATAAACCCAAAAATAAAAATACTTTCTGTGAAGGTAAGAACTTTTTTAAAGTGGCAATATTTATACGTATGTTAACTATTTGATAACAAAATTTCACACACGTACTATTTAAAAAGTTCAGTTATACTTTAGCCAATTTTCTATAAAATCCAATTTGTTTAAATGGGGTTTTTCAACGATCAACCTTCTGAGACTTACAAATCGAGTGAGAATATTATTTCACCTTTTCGACTATAGTAGGGGTATGAAAAAATAGAATATAAATACATAATAAGGAATACGTAGCATATGCAAATAAAAATAAACTAAATGTTAAATATTGTGCAAGAGGGATTTCGCCTCTGAAACCTTTACAACAGTTCTTAGGTCGTTGTTATTCATGTGGTTGTAGCACACGCAGTAACAATCCTTCTGAAGTAAGGTTTACATTAAAACTGAAAATCGAGCGATTCGAGGTTTAACCCTGAATCATCATAATTCCAATCCCAACGCTGATTTCCGGCATTGTTACAAAAAAAATACCTGGAATGTTACTTGTACACATACACTCGTATATAAATAAATACGCCATGAAATGAATACGTGTATAAGTACAATATATACAAAATAGCCCAGATACTCGAGTACGAATAGTGTTCAAAAGGAAAACAATCAAAATCAACACGTACCGGAAGATTTTTGTTGTGCTTCAATTCCCTTGAAAATGGTTTTTACGAATATCTCAAGCAAATCGAAACACATACGCGTACGTACCCGCGTACTGCGTACACCACAAAACAACACAAAAATATCTCCGAATTCCTTACTCCCATCGTTCTAAATACATCGTTCATACTTATAAATAAATACATATTTACTTGTACAAGTATGAGTGCACTCAAAACATGCGCACATTTTTAATCTCATATAATATTATGTGTGTCTGGTTTGCTGATTGGTATACTTCCACATAATTTGTAGTACAATGGTGCGTCTAAATAAAATAATCAGCAATTACGTAAACTTTTATTCCCTTACGAAACCTAAAGCAAAACTGTAATTATACGCCAGCAATCTGCACTGCGTTGAATGGGACACGAGTGGAATAGATAATTTAAAAGAATTGCAAAAGAAGGACACATGTCCCGAAGGATATTTCATGTGCTAACAATCATTAATATGCGCACCGCCTTGAAGTTGGAGATACATTTGCCTTGTCAAAGCGCTTGCAACATCCAGACTAGCCAGAGGCTCCACAAAACGTACAAACAACAAATTTCGGTCGATATAGTCTGTCTGTCCGTCCATAGTAGACGTTTTCTCTGTCATAAAAATAAAACTGAAGATATAAATTTTAAACTTGGAAGAATTGTAGGAAGTTCTTGCGCGTGCATACACCTACAGTCAAACAAAAACTGAAGAAGGGTTAATTTTCTTTGGGATTTTTTTTTTTTTTGTATAACTCAAAAACTACCATAGCCATTGCCACACATTTTTCTTACTAGGAAATGTTTAACAAAAACGAAATAATTTTTCATTTTTTTAAAGGAAGAATAACATGAGTTCCGTATTTCAAAAAATGCTTTAAGACCACGTCCACAATTAATAACCACCATTTTGTTTATTGCGCTCAGATGTTGGGCTTTTTTAGGAAATTTTAGGATTGATGTTGTGATAATGCTGTTGTTTAACACTTATCGAAAATATGGTACTTCTGCCAATGGGGTCATAGGTGGTGAGGGTGCATGTCAATTCTTTACACCATTACCAAAATGGATGAAAGTCCACAGATTTCACTCGAACTTTAGTCTAAAATGGATGTTGGAAAATTTCAGTCTTGTAATATAATTTTTTGGCCTCAGAGGCTTCACGATTTAGCCACATTCATCTGTGTGTCTGTACACATTATCCTGTTCGTATAAAAATGAAATTAGCAAGGGACTTGCCTATAGTCCCACAAAAACTGAAAATAATAAGAATTTTTAAACGGTTTGTCACTCAAAAAAAATTTTCTTTTCAGAATTTGGACTTTTCCGAATTCAATATTTTTGCTTGGCTCGTATGCATACGGAATTCAGTTTCGCGCCATCTATTGGTAAATTCGAAGGAAATTTTTACGCCTCTACTTTCAAATCACATTTTTACATATTATACGAAAACTAATCGCATGCGTTGCAAATTGTCCCAACGTCCAAATTCCCGGGCGTCCAGCCGGAAATTACGTAAAATGAACCAAAGTGGAATCACAGTACGTATGGAAAACGGCTCGTTTGTAAGACACAACGCAGACAATTCTCTTCATTTTATTTTTAATGGTTTTTAAACTCTTTTTCTAATCATCACCTTCAAGCATGACGTTGCCGTATATGGTATACGGGAACTACAGTTAATTAAACAACTATAAAATGCACCCTGTATTGAAGAAATCATTAAAAATTAACGCAAGGCACCCTTTCTGTGAACAGATACTACGCATCAAAGGCACGAACCGCGTGTACAAACTTATAAATATAACAGTTATAATCAAATAACAACTACACAAACGGTACTCAAACTGTTATAAGACCAATAAAATGGCTCGATACTTATCATACGTACACCTTCACTTTGTCTTTTTCTTACGCACGCCCTTAACAACCACACACTGCTCGTAAAACACACAATAACAGACTTTTTTTATCTCTTTTTCAAATATGGCGTCACCACCAACAATGCTTGTTGGCCAAAAAATATCATGGCTGCTCGAAGAATTAATGGCCGTGTACTTTTTTGTTCCCACTCTTGCGTACACAACTCTTTGGGGCATTGCATGTGTGTGTGCCTGTGCGTGCGTGTAGATGGGACTATGCTTTGGTTTAAGCGAGTTATTGTGTATTAACTTGCACAACTATTTACCGTAAATCATACACCAATTCCACTAAACACCGTTGAACTAGAAACAACTATTGTGGCCGTTCAAATGCACACAAACGCACACACACACATGCGACTGTAATTTATGACCAGGTATTGTGTTTATGGTTATTATCTCCGCATTTACCTCTTCCCTTTCTGCCCTTCTTGCAGGTATGCACACTTTTCAACACACACCTTAACCACAACATTATTCAGCCGATAATTATTTTAGTGCGTCTCATAAATTTCAGCACCACTTGCAAAGAGTCAACTGTAATTTTCAAAACAAAAACAAAGAAAAACATAAACTGCAATAAAAGAAACACTCTTTCATTTCTTCCTTTCTTTCTTCTTATATTGTGAACTTCTCACCAAGGTGTTCAACTAATGTGTACTCGTGTGAGTCTCTTTATAATCTGTTTTAACCAGCACATCATCATAATTCAAATTTAAGAATATAAATGAACTTAGACCTGTATCGCAAACTTGCTCATTTATATGCTGGTGATTGTGTGCGTGTGTGTGTGTCTGTCTAAATCTTTATCATCATCATTGCAAGAAACTGTTGATGTATAATCTTAATACGATTTCGTACTACAGACACACACAATACACAAAATATTACTGTCGATTATTTACTTTAATGGAAGTTTAAAAAAATTAAGAATTTTATGAGGACTGCTTTACAATAGTGTTTACATACCGCACATTCTCATTTTTATATAAATAATGTGTTTGTTTGTGTGCTCTGACTGAGAGTGATGGATTTGTTGGCACACACTAAATTTGATTGCGGTTTTAACTGGCGCTAAATTGTAAAAATAAATATACAATATTTTTATTAGTTCAAGGTGCTAAAGTTTGCCCATTTCATAGTTAAAATTGCCAATAAAGTGCAGAAACCGATAAAAATTAGATAATTAATTAATTTTATAGATTTCGGCTGCTTGCTTCCACATTATGCAAAACTGAAACTGTAAAGGTTAGTGCCTCTCACGTTTGTTGATAAGTACTAAAAAGTCTAAAACGTCTAAAAAGCATCTCTTTGATAACAATTGAGAATTTCGTGAAGCATGAAATGCTGCACTCCGTCTGATTCGAATAACTACATATTTGCGATAATTTCGCGCTAAAAAGCTTTTTCTTTACAATTTATGTTAAATTTACTTGAAACGATTGTTTTTTATTATTAAAAGCTGTATAACTTGGTTAGGTTTTACAATTAATTTTTCAATCACTTCCACATAACCCACAATGCTGAAACTTTTCGCGCACCTTTGGTTGCGATAATAGTACAAGGTAAATACTTTATATTGCAAAGAATTCAGAGTGGCGGATCTCCAATTTTCCCACAACCTATTTCAGACGCAAACTATAAAAAAGTGCTTAAAGAATAGAACAAAATGAGACAAATTTCACAAGACTCCAATGGTGGATTGTCGATTTCTCTCCAAACTGTTTGATATGAATGATGATTGTGAAATGAAAGGTCTTGGTCAGTAGAATGCCAGAAGCTAAATGCAACCGCTCTAAATCCCATAAGGTAGCCACCTGAAGATTTTACATTAATACCCTTTTCAATATATTTAAAGAACGTATCAATGAAAAGAGTAGAAAGTAAAAAGTAAACAGTATTGAATTAATCAATGGCGATTGCTTGTCGCACGTATCGAAGCACAAACTTATTTTCGAACCCTTCCATATATCAGCTCAAATTTCGTAAATAGGTTTGGTTCTGGTGGTAATACTATATTCTGTAGTCCAAATTATTCTACATTCAACATGGCGACGACCCTAGGAAGCTCAACTATGAACATCTTTATAATATTTTTCAAAATATTTACCAAAATCAATGACGAAAATTTTTTAAAATAATCATTATATGTAATGAAAAATCAAATTGGATCAAACGCAATGACTCTGTGAGATCAATATATTGATTTATTTGGTTTAATCTTATGAAAGCTGGTCTCGTCAGCAGTATTATGTTTGTATGTGTCCAAATTTTATTCCTAACTGCATTTAGTTTTCGATATCTAAATAAATTAACTAACACGATTTCTATTTCAATTTATTTATGTGCGATAGTTAGTGTACTGCTGATATTGAAGTTTACATAGTATATAATAAAACAATCAAGAAAACTAAATTATTAAACACACTCCACGTCTATGTACATGGAAACGGTGGGCATGGTATGATTACGCTTTCTAATGGTGTATTTATATTACGTGTCAACTTGCAAATTGTGTTTTAAGCTTTATAAGGTTTTTTGTTCATTCGACCACGCCCATATTTGGCATATCGATACATGGTATAATTTCACATATTCATATCAAAATTTAAATTCAGAGGTCATAGTTGGCAGATATATATATTGTTGTCGATGGTGGGCGTGACTCTTGACTTATTTGCCCATTTTACATAGCGATCGGCGTGTTGAAACTAAAATTTGTGAACAAATAACAATACGGACTTTCATGTTTAGATCGACTCGGTTTTTCCTGCTGACAACGAATATATATATATTGTAGGGTCTCTGATGTCTGCTTCTGGGTATTGCAAACAAAATGACAAACTGAATATACCCTCTATTATGTGGAGGGTGTAATAATAACAAATTATAGATTTTACTTAAAGTAAATATTTCATTTCTGAAAATACATGTACTATGACGTTCCGACTGTTTCTGAAATTCATTACAACTTTAAGTATACGACTAAATAATATGCGTGTGCAGAAAGCATGAGATGATTGAAAACCAAAAATTCCATTTCTTGTTAAGATGAAATTCTATAATAACCATGTTTGGCTTAGGCCAAAATATATATAACAACTACAGATAAACGCTTTTTTAGAATCGATATTTCACATGGGACAGGGAAGGAGAAGGATTTCCGCGGACGAACACACAATATTAGATTCCCTCAGTTGGGTTTTCCTTACTTCCCCATCTCCCTGGATGTTGTGATCGCTTTGACAAAATGGGTAAATAAAGAGAGCATTGTTACTTGTTGTCAATAGGTCACTATAAATAAAAACACATTTTAGAGCACAGCCTTGTGTTACTTACAGTTAAAACCTAATGACTGCAATAAAGATAATCCAAGTGTTCAAATAATTGCACAATTGCGGCTTGGAAATCAATCGTATTTTTGACTTTGAAATGTTTAAAATGTTTTGTTCATAATTCCAACAGACGCCATATTCACTAAGGAAACGTTTAAGCTTTCGTGTTAATATAAACGTGAGAGGTCACTTAAAAATGAACATGTTGCAGTAACGTAATCAAATAATAATTCATTCCGAAAGTTTGACTTTCTTTCACAGTGTCTTTTTTTTAATTGGCGCCTTATAATTTTAGCGCCTTTTTAAACAAAAATTGTTCACTTAGTATCGCTTTTTGCATGAATTGTACTTATTTTGGCTTTTGTTGTGTAATCTTTAAAACACTCACCGAGGAGAATAATGCGTCGCACATTGTACACTAATAAGAAGTTTACGATCAAATGCTATAAAAATTTGTAGTAAAAACTTATAAAGGTTACATATCTGTTTAAAGCAACGTACGAACGCATGTACACGCAAATACTCATACATATTCTGCCTTCGCTTGTGTTGTGTAATTATGTATGAGTGTGTGTGTGTAAATGCTTTCTTGCTTATATGAAACTCATGCAGAGTTATTCTCATACGACCTCCCATACGCAGTAGCTGTTGTTAGTTTATTCTGTTTATTTCTTGGTGTTGCTCCTATTTCGAGAGAGCCGAAACAAAGGGGCTCTCTACGCAAACGCTTTCTATAGTATGGCGGGACCAACTAACAAACGCGATACATTACATTGCTAGTCGTGAATGCTAATGCCTCCGCTAAAATTTTATTTTGTTTTTATACCCCATCATCATAATGATATGGGGTTATATTGTTTTTGTTCAAACTGTTGTAAGTACCAGAAGCGAGCGAGCTACCCGTCCGTATGACCGTGTAAACTTGTACGCATAATTGTTGAAACTCTCGCGGCCGCAAGAATTGAACAAAATGGATGCACCCAAACTTTATGATATCCCAAATCTTGAACCCGCTCACAGTAGTAAATTTTGTGATATCGAGCTGAATTTGATACACGTATTCATCATTAGCGTCAAAAGTATGCCATTGAAAATAGACAAAATCAATCCACTTACCACAACCCAACTTTAAAATGTTTAACGAGCTGAACTAGGATTTATATATATTTTAGAATAGGAATGTCCAAACAACGAAATTATCATTTTATTTTTACATTGTTAAGGGATATGAATGATAGAAATTGGACCAGCCGTTCGGGAAATATATTATAAAGAAGATGTGTTTTTTTCTATAGAATTATTTCACAATTCATGACATTTTTTTTAATTTTTGTAAATCTGTTTGACCAGGCCCTTAAATTCTACTTGAAAATTAATTTCGTATTAGAATATCCGGCATAGCTTGCTTCATATTTATATGAATGAAATTTACAAAGGCCCTTCCTTTTTTAGGTCCGTTCCAAATTTGTGAAAATGGGCATGATCGGTTAAGGTAGGTTTTACTTGCGTTGTTATGAGATTTTTTATAAACCAGTAATAAGTAGTTTTGTACTTTCCACACTTCCACACTAATGGCGTATTTATTCAAAAAAATTTGCGATATTAACTAGTTAGTATTGGGAAGAGGTCAGTGACGATGAGTGTCCTAGATTTGGCATACGCCTAATATAGCCCATTTCTACTTATTTAAATTCATTCTTTTTCTCTCGGCTCTGTATATAATGCAGTGGCAGCCACTTCTTTCTTTCTTTATGTTTTCTCTACTTGCTTTTCGTTTTTTACAGAATTACACATACGCACTAAATGTAGTGCAATATTATCTTGGTATACACACTCATTTATTTACGTAAAATTTACATGCACATGATTACACCCTACATTAAGAAGTGATGCCGTTTAAGGAAATGGAAGAGCAACTTTAATTATACTGATTGGCTCAGAATGAAAATCTGTATCGATTTATCCATATTTTCTTGCAAAACCTACCGATCGCAACTTTTTGTAATTTTTTGATAAAATTTTGTATGGAGATGCTGTTAGAGCTATTTGGCCAAGATTCTGATTTTTTCTCCATTTTTTTTCTTCTCTCCCCCTTTAACTTCAATATTTAGCAAAATTACATAAATTTTCAATCCAAAAATTATATGTGCCAATTTTTGACCATAGCGGTCCCTTTTGACACAACATTCAGACTTTAAATGACGCCTTTTTATTTCTTTCTCAAGGAAAATTTCTTACATTTTCTCTTTTACCCTGTTTTAAATTCAAAATGGATCGATCCAGAGGTGGTGGTGTATGGTGTAGAGCATTATATTGTCAGCTTTTTACTTAGTTTCAAAATAATTCCCTTCATCATCATCACTATTTTTATGCCCTTCACATATCAATGAAGTTAAACGTTTTTTCAACGATTCTATTTTAGAACACCTCAACTAAAATCAAAGCTTTCAACTTGTATTTAATTCACGCATGAATATTGTCCTTTGAAAATATTGACAAGTAATTTTTGTGTCTGCATACTTTCCTTACAATTATTCGCGGGCTTTTTTATGAAGTTTTTTTTATGAACCCACTGTATTGCCAATGGGCCGTAAAATTAATTCTGCTGTATTGTTGAGTTCATAAAATCGTCTTTTATTATAATTGCTTCCATAAAATTAGATCAATTTGAAATAAGCTCACAAGTGCTTATAGTGCAAACAAATTTAGTTAAAGCGGGGGCTACAGTTGCGTTGTTTTCTTTTTGGTCCTTTACATATTTTATTGCAGGGCATTAATAAGTAATTGCTCATTAACCATAATTATCTTTATTGGGTTACAAATATATGACAACTTTTATTGAAACCAATCTAGTGAAATATTCAGAACATATTTCTTAAGCATTTTCCCTAAATTTGGAGCATGGATGAAAGTTTGATTGCTATAGATTGCACATAAACACAATCCCGCTAATACTGCATCACTCTCCGATTATGGATGATTTTTAAACTGTCAATTGTAATAATTTAACTGACTAGCACAATACAATATATTCTACCTTCGTACAAAAAATATTATTTAAAGTGTTTATACAAATAAAACTTTAATGGCACGTTTTATGGGCTACCTCGTGTAACGCAGTTATTTATAAACTAAATTGTTCAATTATTTACGGAAACGTCAATGTAACGTCTAAGAAAAGTGAAAAACAATTTTTATACCCACCATCCTATCACTTTGTCAAAACGTTCGCAACTCCCCAAAGAAAGCGTAAGAGATCCCACAAAGTATATATTCAGCATTTAATATTGAGTCGATCTAGCTATGTCCGCCTATCCGTGTGTGCATGTACTGCGGTGGTCACTCTCTTGGTCGCCAAAATTGAGATATTGATTCCAACATTGCCAGAAGAAGTTGGCAGTTGGTTGGTACTGAATTGGACAATCGGTCATGGGACTCTGCCACAGTGCAAGAAAAACCGATAAGTACAGACAATACATTGACAAGCTTTAATGCATCGATGGTGGGTATTCAAGATTTGATAACAGCTCAATATAGATTTTTTACTTGTTTGTTCGTACTTACCACTGACAAGTGTGATTTTCAGAAATCATTTTCTTGAAACTTTCTTTAACTCTACGTACAGTTTTCCTTTCACTCAACATATGTAATCGAAGAAAGATTCTTCAAAATTCTTTGCAAATATTTGTCATTAAATAATTGAAAAACTCTTAGTGGGATTTGGTTCAAACACTTGTATGCACCGCACTTAATTTCGCACTTGAATACAATTTGGCTTAAATTCATAATTTGTAAATTGTTATTCAATTGTAGAATTTTAGTGTTTTTTTTTTTTAGTATTGTAATTGTTTTTCAAGTCTTCTGGTTTAATAGTGCGCTAATTTTATTTTCAAGTTCATGTCCCAGCGATAACAACGACAATGATGGCAGCGTTGACGCGTTTCCGCACAAACACGTAAACACTAAAGGAAATTGTCTTTGAATCGTAAACCAGATCGTGCCACCAAAAAAATACGTAAGACGTGCATTATAAAGAAAAATAACGAAGATGATAGTAAAAATAAGAATAAAAATAAAAAAAATGAAATTTCTGTATGTCTATTTATATGTATGAAAGACGCGCTTAAACAAAAGCTTGCCCCCAATACACAGAACACTAAATCACATATAAAAAAACAAGCGCACAGTTTACGTGCTTATTTCGTCAAAGCACTTTCATGCAAAGATCTTCTTTACTCATAATCAGAAATTTTGTATACTAACGATACTGCACCTTAATCGTTCGCACATGCGGACGATAGAAGAGTCATCGGATGCGCCATTTTGGGCATTACACAAACCTTGCAGTTATTTAGTATCGTTGCATCGTCCGTACGACTGACACGATTTACTAATACGTGCATTGAAGTTCAGTGTTCACTTAATGAGGTTCAAAGACATTCCGTCAGACACTGACAGAAAGATTTTTCGTAATTATCGGTACTTCTCTGGCACTTAGAAATATACTGTATGGATTGGGTGGAATGTGAATTTTCGGAAAGTCGGTAATTATCACAGATTGCATAAAGATTTCATAAGTTCTTTATACCGATCAAGTTTGGTTACGCAATGGTGAGAATCACCCGAGAAACGATGCCGTTTCTTTCTTTGTTCTGCCCGAGTATAACATTTCGTGTACTTGTTATTGGTATGGTTTCTTTGGCATGGTTTGCTTGCTCATTAATTTCTGTTTCCTTTTCTTTTTCTTACCAATCGCACCATAAAAGTACTTTTGCAATTCATGCAGTAAATTCCGACTAAATGCTGAGGGAACAAAACAACGGTTATTATTATTTATCTATGCCCCAATGCATAGAGACCTCGCTAGAATTTTATGAAATGAATGTACACTCGAGTACAGCATGAATGTGTGGCACGTTTTTGCGTTTGTGTGTATGAAAATTTCCAAGAAATCTAATTTTCAATACTAACAAACGTGACTGGGGAAACATGGTACAACAAAACGCCAAACAACAACAATAATAATAATAATAACAACAACAACAACTGAAATGGAAAACATAAAAAAAAATTAAACCAAATTGAATATACTCGTATAAGAACAGAAATCAGCTAATTACATATAATTTGAGACGCATGTGAAACAATCAGAAGCCGGATTTCGAGAAACGCCAAGTCGCGTTCACCACCAGTGCAAATTCAGTACTTCCTATTATTCTAAGGTTTCTTATGCTGTGACATACAAACACATTTTCCAATCATATAAAATTGTGCGTTTTAACTCCTCGCTAATGTTTGTGCGTCATTATGGTGCCTAGGTACGTTTCCAACTCAGAGTAATACGTTATGAGTTATGTGTAAACAACTGCGGATATCTTGGTAGAGGAAATGGATTCAATCGGACCATGCACCTTCCCACAATTTTACAAAATATAGTATTTTTAGGGGTTTTCCTCTGTTACGGGCAAGCCATAACAGATGCAAAAATAATAAGAATAATCAACCGCGCCCACCTACGTTTTACTTGCGTTTTTTGATAACCAGTGAATTGTTTGTACAGTAATATAATACAATGCAATTAAACACTCATCACTATCCACTTGGAACTTCACTAATAGAATAGAAATAGAAGAGAGAAGAAAAGCCACTTAATAGTCATAAGATTTGCGTTGTTGTGCGATTGTTCATACACCTGTGTACAACCGTTTTTGAAAGGTTTATAATTTATGTGGGCAATGATGGTGGGTATCCTAAATTTGTCATACACCTAGTGTAACCCTTTAACACTTGTTTCTCTCTATTTTCTTGCTTTCACAGTTATTTCGCCTCAGTTGATATGAAGCCCCAATGTTGGAGCGATGGGTATAAAAATGAGTGGAACCTAATAAGAATCTAATAATTGCACGCACAATACAATACGTAAAACGTCAATTTGATATTCTTGCGATTTAGAGGATGTGAAAAGGTGGTGAGTTCAATTGTTTCAATTGCTTTCCCTTTTTCTATGTCTCACACACATGTGTATGTTGAAAAATTATTATTTATGCCTACAATAAATAAAAAAAGTGATTGCAACTGTAGATATTATGCAACTTACCATGACAAGCATGGCAAAAATGACAATGAAAATAGAAAGAAAGAAACAAGACACAAAAGAAAGAAACGAAATGAGTGCGATTTGCAAAACTTTTGAATGACATTTCCCATAAAACTGTTCGTATGTGGACCATTGAGGAAATACCAAACGTAATATCCAATAGTGTTCGATACTAATACCGCTGCAAGGCCTTTACTTAACTCAAGCTTCTTCAGAGTTTCCGTTGACTGTTTGAAGTCTTAAAAATCTCCCTTTTTTCGGTTCATTCCTTGCTTTTCTCATTACCCGAAAAGTAACCGTTCTCCATTTTCATTTTCGTTTTATTGTATAAATGTTTATTATTGCTGGGTCTTTGTTGGTATTGTTTAGCCTACGAAGACATTTTACGACTTGTATAAATTATAGATTTTGTTCTGCTGTTGCCTTCATTGTTGTTGGTATTGTTACATCCACATTTTCTGTTTATTTAATCAAAAAATTCCCTTCACTTCACTCCATCCGCCAGTTTGTGTGTATATGTGTACCAACATAAAAACTTCGCACGCATACACACAATAACACGTTTCCAGCAAATGACCAAACCCTAACGGGTAATTTTATAAAGTATATCTATCTCTCTCAACTTTTTTGAATTACAACCAAGCATGTGTGTGGACGGGAATGTACGTCCGTGTATAAGGCGGCGGTTTTACGAATTTCAATGGCACGACTTCCATAACTGTTTGCGGCATAAATTTAGGGTTGTTCCATTAAAACAGTGACAGGCAGATTGAAATTTATGGGCCCGTACAGTACTCCAATACTAACACTCTAGCATATACTCACATACGATACGATGCATACGTATTATGAGTGGATGTGAACGTAGCATCAAGCGCGTATGAGGAATTAATTCGAAAATTTGTGGCAAAAGCGCAATCTTTCTGAAAATACGCACACATGGGATTTATGCACATTTGTTTTCACATACAAGTACTAACTACCTGTCACTCTAATTGTCATTCACCAAATCCACTTTTTTTTTGTAACTGTTGATAAAAGATTGACTGCATTTTTACCATTTTTTTTTTTCGTTTCTTTTATGACTTTATTTAATTGACTATAACGTTCGCGTTTTATTATGTTCAGTTAGTTTGGTGTGCGCAACTCTTATTATAAATTGCTACCATAATCTACTACATATATAGTTAAATGTTTCGCTACAAAGTTGATTTTATTCGACATAATAAAGATTTCTAGTAAAGAAAGTAAAACGTGCTGTGATTGTAGATTAATATATATAACAAGTGAAAGTGTTTTGGTCGGTTATACCCAACCATTTAATACTCTACACCACTATGTTCCTTAAAGTTATGCTAAAATTAGTTTAAAAAAGGGTTTCAAGAATTGTTCTGTAGGTTCCACTTTAGAAGCACCACTTATGAAGCTAATTAACTATTTTTCACCAAATTATCAAATATGACAAAAAATATTAAGAATTGTTCATTTTCACTCTTTAAAGACACCTTTTATAAAATAGGTCCTTATATGAGGAGGGACTCTAAAAATAGTCCAATTTCGTTCCTTTTTGGGCTAAGTTATGACCTTGTACCTAATTTCATTAAAATATCTCACAAAATGCAATCTGTTGCTTGCGCACAAATTTACTTTGACATACAGACGGACAGGGCGATTCTGAATCAATCGATATAATTGAGGCTGGGATTGGAATTTGCAATTTAGAAGTTACAACCATCTGCACAAACTGAAAATACTCTTTACCCCAACTGGTGCAGGGTATAAAAATGGAAATCTAAGCAAATTTATAACATTTGAAGAAAGTCACTCAGTTATCTTCTATTTACGTAACGACAAATACATTGTATGTATTACCGAACAGAGTCCTGTGACCCTTCATGCTTCATGGAATACTTTATGCACGTCTCGCATTAATTAAGTGCATGGTAATTGTCAGCATCTACTTATTATGCTGCAGTATGTCTGTATGCATGCAGTCCAATATATTTTTTTATAAAATTTGCATTTTTTATAAATCACAACATTTACTTCACTAAATTTGCTCTTATGCAGCTGCTTTGCCAAGAATGATCAACAGCTAAATGATGGAAAACATGACAATCGAAATTGCATGTAATTAATGCAAAGCGGTCAGTCATGAAAAACCATCGTCTTGAACAACAAAAAATGCATTTGAAATTCAGTATTCAATGTCTGTCCAAATTTTCCAAATATAAAGTTTCTTTATAATAGATTCGAAAACCCGTTTGTATAAAGCGTACAATGTATAAACATGTGTATGTGTTTTTTTTTTGTCGCTAGATTCGAATTGTGAAGCTGTCGGTTTTATGTCAATCTCTTCTCTTGATATATTAATGGTTGCGGCAACCAACATTTTAAGGTTTGACATTGTTTATACACTGTGCAGGCATAAAGGTGGCCATAGAGGCAAACTCAACATTAAATATGCAAGCGTAGGAATGACCACGTTCCTGTAAGAAAAGGTTTTAAGTATAATTTATGTAAAAGACTGAAATGACCATTTAATACTGCCAAGATTTATTTTCAATTTAAATTTTTATTTTGCCGGAGTTCGATAATCATGTGAATGTAAATTAAAAAAGTTGTTTTTTCGTGGACACATAGGAAACATGCTTGCTTTCATTCTGAAAAGGTATCATTGTGTGGTTGTGTGAGTTCAATTAGAAAGTCATAAATTTTCCGTTTTCCTCTGACACATAAAAATTTCCTTAAAAAAAAAAATTACACTCAAATTGCTTGAGATTCTCATTCAAACTTTGGAGGAGTTGGATGCCAACGCTTAATTTAGAACACTTTAAACAAATACACATACGATGCAATACTTAAAAACCGCCATTTTCCGTTTTAGTTTTTATAGTTGAACATGTTCAAGAAATGCTATCTAGATACCCCGTCGATAAAATGTACAATATTTCTAAGTTTTATGGTTTCGATGCAATCTTAAAAACAGAAAAGAAACCAGTAATTACACACCAAAGCCACTTTTTTTTCCTGTTCGTATTATTGTAGTTGCACTTATCTATGTGGGGGAATTAAGAGTTTGTTTGATTGGGAATTACTTTACACTGCATACCTGAAGGTACCCTTTAAATTCCCTTAGAATTGTGCGCTTGTAGAAGTTTTCTTAGTTGAATTGAATGCTGTTTCTTTACACTATTTCAAAGTGTAAAAGTCAAGTGTCTGTACAGTCCATTTTGATTTCATAAAATGTAATGTGTGCGAACCAAAGCAGTCAATTTTATTGGTATGGAAGTTATTATCAGAAAAAGAAGACGAATCTTAAATCTTAAATACTCTCTCCATCTGTACAAAAACCATGCTTTAAACTTAGTATATGGAAGGTTTAATAAAAGAGACAAATGTTACTTCGAGGGTTTTATCACGTACCTAACTGTCCAAAAATGGGAAATACAATCCGAACGTTTAGAATTTTGTTGCCTTTGTTTTAAAAAACAAGACCATCCAAGGCGACTGCGGACTGTTGGCTATAGTAAATGTGCAAGGGTCTCTTTTGGGCTAATACAAATATATAAGAAAACTTAATCAAACCACTCGAGTTCAATTCTTAATGGTGGTAGGTATGCAAAGTTGTCTGACAATTTGTAGAAGGCAGAAAGTTAAAATGAAAAGCTTTGATGCATCTCTGGAGGGTCCTTAGAACATTTTCCCTTTTTTACTTCGTTAATGCTTTAATCCTTTGTACAGTAGTTATTTTTGTTGAATTATTATCTTACAACAATGAGTCACTTCACGGGTTTTTATGCGTTATTTTTTTCGTCCACTGTATCTCTTAAAAATCATATTTAATGAAAGCGTACGCATTAAAATTATTCCACAAAAAGATATTTATAAATGTTGAGAAGTTATCAATAAAAGAGTATAAAGCAGCCACTGAACCAGTGATAACGTCGTCTGTGACCAATTTTATGGCTGAGTAGTAATACTTGTGCGTTGATAAGGAGAGTATATATAAAATTCTTAAAATCGTGTCCTAAATGAAAACTTCGCCATACGTAACATCTCCAAGCATCGTTTAAACGTAATTGTTTACTTTTTATTAAAAGAAAAAAATAAAAGCAATTACCGAGAGCAAAGAAATAAATCTGTACACAGTTAAAACAAGTCACGCGATAACGGAAAACGGAAGAAAATCCGTTTAGTTTTTACGACAGTTTCTCTATTTTTGCATTTTATATTCACTCCCTTGGATAAAATAATGCTGTCGCACGCATTTTTAAAAGCTACAGATACAGACAGCATTCACTTCTTGTTCGCCAACAGGGTGGCGGTTGAAACGCGTCACTTTATAAACAATTGCATACCCGCATAGCAAACGTTAAATGGACGCGCACTACACACATTTACACATATACACATGGAGAAAGGAAACATTTTGTTTCGTAATCGCTTTAATACGCTTTTCTTCATGTTGACAATCATGTGCATAAAAGTAAAAATTGCATGCGCTGTTTTATGGGTGAAAACATAACCGAACTGAACACGCAAACTTAACGGCGATTCCCATTTTAATGGTATTTATTTTTGCATAACAACACCAAGAAAATTTGCACAGCACCCATCGTGATATGTTGTGTAATAAAAAAATTATGGAAAAATATAACACCAGCAGTGGCAGCACGAAGAACGTTTTTCCAGAGACAACAATTTCGTATTTAAATTATACTTGCAGCTCATTGAAAATTAATACCCGTCATACGTTTCATCAACACCACTTATTTCAGTTTTGTTTGTTCAAAGTAACGCGTAATTTGTGTACATCACTTTTACTTTAATTTCAAAGATCCGCTCGCAGAACACGTTATACCGAAATTTCCCTTTTCGATGAACTAAACGTTATATGACAAAACCAAAGTGTTCGTTTGGTCGCCGATTTGCAAGGCAGCAACCTTCAAAAACATTAATTCTTCAAGAAAACATTAAGCATGTTTCAACTCTTTTTATTTTTTGTTGTTGTTTTTTTTACGTTTTATTGTTACATTCAAGATCACTTCGAACATTACTTTGCATAACGATCGCTTCTACCATAAAAATTAGTTCAAGGTCACTCATTAAATGTTTATGTCTGATCAAAACGGTTACGTAAACAAATCCTTTGTCTGCACGCATACACGCACCCATAAGAAAATATATTGAGCAGCAGTAGTGTTGTTAGTGCCGTTCCATTTGTATGCAGTTCCTCATAATTAGAAAATTTTTACGCATAATTTTAAACAATAATCGTAAAATGGTCGTAATGGTTTCCTGGCATCCACATCAACGAGTTGTCTTTATGCAAAGGTCGAGTTGCCTCGGCTTCGACATTACTCGTAGAGGAAACGAGTTTAAATGTGCGATTAAGATGCCTTCTATATTATCAAAATTTTGGCCTCTTTTATCAACCATTGAAGTATTAAAGAATATAGGAAATTAGAGATTTCATCGTGCGAACACTGTTCTAAGCTGTTCTAAGGTATGTATGATTACGGTGACTAGCTTTAAGTATTAAACGGATGAATCTCTTTTCATATCGTGTGGGCGTATCTTTGTGTAAAGTGTTACTTTTGCCGCAACGTCAATCCATTCAATCATTCTAACGGTCAGAAAATAAGAAGAAGTGAAAATTCTATCGACCAGCAGTAAAACAAAGACTGAAAGCAAAGTGTTAAAGTAAGAGCGAAACACTTAAAATTTATATTAAGATTATGGCCACGATTATAAGTATTGTTTTATGTAATTTTTCTAAGTCCTTTTTTGTCCCTTTTTTTATGCGGCCAATATGCCGATAGCGTTGAAGGAGGTTTTAAGTAAAATTACACAAAATAATTATTTAAATTCGATTCGCATTCGAGCCCTTTGGCTCGGCGTTTGCTATTGCTTGAATAACACATCCACCTTAAGCGAAAGGGAACTCTTCCATTCTAGGTAACCATGCATTGGCATAAACCTGAAGCTGAATTTGGTTTTTAGAATACATTTAAGTTTGTAGAGGAAACGTAGCAATATTTGTGTGTAAAAGGAAAACATTTCGTCCTTTGTATAGAAAACTTATTCCAATTACCAAGTGTAGGAAATGTTTTAATTTTGATATTATACGGTTGTGTAGAAAACTTTTACAAGTATATGCATTAAGCCGATATTTCTCTCCACAGAGAGGTTGCAATTTAAAATATCTATATTTACGCAGTCTTTAGTTCTGCACTTGTGTGCTATGCGTTACTTTTCTATTCGTAACTTCTTGTATATCTGTCCATAGAAATATAAGCGTTATTTTGTGTTCTCTAAATTGTTACATGAATGCCGCATTATTTTAGTTTAATTATCGTTTTCCTACAAGTCCAATTAGTGTTGTTCAGAAACTTTAAAGTTGAAAATACCTTTGGCAAGAGTGAAATTTATCAGATGTGTCCGGTATACTCGTCTACTCAACAACAGTTTAATGCGTGTGAGTGTGTTGTTTCTGTGAAATGCAGCCATTTTTCTTAACTCCGCCTTTTAAAATGTTATTAACACGTACATCACCCTGTAAACAATTGCGTTTATTAGCTTGTACACGCATCGTACTTACAGGGTAAACATAGATAAAGATAAATTATTTTGCACTGGAGCATATAAAAACTTGTCTTTTCTTTCTTGCTTTCACTGCAATAGATGTCGCTGTATATTGCATAAGAAGTAAAAAGTAGTTAATCGAAGCGCTTGTTGCTCGTTGTCATACTGTTTAATTTTATATATGTATGTTTATATTAGCATTGTTTTAATCGAAATATATATAAAATGATTGTATTAATTAAGAAATATATAAAAAATTTAATTTAATTGAGGGTTTGAGAGCAAAATTTGTAGACCCAAACAATTTAAGAGCATGACTTTTCCTCTCTATCTATATAAGTTTGTACCTGTAAAAGAAATTCGCAACAAGCGCCTCGATTGACTGCTTTTTACTTTTTATTTTGAACTGAAAGCTAAGTCTCTGTGCTTGATTGTAAGTTCTAGACGTATTAAAAATGAGTATGAAAGAATATATTAGGCAAACGCCAAATCTAGGATACGCACCTCTTTCAAATAGAACACCATTATATCCGTACATCAAATAATAAGGAAATAATATCACAAATTACTTGAGCAAATGTGCCATTTCAGATGTGTTTTACCTAAAAAATCTAAACATTTTCTAAAATTTTAGAAAGGTTTATACACGCTTGAACCCATTTTCAATATCAAGGCACCTAGACATATAGAAATTATTTGTACAAAATTACTGGTCAACAAATCTTATTGACTCCCTTGAACAAATATGTGGACATTTAGTTTTTTATAATTATAATAAGTATCTTATATCTTATATGGCTAAAGCAATGATAACCTTAATATAATACTTCCATTATAGTATAATAAAAGTATAGTAAGTATCATTTATAAAAAGAACAAAATTTTGATAACAAATCATTCGTTATAAAATATCTCCAAACAAAAATTCTTATGACTTGGCAGCACCCCGATTATGTTATTTCCTATATACACAATACACACATATGCACGCAAAGTACTTTTTGCGACCGTTGATGTTATTCGATTATTCGAAAAATCGATATATTAATTGTATATTAAATTTTAATAATTTCTAGAAATTTAAAAAAGGATTTTTCTGTTAGTTTTTGTATTCCATAAGAAGTTCGAGGTGGATGACAATTGGTGATCTTCAGGATCCTTTGCACTACATAGACAGACGTCCAGACCAAGGACAACATCAAAATAAACTCTTTACTATTGATAAATGTGAGGAACCAGTATTCTCTGAATGTATGAAATCATACCACTCTTAAATTACTATTAACGCTCAATGGCCATAAAATTGCCTTTTGAATCCCTATCAATATGAGTTGAATAATTCGTAATGAAACAAAATTGAAGAGGTTGAGGACGAGAGAAGAGGCCGGAGATAATCGTAAGACCATATTTAGTATAGAGGAGACTGATGTGAACAGATTTGCCAAATTTCATTACATTCGGCCAAGTAGTATTGCGAAATTTCTAAATAATTATTCAAAATTGTACAAAAGCACATACGCACGTGCAAACATGCATTCTGAAATTATTCTAATAAAATGAAGTAGAAATAAACAGATTTAGTTGAATAATTAGACCATGGACCGCTTTTGCCAATTTGTACCAAATTGTAAACGCTTGTGAAGATTGCACTTATCAAATTTCAACTCGACATGTAACGTGAGAGTGGTAAAAAGAAAGAAAAGAACCCATGGACGGACAGAATGGAAAATTAATTCCCCTATTGATGCTGAGCACCCACTTATAAAAACACATCAAAGAATCTGCATTTTTTGTGGATTAATGCAGAAAAATCAAAAACAATTTTCATTTTTTTAGTGGGCGCGTCGCTGCCCAATATCAATACTAAAATACTGCATATGAAAACTACCAATACTTCTACGTTTGGAATTGATGTCTCAATTTTTACGACCAGCAGAGTGATTACCACAGAACGCAAACAACTAGAACAACTAGATAGAGTATTCGAGGCTGATTCAGAATATAAATTCTGGGATCTCGGACGTCTCTTTTTCGGCATTATACATATGCTTGGTGATGGTATAAAAATAAATTTAGCCTAGGCCAAATGTTAAATATCCTCTTCATGTTCATACAAACAGTGGGCCTGGCGCCTGTTTAATCCACTACATAGTATTAAATAAGACCTCTAACAGTGTTTGTATTGTGTATTAACTTCCAAGTCGTGTTTTGTACTTTAGAAGGTTTCAGGTAAAATGTGGGCGTTATCGATAAATTTTTGTTGCTGAGGAATAGATTTTCATCGATTATGGGCGTGACTTTTCCCCAAAATATCTCAAAATGTACGACTGTAAGTGTGCCAACATCAGACAGACACACGGACATACCTGTCTATATCGACTTAGCTTTTGACGCTGATCAAGAATTCTTTGTAGGACTACTTATGGATGTTGCAGGAAGAACTTACTGCTTCGGGAGGATGTATATTCTAGATACATTATATTACATTTAAAAATTGGATCTTAAGTGGTTAAAAATTCATCGCAAGGTAGTCCCTAAACTGAATTTTAGGACCAAAGTTTATGTTAATTAAGTATTCATTGTGGATGTGAATGATATCTAATCGGGTCCCTTCGTAAGTACATGTAAATGTGTAAACCTAATTTCAACTTTTCACTTATTTTTGTCAATATCTCAATTGTGCAGCCGTGAGTGCTTTAAAATTAGAAAAGTGAACGGACAGAAGAAAAAAACACGTTTCATTCAATCAACTCTAATTTTAATACTTATCAAGAAAACCACATTTGGATGCAGCTAATAGAAATAATAAACTGAGTAAACTATAATCTTCCGCTCTGTTACAATTGGAAAATAGTGCGCTTTCGACCCACCCTAATTCAAAACATACATATCGTAGCAATGCAGATAGTTTTTGAAAAGTTACTCAAACTTTATTTGTATAATGGCAGTCACTTAAAACACCCCTAAAAGTTTTTATACCCTCCACCTTATGGAAGAGGGTATATTCACTTTGATCATCCGTTTACAACACATCGAAGGAAGCGTCGGAGACCCCACAAACCATATATATTCTTAATCAGCATGAAAAGAGAAATCGTTTGAGACATGTCCGTCCGTGTGTCCGTGTGTCCGTGTGTCCGTCTGTTGTTGGCACTCTCACGGTCGTAATTTTTCAGATATCAAATTCAAACTTTGCATACGTATTCTTAGTTCAATTTCGCTGTTCCGTATTGAAATTGGACGAAATGGGTAAAGAGACACGCCCACAATAAACGAAAATCTCATCATACCTCGAAAAAATTGTATCTTTAAAAAATTATATATCGCACAATACTATGCCTATCAAGTTGAAATTTGGTACATATATAAAGGGTACCGTTATCCAACACTGTGCCAAAAATGGGCGTGATTGAATAACGCAAACGTCTATAATTTAAAAAAAACACTATTTGCGTAAGTACATGAAATACATAAATATGGCAATAGGAGCTTATTTTTTAGAGAATTACAAAAGGTGGAGGGTATTTAAGCTTCGGTCTTAACCGAACTTTTCTATTTTGTTTTATTTAGTTTCAATGGCAGACGAGATCTCATTAATGAAAAATATGAGTTAATCTATCGTATGCATACGAGTCATTATGTCTGCGTAAATGGCCACCATTTTTAATGAACGATTAATCATAGCTTTCTTCATAAATAACAAACACACTTATCAAGAAGCTACAAAAACAGCTATTTTATATATAACATATATTTCATATACGTTATATTTAATTGATTAAAAGACGCGTTTTAAAAAACCACATAACACGTAAGCAGCTAAACTTTTAAAAGTGGTTCCCACTAATTCAAGTGGTGGATACATATGCAAAAGATCACAATATCATAA
The DNA here is from genome assembly GCA_963978525.1 of Ornithomya fringillina. NCBI lineage: Eukaryota > Metazoa > Arthropoda > Insecta > Diptera > Hippoboscidae > Ornithomya > Ornithomya fringillina. The sequence continues at coordinate 24,498,575 of OZ021691.1, forward strand.
GAAGGGAGTTCAATAAAATTTGGTGAAAAATTAGTTCATTAACTTTATTAACAACTGAGCATTGGATACAATGGGATATTTTTTAGAACCCCTTCACACATAACGCCTTTTTACGATGTGACTTTTATATGACAATGATTCGCGTTTCCTGATCCAACTCAACTAAACAAAGCATAAATTGGGGAACTAAGGGCCAGTTTCTCAATAGCACTAAATAAACTTTACCTAAACGTCGTTTGGAAAGATTATTTATTCGAGTCAAAAAAGTATTTCTGTTAATAAAAATGTATCGAAACTGAAAAAATATTTTATATAATGAAATCACTATATATGTGTTATAGACTTCATTTATTAGATTTCCACTTAATTTGAACAAGTCGCGCACCTTTGCTTGTCCCTTACTTTCAAAGTTTAAAAAATCCTCACAAATTTTCAAATATTTGTGGCCGCTGCTAACGGCCAGATAGCTTACAACAAGGTTTACTAGAGACATTACTATTATAGAATATATATGTATATATATAAATGTATTTCGTAATAAATACTGTAATATTTATTAATAAGAAAAAGTGATGAAACCAAAGTTATCTAATATTTGGAATGGTACCTAAATTATTTGTTTACGAAACGAAAAATCAACAATAACTCTAAGAAACCACTAAAAAAAGAAACAGAAAATTAATTAGATGGGTTATGAGTTGCTATACAACTAAGTCACGTCCAGGATCGTCTATAGGCCTCGGCACTCTAAATAACTACGAATACAAGCTCAAAGTTCTTTTACTCTTTTTGTAATTTAATAATTTCCTCCTAGGCGATGATGTGGTATTGCTACTATTGTGTACATCTTCGGACAAGCCAGAGTCAGATGGTATATAAGCTTCACGCCCTACAATCAAATTATAAAACAACAGTAAACTGTTGTTCCTTAAATCTGTAAGGTCGATTCCTTCCTAATTTCTAAGTTTTATATATTCTGTGCTGCTAGCAAAGGGTATATAATTTATTTATATATTTCACCTTTCAACCTTTAATTATACCGATCGATTGAGAATAAAAACCTAAATCGAGATAACCATGTCCGCGTATGCGTCTGTCTATCTTTTATAAATTTGTGAGCCATCTACAGATCGATTTTTTTTTAATATCTCAGTAAATTAGGAACAAGGACTTGAACAGGAACACAGGAACAGGAATGAAAGCCCTTACATACCAAAAAAAAAAAAATTGCAATTTTTAATATTTTTTAACAAAATTTGAATAATAGCTAATTAGCTGTGTGCTAAATTTGGACCCGATCGGACCACCTTTAGAATAATATTTCACGAAGTGACTTATGTAGCAATTACTGATACAACTATACTACTTGTAGCAAAATTCATGAAACTCAGTGGTGTAGTCAGGGTTGACCAACTACAACATTTCCACTTGTTTGTTATTCAATCAATTCAATTCCAATACAATATTTTCATTCAACTGCAATAATTCTTATTTCAAATATGTATAATTTTTATATTAAAACCAGTTAATAATATATTTGCGTTTGGCCAAATCTGGGATACTTTCCACTATTATACAAAGCCTGTAGGCCACTGTGTAATTCATTTGAATAATAATTTATAATAGAGCAAATGAATAACGAGAACATCCATTGAAGAGGACGTAAAATTACACGAAACGGTAATCCTTAGAAGGATACTACCATTGCAGAAATTTGAGTAGCAAAATGTTCAGCCTTACCGTTTATTTATTTATTTATTCGCCGATTCATTTTCTTTAATTGCTAACCTGATGTTTAAATGGATAATACCCGTCCTTTTTAAAGAATAAAAATATTGCACTAATTTTATGTCCCCGCCGCAAAATTCACACAGAAGTGTTTAGGTGTTGATTATTCGTAAATGAAATAGTGTGATTAATGAAAATTATTAGCCACAAAATTAATCAGCAATGAAACTCTTTTCACTTGTCAATAAATTGGCGAGGTTTGGCAGTTCACTTTTATATTTGACGTTGTAATAATGTACGAATTTATGTGACCGTTTAAAGCAATTACTTTTGGGTGAGACTATATACAGTTTTTTTTTATCGTTATTTACAACCGTACAAAAACCCGTTCATCTTATTCAAGTGTTCAGTATCGAGAAACGCACGGATTATGAATGAAGTGCGAATTTTCGTTTTGGGTGTGAATTTTTGTTAGATTCTTGGAATTCAATGTATGTTGCAAGACTCATTTGTGCTAAAAGTACAACCAACCGAACTGATTGGTTGGGTAAAGAATATGTGTGAATGTGTGTACGTATGTACGTGTATTATTCTTACATTTATTTCACATTTGGTTAGGAAACGCCAGTTGGAGAAAGCGATATGGTTTTGTGCATCATAAAACGTAACAGATATAAAATATATTGCCAAGCACAACACACCAAGTCACCAATTGTTCTGTATAGCATGCGAAACTCTGAGTAGTGTGTGAGTTTTCCTATTATACAGCGATTGTATATCACTTTCTCATGAATGGCAATGTGTGATATATTTATGATACCCACTATGATGCATTCTCCCTATGGTAGTCCATCTCCTTCTTTGTAAAATTCATTTGTATTTAGGAGTTTCCTTCAACTACCACGCTGCAACATTCTCTAAATCATTATCCGTGAACTTATTGGATCCTATAGCACCGGGCTTTTGGCAAGTTTAAACGCAGGCGCGAGTTTTCAAAGGCACAGAAAAGTGCCTTTCACTACGAATTCGAAATTCCTTAATATTTATTACGGCAGCAACTTTTATTATTCAATGCAGTCATGTTTGTTTACTATTTATTTAAATATTTTATATTAAGATCTTAGAGGCAGTTTAGAACACATGTCGGTACGATGTGGCCCTAAGTCAGATCCACCAGATTCAGTATTAAAAAAAAGTCAAAATTTTGAAAATTTTCAGAAAAGAATTTTGCCAAACCAAGGGTATAATCCACAATATTTGCTACCCGTACATACACGTACAAGCAACCACCATTGACGAAACTTGCGCAGTTTAGAATGATCCACTAAAATCCACGCAGCCTTTATCAACACAAGTACACAATATCGACCATTAAAACTCCATCAACCAATAGTTAAACAGCAAAGAAAAAATTATACAACAACGAGAAAAAAAGCTATATTTGGCTGAGACCAAATCTTGAATACCCACCATTCCACTTAATGAATAATCCGGAAAGAAATCTTTAAAAAATTCCTCCTTTTTCAGTTTTTTTTTACACTATGCGCGTGTCGCATGACTGATTTTACTTAATTTAAATACCAACCTTAGTACAAAAACTGCTAACACTTCTACCACACTTGGAATCGATATTTCAATTTCTGCGGCCCCGAAAGTGCGTTACAAACCTTTTGACAAAGCGACATACCACATACCATACGATGATGGGTACAAAAGGAAATTGTTCATATTTGTATTATTTGCTTTTTATATCAAAACTACATACGTACAAGTATTATTATACCGTCATATGCGTGTATTTAGGTATCATTTCTATTCTCGTTCTACTGTTTCACATAACACTTAACTTCCATTAGCGTAAATTGCTTAAAAAATACTATCATTCTTTGTTTCTCTCTGTGAATTGCTGATAAATTGTATATTTTATTGCTCTTTCTAAATGTCATTCATTGAGTGAAAGTGAAAATATCGCTGCGTACTTTGTTGATTAAGTGTTAAATGGTGAATTTTTAGTATGTAATTATTGTACGAGTACACAGACAGGGAAAAGCAAAGGGTCATACACAGCTTTAGAAGTGTGCTTGGTGTGGCTTTATGTCAATATAATCGTCACATTCAAATATTTAAAGTAAACACGTCGCACACCAGTGAGCCCAACAAGTGTTAATAATAGTAATGCCCTGCCTGTCAACCAACCTGCTTTTGGGTGCTAAAATGTTGTATTGACATCCATTGACAGCAAACAATAACGGGACAAATATGAGAGGATGCCGCACTGACAGCAGACATTTTAATAGCACCTACATAAAATAAGGCGCACACTAAGTTTATTATTTCGTTTGCAAAACCGTTTTAACGATTATTTGAATAAAAAAAATTGCAAATAGATGTGAAGCGTAATTTAGATTTCGCCCACGCCAAATATATGATTTACATCACCCACCTTACTATAATTAGAGGTTCACTACGGTTTGAAACACCCAGAAGCAGCAAATTTTATTTATATTTTTGATCAGCTGATCTGAATCTGAATCGTTCTGGTCATGTCCATGCGTGTGTACGCATTTTGTTGGCACCTTCACGGTCGTAAGTTTTTAGATAACGAGCTGAAATTATGCACAGACAAAATCGGTCGAGAAGCACGCCCAATTGTCGAAAAGAAATCTAATAGAGCTAAATAGTTGAAAGTCGGTGCACATATTTTTATAGTGACCTTTTCCATCGAAGTGTCAAAAGTGGCCGTAGCCGGACAACAGATCGCGCACAATGGGGAAAACATTAACATTAGCATTAAAGGGCGTAATCAGTTACTTGCCGCCGCGCCCTTTTTAAGATTTGGTCTAAGCCGCTTTTTGTTTTCTACTTGTTTACTTGTTTATATACGAGTATGTAGTATATTAACTGCATTTACAAACAAGTGCCGACACACACGCACCCAGTGAACATTGTTGGTCAAAGATTGAGGGTGCATAAAAGACGAAATCATCCACATACAATGTCAAGTAAATATCTGCGTTATTGTTTATGTTTCGGTTTAATATTAGCTTGACGTAGGTATGTTCCTCTTGTGCCATTATTTCATATAAAAGTGTTAAAATGCGCCATTCGTTTATGGTGTGTTAACCACTATTTCTTACTTTTTACAGGGAACTAAAACAGGAAATATCTGATTTCTGCTACTCTGGAGACAACAATACTTCAATTTATTAAACGTAAGACATGTTTTCTCATTTACAACATTTCTTAATTGTGTCACTAGGACGAAGGACATTAAGAAACATGGCTGCTGTCCGTTGAGAAATTTCACTGCTCTATTAAGTTTGTCATTTCGCTTGCAAGACCCACAAGAAAAGGCCAGATGCCCTACAAAGTATATGCATTCCTTATTAGCATCAAAATCTGATCTGATCGATCTAGACGTATGTGCCTGTGTCTGAAATTAAACACACAAAGTATCGTTAGCACCAAATTTATGGTATTTTAAATGCGCAAAATCGGTTCGCGGACTTACTCACATCTTTCAAAAATTCAGTGTGCTGTGCTGGATTATATATTTCGATTCCAGTAAAATAAATTTCAAAATTTCAAAGTATTAAAAGGTATCGAAATTAATACATAATTTGTTCATTCTAGCGGTATATGAATAAAAGAATTGTAGCAGTTGTATTAAATAAATATATTATCTTTCTATAGAATAACTTCGAAATATGCCACTGATCACGCCTTTATGTAATAAAGCGGAATTTGATTTTACATAAAACGTTTTGCTCATTATCTTATCTCATATCATCAAAAACTTATCTTATTATGTGTACCATAATAATGATTATGGGGATATATTGGCGTTTGTAAGTACCAGCAGGGTGCCAGGTAAATCCCCATTAATAGCCAAATTGATTTAGCCCTTCCATCCGTCCATGCCTCTGTGACATTTTTCCCACTCTCACAACTGCAAAAATGGGTATACAGTTCAGTTCATCTTCACTAACGATAGAGACACAAATAAAATTTTGCCAAAATATTAACAAAAACTTTTTAAAAGTTGGAACAATATTTCACGTCCACCTATAATGGATGTATTATAGATGTTAGTATGTTTTGGGTTTTTTTTAGAATACTTGACGTAGGTGACTCTATATAGCTGTGGAATTTCGAATGTGTATTCCGCCGTCACATCCGATACAAACTCATTAAACATAATATTCCCGCACGCAGTGATTACGTTTTACTTGCGTTGTTATGAGATTGCTTATAAACCTGTAAAAAGTTGTTTTTATAAAGTAGTTTTGTTTTTGGATGTATTTTTGTTCAAGATAAATAATAAAATATTAATATTGCCACGCCCAATGGAATAGCCAGCATAATTCTACAGCTTCAAAAATTTAATAGAGTCTCATATTAATTCCATTTTGAACTTCATTTTCGATATTTACGTTTCAATTTTTGCATGGAATGCACAAGTTATTAATCAATTGGGAAGTTTTGCAATATCAAAAACATAAAAGATGAATAATTTATAGCAAGTAAAGTAAAATGGCGTTTGTAGCTGCAACGACCAATTTTACCGACACTAAAGTTCCGGTATGCTCTGGCTGCGTCTGACACTTCGTACATATTGTATGTTTGTATATTGTACATAATGAAGTTGATGTAACGTATGTGATACTTGTGTTCCAAAAATGGCAAAATTCCATTTTATGAGCTTATAAAAATTTACGGCAGTACGCCAAAAGAAACCCAAAACAGAAAACAGCATTAGAGACGTCATTACATTGGTGTACTTAAGGGTGCTGTATGTGCGATGCATTAAATTGAACGATAACTTTTGCTGTTTTGAAGCTTTCCAATTTTTATGAGCTTTCCAACTTTTCATTATAGATTTCTATCAAGAGTTTGACTGTTACAAAAAGCGATACTTCTGTGCGATGTTACATCCGCAATAAAATACATAAACTCCGTCTGCCTTAAGTAAATAGTTTTCACTAATTAAGGCAGTACACTCTACATACAAATACATTTTATATAATAATAGTAATAATAAACGTACAAATAAACTACACCAACGCATGAAATGGACATACACTTATCTTCTCTTATATCCATCACAAAGTTTTCATTCTCTATGCAACATCCCGAGTGAGGCATCTAAACATTCTAACGGTCACAAAAATTGAGAAACGGAACTGAAATTTTGTAGATTTTGTAGACTGCCAAACAAACACACAACAAGACTTGAGTCGTTTCTTCTTTAAGGGAGGACTCACAAGTGCACCCATCACTTTGTTCAAACTAGAACGAAACTTCTCCATCACATTTGACTTATTGTTATCTAATATGTGTGATGGCGCATATTGTTATCGTAAAATGTGAAAATTTCGCTGTAATAAAATTTATTGCGCAATAAAAGCGAAATTTGGGCAATATGGCGTGATGGTACATCGTAAAAAATTTAAGAAGACCAAGAAAATGTAACCAGACGGAGGAGAAGAATGTTATTTGGTTATTTGTAAAAACATTAATAAAACTTTGAGTTTAACACTGAATACAGTTTTTTTTAATTGTGGGCGTGTTTGTTATTCGACCACGCCCACTTTTGACACATCTACGAAAGGATAATGTCACACTTTTACTTTAGGGGTAAATTTTTATGGCAGATAAATCAATTTTTGTCGATTGTGGACGTGTCTGTTATTAGACCACGCCCATTTTTGGTATATCGATGAGTGGGGACCAAATTCGAGTATGTGGACTAAATTCCAATCCTATAGCTAAATTTGAGTGGTAGATAAATAAATGTTAGTCGATTGTGGCTCAAAGTCAAAGTGGTCTTCAATAAAATACAGCTTCACTCCCACTGTTCCTTTGATACTGCCCTAATTTTAAGACTAGCGATTCTTTCATTTAAACAATAAAAATAGAAACCAAATTTTTATTTAATTTTTTTTTAAATAAAATTCAAATTTTTATTTATATCAATATTCTTTACAAATAACATAAACATTTATGTAAATTTCAAAATAACAACCAACGCAACAAAACCAAACGATTCAAATGCTTTGTTTCATGCAAAATGAATGATAGTAGCGATAGAAATAGTGAAAGTTTTATGTAATTGAAATACTATTATTACATAATTATAGACTTGAATGATATAAAATAAAAAAAGGAAAAAAAATGAATTTTGTTAGGCCATATCTTAAACATCCTCCTTATCTATATTTGGTTGTGGTAGGTATACGATTACGTCCTCTCCGTAAAGTCAAGTTTTATGCTATGTCACCCGCGCATATTTAGAACCTCCATAAAGGAGTTAATAATAATATGTTTATCAAATTTCAATTTCATAGCACAATTTTTGTAGTAGATATATATATTATTGTTAATAATTGGAGTGGCTATAGGCGGATTTAAAAAGCAAAAAAAAAGAGAAAAAGTTGCGATTTTCATACCTAACGTATTGACGTCTTACTTGTTCACTACGTAATTTATAAGAATTTACCTTTAGCCACGAGCATATGATTTTGAAAGAAATGTTAAAGAATTTAACTTTTCTCTTAGATCCTTGAAAAATGTATTCAACAGCTCCCCCCGAAAGAGATTAGAATGAAGATATTTTTAATTTATTATATAATAATTTTTTGTACAAAGAATCAGCGGTCATGATGCATCATGTAATATTTATAATATAGTATAATTATTTAGAATCTACATCTAAAACATGTTATGTAATTGAAGTGAAAAGTATTAGCGTCAATCGTCATGGTTTGAACGATAATAATTTCAAAAGATACGTAATCAACGTAACTTTTGAAGTCCTCTCTCGTGGTAACGTACGGTTAACACCAAAAGAAATCCGTTATTTGTATTCTACTATGCTTTACTAGCGGTCAAATTAGTTTAATTAACATCTGAGATAGAATCTGTTGCTGCATCACTATTTTCCCTATTTTTCTATTATGGAGTTGAACACCATTCTTTTGATGTGTATATATATTAAATTGTGAACTCCAATATGCGGGTGTCGAGTGTAATACTTAAGACAGGAATACTACATATTTTTCTCATCTCTTTTTTATTAATATTCTTAATCACATCTGGCATTGCTGCTAGAATAGATAGAGATAAATAGTCTAAAACGGAGATGGCAAGAAAAATTGTAATATCTAGTAAATAGAAAGTATAATAAGAAAAAAGCAGGGTTGCAATTCCCATTGGGTGGGACGTGTTCTAATGACCAAAACAACGGATGACTTCTTGAACCACCAACGAAGAGCAGGACGACGTTCTCATACATACACTTACACACCTCACTAATAAAACACAAATATGATTTATTAAATGTTTATATTAAACATAGTTATTAGCCGAATACAAAGTGCCCTTTAGGGAAAAATGAATATTTATGTATAGGATCATACAATGGGATATGTGGAAGTAGTGGATAATGGAAAATCAAGTTAATGGTAGTCTTAAATAAAAGTACAGCGGAAAGGAATAATGACCAAGGGAGAGGAGGGCGAATAAAGAAACAGCAATGGCGTTGTTTGCCAATGGGCAGTGGAGATAACTTTCCCGATTGGTATGGTGTTACTTTCATCACACGATAGTACTTGATACGATTCAAATACGCCGTGCCTGAGTGACGAACCTTCGTAAAGAAATTCGTGATTGACAATTGAGTTTGTTCTTTGGTCAAATATGTAGCATTTGGAATAGAACTTAAAAAAATTACAATATAAATGGATTGATACCAAGAGAACGGTATTATAAATGACTGCCATTAATATTTTTTTTCAAACTTCAATATTTTAAAAATCGTGTTAAAGGAAAAACGCCTAAAAAGGTATCGTATGAATCAATGGATAGGTGTGTTCTCCTAATGTGACTAAAAATAGAAAGAGATGGAATTTACACTCTTAAAATTTTGTGCTTAGCTTCTTCTACGAATAAACAGTTTTAGTGGTGTTTGTAAGTTCACGGTTAAATATGTTGTGCATGGGAACATATGTTTTGTGTTGTTTACTTTTTAACAAAAGAAAAAATTTGTATAAATATAATAAAAATTGCTAAACTTTGGAGTACATAATGAAATTTGCCACATCCCCAGTATTAATAATTTACCGCATAACTCGCAAAGGTACGTATGCACAATAAAATGAACTCAATTCACTTTTATGGGGAAAAATTCAATTGTTTGTTTCATATGAAAAGAGAATCTTGGTGAACACCAGTCCATGCCATGACTCTTGCAGCTAACTGTTACTAACTAACGCACTAGGTGTTTGAATGTCATCATATTGCTGGGAATATAAGCTTCTGCCATGGCCTAGAACATCGTTAATAATATGAAAAAAATTACTTCTCTAGGTTAAAAAATATTGCTGATAAAAGCAGAAAAAATACGTTTATTAAAAGGATTACTACTCGTTCCACAGATGAAATTCTGATAGATCAAATACGTAAGTGTTAATGGATATACGTGAACTTCTATGGTTTACAGGAAAGCCACTGAATATTTTCAATTTAAAATTGTAGAATATCTTCTTTGAAATACACAGATGCTTTTTGCAACAGCTTTAAAGGCTTGCTACCGCTCGCACAGTTTTCTTAGGGTGAGACCAATTTTCTGCTATGTCACGCTATTGAATTGAAGCTCAAGTGCAAGTTTATTGTATAACTCAAGTGATGCCATATCAATCGTAGTTCCGTCCAGGTAAAAGAGTGTGGTGTCCAACCAGCATAAATTGTGATTTGATAGGATTAAGTTTAAAAAAATTCTACTAGTCCAAGATGACGCCACTACCACGACATCATTAATTTCATTGAAAAAATATTATGTAGTGTACGCTCAAAGGGCAGATTAATGAAATCTTTCATTCAGATTAAGAATAAAAGTGGGCCAAGAATAGATTTTTATTAGATATCACCAATTGAATTAATTAAAATGAAAGCTTTGTATAATAAAGTTGATGTGTACAAAATACTGATATTTTAATAGTTTGAAACAATACTATGTAATTAATAAGTACCTAATACTTATAGTAATTTGGTTTGAATGGGCCAGCTTTGTTGAGGCCCAAATATTTGGCTTGGTCATCACTTAACTCAGTCAAATGAGCTTCAAACGTCGGCAAATGTAAGCTGGCCACATATTCATCTATAAAAAGCGGACATTTGCTTACATGAATTTATCTTATAAGTAAATCAAATTAAAGGAATACTGACCCATTTTCTTGGGCAATAAATATACATCAGATCTATAACGTCCCGGTGGTGCGTTAAATAACTCAATTAAAGCCAGTGCTTGAGTACATGCAGTTACCGACACCACGAATGACGGTATGGTGGAGCAAGACATATTGACCAATCTTCCCTCAGCTAATAAAACAATCATTTTACCATTGGGCCAGAAAATATTATCAACTTGAGAACGTACACGTTCCCAGGATAATTCAGATGTGTGCAGACTACCCTATAAAATAAAAATGCAGTTATGCAATAAGCAGGAGTTTTAGTCATTTTTTCCACTTCTCCTACAATGTCTATTTCAGAGTTAGAGTGTCCCATGTTGCATACAATGCAGCCGTTTTTCATACGATCCATATGTTCACGAGTTACTACATTTTTATTGCCGGTAGCAGTGACCACTATATCTACACTACGTATGACCTCATTGAGCGTAACGACTCTAAACCCGTCCATGCTAAAAGCGGGGAATATGTATACTTGGTGTAACGCAACATTATTTATAATAATTTGGTTTACCTGGCTTGCAGGGCACAAATCGGATCAATCTCAGTTATATAAACTATACAACCCTGTGCTCTAAGGCCTCTGGCGCACCCCTTACCGACGTCACCATAACCACATACCACCACTTGTTTTCCCCCAAACATAAGATCTGTCGCTCTCTTTAGACTGAAAACAATTTACAACTTATGTGCATGTACCTGAATAATTGATTGTCTCTCAATCTTATACGACTCGACTATTCACCTGTCTAATATGGACTCTCTGATGCTGTAGAAATTATCAAATTTCATTTTAGTAACTGAATCATTGACATTGATGGCCGGCACAGTTAATTTGCCAATTTTGGATTTATGGTATAAGCGATGTACCCCAGTTATGCTCTCTTCCACAATGCCTTTAATGTTTTTGAAAAGCAGTGGATACTTTTTCCACATCAAATGACTAGCGTCCCCACCATCGTCTAATATCATGTTCGGATGCCAGCCATCGGCATTTATACACTTATCCAAACACCACCAGAAGTCCTCTTCAGTTTCCCCGCGCCATGCAAATATGGGCACATCCGCTTCAGCCAAGGCAGCGGCAACGGCGTTCTAAATAGAAGTAGGATATTTATTTATTTGCAGCTCATTTTGGATCTACCATCATGAGATGGAGATCTTGAAACTATGGGATAGAAACAGAAAACTACACAACAAGACTCCACGGACTCAATTCACTATTCACTTGATAAGAATAGCGATCTACATAGTCACGCCATCTGTGTAATAAAAAATATGTCGGTGACAAAGATCAAGACATGATATACCATTTGGTAAACCTCTTAAAATGTCCAAACCTTGATAGACACCTGAGAATATAAAACAAAGATTTTCTAAGGGTTTCCTAAAAAGTCTTTATCCTCTTATGGCATAACATCCAACATCTCTAACATGACCAACAATTACGATAACCCGAGTATAGTTTTTCGATCTTATTGTTGCTTCTTACCTGGGTAGAATATATATTGCAAGCAGCCCAACGAACAGAAGCTCCCAGTTTAATTAGAGTCTCTATCAAAACTGCAGTTTGGGCATTAATGTGTGTACAACCGATAATATAGGCATTTTGCAAGGGCTTATCGTCGGCAGCACGTTTGCGCAAAGTCATTATACCGGGCATTTCTTGTTCGGCTATGTCAATCTCTCTTCGACCAAAAGCGTGTTGACTGGACAGATTCTTTACACAAAAATCTGAACGGCCCTTACTATTCCGCTGCTGCTTTTCGCGCGGACTAATATCTTCTTCATCTGAGCTTCCCGTAAACACTGCAAAACACTCACAACCAAAATTTACACATTATATTAACGGCAACATGAATTACCTGAACTGAAGGAACTCGTCGATAGCGCTGAAGAACGTCGCCGAGTTTTACTGGCTGCTTTAAGAGCTTCGGGCTTTATAGCCTCCTGCTGTTTGTAATAAAAACAAGTAAAAAAATTAAATTTAAATTTGAAATATTCTCCACATTCATACACAAACTTATGGCGTGGCAAGTAGCTCATTAGACCTTGCAACAGAGTATAAACTTTCACGTCATATTCTGCGCAAAATAACCTTTTTTGGAAATTGTGGAAGAGTTCGTTCACGGCCACTTTTGGTTCATAATTATATATGTGAGTACTAAATGTCGACCTCGTCAATATATTTTTTTGGCTATGAGATATTTTTGATGCGACAATTGACCGATTTTGCCCAATTTAAAGAGCAACCTTCCTACAGATACTAGAAATATTTTATCAAAGCTTGCAGCTCAATATCAATGGACTCACGGACGGGCATGTACAGATCGATTCAGTTTTCGACGCTGATCAAGAATATATGAATATACTTTGTAGTCTGACGCCTCCTTCTGGGTGTTGCAAAGGGAACAACAAACTTAGTATACCCTCATCACTAAGGTGGAGGGTATAATAAAGAAAGATTGAAATGCCAATTTTCCACATTTTAAAATCATGCCAATGGGGGCGTTGGGACGGTACCCCATCATCCCATAAAAAATTGAAGAAATGTACAAAACATTATAAGGTAAGAAAGTGTTTTTTAAAATCAATTGTTAGGACAAAAACAATGTAACGGAATTGTCACATTGTCAGAATAAAGCAAATGGTCGTCTTATCTATTACTTAATGCTCAACATTTATTTTACCTACTTCATTACACACACCAATCAGCTGAAATTGAATTCTTATATAGCGAAACATTGTTTAATTAACTTGTAAACTGTGACTCTGAAGGTTAATTAAATATACACACGACGACTGAAATGTAAACAGTGTAAATCATAATAAGTGGTTTAACGCTTGAAATTGGCTCTCTAAGCATCTTACGTATATACGTACATATAATATTGTTTGCATATGAACCGTTGTGAATAAAAGTGGTACAAGTCCATTGTAGAACACATCAATTTTCCTGTTTCAATCGTCATATAAATTCATAATTTTTCAAATTTTGAGGATTTTGGAAAAGCCGACTTAGGTCCATTTCATTCACAACAACTTCTATAATAATTATTGTATAAATATAAATGTCTCTATGAGGAGAAATTGTAGATTGTTCATTTATTGGAACAAATTGTAATACACAATGGCCAAGTGTTAATTATTGATATACACTAAAATATTAAGACATATATAAGAACCTATTCAAAAGTTTACATTTAACACTACATTGAGGAAACTATACTAAGTTTACTGTATAGTTTAACATTTCAAATTTAGCGAAAAAACTAATGTAGTCTGTACACTAGTTGTTATTGAAAATGGCACAATCGGTCCAGGGACGCTACAGTGTAATGAAAAAAACAATCGCACACTCATAAACTAAGAGGCTCAAGGAAAAAGGCGTATGCCAGATCTAGGATACCCATCGTCTTATAAATAGTAGGGAAATAATATCTCGAATTTCAACAAATACGAAATTTTGGCCGTGGAAGTATCAATGCCTCGACCAAAATTCGATGTCGTATACAAAACAAGTGACAATATCAGTCAAGCCCGACCATTTAATACCCTACACCACTTGGCTTCACAAATTATGCTACATTTAGTTTAAATGAAATCGTGAAATATTATTATATGGCCAGGGGGTCCAATCGGGTCCAAATTTAGCACAGCCAATTATGAAACCAATTAACTATTATTCATCACATTTGCTCTAAAAATATTAAGAATTTCGAATCCATCCAAAGATCATTTTAAATATAAAGAGTCCTAAAGCGAACAAACCTGACTTGCATGTACTAAATTTCAGTACAATATCTAAATTTTTGAGGGCGTGAGAGTTTCAACAAAAATACGTATAAATTCACACGTGCACCCGGACGGACAGATGGGACAAATCGACTTTTTTATTGATGCTTATAGAGTTTATATATTTTTGGGGTGTGTCTCGCCCGCTTCTGATACTTAAAAAAGTTCAAAAAGCTTTTTTCCTCACAGCTGGATTTGAGCCCGTGTCTACAGCATGAAGAGTTTACTAAGACAAAGCCTTAGCCCACTCAACTACTGAAGGCACTTTTCTGGAGAAATATTTTTATTTCAGTCGCCTACTTTGATTTCTTGTTAATATCAAATGGGACACCCTCGAAGGCAACAAAATAGAATAACAGATTAATACAAAGATGTTTGAGATGCGTTATACTCGTATGTGTAAATTTTGTAAATTGTCTCCGTGACAATATTCGGAAAGATGGTGCGAGCTCCCAGGACATTTTCCAAAGGAATTACTAAAAGCTCTCTCATGTTACATTTATTATTTCATGCAAATGAAGGGTCACGCATATTTCTAAGCAATATTATAAAAAATTATCATCCAAATGATATGATGTGTGCTGAGGTGATTTGGCAAGTTCCTGGCTAAAGGTTTTGTACTTGTGTATATATCTATAAATCAGTTGTGGAGTATATAGCGCCCCGTTTACAAAGCAACAAAACAAAACACTTAAGAGTTTCACTTTTAGTGTAGAAAACACCTTTTTCCATTTTAAATTGATTAATAAATTTTATACCTTAAAAGGATTAATGCCAAAACACGTTTCGCAAGAGCAATCGGTCACAATTGTAAAGAAAATGCAAACTATGTACACTTGTAGAAACACTCATTCCATTTACCTTTTGATTAAATCCTAAATCGCAAATTGGCGTCTCGTCAAATGTACGAATATTATCCATTATTGGTTAGAGGCGCCTTAAACGTGTTTGTGTTTTTATTAATAGCACAGCAACAGTAAGATAGTTGTGTTTGTAGATTTTAATCTATGTAAATAAGTAAATAAGTAAATGCCCTGATATGAGGCTTTGCGCAAATGAATACCGATGGCTGTAACTCTCAAGCAATTAACACAGAGTGTTTTTATAGAATTTAGAATTTAACGTATGAATGATTCGTCTAGATAATGCACGATTCTACAATTTAGCGGAGAAAAGATGGTATCGTTAATTTTTCTATAACACAAAACACAAGCAAAGGAAAGTGAAGTGTTCGCAATCGCATCCACTTCTGATATGGGCACTTAATTGTTTAATCAACACACTCGTATGCATTGTATATGAGGTGTATAGATGAAAAGAAATACTACTAAACGTATTATATCGTATTATGGTAAAGGCCGCGGAACAACAGCAGTGACTCTTAGTAATCAAGCAACAATTTATATACGTATTGCACTTTTTTAACTATATCATGCGAATAAGACCAATAACGTGTGGCACATATTGTGCCAGCATTGGCTAACAATTTCATTATTGATTGAATGATTTCAACTTCAACCGTGTCAATGCACTCATTGAATGTTGTGGGTGTGTGTAAGTAAGTACACCGCGTTTATATAATTTGACAAAATTTTAATTAAAAAAAGCACTTGTACCGACCAAGCTTACTGCTTCTATAGGTTGCGTACCGGTTAGAATGAAGTAGCCAACTGATTATGTGAGCACTGAGAACGCGATCTTATATAAATTGCCTTTAAGGCGCAACAATTCAAATTATTATCTCCGTTGTTGACTATTGCAGTTAGTTTTATTAGCAAAGTATTAATTTCGTATACAATATATTCTTGTAGTTTTAACACGTTGAACTGAGACCGGCTGAGAGAAATCAATACAAACACTTATCTCTCCCTCTCTTTGTGTACAGAATCTGTTATAACGAGTAATAATTGTATGTAATATGATCTTATCCTTTTTCCAACACCTACCCATGGATGGAACTATGCGTGTATTGTGGCAGTAAGTCCGTTTTATATTATTTTAAGATATTTATATCCAGTTTGAAAGCTCTTGATTTCAACTTTTAAACGTTTTGAGATCATAAATAAGAGAAGTTTATTATGCAATAAAGCTTGGAGCGCTGGCCGAACAGAATATCGGTTTTTTTATATTCAAATGGATTTGCACCTCTTTCGAAGTAAATGAATTCATCAAGCCGTTTAGTAAACGTTGGTGTTTGGCACATAAGATAAAAAATGCCCCCAAAAGATAATATATTCTTTATCTTTCTATTTACAAGTGGTGGTCATGGCGGGTATATGATTATGCTTTCTAAGTGTATGTGCCATACCAGCTTGCAAATTGATTTTTACGCTAATTAGGTTTTTTTTTAATTATAGGCGAATCTGTTATCCGATCACACCCTTTTTTAGCACATCATAGGATGGAATAATTTTAGATATGCGCGCCGAATTTCACGCTTATAGGTCAACTTATGTGGCAGATGAATTACTTTTTCTGAATTGTGGGCGTGGCTCTTGACCGATTTTGTCCATTTTTTATGACGATGACACGTACATACATCGATCGAGTCAGTTTTTGATGATGCATACGGTAGTTGAGGACACTCATATACGTGAATGTAATATCGGGAGAACAATTAAATAACACAAGAAATGAAGAGACATACAGTTATCGTCGCGATGTGCGCGAAACACACCGATTTAGAAATCTCAAATTTTCTCAATTCCCCACGATTATTCGTACAAGCAGTTGTTTGTCGTAAATTGGAAGCAGTTGGCGATGTAGAAACTGATGCAAAACGCAAAAACCTGAGGAACGTCCACACACTACTAGAAATATACAATTTGTACAACAAGTGCAAGACATCGTTAATGAAAGCCGTCCAAAGTCTATATGGGTCATTTCGAGGGACTTAAATGTCTCTAATCCGTCACGTTTTCTACAAAGACCTCCGCTGTGCGTCCTAGGTTATGCGCTTAGGACAGTTTTTGTCGGTACAAACTTGGGAACAGAGAATGAAGTTTCTAACATATTGTGGTTTTTTTCTAACGAAAAAAATTTCCACCAAAACCACAAAAATCAAACGGAGAAATGACAGACGTTTATGCTCACATCCTACAGAGGCTCCCCTTGTTATACATACAGTTGTGAAACCCTGGATTGTTGGTGTACTTGGTGTATGACCACCCAAACTTAGAGCCACCCAGCTCTTCAGACTTTAATCTTCTGGATTATTATGTACGTGTGAGGCGTAGTTGAGCGGGAGACCAACAATGATCAAAATGAATAAAAAGCATTTGATTCCGACCCCTGATTGAGTCCACTAATGGGGATTTCATTGAATAATTGTATAGTCTAGGAGTCAATTACCGTCGCGTAAAAATTTCATGGAATTATAAAAAAATTTGCAAAAAATATGAACATAAAAGTTTTAATGTGAATTTATCCTCTACTACTAACTGAAAATTTCCTACAAATAGTATTTGCGGAATCTGCCACAAAGTATGCTTTCGAAAAAACAATTCCGTGTTTATTGGTTCGGTTCTGCAATAAAAATATTTAATACACCTGTAGGGTGCTATACTTTGTTAATTTATTATTCGATCGAAATTAAGATTTTGTTAATTTGTTATAATAATTCAATCTTTTTGATTGTTTAAAAAAACAGCGTGCGTACAATCCACAACACCCAAGGCATAATTTGGCGAAGTACACAAAGTTTGTCATTCCATCTGCAGCAGAAGACGTTAGAAACTCCATAATAATATAAATGTGTATTCGTGATCGAACCATCAATTTAACATTTTTATAACGGTTTGGAAAAGTGGACTTGCCTTAATTGACAACGAATTATATGTTTATTTAACTGGGGTTTGCCCTGAACATCACTGTTCAATATTTTAGCCACCTTACTGCATCCACCAATTACATTGTTGTGACCTCTTTTAGGTGCCATTGCTTTACGATTACGTTTTTAAATGTCTTGTTATTTTTTAACGTGTAACTCGCGTTTTATTGCAGCAGTTGTGGGTTTTGTTGTGTTTTTGTAGCACTTGTTGACAAGGCGAAGGTGTTTGCTTAGTTAAATTTGCATTGGATCGCTTATTATTGAAACGTGGCAATGTCAACACTTGGAATTTTGGTGCTTGCCGTTAATATTGCCTTACGATTCAGTCGATTTCTTCCATTTATTGAATCGACATATAGAATTGTGAAACTTGTGAAACTTGTGAAACCAACCAGCGACCTTTATCGTCTTGGATAAAGAAAGAAACCAAAACATCTTCACTAAGATTATTAGATATGACTCACCTTCACACATCGGTCAAATTCAGTAAACATTCTTTCGTTCAACTTTCAAATGTCGTAATGAAAAATAAAGACCATAATTGACTGTACTCACTTAAAGTAGAATCACTCTAATAACCATTACACGTCAAGTCATTTGAAACTATTGTATTATTTTTGACACTATGTGACACTTTTAAATGTTGCTTTCATCACTATTTACCGTTATAGATGATTTATTGTAATTCCTGTATGATCCATCACCATCACTATCCATCTATTTAGCTTTAGGTATTTGTTGTTGTTGCTGTGGTTCTAAAGTTCTTGAATTGTTAAATTGGATGCCTCAAATATGGAAAATCTATAACGTGGTTGTTATTGTTATAGTTGTAATTGTCGTACAGATTTGAAATCATTTGTTATTCCTGGCTTTGGTTTTGCATCTGGTGATTGTCGTTTCTTACGAAATTTACTGCAATATGTGTTCTTGAAATATTACAATTCAATGACAATTCTGCATTATTTTTAGGCAGAATTAGACTTTCTAGAACCTCCCCACCCACTGTTGTTAAAAACTTAGTTTCTGATTCATTACCATCTCTTTCCAGTACCATTTTCCATATGCTTGCTGTTATTCTTACCATCAACTATTGGCTGTTGACTATTGGAGTAATAAATTGTCGAGACTACACTTGGTACGGATAACAGACCGCCCATAAATTACAAAAACTCTGCTACCGTAAATTTATTAATTAAAACATATATTCACTATATTAAAAAAAATGCGAGCACACGCCAGAATGTGCACTTTTCTCAATTATATGATTAATGAGATTTTTTATTAAAACACTTTAGATCCAAGTGAATGTTCCATTTTGAAATATTTTTACGGCTTCTCGCATTGCAGCAGCTATAATCCATTACGCCACCACATGGACACCAACACTACTACTGTGGACTGAGAAAAGACACACTGAATCCCATAAACGCAGAAAATATTGCGAAGGGTGTCTTAATGCAAGGCACCAGTGATCATAAATATCCATCTCTAGAAACATAATGTAGCATGCATACGATTTGATTTATATGGGCATGTAAATTGTGTGTTCCTGTTTAATCATAAACGTTTTATTATGTATTGCAATAAGAAGCCAGTTTTATGGCAGTGCTAATTGGAAAGATGCCTCGAATCTCTTTTAAAGTTCTCTTCATGAATGAGTTGTGGTGGGTATTAACTGCAGACTGTATATATACGCACATCTAAAGCCTCATAAAACTTAAAACGAAACCCCAGCAACAAATGCTGAGTTTGATGAACAAGTAATAAAAATCTATTACAAAGGGGATGTTCGGCTCATAGTAAGAAAGGTTATAAGGTATATGGAGCAAGGGGTGCCGTTTTAATTAAATGTGTTCTACCACTACATACTGTCGACGCATTGCGCGCATTTTAGAGGGTAGTTAACACAAAATGGTGACATTGGTCAATAAGATGAATCATAGATGGCACATAAAACACGACGCTACACATACCATCGTCGGCCATGATGCCCTGATAATGGCTTTACAAATGGCAACGTTCAATTCCACATACACTTACATGCTATTGCCTTCCTTTCTCTATTTAATAATAATGAATGCGTTTTGCATATATATATATATACTACATGTAGTCCATATATTGTATGAATTTATATTTACATTTTATATAAAAGTAATTTATATTTATTAGTTACTGCATGGGGTTAACGTAAAAAATAAGCAAACATTGCAAAATTGCTTTCATTTGAATACATTATTAACACTTGAATTCTCCTGCATGTACAGTAGACGGAGGACAAGTGAGACACACAATACAGTCTTAATACACTAATTAGCAGCTTAAACATTTGTAATTGATTAACTCTGTTAAGTCCATCACAAATATATCACATAAGTATGTATAAATTTATATTTACTTTACACAGTACGTGCTTCTTACGGTATAAAACTAAACAATAGAGGATAACAACACAGATAATATAATTAATAATAATTTACGTCACAGAGTGGGCTCGCTGCTTGTAAATAAGAGATAATCAGTTCCTTTGAGACACTCATTGCATTGTAAAAGTAAAAATACAATTTAAGATCGAAGTACGCAAATTTAAATTCCAGCAGCCTTCTCCATAATATACCAGGGAACAAAAAAACTAGCCGCTATAAGTGCTACACAGCTGGCGTACAGAACTATCGTGGAAGAAATGCTACTAATCGATAAACTGTTATCGCGTACGTAGTCGTAATCTTCATGAGGATGCTTTTCAAATTCCAAAACTTCGACATCAAAGCGGAACCGTATTTTCGACTGCGGACCTTCCTTTCGCCATATCAACAGACCGGACGAGTCACGACGTTCTAAACTCCACTTGGGATCATGAATAGCGCCGCCCACATCCATTTTCATTGAATTTTGTAACTTGGCTGAAAATAAAAATGGTATTGGTTAAGCAAGTCAATATGTTTCACATTTGTTCAATAATTACAACAAGTGCGATTGTGTTTAAAACATGTCCACATTTATTTTATGACTGTAAGAGAATGGGACATTCTTCTAATAATTGTTAATTCTATATATCCGGCACCACTTGTGGGAAAGCCTTTTTAAGTTAGTGACCTTAAAGGGCAAATGCCACACCCACCGTCAGTTATACCGATCGACTCAGAATCAAAATCTGAATCGATTAAACCATGTCCGTCTGTCTGTCCATGTAAATTTGTAGGCAAGCTAAAGGTCGCCATTTTTCAGATATTTCGATGAAAATTGGTACAAGAACATGTATTGGCCCAAAGGGGAATCCTGTTGAAAATGTACCGGATGGGACCATTTTTAAGGTGCCGTCATAATAGGGCAAAAAAAAAAATTCATTTTTCAAAGAAAAAATTAAATTGAATAAAACATGAAGTGGTGTAGGGTGTTTAATAGTCGGGCTTGACTGACTATAATATTTTGACTCGTTTTTCTCAAGAAAAATACAAAATATTAACCAAACGCGATAAATTTTAATCTTGATCATAATAATCAATCCATCAAGTACAAGCTGCCGAATTCACCGACTCTTTTATCTATATTCCCGATTATACCCTATACTTCAGTGATGTATACTAAGTACGTCATTCGGGTTGACTACAAAGACCCTACAAAGTATTTATATTCTTGATCAGCATCGAAATCTGAATCCATCTGAACATATTCGTGTGTCATGTTAAATTTTAGGTTAAAGTGTTGAAAGGCTTGATGAAAGGCTCTTATTTAAATTGGACAAAATTGGCCAAGTGCCACGCCCACAATTCTCAAAAATCTCGCATAGTCATATACCTATAAAGTAAACATTTGGTACAAATATTTATAATTAGGGACTAAAAACGGTCTGGGTTAGACAACATTTGGCCTAAACCAAATTTAGTGTCTTTACTTGTTTGTTTGCGTATAAAATATTTACAAAAGTCATTAGAGAATTTCGTTCACGTTAGGCACCATCAAGTGCAATATGTGAACTGTTTCAAAAAATTTCCTTAACTTGAAAAACTTTATACATTTGTGCCAAGTCTGTAAAATCTTATCGCACTCGCAATAAAATAATCAATAAGAGTAAACTATGAAAAATATAAAAACTTTGATAATAATTTTATATATCAAACATAGGGGGTCGCTGCCTTTTTGTTTACATCGTACCCAACAAACGAATAAACGTTTAAACAGAAAAGCAACAAAAACAAAAATCAATATTTTATTATTTAGCCCTTTAATTACATGGGGGGACAATGTCAGGTTCATTATTAGCCTCAAAGCTGCCCCATAGCGGATGGAAACTTTTATAAAGTGCTTGGTAGCACAAACACAGCACAACTGATACAAACAACAACCAGCCCCACGCCTGCCACACATGAGACGGTTAGCAGTGTAAGCGTTAAAAATGACAATTTCAGCATTATCAAGTACACTGAACTAATAATCACACGTGAACAATTTATTACACGTGAACTTTGCCTTTGTAAATAATTTATATATGTATGTATACACTTGTTTGCCGGTCTTTTCGGTAAGCTTCGCTTAGAAAAAGGCTCACTCATCATTTTGTCGTGGGATCAATTCTACATAAATTCTTTTAATAACAAATAAAATAAGAGATTAGTAGTAACGAATGAGACTTAGACCAAATTGGTTGTACATTTTGGGAACCGATTCTCGCGGTTTTAAAGTTGTGGATTCATTTTACCCTGCACCACTTGTGATAAAGGATACGTTAAGTTTGTCCCAGTCCACTTTCAATTGTACCGATCGATTCAGAATCAAAATCTGAATTGATTTAGCCATGCCTGTCTGCCTGACTGCCTGTCTGTCTGTCTGTTTATGTAAATTTGTGCACTAACTAAAAATGGAAGGTGACCAGGAGAGAAACCCTATTGAAATCGAACCGAATCGTACCATTTTTAGAACCCCTTCTCATGTCAGATTCTACTATAATGAAAGACTTTATATAGCAAAAATCGCAATTCTTAATATTGTTTAAAAAAATTTAATGAAGAATAGATAATTAGCTCAATAATTGGCAAAAATTGGACTACTTTTAGAAACCCTTTCCATTTAATTATATTTCACGAAGTGCCTTTCGCACACGGCCAACTAAACTAATTATAGCATAATTTAAGGAGCTAATTGATTTTGGGTATAAAACGGTCGGCCTTGACCGACCTTGCTTTTATTTACACATGAATATGAAACCACATAGCTCAAGTTTTTTTATAAAATTATAATTTCATCGAATCAAAGCCAATAAATGATATAAAATGTAAATGAGTCAATAATTAAATCAAAGAATGCGTACAAAATATATAATAAATGGAATTATAAATTAAGAAATTTAAATTCCATAAACAAGTGACTAATGAAACTAATTTATAGCAGAGGCCAAATATTAAATGTGCTCCACGTGTTCCATGTTGGGTGGTTGGTTTATAAATGTGTGTACATGTCACAAGTCACATCATATCTAGCAAATTTCAGTTATTTATATACATTTTACAACCGCGAAAAGTTCAGGAAATATTGAACATACAGACGGACATCGTTAAGTCGAAACAGATTTTAATCTCATCTTATGTGGAGGGTATAAAACGAGTACATGTATAAATGATTGAATTTTTCGTCAATAAAGTCATGAACACTAAGGCCCATTATTACAGTCATTACTCAAACAATGGTTGACAATAACTAATAGTTATCAGTCCACCACTAGTTGACTTTTTTTACGCTATTACAGTGCTTTCAAATATAACTAATGGTTTTTGGTTTTATATAAATGAAAACAAATCGATTTATGCGCAACCATTTTGCAATATTTACTTCGTACTGAATTTTAATTCACTTGTATTACAATAATGAATAATTTAGTTGCTTTTTACAATCGCAATGTTTTTTCTTATTATAGAATTAATTGAATTAAATAAAAATAAAAAAAACAGAAATTTTTGAAATAATTTCTCGAATTGGAAGCGAAACGCGATACAAAATTGTATTCAAGTTGTCAGTAATGTCTGATGAACATAGGCAATGTATTGCAATCTAAATTTAAATATATTCCATAACGTTTTGTCAATAAAAGAACTGATGTCATCACTTTAGCGGCGCCACGAAATAAAAAATTTAATCTTAATTGGACAAAATGAGTAAGTGTGGGGGGCGTACTCCTTGTAAGATTTTGCTCATTTTCAATACCAACTGACTCTTGACTGACTCTTTTCGACTAGGAGATTGTTTAATCCAAACGGATGCAGGAGTGGTCAGATATACACGCGCTGCTAAGCCGATGCTGATCAAGAATATATGGTGTGTGTGTGTTGTGGTGTCTCCGAGCCTCCTTCCGAGTATTGCAAGAGTTCTGACAATGTGATTACACTTCAAAGTACATGTACGCATATATCGACTTGTTCCCTCAAGTCGCACATACTTATTACGTAAATATAATTAAACTATTTATTTATTTTTCTAATTTCAATGCACCATTTGTGTGTTTATTCTTTTATGTTCGCGTATAACGCATACGCACGATACAAATTCTTTTCATTTTTAATTTTCAAGTGATACTAAAATTCTAAACACTACAATCTGTTCTGGCTCCGTTGTTCTGTTATCATTTAAATTGTCATACATGCACATATATTTCTTCAGAGAGTGTATGGAATTTTCCCTCAAAAATAAAATGTTATCTCCAATTGTGATTGTTATGGTGCTAAAACGCATGTACCTGCTATAAGCACCAATCAAATCTTTACAATAAGGGGGTCAAGCTGGCCTGTACGTGTGTGTGTTTGTGTGAATATATTTATGATTATTAAAGATTTCATATTCTAATCTACACAACTTTTCATATTCTTGATTATATACACGCACACGTACAACATATAGTTGGTGTCAAAAGTGTGCGCCACAGTTTCCACCCAGCATGACAAATGACAAATTCGGATAGAACCTCCACAAACTCTTCTCTACTCTAAATTGAACATGGCGGTTGTAAAATTGCTATTATTGGCAATATTGTCCATTTATCATTATTTACACTTTTTACGAAAATAAAAGAAAATCTTTAAACACATTATGCAGAAAACAAATTGGAAATGCCATCATGTTTACTCAATTTTTATATTAACTATACATATATATACACACACCTATATAGAATTGTTTTGTTGACATTATTCTCGTCTTCCTTCCTGATAACGTAATTAATATTGTTGACATGAAGAAATGTACTTCAAACAATGCAACGATGGTTGTATTATGTATACACACACACACATGTGATAGAGATAAGCGTGAAACGACAACATTACCTAATTAACAACAAAGATATATTTCTACACTATTGCTAAATAACTGTTTACTTGAGTAACATAATTCGATACACCCACGTAGTTACAGATTCGAGCTTTCTTGATTGTGATGCAAAATTTCATCACAACAACTCAAAATGTATGACCGCAAGCATTCCAGGCGCAGACAGTCATTCAAATTTTGATGTTGATCATTAGAATATATGTACTTTGTGGGGTATTTAACGCCTCTTTCCTCTGCCTCTGCTAGCCAAAGCTTTAAATAGGTGTTAATGCGTTGAAATGAAAATAAGCGTTATTCTGAAAATGATGCGGATCGGCCACGCCCAAAGGTATGGGTGGTGAGTAGGTATTGTATTGTGTTTTACTCCAAAAATAATGAAAGAATTGTTGTTGAAGTTTTGATGTAAAACAAAGAAATATATGTGTGAACATGTGTATGCCATTCGCATGATATCAATATACGAGTATATAATATTTTCTAAACGGAAAACGCAGTAAACACAATAAGTATGACGTGTGTTCGTGTAAACATAGAACCGTACACATGTATTGCAAAACGGCAGAATCGGTTGTTTTCGTTCGATTGATTTCACCAAAACAATATTTGTACGTAGGATTGATGGATGCATTTGGCATTCATTTATATAATACAATGCCACACAACATACACTCCTTTCATAATGTATCATAAATAAATGTATTGAGACACATAAAAATTTATGATGCGTACAAAACATAACAAAGGTTGCAGACATTTTACATAAGCAGTTATTTTGTTTTATCAATATTTTTTTCATTTTTTTCATTTTTTTTTTCAATTTCTAAATCTTCGATAAAAACCAGCGCGGCAGGCATTCAGTAAGTATGTGTGGTTGGTGTTTGGTTGGTGTGACGAGGGTTGGGGCAAAATGGAATTATGGTTTGCCTTGCCAATGAAAATATTATTATTATGGTAAAAATGCAGAGAAAAATATCTAGAAATTTTGATTTGATCAAATCCGGTTCATAACAGCTAGTCTTCGTTGACACATACACACACATACACACATGAATGAGTGTATATAAAGCAAGCCTTTCTTAAATAAACGGGCTTGCCAAAAATGTTATTTACGCATACATTTACATACCCCAGAGAATCACAGTAGTATTGACACGAAATCAAAGTCCACTGAGTGTTTAGCGTAGCTTACCCTTTTATTATTATTCTATAGGATCGCTGATGTAGAAATTATTATTTTATTTATGCACTTGTTTGACTGTTCGCAAAATTTACTGCATAGTAAAGTTTTGTTGCTGTTGTTTCGTCTAAACTTCCCTTCAAAACGGCTACAGTTTAACCGTAAATGATTTTTTCCACTTTTCCTTGACAAGCGGTTTCATAAACACAAATACTGCTTTTATTCACACAAGCACAGTGTATCCGTTTGACATAGAACGCGTTTTCTTCAACTGTTTAGGTCTAGTAATAAAAGCACACTAACTCGCCTGTTAAACAGCAAAAGCGCGAGAGGGCCGCCTACAGAAATATAATAATTGTAGTAAACGTTATGATTTCATTAAATGCAAAGCAGTAGGGGACGTGAAAGCCCCGCAGTAGCAGTAGCCAGATGAGTAACTAACTCAAGAGAGAAGTTCGCTAGCATTTTAGTAGATGCTCTCAACTTAAGGTTAACAATTACTCCGTTTAGTTTTTATTACTTTTGTACACGTTCTAGATATTTCATTTTTCTACTGCTTGCATGATGCACACACACACACACTTTCTCATACCGCAGCGCATCCCAATGATCATTTTCAACACCTAACGAAATCTGATAGATTCGTTGAATTCTTTTATTTGCGTTATGCGTACGTATGGGAGCAAATTACAAAAGCTTTTTGCTCCACTGATCATGTAAAATATGCTCAACTCTTAAGAGTAGCATTGATTCTGAATAACGATAATTTAAAGCGGATATATGAGCTGCTATATTTTATCATTATGCATGCGGGAGTAAGTTTGTTATTGCGCTTGCAACATCTAAAATAAATTTTGAGATATTAAGCTGAAATTTTGTACAAGCATTTTTAGTTTTTGCACGCAGATCGCTATTTGAAATGGGCAAAATCGGTCAAGAGCCACGCCCACAACCAACAAAAATCTTTATATCTGCCACAAAAGTTTCTCTAGGAACTTGAAATTTTATACGCGATTACATAATTATCCCATCCACTAATGTGGCAAAAATAGGCGTATTCGGATAATATACACGCCCACAATTTATAAAAAACCATATTTACCCCAAATCTATAATTGCAAGCTGATACGTAAGACATACAGTATTAGAGAGGCATATATATATATATGCCACGCCCACCGTTGTAGAGGTGGAGGGTATTTAAGATTTAGCTTAAGCAAATTTAGTTTTCTTACTTGTTTTTATGTTGTCATATAAAAATCGGTTATTTCACGTGAAGGAAAGGGGTTCTAAAAATAGTCCAATAAGGTTCAAATTTGGCAAAGCCGATTTTTAGGTCAATTAACTATTCTTCACCGAATTTTTTGCAAAAACTCTTAAGAATTATGGGTCCGATATAAGGTAAGAGTTTAAAAAATGATCTTATTCGGTTCATTTTCAACAGGGTTCCTCTTTGTACATTTTTATAAATAGATGGACAGATGGAAGGATGGATGTGCCTAAATTGCCTAACATACTTGAAGATGGGTGTGGCGTTACATATAATTATATACAATTACAATACAATAAGCGGAGGTAGGCGTGGTATGCGCACTGTTTCGATTTCATGACATAACACATAAAGTAACATGTTGCATACGGACTGACACCGACTCAAATTTATATGTTATTCCTTACGCTGTCCCTGACGCTACTTTTGTGTTTCTTTCCAAATAAATACTGGTGCAATGTGTGCTGCTAGAGTTAGTGATGATGATTGGTACGAGAAAGTGACTTTTTAAGGTGTATAATGTATAATCCCAACCTTACTTTTAGATCGCACTATTTTAACTAAAAACTCCTCGTCAGTGCACAAAATTGAACTTATAGTTGCAATACTACCACAGTGGAAAAAATTTCCTCAAATGTTGAATAACCCGTAATATTAATTATTTTCACAGCACACGATTTTTCTCTCAAAATAACATTTTCTTTTCATCATATTACTCGTCTACCGAAGGCATCCTTTTAAGATATTCTTTAACTTTTATATCAACTGCTGACAATACACCGCCCATTGATTAAGAGATTTAGTGACTAATTAATAACTTTCATTTAAATTTAAAGAATATTGTGTACAAATAAATTTTAAAGCATGCACTGCAAGTGCAAATGTATCTACAATTGCTTATAGTGCATACAGTACGTGTATGTGTGTGTGTATGTGTGCAATTAAAGCACGTATTGTAAACAGTGCTACGTGCCAGATGCACATTGGAAATCCAACATAAATTAGTTGACTGCTGATAAGAAGGGCAATAAACTGATTTATTTTTTATTATTTTTATAGTTGTATGAAAAAAGCAAATACAAGATGACATGAGGCTTTTTCCAAGCTCAATTCATTCGATCCTTAAGATATATGTAGCACTTATACTATTGGCCAGACTAAGTTAAATGTGTGGCTTTTAGATTGTTTCTATTTAAACTTAACTTAAATAACAACAAGTGAAAATATTATAGTCGGTTAAGCCCGATCATCAAATAAACTGCACCACTTGATTTATTACTCAGTTTATCTTCTTTCTTTGAAAAATGAAAATGTTTATCTCTTATAGTCTTATCGACAAATTCAAAATGTTTAAAATGTCACAAAAATTTTTATTTTAATTTTTTTATTTTTTATTTTTTTGTTCATGGAATTAATTTTTCACCAAATTTTCCCAATAAAATTTTATATGAGCAGGGGCTCTAAAAATGGTCCGAAGCTAGTTAACCAAAATTCACCAAATATTGTGACAAAATATTAAGAGGAACCCTATTGAAGATAGGAACACTATTCAAAATAGGGTTCCTCCTTGGGGCAATACATATTCTTGTACCAAATTTCATCGAAATATCTCAAAAAAATGCGACCGGAAGCTTGCGCACAAATTTACATGGACAGACGGACATGATTAAATCGATTCAGATTTTGATTCTAAATCAATCGATATAACTGAAGGTGGGTGTGGCATTTGCCGTTTAGAAGTTACAAACATCCGCAGAAATATACACTTTGCCACAACTGGTGCAGGGTATAATAAAAGAAGAATTTCTCGAAGTTTCAAAATTATGTCCCGTACTGTAAACTCATATTTAAATAGGCGAATCCAACGGCTGAGGTGTGGTTCTGCAAAAAAGAAAAACAAGATAGAGAAGTTCGGTTAAGACCGAAGCTTAAATACCCTCCACCTTTTATAATCCCCAAAAAAATAAGTTCCTATTGCCATATTTACGTATATGACTATTTCATGTACCTACGCAAATTGTGTTTTTTTTTAATTTTTAATAATTTAAGGCGTTTGCGTTATTCAATTACGCCCATTTTTGGCACAGAGTTGAACAACGGTACCACTTATACCAAATTTCAACTTGATGGGCATAGTGCGATATATAATTTTTTAAAGAGGTATGTTGAGATTTTCGTTTATTGTGGGCGTGTCTCTTTACCGATTTTTTCCAATTTCAATACGGAACAGCGAAATTAAACTAAGAACAATGGTGGTTTGATATCTCAAAAATTACGACCGTGAGAGTGCCAACAACAGACAGACACACGGACACACGGACGGACATGTCTCAAACGATTTCTCTTTTCATGCTGATTAAGAATATATACGGTTTGTGGGGTCCCCGAGGCTTCCTTCGATGTGTTGTAAACGGATGATCAAAATGAATATACCCTCTTCCCTAAGGTGGAGGGTATAATAACGCTCCCTGCAATATCTAAAAATATTGTAGATAAGGGAAGTATTTTTATTTTTATTTTTTTGAAGATCGCCTTCCTCTCTCTTTGCAATTTATTCAGCGTAACCTTCAGGAGATATCTCTTCGTACATGCACGCACGTACAAGTATTTTATATACATTTAGGTAAATTTGCATGCGTGTGGTTGAGAGCGCGTGTTGTTTACTGTTTCATAACAGAACTTGATTAATCTTTACGTATAAAAGGCAGTGTGGCGGTCCGGGCTGCTGTTTGTTAATTGTCATTTCCAGCAGTCACTTGTCAACCATCCAACTGAAATTCCAGCTTCTAGTATTTCGCACGACACCGTTAAATAACGTACGCTGCACTCGAGCGCAATATAAAATTTTATTAAAAAAAGGAATTGTTTTTAAACGATAAGAACGTTCTTTTCATTTAAATGTATAATTAATCAAACACACACTTAATTGCTTCATTTGGCTGTTGATGCCCCAACAAAATAAACACATTGGCGCTTCATTTATCAAATAATCGTAAAAACGTTATTGTTAAAGTGACTTGCATTATAGAAAAGCATTGCACTATAAAAATAACAATGACGGACAGGACTGAGGTATTAAGCTTAAACAGCACCAGGTACGTGTAAGTAAAACACGCTTTTACAACTATTCGTATATTTGCCAAAAAACCGTTATAAAAAACTGTGCTAGTGAACACATGAGTAGCGTAAAGTAATGCGGGATAGATTAAGTACGTAGTGCGGCTCGCAACTCCACTCCAGTTGTTTGTTAGCATTTGGCCCAGGGTTCAGACGCTAGAGGCAATAAAAAGACTTTTCAATTTGAATTTTGAAACTGTCTGTCCCATTTTCTCCAAAAGTAAAGAGCTGCGGCATACTTTTTAAGTTATGCCAAAGTGAACACCATCCAAGGTTTAGTCTAAGCAAGTAAAGGTAAATGTACATCATTTTCTACCTCAACGCTCAAGTACATTTTACATATAAGTACAGAATTTCTATAATGAAGACTACAAGGCCTTTCCATATGGTTTACGACATATGTAAATGTGTTCTAAGTAATTTACATCCGGACTTACTTTAATATATTCGACATCACTGGTGTAACTGTACAATTATGCAAATCAATGTTAAGGATAATTTTTTTAGGGGAAATCACAAGGATGGATATTCCAGATCAGGTAGCACATGTTGAGCCATTTGTTCGTATAAGTTTTATATTCTAATCGGACTTTAAGTTCGTTTGGTTTTTCTTGCGATCACAGTAGTTGCAATAATGAATTGTATTCAAATATTTTAAAACAAATTAAACCAAATGAGTAGAAAGTAATGCAGCAAGAGTCCCTTTCATATAAACGATAATAATAAGAATCTATTGAAATTTTTCGTTTCATCCGAAGTAAAGATGACGATTGCCTAATTGAATTCCAACCATATCTATTTCTAGTTCGACGTTATTAAGAGAAGTGATGGAGAAATGCACCAATTTCCATTCATATGAGAGTTTGCCACTGGAAGATTACAATGACGTTTTCATACCTTCTGAATTAACCGGCGACATTTACATAGACAACCTGCCAATTATGATTTCCCCAGACAAATATTCGGTTAGTAGCACAGTCTCCGCTGGCAGTTTTGTCAGAGACGAATGCAGACCGGACGACATTGTGGAAGTGGATGATGGCAGATTATCGCTGGCATATGAAAATTTAAAAAACATTCCCCGACAAATAGCGGAAAAGTTTGCGCCAAATATCAAACATCTGGACTTGAGTTTTAACAATTTTCGAAACTTGTCATTCTTGGAGTGCTTCAAAAATTTGGACACATTGATTCTGGATAGGAACACCCGCTTAGATGTGACAACATTTCCAATCCTGCCAAATTTGAAAATTTTATGGTCAGTGGACTCTATGTATTCGTACATTATCACAATTGTTCATAGATTATATTTTGTTCCCTTAGGATAAATAATTGCGATATTAAGAACGTGCTTGACTGGATACAATGTGTGAGCACCAAATGCGCAAACTTGATACATTTGTCCATCATGGGTAATCCTGGAATTAAAGAGCCCTTTAAATATTATTCTCACAATAAAAATATTCAGACTGCACCACCGTCTCTGTATGCAAACTTTGGGCGACAAAGTGCAATGCTGTCTAAATTGGTCGTAACCGACTACAGAGCGTATATATTAGAGATGCTGCCTCATCTCCAATACCTTGATGGCTCCGAGCGCAGTGCTATTTTGGATGGACCCACGAACCGCAATAGTAATGTTAGTTCAACTTCGTCACCCACCCCCTCTACGTCGTCAAGTTTGTACGCGCACAACAACAATAACCGAAACATGAATGGTAATGAAAAGAGTTCAACGTCATTAAGCTTTAAAGATATCTTTCGCTTTAAAAGGCGCAAAATTTCTTATCCCAGTTCATCCACCACTTAAACGACATTGTTTATGTGGAAAATTTAAAAGCAATCAACCACTCCCCAAGGAGACGAATTTCAACAATAAACAAAACAATGCTTACGTTTATCATCTTGTATATGGATCACGTAGAGTTTAAAAAACACTTAGCAACAGCGCAAGCCCAGTCCGTCACTTGGCCGATTATCATTTAATGTAGTAGGCCGGCAACCTTATCACTCATCCACTTCCATATCGCATGTACTTTCTGCTTGTTTAGTATGGTTTTATAAATAATTTTAATAACGACTTTCTTTCTTGCTTCATTTCTTTTTCTTAGCATAATGATAAACACTTTTTTTACACTTTTTTTATAAATAAAATGCATTTTTTTATTTTCAATTTATAATGGAAGTAGAACAAAATGGTTACTTTAGTTAAATGTTGCGCATCATAATGGAGAGAATCTCTATGTTACCGAAACTTATTACAGGTAAATGTACTTTTAATTTAGAACGTTGCATGTGAAGGTGTCTAGGAAGCAGTTAGCTTTCGCTAGAATGGAATTAGAAGTTAAATATTTTAATAATAATTTATCTCTATTTAAAAAAAAATAACTTTAATATCAAATAATGAAAAAATTTCTTCTAAAAATTTTAACTTTTAGTGTCACACCGTTATAAAAGACCGATTTTTGAACCCGCTTACACTTGACACAACTTAAATAAATAGTCCATGCTATTCTCCCACTTCACCGGATGATACGTCCATAAGCGATAATTGTTAACATTGAGTTAGTGTTGTCTCCGCTTACGTTTTTTATAAACACATATATCTGTGTATTTATATAATTTTAGATGGGCCATTTTTATACGTTCTGTATAATACATATTATTGTTGTTTGTTGGAAATAAATGCTGCACTCTATTCATCCTAAATCGGTCAATTGGATTTGATTTCCAAATTGTCAAAAGCCCCTTCCAGAACATCAATCAGTTTATCATTATTTGGAATTTGGGATGATTTCATTGTTAAAGCACGCACCCTATCCAGGGCCCACTGAGCTAGTTTCTGAGCTTCCTTACGCTTGGAACCCAGAGCTCTCGAGTGAGCGATATAACTGCAGCACTGTAACAAATGTATTATAAGTAATCGGAGTATGGCGTATTTATATATCAAACAATATTTCCATTTACCATAAACAAACCGTACAAAGCTCTCAAATTATTGCGATTGAGTTTAATGGCTTGTGAATAATATGTTCGAGC
Organism: Ornithomya fringillina; assembly: GCA_963978525.1. NCBI lineage: Eukaryota > Metazoa > Arthropoda > Insecta > Diptera > Hippoboscidae > Ornithomya > Ornithomya fringillina. Next base: position 24,533,098 of record OZ021691.1, read on the forward strand.
TAGTTCAATGTTGTCCATGCCACCCTTTATATGGAGAAAAAAATATTTTACATAAGATATGAAAGAAAACGAATTCTAAATTAATATTTTTTGCGATTTGGATAATTTTCCCAATATTTGTGAACGATTTTGTCTTTAGAGCTTTCATGTATCGTGCGTACACTATACATGAAGTAAAGAGTATTTTATGCGTATTTTATGCACTTAATTTTCTTTAGAGTTTAACCTGTTTTCAACATTTTTATTTACCATAGTGTAACGAATTTCAGCAAGTCTTTGGTGAATTAAATGATTGTGAGGGTTGTGCAATAAAACCTCTTCCATACAAAAGGCTGCCTTTGCATAATCACCTTCAGCCATGTATAAATTACACAGTTCGTGCCAAGCCTCTTGATCCGACATGAATCTAAAATGCATTAAGGATTAGTGAAAATATGACATTTTTAAAGATATTACTTCTTCAGGTATTCATTTAAATCCTTGATAGCATCTACTCTGCGCCCTCTGGCCTTTAAAATGGCAATCTTACGTTTTCTTGTTGCAGCATTGGTTTCGTCTTTGGCAATTATGGCATCTAATATTTCAAGAGCCTCAGTGTAACGTTCCATTGCCTCTAAACGCATGGCCTTAAATTTAAGCACCCTAAGACTACCCGGAAATTCGACACTAAGTGCTTTAATGCATTTTGCCGCTATATCAAAGCGTGAGGTATCCAAAGCCGCTATAATGACTTGCTCCAAAATAAGATGTTTTTCGTTGCCCGTTTTGGTAACTTTGTCTTCTAGAACAGCCTCCCACAATTGAATGACATCGTCACTACGGCGCTCACCGTCCTCCCTCCACTTCCGAAAGTAATCTCGCACATCTACAAGAAACACAATTCACTTTAAATGTGTTAAATGATCCATCCTCTTGAATAATGTCCTTCATCACTTTAAACGTATGTACTTCTTCTTCATATTATTGTGAAGGTGGATCAAAGATCAAGTCCTTAATCATTTTTACTCACTTTTCCAACTCATTTCTTCATAATTTAAAGACATTTTTTAATACAACAATTGAATTCGAGTTGACATTAATTTCTAATCTTCCTGAGGTACAAAATTGGCAAAATATTATTTTTAGTGGATGAAAAATTGATCAAAGGGGAAACTCCGCTTACTTAACGTGGAAGAATTTGGATAACCAATGTATGAAAAGGAGAGAATTTAGTGCAAAAGGCGTAATGGAGAAACGTTTTTACGCCATCTCGAGGAAAAAGGAAAATATTTCATTTTTTATCGCTCGCTTTTGCGCCATCTTGACACAAAAGGAGACTTGAGTTAGTAAACAGGAATGAAACAAGGTGGCGGTTTGAAGCCGTAAGGTTCGAGCAGATTAAACGCATCCCAGCGCATAGCATTCAGGAGTTTTCAGATGTTAATATTTTGCATTCCCGCGCAATTGTCCGTTGTTTATTTATGTATCATTTAGCAATAAGAAGTGCTCTGCAAAATAAAGAAAAAGCTTTAATTTTAATATTAACAATTAATATATTTACAAAATGTCAGATGCTGAGCAGTTCATTAAAGATATACAGCGTGAGTACGTAGACTTTTTAGATGATGATGAAGATCAAGGGGTATATTCGGGTCATGTTAAGGATATGATAGCTGAAAAGAATCGACGATTGATTGTAAATATTAATGACTTGAAGCGTAAAAATCCACAACGTTCTTTCGGCCTGTTGACCAACGCCTGCGATGAGTTACTGGCCTTTGGCAGAGCGTTAAAAGAATATGTGTCCACTGTGGATCCAAATTATGCCAAACAACATGAAGATTTTTTTATTGGTTTCGAAGGTTGCTTCGGCAACCGTCATGTTACTCCCCGTTCTCTAACGTCCATGTAAGTCTCAATCCCACAGTACCTTAGAATAAGTTATATAAAAACTTATACCTCTTCTTTGTATATAAGATACCTAGGAAATTTGGTGTGCGTTGAAGGCATAGCTACCAAAGTGTCTCTAATCCATCCCAAGGTGGTGCGCTCTGTGCATTTCTGCCCAGCTACACGCAAAGTAATGGAACGTAAATATACTGACTTGACTTCATTTGAGGCCGTACCCTCGTCTGCTGTGTATCCCACCAAAGATGAAGACGGCAATTTGTTAGAAACAGAATTTGGACTGTCTGTGTACAAAGATCATCAAAGCCTAACAATACAGGAAATGCCAGAAAAGGCACCAGCTGGTCAGTTGCCGCGTTCCGTGGATATAATGTGTGATGACGATTTGGTGGATCGGTGCAAGCCAGGAGACCGTGTCCAGATAGTGGGTGTATATCGCTGCTTACCAGGTAAGCAGGGTGGCTACACTTCGGGCACATTTCGTACAATACTCTTGGCCAACAACATATCATTGTTAAGTAAAGAAAGCAACTTGGATATTAGCCGCGAGGACATAACTTTGTGTAAGAAACTGGCCAAGACCAATAACATATTTGAACTGCTCTCTAAGAGTCTGGCGCCCTCTATACACGGCCACTATTACGTCAAACGTGCCATCCTTTGTCTTTTATTGGGTGGTGTAGAAAAGGTTTTGACAAACGGGACTCGTCTTCGAGGTGATATTAACATACTTCTCATCGGCGATCCCAGTGTGGCCAAGTCCCAGTTATTGCGCTACGTGCTAAACACGGCTCCTCGGGCCATCCCAACAACAGGCCGAGGCTCCAGCGGAGTGGGCTTAACAGCGGCTGTCACAACGGATCAGGAAACAGGAGAACGACGCTTAGAAGCTGGTGCCATGGTTTTGGCTGACCGCGGTGTAGTTTGTATTGATGAGTTTGACAAGATGAGCGATATTGACCGCACTGCCATTCACGAAGTGATGGAACAAGGTCGTGTCACCATTTCTAAAGCGGGTATACACGCATCTCTGAATGCACGTTGCTCAGTATTGGCGGCTGCCAATCCAGTTTATGGTCGGTACGATCAATACAAAACGCCCATGGAAAATATTGGGCTGCAGGACTCCTTGCTGTCGCGTTTTGATTTATTATTTGTTATGCTAGACGTAATCGATAGTGATGTTGATCAAATGATATCCGATCATGTGGTGCGAATGCACCGCTACCGAAATCCTAAAGAAGCGGATGGTGAACCCCTCTCCATGGGCAGTACGTATGCTGACTCCCTCTCATTCATTTCAAAAGATGATGAAAAAAAAGAAACCGAGGTGTACGAAAAGTACGATCCACTGTTGCATGGGAAATCTCGAAAACGCTACGAGAAAATTTTAACCGTAGAATTTATGCGCAAATACATACACATCGCTAAATGTATGAAGCCAAAGCTGAGCGAGCAAGCTTGCGAAGTTATATCCAACGAATATTCGCGTCTACGTTCCCAGGAAGGCATGCAATCAGATGTGGCCCGCACCCAACCGGTCACTGCTCGTACGCTAGAAACGTTGATACGTTTGGGTACAGCTCATGCCCGGGCACGTATGTCCAAAACGGTTACTGTGGAAGACGCTCAAGTAGCTATTGAACTTGTCCAATTCGCCTACTTTAAAAAGGTTTTGGAAAAAGAGAAAAACAATAAACGGCGTCGTGACCGTACCGGTGGTAATAATGCAGAATCATCCGAAGACGAACACATTGACGACAATGGCACGCAGGAGTTGTCACCAGGTCGCCGTAGTAAACGTTTACGTACACAACCAACCGAAGATTGCGTTACCATTGAGCGGGAAGGTAGCGACGATGAATTTGAAGCAGCCCAACCAGATTCCGGAGACTTAACATTACGAACAACAATGCGTAAATCGATAACGAGTGGTTCTGCAACAATTAACTCCGAAACTCTGCCCAGTTCGGGTGAAGTTGCATCAATGACCCCCTCTGTCACGGAGTCTCGTCTGATCATATTTAAGAATAATCTCCAACGTTTATTCCGCGAAGCACGCGAACAGAGTATGGCTCTAACGCGTATTACAGCCTCCATGAATGACAATAACGCGGAGCCATTTACCCAGGAAGAAATTGAAGCAGCCGTCAGCCGCATGACCGATGACAATCAAATTATGATGGCCGACGGCATTGTTTTCCTTATTTAATACAAATCCAACCAATGTGTGAGTAAATCGTATTTACATTCAAATACATTTCTGTGTCTTTATTATTATTTGTTTCAAAGAGTACAACGCTACAATAAATTAATAAACAAATAAATATAAATATAGCACACCATTCCACTTGTTGCTCGGTACTTATACGAAAAGAGCCTCCAAACTCTCATCCTTCCAGAATTTAACATTCAACCGCACAAATTGTTTACAATCAACCAATTTATTTCTGAAATAAAACAACAGGTAAGAAAACTAAATCCTAAATACACTCCTACAAACCACGGGAGTGGCAGTATAGTGAATGTATTGCTATGGACCGATTTTTGGCAATTTAACCCTTTCGCGACGGCGCACCTGTACCACACTTTGCAACTTTTCACGACGTCAGCCGCTGTAAACAAATAAATGACTGTCGCGTATATGCGGCATCAGCCTATATGTACCAAAAAGTGGCTGCCATATATACATGGCACCCGTCGCGAAAGGATTAAGGAATAGCAACAGCAACAGACAGACAGACGGACACACAGATGTACATGTCTAGGTCGACTCAGTTTTTGATGCTGGTCGGGAATGTTTATACTCTGCGGGATCTCTAACGCCTCCTTCTGGGTGTTCAAATGGAATGACAAACTTGGTGTTTGTACTTGTGTATTTGGAGGGTATAAAAACAAACAAGTAAAAAGTTGCATTTGGCTCAGGCCAAATACCCTTGAACACCCACCACCTTAGGTCTTTAAAATGAAATTCTGCTTATAATTTATGATGAAGGTCTTACAGCATTTTTAGGTGAAATATTAAATTATGTTATTTTTGTGTGCATGTTCTTCAACCGATTTTGCCTAATTTCAACATCAATCTACGTGACATAACTACCAATATTTCAGTCGGTCAGTGTGGAGTCGACGTCTCACCGAGAGATTGTTTACTTCAGGCAGACACACACGAATGGACGTTAGGAACGTTTTGTGGCGGGTGTAGCAATATTGCAATTTCTTAGAATTTGTTATAATTGAGAGTAGCCTTTTCTTACTGTTTATTGGGTAAAACAAAGACATTCCGCTGCATTAGTTTCAAATGATCTCCGTTTGCACATAATAATCCAGCTAAACTAACTTTACGTATTTCGGCCAATTGATCTGAGGAACAAAATAAAATTTTAAAAAGTCACAAAGACGCTCACTTGTGACTCACCTGCATTAAAGCCAGAGAAAATATTGTGATGTTCAAAGAAGAAGCGATCAGCTTGGCGTACCTTCAAAAATTGTTTGCTGAGTATGCATTGAAATGTCGGTCCAAAAATAGCTCCGCGAGCGTGCGTTTCCAGTGAACCGCCCACATTTAAATCCACATCGTGTGGTGAAGTGTACAGTTGTCGCATTATCTCTATTTTCTTAATAAACATTTTTTCGATAATTCTAAATATTGAATATTTATTCGGACATATTGAAGGCATTTACATGTGGTGCTATTTCATTAGCAAAATCAGACCAGTCTTTGGCTTTGGAAAGACCACAATACTCCCGGAAGTCATTATAACTGCGTACGCCAAAATCTCGACCACGTTGTATGTCCATAGCCTTCAAGTCGGCCCCAAACTCATTAAACAGTTTGCGTTCAAAGCAGTGTTTAATCTGCGGCAACATAACAAATTGAGATTCATTTTAATGCATGTGCATATGTACGTACTTCTTTATCAATGTTGTCGTCAGAGCGCTTCTGTAATTGAGTTACTAAGCCGCGCAGCAGGGAATCAAAATTATTTCCTCCTTCTATTAACGGGATGCTATGTTGCGCATTGAAATAATTACTCATACGCAACGTTTGATTTGAACCACGATCAGTAGATACTAAACTACGAACATTTTTTAAACGTAATTATATCACGTGGCAAAATGCAGTGTTATGCTTACCTAAACCAACCAGGAATTTGATGATGTCCATAACGAAAGGCGGCTGCGGCATATTCGGCGAATGGTGCAGCATTTATGTGTTGGTTATAATCATTAACGTAATCACCCAAAGTTCTGAGGGGATGTATCAAGCCAATGGCAAAGGCGTGAGCGCGTCCCAAAACCAGGGGCAACCAGTCATAATAGATGATCTTTTGATATTGCGCAATATTGATTTTGCGTGCCTCCTGAAAGAGGCGCTCATCGGAGTAATGTGAATTCAATTCAAACAAGCGATTGGCCAAACGATTGTGTTCTCGTACGAAGAGCACGTGCAAAACAATTGCCAAAGGTGTACTTTGATCACGATTGTCGGGCATTATAAAGCAATGCTCGCTACCACTTGGGCATTCGTCATTTGTGTTTGGTATAATAGGTAGCAAGGCCCGACGACGATCAGTTTTAAGCAGGCCCCTCTTGAAAAGGCGCACTTTTCTGTTTTGTTCCGGAGAATCGCCATAAATAAATCCCAGATCTAAATAGCTGGAGGTCACAGTGACTTTTTCGGCATAACTTAATTTATTGTTTAAGGGTCCACAATGATCATTATTACCGAACAGACCGCGGGCAAAATGGAGGCAAGTTCTACCAGTCGCCAAGGCAATGGGTTCTGACGGATTCAAAATGATGGGATAGCACAATCGGTGATTGGTGTGACGGCAACAATTATCTGAAAGTTTTTAAAAAATATAAGAATAGAATGATATTCACTTAAACGTAAGTATGTTGGTACCTGGTGCCCCTTGGGTTGTAAATTTACTTAAATCGTGGGCTACCAACTGACTCCACTGCATTAGCATTAATGTCCGAAAACCATCTGGCACTGTCTTTTCCCCATAGACAGTTAATGATAGAAGGCGAGCATTAGGTAAAGGTGCCCCGGTTGTTGACCTTGTGGGCTCTTGTACACCGTCTGCATAAATTGGACTCAGCAAACGGCTATACATGCATTGAGCCATACCACTACCAGGATATAGGAAATTATTACACGACCCATCATACGTTCGATAATACAAATGCGTGGAATTATTACAGCTCACGTGCGGTTTAGTACCTTTGGTGGTGGTTACAACAAACTGGGATGTAGGTCGCTTAGGAATTTCGATATTTGCACTTGCACTCTCACTTATGTCTATACTCCTGAGAATATCCATTAACTCTGCATGATCCGTAGAATATGTTTTTAAAGTAATTTCATTTCGATTACGTTCTTTCGCGGTTTTTATGTTTAAACTGTTAAAGTATTGTTGTTGCCATTGGGTATAAGGACTAAATTTAAAAAAAAGATAATTTTTAAATTGATTTGAAAAAATCCGCTAAAGTGTTCTTCACCATTGCAACTGCAAATAGCCGAAACTTTGCAATGTTAGTAAAAGCCAAGAAATACTTTTAAAGAGTATGCACAGGTTCATCGCGTGCGGCAGCAATTAAACACAAACTTTAAGTAAACGCCAGCCAATCGGGCATTTACATGTAAGTCCACAACACAAATGCTTTTTAGACATTCTTAACCGCATATAAATATTTCTTTTTTATGGATATAATCACGTTCAAATTTCACGCGGAAATCTCTAATACAGATAAGTATATGTGTGTACACCTACATGATAGTAAATTTCAATTTTGTGAATATTCTCCATTTCCCAGATAGGCAAATAGATGTTTACCAAAAATCTGTCTATATACCACACATTGAGCTATTGAGTAATTATAACCAGAGCATACATCAATTTGCCAAAAAAAAGGCGGCATGGGATAACAGACACACCTACAGTTAAGAATAATATACACATCTACGACAAAAAAGAAGCTATGAAATTGAAATTTGATACACATATTAACATCAATAAATGTGTGTGAAAAATAGGCGTGGTCGCATAACAGATTTGCTTACAATTTACAAAAAACTTCTTTCCTACAATCTGACTTGTAAGTTGATACATATTATTGTATATTCTCTATTAGAATGGTCATCATATACCTGAATCTTAAATTTAGTTTAAATCAAGCTTAAATTTTCTATGTATGTACAATATTTGTAGCTGACAACAACAAGCGAAAACGTAACCATGTCCAAAATTTGCAAAAAAAAAAATTGTCAAATAACTTTATCAAGATAGTGGTAGATATATATATATGTAGTATATATATATATATGTATATAAACATAAAATAACACGTACGTATGTAAAACGTCACGATATTCATTCATTCATTGTTTGAATTATTTCACTATTAGAGGGCGTAATCATGTATATGCCGCGCCCACCTTTGGAATATACATCTATATTTGTCTAAATATATTTGTTTTATTTTTATATAAGCAATCCTCATCTATGGATACAAAAATGAAGAACATATTATAAAGATGCGCGCAATTTTTCCCACGCGTACGAAATCATATTAATGCTGCATCTACATAATATTTTTAATAACAAGCAACTGCAGCTGCAGTATTCAAAAATTCATCTCGATGAATTTTGATTTTCAAAAAGTTTACTTCAATTGGAATGGAGTTGGTAGATTTGGCGTATAGAGCATCGGTTCAGCAAAAGTACTACCATGCTTAAATTATTTAAATTAATTAATTGATTATTTACCAAAAAAAAACTGAATTCTTATAAAATTGTTCTTATTTTAATTGTGGTTTAGAATACTGTGTTGTAAATGGATATAAACAAACTATCGTTGGATTTACGATTTATCAAACAATTTAAAGATAATCTCCAACACGTTTAATAAATCATCCGCATGGGAAATGTTTAGTCGTTCTTTTCTTCCCTCTTGCACAATATTCTTGAGGCTTTCATGTAGTATGCGAAGATGTTTGGCCAATTTTGTTCCACGTATCATGGCCACGAACCTTACACCAGCTGACATTAACTTCCATAGTGAGACACACAATAATAATTGTTCTTCGTAAGATATATCAGACTTTGTTTCATCTTCCATGGACTGTGATAGGACTTCATTAATGGTATATAGGTAATCGGTGGAAGTGATAAGAGCAGAGCGATTATTGCCTACAAATGACATGTTGCGCAAAATGCGCAATGCCAGCAAACGCATCTCGGATCGAGGATCAAAGTTATTTACAGCATAGCACAATGCATTCAAATGACAGACATGAGCACCCTCGTCATAGCGCGAGTATAATTCCCAAAATCGCAACCAAACATTTTGCAATTCAGGTCGGGGGCGAGAGGTTTTCGGCTTAAAGGTGAGAATAACATCAAAAATATCCAATATACGTAATTTTTGGAGGGCAATGCGGCCCTCTACGCACGAGCAACAATTCATTAAAATCCGCAAACCGGCGTCTATAACAGGTAAACAGTCAGTGGAGGCAGCTTTTACTTTTGTAGTCTCATTTGTAACACATTTGGCAACTAATTGCAAAATCGAATGAGCAAACACTGAAGAATTCAACGTAGAGAATTGTTTGCACACTACGAGCGAGCGTTCACTAAAGAAAGCACATACTCGTAAAAGCGTAAGTTTCAATGCGGCAGAGTGGACCTGCCACGGCCATACTTGAATAAGACTTTTGGTTAATTCAGCAGCATAAAAATCGTCTTTAATCATCATCATCTGGGATGAGTGCCAGTACAGTAGAAATTTCAACACTAATAGCAAATTTAGAACTACAGCGTTCTTTTTAGTTTCACCATAACGACGAGTAAAAGTTGTACATGGTGTTCCAGAGTATTCATCGAAGAAAATCTTAAATATGTTTAACAATACATCGGTTAATTTCAACTTGTGAGCCGCCTTTTGAGCGGATTCAGAAACCTTTAATAGCAAAGACAAGGTTTCGCTCACTTGTTGCTGCAATTCGGTGGGAGGTGTAGTAAATTTGCATAATTTTATTGGGTAAATGTGTTTGTACAGGTCCGCCAAAGCAATCATTATAAACTCAGCCACCGTTAAACCGCTTGTACGGACACTTTTATCTGTAAGGTTCAAGTTTCATAAAACACATATGGAATGGGTACAAATTATATTATTCTGTAACCTTTTATGTCCTTATCATGTGGGGAGGTGAACTCGGGATTGTCGCAGATAGACTTTTCCATAACTGATAATAGTGTGGTGCGGCTATCGTTGCCCTCCAATTCCGGTTGAGATTTAATTAAGAGCAGACTCAGTGAAGAGAGAGCACAACGTTGCAGTACACTTCCCAATTGCGCCGTGGAGAACGCATATTTGAACAATTTAACAAAACCGGCCGAGTGCTTTATTAAATTTTCGCAGATTTGTTCAAAAGCTGTACAGTCTTTGGAAAGTATCAATAGAAATTGCAACATATCCACTAACAAGTCCTCTTCTTCGAGAACATTACAATTATTCTGAAACATAAGTTCGCAATAACGATTCAGCCACACCGAATCGCGACACATTATACGTTGTAGATATATGAAATGATGCGGATACAACAGCAGGTACAAACGGCAAATATCGCCAATTAATGTTAAGAACGCACGAGAACATTGTTCCGGTGGCGGTCGTTTCAACACCGCATACAATGTAAACATAAACGACTGAGTGCACATGTCACTTAAAAATTCCTCAGATTGCAAGGCAAATGCGTGACAAATGCGGACAAAACTACTTATCAATTCGCAATTCGATATACTTCTGGATGTAGTTTCGAAATTGTTCGGCAAATCTTTGGAGAGAATACACACTGAAGGATGTAAGATCTCACTTGCTGAGTGGAAAAATCGATATTTGTCCAATAATTTTCTACTTTTCTGCAGGTTCAATTTTTTGGAAACCAATTTGGCGAAGAGCAACCCCGCCAACTGCCGTACGCACACAATTTCAGAATTGTCCAACAAAGTGGCTAAACAGCAGGCTATAAATCCTCCCGGTAAATATGACAGCTCACTTATCAACAGCTCGCCGCCACTTTGGTGTTTCCAATTCTGTTTCTTTTCATCGTTTTCACCCGTTAGCGTGGTTACTGAGTTCATGGCAACCGTTTCAGAGAGACGTAATAAAATACTCCAGGCCAAGATGCACACCTCGGAATCACGATGTCCACATAAACCACTTAAAAATCGTATTGTTTGGCCGGAAAACCGAAAAACCTCGCGGCATTCTTTCATTTGGTTACTTAGTCGCAATATTATCAACAGACAATCTCTATGCCATTGAGCGCCAGTACGAGTAGAAGCTCTTAAGGACATCGATAGTTTCATTAAACGTTGACAATAAAGGAACAGATCTTGGTCCAACTTATTTAACTGGCAATCGCTGAGGGGAACGAGCAAAGAGAGCAAGCAACGAGCATTTTGCAGATTACGGGTTTCATAAAACTGGCGAGTTCGTCCCAACAACGCATCGAATAGGTCACCAAAAAAGTCATTTAATTCTACACCCGCTATGGACGATTTGAAACTGGATTTGTGCTTGCTAATTAGATCGGAGAGTAAGCTGGTAATCTTGTAGAATATATTTAATGTCGTTTCATCTTTTTTTAAAATAAGCATAAAAAGGGTGTTTTGAGAATCTTTTTGCAATGCTGTCGCCAAAGCGCAAATTACATTTGCAAAGGGTGCTCTTATACAAAGGTGAGCTACATCGAGTACACTTTCAAGCACTTTCAAATCATCTTCATTTCCTGGAGGCAATTGAATAAATTTTAGCAGCAGATTTCGTAATGTGTCCAAAGTTTGGGGACAAAAGTTATTTAGGGCAAAAAGGCGATTGAAAACTAATTGCGGTTTTAATAATTCAAAAGCCTGCATTAGAGATGCATGCGTCGTAGCATTAGTAGCTGAATTCAAAATACGTTGCACGGTCAAGGCGGGATGGGAGGATCGGATCCAGCGTATATCATCCAACGTCAATTTTAAGTCATTGTTTATATCAAGTTTCACCTGGCTCGATATACTGCTTCTGGTTACATTTTGAAAATCTCCGCCACCATAAGCTCGTGCTATTACTAAACGCCAAAAGTGGTTTTCATCAGTTTCGGATGAAAATAGAGAGTTGAGCTTTTCACTTTTCGAATCGTTACGATTGAGTGCTGAGCGAAATGTTAATTTAAGCGGTGCTTGAAGATAACTCAACATATTAGGTGCCGCGACATCGTTTTCAGTGACCACCAAGTGATTAGCAAAGACCAACAGAAATAAACATATTGAGGCATCCTGACGCATTTGCAGATCGTGCATATACATTATTAAAGCTCTTAGAAGTAAATGATAGATGTTAACGCACTCGGCTAACTCACAACGTAAAGCCGAATCATACAACAACACTTTGGCAAATATACTGACTGCATGTATTGCGGAATCTGGGTAATCGCTGCAGGATGACTTTTGCAAAGCGTTGTCCAAAACACGCATCACTAGATAGTATGCTCCAGCTTTACAAAATTCGGCAATAAGTAACCAATTAGCGCATAAAACATTAATTTGCATGAGAGTGGTTTTCCTTATCACGGGCTCAACATCCGCAGTATCCAACAATTGAAGTAAATTGTTCAAAGTTCGTATACTGTCGCTTCCCATAGGACTGTGATCATGGAATATATTAGAATACATTCTTGGCGCATCCAATAAGCATAAATCATTTGGCACAGTGCCTCTCATTTCCATAATATTTGGTAAATAATTTTCGGAGCCAGTTATAGTATTTAACATATAGAATAAGCGTGTTATAGCTTCACAACGTCGATTACCGTCTTTGTCATACAAAAAAATTACATTTCCCTGTAAAATTGTTAGGTGCGGCATTTGAGCTGAATCGGGATCATGAAGCATTACCAGTGTACTCATCAGTGATTCAGAAAAAGTACAACACATCAATAGTGGTAATGCGTGCATTAATAAATTTAATAAACCACTCCAATGAGGGCCAAATAATGAGTGTGATTTTAAAAAAAGCGTTAGTACAGCGATGCAATTCTCTTTAACTAAATCATTTGCACTCTCCGATATTTCATAGACAAGGTGCAGCAGTATTTGTTGTGAAAGGGGTACTCCTACAATTGAGTCCTTCACCAGTGCAGATGAAGTGCTCTCTCCATTCATTAGACAACCGATGTGCTGTTTAAAACTCTTTGTTAGGCGCTCAAAGGTGTACAATTTTAAGGGCATGTAACTTAAATTTAAAAGTTTCAAGAGCAAATCCTTCGCTGCTTTATGTAACTCCACATTCGCCGGGTATAAAGGTGCGCACTCTATTATTGCGTTTAACAATAAGTCCAATAAGTATTTGCTTCGCAGTTTGTCCAACACTAAGTAGACTTGAGCACTTTTTTCAAAGATTTTCTCTACACATTCTGGCTTTTCAATAAGAAATTTCGTTGTCACCAGAAAAGCTTCTTCGTAGACATTAAGCACAGCTAGCGTCTCCATCAATGATTCATCTCCTTTAAATACAAGTTCACAGAAGCGTTGAAAGCGTTTTGGAAAGAGCGTCGTGAACACATTATCTTTAATAACGCAAGTAAATGACTCTATGTTTTTTAACAAATCATCCACTGCACATACCTCAACCATATCTCCGAGCAGATATAATAAATGCATTTGACGCATACGGAGACGGCACCAATTATCAGAGTCATGCAATCTACTTTGAAGTTTACGCACCAATTCAGCAATCTTGGGTACAATCTTGGGATCCAGGTACCAATTATTCAATTTATATAATCCGAAAACCATGTAAGTAATGTCCCATATGGTTGGTACAATCGCACCCTGTTCCAAGTGTAACGCTAAATGTGCAATACAAGCATTAAGTAATAAACTTAATGCCTTTTCCACACGCAGTTGAGTTGGAGTTTGTGATTCATGAATCGATTCCGTAGAACTGGTTAGAGTAGTGGAAGTTGTGGATGTACATGATGTCAACGATGGCACTGGTGATAACAATGAAGAAGACGACACTGAAAAATTTAACGTTTTTCTTTTTAAATCCATATCCTTTTGTAACATATACAAGAATTCGAGAAGAACGTTTCCCACGTAAATCCTAATAGACGGAGTTGTGTCGTACTTTTGTTCATCAAACCTGTGCAACAGATTCCGAAATATATGGGGAGCTTGTAGTAGATGCGAAACCGGATAATCACGCATTGTTATTTGTAAATGTAGTAAAGCGTTTTGCATTTCCGTTTCGGTGGCTGAGCGATTTATTAATATGTCTGCTATAAACTTCATTGACTTGAAATCTGCATCCAGAGGGCGAGACCATGGTATTTCGTAATCATCAATGGTTAACATGTCTCCATTAACAGTCTCTAAAGTTAGGGCGCTTGTACAATTTATCAATTCTTCGATATTTTCAGCAGCGTTATGTTGATCGTGTTGATTAGATAAGTGCATGTCGATGTGCTTTTTCAATATATTAATTTTATCAATAATCTCGACTTCTTCTGCATGACCTTTTAATAAGGAGAGCACTTTATCCAATTCTTTCCTTAACCTGTTTGCACCCAACTTTTGTACAGCTTTAGAGCCATATTCTGCATCTTGTAGAATGAGATCCAATACTGTAAGAACTTTACGAGGTGCCTGCACAGGCATAAATGAAAACCAACGTATTAATTGTTTACACAGTTCACCTAGTTTCAAATTTAGTTTTCCTTTGTGAGTCTGCGCGAGCGATAGTTTAGTGTATATTTCATTCAATGCACGCAAACGTATTTCAGTGGATTCATGAGTCAACTTCTGAATAGAAGCTTGACTTATTTCTATGGCCGCCATGTTAACACATTTGTAATTTATTTAATTTAGTAAGTTTAACTATTTCTTTAAAAGCCATCTAGCGAAATGATGAAAAGAGTTCATCGCCTGAAAAGAAATGCGTGAAATGTGAATTCAAACTTTTTTTAACTTTGAAAAGTTCGCCAATACATTATATTTTTCTTGTTCTTCCTACTAGAGGTGACTAAATTTTTGAAAGCGGCGCTAGCGAAGTTGTCAACAAAAGCATTTTGGGAATCGTAACAAGCAAATAAATAAGAGCGAATTAGTGACGGCGGAGAAGCCTAATAAGGAAAACACATTTATTTTGTACGTAATTTTCACTTGTTTAAAATTAGAATATAATTGTAATTGAAAATAAAATTTCAGTTCAAAATCCTTCGAATGTTACGTGGTGGGTACATAAGAAGCAAATTACAATTTGGAAACTTCGTCAACATCAATGCTGTACAACGCATATTTCCATAATACATTTAAAAAAAGGAACCATTTACAAACAAAAAAATCATAATTTTTAATCAAGTAAATACATAAAATGCTATTTTGGTTTGTTTATACACCCTGAATTATGCAGTCTCTGACTAGTCTCATGAAAAAATTTCCAAAACGCTAAATCATTCGTCGAGCACCATGAATGACTTAGTTTGACCTTCATACGGGAAAATACCACCCAGTATATATTTATAATTGCCAAAATGTCTAACACGGTATTCACCAGGTAGCGTGTTCGCTCCTATGGTCCAATGTATGTGTGCATCACTGAAACCAAAGATTAATTGTGTGCGCTCCCAAATGAATCTGTTTTTGGAAAAAATTTACAGATAAATATTTGCACTAGAATGATATTTTTTTCATTAACTTAGTCTCCCAACTGGCATCTGTGTGTACCACTTTCCATCGCTCCTCATTCACTTTGCGCTCCACCGTTAAATATGTCTTTTCATGAAACAAATTATTGCGTGGATTACCAGCCACAAAAGTAACTTCAACTGTATCATTTATATAATACTCGGCCAACGGTTGCTTTTTAACATAACCAAAGTCTTTATCAAGAGGATGACCATCAAATATCACACCAGGATTCATGGATAGCATTCGATCATTCATGTAGGGAGGTGAGGGACCGGCATCTACTGTTTCTCCTCTTAACAAGGCTTTTGTTAAACGTTCATACACGTCCATGTAAATGGTGTGAGTATTCGGCCCATATATTGTAGAAGCCGCTTCATAGCGTTGTGCTTGATATTCTTCGGGTGTTACAATATAACTGGTGTACATATTTGACAGGCCAGCTATAATAACATCAACATCCTTTCCGCCTATAGCAGCCGTTACAGCTGCTACTTTATTTCGTAATCGGCGACCCGCCATTGTCGTAAATTCACCCGGTACAGCGGTAATAATGACATCCCCAATTTTTAAAATTTGCGTGGCTACAATTTTTGGTTGCCACTCGTAGGGAAAAGTGGCCTGAAATCCATTTATTATGCCTTAAATGCCAAGACTAAGGAAGTAACCAACTTACCCTTCCTGTGGCCAGCAGTATGGGCTTCGGAGCGTGACAATTTATATCATCTTGAGTGGGAGGAACTATAAAATCACGCACTAAATTCCACATGGCATTTTCTGTAGTTGTCCCTTGAGCAAAATTAAAAGCACCGGGTCCATCTGTAGTTCCAGCTGCAAAGCTATAACCCATGGCTGGTTGACAACCACGAATTTTGTCGATCTTGCGCGTCAAAGGATTATAAGCTGTTCCATTGTAATTGGGCATATTTAAAAATTGATGTATATAACTAATATCACCCAAGACTTCACGACCGCCATTATCTTCTTCGTCGGCTACATTCAATAAACGCTACAATTCCGATCAAATATAATCTTAACCCTTTTACTTTTGTTCGACAAAAACCCACCAAAGCCGCATCTGCTAAGCGTTGTCCAATCATCTGTGTACTCTCGAACATATCTTGCCCGGGGCCTGAAGCAATACATTGCCCCTCACCGGGAGCACATTTAGACGTCAAATTATCGCAGATAGTACCTGATAGTGAGCATTTTGGCCCCATTATATTAGGCGAAACATCACCTAAATTTGAAGAGCAAAAGGCCCCCACAAATTTGCCCTAAGCATTTCATAAATTCATAAACTTTTAGAAGGAACTCCTTTTAGTTCACCTTAGAAAACTTACCCTGCCGGGTACTTTGTTGGTATTGAATTCCCTTTCCAGAATCAGCGAAGCATAACCCACATTATCGCTCGATAATAATTTATTGCTATTGTTCATTGAGGTGGCATGAACTGCGTACCAATTAAAAGCGCCCAAAACATTGTCCTCCATATCGACGAAACGCAATTGCCACAAAGTCTTGTCCACATCGTGTTCGTACTGCATGCGCTCTTCCATTGGATTGCGCATATATGAAGTGGGCGAGCGATTAATGTTGGCATTTAAAACGAGAGTGTGTGACAGGAAGATTTTACCTTCCATCAAATTGTCTGTGGCACGTTTAACACTCTGAATTGTTTGAAATTAAGTAACAGCACTTAAGTGTTGATTAAATAATTCTAATAACTTACGAGATATACCCCGTGAACCATAGACTCATAGGTTTGGGGTACAAAACCCAAAATTGAGATGTCATAGAGTAAGTGCATTAAAAAACCACCAGGAGCAGAATGTGTGTGGGTACCACTAATCACAAGATTTTCATTAGTATACAGATCACCGTAACGGGTTTGTAAACGTTTAATAACCTAAGGATTTATCAAAAGAGATATTTAGGCTCAATATTTTGATTCTTTTAAGAGTGCAAACGGACCTCACGTTTCACTCCATAGCCCACCATGCCCGCATCGATGCATATAAACGCTATACGATTGTTTCTATCATCTTCCGCCACAAAAGCTCGAGCATATTGACGCGTATGGATCCCATGTCCCACTTGCTGAAAATTGCCATAGCCCATCTAAATAACATAAACCCACATGGTTATAAAATGTTTACAAATGTTTAAAGAACTATACCCTACACCGCAGTACAGTGCAAAGTATTTTAGTTTGGATGTTTTGTAATCCCCAAATGGCTTAAGCAAGACCCACCCATTCATAGTTTTAATATACATGTCTGTCCGATTATTGAAAATGGTCAAGATTTTATAAAATTTCCAATAGGAACTATACAAATTTTCGTGGATAGAAATTCGGATAGACGGATATGGTTAAATCGAATCAATCGGTATAATTCACGGTGGGTGTGGCATTTGCTGTTTAAGAGATACAAACATCCACACAAACTTAATATACCCTTTACTACAAGTGGTGCACGGTACAACGAATAAGTGGTTTACGGCACCATGCCTTGCACAGGTTAGGCTGTTAACACTTACAAAGTTAATTTCTACTGGCGGTCCCGTTATATCAGCTCTTCCTACTCCCACCTGATATGCCAAAGAACAATTCCAGACTAAACAGCAAAAGCATAAAGCCTTTAATAATTTGTGCACCCCATCCATTGTTCCAGGTATTGTGATGTCAATACAATATGAATCTCTCTAAATCACCAAGCGCACACCTATTGTGTGGGAGAATTCAATAAAAAACTCAACAGCTTTATGTATAAAGAGGAGCATAGCTTTTGGCTTTGAATTCATTTATTGTGAAACGCTATTTACAATTCCTTCCTCCGACCATTGCGCAAGATTTTGTAACAACATCAGTCTATTTGCGTATTTTAAATACGCATAAAACAGTAACAGTATAAGTTTGACCAAAGCACTAAATCACCAAATCGTCATGTATGGTTTTAACGTACATAACATATTTACGCGAATTGTAAATGTTTCAGTTGAAACAACAATAAATATATTGATATGCCTTTAACCAGTACACTTGGTCTGCACTAACTCTCACCATTTGTAGAGACATATGAAAAACTTCGCCTTATGCGAAAAATTTCAATTATTTTAGCGGGAACTTGTTAGATGAGAACTGACATGCCCAAGGGTATTATAAACATTCTCGGAAATTAGGATGACATTGAGCTTAGCCAAGAAATGTAATAAGCAAGGAAAACATATTGTATAAAGTATATACAATACATGTATCTCGGTATCGGAATTGCACGGATTATTAACTCGATTATATATGTATAATATAGTCCGCTAACAAGATCACAGTGCTTAAACCTAAATAATTTACAAACTGGTACGTTAATAAAATTTAACTTCATACATTTTTATACCCTCCACATAAGATGCGGGGTATACTAAGTTTGTCTTTCCGTTTGCAACACCATATATTCTTAATCAACATCAAACACTGACTCTATCTATGTAGACATGTATGTCCGTATGTCCGTGTGTGTGTCTGTTGTTGGCATGCTGTTCTCATTATCGCAAATTTTCAGATATTGAACTGCAATTATGTACAGGCACTTTTAGTTTTGGTACGCGGATCGCTATTTAAAATGGGCAAAATCGGTCAAGAGCCACGCCCACAATCGACAAAAATCTATTTATCTGCCACAAAAATTGAGCTATAAACTTGAAATTTGGAATGTATATTTATATATATCATCTTCATCGATGTGCTAAAAATAGGTGTGGTCGGCTAACAGACTCGCCAGACTAGAAACTTGAAATTTAATATGCGTATACCTAGTTATCCTATCCACCAAAAATGCGTATGGTTGGATAACAGACACGCCCTTAATTTATAAGAAAATATATTCATCATAAAAGTAGACTTGCAAGCTGATACGTAAGACATACACTATTAGAGGGCGCAATATATATATATATGCCACGCCTATTGTTATGGATGTGGAGGGTATTTAAGATTTGGCCTAAGCCAAATTTTGTTTTCTTACTTGTTTAATGTTTTTTTTTTATTTCTTTTTAAGTACGCCAAGGATTGTGAATTTTACATAAAAGTTATTTTAACGCGACGTCCAAAATGCAAAAGTAAGCACCAATTGCTATTCATTTACTTGTTTTCATCTTCGGTTTAAATTCTGTTTGTAAAGTGGTTTTGCAGCTATCGCAATGAAGCAGAAATGTTATGAATTTTTTTAAATCATACATTTGGATGGATGAAGGCCCTTTCATTTGTTCATATTGTATAACTCTTATTTAGATTACCTTAACTTTAGAGAAGTTCGATTGAATTTATTGCACTTAAGCACTTGTGTCTCTGTAAGTTTACTACGACACTGTATTCCCTAAAAGCAAAGTTGTTCGATCCGCTTTTAACATACTTAGGTGTTTATAAATTATTGTAACAAACACACCTTTTCCTATTTAGGTAATTCTTCAGTACGACTAAATTTATTAAAATGAATTTAAAAGCTATTTATTGTATATCGGGTGAGAAAGGATGATGATGAAATATTGTTTTGTTCTGCTGCTCAATTAATTTAATATCAGAAGCGCGCTCTTATCGCACGTTATTGATCAATTACACTGTCATAACGGACATTGAATGTAGAAAAATACTAGCATTGACTGCACGAAAAATAAATAATACGCTAAAGCAGGTTTAGGGCAAATTTTCTACAATCTCTACCTTGGCGTGAATTGCATTACTAATTTATCTAGTTCAATTTCGACCAACTGCATCGAGGTGTACGAATCTTGAATCGTCCAAATAAGAACATTTCAACAACAGAGAGCCACAGATTTTCAAATTGATTAAAAAGGTACATATTGTTTATAAATGAAGTGAGCCTGTGTGGTTCGTAAACAAGGTGACAAAATGAGTATTCGCTCTTCATTAGGTGTAGGGTATGGAAGCGGGCGTATATTGTAATTTTCAATTATTATCTGCATAATCTTGTGCATTAGTTTTATACTATTCGTACTCTTTTTACTTTTTATTGCAGCACTTAATGGCATTATATTAACCTTTAATAACTACATTTATCGCTTGTACCACAAAATATGTGTACATGCGTTTGTACAATACATATAATAAAAATATCGCACTTTATTAATAATTAAATGACACACGAAGTGAATGCCACACCGAAATAACGGTTTATATATATTAAACTTATTTAATATTTACGACAACTGTAGAGTCGAAATCTCCAAAAAATACTGAATTTCGAAAAATGATGACGCTGTGATGTGCTCAACGATTGTTACAATTAAATATTACGCTCAACGTGGGGAAGCCGTTCTCACTTAAAGCGATTATCATATACACTGTAGGGAAGTTATACTTGGCTTAGAGCAAATATTTGATACCCACCCTTCTCACGGATTAGTATTTATTTCTAATAACATGAATGCGTTACAATTTAAAATTACATCTAATACCACATAAAACTAAGTGCAATAAAATTAAAATAGTAATTAAACATAAAATATAAGCACAATATTAAAGTAAAACGAGTAAAAAGGGCCAGAAATCCAAATGTGGAACACCCACCATTATTACACTCTAGAACACCACCACTTATCCAAAGAATAAAAAAAGGAAGAAAACTAAATTTAGCTTAACTAAGTCTCTAATAGAGTGCGTATTACGTATCAGCTTGCAAGATTTTCTTTAGATGGAATATGGATTTTTGTAAATTGTGGGCGTGTCTGTTATCCGATCATCTCCATTTTTGATACAATGGGATGACTATAAATATGTGCACCAAATTTCAAGTTCATAGGTCAAATTTTCGTGGCATATACAAAGGTTTTTGTCGATTATAAGCGCGTCTGCTAACCGACTAGGCCTTCTTTGGACACATCGATGGATAGGACAACTTTAGATAAGCATACCAAATTTCAAATCCATAGGTCAACTTTTGTAGCAGATATATAGATTTTTATCGATTGTGGGCGTTCCTATTATCCGACCACTTGTCTAGATCGACTCAGTTTTTGATCCTAACCAAAATATATATATTTTTGATAAGGTCTCTGGCGCCTCGTTCTGGGTGTTGCAAACGGAAAAACAAACTTAGTATACCCTTATCACTAAGGTTGAGGGTATAAAAACGATAACAGCTATATTTGGGCTGCTAGCCTTGGTGTTTATACACAAATTCGTACATAAGCAATCAACACACGATGTACATCCACATACAAGTGCGTATAGGGAAATTATTGTGTGGAAAAAATTAACATCTTCTTTTTAATATACCTCCGGATTGGCTGGTTCAATTTTCTTCATTCATGTATTTTTAGAATCTTCAAACGCAATTTATTTCTTTTGGTCAAAATTTGCTTGCCTGCTTTAAAAACATATATGTATTGGCCTTGCACGTTGAACTTTCCTTTCAGTGTTTGAAATTGTCTTTGTATAGCTTTATACTACTTGCCTTCCAATAAATTGACTGATATTATATGATTTCGTCATTAGTCCTTTGATCTTCTGACCTCCCGTCTAGATGTTTAAATTAAACGCTTCTTCGAGATATGTTTGTCTCTTAATCTCTTAATTAACATTTGAAAATCTAAATCTATCTCTTTTGGAAAAGGATGTAGAAAAAAAAATGTAGAACTTTCACAGGTCAACTCTATGAATTATTTTACATTACAATCGTGTTATAAGCAATAGCACCTCATCAATAAACCGTTTCATTTTTAAGATTATTAAGGAAATGCCTTCTCTTAACAACAGCTATTCGAAAGGATAAACGATGTAGACGAAATAGCAATAACGGAAGATATAGGCAAAGCGTTAAAACTGTACTTTGTAGAGTTGACGCAAAATATAAGGGAAATTCTTACCGAAGAAGGGCCACAGTCAGAGTTCCACCAGATTTGCCTAAAAAACTGCTGAAATTGGGGACATATAATAAGTGAACCATATAAGCACTTATCATAGCACATGAATCTAAGCACTAACAGTGAGTGCCGCAAAATGATCATTTGATTCCAAATTTTTGAAGATATTTCGTTCTCCTGGCGCCGTTTTACTAGAATAAAAATAGAAGCGATATAACTACAGCGACACCGTGATGGACTTATATTGAATATTAGGATATGCTGGGCAATGAACTGGGGAAGAAAAATCTCCAAGATTTGCTTGATTTAGAAGAAGGTGAAATTTACTAAAAACCCTGGCTTGTGTGGGCTGCGTTAAAGCAAACATTGGACGGATAACTTTGGTGGAAGAAGTATACTTGTTAGGAACGTTCTTCAGCTCACGATTTTCATGTTCGCTCTTCTTTCTCCCTATATCTGCCCCATACAGCTCGCATGGCAACTGACTGCATAGAGTTTTGGAAAGCAGCATTTTTCTATGCGTCTTGCCAAGGGTTGCGCAGAAGAGGTTTCATGTATCCAAACACTTCGAATGCGGCAGAGCGCATTGAGATCGGGTTGTCTATTCTGATTCCATTTTAAGGAGGCAAGGTTTCGAATCGTACCGTAGCGTGCGGAGTTGACTACTTTGCGTTGTAGGGTATAATTAAATTACCACAAAATAACACCAAAGTGAAAAAAAATTAAGCTAAAACACAAAAATGTCAATTTTTCTTATGAGATCAATATTATGTAAAAATGTAGTATTTCGATCACCTGTAGTTGAAGACACTGCAGTGCCCGTTTTTTTATTTTCGGTCAATTATTCAGTTACGCGCCGGTCTGTTAACTTCTTTGTTTATTTTGGTATGACTCTTGCACATTACAGGTACTTGTTGTTTTGTTTTGATTCAGTATGCAATGAGTAATTAGGGATATCGAAATTTTACAATTAATTCTTTATTTCTGAAATTTATGGGTACATATACGTACTGAGATAAGTTAAGTTATACTTCAAGCGTTACATAATCGAAAATAAATCCAATTAAGTACAAATTTGGATCATTAGAGGTTCAATTCTAATGTAATAAGGAGCTGAAAGAAAATGTCATTTAATTATACAAATATGAGTGTAGAGGACGCTACGAAGCGTATGCGTGCTTTGGCTAATGCTGGTAAAACACCTGACATAGATCCAAAGATACCCATTCATCGGTGAGTGAAGTAAAAAAACTTTAGAGGTTTTGTCCATGTAAAGTCCTTGTAATAGAAAATGTAAAAAACAGCAGAAGGTCAATAGTTTATTTGGTGCCAATGCGTGACCTTAAAGTGAATTACTTAACGCATCCTACTATATGAATGTTGAATTTGAATATCAACAACTAATGTTGCCCTCCACTAATGTCAGCAGGACTTACTGCAAGCGTGATATGTTTTATTTGGAAATTTTTGTATTATTTACAGATACTTTCGATCCGGCACGGAAATGCTGCGCATGGCTCAGGTTTATTCATCTGAAGGTAATCACGAAAACGCCTTTATATTATACATGAAGTATTTGACACTCTTTGTGGAAAAAATACGTAATCATCCGGATTTTGGCAGTAAACGCAGTGAAATGAAAGCTATTAACAAACTCATCAAGGAAGATATAATGCCAACTTCAGAGAAGTTGCGACTTAAACTAATGGAACGCTATCAGAAGGAATATGAACAATTTTTATCTCAAAAAGAGGGTGAACAGGCTAGAGCAAAAGAACGAGAACGACTGCGGCGCGAAGCGCACAGTAGTACTAACGGTGGCTCTTTGATACCGGTCAATTTGCATGTACAAATAGATCCTACCAACCAACCAACAGCACCTGATATGAACCTCTTAGATCAAGTGGTGTATCCCAATGACTTTCCAACAGGTGTTCAAAGGCCGCATGGTTCCACTGGTACTATTATAATGCCCGATGAAAATGATTTTAAAGATGACAACAAACAAATAAAGTGAGTGGCATATACAATACATTTAAAAAGTTTGATAGAAATTTCATTTTAAATAGAACAAACAAAAAATTTTGTTTTGTTGTTTTGTTTATTCAGTGTACCTTCGAAACCCTCTTTTGATCGCAGTCAAAAACCGCAGTACGATCGATCTGACTCTCTGCTGGCGGGCTCGTTGCGTAAGGTGGTCATACCACAGAATACCATGGACGTGTTTCTACAATTGGCTCAATCTAACACGGCCAAAAATGTTGAAACTTGTGGCATTTTAGCCGGACGTCTATCCCAGAATCGCTTGCACATAACACATGTAATCATACCCAAACAACAGGGTACTCCCGATTCATGCAACACAATTAGCGAAGAAGAAATATTTGATGTTCAAGATCAACAGAATTTAATTACTTTGGGATGGATTCACGTAAGTGTCAGTTGGTCTTTTAATTATTAATTTATATAAATCGAAAATATCGTACGTTTCATTTGTAATATTTTAGACGCATCCCAGTCAAACGGCATTTCTCTCTTCAGTAGATCTGCATACTCACTGTTCGTATCAAATAATGATTCCTGAAGCTATAGCAATTGTTTGTGCACCAAAATACCAAACGTAAGCACATTAAGATCACAAGCATCATGAGCGTCAATTTTTTAAAAATGTATTTTTATACCCACATGATTCACCATAACAACAAAAAGTAGATATGTTCTCCATCATTTAGGCCATATCCATCTGTCCTCGTAGTGTCCAAAAAGTGCACTAAATTTTCGGAATATGCAATAGACCTACACAAACGGCTGAAACAAGTAAAAAGCTGCATTTGCATTAAGCCGAATCTAAAACATTTCTGTAATGTAGACAATTGCAATTTTTGAAGTGCTTTCTATATGAAATGAAGTGTTTTATAAATTGTGGCTAATACATTGTAAAGTTTAATGCTGTAGGACAGAAAATGGAAATCAATCAACAAGAACATCGTTTAGATGTTGATGATAATTAAGAATGTATATGCGATCCCAGAGACTCCGTTCTGATAAATACAAGCAAAGTGATGAACTTTCTTCTTAATGCATTTATACATAAATGATAAAATTCGAAATACCTTACATTTTTATGTTAATTTTCGAGGCACAGTTAAAATGGAATTATCTTCTGTCAATGTGCATACACCTCATCCCTTCTTACTTAAAAATAATGTACAGTTACCGAATTAAAGTTACACTCATTTGCTAATGAAAATTGGACACCGAAATTGTGTGTATTAATTGTGGGCCAGGTCGGACTATATTTAGAATACTGGCCCGATATAATGACTTTAATATATAAGTATTTGTATTTGTGCAGATGTGTGTAACTCTAGACATACAAATGCCAGATCCACCTTTAATTACACCAATCGGATCTAAATCTACTTAGCATTAATCCATGTATTAATCGATTATTTTCACTCGTTACTCGTTAAATTAACACTTATTTCATGTGTTGAACGGTACTAAATGAACACTATTATTACGTTTCATGCTCGTAGTACTGGTTTCTTTATGCTTACGCCAAACTATGGCCTGAATTACATAGCTGAGTGCCGGCAAACTGGTTTTCATCCACATCCCAACGATCCACCGTTGTTTATGGTAATAAATTTGAATATTTCATCTCAAGTATTTTTTCTAATGTAAAATGTTTTCAAAATCAGGATGCACAACATGTTCAAATGGAAACCAATCAAAAAATCCAAGTTGTCGATTTGCGGAGATAGTTTGCAGAATTCTTTGTATAAGCAAAGAATTAAAAATTGTCCTGTTCAAGGTTATCACGAAGAAGAGTTGCATTAAAAATTTAACTATTTTAATACCCATATAAAGAACACTAGGACATTATTTCCACAAAAGGTAATCAAAATTTAAAAAATCATTTTGAGGATAAATAACCGGTAAAACAAATTAAACTGAGCTTTTTAATGAATATATAGTTATTTTTAGAGAGTAAATGTTAGCAAGAGCAACAAAATTAAGTGGATAAATAATGTATTTTTGGAGATAATTTTAAGCGAAAGCATTTGGGTCTGTGAGCACTTTTATTAGCATCATTATTTCCTATAACTCTGCACTTTAAATATTAAAAACAAACAAAGCTACCTTTCATGTTTTCACGGTTTAGTTTAACTTACTACACTTCTACGATATTAACTTATTAACTAGTCACACTTTGAAAGTAACCATTATTTCATGTAAAAATGCAGAGAGCTTAAACGGAATTTAGATTCGGAGGATAAGAAAGAACACAAAAACTATCACTATATATAATAAAAACGCATAATGCGAAATGCTTACAGATGGACAAAATCAGTAGAGTTTTAAGCGAAATGTATTAACTGTAATAAGATAGAAGAGCAAAATTTACATAGTATTTAGTAAACTATTACAACAATTAAACATAAAACGTAGAAAACCTCAAATTAATAGTGAATAAATTATTAATAAAATTGCAATATATAGATACATGTATGTGTGGAATTCGTTTGAAATAATTTCTCTTTGGGAACAAAACAAAAAGAGAGTATAAATCATTGTTGGACCATAGATCCGATCCGACTACGCACATTTTTGGCACATCGATTATAAATATGAAAACAAGCCCGACCTGTCTGTAAATAAGTTAATTATAGGGCAAGGCATTCTAAATTGACATTTTGCCATAAAAATATTTTCATTATATAGGAAGGGGTTCTAAAAATGGTCCTATCCGGTCCATGTTCAATAGGGTTCCTCTTTGGTCCGATACAAATCCTTGTACCAAATGAGACTTGTAGCTTGCGACAAGATTACATGAACAGGCAGAGGGATAGCCGAACATGGTTAAATCGATTAAGATTTTAATTTTAAATCGATCGGTATAATTGAAGGCGTGTGTGGCATTTGCCGTTCAGGAGTTGCAAATATCCGCCCAAACCTAATATATCCTTTGCCACAAGTGGCGTGCGGTATAACAAGTAAAAAAGCTGTATTTGATCAAATCTCAAATACCTTCACATCTCTATGCAAACCATGGATGTGGCATGACTATGCCCTCTAATATTGCATGTATTATGTATAAACTCTTAGTCGGAATTATGCAGCAAAGGAGTGTATGTGTAATTCGTGGGCTGTTTATAGTTCTAGCTCGATACCTTAATTTACACCCAATTTAACACACGGACAACGTTAAATAAACTTAGATTTTTATGCTGGACATTAATGAAGTCTCTGAAGCCTAAATTATACTTAAATGTATGAAATTATGAAAGGGTGGTAATCCGTTTTAAATTGAAAGCAATGTGACAGAAACAGGGCTAGTCATAGGTTAACAGTATTTTATTTTGAATTGTTTTTTTATTGTGTTTCGCAGGAAATTGCAACAATGTGAACGAGAAGAAGAAATTAAACTTCTGCGTGTAAGGCAAAGCACCGTTAACAAACATGTAAACTATTCCAGGCCACCATCAATATTTGCTTTGTGCACATTTTCCTCCTCAGTTCTTTGTGATACTTTGAAAGTTAAAGGCTGTTGTACGCGAATAACGCTTACGAAGTGAAAAAAAGAATTTGTACATAAATAAGTAATTAATTACATGATAAGGAAAAAATGAAACGCAGAGATAAAAATTCGCATTGAAAATAAAAGTTATTTTATCATGACAGTACTGCACACTAAACATTAATTAAATAATTCAGAAAAAGCTCAATTTCTCTGCCGCCCCCAGCAGAATACAACACAAGGGATATAATAAAGTAAATCAATAAACATTACACCAATAAGTAAACAAAGTTGTTTTATAGATTTTCCATAAGAAGAATAAAACAGTTACCCACGCATGTAGAACATTTGTACGTAGTGCGTGCATTGAAGTTTTAATATTTGCCATTGGGGCCTTTTTGGATTTAAAGTATTCAACACTTTAGCGAGCACTGTGCCACAATTTTAGAATTGCATACTGTGCTGTGTACGTTGACCATCGTATACCAAGAGTGCCAATGTAAAGCTTTGAAGGTGTAGCGTATGCTTTAATTAGTAAAAAAGAAAAAACCGGAAGACACAATCACAAAATTTCGAACCGTGTTTTATGGGACATTGATGAATAAGAATTAATTTAATTTTTAGCAATCAAACACACTTGATTAAACAGAATATCAGCAGTAACAACTACAACTACAAATTTAACAAAAAAAAAAAAAAAACATACCCTATTATCCTACACCACTGTGCGTGTTATAATGTTTAATTATTTTCCTGCCATTGATTGGATACTGAAGCCAGTTCAATGTCAAGATGTAAGTCGTACACTCATAAGCCTTTCTTTTTTTAATTCTCTTTATAGGGTTCAGGGCTAGAAAGTACAATTTAAACACAACAGTGTGTTAAATAATTAAAATTATGTCTCGCTTGCTAATGAATCTAAGGCGTAGGTCCGTACATCTTGTATTGTACTTTATGTGGGAAGTGAAAACTTCCTTAAAAAATAAGCGCTTGTTCAGCTCTTAGTGATTCAAAATTGTTGGACTTTGACAACGTTTTGATAAAGTAGTGCATACTCAAATAAAATGTGATTGTGGATATACCTCAAATACCTCAAAGTTTTTTGACGGAATATTCCCACAATATTAATACTTTTCGCAGTGAAGGGGAGCAAAACCATAATAAGAGCGAAATAATGTGCAATATATACTGATTTCTGGCATTTTTACAAGTTTATTTATGCATCGCAAAGTACTCTGTACTTTATATGGAATCGACTTAGTTTCGATTCTGCTTCAGAATATATCTACTTTGTTGGGTCTCCAGCATCTCCTTTTGCGTGTTGCCAAAATTTCGTGACAAAAAACTATTTTTATGCTGTTTTACAAAGATTTATGGACAATGACTTTAATGCTGATCAAGAATATATACTTTGTCGCCTCCTCCTCCATATTAGGGGGTGCTTATAAGAGTTGGATAAAAGCAATCAATTTACTGTTAATGTGTTACTGCAGTAAATTCTGCAGCATTCAACATCGCCAAAGTTGAAGGTTTTATTTGATCGAGGTGAAAATATTTGCTTTCTAAACCGACAAGATGAACGCCATGAATTTGCTTTGATGGAAATTTCTAAAAATATGAGTGCAAACAACATGTAACATAATGTGTAAGCGATAAACGGCCGTTGGCTTAAGGATAAGTTTTATTAAAAAATTAGTACTCAACTGTGCCAGTCTTTATCTCTCAATTGGTTTAACTTATATTGTATTAATATTATTACGCTTTTCCGCATTTTTAGTGATAGTCATTATTACAATTATCACCAACTAAACCCCACAAAGAAAGACTATTGACCTCTTTCATTTATTTTTGTATTTTTGTATTTGTTTAAAATGTGCACGATTAAGCCTAATTTTGATCTGAGAGTGTGTACCCTAAACATTTCGTTTAAAATTTGTGGCCATCAATTAGAAGTTATAGATCAACTGTGTACTAAGCTATTATATCTTAAGATAGATCGCAACAGTCTTTCATTGTTTGCATTACTTTCTTTGAATTTCGTTCTCATACGTACATTATATAAAAATACATCTCAATACGCTTCCTTGAAAGATGTTTTTACATTACAAGTGCAAACATACTTACGTACGCTTATTATAATTATTGCAGGTTAGAAATCTTGGAAGGCATCTTTACAGAAATTAATAAGAAATAAAAACATTTTCGATTCATTCGGAAAGTCCAACATTGAAGTGCTCTTAATTTGGACCGGATCGAACATTTTCTACAAATCCGTCTATTGCGTTTTGCCAAGAAGTAACTTAAATGGCATACTCACGTTCAATAGCCGCACCTGATCAACTATAACATTTTCATTTGTTTTCTTATTCTATTTGCTCGGTCTAAAAAGCAGCTTTTCTGTTTCCTTTCCTTTGGCTATTTTATACTTTTTGCGTGCGGATTTTGCCGCATATACGCAAAACACAAACAAAGGCAAGCACAACGTACAATGTCATGGCAAGTGACGAACGAGTAAATAGAGTAACAAGTAAAATAAAATTGGTAAAGGCCAAATTTTAAATGCCCTCCACCTCCACTACATACATTGGACGTGGCATGTCCTTGATAACGCCCTCTATATATTTTGAATCACGTATCAACTAACAAGTTGAATTTTGCGTTAAGTAAGATTTCTTATAAGTTGTGGGCGCATCTACTACTCGACCACACCCATGTACGAAATGTCAACATCACAGGTAAATTTTTATTGCTGTGAGAAATGTTTGTTTATCGTGGGCGTTGCTCTTAACCGATTCGTACTGACCTGCATTTAGTAAAATAAATATAAATTTCAGCACAATATCTCAAAATATACAACCTTGAACGTTCCAAGCACACACATGTCTATATTGACTCAGATTCTGATGCTGATTAAGAATGCAAACGAAGTAACAAACTTAGTATGCCCTCATCACTAAGGTGATGGGTATAAAAAGTGTAAAAACAAGAAAGGTTTGCATGTTTAAAAGGATTCAACAAAACAGTTAAACTGCAGACAAGTGCTCAAGGTCATAGTACAATGTAAATAAAGTAAAGACACATGTCTCGGCCTAGGCAATAAATTTTGCGTGCTTTGGTGGATACGAGTACATACATTTACATAACCAAGAATACATATATTTCATGAAAAAACGTACAGACAGCAATCGTGAAAACAGTAAAGTATTGCAACATATTTTTTATGCGTTAGTTAACGTAGTAAGCATTTTTCCCGCCGGTTGGTTTATCCTCTTTAAAGCCTCTTTTTGTACCGTCCACATTAGGGTTGCACCCTGTATTAAGTATGTTCTTCCGTTTGCAACACCTAGAAAGTGGCGTCAGAGGCCCTACAAGGTATATAGATTCTTGATGAGCATCAAAAACTGGGCGTTTTAGACATGTATGTCCGCGGGTCCGTATGTCTGTCTATTGTTAGCATTCTCACGAGCATAAATTTTGAGATATTGACCATCGGTTAAGAGCCACGCCCACAAACAACAAAGGTCTGTAAATCTGCCACAAAAATTTACCTATAAACTTTTTGGTATGTGTATCTATAAATAGTTCCTTCAAGGATATGCCAAAAAAATGGGCGTTATCGGATAACAGACACTCCCACAATCAAAAAAAATCCTAATATCTGCCACAAAAGGTGACTTGGAAACACGACATTTGGTTATCCCATTCACTGATGTGCCAAAAATGGGCATGGTCCGATAACAGACACGTATTCAACGTAAAACTAGACTTGCAAGCTGAAACTTAATACGCACACTAGGGCGCGATTTATATATATTTTCGACGCCCACTGTTGTGAATGTGGAGGGTACTTAAGATTTGGCCTAAGCCAAATTTAGTTTTCTTATTTGTTGTTTTTTTTTTTTTGACAAGGGTTACTTAGTGATCAGAGGGGTTCTTAGGTATGAAAAGTTTGGAAAGCACTAAAGGGATAAAGCTAGCCTGAATAATCATTTGTGTGCTCACAACAAGTGCATTCTTAACGTTTTGGGAATTTTGGTTTAATATTTTAATAATAACCTTTCAAGTCCTAAATGGTACAGCATGACCTGGGGTTAAGTGTGTTAGTAGTTTTCCAATGCAGGTTGGTATTGAAATTGGGCAAAAGGAAAACTGAAAAAGGAGCAATTTTTCAGAATTATTCACAAAGTATGACATTTTTTGCATTTTTACTCTAGAGAACTGTGGAGCCTAGATGATGAGTATTCAAAATTTGGCCTTAGCCAAATATAGCTTTTTTTATTTATTTGCACTTCAGCGGTCTGTGATAGTACGCAATGTAGAAGAGAGCAATACACGCACTATTTACATTTTTGTAGCTTCTACGTTGTGTTTGTTGCAAATTAAACACATTTTATATTTTATAGTATTCATAAGTAAATAAATGATGATCTTAATTTAAATAAAACAAAAGAGAACGAGAGAGAGAGAGAGAGAGAAAAGTAAACAAATTTATTTTTATGACGTTTTCTACAATAAAGAGTAAATGAGGCCGCACTCGACAATGCACGCAACAGTTGCTAAATAAATGCGAACAAAACGAAACGTGTTTTGTCATAATTGCAATAGAACCTTATGAAAAGCATCCTCTAAATATATATAATACGTTTGTGTAATCATTGTAATGTAAATGTGGGTAAAATATTTAAATTAAAACCCATTTCTCGAAAAGTGCAGTCACTGAATAATTTCGTTTGGAACGCATTTAATTAATAATTTTTTGCTTAAACGGAAGCAAATGGTGTTTAAGAACAATTCTATTTTTACTCAATAATTGCATTTCACGGAACTAACAATTTAGTGTTTGTGCGAAAGTGAAGCATTAAGGTAGAAATTAAGAGAAAGCAAATTAAAATACTGAGAAAAGAAAACATTGAACAATGCCCGATAAGGATACTCTGGAGATATATGTATGTATAATATGTACTCGACGTTTTTTACTAACACAATTACATATATGTACTTGGAAACATATCACTTCACTAAGGCAATCTCATGTCCTCTTTCGGATAACGCGCTAATCCGAGCAAGGAAATTAGTTTCAGAATTGTTGTCCTTCTAATTTCTTCTTTATTCTAAGTAAAAATTCGTGCGAAAAGTGGCCGTTGGATACTTTTCGTACATTTTTGTTTAGGTGCGATCCTTACATCGTTTACTTCTCTTCCTTGGGCACATATAGTAAAATTGTTCTGCTCTATTATTGCTACTATACGCTTATTAACACATTGATAAGAAATTAATAAAATATTAAACCAATAACAACAATTGTTATTTTCGACTGGACTAAATGTGTTTACGTAAATATTCTGCAAGCAATTTAGTAAACAGCAGTGCCGCTTGGCAATTAAGGGTGTGGCCTCGATTACATTTGATTCATTTTTAAAAACAGATAAGTGACTCTGTGATTTTTGTTACTACGCTAATATATGTATACACATACCTTTCGCATTAGTGTTCGGGGAATACTGCATTTCTTATACCGTTTGCAACTACCAGAGAGAAGCTTTAAAGATCGCTTCGTTCAGCTGCTTTTTTTACGTAGCCTTTATTAGACTACAGAGTGGAAGTATGGAACATACTTATTTCTAATTATCATTAAAACCTTAATAAAATAAGTAAAACTAAGAAGAAAAACCTGACATCGCTCGACACGAACGTGTATGGAATCCAATGTCCAATATTTGCCTCAACCAAATGTGCGTTTTTTACTGATTTTTTTATACCCACCACTAACTTTGTCATTCCATATGTAATATATGAACTATTAGAGGGCGTAATCATATACCTGCCACGCCCACTCTTTCTGTGTTGATGTGAAGGGCATTTAAGGTTTGATTTAAGCAACATTTATTTTTTTTACTTACATTACATTTAAAACGAACACACACTTGCGTACTCTTATCACTGACAATTTAAAAATTGATAACAACGAGTACAACATATTTTTATGTAAATATTTTTGTCGAATTCCATTTAGATTCCGCATTACATGTTGATAATTTATTTGAACCTTTCTTTACAAGACTTATGGTTGAATTGCAATGACGCAGTAAGTTGAAGTGGTTCGCGGTAGTAAAAAACAGATTTTCCAAAGCAAAAAGCCGCCACTTCATTTAAAATTGACAATAATACGACTTAGAGCATTAGAGCGTATGTAGTTGGTGATCAAGATTTGGCCAAGTTTACCTCTTTTACGTCATAAGACATACACAAAGTACACTCTAAGAATATTTAATAACCGTTAATCGGACAGACAGCTAACTGTTCAATTCACACTCACGTTATTGTTTAAAACGCATCATAGAAACTTTGTAACTTCTAAGCGGCGAATGCCACGCCCACCTATCGATTCAGAATCAAAATCTGAATCGTTTTAACCACGTCCATATAAATTTGTTCGCAAACTACAAGTCGCAAATTTTGAAATATTTCGATGGAATTTGGTACAAGAGCATATATTGGCCCAAAGGGGAATCCTATTGAAAATGGACCGAATTGGACCATTTTTAGACCCCCTCACCATATTATTTTTTAGGATATTTCGATTAAATTTAGTACAAGGATATGTATTGGCCCAAAAAGGGATAGGTTTGGATCATTTTTAGTACCCCCCTTCCCCATATAAAATTTTTCGATTTCACAAACCAAAAAAAAAAAAATTGAAAAAAAAATTTTGTGATATTTTAATTTTTTTGAAATACAAAAAATACATGAGTAGAAATATAAAGATTTTAATTTTTCAAAGAAGAAATTTAAATTAAATAATATCAAGTGGTGTAGGGTATTTGATGGCCGGGCTTGACCGACTATAATATTTTCACTTGTTTTTTCAACTTTGTAAAATTTATATTAATTTTTAATATCAAGCTTTTAAAACATTTAAACCAATGGGAAAAGTCCTTGACTGAAATTTTCTTTATATTGATTAAAATACCGAAGTAGTTAGAACAGAAATATGGTGAAATTTGATTTAAAAAGTGATTCTGAGTCAGATAACGAAATCAGAAATGACTTGAACTGCTGTACGCTTTACAGCATATATATAAAAATGTAAATAGATCATGATAGAGTAGAGTCGCGTTATAGGAGAATCGCGTTTCAGAATTAATTGATATCATGGAATGCATCTTATAGATACTGATGGAAAACCCTGTCACCGTGGTCACTGCTATACGGGAACAGCTTTTTAATTTTTATCGCGTTATATGAAATGTCCGAATTAATGAGTAATAATTGTAAATAAATCGCATTCTGGAAGAATCGAATTGTGATTGATTTTATTAAATACATATTGACTTTTATAATAGAAATTATTTATAATTATAACAACAAACCCGCGGAACCATTTTTATAGGGAACGCAATTCAAAACGTTGCATTGCATATGTGTTAGTAGCGTGTTGTACCGTGTTTTACTCTCATCAATGCCCATCAACTCACATCAGTCTATTTTATGCGTACAATGTTTTTCTTGGAAATATGCTCTCACGCATAAATGTAAAGAATTTGTTAATATGTGTTTCCCCGTTTACTTAGGCAGTCGAGTTGACTTTAGTTTAGTTTAGTTTAACGCGTGAGTTCGGGAGGTACTTGTATTCATATAAAATTAAATAATTTCACGGGCACGTTCAAAAGAAGAGTTTAGAAAATTTGTTTTCCCATTGAACCATTTTTATTGTAAATAGAAAATCTCTCTTCGAGCGATTCGTTTTATGAAATTGTACAATGCAGATACAAGCAGTTGCAAACGTATGTAATGCGATAAGTGTGGGCTTGAAATTAGAGATTCTTTAAGAGATTACTAAACATACAGGGTGAGGAAAAAGGTGGAAACTGCCGAGGAACGTCACAGAATGGAATTTTTCGAAATAACGTTGTCGGACTGGAAGAGGGAATATCAAGATCAAGGTCACCGTCTGTTAACCCAACAACTTTTGTATTGGAAGTGCTGTCGAAAAATTTCATTCTATAATGTTACTCGAGAGTTTCCATAACTTTCTCTCATATACCATAACATGATTGAGTTACAAAATAAATGTTGTTAATTAATTGAAAGTTGAAAACCATAACATAAATTTACACCATATATAAATAAGCATTCTGGCGTCATTTACCCGCCACCTTTGACGGTATCTAATCAATCACTTTATAATTTAACGGAAAAGCGTTGTATGGGCTCAACTACATTTTTCTCTGTGTAGTCAAGAACACATTGTTTGATATATTTAGACAAGCACGTGTTGCTAATGACCTTGTTGTAACTATGTTGATGCATACTCATATACACAATTTATAAACATGGATGCATGCACATAACGAAAAATATTTGATAATACCTGAATTCTCTCATTTTTGCCGTTTGTTATTGCGTTCTAATCTGCCATGTGCTCATTCTTGTATTTTTTCTCTTTGCTCTCTCTTTCTCTCATTGTTTTTCTTAAAAACTAAAGGGACCCTCATTTTTAAAACGTGCCAGTACCGAGAAATTACGCGAAGTCTTCCTTAAATATGCTTCATACCAACACAACGGTGAATATTATATGACTGGCGAAGATTTTGTGAGAAAATTTTTGGGATTATTCACAGACGCAGCATTTAATGATGTAAGTACTCATTCTATCACTTAATTGAAGACACATAACAGCATAAATCGCATGTAATCGCATGTAATTTATAATACGGAAGTATATGTCAGATTCGTTTATATGGGCAAGTGGGCAAGTGTATTAAAATATCACACATACACACACACACACAGTAATGTGCACCTACTAAATGTTATCTCTCATCAATTAAAGAAAATAAACAGTGCGGAAGATTAGATTAAGCTTTTGTTAAACATACGCACCTAGCCAATAAGTAATCTTTCTGCTTTTACATATACTGACTCGCTAAAAAAGCGCTTGCTTAAGCGAATCACAATAATATACTTGTATGTAGTTAGGTAGATCATGAAATGGGAAAATTGTGATTTTTGGAGTAGGGACAGTCCAAACAAATACAAGTAACAGTACTGGTAACAAGGACTAACGCTGGGACTAACTGGAAGCAACCAAATTGAAAATGTAAAAATACGCAGAAACATTTAAGAATGCAGCTACAACAACAACTGTATGCGTAATAATTTACTTTCTTTTAGGAATCTGTACGTCTTTTAGCTGGCATTGCTGATACCAGTAAAGATGGTTTAATATCATTTGCAGAGTTTCAAGCCTTTGAGGGTCTACTGTGCACACCAGATGCTTTGTACAAAACAGCTTTTCAGTTGTTTGACCGTGAAGGCAATGGGACGGTGTCATTTGGTAAGTAAACTTTTAAATTTTACAACTGTATCACTATAAAAACGTAATTAATGAACTGACCTTTTTACAGACGATTTTGCTGAAATCGTACAAAAAACTGAATTACATGGAAAAATACCATTTAGTTTAGACAGTTCATTTATAAAGCGGTACTTTGGCCAAGTAAGTATGACATGCGTCGGAATAACGCAAAAGTCTACATCGCTTATACTATATGCAAGGATGCGCAATATTTGATATTAACTATAATTGCTGCGTACGAGCACGGTTAGAGTGATTTCTAATCTACATAGAATGTATCAGTATGACAAAAAAAAAAAAAGAACTATAAAAGCATGGCAGCAAAAGATTTCTTACGTGACCCCCAACATTGTATTCACCCGTTTTGGATTATCTAAGTGCTTAAGGCCAAAGGTCGGGCTTCACCAATTATTATTATTCTCACAGTCGCAAATTTTGAGAAAACTCACAGTTTTTAGGGTTTTTCATTTAGTCCAGACACGTATAAAATTAGCTAGCAAATGGGCGTGTCTTTCCACAAGGTAGTGCGAATTATGTAAATCAAAAATTAAAACCTCTAAAAAAATTGATTGGATAATAATCTTCTTGTGACATGTTAATTCAAATTATAATAATTTGATGTATGATGATGGGGCCAAGAGTGGGCGGGATTTCTTAAAAGACGGGTCTACAATCAACAATCAAACCAGCAACGGAGTTAGAGTTTGCATTTGTGCAGAAGTGAAGAATGTTTAAGATCTTGTCTAAGCGGAATTTACTCGGTTATTATTCGTTAATATTTTATTGTGTTCTTCAGAAAAAACAACGCTTAATAAATTACGCTGAGTTTACACAATTACTGCACGATTTTCATGAGGAATATGCAATGGAAGCGTTCCGCAGCAAAGATCCAGCTGGCTCTGGATACATCTCACCGTTGGATTTTCATGATATTATGGTTAATGTTAAGCGGCACTTGTTAACTAGCGCCGTTAAAGATAATCTACTAGCGGTAAGTTGAGGGGTTCCAGCGCGTGCTGTAGAGAACATTTTCAATATTCATGTTTATGATGCAGGTAACTGAAGGACATAAAGTGAGTTTTCCTTATTTTATGGCATTCACATCTCTGCTGAATAATATGGAACTGATCAAACGCATCTACTTACATGCAACTCAAGGTAATCGCACAGAACCTGTTACCAAAGATGAACTATTATATGCCGCTCAAACAATGAGTCAAATTACACCATTAGAAATTGATATTTTATTTCAGTTAACTGGCGCTCTACATCACACCGGGTAAGTTTACAACACTACCCTTGACATGGAACACAACCATTGACAGTGATTTACTAAACGGTTTAATCAAAAACACAAAAAACCAAAAACCTAACGCAAAGTCACTGCCTTTGTTGAACATTCGTAACGATGAACTTCTAAATAACTTTCTTCTATGCATATACATATTTTCTTTCTCTCATTTTTACACAAAACTTGGAACGAAAAAAAAATATTGAAATTTCCAAAAATTTAAAAATCATTATTGAGAAATGTAGTTGGTGGAGGCGTACAAAAATACAGACAAATAGGCAAGTGTTGAATTGAATTGAATTGTCAACAACTTGTATTATTCATTTCATTAATATTTGGACAATGTCACCTCCTTCAACAAACTAGATATAATTTTATTCTTATTCAAGAAGTGTACTTACGTTGATTATTCGAAAAATCGAAACCTTTTCAGGCGTATAGTCTACAATGACTTGAACAACATATCGCCCGAACATTATACAAAGCATATCACAACCAGATTGGCAGAAATACGAGCTGTGGAGAGTCCAGCAGACCGTTCAGCTTTTATTCAAATATTGGAGAGCACGTACCGCTTTACGCTGGGCTCGATGGCTGGCGGTTAGTAAGTTAAAGTTTAACTATATATCCGTTAATATATTAATTTTATTTGTTAGCGGTTGGTGCCACCGTTGTGTATCCTATTGATCTGGTGAAGACTCGAATGCAAAATCAACGTACCGGCTCTTACATTGGAGAAGTGGCATACAGAAACTCGTGGGATTGCTTTAAAAAGGTAGGCGCAATATTATTGAATGACTACTTGAACAAGAAAAACTTTTTTAGTTGCCGGCCCCATTTAAAGGCATAAAACGTACACGTCAAATACAACAAAGATACGACAGAAACCTTAACTTAAATTATGCTCTTGGGGATAGTCTATTAGGATTTGAGAGATAAATTTTGATTCTCTGATTTTGATTCTCTTTTTAATTAGGTTATACGTCACGAGGGATTTTTGGGGCTGTATAGAGGACTGCTACCACAACTGATGGGTGTGGCACCTGAGAAAGCCATTAAACTAACTGTAAACGATTTCGTGCGTGATAAATTGTCCGACAAACAAAGCAATATCCCAGTCTGGGGAGAAATTCTGGCGGGCGGTTGTGTAAGTTTCCCTTTTATATATGAACAGAACGTAAAATTAAAATATAAAAATTAATTTGATCAGGCTGGTGCCTCACAAGTTGTCTTTACAAATCCTTTAGAAATTGTTAAAATACGCCTGCAGGTGGCTGGTGAAATAGCAGGTGGACGTAAAGTTCGTGCCTTATCGGTTGTGCGTGACCTAGGTCTGTTTGGCCTATATAAAGGCGCTCGAGCTTGTCTCTTGCGCGACGTTCCCTTTTCAGCAATTTACTTTCCTACTTATGCTCACATAAAAGCTTTGTTCGCAGACGAGGACGGGTAAGAATCTAACAATTAATCGCATTATTTATTTAATCAAAATAATAAATACATTCTTGATCAGCATCAACCTAGACATGTATGTCTGTGTGTCTGCTGTTGGCATTCTCATGGTTGTAAATTTTGAGATATTGAATCTTTGTACAGGCACTTTTAGTTCCTGCGCACAGATCGCTGTTTAAGTATTAAATGTGACGTAAAAATTTAACTATTGAGTAAAAATTTGGTACACATCTAATTATAATAAGTGCGGCATCGATCGATTTGCCAAAAACGAGCATAGTCGTAATTATTTTATGTGGATGTGGAGGCCATTTAAGATTTAGACGAAGCCGCATTTAGTTTTCTTGTTATTACTTAATTCAACACCATTTAGTTTTAATCAATTTACTTCAAGTTACATATTTCATAAGCATACATATATATTTTTTTCTATTGGACAGATACAATCATCCTTTGACGCTTTTGGCTGCTGGCGCTATAGCCGGTGTGCCAGCGGCCTCCTTAGTAACGCCAGCCGATGTAATCAAAACTCGTCTACAGGTGGTGGCTCGATCCGGTCAGACCACGTATACGGGGGTATGGGACGCGACGAAAAAAATCATGGCAGAAGAAGGACCTCGAGCATTTTGGAAAGGAACAGCTGGTACTTCTTCGAAAGAAAATTAGTTTTATAAAAATTAATAAATAAAAATGTATTCTTTCAGCGCGTGTCTTCCGTTCATCACCACAATTTGGTGTTACTTTAGTTACCTATGAATTGCTGCAACGCTTGTTCTATGTTGATTTTGGCGGTTCCCATCCAACCGGATCGGATGTGCACAAATCGAAAAGTTTGGACGGGCCAAGTGCCCCCATTAATACCGATCACATTGGTGGCTACCGTTCTGCAGTACCTTTACTCACGGGAATTGAATCGAAGTTCGGTCTATATTTACCCCGATTCGGTTCTCAACATAAACAGTCGGCTGTTTCAAAGAAAAACTCATGATGCTATCGAAGTCTCTACTAAAGAACATTTTTATTCCAAATTAGTTTAATTTACATATTAGGCCAGAGCTTAAGTCCAACACTTTATTTAGTAAATAATGTATATTATGCGTCGAAATACGGTTCACACACAGACACATACATATGAATACATATAACGTAGAATTTATAGGACATAAATACATATATTTTTTGCTACAACAACAATTTTAATTAAACTAAAAAAGTTTTATCCAAAAATAACTCAAAACGATTAAAGAAAATAACCCATAAACCAATTGTTCATTTGGTAATACAAGAATTACTCCTTTAACTAAATACGTGATACTTGTAGTCGAATGTTGTTAATTTTTATTACTTTATTAAGAAACTAAAGTTGCTAAAATAGTAGTAATTATGTTAAAAGCGGTTCTTAAAGTACAACTCCAGAAAATTTAATTATTAGAAATAAACTTGTTTACCCGCATAATAGGATATTAAGAGATTGAATTAGCTTCGAATAAATAGAATTATGTACAACTAGCTAAAATCTCTTGGCTTTGCTAACGTAATTTCGAAATTTAAGTAAATTAATGATCTGGTGCATTCAGATATATATTCATATATATATATTCATATATTGTAGAGCATATTAAAGGGTATGTTTCCAGTAACAATTTCATTACTCTGGCTTGTTGGCGTTGCTCACATTTGGTTCTACGCGATAAAGTTTCCTAAAAATTATTCTACAACATGGATGTAATCATCTCTGAACATTCACAATTCAAGTTAAGTTCCTTCTGTGAAATGGAATGGAAATCATGCAGAACCCAATTAACTTCTAGGATGCAATAATTATAAGGTTTAAATCAATAAGTGGAAGAGCGATATTCGGCTTAGTCCAAACCTTGAATGATCTGCACATTTATGAATAAATTGTAAACGTGGCGTAGGTGCAGTTGCGATCTCTTTTGACTGATGTGATGCATTTAACTTAACAGTCGCTTTCTACACTAAATGGGGTTTTTTGTAAATTGTGTGTGTGCCTGTTACACGCCCTCGCCCATTTTCAGGACAAAAATACGTTAATTATAAAGGGCGTATAAAATTTCTACTTTGTAACTATGAGAATATAATCGGGGACGAACGTGTCTACATTGGTCACAGACACTTCCATTTGGGTATTACAAACAGAAAAACAAGCTTATCGCTCTCATCTTATGTGGAGCGTATATAAATAACCGAATGCACCAGATTATATATCTTGTTTTAATTGATATCTAAAAAGAAAGTGTGATAAATCTAAATGATGTGTATGATGTGAAAGGTCTCTAGTTAAATTTAACCATATATTATACAATTAATTTGAACATAAAACCAACTGCGAATTTGGCCACTATCGCTTTAAATTATATGCCAATTTATAATAACATGAACAATACATAGAAATGCAAATATGTATTATATGAAAAGACACAAACTGCCGCCCACGCATATATAGCTAATGCACATATAAAACATGTTTTATATAAAATAATAAAAAGAAACAGATAAACAATTTGGTTTACAATTATATAAAAGCAACTAAATATTGTAAAACTACATTTAAGTTAAACAGAAAATTCGTTATATTTTTTTCTTAAAATTCTGCTTTGCGCATGAATATAATTGTGGCTACTATAGTTACATATACTGCATACCCACTTTAGGCTCTTTGTATTGTTAACCTAAGAACATATAAATTAATGTGATTTTATTACTATCTAAATAATATATTTGTTGAGAATAAAATATGAAAAAGATTCTATTTTTCCATGCAAAATTGTTTTAGTAAAATGACTCGAAAATGAAGGGATAGGTGAATGTTTTCATACTCACCGCCTTAACGTCGCGGCGCAAGCTCTATCTAAGGAGGATGTCTAAGGATCATTGCAACTCATAAATTTTGTATATTTTAAATTTGGTTTGAACCACAATACACATTACTTTTCGACTTGTTATACCCACCATCATAATTTTACCTCCACAAGTTGATTATGTTTCAACTCACAACTTGGGAAAGTTCAACGTGATAGATTAGGCTAAATATACGATTCGACTAAAGGAAATTTTTATTCATATAAAAATAGAAATTATTCTCCTTTTTGAACATTTAAAAATAAATGGAAAAGCGCACTTCGATATATGATAATGGCAGTGATAGACTATGCCCCAGCCTAATATATGTTTTGCACTTGTTTGGCTTTGGATTTGTTTCTGTGTACAAACGATTGCACAAGCTCCACTTGGTAATGATCAAGTATACATTTTATTATGGATATTCTTTTTTCCACCACCCACATTACATTACGCTAGTGAGTCCATAATAAATTCATAATTTCTAAGAGGATGTGTCGGAGACGCATTTCTATGTAGAACGCACAAAACTGGGATTTTCTTGTTTACGTTAGCATTGGACGCTACAAAGTCCATATTTTATATTAAGACATTTTTAAATTATTGGTGGCGATTTATAACATGTTAAGAATTGGATAAATCTTGGATGTCTATCATCTTAAGATATTAACATGAAACAAGTAAGCACACTAAATTTGGCTAAGGGCAAATATAAAAGTTAAAGGTAATACGTATCTCGTCAGGTTCGGACCAAAATAAGGTTTTTTGTCGATTGAGACGTGCTTATGACATCAGTGGATGCTATAATTATAAATATGTGCCAAACTTTATACACCCCCCACTTAACTACAAAAGTGCAAAGTATTCAAAATTTTCCTAAGCCAAATGTAGTTTTTATCTTAATTTTTTACTTTTACAAGACATTAAATTGAAGAAATAAGTACAGATTGGAGCTAGCCAGTAATTAAGTCTTTTGCATACTTTCTTTTTATACTCTCATATAGAGGTACACTAGGCTTATTATTTCGTGAGTAACACCTAAAAGCAGGCGTCAAACATCTCAGAGTATAAATATTATTGATTAGCCCCTAAGGTCAATATACGAGTATATCAATATATTCATCCGAGTATCTGTGAGTCTGTCTAATGTACTCTGACTTTTGGTCAGATCGATTGAAATGTTTAACTAATATTTTGTACAAATATTTTTAGTTTTTACATGAAGCTATGAAGCGGTTAAAAAAGAGCCTCTCCCGCAGTTTACTTATAAATATGCAAGTCAACCAAGACATGGCCTAAGCCAAGCATAACTTTTTATTTATTCCCCACTTTGATTGATGATTACTGATGTGTTCTGCCTATAGTTAGTTACCCTTCAATGATTATTAATCCCTTATTAAGAAACATACGATACCATGCTCAGAAAAACAAAAAGAAAACTAAATTCGGCTTGGACAGAATCTTTAGTACCCTCCACCTTTAGACGAATAATTCTGCGTTAGGCCGACTGTAGTCATTTCATCGTACATATATTAAAATCACCAATAATAAATACTTTTCAAAAGTTTCACCCAGAGTATATATGGCACCTATTGCCTCGATTAGTGAAGAGCCGGAAATGTGGAATGTGGAATCCTCGATAGCGATAGTGAGAAAAGAAGAACTATAATATCCCACGCGAAGGGCGTCAGAGCCGTTA
The DNA here is from genome assembly GCA_963978525.1 of Ornithomya fringillina. Classification (NCBI taxonomy): domain Eukaryota; kingdom Metazoa; phylum Arthropoda; class Insecta; order Diptera; family Hippoboscidae; genus Ornithomya; species Ornithomya fringillina. Next base: position 24,577,792 of record OZ021691.1, read on the forward strand.
ATAATTACTAAAGTAGTGAATTCATCAAAGAAATAGTCATCCAACATTAAAGTCCATGTTTCTACGAAACATCTAATGTCCACATCTCTTGTTAAGCACATCTGGATTGATTGACATATTAAATACAAATCACATACATGTATAGTAAATTTAAGTATCATATTAAAGGTGGGCGTGTCACGTATATGATATATGCTCTAGTTACAAATATGCGTGCCACAGTAGCTCTCAACCAATTTTCCCGATTTAAAGAGCAATCTGCTGGTAAATAGAAACTTAAGTCAGCTCAATATCTCATAATTTATGAGATTGAGAGTGCCAACAACAGACAGCACACGGACAGACATGTCTATGTTGATTCAGATTTTGATGCTGATCAAGAATATTTATACTTTGTAGGATTTCCGAGGCTTTCTTCTAGTTGTAGCAAACGGAACAACAAATTTGGTATACCCTCATCACTAAGGTGGAGCCTATAAAAATCGCCTCTTTTAGTTTCAGGCATTCAGTTATACTTTAATTTTTCCACATTCGTAATTGTGGTTAATCCGTCAACTGGACAAGTTCGAAAACTAAAATAATGCTTTTCTACGATTTATTACAAATGTTTTTCATATATTTATACCTAACTGGGATGGTGTTAAAGGGACAAGCTGATAATTTACCTAATGCAAATGTAGAAATTCCATCATCGGGGTTATATCGAGACTTACTAGAAAAATGCGAAAAAGTAATTTGTATTAAAATATTGAAAAGTGTTCCTTTAATTTACGTCTTTAATGTTGTTTATAGTCATCGTTGGAGTCTAGTACACTCACTTGGAATTGTGTAAAACTCGCTAGCCTCCAGTTATTTGAAAACTTATACTCCAAAGCGGTTATCGCAATATGTCCTGGTGTACGTTTCATAAGAGATGAGAAAACTGCCATCAAAAGAGCTGACAGAAAGTACTGCGTGGTATATAAATTGTGGTGACATAACTTATTTTTATTCCTTTTAAGCCTTAATTTTCATCAGAATTGGAGAAATGTTTCTTTGCTTGAAGGAATTATATCTGGTTTTGGAAGTATTCTAAATACTCACGTTTTGGAATTGAACTTGAAATCAGTATCAGGATATTTAAAAGAAACCAAGGAAGAAGGTAAACAGAACAAGTAAAAAAGCCAAGTGCTTTTAAGACGAAGTAAGACTAGAAAACATGCGCCGTGACTTTGCAAATTGATTTTTATTTTACGATTCAAAGAGATTATTTCAACGGTGGGCGTTTTATGATAAATGAAAAATTTTAAATCAGAAAGTGTCCGTGCTAGGCCACCACTGTCCAAAAACCAAATTAATATGAATGAAAATTTTACTTAAGATTATTTCAAGGGACAGTCAAAGCCTTTGTTCGGTATATGTAAACGAAAGGTAGTATACTTATTAGCAAAATGATAGATGAACTTTTCCAATCCATTGTTTTATTTACCTTCGAAGAATGCTTCTTTCAAGAATTTTACCAATTGAACTCTCTTCTTACAAAAGCATCGGGTCGTCATCGCCGTCATCGCTACAATATGTTGGTAACCATGTTGTTCGGTATAGCTGCAGTTGGTGCCGTCATAGTCCCTTTGGGATTTCAACTACTGTCTATTGTGAGCGGTAAAGCACTGCTTTTAGCAAAAATGGCCTTACTCTTGGCCTCTATTAACGGACTCAAGCGGGTTAGATTATTTTTTTAAAATTAATCTGAAAGATTTCAATAATTTCACTTATTCGAAATTATCATAGGTGGCCAATACTGGGCTTCATTATGGACTTTATCACGTACCCGGCGAGCACAATGGTGGTTACTACGAACGAGAAGATGTACATCGTCCAAGAAACATACCCAATATTACACCGTTTAATAAACCACTTGAAAAGAGTTCCTTGAAGAGTAACTGAAGATAGCATACTATTCAAATATAATGGATTAACAGATGCTCTTGAAAAAACACATTTAGTCATTTTTACCAAAAACAAATTCTTTCAATAAAGTCAAAAAAAAAAATTATTCTACTCTTGGCGTCGGAGGTGAACTTTGCCAAATCATTTGCAACATCGAGAAAGGGCTTTGGAGATCACAGAGTATATATATTTTTTCGATCAACATGAAATTCTGAATCGATTTCATCATGAACTTCTGTGCGTTTATATGTATATATCCAACATTTAGTCTAGGCCAAATACACATTTTTATTACCTTATACAGAGTCTTAGTCTTTGGCTAGGTTTGTTATTAAGTATGCAATAGAGGGAGTCAACATTGATTAAAATCTGGGTTGATTTAACAATGGTCGTGTGCCTTTTCCTGAAGCACCAAGGGCTACAAGAAGCATTAAGTTGAAATTTGGTTTAGACATTTTTTTGTTTTTCCATGCAAAAGGCCGAGATCAGATGGCAGTCGCGCTCGCAATTGACAAAAACCTCTCACAATTTTATTTAATAATATTGTATTGTATGCATAAGTAATTATATTATATATATAATTAGCCTATCTACCAGCATATAAAAATACCTCTTTGGGGTCCAACGCATACTTTATAATATGATTAGTAAAATAAGGCGCACTTATATATTGTATATACAGTGCCCACTAGTTGCGTTTAAATGTGGAGGGTACTCAAGAGTGGACTTAAATCAAATGTCATTTATTTATTCATGTAATGAGTTGAAAAGTCTGGGTTTCTCACCTGGTATCATGATTTAAAAGACACCGGGCATTATTTCGCGGCCTCTCTAATTCATGTTTCTCATTTTGATAATATTAATAATATAATAATAAGAGAACAAGCCCACAAGCGGGGCATATGTACGATGTGTAGAAAAGTTCACATTAAGTGAACCGAATTAATTTACCTTACATGCATGTGTAACTTTATATAATAAATATATGTTACAACTACTACATTTTGTCGCTTGTGTGCTCTAAACTAACAGTACCAGTATGACTGCCACATCGATGAGAAATTTGTGCATTACCCAAAATGATCTTCAACCAATTTAAAGTATTTTTCCTCCTATGTAGTGCCATAATTACGTGGGATCGTGACATATCTTCCCGACTTGGAATTAATGTAAGGTGCTGCAAAATATTAAAATCTTCTCTATTTTATTTCGTATTTCAGATTTCAAGGAAAATGGCAAATTTGGCAGTAGCTTCTTTATTTGTGGTACCAAAAAACTGTAATCCATGCCAGTACCGACGTAGAGACAAGATATTAAATAAATAGCAACATATACTTAATTATTTCACTGCATATGTGTATACATCGTATAAATTTTGTAGCTCTTTTAATGCGTGAGTAATTTTTGTTAATTGTGCAACCTAGAGCCGTTCGCTTTCAACACAGACACACAGACAGTCAAATCGACTCAAATTTTAATGCTTATCAAGAATATACATATTTTCTGAGATTTCCACAGCTTTCTGGTAGTTGCAAAGGGAGTGATAAACCTCCCATACCAGAGAGCAAAATTAGAGGGACGCGATGCGAAGAGATGCAACCTTAATTAAAATCCTAAATGCTTTCCACATCTACAATATTAGGCGTGGCTGGTATGTGTTTACGCCCTTTAACAGTGTATGTGTTACGTATCAGCTTGCAAGTTGAGTTTTACGCTGAGTATAGTTTTTTGTAAATTGTGGGTGTGCTTGTTATCCGACCACGGACATACATGTCTAAATCGACTCAATTTTTATTGCTGATCAAGAATATAAATACTGCGTAGGGTCTCTGGCGCCACCTTCTGAATGTTGCAAACGAAATGACAAACTTATTACACCCCCCATCTTATGCGGAGGGTATAACAAATATTTTAAGCTATAGTTCTCAAGTCTACTTCGGCTATAAAATTAATATTTGTTTAGCTGCAACATGGAAAGCTACAAGTGGCCTCCAAGATTATCACAACTATAATGTTGAGATAAATATCAGTGATAATAAACGCTTTTACACATTTTACAAATAAACTGTCGTACATTTAGTTGTTTGGTTAAAACAAAATACAAAGCAAGGAGATTAACTTTATTAATTTATGCGCATTACAATCTATTAAATACCTTTACCTATATATAAACATTAACACGTATTGTATCGATAATAATTATACGTTAAAATTTTCTTAATAATATTGCCGTAAAAATCTTATCTCCTGTGGAAGGTAAAAATGTTCTTCAGGCAATATATAAAGTTAGTTCATACCTAGAGGCGTTTCGTTTAGAACGTACAGTGCGTGCACGAGTTTTTTCGTTCCAAATTTTTGTAAACCATGTTGTTGGTGTTGTATATTTTGGCAATTTTTGTACATACAATAACAGGAATACATGTTCCAGGTGTGCCACCTGAGTTAACACAGGACGATGATGTGATTTCGGCCATATCAAGTGAGTGCGTTCATAAGACGTGTTGGTTAAGTACGAAAATAATATAATATTTGGAACAAACTGCTAAAACTTTTTTCGTCTATATGTGAATTTCGTTTCGACCGACGGACACTGCTGAATTTTGGCACAAGCGCTCACATTTATACTTAATTTGTTCAGATAAAAGTTGAAAACTGTTGACAGCTTTTAGCACATCGCAAAAATTATACCGCAATAAATCAAAATTGGTCACAGGCGAAATATAATTTTTTAACTTGATCAGTTCAGAAATAAGGAATGTAGAAGGAGTTAAAGAAAATCCTTTATCTATTGAAAAAAATGAAAAACAAAAAAACTATAGTAAACATGTGAGGCCGATCATATGGGGAAGGGTTCTAAAAATGGTCCCATCCGGTCTATTTTCAAAAGAATTCAGACAGACGGACATGGATAAATCGAATCAGATTTTGATTCTGAATCGATAGGTATAACTGAAGGTGGGTTTAGAAGTAAAAAACATTTACAGACTTTGCCACAAGTGATGCAGGATTTAGTTGTGAAAGCAGTTGCAAATGCCTGGAGCTACTCAAAAATTAATCGTGCTATCAATGCTCAACATTTTCACACAAATCGCACGTGAAATTTAACAGTGAAACGTGAGAAAATAATGAACAATGAATGATATGGTCAAACATAAGTGTCTCGCACTAAAAAATACCATAAGTACGTGTTGTTTACCAAATATACGTTTTGATTATAATTATTCACTTTTTTATAAAAAAAGTTGTTGTTGTTGTGATATAATCCAGTTAGATAAGTTCGCCGGAGTTATGTATTTAGTTATAAATGTACTGATTTTCAGCAAAGACAAAGTTGCCTCCAATGCCAAAAGTTCTTATATTACCATTCCGAACAATAATTAACTATCCGGGTATTACTTACTATTGTACGTATGTGTGTGTACATGTATTGAAATTCTTTCAGATCAAGTAGCTAATACATTCTTGCAAGAATATTGGATATTTATGGAGAGTGGGTACGAATCAAGTACCTTAAAGAAGCTAACAACCGAATTAGCCAACTCGCATAGTTTTAAAGACGTATTCACCAAAAGGGTTTCGGATTGGAATAGAAGTGATCAATTTTTCATGTGTACCACTTGTCGAGCAACACTAAACGTCATCTCTCGAATGTTCCGTTCTGAAGACGGTGAATTTAATGGTCCCGATGCCGAAAATAATACTAAGGTTGTATTTATGGAGATGTGCAGGCGTTTCAAATTAACAACGCTTGAAGTATGTTCTGGACTATTCGATCTAAATTGGCCAGCTCTGCACTACATTATCATGAAAACAAATGCCGACTCTCGCTCTATATGTGGGAGTCTTCCAATTTCATTCTGCACCGTAAAACAAGAAGAATTCGATTGGCATATTCATGTGGATAACACCACGGGCCTCCTAACAGCCGCAAAATCCCAAATACCTCAGAAGACGCCCATGGATTTAAATATTTTGCATTTAACGGATATTCATTATGATCCAGAGTACAAACCCGGCTCGTTGGCAGATTGTCCGGAGCCCTTGTGCTGTCGCCATTTGCCTGCAGGCCCGATTCTTGCGTCGCAAAAAGCCGGTTATTGGGGTGATTACCGTGAATGTGATCCTCCATTGTATATGATAGACAATGCTTTCGATGAAATTAAGAGGGTGCATAGAAAGATTGATTACATCTATTATACTGGCGACACGATACCGCATAATGTCTGGTCCACTACTAGGGAAGGAAATAAAAAAATCATCTCCGAGATGCATGAGTTAATGACAGACAAGTTTAAAGGTGTGCAAATATATCCCTCAATCGGAAATCATGAGGCCCATCCCACTAATCTGTAAGTATGTCCTGAAATTCCTATACAAGCATGCATTAATTGATGCAAGTCATTGAAATTGAAGATTCGGTATTGGGGATATATCCGACGAATTGAGTATAAAATGGTTGTACGAGTATTTGTGGTCATTGTGGTCGCCGTGGTTGCCAGAAGCCGCCAAAGAAACATTTTTAAAGGGCGGTTATTACACCGCTGTACCTAGGAAAGGTCTACGTATAATATCTTTAAGCAATAATGACTGTTACATATTGAATTGGTGGTTATTTTACAATGGACGCAATATCAGCATGGAGCAGCTGCAATGGTTACACGATACTTTATTGGAGGCGGAACAAGTTGGTGAAAATGTACATATACTGGCACACGTTCCAACGGGGTCAAGTGATTGTTGGACGGTTTGGGCTCGAGAATTCAACCGGATTATTGAGCGTTTCAGTAGTGTGGTGAGCGGTATATTTAACGGTCATACCCACACTGACGAAATGATTGTACACTACTCCGAAAATGGTCATGCAATGGGCATCTCATGGAATGCTGGCAGTTTAACACCCTACTCTAACAAAAATCCCAATTATCGTATATACGAAGTGGAGCCCGTAACCTATGTATGTATTTATTTAATACTTTAAAGGAATTAAATATTATTGGCAAAGATTAAGGATTTTTTAAACAATCTTGTAGCAAGTGGTGGATCACGAAACTTGGATTTTCAATTTAACCGAAGCTAACGAGCGAGGTGATAAACAAAAGCCCAATTGGTTTAAAGAATATCAATTCTCAGAATTTACTACTAATTTAAGTCCTGAAGGAATTGATATGTGGTTAGATGACATGGCTGCAAATCCAAATATTCTATACAAGGTACACCTTTAAAGCAGATCCTAATGACGCCACTATGACATTTTTTTAACTTTTCTGCGTATTTTTTACAGTACTGGGAATATAAAGTAACATCTGCTGATCCAAAATTATTGAAAGGTTGTAATCAAGAGTGTCTTTTAAAAACAATTTGCAGCATAGCTGTGTCATCTAACAATCGAAGGGAACGCTGCCAAGAGTTAAGGGACAAATTAAACAAACAGGTGAGTTTCCCGGGAGTATTGGATGCAAAAAAATTGATATAAAGTTTCTTTTTTTTATATAAGTTAACGGAAGATGCATATGCAAGTACCACAATTCTACCGCGAACTTCTACTATTTCCGATGAAGACGCTAATAGTGCCCTTTCAAATCATGGACCCACAATTTTAACACTACTTATATTTTATACACTTTCACGATTTGTGTAAATAAAATTTCATTTATTAAAATTCAATTATTTTATTGAAACTTATCGGAAGTATCGATAAGGAAGATCACACCATCTCTACATATTAAAGTGGTAAATACCTTCATTCCAATGTTAGCGAAAAATGTTTAGAAAAATCACAATTAAAACAACAGAAGATCTCCTCACTCCAGTTATAGATTATGACGTAATTGAAACACCTTTCGGAAAAGCTTTGTTGGGTTTATCCCGTCACATGGACATCCCACATGTTTGTTTCTTACACTTTGTTGAGAGTGATTTCAGCACACAAGCATGTCTTGGACAATTGCGTAAATGCTGGTCTAAATTCGATCTTGTGAAAGGGAATTTGTCAGAGCACTCAAACTTGATTGAAAATATAAACCAACATGTAGCTCTGGTACTAAATGGTACAAAGTTTCAGCAAGTCGTTTGGGAAGCCCTATTGAAAATTCCATTTGGTGAAGTACGTTCCTACACACAAATCGCGGAATATATTCAACAGCCGAAGAGTGTAAGAGCCGTAGCAAACGCTACCGCTGTAAACAATGTGGCTGTGTTGATACCATGTCATCGTGTAGTATCTAAATCTGGGAATCCATTCAAGTATCGTTGGGGAGAAAGTCTTAAGAAACAGTTGCTGAATTTTGAAAATATTGCAATTTAAAAAACATTATGTATCTATAAAATATGCACATGGAACATGACATAGAACGATCTGTTCTGTAATTTTTTTCATAGAAAACGTTATAGTCGGTCAAGCCCGCCATTTAATAGCCTGACTTACTTAGTTCCACAAGTTATGCTACAAATAAACTAATCGTATCAATAAACGCAAGGCATTGCCATATAAGACATTTGTGAAATATATGAAAAAGGTTTTGTAGGGACCATATAATTATTATATTAAGCTAATTAACTATTCTCTACAATTTGTTGTCAAAAAATTACGATAATTTTCGCCATATAAGGTCTTATTTTTACAATTCGATAATTTTGGATTATTGTGTAAAAAATGAAAAAGGTTAAACGATGATGATGAACTATAGTTTGTGTGAATTTTGTGAAAAAATGTTTAATTACGAAAACTCTAAAACTTCACGATTTAACTATGTTGAAGTAATTTACATTATTTGTAAACTTGAATTATGTATTCATTGAACCTTTTCTCAATCTGTAAGTAGAAACTTCTTTTTCTTTGTACTAATTTGTTTTTCAAAATTAAAAACAGTTCTTTTTAAAATAAGAGCCAATAAACGTTATATTGTAAAAAACTATATCCGTTTTTATGTCGCGAGTCTGCTCACAAATTGTATTCAAATTGTAGTCCATATTTCGATGAAATTTAACTCAGAGATATGTCATGGACATTTTTAAGAGCATACACCATACTTTATTTTATCTACAAAAATAGAAATGAAATAAAAAGAGAGGAAGTTCTTTGTTCAATTTTAAAAAGAAAATTTTGATTGACAGAAATATTGCAAATAACAATTCCAGAAGAAGATTGCTGAATAGAGGCATCAGTGGAGAAAATTTTAATGCGGCTGTCGATTTTTTCAAGATACTATTGATTGCCTTCGCTTACCCTGGACGAAATTTTTTAGAGTATTCAGTTTAACAGATTTTTTAAAGATAGTTTATAAATTAGATTAAAACGATTTTAAATATAAGCATAACTGGACTTTTGCATACTCAATTGTGGAGAAAAGAGTAGATTTGGTAACATTAATCGCAACATCAGGTGGTAACTCAGATATAAAGAAGTTATAATTTTTATAGCGTTGCAAGTCGCAATCGCATTTGTATTTGGGCGTGTATGTTATCCGACGACGCCCACTTTTGGCACAGTCTATGTATATGCGTACCACATTTCCAATTCCTAGGTCAACTTTTGTGGCAGATATAAAGATTTTTTATTCATTGTGAACGTGTCTTTTATCCGACCACGCCCATTTTTGGCATATAAATTAAGCTTATATTTAAAGATGTACATACCAAATTTCAAGTTTATAGCTCAATTTTTTGTGATAGATATATAGATTTCTGTCGATTGTGGGCGTGGCTCTCAACCGATTTTGTCTATTTTAAATAGCGATTTGCGTGCAAACTAAAAATGCCTGTACAAAATTTCAGCTCAATATCTCAAAATTTACGCCTGTGAGAATGCCAATAACAGACAGACGGAACACATGTCCATATCGACTCAGTTTTCGACGCTGATCAAGAATATATATACTTTGTAGGATCTCTGATGTCTCCTTCTGGGTGTTGCAAGCGGAAGGACAAACATCACTAATATGGAGGGTATAACAACATTATTCAGCACAGACTGTGAATTTGGGAGCTTTTGCATTGTTTATATTATATATTTTGAGAATATAAATTAAATTTAAGTAAATTAACTTTAAATTAAGTAAAAACTGTAAATTAGCCTTCTTGCCCATCCCTAATGATGCTGTGTGGTAGTTAACATGATTTTGTTGTCGTCCAGCAACCAAATTAGCAGTACTGTTGTTATGACCAAAATTAAAAAAAAAAAAACAGTTACTTTTGCGTTTTACGTCTTTTGTGTATTTTTAAAGGTATACAACATGGTGGGAAAAAGATTATTTTGACAATGTTTATTTAATTTCCTTTTAAATTTTCTTTTTTATAAATGAAACGTATATTCAAAGCCTTACGGTACCAACATATTCAGTGAAATTTAAAAGTAGGCCTAAGGAGGCAGTACAGGGTAGTTGCTATGAAATTAATGTTTGATTTTTTTTATCTCTCTCTCTCTCTCTCTCTCTCTCTCTCTCTCTCTACCATGGTCTTACCGAAATTTCTTTTATTTATTTTGATTTTTATTATATTTTTAACCTCACGGGCAACACTGTTTTATTTTAGGCTGTCAAATATATTTATTGTACTCATTGTATTCATATGCATATGAAGTAATAATAATATTGACTGGACGCCAACAATTTCAATATTTAAAACATTTTAAAACATAAAATCCCTAACGATAGAATAAAACGGTGGACTTCGTAAATAAACTTTTAGAAAATCGCGAAAATATAAAAGTTGAAGAATGAAATCAATTTTATTCTTGTTGGTAACACCATTTAGTAATCATATGATGATGGAAAATCTCTAAAAGTCCCTTAGAGAAGAAAAATCGATAATCCTCCACCACTACCCCGCACCACTTAAAAAACAAAAGAAACATAGACGAATAAATTTCTTCATTGAAATAATTGCAAAGCACACACAATTGGGAGTGACGCCATTTTTTGTATCTTTATTTTATTTCGTGTCTTCCGAGCAAAAAAGGAAAATTAGTTTTATATCAGAATTCGCAATTGCTTTAAAACAGAATTGGGCGTATATTTGTACAAGTGCTAGTTAAATGAGTCTCATAAATTTTCTTAATCCAAAACTAAAGCCCACAGTCGACTGTGATACAGTTTGTGAGGATGGTTACAGTTGTGGCAATTTAATAGCTGACGATGCGGAACAATTGCTGCGAGGCTTTATGGCATTTTCGGTAACGAAGCCACCCGTCGAAATAATATTCGAATTCCCCAAGGCCATTGATTTAAAGGTGATTAAACTATGGAACAGTCACGGTGCACTAAGGTCAACGGCCTTTGAAGTTCATGGCAAATACGAGGGCATTTGGGAACGTGTTGCGTATGTTCGCGATGTAGCCAAAGATATCGATTCGGTGACATTTTGTTACCAAAGTGATTATAATTCACGCAGCAGCAACACAGATCAGCATCAGCCCAGCGAAACGGTATTCTTTTTTAAAACGGCCAATCGTATGTTATCCACTACGAATAGCATAAAATTGATAATTCGAGCCACCCATAAATGTGCGCCTGTATTACGTAAAATACAAATTTGGGGTTTACCCGCTCGTTCACTGGACAAAGCTGATCGGGAACTGATAAAGAGCATTTGGAATGAGATAACAACGCCCTTTGACCCGCATGCCCGGCACCAAGTAGAAGAATCGGGTCAAAGGTCGCCATCAAGGTGTGTGCCCGAATTGAACAAAAGTTCAAAATTACAAATACCAGAAGAGTTTTTAGATGCCATTACATGGGAACTGATGGTGAGTGTGATGCAATGAGTTGGTTACATATTCGTATGTGTGTACCTACATACTCGTATATGTATGATGTTAGCAACAGAAACAGGGTTGAATACATAAAACTTCTCTACGTTATGTGTGTGGTGTTAGGGTGGAAAAATTTTTATGTTTGAAACTTTCTTATGCATGCGTAAGAATTTTCATTCGTAATAGAAGGGAAAATTACATAGCAAATATATAGTAAACCCATCCATTACATATGAAAATTTATTCTTTCCATTCCTCCTCATTACAGATATTCCCCACTGTTTTGCCCTCAGGGAAAGTGGTAGATCAGTCTACTATAGATAAGCACTCGGAGGAAGAGGCCAAATGGGGCCGCCTACCATCTGATCCATTTACCGGTCTAGAGTTCACTGCACACCGCAAAGCCGTTTTAAACTTGGCTTTAAAAGCACGCATTGAAAAGTTCCTAATGGAGAATTCTGAACATTTTAAAACAGTACCACGGTCCCTGGGTAGTTCAAAAGTTCGACGGAGCAAAAATCGTCATGCTTCACAATTCGCTAGTGTATATCACAACCACAGTTCAGGTGGGACATACTCTTCATTATCGAAAGCGCATAAAACCTCAGCCACGGCAACATTATCTTCAACTAAAAATCTCGACTTGAATACTTATACCTTACCCCCTAAGAGATCACGTCTGAGTGAAAATGCCATGAAGAAACGCAATGGTGGGTCATCAATGAACCTAACATTGATGGCTTCAACAGCTACGCAAACATCTGCCACAGCAACATCGTCTTTTACAAATGCTTCAGCTTCGGCATCAGCTTCTGCATCTGCAGGCACCAATGCAGCAACAGCATCTTCTTTACAGATCGATACGGCCATACAACAAGCCTTGCAAAAGATAACCCGATTTACTCAGTTACCTCTTGAGGATGAATCCAAATCAACATCAGATTCTGTTTGCATTCAGTGTCAAACCCCAGACTTTGCTTATGAGATACAAACTTGCCGTCATTTAGTGTGTCGCGAGTGTCTAGTACGTTTGTCCCAACAGGAAAAATGTTCCTGCAATGTGAACTTTCGCTCATCAGACGTAGAACGTTATCACAAATTAAACAACTAAGTAGATGTGCGTACGCTTGAGTAAGGGCACAATTAAACAAATATGAATTTGTGACTTGTTCTTTGATTTTCCAAAGTAGAATTCCTAAATCATTCATGCTTTTGATGTGTTTATGTCCTGTTCTACCAATGGAGCAAGCGGCTGCTGCTGTGTGTTTCATGTCCGTCTGATGTAGGTTTAATGTAAAAATTACTTGTAAATCCAAGGAATGAAAAGGAAAAACTCGATACAAATAACATTGCAAACTATTCGACAATTCATATATCCTCGTATGTGATTTTCCAAGCATGTGTAGTGCATTAAATGCCCCCATGAGAGCAAAGTTAATGAGAAAAATTTATATAATAAATATTTTTTGGGACTGCGCGCTAAAAAAAGTGTCATAATATGAAATTAAAAAAAGGTTTGGCGTGCATATAAACTGTGGTGAAAATGTGGGATATCTTGTGGTCGTGCTAAGCCGGTCAGTGTATTCTTAGTTGTTTATTTTTGCTTTAATTAGACGATTTATATTTTGTTAAATACATATTTCGAAGAAATCCATCGCTTTGGTTAAATAGAATTTGTGATAATTTCAATTAAATCTGAATATCTTTTGTAATGAAATTCTGAAATATTTTAGAGACAAAATATATAAGATTTGCAAATTGTATGTAATGTAAACATTTTTCAATAACAATTAGAATTAAACTTAAATGTATTATTATGGGTAGAAATCACGCAAAGCATTTCCACCGCTTCATACTTATAATCAAACACATTAAAAATTTATGTTAATAAAGCTTTATTTCCACTATTATTTGAATTATTATTACTAATATTTGGTATTCTAGTTTCATTGACAAATAGTTCTCGAAATGCAATGAGATTTAATATCGAACGAACAAATGAATGAACAAGTAAAAAACTACATATAGAGCTTATGCCAAATGTCCACATCTAGTCGTAATTATTAGTTATTAATTATTATTTATAATTATGCCAAATAATTTATGTATTATGTATCAACTAATACGTACGTTTCTACGCTAAAAAGGTAAATTAAAAGCGAGTCTTATATACAACCTCGATAATTTTCGGGACGTCGATATGTGCACTAAATTCAAATAGAACATTTTTTCTGGCTAATAGTTAGGTTTGTGGGCAAAGCTTCCGACCGATTTTGCCCAATTTAAATAGGTTCAAAATTTGCGACCGTAAACCAGACTCTCGAACGGATATTGCTAGATACATTCATATCGGATTTTGATCAAGAATACATATGTACTTTGAGGTCTTTGGCGCTTACTTCTGGGTGGTGCTCATGAAAGAGCCAACTTAATAAAATTGTCAATAACTGAACGCAAGACTAAGATTTTGCACATTTTACAGTAGTTGCAAGCAAAAGATAAACTTAATCTCTTTCGCCCAAAATAATATGGAAGGTATAATAAACTAGTTAGGAACCATAATCCAAATCCAAAAAATAATCCAAATGAAGACGACTGAGTTGAGTTGTTTTGACGTGTTTATAAAAATACTCAGATGGAAGGAACGTTACTATAATAATTTAACACATATTGAAAAACGTTAAGTGTAGTACAGATGCGATATAAATCTTTATTTAAACACATCATAGATATGAAACATTTGAGATGCGGATAGCGAATTAATAAAATGTGTACTAAAATTTGTATTTGACGTATTTCTGTTAAATTTATTTTAAATTGGTCAAGAAATGTGGGAGAAATTCGTACGTAATGTTTCTTCTTGTTTATTGATAAACACTACCACGCCAAAGTGTCCAGTAAATTTTTTATTTAGTTCACATTATTCTCTTATTCTCATTGCGTGTTTGCAACATTTCAGGGCAATTAGTTAAGAAATGTAGAAACCTGTTAAATGCGGTTGTTTTATTTTCACCGTTATGTAAGACTATAATAAGTTTTTCAAATATATAATTAATAATTATAATTTAATAACATAATTTACCATAATTCTCTTGAAAAAATTGGGATAAAATTCAATCATAATTGCAGTGCTAATTAGCTGCAGTATATTAAATGTGTAAGGCATCGAACATATACTCTGAAGCGACACCGTTGCACCGCTGCACTAATTTAAAAATGCGCCAGTTCTTTGCAACGCCGCACTTAAGCATTTTTTAAATACGATATACATTCAACTCTTGACACTTTAGATTAGCGCTACAACGATGTGTTGTGGACTATATGTTTTAGATATTAAAACATATCTTGTATTCTACGGCTGTAATAATATCATCTTATATTTTATTCTTTTGATCGTTTGTTAAAAGCGTTGGCACTTATGCTAATATATATCAATTTATCTGAATATATGTAATTATTATAAATTGTTATTGAACGCGCAAAGTGATGATTATCATTTACATCTCTCTATCGAAAGAAAAATATTTCTCTAAAGAGAAAAAAATGGGATATTCATTCTCACGAAAGAAAACGTTTTCAAACGTTTCCGGATAAACTCTTATACCATAATGGCAAAATAAATACTGTGGTCGTCTTTTCAAAACCAAATTTTATTAAAGATTTTTGTTAAAATCTCAAATCATCTCTGAAAATTAATTTAACAACAAATTTCCCTTTTGAAATTCTCTTTTTTTAAATAGTTCTGTTTACCTTCTCAGTGTTGCCACTGCACCAAAAAATATCGTGGCCAACTATCGTTGCTTTCCTCGTTGCATTTAAATATTAACAGAACAGAATACGTACTTATCGAATGTTTTTTTCTGAGGAGGTCTGAATCCAGTAAGTTTAAAAGTTTGGAGATGTTTTTGCGTTCCTGCAGCAATGCTTGCTTGTAATGTGTTCTATATATACATCTAACATATTTACACGAAAAACTTTAGTGAAAACTGTCTTTTTTATTACATTACATGATTTATCATTATTGTACATTGACAAATAAAGCGACTATTAGTACAAATAAATGATGTAATTTTCAAAGTCCTGCATAGAAAGGCCACAGTAAAAGCTTTGAGTACAATTATCAGCACGGGGTACCCTGGCACTGAGGCGTACCATCAATTTCATATTTAAAGTAAATATATTGTTGTATTGTAGCAGTAGTCTGTTATTCTAATTGATTGGTAAAAAATTTAAAGTTTATTATATTATTCAATTTTTAAAAATAAAAATTTAACTGTCTGTACGTAAAATCATGGCCTCAAATGGATTTAATGCAATAACACCGCAAAACAAAAGTATTCGCCGTTTAGGTTTACGGCGTACCAAAAATTCTAAAAACCAACCAACCGCCATAGATAAAACACCGGTGATTCCACAAAGTGATGGAAAAATATATTGTAGAAGAACAAAGGAAAGCAATTTAAAAGTGGAAGAAACATCAGCATCTCCTGCACAATTGAAAAATCAAGTGCAAAAGCAACCATTAAGTGCTGGTTGTCGTCCTTATAGTATGGCATTGAGCAAGAAAGTAAGGGAGAAAATGACCAAGAGACGTTTGCAATTTTGCTCATCAAACGAGGAAGAAAACTCAGTAGAAAATAAAAAAATTCAGCCATCAGTAAATAAACCTTTTGAAACAGCGCAACGTAGTGTTGAGGATTTAGACAATAGCTGTGAGAATAAATTTGGAGCAGAGGAAATGTCGAAAGAGCAACTTTCATGCGCTATTGTCGAAATAGAGAATCAATTAGAATTGAGACGAAAGCATACCCAGAGAGTTGCCGACTTAAAAAATGCTATTGAGATGTGGAAAGATGGATTTTGTAGTGCTTTGAACGATTTGCAAAGAAAATTTCAGCCTCATCTCAACAAGAAACAGATTCTAAAAGAACTCCACATACGACATGAAATGCTGCAGAATATGGATGATTAAATTTTATGCATTTATTATTAGTTTAATATACAAAATGTATTTTTGAATTAATTTGTTAATACTTGTGGGGTCGTATAGGTTTTTCGGGATCGAACAGTTTAGGATCTGCCACAAAATGTATGTCTTTGTGATAGGTAGGCATTAATGCACAATTTTGGGCTTTTATAATGGCTAATTCTACTTCATTTTGCTTTTGTTTGCATAATCCAGTAATATGTCGCCCATATATTCGGCCTGTGTACGGTGATTGAAATTGTGACAACAATTTAACGTTCTTATAATCAGGAGTGATGTTCAATTTACATAATATGCAACTTTTGCGTTCCTTTTCAAAGGGATTTTCAATTTCAATGGGTTCATCTTTACTAGAGCTTGTTTTGCGGGGTATCACACTGTAGTTCGCACGAGATACGCGGTATCCTAAGGTATTTTTGCACACACTTTTATAAATGAAATCTATATAAAATCAGGAATATTAATAAAACAAAGTAGATACTGCTTTTAATTTATTTTACCATTTTGTGCTAATAGTTTAATAAAATGTGCCATTACTTAGGTTTTGAAAGATTTTTCTATCCGTGAAGTTATCAATCAAATTTTTTTTTAACACTGGTTACTTTCGCTTTTATTTTTTAAGTTATGATTATGCACTTAATTTTGTGGATATGAAAATATATGTACCTATTATATTTTGCGTTAATTTACTTCCCCTTCATTTTTTAACAATAATATTTAAGACTGCTTCCATTTTTTGATAAATAAAAATATATTTGGTTTGCTCATTAGCGTAGCATAATCTGCGTATGTGAAGTTAAAAAGTTTTAAAAAATTATTATTCTCTGAGAGAGAGAAAAGGAGAGAGAGAGAAAAAAAGAGAATCCGAGCCTCCCTCTATACTATAGATGGTGCAACCAGGCCACGCTTCTAACTTTTTAACTTCACGCTTTACGTATTTACTACCTTTTTAAAGTTAGAATTACTCTCTCCAGAGAAAAGTAAACAAACCAAAAATCACATAAACAAAGAACTGAAAATTTTTGACCATTTTTGCTTTAAAATTTTACATATTAAATAATAATGTTGTGAAAAAAAATTTTTTTTAATTTAAAGTATGAAACATGTAGAACCTTTTTTTATAAAGTAATTAAAAATTAGGATATATTAACATAACCAAATAGAGGATGGTTTGTACCCTTATTTTTACTAATAATATAAATAAATTTATATGAATCACTAACTTTTTTTTTTTAACGAGCAGGTTGTCGAGCGTCTGGACTTATTATTATTGGACTAGGTACAATGCTGAAGGTTTCCTAGTATAAGGTATATCCCATTTTTACAGTTCTGCTCACAGAGTGTGGTTGTGCTTTTCTCTTTCATTTTGAAGTTAAAAAACCATTATTCACGTTAAAGGTAAGTGCGATCATTAAAAGTGTCGTCTATCAAGTCCATGAGGCTTGAGGACTCTCTCATGGCGTCCTCTAGCCCGACTATGATGAATGTCTTTCATGAGGGGTCACTTAAAAGAAAGGCTCCGGTTTTGGCTGGAAGCTCATGATGGTGATTTTATTGTGCTTGTTACTCTCTTTCCCTAATGGGGACAAGAACAATATTGATGGTCTTCGAGGCCCTCTATTTGCACAAAAGATTAAAGATTGTTACAATACCGGAATCAGCCATATTGAACAGATTGGTAAGTCTCTGTTCCGTATTAAATTCAATTCGGCTTTAAATGCTAACAACTTTGTTAAGCAAGATCTAAGTCATCTGTGCCTTAAATCTTTTATTCCTGATACTTTTGTTTACACTTTTGGTGTCATTCGCAATGTCCCTATTACCTATTCTGATGAGTATATTATGGAAAATATAATTTCTAGTGTTCCTATTGCTTTTGTCAAAAGATTCACAAGATTTGATAAAGAGAATGGCCAAGCCTCACCTACTCTCTCTGTAAAATTGGCTTTTAAATCATCCAATCTGCCTTCCAAAGTTTTCCTTGATGATGCATCAATAACTGTGAACTTTTTTTATCCCTCTGTGAGGCAATGTTCCAAATGTGGAAGATTGGGGCACTCGGTAAAAGGGTGCCGTAGTAAAGCTCAGAGGTTCCTTAAATGTATGTCGAATAGTGATTGCAACGGTCTTTGTACGATTTCGAAATGCATAATTTGTGGTGATTCCTCTCATACCGTTAAGGACAAAATAAATGTCCTAAATGGATTGAGGAATCCAATATTCTCAAAGTTATGACATTGAAACGTTTATCAAGGCGCGAAGTTCGTGCTTCGTACCCGGTTTCTAATAGATTTGACATTTTTAATGATTATGAGGAAAACTTTCCATCGTTACCATTACAAGATGGAGATAATTTGATAAACAGTGACAAAGTTATCAATAAAATTCTTTCTGGCCAGAAGTACAACAAAGTTGTAAAACAAAGGCCTCAGAAACTAAGACCGAGACAATCTAGTCTCCCACAAAAGAGGTCCGCTCCACCAGGACCTTGCTTGTATTCAAATCCTTTTAAAGTGTCCGAATTTGAAGAAATCCTCAACGATTTCAAATCGTTTTTCTATAGTAATTTTGCGAAAGTTAACCCTTCTTGCACTCGTGTCTTTGACGATTTCTCCTGCAAAATAAGCAATGTTGTTTCTGATTTAAATAATAGGTCTATTACTCTTTCAAGACCCACTTATGGTTATAACGATAAAAATCCTTCAATATAATATTTAAAGTTTCTTACCTAATAAGAATACTTTAGAATATTATCTCAACCACTACAATTTTGACATTTGTTTTTTTATCAGAAATCTTTGCGATGCATGATTCTGATTCTATCTTTAAAATCTTAAACTACAATATCTTTTTCAAAACCAGACCAGATAATTATGGAGGAGCTGCTATTGCAGTTAAAAAATCCATTAAGGTTTCACGTATTAATTATGTTTCTGATCTTGACATTGTCGTAATCAAAACGATTAATGTTAACCCGTCTTTTCTTCTGGTCTCAGTATACTTTCCTCCCAATTTACCCTTGAGAGTTCTTGAAACGGAACTAACCCGTCTTTTAAATTTTATTGAGCCTTTTGAGAATGTTTTGGTCTGTGGTGACTTTAACTGTCGTCACTCGGCCTGGGGTGATTATTTTAATTCACCTCGGGGAAACATTCTCAAACGTCTTATTGAAGGTTCTTGTCTTTCGTGTTTAAATGATGGTTCAGCCACTTTCATTAGAAGCCTGAGTAACCCTGTTGGCACCGTTCTTGATTTATCATTTACTAATTCTAATTGTCATATGACATGGAAGGCAGATGCCTCTTTTCTAGGTGGGTCTCATCATTTTCCCATTATTATCGAAGTACATGCTTCATTACAATTTAATCGCACTTTTCTTTCTAAAAATAAGCTTCATCAGAATCTTTCTAATTTTAATGGCCATCTTGTCCAATCATTCGAGAATTTCTTTCGCTTCCAAATTAGTAAAGCCACTTTTCAGAGTACTTCATCTAATTTCATTCCTAAAGCATGGTGGAACGATGAGTTGTCCGTTCTGTTTCGCAAACAAAAGGCTGCTCATAAGAGAGCTCTTAAATATCCTTCTTTTCAAAATTTAATGGAGGCTTCATCATCCAAGAAAATTTGGAAAAGTGCGGTCAAAAGAGCTAAGAAAACTAGCTATATACAAAAAATTTCTAATTTAAATGATTGTCCAAACTCTAAAGAGGCTTGAAGGTTTGTTAATGCTATTAACGGATGTAAGAGTCGTGATAGAAGTTCCTGGTCCATTAATATTAATGCTGATTTTCTAAGTTTTCTATGTGACAAGGTTCCTAACAACAACAAGGAAAATTTTACTTTTGACAAGCCGGTTTCCATTGTCTCTTTTTCGGTCTCTGAATTCAATGAAGTGTTAACCAAAAAAGTTTCTCACTCTGGAGGTGGTCATGATGGTGTGACCTATAGTATGATCAAAGCTCTTAATCCTCATCTTAAGTCGTCCTTACTAGATGTTTTTAACAACTTGTTTACTAATTGTAGGATAACCCCCCCTTGGAGAATTGTCCGGGTAGTCCCTATTCCAAAAAAGGAGTGTGATCTTAATGTTTATATCAATTTTCGACCTATTTCTTTATTGTCCGTTTTGATTAAATCAATAAATCTGATGGTTAAGAATCGATTAGTCTCTGTCTTAAATCGTGATAACCTTCTCCCTGTGAGATCTTTTGCATATAGGAAAGGCATGTCTACCACTAGGTGTTTAAACGAATTTATTTTTAAAGTCAGTTTAATGAAAGCGCGTAGATGCAAAGTTGTGGTAGCTACGATTGATATCAGCAGTGCTTATGATTGTGTCAGAATCTCAGTTTTAAAAAATATTTTGGTTCAGTTCAGGATCCCTCCTGAACTTTCTAACTCGATTATTTCGTTTCTTGCTGAGAGAACATTATTTTTAGGTAATGCGAATGTCAAGATTTTCAATGGCCTTCCACAAGGGAGCTGCCTGAGTCCCATTCTTTTAAACCTATATACTGCCTGCCTTCATCAAGTTGAAAGTGAGAACATTTAACTCTTTCAATAAAGCTGATGATTTTATTTTAATGTCGCCTCACAGTTCTTTTGACACTGCTGTTACCTGTCTATCGGCTGCGTTTTCGTCGTTTGCCCGTGTTTGCTCCAATCTTAACTTATCCGTCAACATCAATGAATCAAAGGTCTTATATTTTGGCAAGGGTTCTAGAAACTCAGTAAATCTATCCGTCAATGGTCATAGACTTTCTCAGGTACACAGTTTCAAGTTTCTTGGTCTGATCATTACTAGCAGTCTAACCCTTGAAGAACATTACGACTCTGTCAGTAGGGGATGCCATTCTTCTATTAACCTAATTAAGAAGCTTACTACTGTAAAAGGAGGTTTAAATCCCAATGTAGCTTTTAATATTTATCGAAGCTTTGTCCGGGGCAAGGATGAATATGCAAGATCCGTAACATCGCATTCTCCTAAGTATATTGATAAAAAGCTATATGTACTGCAAAATTCGAGCTTAAGACGCTGTTTGGGTCTTTCTCCTTCGACTCCTGCACATATTCTATATGTGCTAGCTAACGAACTCCCGCCTGATGTCAGAGCTATGTTCTTAGCAGCCAAAGAACTTCTTAAAGTTGCTTTTAACAACAAGGACCTTTTCTTACTTGTCAAAAACAATTCGCAGATTAATAACAGCTATTCTTTTGCATACAGCAAATTTCAAGAAATTTTTGATAATATACAATGTCCTACCACCTATGCGGCTTGTACGAAATTGACGATTATTTCAAAGACCCCTTTCTCGAAGAAAACAAATAATCCTTCTTGTATTTATAAACAACATTATTATTCTTTACTAAATGAATACCTAGATAAGTCCTTTTCAGTTATGGCCACTGATGCATCTATCATGAATGACACCACAGGCTGTGCTATATTCAATGTTGTGTCGAAAAGATTCCATTTGTTCAGGATTATGCGTAAAGTGTCCTCTTTAACTGGTGAGCTTTTTGCTATCTATAAAGCTATTGAATTGTCTGTCCAGAACAATTTTAAAAAACTTTCTATTTTTACAGACAGTCTAAATGCTTGTACTGTTTTAAAACATCAGGATTCGTGCAACTTTCTTGTTGCTGATATTATCAATCTGATCAATTCTTCCTGTCTTACTGATATTCATATCCTATGGGTTCCGAGTCACTCTGGTGTAAGTTTTAATGAAAAAGTTGATTACATGGCAAGGCAAGCTGTTACGCTTGGCCAAGTTTTGCGACGCTCTCAGCGCTATGAGGTAGGCCCTGAGAAGCTTGTGGAATGATTCTCTTAGATCTGCCTCGCAGAAAAGATTTTTTTATGCTCTTGTTCCTGAGATACCACCCCACCCATGGTATCACGGTCTTTCGCTGGAAGCTCATGAAATTAAAATTTTGAACAGACTTATTAGTGGTCACACGTTTGATACACGATATTTAAATCTTATTGGTGCAGTTAACACTAATTTGTGTGAAATGTGTAATTCGGTGAACGATGCTAAACATATGATTCTTTTCTGTAACAAATATGCTAATGTCCGCAGTTTGTTTTCCTTCTTCTCTAACTTTACATGTTTACAAAGCATTTTAGCTTCTAATAACTATAACAAATACTCCGACTTAATCGCTTTTATCCGGAATGCGAAGTTATTTGATGAATTATAATTGCTATAAATCCCATATAAAAGCACAACCTATCTCATTGAGTTTGTGTCAGCATTTTTCAATTTTTTCGTTTCGTTATTTTGTTGATAACCTTGCTTATTAATTGTTGTCTCTTTTTTGCACGATTTTGTGCATGTGTTTTATCTACAATCTACTTCATCTAAGTCTGATGTGATCCTGGCAGTGAAGGCTGTTGACGTCTTTGTCAGTGCGACTTACTCTGGCTATATGAGTCTTAGTCACTCGGCCATAATAACTTAATACGTTAAAAAAAAAAATAAGGTATATCCCCAATTTATTTTGGATCAGAGTTATTGGCACTTGTCTATGACGATATATGTGAAAATTGCATTTTTATCAGGTAAATAACTAACTCTTATTTTAACGAGCAGATTGTCGAGCATCTGGACTAATTATTATTGGACTAGGTACAATAATGAAGGTTTCCTACAACAACAACAACAACAACAAATAACTTCAATCCAACAACAACAATATTAAAAGTATGTGGCTCATATTTCACGGAATGAAATTTTAACACTGTATAAGAACAACTAATATGCAAAGAAATTTTTTTAAATTAATTTTTAATAATAAGTTGCAAAACTAATATGAATTTTTAATATGTTTTATATTATTTACAGGTTTATAACAAGTTATTTTACTTGGAAAAAAATAAAAATTTATTTATAATAATAAATTAATGAATTGAATATGGATATGGACATTTTAATATGGATATGAATATGGATTTTTTATTTATTTCTTTTAAGTACTCTTGGTTTGTTAATGAATTAATTTTTTTATTGCAATGAATAAAATGAAAATTAATTTATTATAATACATTAATGAATATGAATATAGATTACTTTTTATTTAATTCTCTTTAAGTCCTTAATTTTCTATTAATTTTTCTAATGAATTGTTTTATTTTTTGTAAAGAATTACTTATGTTTGTTTTTAAATTAAAAAATTTTCTGTACTAACTTAACTAAATAAACTATTTTAAAAACAATTGCATTATTTTATTATTAATAAAAAAAAAATTTTATTTAAATTATTTTTTTTTTTATTATTTTATATACTGTCATAGACAAGTGCTAATAACTCTGATCCAAAAAAAATATACTAGGAAACCTTCAGCATTGTACCTAGTCCAATAATAATTAGTACAGATGCTCGACAATCTGCTCGTTAAAAAAAAAAAGCTAGTGATTTACCTGATAAAAATGCAATTTTCAAATTTGGAGATCTATCTTATACTAGGAAACCTTCAGCATTGTACCTAGTCCAATAATAATAAGTCCAGACGCTCGACAACCTGCTCGTTAAAAAAAAAGTTAGTGATTCATATAAATTTATTTATATTATTAGTAAAAATAAGGGTACAAACCATCCTCTATTTGGTTATGTTAATATATCCTAATTTTTAATTACTTTATAAAAAAAGGTTCTACATGTTTCATACTTTAAATAAAAAAAAAAAAATTTCACATTATTATTTAATATGTAAAATTTTAAAACAAAAATGGTCAAAAATTTTCAGTTCTTTGTTTATGTGATTTTTGGTTTGTTTACTTTTCTCTGGAGAGAGTAATTCTAACTTTAAAAAGGTAGTAAAAACGTAAAGCGTGAAGTTAAAAAGTTAGAAGCGTGGCCTGGTTGCACCATCTATAGTATAGAGGGAGGCTCGGAATTTCTTTTTTTTCTCTCTCAGAAAATAACAACTTTTTAAAACTTTTTAACTTCACGCATCCGCATAATCTGGCGATTGTGATTATTGAAGGTGTGATAAAATTGGTCCTAATACCAAAAAGTGCCAAAAAAATGCAGCCATGGTTAAAAGATATTGTGATTACTGTTGCTGTGTGAAATGTTACTTGAATATGGATTTTAATCTCAATAGGTTGAACGTTTTTCTACAAGCACAAATTTGTGAATGAATACGATTAAGAGGTTAACACATAAATTACAACTTAATTGATGTTAAACGATTTACCACATTGTCTCAAAATCTTTCGTAATTTTCCTCATGCGATTGAAAATTTCTCATTACAAAATTTTGCACACATCATCACAAATTTTACAGCTCATGCGTTACAAATTGTATCCCTTTTTCATGTGTTCATCATCCTGAGTAATGCACGTTTTCAGTGAAGAAGTCTTCATACACATTGTGCACGAAAATGCGTGCGTTGCCTAAAACGCATTCTCCGCATTCTATTGTTGCAATACATCATGATTCCTTGGAATATATAATAATAAAATAATCGTATGTTTGTTCGTTTACTGCAATATTACAGTGCAGCAAGGTATTATATTCCATCATATGTACATATATTAAATACGTACGACTTAGAAATCTCCAATTTTCTCAGTTGCGCCCGATTATTCGTACATAAGGTTCGTCGTGAATTGGAAGCATCAGCTGGCGGTAGAAACTGCGTCAAAACGCAAAAAACATGAAGAACATTCGGACACTTCTAAAAATACACAATTTGTACAATAAGTGCAAGAGATCATTGAGAAAAGCCCTACAAAGTCCATGAAGGATTATGCGAGGACCTAAATGTCTCTGAGAGCCTAATCCGTGGAGTTGTCCACAAGGACCTCTGCTACGTTATGCGCAGACGACAGTTTATGTGGGCAGTTTATGTTCCTACGGGAACAGAGACTTATCCGAAGATGACGTCTTCTGAACAAGCTTAAGCACCCTAAAGTTCCTAACATGTTGTGGTTTTATTCTGACAAAAAAAAATTCAACCAGAACCAAAAATCAATCGGAGAAATGATAAATAAAAATGCTCACACCTTACAGAGGTTCTCCGTGCTATGCACACAAAGTTTCCAGTAACTGTCATGCTTTTAGGAGTTGTGAGCAACGAAGGACATGTTATGTCACCTCACTTCTTTCATCAGGGGTTTCGGGTGAATGCTGCTGCCTACATCGTGGTTTTAGAAACAGTTGTGATAGTGTACGTGGAGACAAGCCATACATATTCCATCAAGACTCTGCTCCTTCACGCAAAGCCAAGACGACACAAAATTAGATGATAATTTCTATGACAACAGTAGTATATATAAAAAACGTAGATGGACAATTATATGTGTGTTATATTATGCTACATGTGTCCACTCAACTTAATCCCCGCAGCCAAAATGTCGAATATCGAGAAACGGAAAAATCTCGTAATACCAGAGAACATATTACGGGGCGGAACGATTTTCAATTTAGTAGATATTACGGAAGACGTCCTTCACTAAGTGAAAAGGCTAAGCTAATAAGGAGCCATTTTAACACATCTGTCAGATATTTTGATTTCAGATTCAGGCAAATATTCAGACTTTTAAAAATGGAGAATGACGTATTTGAAAATAACTACTTAGAAAAGCACTATTGGAGAGTGGAATTTCAACAAAGAGGATCTCCTCATATTCATGGCATGTTTTGGTTGAAGGATTCACCCAAAATCGATTTAAATAATGATTAAAATTTCACAAATGTTATAAATTTCATTGATAAATTTATCACAACCGACACAAACACTGAAGAAATGAGGGAATATGTGCCATATCAAACGCATAGTCATAACCAGTCGTGTTTACGTGATTAAAAAGGTCCGAAAATCTGCCGCTATGGTATGCCCTATCCTCCTTTTTCACAAGTAAAAATTCTCACCCCACTCCCAGAGAATTTTGAGGATAAAGCTCATTTTAAGGGAAAATTTTAGCAAATCAAATCATTATTGAATGCAAATTTGTGTGAAATGGAAATGAACAACCTAAATAATTTTAAGTCCTTTTTAAAGAACGAAACATGATCTATGAAGAATATAAGTTGTCTATTAGAGCACATTATTATAAAGAAACCACAAATTTTCTTGCGTAGAAAATTTCAAGGCAGGATGTTTAATGCGTTTAATGAGAAGATTTTATCTCTTCATCGAGCCAATATGGATATACAGTTCATTTTAGGTGCCTACGCTTGCTGCAGCTATATTGTCAATTATATAAACAAATCGAATCGTGGCACATCACGGATTCTACGATATGCTTTGGAAGAAATTCACAATTGAAATTATACCGTTAAGCAGAAACTGCAACACATTGGGCATAAATTTATTTCGGGTGCTGAAATTTCCGCTCAAGAAGCTGCGTATTGTTGTTTGGAAATGCACCTCGCAGAGGGAAGTCATTCAGAAATTTACATAAGCATTTGTAAACCTGAGGACACCTTCAAGTTTTACCACTAGAGTCAACGGATATATACGCAAAAGGTCTTCATGACCATTACTTTCAAAGACCGGACGAATTAAATATGTGCTTAACCGATTTTGCAGTAAACTATAAATACTCTAGAACAAATCGTTAGTGCGAGGGAAAATTACGAGAAAAGTCATAGCGATGAAATAGATACTTTGTCAGGTAGATTTCTTCCACTAAAGGACAACAGTAGCATCATTAAAAGAAACGTTAAATCACACATTATAAGATACAGGAGATACAACATAAATACATAAATTAGAGAGCTTGTTACGTTGTACTTTCCATGGAGAAATGAAGAAGAAAATTCGGTTCAAAATGACTACGAAGCCACTTACAACATTAATGCAGAAATAATTGAATTGAACAGAAGAAAATATGATACTTTTGAACAACGAGAGATTGAAAATTGACTTGACGAACTTCGTGAAGAAGAAACACGTGAAAACATATATAATCAAGAAAATGAAAATGCTAATTCAAACGAGGAGTATAGAGTTTTAGGAATTCCAGAAGTTAACTCAAACGTCAGTATACTTAAATGAAGAGTTCGTCAGAAGAAACAATGCAACTAATAAAACTGCCACCTTTAATATCTCAATTAGATTTGCTAGGTACGGTTAGAACGGTAAACTATAAGCAGAAATTATAGAGCTTATGCTTTAACGCATGTTATCCATAATATAAAATGTGGGAGTGTGTTTCTTAAATACGTAGGAGGAGGAGCCAGAGTTGGTAAAAGCAGGCTAATTGAAACACTCTATCAATCAATTAATTATAGATTAACTGATCCGAATTTGCTTTGGCGCCAACAGGAAAAGCAGCTTTGGTATTAATTGCCACCTTACATTCAATGTTTTCACTTGCAGTAAATCAATCAGCATCGGAAAAAAGGTCATCATGCCTTACAACTCCTAGGCAATTGTTGGACGCCGATGCGGTTCAGATAGAATTGAATAATCTTCGAAAGGATAAAAAATTATTAACTAACTTTGACTACTTGGATAACAACACAAATTCGTTAAATTTTTTTTATCAAAATATACAAAGCTTCATGCCTCATATTGATGATGTGCGACAAAATAAATTATTACTTCAATGTGATATATTATCCTTTGTTGAAAGTTGGACTTTAAATTACGAAAGTTATAATATTCCAGGCTACACCTCTTTGGGTAGTATGAGGTTGGATAGTGACAAAAATGGAGAGAGGTCTAAACGTGGAATTATATTTGTCAAAAATGAGGCATTACAGAAGATTGCTCATAGCTTCAAGAAAGAGATTATTTCAGAGTATGCGACGTTTAAACGGTAACACTTATATGTGATGGCATTACAATTATGGTATTGTATAGAAATAGTAGATTTTGCATATATAAAAACGATCACTTTAGGAGACTTAAACACCTGCAGAAGGAGTATATCTTTAAATAAAGAACGATGGATAGCATATAACAACTTTAGATCAATAATAGAATGTGGTACTACAAAGAGCAACACGCATATGGATTGGTGCCTTTCAAACATTAATATTTGCAACATTTATGCGAATACGTTTGGAACAATTCATAATCATCATGACGCTGTATGAGTATGTGTAAAAAGAATAACTCAATAATTTTATAAACGTATTTTTAGTTATTATAACCTACATTTAATTTTATTGTTGTTAAATATATAATACTAGCTGTTGCCCGCGGTTTCACCCCGGTTATCTCGCGGGATGAAACGTTGCCTATGCCCTTCCCTAGGTTCTGAAATTTTTTAAACCGATATTGCCCGATTTTACTTACAACCTGCCTGCAGACACCTAACACATGTGTATCAATTTTCAGCTCGATATCTCAAAAATTACGGCCGTGAGAGTGTCAGGAACAGTCAAACACATGGACACGCGGACGGACATTGTTTAAATTGATTCAGTTTTTGATCTTGAGCAAGACTATATAAAGTTTGTGTTGTCTTCGACGCTTCCTTCCGAATGTTGCAAGCGGAAATTCCATATAAATTTTGCTCCTCTCCAGAACCTGGTGGTGCATATGTTCTTCGAATTCCATATAAATGTTGCTTCTATTCCTATTCATTAAAAAATGGTCCGCAAATCCAGTATTGGCCAAAAATCCTCTCCAGAACCTGGTGGTGCGTCTGGAATGAGAATCGTAACATATGCTCTTAGAATTCCATATAAATGCTTCTTTTATTCGAAATTCATTAAAAAAATGGTCCGAAAATCCAGTATTGGCCAAAAATCCTCTCCAGAATGTGGTGGTGCATATGCTCTTAGAATTTCATATAAATGTTGCTTCTATTCCAAATTCATTAAAAAATGGTCCGCAAATCCAGTATTGGCCAAAAATCCTCTCCAGAACCTAGTGGTGCATCTGGAATGGGAATCGTAACATATGCTCTTAGAATTCCATATAAATGCTTCTTTTATTCGAAATTCATTAAAAAAATGGTCCGAAAATCCAGTATTGGCCAAAAATCCTCTCCAGAATGTGGTGGTGCATATGCTCTTAGAATTTCATATAAATGTTGCTTCTATTCCAAATTCATTAAAAAATGGTCCGCAAATCCAGTATTGGCCAAAAATCCTCTCCAGAACCTGGTGGTGCGTCTGGAATGAGAATCGTAACATATGCTCTTAGAATTCCATATAAATGCTTCTTTTATTCGAAATTCATTAAAAAAATGGTCCGAAAATCCAGTATTGGCCAAAAATCCTCTCCAGAATGTGGTGGTGCATATGCTCTTAGAATTTCATATAAATGTTGCTTCTATTCCAAATTCATTAAAAAATGGTCCGCAAATCCAGTATTGGCCAAAAATCCTCTCCAGAACCTGGTGGTGCGTCTGGAATGAGAATCGTAACATATGCTCTTAGAATTCCATATAAATGCTTCTTTTATTCGAAATTCATTAAAAAAATGGTCCGAAAATCCAGTATTGGCCAAAAATCCTCTCCAGAATGTGGTGGTGCATATGCTCTTAGAATTTCATATAAATGTTGCTTCTATTCCAAATTCATTAAAAAATGGTCCGCAAATCCAGTATTGGCCAAAAATCCTCTCCAGAACCTGGTGGTGCGTCTGGAATGAGAATCGTAACATATGCTCTTAGAATTCCATATAAATGCTTCTTTTATTCGAAATTCATTAAAAAAATGGTCCGAAAATCCAGTATTGACCAAAAATCCTCTCCAGAATGTGGTGGTGCATATGCTCTTAGAATTTCATATAAATGTTGCTTCTATTCCAAATTCATTAAAAAATGGTCCGCAAATCCAGTATTGGCCAAAAATCCTCTCCAGAACCTGGTGGTGCGTCTGGAATGAGAATCGTAACATATGCTCTTAGAATTCCATATAAATGCTTCTTTTATTCGAAATTCATTAAAAAAATGGTCCGAAAATCCAGTATTGGCCAAAAATCCTCTCCAGAATGTGGTGGTGCATATGCTCTTAGAATTTCATATAAATGTTGCTTCTATTCCAAATTCATTAAAAAATGGTCCGCAAATCCAGTATTGGCCAAAAATCCTCTCCAGAACCTGGTGGTGCGTCTGGAATGAGAATCGTAACATATGCTCTTAGAATTCCATATAAATGCTTCTTTTATTCGAAATTCATTAAAAAAATGGTCCGAAAATCCAGTATTGACCAAAAATCCTCTCCAGAATGTGGTGGTGCATATGCTCTTAGAATTTCATATAAATGTTGCTTCTATTCCAAATTCATTAAAAAATGGTCCGCAAATCCAGTATTGACCAAAAACCTAGTGGTGCATCTGGAATGGGAATCGTAACATATGCTCTTAGAATTCCATATAAATGCTTCTTTTATTCGAAATTCATTAAAAAAATGGTCCGAAAATCCAGTATTGGCCAAAAATCCTCTCCAGAATGTAGTGGTGCATTTGGAGTGGGACCCATAACATATGTTTTCAGAGTTCCATATAAATGTTTCTTTTATTCCAAATTCATTAAAAAAATGATCCAAAAATCCATTATTGGCCAAAAATCCTCTCCAAAACCCAGTGATGCATCAGGAGTGGTATTCACACATGCCGTTGTCAGATTTCCCTACTATTTAAATATTGTGAAATACTTATTGTGAATACTTAATTTCTTAATTGTCTGGGTACATGTGAATGCAATGTTTGTATGGCAATATTACTATTAATGGTGGGTACAAAAAGGGGTTATAGTGACATAAGTACAATAGTTGGACATATGGTCTCCGAAAGTTTTTTGTAGATATTGATATGTTCTATAATATTGTAGAACATTTTTTTGTTTTAACATCAATACTTTCCGCAGCGTATTCGGTGAAAGATATTTTATGACTAATTTTTTTACGCCTTGGGTTAGTAATAGTAGGAATGTCCAGGGATCTCCAAAATTTTTTGGCAATAAATATAGCCTATGTTACTCAGTGATAATGTAGCTTTCTAATAGCGAAAATATTTTTGTAATCGGTTCAGTAGTTTTTGAGTTTACTCGTTACATACAAAAATACAAAAATACAAATCTTTCCTCTTTATAATATTAAGTATAGATTAAAATCTTCTGCAGAATTAAAGAAAATATAAATAAACATAAATCAATTAAAACAACAATAAAATATTTAATTTTCTTTTTTAATGTACATGAATAATATCATCATGTAGTGTAGGATATTTAATGGTTTGACCGAGTATTATATTTTCACTTGTTATACCCTGCCCCACCCTGTGGAAAAGGGTCAATAGGGCCAATACATGTATTTGTACCATATTTCATCAAAATATCTCAACAAAAGCGACCTGTACCTTGCGCACAAATTTATATGGACAGACGGACATGGTTAAATCGATTCAGACTTTGATTCTGAATCGATCGGTATAATTGAAGGTTAGGAGTTAGAAACATCCGCACAAACTTAATATACCTTTTACTAAAGTTTTATTAATAAAATTATATTTATCATATTCTCTGCACTCATCAATGCGTTATTACCATAAAAATAGACTTTTGAGTTAAAATGTAACATTTAGGGTACATGAGTCATCGTGTGACACACACAGTTACGTTTAAATGTGGAGGATATGTCAGACATATCTGAGAGCAAAACTCATTGGGCGATAAGCACATTAGCATTGTCGTCAACATTACAATTACAATGAATTGCATTCAACACTGTAGAAGTCTTAATATCAACAAAGAAATTCTACGATTATATTTACTATAATACTAATTTAGTAAAACTCGTAAAAACAAAGCCACCAATTGTGGCGGCAAAGGTATAAGGAATAAACCCTTTAACCACCCAACATTCTGAACTATGTAGTAGGAAACGATGAAAAGTTGCGTTCTCTTATCAAGCAAACAAACAAATAAAACTTACATACTTATGCTTGCAATTTGATATGTTTGGCTCGGAAAAACATTCATGTAATCATTACTTTTACTTGAGATTACACTTGGTTGGGATTTCAAACACTGCATACTTTTTCTCCGTCAGACAGGCCAGAAAAAGTTAACAAAACGATAAAATTACCGAAACATAGAAAATAAAAAACGCACATAAAACTGGTAAAAATTAAAAACGTGTCGAGAACTAAAGAGAAAATAAATAATTTTAATGAAGTACAAAAATTTAATAACCCATAAAATCTGCGGGAATTAATGAAATTCTTTTAATCATTTTGAGTTTTTATACCCACCATCGTTTGTATATGGGGGTAGATATCACTTTTGCAAAATGTTTGTAATGCCCAACAGGAGGCCTCGGAGACTCCACAAAGTATATATGTTCTGGATGAGCATCTACTACTGAGTCAATCTGGCCATGTCTGTCCATCTGAGAGTGCATAAATACTGTGCTAATCACAGTCGTAAGATTGAGAGATATCTATTCCAAAGTTGGCAGAAGGGTTGGTTGTTTTCATAATCTGGTTGGTATTGAAATTTGGCAAAATCGACCAAGTGACACGCGCACAATGCAAAAAAAAACTGCAAAAGAAGTCATCTTTTAAGAAAGTGTTCCATATTACTTATAAAGTGCAGAAGATGTATTGACATATCTAGTCCTCTAGTCCATGGTGCAACCACGGTGAGTATTCAAGTATTAGCCTCAGCCAATGTTGCTATATGCTATATATATGTATGTATATATATCGCTTCAGGAAAAGTAAATATTCTTATACATTCTAACGGGATATACATAATAGAAATTGAACGAGCCGTTCCGAAGATATATTAAAATAATGGTATCACTTTAATACCTAGAATAGTTCCACAATCCAACGATTCATATTTATTTATTACGCACAAGATGGCGTATTTGTTCAAATAAATTTGAAAGATTATTTCCTTATTATTTGGATCAGCAGTGGTGTTCTATTTGGCAGAAATTAATGATGGTGGGTATCCTAGATTTCGTACACGCCTAATGGAGCCGTTTTTTACTTGTTTTTACGTAAAATTTATTTATTAGGATTTTGTCTCGTCCATAAAAGATATATTCCAAAAGCACATTTTTTCTTTCAATGAACGAAACAGTGTTTTAATAAAGAAAAGCGAATTTATGATTTCGCCACGCATGATTTTAGCCATAAATTATAAATTGTTTAAAGTAAGTTTTTGTAATTAATTATTATTAGAATGGTGCATTATGATAATGGTGTAAATTGTTTTTTAAGATTATATCTCTGATGATGGCCAACACGAATTGGCCGAAATATCGGTATTTAATAAAACCAACGTATAGAAACATTTTACGCACATGATCAAATAATTAAAAACTTTTTTGATTAAGTCGAATAAACTGTGTGTATGTACACATTTTAGTAAATCCAGTAGAATATCTAACATGCCGATACATTCACCGATATATGAATCAGTCTTACCTACATTGGATCGATGCAATATCTACCCAAATAATTTGAAACTTTTGTCTTTTAAAATTTCCTCCCCATCTGTAGTAGTAAATCTGTAGTAAATGTAATAATAAATTTACATTCTAAATTAAAATTCTTTTTCAGATATACACACCACTAAGTGTAGTATCGTACCGCAATTTTATGACCTCTGCTCTATTCGTAGATGAACTAAATGTTTCATTTTTCCCAGAGTAATCTTTGTAGAGGTTGCTCTCGGACAGATAGGCAGTACAGAATGACATGGTTAAATTGATTCAGATTTTAATTCTGAATCGATCGGTATAATTGACGGTGGGTGTGACACGTCCCGTTTAGGAGATACAAATATCCGCACAAACTTAATATATCCTTTGGCAAAGAGGTGCAGGTTATAAAAACTAAATTTGGCTTAAGCCCAATCTTAAATATCCTCTACATCTACATACAAACAGTGGGGACGTGGTAGGTGCATCATTACTTCCTCTAATACGTATTAGCTTGCAACAGACGGACACACGGACATACACGTCTAAGTCGACTCAGTTTTTAATGTTGATCCTTCTGGATGTCGCAAATGGAATGACAAACTTAGTGTACTCACCATCTCTCTCATGTGGAGTATGTAAAGAGCAGCCTTCTAATGACAAATGATTCATAAATAATAGAAACCCCCCAGCGTTCGTTTTGGGCGGTTATTACGAAAAATACAATTTCATTTGTTTGTTTTGGTGGAAATTTCGTTATTTTCAAAAAGAAAATCCGTACAATCAGTAAGGGTGCATAGGAGCAATATGATATTTATGAGTTTTTAATAAAAATGAATACCCTCTGCTCTTCATATTAATACCTAGTGTGAAAAGTTTCCTATTGACTTTGGAAAAAATAGCCACCATCATGTGTGTGGCGCGTACGAAGAGGCATAATAGTTAAATAGATAGCACTACATACATATACTCGTACACACAATTTTAAGTTGTCTGTCTGACAACAACGAAATTTAAGTCTGACTTTTGATGTTTTAATTTGATGAAATTAGGTAAAAAGCAATTTCTATGAATATATTTTAAATGATGAAAATAATTATGTCCTAATGTAATGAATATAATGATTGACACATGCACACGGTCAGAAAAGTCATTTTTTGTGGTGAAGATAATATAGAAACAAAGGCGGAGTAATATAATTTAGCAAAGTAGGAAGTATAGTAAGAACCAAAGTAAATTAAGAAAATGTAATCATTACAATTTTGTGTGTAATGTAGAGAAAGGAAAAAGAAAATTGAAAAAAATATTTTCGTTCAGATGCGCTTTGGAATATAAATCTAGTAATATTTTCCTCCCCAACTTAGACAAGGTCTGTAAAAATATGCAAAAACTGTTATTTAACAATATGCAAAAATAATTTACACGTTTCGCAAAAGTTATGCTTCAGAAAAATTGGGCTGTTGTGTACTTTTCGGAATAAATTTGAATAAATATCTATCTGTGGCAGTATTACTTACAATATTCTGAAATAGAAAGTTAAACTCTGAGTACAAACTGTTGTACATTTATGCACATCTTGGAAAATGTTCTTTTTTGAAGAATGAAATTACTTTTTAAGTTCTTACATTTAGATTTGTGTGTATATTAACTGCGAGTAGAATTTGTAATTGATTTATCACCTTGAGATTGAACCCCTTTTCAATAATTTGGAATTCTTAGGTCAAACACTTTTCAAGGTTTTTTTTTATTGTACATATCACATAAAAATAAACCACAGCGCTTGAGCATTTACGGGTAAGATTAGGACTCGTAATCATTATAATATGCTTTTTATACCCTCCACATAAGTGGGCATACTAAGATTGCTATTCCATTTGCAACACACATAAGGAGGCGTCAGAACCTAAAGTATATATATTCTTGATCAGCATCAAAATCAGAATCGATCTAGACACGATTGTCTGTTGTTAGCGTTCCCACGGTCGCAAATTTTGAGATATTGAGCAGAAATTTTGTACAAACATTTCTGCTATTTGAAAATGGGTAAAATCGGTCAAGAGGCATGCCTACACAATCGACAAAAATCTATTTATCTATCACATAGTTTTAACTATGAAGTTAAAATTTGGTACACATATTTATAATTACTCTATTGTTGTGCCAAAAATGGGCGTGGTCAAATAACAGACAATCGAAAAAATTTGATTTGTTTGCCATAAAAATTTACCTCCGAAATTTAAATTTGGTGCACATTTTTATAATTATCCCTCATCGATGCGCCAAAAAGGGGGGGGGGGGGGTGGTCATATAACAGGCACACACTTTAATTATCAAAAAATCCTACACTCATAACACTCGATTTGAAAGTCCACGCCCACTGTTCGTATGTACGTAGATGTGGAGGGTATTTAAGATTTAGCGTAAGCTTCTGTTTTCCATACTTTTTGATTAACGCACCTTTTTACCCACCAATGTTAACTTTCCTTCTTTTTGGAAAAAAAAAATGCACCCTTAATAACAATTTCAATTAGTTGTTTAAACTTAAGTACAACAAATGAAACAAATGGTCATGCCCGGTTATTTAATGCACTACAGCGTGATGGTAAAAATAAGATTTCTAATTATATTCAAATACAGTTTTTCCAAAAAATGCGACACGTGGCTTTTCAAATTCATCCAATGGACCCACCTAGTAGCGAAGAATTTATTATCCGTAACCATCTACTTGCAAAGTATTAATGAATAGAACAAATATTAATGTGTACTCAATGTAAATTTCATGTCACGGCCCTCTTTTTGTAGCCATCACAAGTGGTTGTGTCTGTTAACCGTTTTTAATTAGGAAATTAAAATTGATCAAGTTGGCCATCCCACATGGCATGGTTAAATCGATTCAACAAAATATACTTTGTGAGATTCCTGAAGTCTCTTTCCCATAAATGGCACACTCGGGGCAAGAATAACCCGTGTTTGTGGCAAATATTTGGCGACAATTAAAATATCTGTTCCATATAATATCGCCAAAGGTGAATTAACAACGTCCGAAATTACGTAACTGCTACCTACACCTTCAACATGTAAAATGATCTGGGCAGTAAGAAACACGACTTTCAAAGCAAATACATTCAGTTATTCAAAGTGGAAACACTAAATGGAAACATCGACATTTATATCCCGTATTAACACTGGAGTAGAAAGAAGTTGAATGTGCTGAAATGCTTAAATTTTTATTTTCAACAAGTGGAAATGATCTTAAAGAGACGAAATGGCAATTTCTTTTAATTTTTTTAAATCATTCTTCGCCATACTAGCAAAGTCTTGATTCAGGAGAATATTAAATGCAGACAAAAGAAGCGTAAATGATTTTGATTTTGATTTTGTTGTTTGCTATTGTCTCTGTTCCTTTCTACCCGCTCACTCTTTTTTATACATTTTTTCGTTTCGCCTGAATGCTTTTATGATTTTTACTTCCACAAACACCAGAAAAGAATACAACAAACTATACTCCATTATCCTACGAAACCCTCGCCCATTACCCATTAAAGCCGAAACATCAAAACTAACAAGAAAGACACTTTTAGACAGTTCCAAAATAAACTTATGATTCTGACAAGTGATGTGAATAACTAGAAAGGAGAGGGAATGAAAAAGAAAACATTGAAAGAAAACACATAAAAATTAAAGAAATGTTTTGAAAAGCCATTATTAAAATGTTATGCACGCTCGCCGGTCCATTCATTGGTCGATAAGAGAAACAAAATAGTAAATTTACTGCACAACAGATTTGCTCTTAATGGGACTTTAAATGATTTTCCGTTATATTACATCCCTTCCTTTTATGTCCGTGGAAGATTTGGCTAACAATTCATGAAGGGCACATTACTACTTTAATCTATGCAATCCATTACAATCCATTAATAAAAGAAATCATTAAAGTGTTGTAAGCAGTGAAATATGCGTTAACGTTAACGAACGTAAAGTTTTTATTTATTCGAGCTGAATTTCTAAAAAATATTTCATAGATTAGATTATCATGCAGGTAGCTTTTCCCTTTAATCTCATAACGCCCTTAATACTCTCGTGATCCTAGGTACTAGGTTGAAGCGTTTGTAAAGCCCAGCAACCATCATAATCTTAATCAGCATTCAACTTCAATACAAAAGCATCGTTGACAGTCACAACTTAACATATAAAGAAATGAATTTCAAATACAAATACTTCATGAAATATAATTATAGTTTTCAGTAAGGATCCTCTTTGGGCCTACAGACGGACATTGTTCAATTATATAATTTTCTCACCGAGATATTCGTAATAGTCCGAACAGTAGTGTATGCGTTATGTTCAGATGTGTTAAAGTCTTCCCAAGTAGATCTGGTTGTTGTTTTCACAACGTATGGGAAAGAGTGGAGGGAGATTTTTAATAAAATTGTAATCTCTACTTCTTCTTCTATGTACGAGTATAATTAAGTTAAATAATGTTTGCGTTCAATATTTACTTCGAAGCAATTGCAGACATAATTAAGTAACACAGTCTGTAAAGGTAACAGTCAGTATGTATGCATGAAATCCTTAGGGATTTATTGATTTGCATATTAGCGTGTGTGTGTGTGTGTGTGTGTGTGTGGGTGTATAGCGAAAAGCATAAGCTTACGTATAAAAAACACCAAGTTGAGAAGGGTTACTTGGTTATTTTTAGATTGTATATTTTACAAACGCAGTGTGTGTGTTGATATCAATGTATATTTGGAGTACATGCTGTACTTATTGAAATTATGTTTGGCACCTTGTGATTTATGATCAATCGAAGTGTTAAGGAGAATGCATTGTTCGTCAGGTTTCCTGCTTACAAGTACTTACAAGCGCGGGTTGTCCTTTATAATGTTTTTTTCATGTCATGCCTTAACTTCATAATAGCTCGGCAAAAATGTCATGTTCGGCTTAATCGATATCTTTTTAGTATTCCCCATAAGGGCAGTGAGGATTGCTAAAGTTCATTATTAAAATTAGTTTATTCATCCTTTTTCAGAAACCAGAAAAACGTTTCGACTGTGGTGGGGGTGTTAAAATTATGTCATTTTTCTGATATTGTGCTTCAGTGAAAGTCATGCTTTGACATTTAATTTGTTAATTTTGTACAGAATTTGTTGTAATTTATCACAATAAGTGTCGTCCAATTAAAGTAAATATATTCTTACGAAATTGTTTTCTACAACAACTCTTACTTTGTTGCATAGTATAGTATAGTACAGTTATTATAGTCTCTATCATTTGAAACTCTGGCAAAGTCGGGGAATTTCATCTATGTGGTGTAAAAATATACGTTTAGGCATCTTCCCCAAGTTTTCGTGATCGATTTGGAACAAATTACAAATAACGTTATAAATATTTACAGACTCTATGGGTACATACACAGCTAAATTTTTAATACCGTTATGTCTCACTCAATGTCGAGCAATCGCTCGGATGATTAGACATCCAGTTGGTTTAATGAAAACACCTTTTCAACATTTGCGACGCAAAATCAAACTAAATTTTGCAATATTTAATGGACAATTACTACCACAATGTTATCGTTGGATTTTGCGTATTTATACCTACACATCATAATGATTTGTGGGTATATTGTTTTTGTTCATAAGTTTCTATTTAAAATAGGCAAAATCGGTCAAGAGCCATGCCCACAATCGACAAAAAACAATTTATATGCCACAAAAAATGGTCTATGAACTTGTAATTTGATATGTACATCTATGAATATTTCGTTCATCGATGTGCGTGGTGGTATAACAGATACCTTCACGATTACCAAAAAACTCAACTTGCAAACTGATACGTAATACATACACTCTTAGAGGGCATAATTACGTACCTGTCACGCCCATTGTTTACTGTGAAGGGTATTTAAAATTTAGCCCAAGCCAAGTTTAGTTTTCCTACTTGTTTTTATATTTTTTTTTTACTCATTATTGGTATGTATACTAAGTTTGTCATTCTATTTACAACACCCTGGAGGAGGGCAATAATGTCATCTCAGCTATATATTGCTTCACTTTTTAATAAAAGTGAGACCAATAGATCTAAATAAAATAACCAAGTCCTTTTAACAGCCGCAGTCAATAGAAAACTTAATAATTTGCTTATCCTGTAAAGTTTTGTGCTACGTGATTTATTGTTCAACTTTATCTCATATCGAATAACTACGTATTTGTGTGTGTTGTGAAAGCATTACTTTCCTTTATTTGATATTTCGAGTATGTTTCTTCTCTTATCTCTCTGTGGGGTTGATATTACAAAGTTCAAGTTCAATGTTCACATAAATGTTTATTGCCATTAGTTTGCATATTAAGTGTTAACATGATCCGAGATTAATTTCATTTTATGAGTGAATATAAGACCAACGTGCCCAGTGCGTTTTGCACTTTTAATGGCTGTTAAAGTTTTATTTTATTTTACCGCAACGGTTCGAATTCTTCATCAGAGTAAGCGTTTTGTAGACGTTCTGTTGTACGAGTCCGCCTTTTTTTGCTTAATATGTGAAAACTGACATTTTCACTTGTCCAATGTCCCACTCTTTCAATAATATTAAAAAGGCTTAAAGTAAATACGATTGCTTCTATACTTTATAGCATTGCGTCACTAAGCAAACTCATAAACACTTTCAAGAACATTTAATACCCTACATCACTAATTGTACTAAAAATAATTCAGAGGGACCAGTGCGAGATATTGTCATTTATGTTAAAACATATTAAAAATGCGATTTCTTGGCATATATAGACTTCCACAATAATAAGACCTAATATGGGGAGGGGTTCTAAAAATGGTTCAATTCGGTCCATTTTCAATAGGGTTCATCTCTGCGCCAATATATCAAATTTCACCAAAATATCTCAAAAAACGCAACCTTTGTATGGACGGAAAGACATTCAGACAGACATGGTTAAATCGATATTGGTATAGGGTATAATAATTGAATAGGTGAAAACTGTGCCTGCGCCCTTAAGCATTTGAAATGATAATAATTGCTATTGTAATTGTATGTGGAAGCAAGGCAGATAATCGAATATTTTGCTTGGTCGACACATGCACTGACTTCGTATCTTGTAAGCGAATACATACATATAAACTCATACTTTATATATGAATCTTAACATTTTTTCTATGCAGCAATAATTTTGTATCTTTTGGTATGCATTTGTGCATTATTGTTTTTAGATCCTGAACTACTTTTGTGAATAAAGAATTCAGGCCAAATCTACGCACAAAGGGTTGCAAGTCGAGTGGTACGTTTAGTCTACGTTTTTGTGGTCTGTCTATTATCCGACCATGTTCATATTTGGTACATTGATGGATGTGATGAATGGAGTAATTATTTGTAGATGCGTATGAAAAATTTCAACTTCTTCGCTCAATTTTTATAGCAGATAAATAGATTTTTGTCGATTGTGGGTGTGTCTCTTGACAGATAGTGATGTACGTGCAAAAATTAGACACGGACATACTTGTCTAGATCGACCGGGTTTTTGATATAGATCAAGAATTTATATACTTTGTAGGATCTCTGATGCCTTCTAGTGGGTGATTTCATATTTTATACATTCACATGGTGATCATGAGTCGATTGGTTTAATAAGGCGATGTAGGGTGTATTAAAAAGGGAAATAAGCATGAAATGTTTGTGTAGTACTTTGCAACTACATTCAGCAAAGAAATGTTTAAAAGGATTTCCTATCTGTGGTACATCACTGTTGCCACAAGAGTGTATTTCCATATTTATCTACGACCAAATAATAACGCTTGGCGTTTTCACAATGTAATCAAAAATTACATTTGAAGTGTAAACAATTACAATAACAACAAAGTATTTAATGATGATTTTAAGAAGAGAAATCACAGGACTGCTTAAGAAATCTACAAAGCGATGACGAACTTCACATAAAAATGCCAAGGAGCTGAAATTTTGTCCATATATGAAATAATTTTAAGTAAAATCGGTGTGCAGTCGCACCCACAATCGAAGATCTATACAGCAGCCTTCAGTGTAGAATACAAATTACGGTGGCTGCCCTAGATTTGACGTACGCCTAATGTAGCCTTATGTACTTGTACTTGTTTCATTTTAGAATGGGGAAATGATGAGGAGGGTGTAGAATTGATTGTTGGCAAGCAGAAAACAGCGTGTTTTGTGAGCCAACAAAATTTTCTGTAAACATTTTAATCCATAATTCAAAAGATGTGGCAGACAATTTAGAAGATAATATTGCCCGTTTATATTCTCCTAGCATACATTCACGCCGGGCTGATACAGTATTCGTCTGCATTATATAGTGTGCTGTTGAATGTGTTGGTATGCAACAAACCACAGTTAATGTTGACTTGAAAACTGCCACAGAATGAAAGCCAGAAAGTAGCTACATACACACATAACACACGCAAATGGTTTATCCGGACCAAGTAAGACAGCGCCGCACAGTTTGCGGCTTATACGCAAGTACATATATGGAGATAATGATGAGGGCAAGTATCATCTTAAACAGTATTACTCTATGCGATGCGATGATGTTGTCGGTTCTTTGCTGCCATCACATTTAATGCTTAAACATTTGTGCTTGTGGTCTGTGTATCACACTCCTTTTAATAGCACATTAACGCTTTCAATTCGTTGAAAGTCAAATTAGCATTAAACGTAAATAATTCCACTACCACGCTCCACCTTTGTTCTTTTCCTTCTCGTTTATATTCGCATAGTTTGTACGTTGTACGCTGTTCATTGTGGTGTAATAACTTTTAACAGTTAAGAGTCGAATTGTCGCTTTTGTTCTTGCTATGTCCCGGTTATCTGTTTTCAGGCAATCGCTGATAATTGTTGGTGTGTTTGTTATTTTTACGCTTTAGTGATAATTCCTTTACTATTTCCCCACAGATACATTCAAAAGATACGGTACATAATAAACTTAATTGCCTTTTAATCTGACATCTTTGGTGTACGCATCATAGTGACATTTTGTGGCGTAAGTCTATTTTCTCTCAAAAATTTTATGCAAAAGATTACAAAGTTTTGTTATACAAATGAAGGTAAATTGATTTTGAAATAAACTGAAAAATGTTTGATTTTATTGATTAGATTTGACTTCATATTTTGAATTACTTTCAACAACAACATAGTATTTATTTTACTTATTTCGATAGAATCGAACAGTTTTTTGCCGACCTTACAAAGGGTATAACGGTACCAAATTTCAATTTCAATTTTCAAACGTCAGGCTCATTTTAATATTTGAAAAACAGACAAACAGACTCGTGGCCAAACGTGAGTGCAAGGATTGTGAAGTACTATTGAAAGGTGCAAATGGAATGACAAACTTTAAAACCTCTTAAAACTCAGGGCTTAAAAGTATTGTCTAATAAAACCATGGTAATACATGGTGCCAAACACCTCAATAACTCAGCAGAAGACAGTACATTTAATCTTAGATGTCGCATAATTCCGAAACGATCTTTAACTACGTTCTTTATATTTTTAAAAGACGCCGCAATGGTCTGCATTCCACGCTCTCCAATTTGGTCTAGGCCATATTTTGTTTTTGTACTTGTTTGGCGT
The DNA here is from genome assembly GCA_963978525.1 of Ornithomya fringillina. Taxonomy (NCBI): domain Eukaryota; kingdom Metazoa; phylum Arthropoda; class Insecta; order Diptera; family Hippoboscidae; genus Ornithomya; species Ornithomya fringillina. The sequence continues at coordinate 24,621,413 of OZ021691.1, forward strand.
CGTTACTATCGGTCCCTGTATTAAAACCAGATGGTCTTCGGGCATAAAGCCCGTCTATATTTTGGAGTGATTTTTGCATTCTTGCCCTATAAAATATTGTTAATATATGTTTGATTACTCACATACCTCCTCAATAATCAGTGATTTATATATGTACACAAATATATTTACCGACTCCATATCTTATCTAGGATTTTCAAAATAACAATTTTTATTTTGGATGAGATTAGCACCCCAAATATTTATACTTATCTATCTTGTAAATTCAAATTTATCAACTTTTCGAAAAAAGATAGAATATCAACACAAAGCGATTTATTTTCCATTACAACAATTACAAAGACTCTATTTAGCTTGGGTCTCATCTCTAATACTCTCCGCTTCTACGTCCATACACAAACGATGGACATTGCACGCTCTCTACAGTATTTTTAACGTATTAAATAACAAGATAAATTCTGTGCTAAATAGTGTCTCTCTGTTATTTTACCAAGACCCTTTTCTAACATATCGATGGACGCCCTAATTAGAAATAACTTCATAAGTAAATTTTTCTTAGCTACGAGAGATTTTTGTCAATTGTAGGCATGGCTTTAAACAGATTTCGCCCAGATTTCGTGCGTGGAGAATAAATTAAAATTTTTATACAAAATTTCAACTTAATATCTCAAAGTGTACGATCGCGAGCAGGCAGACGTATATCTAGATCGACTCAGGTTTTGATGCTGATTAAAAATGTATATATTTTGTAGAATCTCCGAGGCTTCCTTCTTCCTTTCTTTAGTAATTATATGAGAGTTTAACTTACGCAATGAAGGATGCTTAAATTTCAGACTACAAAAATTATTTTTGAAATATTCCAAGTCAAACGTTTCTATTTGACGCACCTAATAATTGCTTTACGGAGGATTGGTGGTCAGCGGTAATTATGTTCAAACATAGTAATCATACAAGAATACATTGTATGAGTCATTACTCAAAACAGTCGTGTTTTACACATAATAGGCCGAGTGAAATTTATTATCCTCTTGCAGTGGGGGTGTCGTGATTTTTATATTTAATTTTTACGTTTAATTTAAAGAAACCAGCACTACTTCACGCCGAAACGACGTGTAAACCCATTTCTTTTTATATGCTTTCCCTCTCTTTCGCAGTTTCCATAATAAAAACTGATTTTAATGATGACCACAAACGTGCTAAACTGTTTTTACGTTGTTGGTTTTCCATTTTTGGCTTCAGGTGCCAGCTGAAAGTATCGAAATTAACTTTTATTTTCCACAAAATAAATTTGATTTCCATTCACTTCATCCCTTAAGACAAACGCGAAACAGAACAAAGTGAATAATGGAAGTTTGGCTTAACGACTTGGGTAGTTTCTTAATATATTTCATAGTCAACAATTTTACAGACATCCTAATAATTTCCTCTAATTTCCTAATTTAGAATTATCTATTATTATATAAAGAATGAAGCTGCCTGTTGATTGAAGCTGATAGAAGATATTAACAATCGGCTAAACCCCAACTTTGGACCTTCGCTACGAGGTTTCATCAGTAGCCATCCAAGTTTTTGTCGTAGTTTGCAATTTTGGTCAATTTGTAAATTAATTACTGATTAGTGAATGTTCTAGAAACCTATAACGTAACAATAAAGCATATGTGGCTTATTTTTTGAAAATCACTCAAGAGGCGTAACAACTAATAAAAATAATTGGATAAAAAACAAATGGAAAAGGCGTCGGACGCATAGGTAAAGAGAGAGAAACAACCCCAATATATACAAAAAAAAAAATGTGATATAATGAAACGATTCCTCCTTACACTCCATCCAATGGAACTATATATGGGATGAAGTGAATGGTGCTTCTCAGATAATGCGGTGCTTGCTTTAATTGTTGTCATTAATATTAAGTGGATTATAATATTATGGCCTAAGATATATAGTAGGAGGTAAAACTATCTTTATTTAAAAAATATTAAAACCAGACAAATAACATAGACAGTACAATCATTTTATTTCTCTGCCACCTTTACTCAACATTTTCTTTCTATTATTAGTTTTTATATACATATTATTATAAAAACAAGTAAAATATTTCATATATTTCGTTAGAGAGAATTTTGTTTGCGACAGAAGGAGCTTTATACCACGAACAAAGTGCGCTAAGATTCTCATCACTAAACTTGCGTTCTTCCGACTAAATTTTGTTGATGAGTTGACAGTTTGCCAACACAACGCCGTCAGCTTTAAAAAATTCAGCCTTGAAATAGCTGATCTAATCTCCCTTTGCAATGTCGTTACCAGCAATCGTTAGTTCTAAGCTCAAATCTCCATCTCCTTCATCGCTTTCGAGCCACAAATTAGAGAAGTGCTCTCCCCATAACCAAGGTTACTTCCAGGACATTTGTGATTAGATTCCCGCCTTTCTCTTTTACAGAGAAAAAAGGTGTCACCTTTGGGTAGAATTTTAGGGTTTCATTCCTTTCGCTGTGCATCTCGATTACATCTAGCTGCAAGCTGCTTCCAAATCGTAAGCTTCAGCTGTCTGTGTTGACCCTCAAGTCAAGTTTATTTTTTTTCGGTACAATTGTATACGAATTTCAAATAAAAACTCTTTCAATATAATTGTATTCAACACCCCCTCATGTGGCATCAGGGGGTTGAAACATGATTTTTTACTACGAATTAAAAAAATAATGTGTGCAGGTGTATTGTACTCCAACTTTTATGAAACAACATGAAAAGGTAAAAATATATAAATTTGCAAAAAATCTAGCACTACGTAGTACGTAATCTATTTTTTCGATTGTGGGATTTTGTACATTGTAGATATGCCTATTATTCGTCCACGCCTATTTTCAGCATACAAAAAGCACATGTGCACACGTATATATGTAATTTAACGCAATATTTAGCTAAGAAGCAAGCAAAAAATGTATGTCTGACTAACGCCGAATCTGGTGTGCCCCGCACATTTTTATTTAAATCCTCTGTAGTCCTTAATCGTTGACCTCTACTAAGATAGAACTGAATGATTGTGCCGAGATACTGAAGGAAATGATGACAATTTAATTATTAATCACTGAAATTCTTCAAATTGGTTTTAAGCTTGTTTGTTTATTGACCTTGGAACGACGCTTATCTTTATTTAAAAAAAAAACAACCCCTTTTATGGCAAATCACACTTACACATGTCGCATTTGTTTTGAGGACTATGAATGTTCGTTGCGATGTTGTCATAAAAGCTTGATGGTGCGCAACATATGAAATGGAATAAAAGTTGCAAGTGGGATGACCTTTACATTAATGAGCAGGATACAAAAATTCATTACCAAATATTGTCAAAAAATTTTGAGATTTGCGATTTGCCATATAAATACCATTCTAGTTGGACCTTATATATATGGGGAGGGGTTCCCAAACTGGTCAGAGATCCGGTTCATTTCGAGTAGGATTCTCCTTTGGCCAAAACATGTCCTTCCCCACAATTTGTGGTGCAGGATATAATTAGTGGACCTTACGTAAAATAAAACAACTTTTACGAGTACAGATTCAATTTTTATTCAACTCAAATTTTCAAAAGTTGTAATTAATAAATTATCACAATGCCCGAAAGAAAATAAATCGGCATCTAAATCCACTATCGATTCCCTTTAGGATTCATTTATAGGTTCTGATAAGCTAGAAATAATGTAACGCTACTCATATGTATATTTGTGTAAATGCGGGAAATGATTAAATAAACTATAAACGAATAAACCTCTCCGGCCTCGTTATTTTTTCTCCTACATGTGGTATTTCTTTCTTCTCTTCTACACGTTAGATACAGTTTACATTACATTTTGGTTTGATTGCTTTTTTTTCGTACCGTTTTACTGCTTTTGCAAGTATTCATCAAACAGATAAATAGCCAGGGAGGGATCCTGTTGATTCATAAGTTTCGACAAATCGTTGGCATATCCAGACAATTTTCGTACAGTTTCAGCTTGAGAAGTTAAAAACTTCTCCTCAATATATTGTGCCGTTTCGGGATCACGTTCCGTAGAGTGCATAGAACGGGTATGAACGTGGATGGCCCCATTCGACAATTGCTTCTCAATATCCAAAGCCATAGCCAAGGAATGCAATTCGTCAACTTCCAATTGTAATTTTTCTTGAGTCACTCGAGCGGGACTCTCATGTCGGGTATTAAAGTCCGCTTTACCACCACGGCGCGTTATATGTTTGATCAGGTCAATTGTTTGATCAAATGAACGATCTGAGAGATCCTTGTATAATTTTTGGAAACCAGGACGATTTTTCATGTAAGAATTGAAATGAGTAGACAACAATAAGTAATCATAAGATTTGGTTAGTTGCGAATTAATATAGGCTTGGATTTCAGGTTCAATATGATCGACACCGCCATACCTGGCATTACAAATGGATTTGCCTATTAGAATAAGAGAAGTGGAGGAGAAAAATGTGATTGCGATTTAAAATGAAACGATTCATATACATATGCATTGTGCTCTTACTTTCACTAGCAAACATTCCCGTTAGAGCTTGTGAAAATAACAGAAATAACACATCATTACATACAATTTTAATTCCGTATAAAGAAATATTTCATAACATTTCCTAGACATATTAACCTATTGCTATTGTAAATATATGTCTAGAGAAATGTTTGTTAGTGGAATATTCTGCTTTAATAAAATTAAGCCACTTATTTTAATATTTAATCTATGTTAACATACCAGAAAGAGTAGATGATGAACAGGCTCTCACCACATTGCTGTGACATACCTCCTCAGCTGTAACAACAGCGCAATATGCCAAAAATGCAACAACAATGAAATATTTCATGTTTGTTTGTCTAAATTAAATTGCAAAAAGAAAACAAAAATTTTATTTATAGTCTATAACAATACGTAAAATTCTATCTTGTAAACAAATTTCATTTGACAAATTTTTCAAAGAAATACTTGTAAAATAACGAGCTTGCGAGAGTAAGCACACGAGTGTTTTTCGATTAAATTTATTGATTCGTTATTCACGCAGGGTGCAGACAATTATTGTAAAATTTCACAGAAAATATTTTCAAATACTAGCCATTAAAATTAATTTTATATTTTTCCACGTACTTCTTTTATATACCAATTTTTTACACTAAAAACGCTTTAATATTATTATTTCTTTAGAATATACACAAAACCAACTTGATTAACTGTTACTTCTCGACTGTGTATTCTACTGTCGTGCATATTAGCTGATATATCAATATTCGTGCTCACATACACTTTAGTGCAGTACGGCTCATGCTCTCTGAATTTCTCTAATAGATTAATAACAAAGAACTACACACACTTTTTAGTGGATTAAATGAAACAATATGGCTGCCACATTACAAAGAGAGTAAATACAATTAATTTCTTGTGGTGGAGTGTGCGAAAGCTGACTCATGCTGCTTTACAGTTTCATCACAAATTGCGATTCTACAATAAAAAGATTTTTTACAACGTGAAATGTTTATTGTTATTATATATTTTTCTAAATTTCAGAATGTTCATATGCAGGCATAGTTCTCCTTTAAATGCGTAAATATATATTATTTTTTACTAACTATATTAACAATATGATTGGTCGACTTTTGACATTAACAGTACCTAAGTATTTTCTAGAATGTTTTAGAGTAATCGCGTTGTATAGATATTGATCCCTTTACCCCTATTTATTCTTATATATATAATTACTTATGACCTATATATTGCTGATAGATATGTGATAGACTTTTGATTGAGTGATGTATCAAATAAACGCAGTTTTAAATGAGTATTAGCTGAAATTACAGCATTTAATATGTATACGTATTTATTTCAGATAGAATGGCAACTCTTATCGAGAAAAATTTCCTTCCAAAACAATACCGTACACAACAAAAACAATGCTTGACCTCAAAGGCTGTGGAGAAATGCGTATTTATATGCATGCATGTACGTAATCGGACGCCATTATACGCCATGTTTTATGATAAAATAACAGAGAGATGGAGCGCAGTTTGGCTTCGTGTGATTTTTCTATGTTTTTAATTTAATATATAAAATACATATACTTGGTATACTTTTACAGTTATGAACTTAAATTAAAAACGCATCTAGTAAAATTTTACTTCCCAAAGGAAATCAACAGAAATTAAGAAACAAATCGCCATATTAAATAAACTGATAAATAAATTTACTCACTGAGTTATTTTGAGAGATTATTTGGATTAGTCTCTTTGCTCTCTGCTTTAGTATCTATTTAACAGTACACCACTACGTAGAGCTAGACAGTTTGTAATTCTTCATATAGTGAAAACGACGAGTCGTAAACTGCGGTAAATTCTTAAAAAATATAATAATAAAAATAAGGCTGTTATAAAACAGTCAAATGAAACGTAAATCTTTCTTTGTTTCGAAAGCATAAATATTTAAAAAAAAAAAACGCCTTCTATGCCAGTGCGTATAAAGGTTGTGTCAATTACAATCAATCAACAAATAAAGACAAAGAGATATCTAACGTTTTGTAAAAAACAAAATTTCCCGTAGCGGCCATTATTTTATTTCGCAATAATTTGTGCAAGTTTTCTGCTTTTTATCTAAACAATTATAGAATAAATAAGACTATACAACGGGTCTGTGATTTTTCTTGAATATATTAACAAAGAAATCAATATGATGAAATTATTCTTAACAATTCTTTTGGTGGCTTTGGCCGTTCAAACTATAACTTGTGAAATGAAGTGTAAGTACCAAAATTTTTTTCCAACAGATATATCATAAAGCGCATGTGTGTTCGTAAGTTTCTTAAGGAATAATCAAATATGTAAAAACTGTAAAGGAATATATAAAAAAAAAGAAGACTCAGATTCTCTTTCTAATATATAAAATGAAAGTGAGAATATTGTTGGGTCACGCCAATCTCTAGACACCCTCGGCTTGGATGCAAATTACAGTTGTTGCAATGATTAATATTTTTAAGCAAGTATCACATTTTTGTGGGCGAGGTTATTATACCATTCCTCCATTTTTGTTAAAAGAGATAAAAAACGAACGGACAACGTCACCCCGACTTATCAAACCGATCCAAAGGAATTTTGTATGAAAATTAAAAATAGGTAGGTTTTAGTCGAGATCTTTATAAATCGTGCCATGTACATGCAATCCAAATCAATTTATATAGGTCTTGATTTGATTGCGACAGATCTATCAATAGGTAGATACACGTATCTCTCGTTTTGCACGTTTTCGATCTTGCACGGTTTTTAAAATCGAAATAAAAAAGAAAAATCTTTCAACATTATTTTTCTTTTACTAATTAACTAATTTTGACTGCACGCGAATTCATTTCTACTTAATTATATATCTGGTAACACTTCAGACGTATGCGTGCTTTATTTCAGACTTTTTTCCTAAAAATACAGCAAACTACGACGAAAATCAATACAGCAAATGAGGTACAATATTTTTTTTTTCTATGAAATAGATTTATGCTTTTTTCCATTTTACAAATGAATTTAACTATTTTTATGTGTTCTATGATTTTTTTATATTTTATTAAGTGTGTTAGTTATATTTTGTGTTCAATAAATGTCTAAAAAAGGCTTATATATAGTCATTTTCGTTTTACACGGTTTTTCGAAATAAAAATTATATTTTCGAAATACACGGTTTTATCAGGAACGTATCTACCGCGTAAAGCGAGGGAGCGAGGTGTAGAATAAAACATATATATAAAAGCTGCTGAATATAAAAGTTTTGGAAAAAACAACCTTTGCCCTATGTTTGTAATCCAGTTGTTTTGAGTTTTAAAATTACTGGATATTTTATATTGAGTGATGCCAAGGTTTCATTGGCATAGACATAGACGATATAGACTTTAGCCGCTCAATTGCCCAAGATCTATGTAGTTCTCGGCTAAAATTCAAGTTTTCAATGTTAAACAATACAGCAGCAAAGTTTCTTTATTGCCTCTACCATCAGCTGCTCCGTTTCTACATATAATCTCTGAGTACGTACTTCTCTCCCTCTTTCATTTCTAGACAATATTACATGATTTTGATATTCTCTCCCAGAGTTATTTCTCTCGTATTTTTATTCTCTTGTAAGTTTTGCACACGAAATAAGTTCATAAACAATCTGTAAATATATGATTGATTATACAGCAATACAGTAAAAACAATAACATGAAAAGATAAGCTGTATTCCTAAATAAAGTAAAAAATAAATGACTTGGGACAATTTTTTGCACACGGCCAAAATTTCGACTCTAATCGTAATTAACAAATAACGAAAGCAATGTTGAAAATCGTGATCGTTGATAATTTCATTGGTAACCGATTTACTATATATGTACACATTTATCTTGGACACAGTAATACTTTTACCACTTATTGACGACAGTCATGTGACATACGTAAAGTTTTAAATTCTTTCTTTGTTGATAACGCAAATGAATGATATTCATTTATAGTGTGTTAATGCAACCTCATTATTTGAGTACACAGTTTACATAAATACTAAGTTTATGATTCCATTTGGAACAATCCAATGTGACTAAATCTAATCACGTCCATCCGTCCGTCCGTATCATATGTTTAGTTGCTTTCTGGTAAACCGAAGAGGACTTTCCACTCCTAAAAGCTTTCCGCACGTCTGATTCGTCTTATCTGAATGGGTTGGGCCGGTTGGTGTACCAAAAATTGTGATACGTATTAAACTTGACAGAAGTATTGGTCGTGCTTGCTCAATTATTAAAAAAAAATCTGAAAGTCTATCATACTATATAGAATTATTAACACTTTCATTGCCATCACACAAAAACAATTCCGAAACAATTCACGTGGCAGTGAAGGTTTTAATAATATGCTTTAAAATACGATAAATATTTATTTATAAAGTGCATTTTTTACACCCAATCTACTTAGAAAAAATTGAAATTACAATTACAAGTAAGACTCATTTAGGACAACGCAATAAATAAAGAAGAGTCTGTTTTTATATCCAATACATTACTGACTCAGTTCACCTTAAAAAATGAGAAAATATTTAAATTATTTTGTATGTATCCTTTGAGGTTGTAGAGATTATTGAATTTATATAAGATATAATTTTAATGGAAAATATGTTTTTTGTTTGGATTGATTTTATTAATACGTTTTATTGATATTCTTTACTTGAACTAACCTATTACTTACTAGCTTAACAGGGTTCTGTTAAAAACTTTAGTTTGTGTCTCTTCTAGTTAAATTTGTATTTATCTTCACACGCTCTTTTTTTTTTTAATTAAAAAAGGAGAATAACGTGAATTCAGTATTTCGCATAAAAATGCGAAGATCACGCCCTCAATTTAATATTAATGATCTGAGGTGGTGGGTATTTGACGTAAGCTAAATATAAAGTGTTTACTCTCTATTATTGCCACAACTTATGTATGTTGGCGCAGATGGTTAAAGTTTTAATTGGGGAGAATGCGAAGAAATGCTTAAGAGAATTTTTAAATTTTTACAGGCTCCTTGGGCAATCCAGATTTGCCAACAGAATGGATAGATTTACGCGGCGACTGCTTAAAAGCTATGCGCGACCAAATACAAAAAGAAATCGATGCCTCATACACCTACTTGGCAATGGGTGCCTACTTTTCGCGTGATACCGTTAATCGTCCCGGCTTTGCTGAATTATTCTTCAAGTCGGCCAAGGAAGAGCGCGAACATGGTTCCAAACTCATTGAGTACTTGTCGATGCGTGGTCAACTAACCGATGACGTTACTGACTTGATAAAAATTCCGGTAAGAACAATGAATTCCGTTCATTAATATTTAGATGATTTGCCATGTTTACTTTTATATTCCTTTTTTCATGTATTGCATTGTATTATTTTGTGTATAGACTGTTGGCAAGCATGACTGGGTAAGTGGTGCTGAAGCCCTGGAAGACGCTCTTCGTTTAGAGACTGAAGTAACTAAATCCATACGTAAACTCATTCAGACCTGCGAAAGGAAATATAATTACTATCATTTGGTGGACTATTTGACCGGTGTGTACTTGGAAGAGCAATTGCATGGTCAACGCGAGTTAGCGGGCAAATTGAGTACACTTAAGAAAATGATGAACAATCATGGCGAATTGGGCGAATTCTTGTTTGACAAGGACTTGTAAAATGCCAGCCCATCTGTAATAGATATTATATTCACCCGGCATAATATCCCGTATTTTGAGATTTTTGTTTTTCGCATATGTCATATTTTCTCTATTCTATATTACAAAGAGGAATACTCTGTGAATCGTAACATTCTGTGAACTGTGCTTTTATAAAATGAATATGAAAACCAAATATAATCAAAGACACTAGTATTGAATTGTACAATGAAATAAAAGGATTTGTAAAATAAATATTTAAAAAATGGCCACAACATACATATGCAGCACAGTATCTAATTCGTTCGCGGGGCTTTCGTTTAAACTTGTTATGAATACTTTTTCGTAGACTTTTTCACTCTAGTTGTGATACTTCTGCAAGTTTTTAAACATACTCAAGTGTGTGGAGTACACAATTCATAAGACGATTAACTATGTAGTGTATACATTGAATGCTTTGATTCAGTGGAATTAAATTTATTAAAATTAGATGATAAAATAATTTGCTTACTTCTAAATGAAACTTAATTTTTGTCAATTAATGATTTGCAGAAAAGTGTAAAATAAATGAAATTAAAACAAAAGCTTGCTTACTGTACTTTACGGAAGTTAATTTATTACGTAAGTGCACACAACAATATAAACACATGTAGTGCAAATAGTTTTGCCTGCTTTCGAAACGTCTGCCATGATGAAATTGTAATCTACCGAATGGAAAAACAAGAAATGACGAACCTATAACCTATAACGGAACCGCGCACCTGCAATTTTTTACAAAATTTTGCGACTATAAGAAAACGAAGGAAAATTTAGAGTCCCGTGACGATGTATGTATACATCGAAAGGCTCTTCGTTGTGTACTATTGCTACCATAACGCATATCCTAGAAGACATAAAAGTAAAATGTATGCACGTGTGTAATGTTAATGGTAATGCATTAAAAAAGGGAATCATCTGCAAAAGTGTCCTACTTACTCCATAACCTTTTTAACCAAACACATACTAGAGATTTCGTAATCCTTAGATAAGTAATATAAATGGAATGTCCATTTGTTGCAGATTAACAAAGAAACACAAGAGAATGACGAGCAGTAGTGGAAGGTACAGAATAATCAATTTGTTGGCACAATTATGAATTGTGAATTTTTTCATTGTGGGCGTGGCTCTTGACCAATTTTCCCCTTTTTAAATAACGACCTGCGTGCAAAAATTAAAAGTGCTTGCACAAAATTTCAACTCAATATCTCGAAATTTACGGCCGTGAGTAATAATGCCAACAACAGACGGACACACGGACATACATGTCTAAATCGTCTCAGTTTTTGACGCTGATCAACAATATATATACTTTGTAGAATCTCTGACATCTCCTTCTGGATGTTGCAAACGGAGGAACAAACTTAGTATATTCTCATCACTAAGGCGGTAAGTATAATTAGACTGACCATGAACCGATTTTACCCACACGCACGGACAGAAGGGCTAAATCAACTAATCAACAGATGATTGATGCTGGGCCAAGAATATATACACTGCATGTGTGGGTGTGGATAGTCTCTTTTTGCCACTTACAAACATGTGATACAAACCAATATACCTCCGTATCATAATGATGGTGGTACAGATGTGCTAAGTAACTAAAATACTTACACACAACATACATAAACGTACGGCCAAAGATTACAACACTACTACTGCCAGTCCTCTTACTTTCATATTACTTTTCCTTATGCACTCCTGGTATATTACTTTGATAATCTGAGTTTAAAATAGTGTAATGTGTGGAGTAGAGTGCGGTGGTTTAGAGTTGTATGACACTGAAAAAAGTACTTCATTATATTTAACAACAACAAAAATTACCCTTGAAAGGATTGAATAGCATATCAGACGCATCAGTAACACAAGACAGATAGTAGATACAAAATACGTGTGATACGTGCAAAAAAGTAACAGCAAGATATATGACAACAACAATTTATTTGTAAAGAAAAGTTTTTGTTGTATGCACTATATAAATACTTAGTATACTCTTGAAAAGGTTTTAACACTAAAGGAGCAACTTTTCTAGAGAACTACAAACAGGCAGGCAGCACCTTCGTCGCAGTGTTAAACAGTTAATATCAGAAAAGCAAGAATAAATCAAGTTTGGCCAAATATTTAAAACCCTCTACGTCCATAGGCAAATAGTGGGTGTGGCATATAGCAGATTACGTCCTCTATAGGTTATGTATTCCGTATCAACAAACGATTCGAATTAAGCCTTTATTGTGTGAATTTTGGGTGTGCCCTTTAACTGATGCGCCCATTTTTGGCACGTCGATGGATGTCATAAAATTTAATTTCATTTTTGTAGATGTATAAGATTTTTGTCGATTATAGACGTGCCCCTTGATCGATGTAATTATATTTGTAGAGAATTTTCAGCTCAATATTGCAGCCGTGAACATTCCAATTATCAGGCAGATACACGGAAGGACATGTTTAGTTCGTTTTCATTTCAATACTTAACAAGAATGTGTAAACTTTGTAGTTGGCGAGGCTTCCTTCTGGGTGTTGCAAACCGAATAGCAAACTCAGTATGCCCTCATCACTGAATAAAACGATGTGAGATGTCAGGTTTTCGTAAGCAGGCAATGTCTGCTTTTAAATGTCTTAACTTGCGCATTTTTTAAAGAAGTGTAAAAAATGTGAAAATGTGAAGCAATTCTTAGCTTCAGTCGTTAGAAAAAGTACACAGCAGAGTAAAAGAAATATTGTGTCAGACGCGTGGTAAGCATATCTTACGTACGTCTTAGTGCTATGTGACCGGGGGCTGAGTACTGAATATTGCAAAGTTCACCGGAATAAAGGAATCCAAACACACTTAATAAGATTGCTTGACGGGTTAAATGTTAGCAGCTGGCACTCTCAGAAAGCCATCCCATTCAGGTTCACACATCCTGCTGCACACAAGGGCTTTCACATCTTTTCTATTAGTTTTTATATCTTATTTATTGTAAGAGGTGCAGCTGAAGTTATTTGTAAATCCAGTGTCGTTTTATGGAAGATAGTTGTGGCATGGTTCACATTTAACCAAAGTTTCTTCTTTTCTAATTCATTTAAAAAACTTTTAAATGTTTCCGTTTGAGCGGAAGTACGGAGTTCTCTAATTGTTATAAAATTAAGATTTGTTATGATTTGTTTAAGTCCATCAAAAGATGCAACAACGTTGGTGTTAAGTTGTTAAAACAAATGTATTGTAAAACGTCGTCGAGTTTGATTCTGATGAAATTGGAACCGGCCCCTCCGGTTAGAAACGAACATTAAAATTGAGTAAGGTTACAAAGTATTGAAATTGTTAAATCAACATGAGATGCAAGAAGAATTTTTTATGTTCTTAGGTGTGAATGCTTAATTTATTAAAACGGTTTGTAACATTCAGGAACATGTTACAGATATCCCTCACAGTGTATTCTTCATCAGCATTAAACCATGGAATAAAAGACAAATCGGCAGTTGACTATAAAACTGAAACAGAATGTATTGCGGACGGCGTTTTACTCAGGAATTCCATTAATTTATTATTCGTCCACGTGATTGCCGGTCATAACCCTAAAGTGGTGAGAGTCCAAGATTTGAAAAAAAAAACATTCTTCTAAAAAACATTATTTACTTGTTTACTTGGTTTGAGACGCCACATGAATAAACTGTTACGGAAAACAGTGTTGGTTGAGTATTGGTCGTTATCCCCCATTTAGGTTGCGTAGGCAAGCAATTGTCGAAACGGAATGTTTACATTGGGCATTAGTGTTAAAATATTTAAAGAAGGACGTGTTTTGCGGACAGCGCTTAGAAAAGGGTCACAGCATCAGTCCCACATGTAACATAAAAAGAAGAATTTACTATTCGATGTAATTTATCATAATTGTACGCATGTACTAAAAGGAAAACGTGATGACAACTGATTGACTTTTCTAGTACCACATAAATGTTTAAAGGATATCGCACTACTGTAAAAAGCACTTTATTGTTATTGGAAATCTTGAGTTTGAAAAAAACTTTTCATTTTAAAAATGATCAATGGTTAGCACACTAGTGTGTTGCTTTAAATGTTGTTGTAAAATTTATTTCTGCCAAATTTTATGGTAATTCAAAAGAAGCATTATTCAAGATTAAAATAACATGTTCCGCACTTTTTCTTTAGCATCCGCAGTTTCTACCAACAACACATTTGACATTTGGCATCATTAATCTCACAAGAGAATATGACATGTAAATACACATACTGCGTGTTTGTGTGAATGTGTCAACATGTCACATTCTTACTTTATGTTTTATGCGAAGATTTTCAACACATTTTTACGGGTGTCAGTAGATATCGTTGACGTCATGTATGTGAACGCACCGCATTGCACGGTAGTAATGATTCTAATGTCGCATTTGTTATTCAGCAAGTGCATAATAAATGCTTTGCGGTGACACGAGTGTTCAATGTCTCCCTTACAATAAACACTTTTAACAATATTGTTTAATTTTACGTAAAAATATTGTGTTGACGGAAGTTTTGTTAAGTTGAAAAGCTAAGAAGTTTACAAACGCCCATGAAGGGAATATAAAATAAAATTATACCGACCATCATTTGCAGAGCAGATCCCATAGAGTATATACATATGTATGTATGTAGGAAGTCGATGGACGGACGGACCAAAAGAAACTAAGTTAGCCATGTTTGTAAAAATTATATTAAAAATAAAAATACTTTAAATAAAAACAAGTCAAAATGTTATAGTCGGTCAAACTCGACAATGAAATACTCTACACCACTTGATATATTATTCAATTTAATTTTTTTCTTTGAAAAATAAAAAGTTTTATTCGTCTGTACTTACTTGTATTTTCAAAAATTCCAAAGTGATGCATGTCAGATAATTTTTTTTTGTTTACGAAATCAAAAAAAAATTTTTCTGGGGAGGAGTTCTAAAAATGGTCCGATCTTATCCATTTTTAAAAATGTTTTTCCTTGGGCCAATACATATTCTTGTACCGAATTTGATCAAAATATCTCAAAAAACAATAGGACCTCATATGGGGAGGGGTTCTAAAAATGGTTCAATCCGATCCATTTTCAATAGAGTTCCCCTTTGGGCCAATACATGTCCTTGCTCCAAATTTCATCAAAATATCTCAACAAGTGTGACCTGTAGCTTGCACACAAATTTAGATGGACAGACGGACATGGCTATATGGATTCAGATTTTGATTCTGAATCGATCGTTATATTTGCCGTTTAGAAGTTACAAACATATACCCTTCACCACAAGGTGATGCAGGGTATATATACTACATGTAAATTCTAATTTGGTATTGGGGTGGTGAGCAACCAACAAATCTTGGCTCAAGCCAAGCTCTGCAAGCTCTGCATTTGTTTGTTTTTGTTTGCTTCTTAAAATTGTCTCCTTACCGCACTAGCGACCATATTGAAAGCAATCGGGACAATTGTTTATTTCCTGAAATTTATAAATTTAAATCTTTATTCAAGTAATTTGATCGGTATTACAATATTTCATTAATTCCACTTGATTAATTATTAATGATTCTTGATAATAGTTTTCGTATAAAAGTTTGGGTTTAAATATAATTAATATTTAATGAAATGTTCTTTTATTGAATGCTTCTTACTATTTAATGGGTAATATAGTGTTGTGTGATGTACGTACGTTATGCGTACATAGTCTGGGAGCGCTGGTGTACTTACATAAATGTTTTACTTTTCAAAGATACATCGACGATTAAATGAATAAAGTTGTGTGATGTGTGATGTGGGGTGTTATCGATTTGGGTTTTATACTGAATGAGATAAAGTGTGATTCATATGATTAAATATTATATTTATTAGATGATAGAATGACAACAAATGCTTCTTTGGTTTTTCATTTATCATATAAAAAGTTTTTGTATATAAATAATGTTTTTGTTGTGTTTTATTCTGAGGTTGCATGATGAGAGGTGTTCCAAAGCAGACGATTACTATTTCGTATTTCGTATTTTGCGTTTTGCATAAAAAGATTTAAGTACTCTACGAAGAAAACTTGTTAATGCAAAACTTAAACATGAACTTCTTTGTGTGTGTGAATGATTTTCATTATATGTCGTTGGTTTAGGCGGAATATGCTACAAGGAAAGCGTTTAATTGCGTTGGTTATTTATTATCGTTAATGTTTTCAAGATCACTAAATTAACTAAAGTTTCGTATTTTTTTATGAAAAACGATTCAAGATGCGATTGAGCTGGAATAGTTCTTCTTGTAATAAATTCATTTGAATAATAATGGAGTGTCCGCTTATGAATGTGTGTGTGTGTGTGTGTGTGACAGTTTCAACTTGCACGATTCATTATTTATTCAATTAATTCAATTAAAAGTATTTGTTTTTTATTTTGCACCTCACGTGAAGGTTTCTCTCAAGTTTTACAGCTTTATCATATTTTATAAGTAATAACTCTTGTTGTTGTATATTTGTCAACCGTTTCCTTGGCCCGTTACTTGTTCTTTACGCCACATTTGTATTGTGTTTGTTTTGTTGCGATTGATCTATTTTCGGGCCTTGATTCACTAAACAATTTCTTCATTACATAATAAAAACAATTTGTACTTTCAAAAGGGGGGAGAAGGAGTGTTTGTATTTAGAAATAAAATTTTTCCGTTTTTCATTTTTCATTTTGTTTATATTTTAATTTATTTTTACTAGTGAGGGATTCAAGGATGTTGAGGTTCATGTTTTTGTATCAAGTGGTTGGTTTTTTGTTTTTGTAAAGTTAGTCTCACAAAACAATGGTTGATTATATGTTTAATTTCATCGTTACAAATAAAACAACTTTCGCTCCCTAATTTTCTCACTATTAACGAATTTAATGGTTTGCATTTCATATTTGCTTTGGTATCGTTATGCCAAAATCAGTTTCAATTTACTTTTTAGGATTGAAATAAAATAATATTTTAGCCGCGACAATTGTTGCGAATTTGAATTTCATGCAGTTAGACCAACCTTCGTGTACGTTCTTTTTTTATAAGTTGACACGCATTACAGACACTGTTAAAGGGAGCGTTTGGATTTGATCAAAATCTTGCATTTTCTTTTCGAAGATTAACACATCTCTTCATCATATTAGTTAAAATGGGTCGCAGGGAATGTCTCTACCAACTAAGATAATTTTTTTTACTTTCTTTTGCAATGACAATCTATCATGTGTACGTAATATGTCTGGAGTTTGTTACGTATTTGAATTGAATGAATAGTAACGTGTCCAACAGATTATTATCCGACGTCAACGCATAACGTAGTGTAAATACTTTATATCCACACGAAATTATTGAAAAAACTACCGAAAGTTGTGCTGTATAAAATAAAATCACCGCGACAAAAGTATAAAAATCGTACTTCCATAATATGCTAAAATGTTATTTTATTTCAATTCATTATTTACACCATGCATCATTTGTGGCATATATTCTATAATCAGTTCATGTGGGCGTTTGTAGCTCCTAAATGGCTATTGCCACACCCACCTTCAATTCAGAATGAAAATCTGAGTTTATTTAACCATATCTGTCTGTCTGTCCATGTAAATTTGTGTGCGGGCTACATGTTGCATTTTTTGAGATATTTCGCTGAAATCGAATCGGACTATTTTTACAATCCCTCCTTATAGAAGGTCCCATTGTAATGAAAGTCTCTATATGGCAAACATTTTCAATTCTCGCCGCGCATTTACAACCAAACAAATCAACTGTAGCATAATATAAAAATTTAATGGTGCAGGGTATTAAATGGTCGGCCTTGACCGACTATAACATTTTCACTAGTTTTTATACAATAATGTGCAGGTTAAGTTTATAAGTGATTATACGAAATGCAATAAATATTAGGTTTTAAATGATGATTAATATTTAGGAGTTGTGAGTGTGTGTGTGTCAGGTCCAAAAATGAAATTTTACTAATTTGAGAGGAATTCGAGTTACTCTCCAATTTTAATAATTGATTCAACACAGCCAGCAGTCACATTACTGCGTCCAATTTTCCCTCTAGTACATCCGTTATACGTACAGGTATGACTTTTAAATCGTAAAACAAAAACTTGAACACAAACAATTGGAAGAAATTAATAAGGAGCAAGTGTGGTTTGTATCAGATGTTAAGCTGCGATTCTCCAATTATCTTCTTGCTGTTCTTTACGCCCATTTTTTTATTACTTGCACTGTAGCAAAAACCATCAACATCACTTGCACTGACAATGAGTTGGAGAATCGCATAAATACACTTAAACCATTAATAAAAATATGTTTATCCGGTATATATAGTAAGCAATTACTTCCCGTTCGATAGTTCGTACATGTATGTATACATTATGTTATAAAGACTGTTACTTTAATGTGTAATTACTTCTAAATAAAAGCAAAGTCAGTTACAAGTGCCTTGTAACCGTATTTAGTATTATGAAATATTGTTTGTTTTTACAATTTATTGTTAGTGTTAGTGTTGTTTTTTATTACTGGAGAAACATCTACGTATGGGTGTGTGTTATGTATAACTAGGGTCAGGGACGCTTTATGTACATACGTAAAAAGAGAGCTTTTACCTGAGTTATACAATAGACGATTCGATCTATAAAACAAAAACTGAGCTCAACTTTTTTCCTAGTTCGTATCTAACAAAGCGTTCCCTTCCCTACCGAAGCATTTTTTCAATAATTAAGCAGCACTGACATCTGCCTTTTATGTTTCTTTTATTTAAGAAAAAATATGTGATTATTCTTATATAATTTGTATGCTAAATGCACGGTATGCTTATCAGATATATATTAAACTAAATGCAATCGTTTGAGAGATTTTGCTTTTTGTATATATTTATATATATATGGTATATGTGTATATATTAAGTAAAACACGCGAGATTACAAAAGTTTACGCTTAAGTGCAACTATATTTATTAATAAAATGCACCACCCTCTTATACGAAAGGTCGATGCGGTATAAATTGTAAGTGTAGATTACATAAACGAAGATACAAGCATCAATTAGGTATTATTATTATTATATCGTTCAAACAAACGGTTAAAGTGCTACATTTGAATTTGATAGGAATTACATGTTCTGTGATTTTCACAAATCATAAAAAGGATTTACCAAAGATTCCTTAAAATGCCGAATCAAAGCATTAATATGTGATGGAAGAGAACTACAATAGACGACAGGGGAATGTGTTTATGTTTAAAATTCATTTTTTTTTTTGTTTGTTTTTATAATTATTCGACTAATTTCTCTACTAACACAAAAGTACATGTATTATTTTCTAGAAATTTATCTCTTATTTAATACTTTTATTGTATACGTAAAAAATTGTTTATAAACTTGCATGGTACAAATATTAGAAAAACGTTTAATGGTAATTTGTATTCGTCTATGCGTTATGAGTTAATCGATTATATATATATGTAGACGTTGTCAAAACCGTTATATTTATTATATAATAGGTATATATGTATATGCATTATATATGTATGTATAAGAAAACAAAGATAAATCAAACAAACTATAAATTGTATCATGCGATAATTTTTACATGCAGCCACAAAAATTCTTTCATTTTTGCGGATATTCCGATTCTTTGAATTGCGTTTTTTTGAGCGCCACTCTTGCAATTTTATTAATAAAATTTTACAACACATACATGTATCGTTAATAAATTCTGATTTCACAATATGATAGAAGTTCAATACAAAAATTGAACATTGCCGCAAAGTGCAGCAGTTTGTTAGGTTATAAACAAATATATTAGAAATAGTGAACCACCTGATTTAAATAAGAAAATTGCTTTCGGTTTCGGTCTCGATTGAAGTTGCATATAAAACATTGGCCATAGACTGTAATGTCTCTGTAATAAGTCATTACTTTTGCTAAACTATACCATTCGCTATTCCAGTTAATGATCGAATCCACATTCATTTTAAAAATAAATATGTCATTTGAAAGGGGTGGTAAGATTTTCACATCCATCACCTTTAGATTGAAACTGTGTCTGGAGAAGTACGTTTTTAGATTTTTAATCAGCTTTCATTTCTGAATTGAATTGAATTATCCGTGTCCTTCTGTGCCTCTGTCTTTAAACTTTTTTCTATGTATAAAAATCAGTTATGACGCAGTCTTAGAGGTAGGTTGGTCAATAAGGAATTTGACAAAATCAGTTAAAGGACACACGCGCTGAAAAAGGCCAGTTTTTTTTAAGAATTTTTAAGGTTTTCTTTTCGGATAAGGTCAAAACTGCAGATGATCAATAGCTCAATATTCGCACGAAAACACATTTTTTCTAAAAAGGCTTTAATTTTTCTATAGAAAATGGAGGTGCATCAGCACTACGCACTGGAAAATGTGTGGCGGGTAAATCTGCTTCCTTAAGTGACTTTGATTCTTTGGTAAAAAAACAAAAAACAAAAGAACCAAAACACAAATTTTTGTGTGAATAGTTAATGTTCGCATATAGCTTTTTCACTTCTTTGGCATAAACTGAAAATATAACCATAAAATCATTTTATATTTCCAAAAACATTTTCAGTAAAACTATTTCTAATAATTATTAAACGATTATCATGATTTTCTCTTTTCAAAAGAACGTATACCAGTCGGTGTTGAATTTATATTCGAAAGTACAGAAGAATTTTTGCGGCTACGTATGCATGCATGGACTTTTTAGGTTGTTACTCTTCACTGTGCACATAGTATGCAGACTATGTAACCATCTAACATCACTGTAACATTTGAGGAATTTCATATATACTGCAAGTTTGTATGTATGTAATACCAGATGATATTATGCTTATATCTAAATCAATATGCTATGGTGCTGCTCGTTGGGGCCTTACATGTAACCATATAACGAATCTGAACAGAATACAATACATACAAATGATTACTTCTTAATTCATTTTTGACTTTTCTTTACTCATTTAAACCAACACTTTCAACATAATTTTATTACACTTTATATAACTAAGATTGATTTTGTTAGAAGTATAATATTGATGAATTAAAGTTTTTGAATTAATTTAATTTTATGTATTGTGTTTTATTACAAGGGTATCCTCCAAAATTGTTATAATGGAATAAAACATGTATTATAAGGAGCGGTACCTCTGCGACACAAATGAAGTTTATGTTAATGGTCGTGTGATGTCATTTGATGATGAGAGTGTGTATTGGTAATGACTGCTTAAAATGAAGAGGAAAACTTATGTATGGGCGTGACGGTATGAAATTTCTCTCTTTTTTATTTGATGCGTTACTAAAAGAACACATCTTTAAAATCCTGTTACAATACGTTTTTAGATCATTATTAATTTTTTTTTACATTCTATTATTTTTGTTTTTTTTGTTTGTTTTATCAAACTATTCAGTTATCATAATAACCCAGTTCTAAAAGTGCCCCGTACGTACGGTTTATACATTATAATCAGATATTAGTTAAACTTGAACCGACCACCTCAACTTTCTTGGTATATGCATGTTGTCGTAACGTTCGTAACAACCATAGTCCTTACAAAATGCATTTAATATCGATCGCTCTTAATGTATAATTAACATGTAACCCTTATTTGTATAAGACCGCTAAGATATTGCATTATCCAAAAATCTAATTATTGACTTTAAAGTTAGAAATTTTTTGATATTTTGTTAGAGACTGAGAGAAATTTTGAAAATAACGTACAAACAAGGACTCTCAAACGTTGTTGACGTACTTTTGTCGATGTATAGAGGTGGTGGGTATCCAAGAATTGGCTTAAGCCAAATGTATCTTTTGTTTTATGTTGTTATGTGTCCTCCACATCAAGTTGCTGTTTCTTTAATGAGCCGTTTGCAGCTTCAATTAGGTACATATTGTACATATAATTTGAGATGTCCATCTCATTCCGTAGAGATTAAGATATTGAGCTAAAATTTGGCATAAATGTGGAGGGCATTTTAGGTTCGGCTTGGGCCAAATTTGATTTTTTGCTTGTTGTAAAATCTGCACATTTGTGTACGTGTCCGATATTGTGGCCCTTTTCTGTTATTCTTCTTCTTAGACATTTTTCTTGTTCTCAGTTGTTGTTTAATAAAACTTCACTAAATTGAGGTAATGGCGGTGTATTTGCATTTCGTTTTGAGGTAGGAGTCGTTTACCTATGGTTGTTGTTTTTTTATTTTATATTTTCATATTGTCTTGTATTCTCTCCTTTATACAATAATATAAAAACTGTATTATAGAACATGCCTGGTGGAACTTATAAGACTTGCACCCTTTGGGTGAGTCGTCCTTAAGTTTCGCACAAATCGATTTCACGTAAAAAGCGTATTGGACCATTCAGACCTTTCCCAATCACGCGAATTCAATACCCACTCTTATCATCAAATTTTGACGGCACCGTTTTTTAACTATTGTTTTCCTTATGATTAGCAGACATAAAATTGCTTTTTGTCCGATCTGGAGTAAGCTAAGTTTATATGTAACGTTAACGGTTCTTTTCGAACTTGTACTCAGAAAGTACCTAAAACTAAACGCTTTAATGAAAATGTGACGGAAAACACCAATTTTTTATAAGCATTATGACAAATGACATCTAGCTGAGGTTGAGGGATTATTTAGCTTAAAGGAAAGTTTTGTTTTGTTGTTCCGATTTTTTTCTTTTTTATGTTTTTGTTCTAATTATTTATAAACGCGATTGTTCGACAATTCTAAAGTACAAAACAAAAGAACTTTATTTTGGTTTCAATGGTTACAAATCATATATTAAATATTGTATATATATGTGTGTGTGTATATATTGCTTACTTAACACTGTTACTCATGTACAAAAGGGAAACGCTAGTATGTGGGAGAAGGAAATTATTCTGTTTTTCCCGTACATACATGCGTACATATGTACAATAACATGAAAATTAATAGAAATCATTTCATGTGTGTTTGAATTCATTTTAACCGATAGTTGGACCTCTCCACCAGCATTACGATGGTTTTTGTTTTTTTCGGTTCTTACTTTTGCGATGCACCCTTCATTATTAATTGGTTATTGCAAAAACTATTTTGACTGAAACTGAAACTAACAAATAATTTAATGTAAAAGGCAGTCTTCTCTTTGGTACACAAACTATATTTGCAGAGAATATGGGAAAGTTTGCATAATAATATTGCTTCTGATCTGATATGGTTTAAATTTATTAAGAGTGTGTCGAAGCATTCTGTATGAGTTCATGGTGTGAAAATTAACACGACGACCTCATAGTGCTAATATAGAAAATTGGTTTCGAAGTAATATAATACTGTTAGAAGTGTTTTTATATGTTTACAGGAGTATGTTGGTTAGAGCAACGGAAGCAAGGATCCTTTAATTTTTGGTCGCCCGCATTCCCTATGGTACAGGAACTAAACAAGTACCGTATTATAAAAAATCGATTGAGATGCCGATTTTGTACCTTTGAAACCTCATCGTTTAAATGTTTGCTTATGCTTGCCAGAATCAAATTCGATCCTCTTCCTTGTTGGTAGATCTGGTAACTCTATTGCCTGTTAATATAATTTTAGTACTGTCTACAGATCTGCTACCCAACATTTTCTTGTAAAATTTCGTCTAATAAAAAGTGTACTGTAAACAAATGTGAATGTAAATCGATTTTTTTTTGTTTGTCCAGATAATACCTTTACTTCGACTACACAGTTATATTTTAACTTCAGAAATGGTCCATTTTTATTTTCTAAATAAAAAATGATTTTGTCTAAAATTAACTTGATTACGTAGAAATGGTGTAGCCATCGTGTGCCTAACTCCTAACTAGTGTATAATGTGAAAATTCAAAATCAAAGAGTGTTTTATAAAGTATGGGCATGATTATGATCCGATTTCTCTCATGTACTGAAGAGTGCTTAAGATGCGACAATGTACTTTAAATTCCTTTTTTTATACCCTCCTCATAAGATGGAGGTACATTGACTTTGTCATTTCATTTACATTACTCAGAAGAAGGCTGTCAGAGTCTACAGAGTGTATATATTGTTGATCAGCATCAAAATAAGAATCGATCTAGATGTATATGTTCGTGTACTTGTTTGTTGTTGGCTCTCTCACGGTCGTACATTTTGAAATTTTGAGTTGAAATTTTCTGCATACATTTTACGTTTTTGCACGTAGAACGCTATTTAATTTGAGTAAAATAGGTAAACAGTGAAAATGAAATTTAATGCACATATGTATTATTACACCTTCCATCTAGAGGCGTGGTTAGATAACATACACGCCCATAATTTACAAAAACCGTACTCAGCGCCAAACTTGACTGGGACACTGATACGCAGTACATTCTCTGTTAGAGGTCCCCTGTTGGGCACGTACATGTGGAGGGTATTTAAGATTCGGCCTAAGCCAAATTTAGTTTTCTTAATTGTTTTTAATATGTATATTTATTTTTAAGAGATTTTCTTTATGACCAGTAATCGGTTATTGGGCAGTTTGTTAAGTTACATAATAAAAAATGCTTCTTCTTTAAATTCGTTTCATTTAAAACCTGAAATATGTGCTACAATATTATTATATGCAATATATTTCGGTATTCATAAATTAAGGTCTTGAACAGAAATCTATTGATTAGTAGTGTTAATAAGTGTTGATCAATATTTATAGTACCATGGCAAACAGTTCGTTTGCATGAATGAAACTGTTTGGTTTTGCTTGTTATTTATCTTATTTACTAGGTGTTCTTATTTGTTTTTAACTAAACGTTTAACTAAAATTGTTTTTAAGGAAATTTATTTAAAACGAGAAACTTAACAGCATAAAACATAAACAGCATAAAAAAGCGGGATGAGTTTTCTAATTGAAAGGGAAATCACATACAGGTGGTCGTAGGATTTGCGTTTTGGTTCTTCTAAGGTTTTCTAGTTGCAAGCCCTTCCTTCTACATTGAAAACATTACTTCTACTCACACTTTCCGGAGCATACACAACATAAGGATTTGCATTTGCAAGTTGAAGTGAAAACGCTTTCATCTTCATCTTTACTAATAATGATTTAATTCGTTTGTACTTTGGTAAAAAATTTCTACAAAAACGCTACAAAATAAAACTCAACCGAAAACTTAACATTATTACCTAATAAAATGGAAACCTAAAAACGCGAATGTCTATATATTAGAGTGATACTATAAACTATAAAAAAGAGGCGTAAATTGTTTAGACTATTTATGATTTGTACATTAAATAATTCGCAGAATGGGGATCGTATGAAACGATACAAAACGATTCTTACGTTTTGCTATTTATCACTGGCCCGCTCTGTCGTACCATTCGCTGTGACACTTTCCTTGCCAACACCACGACTTTAGCCAAAAGTGTTTTCATAACGGCATGTGTGTTCCATGGCGATTTATTCGTTCAAATTGATTTTGGGTTTGCACGCGTTATTTATCTTCCCTTTGAGTATATAAATGTTAAACTATGTTAAACTGCGGTATTAGAGTAATTTAATTTTATGATACATGATAATTATGCTCTCTGAGTCATTTAGTACGTTTCGCTAAAAGTTGATGTGGTTTAAAAAATTAGTTTTTTCGGAAGTACATTCGTCCCGCTATGTTACACAAGCTTTCATTTATATAAAATTACAATATATGTTACAAAATATAATGCATTGTATACCTAATTTGGAAATAACAAAAATGTGAATTGGATAAACTACAGTATGTGCATAGAAGCGTAATTAAGTATCACGTGGACGCGCGCATCATCGTGCATCGGCAAACAATTTTTAGCCGAATTGATTATTGAATTTATTTGCTTGTGGGTGTGGCTTGGGTGTAATTTGATCAATTCTCTGGTGCGTTGATTATCAATATTTTTGTCACATGTAAAAAGTACCCAATTTTCTGTACGTAAGTTCTCATCATCAATTTATTATTAGCCTTTGCACCGATGTTTTAGCATAAGGAAGCGGAACTAGATGGAAGCACATAAATTACAAGAAGTTGTAGAATAAAATACCTGCCACACTCACACAATTTTTTTTGCAGATGTAGAGGGTGCTCATGATTTGATCGAAATTGTTTTATTTTGAAGCATTAATACAAATAATAAAAACAAGGCATATTTTTTGAAATGATAATATATATATATGTGTACAGGGTGAGGAAGAAAGATGGAATCTCTTTGTTTACGAAGATTTTTCGAAAAATTCCAAGTTTCCATCACCTTTCCTCACGGTGTAGAAAAGGCAAAAGGTGCCATGGAAAGAGTCATATTTAGCTCAGCCCCTCTATCCAAAATAAAAACAAATGAAATCATACAAACCAAAGACGCGTTAAGACACAAAAAGAAAATAAATCATTTTACAAGAAATACGTTTTTATTAAAAAAATTGAATAATCAACAAAATGTTTTTTTCTTACTTAAATTAAAATTTCTGTATAAAAAGTGTTATTTATTTATTTCTGTATTCTCATGACAAAATAAAATTAAAGTTGTCTGTAGGTTCCTGTATCAAAATAAATCCAACTAAAATAATTCACTAACTTTTCAATTCAGCGAAAAACATTAATAAAACAAAACCAAGCTATTGTTAAAAAATGTTTCCACAAAAGGTTAAAAAAAAAATTCAAGAAATGCTTTTGATGTAGTTCATATTTTATGTACGTGTATATTTAAACTAGTTTGAAGTTCATAAAACGCATTACACGCTACATACTTTATTGTATAAGTGGGTGATTTTCAAATATTTCACGAAACAAATTATTAAATAAAAATATGGTAATTACAAAAGTTGGTTATAATCCAACAACAAAAAATTAACTACGCATTGTTTATACAGTTAAAATTTTACTCTTGAAAAATACTTGTTCATCAAAAAAAAAAAAAATCAAATCAAATCAAATCAAACCTTCATGTTTTTCAAACATTAAACTAAAAATAATATTATACATAAAACATATTCTAAAAAATTTGTACATTGTTAACATCAGATGATCTGAGTTATTTATAAAGTAGTAACCAAACGAAATGTGCATGATAAGGAAACACAGTTTTACTAAATGCCTTCTTCCCCCCTTCATTCGATAGTAATTCGTATTAATAATAATGCAAACATGAAGTGTGTCCGAAGGCATGTTGCACTGGGTTTGTGTCTGATCCTCATTGACAAGATCAATCTTGCAATTTCTTGGAAAGTCTTTCAAATGTTTAAAATTTAAAATTTGGTGCACAACCTATCTGTAGATGAAAGTGCCAAAATTCGTATACAAATTTCGCGTATTCTCGACGCGTTTCGTTTTCCCAGTAACTCCTAAAATCTCTCTCAATATTCCTTATAAATAATTTCATTCATTCATGAATTTGTTTGCAGTATTTAAGAAACTGAACAATTTCCCCCTTCGAACAAGTATTTTTCACATGGACAAGAAATTTTGTTATGAAAATTGATTAAATCTTTTTCATTAACATCTTTTTATATTGTATGCATGTATGCGACAGATATCATTAGTTAATATAAAAAACACATGTTAAGTATCTTCTTCGGGACATAAGCAGAAATTGTCTAAATAAGCATTAAATTAATTTTGGATTAGTGTCCTTCTTCACATAAAATT
The DNA here is from genome assembly GCA_963978525.1 of Ornithomya fringillina. NCBI lineage: Eukaryota > Metazoa > Arthropoda > Insecta > Diptera > Hippoboscidae > Ornithomya > Ornithomya fringillina. The sequence continues at coordinate 24,649,205 of OZ021691.1, forward strand.
ATTATCTTTTGAAACAGAAGTGGGCGCTTCAAGGTATTCATTTTGTTTTTGCTAAAGAGGTAATTTTTTTTACTTATTATTAATTTAATTAAATTACTCTAAAGTGAATGTGTCGCGAAGTAAAACGCGGCTTCATTTGGTTTATCCCAAATCCGAGGAACTCATCACCTTTGCTACTATTCCATAAACGGATTGTACTATTACGAAATATTAAAGGAGTCTCCGCAGGGTAGAACTACAATTGTTCAGTCTTTCAGTCTTTATTAGGCAACGAATGTTTCCTACATCGATTTTTGATAACTTAATATTTACAGTGGGAATGTGCCATTGCAACGGACCAACTACATTACAACTATGTACATGGTTTGTAGAGTTTTCTAAGGTTTCTCTCTGGGCTGTTGCCAGACAAAGGTGATGCGTTCGGATATCTAAATAATAATATTAAAAAAAATATATTGATTTATTGCCTCTAGTGTGAAGGGAAAACAAAATAATAATGTAATCTGTGAGAGTAGAGGGAAGAATACGTAGGTTTGCTATCATACTTAAAAATTATACTCTTTTTTTCTTTTCACTACACGTGCGTGCAACTGTTTGACTCATTGGGTTTATCATAGTTTTATTATTAGACATGCCACTACGTACTATTATTCTATGCATATATTGAATTATTGTTGAAAAAAAAAAAAAAAGAAAAAAAACATCTTATTTGTATTTGTATGCAAATGCAAGATATTTTGAAATGCACGAAATTGATTAATTTGTTGTTTCATTTGACTAAGATTATTAAGGAAAATAAGAAATATTGATTAATAGTTGTCAACTGTGTTCCATACTAACATAAATCCTAATGATGATAAGGTCCTTAAACAAGAAAATCGATTTGTGCATTTTAAGTCTATTCTTGCGTATTAAAAATACATGCGTGTATTGTATGTATGTATGTATATGGTATATATACACTATTTATAAAGGAAATATATAATAAATGCTAAACGTGGTTACATATACATATGTATGTACGTGTGTGAAGGATTGCTTTCGCTTTATCTGCTCCCTACTATTCTCTAAGTATTTACATAAATGCGTACTGTATGTACCCAAGTGTTACATTTTTACGCATTTCTCTTCTCTGTCCTTGTATGATATTTTAAGTTGCTATCGTTTAATATAATTAATTATTTGGTTTAAAAATGGCTTTCAAAAGGAAATTCTACTGGTTTCGCTTTTTCCATTTCACATAAATGCCTTCAACTGGTTGCTTGTGAGAATTGCGTTAGATGAATAATTGCATTTTAATGAAACGAGAGTTGGTTGGTTGAAGTCACATTCATTCATTCAAGCTCCAAGTTTCTCTATAGAGCAAAGAAATTTAGAATTTATGTAAAAAAATTTACTGTTAGATTGTGATTTTTTAAAACATGTCAACAACAACTAGAACATGTTTCATCAAAACGAGTTATTCCCCAGAATTTCTCAAAGTTATTTTTACTACGTATTCTGAATTGAAAACGAGAAGTAATTTTTTTTAATACTCACCACCCACTCTGTCAACGTACTCATATATGTATTCTCAATCAGTGTCGAATCTTGCCTGTATAACCCTCCGTGTCTGGAAGTTATTCAAATTTTTAGCATTTTTTTAGGATGGATATAATATGGAGACAAAATCGATGCACGGATCTATTTACTGCAATTAAATCTATTTACTTCGATTCCAGTCAAGCAAATTTCCATTTTGAAAAATCTATTTTAACATTCTAACCAGTTTTTCGGAAGATATGCCCGACGTGCATGTCTGCTCTTGTACAAATTTGTACAAATATTTCAAAATTTAATACCGTACTGTCCACTTTTATTTGTATTTTGAATAATTTTGTTCGCAGAGAATTTGAAGTTTATGTAAGCATTCCTGTAGAGGGCTTTGGTGCATGAGGGGTGGGTACTCAAAATTTGGCTGAAACCAAATTTCTCCCCTTTACTTGTTTTTTAAATTTTTTTACCCTTATTACACTATACGTTACTACACTACACATACATATGTAAAAAATGAAGCTAATATAAGTAATAATTACCAATTGTTTAGGTAAAGATGTGTATTCACAAAATCGTAACGTACTAATATTAGATTATATTTTCTTTACTTCATTTCACTTCCTTCCAATAATTATTGAAGAACACAGCAATAATGATTTAAGCGATTTTTCTGGTGATGTTTAGTGTGTTGAGGATTTTTGGTTAAGGACAAACGGTACAAAAGAAAATTCAACTAAAAATTATTTACTTTTCCCTTTCCATTGAAATGGCTAAATCGACTGAAAATTGTTCTTCGCCATATTACGACAAAATGCTAAACTATTATATGTAGATATATGCAAACATTTATGTACTCCACAAAGTGTGTACATGCAGAGTGTGAGTACGGATATTAATAAAAATCTATTTGAAAAGAAACTCCTCGGAAAATAATTGCAAGCAAGCCGTGCCCGAAGCAGAACTTGGTAATGATGTATTCTTTTTGTTACTGAGTAATGGGGTGGTGGCGTTATGTGGCGAACACCAGATATCCAAATCGGAAGAGGTATTCGAGTTTATGTCTGAAATATTGTCGGTGGTTGATACGGGAGTTACATTTGGGTGCTGGTAAGAGCCTAAATTATTCCAGATTTCCGGGAACAAATCTTGTGTTGTAATGTGGGAGGTGTCCGCTGTTGACGGTACATCCCATATATTGCTAATTTTATTGATAAAATCTTCTGGTGCGCTTGAGTCGCTGCCCAAACCAGAGGACCATACCTGAGTTTTGTTAGAGGCAGTGGTGTTACTAACCACGTTAAATGCCTGATTACCGATATTGGGTGCAGTTGTGCTATTGTGATTGCTGTTGGAAGTGTTGCCTGCTGTTTGGTTGCCAACCGTGTAAAATGTATCCCTGAGTTGTGTGCTGTTGCTGTGGCCTTCGCCATTGTTAAGAACGCCAGCTGATGGTGAGGCCTGCTGCGACCACAAAGATTCTTTGCTATTGCTGCAATAGTTATTAGCCAAACTGGACGATGATAACATGGTGGGACTTAAGCTTGGCTGAGAGCCCGAACCCGATGAACAGCCGCTCGAAGAGGCGGCCGAAGAATTAACGGAATTCCACAAAGACGATATCACGGTTTCGGTGGTATGTTGCTGTTGTAAATTTGCATCTCCCATTGGAGTTGCCATATTATTAAATGCTACAGTGCTAGCGTTGTTGTTATTGTTGCTGCTGCTGCTGCTGCTGCTGTTATTATACATATTATTCATTGATTTTGGTGCCGACCACAAGTTATTGGCGTTTTGTTGGTCTGCCAAGTTTGTTGTTATGGTGTTTATATTATTGCTAGTTAATAAATTACTAATACTGCTCAAATTGTTGTTATTATTATTATTATTACCAACAACCACATTATAACTGTTTTTATTATTCTCTATTAATTCTAATGGTGAACTATTATCGCCTAACGTATATTGTGGTGGTTGTTCTAAAGGTTGTTGTTGTTGTTGTTGTGGTTGCATTATACCCAAAGTGGCAGTAGATTTCATTGTATTATAGTCCATCAATTTATAATTATTCAATATGTTATTAATTTGGTTAATGTTAGAGTTGGTGGCGTTGCTTGAAGATGTGTTGGCAGCAATGTTTGGCCATGAATTTTTAGTAAATATATTACCGTTAGTGTTGGAGGAGCTGGTGCTGTTGTTGACGTTGCCTTTATGAACTGTTTTTGAAATTTGACACTGTTCGCTTAATTTTTGTGCTAAACCTTTTATGGTCGCCTTACTGTTGTTGTTATTATTACAGCAATTGCTGCCGATGTTATTGGCGGTTATCGTATTTAAGTTCAAACCTTTAAAGCCACCGCTGCCACTAATTTGTTTTACGTGCTGTTGTTGCTGTACATGTTGTAGAGCATGCGGATGTGAACCGATTAGATCCGGATTGATGTGTTGCTGCAACGGTGCCGAATAATCAACGTTGGGATTGTACAAAATTACTTTCGAAGTTGTTGTCGTAGGCAATGGTGTGGAATCTTTATTGTTTGCGTTTGCTGCAGCTATTGCTGTCATGGGGTTCGTTGAAGCTGCCAAAGCAGCAGTTACTGCTTGCGAGGGCAACTTCAACGAGGCCTCATGTTATGCGATCCCAATCATCCGACTCGGTATGCTCTTTACATAACAATAATTCAATGGCTTTACAAAGTGAGTATCCTGTGTAGCACAAAAAGGACAAGTGACACAATGTGAGTAGTCACTGTAAAAATTTAAGCGTTGCTGTGGATGCAGCAGCATCTTAAAACAGTTATTGCACTGTAAATATAATCAATGGATGAAACATCATTTAGACAGACGAAAATTTCAAAATTAAAAAATTCAAATTATTGTGATGTATACACGTGTGGAATTTTGTTGCAGCCATATCGAAAAACTTACCTTTATACGTTCCATACAACAGGGCATTGCAGCAAATACATCATAGGCGTACATGGTACCTAAGACTAGATTCGATCCATCCCATTTTTCAGCACAAAATCTGCAAAAATTATAGTTTTTCTTATATTGAGTTTGGTTTGTAAAAAACAAATTTGACCATAAACTATATATTATATACTATCAACTACTCCTACATCAAAACATCCTGCATCAAAATAATCTCAGTAGTTTATAGTTTTTCTTGTCTTTAGTTAACTTTTCCCCAATTTAATTTTTATATAGTATGAACTTTTGCGTATACGTACAATATGTAGTAAGATAGTAAGTTTCAGTTGCAGAATAATTGCTTCGATTTAACCATGTCCCTCTATCTGTCCCTGTAAGTTTGTGCACAAGCTACCGGTCGCATTTTTTGAGACATTTTGGAGAAATTTGGTATTTCTGAGATGTTTTGGTTCAGAAAGAAACCCTATTAAAGATCCACTTCCTTAGAGACTTGTGTGGTAATACGTTTGCTGACACAACTAAACTAATTGTGGCATAATTTGTGAAGCAAAGGGGTGTAGGGTATTAAATGGTATTTCACTTGTTTAAATATAAATCAATTTTGCTCATTTTAAAAAGGAAAATGCTTCCCACAAAATTTCAGCTTAATGTCTAATTTGAGCGTTCCAGAAATAGAGACACAGTCACGAATAGACGAAAAGGCCACTTGGACTAAAATTTTGATTCTGATCAACTATAGTCTGTACCCTCTTTTGGTGCACAACCATTTAATAGAAACCCACGATTAGGAATTTCGTTTGTTATACTAGTGCGCCGCAAGTGACTTACCTGCAACTGACGCTACGATTAGTTGAAGAACCATCCGAACAGCGCAAACAAACGCAAGTCAAGAACATGGCGCGCCCTTCATATTTAACCTGGAAAAACAATTTAAATTGGCTTTTACTCTCTCGTATAATATTTGCACACTTTCAATAAATTGATGGGTATGTAATGCTTCACAGAGTGCCTATGATACTGTGATCCATTCCAAACTTACCTCAATGCAATCCGCTGAATGCTGTTTGGGACTTAGAAAGAAGGAGCCATCCACCAGGGGATAGCGATCAAAGACCAGCATTGTTTCTTCGCATATAATACAAGCCACTCGATTTTTCTGCGATTGGGCCAGCGACGAGAGTATGAAGAGTCTGGTCTCATCGTTTCCATGGTTGCCTTCGTCTTCAATCTGCAATACAATTTGAACAAATGGGAAAATGTTTCTAAGTGAGTTCAAGAAATGTAGGTGCTACCGCATAAATATTAAAACACCAAACACAAACACGAAACGAAAGAGAAAGAAAAACACTTTTCAAGTGAAAATTCTCTTTACTTTCTTTTATGTACATGGATTGGTATATTAGTAACGGTCTTAAATTCCAATAATATTTCATTTCCTTTTTATTTTGTTTCAGAAGTCTCCGGCGTACGAAGCATAAAACCAAAACGTGCTAACCACATAAACTTTTACAAAAGTGTGCATATTTTATACATATTTGCGATGTTGAGAAAATGAAAACCAGCGCCATAAAGTCAAATTGAATTTGGGCATTTTTGTCGGAGGGCAACCAAGAGGTTGGCGGCCACCAAGGAGTCCCTGTGTCATATGAATGAATGTCTTCAAAATGTCTGTGTGCAACTCTAAGTGAGTAAACGTGTTTAGGATTTATATTATTTTGGTGTGCGGCAAACAGTTGCCGTCCGCTCTCCACACATGACTTATAGTCCCAAATTGATCATCAATTTTTTCGAATCCTTCCATTTAAAGTTCTCGGCCAAATAGATATGTTGTGTTATGCTTTTTGAAATATGCTTGAAGCAAGAAAACTCAAGGAATAATTTCCCTTAAAGGAGTTTGTGTAATAAACATAAAGTTCGCCTTTGACTGCGGGGCAGGCTAGCTAGTGAGTTATTTAGTAAATGTACGCAAACGTAAAATTGAAAGCACACACTCATTCATACCCAGTTATTCTAAATATAAGCTCGGATAAGAGAATATCCTCAGGTAGGTGAATATTGCCAGCATGTGTTAGCACTGGGTTGTTGTATGTTGTGTGAGTAGTCATTTGGTTGTTTGGGTAGGAGAAGATTTTGTGTTCGTTCCGTAATCAATTGCTCCATTGCGACCAAACATGTCATCAATAAAATACCAAATAATGAAATAAAAGGTAACTTACGCACGGGTGGACGCCTACAAGCATACACCCTGACTGAAATAGCGTACGTGGTGTATTTCTATATATGGCATGTCTGTGTTTAATAATAGAATGCTTTCCTTTCTTTCATTCTGCCTCATCTTCATTCATTTCTGTCTCACCTGGAAACAATGGGATATACGTGAACGTGAACAACTAAACGGTAAATAGTCCAGACAGACATGAAAACTTCTTCTTCTTCAGCTATAAATACCCCGAAGATAAAGTTTAATGTACTTTTAATAATACTTAAATAATTGTTGTTGCGCATGTACACGACTTTGACGAAAGCTAGTAAAACCAGTAGTAACAAGGACACATTTTTCTTGGGTCAAATCTAGGATATTTTAAACATCTAAATGTTATACTTAATCAACTTAAGGCGTGGCATATATGGATTTTTTGCACTTTACACCAAATTGTGGACGTGCCTGATGTGCGATTTTTCCCATATCGTGAAAGGGTCTAAATCACAACGTGAATGTACCAAATTTCAATATGAATTTTGTTATTGTTAATGTGAACTATTTTTCCCATTCTAAATAGAAAACTTGCACTAGTAAGTAAAGGCTAGAGAGCCTGGATCAAGAACAATAGAGTCGCATTAAGAATTTTATGATGGTCAAGTACCTAAAGCTTCTTTCTAGGTTTTGTAAATATTAGTGGACTCCGCCAGGTTATAAAAATTATTATCAAATTGATACAAGTTTCACTTCAATCACGAAACCCTTCTGGAATCAAATTTTAACTGAAATGATTTGTAGGGATACATGCGTTTGCTTTGTGTGTTTTTATCCTCTCGTGCAGTCGAAAGCAAGTGTTACATGTCAATATTAAATAGCTTAACTAGCACTTGTTTCTAATGACAAACTTAAGCCACTCAACAAATACGCATTCATTCATTTATTCGCTTGCTTCCCATTACATGGAGTAATGCTAACAAGAATTGCTGACGGCACATACCCATGTACACACCGATTTATCTCAAAGTTACAAAAACCCCGGTTTGTTATTATACTGCAACTGTGGCGCGCATTTAAATTAAGTGCAAATGACGAGAGATTTTCTTTTGTGCGATGGAGAAGCATTGTTAGGGAATGCTGCACAATTGGAAGGAATGCGGCCTTCTCAAAAATGATTTCCAGAAGAGAAATGGATGCAAATCCTCTTTCCTCTTGAATGCTCTTATACTTAGTTAAGCGCAGACTTACACGTTCCCTTTTTTTGGGTATTAGTTTTCTCTGTGCGTGCGATTATTGTACAATTGTTTATTCATTTGTTTAAGTACACGAACTCCCCTTCTTCATAACTGTTTGAGTGATAAAAAATGGTTTACATGATAATAATGTTTTTCATGTTGTAGAGTAAAACAGAACGTTACAGCTTTAGCTCTGATGACGGCTTCGAATGTATGAATGCTGTTTGGCTGTAATTTCATTTCATTATGAAACAACAGCAAAAGGGGCGACTTACATACAACAGCAGCAACGTGACAGCAAAGGCGACACATTGAAAACAATATTTTCATTGTCATTGTCGCAACAGTAACAACAATAACTAGTAAAAAGATTATATTTGGCTTAGGCCAACTGTTGGATACCCACCACCTTAGGGCATTAAAGCAAAAGTGACAATGATGCGTAAGCAGGGTTTAAAAGTAATCTTTCAGTTTTAGTTCAACTGTGGGAGTGTACGTTGACCCAATTTTGCCACTTTCAGCACTAACCTGCCTACGAGAAGAAGTAATATTTCCGAGTCAATAGTTAATTTTTACAACCGATAGAATATTTACCACAAACGCACAAAGCTTAAACGCTTCAGAATTTCATCCTGAGAATATATATATATATGTGTTACCCTGATACCTTTTCCTGGATGTTACAAATGTTTTGATCAAGTGAGTGAATCCTCGCTCTTGGTGTAAAAACAATTGGAGGATTATTTAAAGCCAACAGGGGAAACCAGCGGTAAGCACAAGTCGCCAATCAGCCAACCAACCATTCCCTCAGTTAGGCAGGCAGCCAAGGATTGCTTTGTTTTATCCTTGGTACCGCAGTGTTAGCATAAGCAGGTAGGGAATCCTTACAAAAATGTTGATATACGGAAGGTAAATGTGTACAGTCACGGCACCAGATGCTTGTTTACACAACATTCTCATATATTTGATAATTTCTTCACTGCACAAATATAATTCTTGCACAACAAATAACAACAACAAAATATGCTATTTTTTACGGTATTTCCCATTTTATTAATAAAGTTAAGCTGGTATTGTGTAGGTACTCGTCGAACAAGCACATGGTGGTTGTTGTGCTATAAGGGACTCATTCCCTTCTTTGCAATTATTTTAAATAAGTTGTTGTTGCGTTTATTCAAATTTGGGTCGTTTTACACAAAAAAAAAAAAAAGAAAAAGCAATTTGAATGTTTTAAAAAAATGGCGCAGCAGCACCTGGTATCATAAAGGTTTCCTTTCCACTGTTGATTACAAATTTCTCAAAAATTTCCCTTTATATCCAAAATTACTCTATACTGAGTGTACATATACATGCAGCTTAATAATTGTAATTATGTTGAAGAGCTTAGCGGCAACCTTTGCATTCAGCAGCAGCGACAGGCAACGCCCAGCAGTAACACAAGAAAACAAATGCGTTGTAGAGTGTTTGGATCAAGTTCTGTTCTGTTTAGTGAGAAAATCTTACGTCGGTATATATGTATGTGTAAATGACTTTAACATTGATTATAATAGAAAGAATATTGATTAAGATTTTTATTCCGTCTCCCCCCTACACAATGAATATATTTGTTGTTGCGCATATTTATGTATTATTGGACGAATTTGGACAAAACCCAAAGAAAGTCTTTGATGTAGAATTGGTCGGACATGAAATGAAGACGTAATTGTATAAATGCCATGCCCACAATATAAGCATAGATTTAAGGAGGGGCCAAGCTTTGTCTTAACGTTTTTTACTTGTTTTTTTTTTTTAACCTTTTGATGAGCATCATAAGAAGCTCACATGTGTTGGCACATTCTACACCATTTTTAAATGAGTTTTACTGCGCACTATTCGTGCATAATCTTATTGCATATTAGTCATTCCCCATTTCTCTGGAGCAGACTGCTTTTTTTTTATTGTAGGTTAAGCTCCACTTCCTTCGCTTCGTCGTGTGTGACTATTTTTTTCAAAGATAATCAAATCAAAAATTTTTATATAGAAAGGTAATTGTATTGTATTGGCAAAGTCTCCCTCCAGGTATTATACACATACATGGGCTGGTGCCAAGCCGTATACATAATTTATTCGGCGGCAGCATTTACACGCAATTTTCTGTCTTTGTAATGTGGATATGGCTCAATAAACAGTTATAGTTTATCAGCTTTCTAAAATAAACACACAAACGCCTACTCTGAGTGTGTTTCCACCTCCAGCTTCAATTTTAATTTCCAGACGTAAAGTGAAAAGGCAGAAAGGTCTGAAGCAAAGGAGTGCTTGTAGTGTTTATAACAAAAACTAAATAAAGGAAAACTACACCTACTCACTGCATGCATCATCATACTGAGGGATAGTTTAGGTAGGCCAAGCATGGTCGCATCATTACAATGATATCACAATGTTTTCGTTCAGACGTTTGTTAGTACCAGAAGCGGGCGGGCCACACCCCCAAAAGTATGTATATTCTTGATCAGCATCATTTTGTTAGAATTGTCACGGGCGCCAAAGATTGAGATATCGCTTTGAAATTATGTACACGCAATCTTCGAGATTTTCTACGCTTTCCTATTGCAATTGGGCAAAATCGGTATAAGGACACGCCTCCAATGGCGTCCTAAGCCTTGCACCCGGTGCTTTCAGCAGCGGCAATTTTAAAAAGTTCAACGTGCCGAGCTAGACTGTATATTTCTATTCCAGTGAAGTAAATTCCAATTGCAAAGAAAAGTGAAATGAATTCTTTATTTGTACACTCTAACGGAAATTAGATGAACGGTTCGAGAGATATATTGAAAAGATGGTATAATTTAGAATAATCTCACCTTACATGGCGTGATTAATATGAACAAAGCACACATTTACGTACGTGTTTACTTTAAGCGTATTTCCATACTCTTTAAAATATCGCATTAATCCTTAACTACTAAATAAAATCGGTTAACGTGTAGGTGCACACATTTTACGTTTTACTTGCGTTCAAAGAGATTGATTGAATGATGAGTATCCTAGATTTGGTATACGCCTAATATATCTCACTTTTACTCTTTTTGTTTTTAGTTGAAACTATTGGAAGGACTATTAAATTATTTACACACACACTTAAAAAACAAACTTCACAACTAACGCATATTGGAAGCCCAACTGTATTGCGTTATACTAAACTTAAAATATGCAAAATATATAGAAAACATCATTTAAGTGATACTTTTTATTTAATAGGTGGCTGACAATTCAAGCAAACATACACATATTCATTCCATATCAAGTTAATGACAACTCACAGCACTCTTTGTCTTGAAAATCACTTTAATCCAATTTCTTTTTTGAGCATCGGTGAAAACAAAATACGCAAATTTATTTTATTTAATGGAAGTTTGATTAAAATTTCTGTTTTAAGGAAAATTTGATGAAAATGAAGTGGCGTCCCCGTCTAGACAATAACAATATTTTTATATGCGGCACAAAAAAAAACATATGGAACACATACTCAGACATTATTCCACTCAGGCAAAAAGAAGCGACATTTTTAATAACTAGAGTGTGTGTGCATGTATTGTTTTATAGTCTAATGTGCGCTATATTTTTACACTCTCGCACATCGCTTTTTTAATGCACGGCCAGATACGAGTGCTAGAAGAGAGAGAGAATGCCTAAATTGTAAATAGCTTTATTTCGCAAATGTGCATAAATTTTCTATGTACAGTGCATTCTCCATTAGCACTATCAGTAGTCCGCCTTATAAAAAAAATCTATTTAAATTTATTCAAGGGAATATGGAACGATTTCAACGATCAGCGATTTAACCCTGCACACATATATTTTACGCATTTTATGTGTAAGTAAATAAATATTCTTTGCATCCACATTATTTTTTGCGAGTTGATTTGTAATCTTTTGTTTACCCACCCGGTCGAACACTTGTTTGTTGCGTTTTATTCTAAAAATCTATGATGTAAGTTCTAAAATTGAGACTTCCTTCGGAGTGGGGGCGGGGGGAGGGGGACGCCGGGGACACTTAACAACCCTAAACAAACGTCTAATAAGTCTTCACGATAGGTGTAGACGTTAAACAATAACTTACTGTATGCAAGTCGGGGCCCCGCCCTAAAACGGAATACCGGAATAGGTACTTCGTCCACGGAATCCGGGGTACATTAAAGGGACAAGCAATCTTGGAGATCCTACTGAGTAGTAGTGATCATTATAATGTTTAGCAACCAAAGTTGGAAGACCACATGGTCGAAGGTCCCATCAAAGACGATAGCGTTTGGTACCGCGGGTAGCTGGAAGCCCAAGAACTACGGTACTTTCCAGTCTATGGGATGTCTAATGAAGCCTCCACGGCAGATGTAGACGCTAAACACTAACTTCATGTATGCAAGTCGCTTCAGGCACGTCGCTGAGTATTTACATATTTTGTTAATCAACATTAAAATCTCGACCGATCTGTGTGTGTCTGTTTTTAAAATACTCACTGCCGCAAAGTTAAGATGGTGTACTGATATTCGGAATAGATATACTAAGTCCATTTGGGTGGTTTCCAGTTTAAATTGGGCGAAATGTTTGAGCAAAATTAATATTTGGTTCATACATATATTTCTATGTACGAGTATTTACTCTAAGGTACTGTTTTTGCAGCAGTTGACCTTTGATTTAAAATGTTTGGCTTAGATCGAATCTGAGATACTCTTAACAAAATTACACGTAAACTGTGGGCGTGGCATGAACTTGATTATGCCCTCTATAGTTAATACTAGTAACCACGTTATATGGAGTGTATATACAGGACACCAGGAGATGCGCATTTCAAAATGCACATTCATTTGCTAAAAGCACAGAAACACATTTTACATACATACATACCTAATATAAAGCTAATAAAACATTTTTGGAATACTTGCGTTTAACATAATGGGTGCTCAACTGTGTTGTATTCAATAAATTCTTTTCGGAAAAGTCCGAAATGAAAAAATTTAATTCAACAAACACTACATAAAAAAATCAACAGATGAACGTTCATTTAAATTTTGTATTTTTCATTATTCTAATTTCAACGCTTCGTATATACATTTAAGCAAAATCCTTTCTTCAGAGCGATATTCTTGAATTATCTTCAAGTTTTCAAGCATGTAAATACTATCTATGTATATAGGACTTTTATTTATATGAGGGTGAGTGTGTGGAGTTATTTCAATTAAATGTATTCATTAAACCCTGTTTTCCAGTAGCACCATAAATTTTAAATGAATTATTATAACACTTAAGCTACTCCTGCTATATTTCAACAAGTCTGCGTGTCTGAACATTTTCGTTGAGCAAATTAAAAGTAAATCATTGCAAGCCAAACGTACATTCTATTGCTCTCACTCACCCTCTTGATTGAGATTGAATTTCGAGAATTTTCGAGATAATAAACACACCCTTTTATTTTTAAACGTTATAAAACATTTCCTATCACAATAGCGTGCTAACTGTAAATGCAAGTGAGAGATACAATACATTAAACGGAATTGCTTTTCAATTTTCTGGGTATCGCCAAAACCATTACGAATATAATGAAAACGAGTAGAAAAGTAAATTTGGCTTGGGCCAAATCTTGAATACCCTCCACATCTACACGTGACATTTAAACAGGACGTGACATGTACATGATGCGCCCTCTAAAAGTGTGTGTCTTGAAGTCGATTTTTCCACTGAATATAGGTTTTTCTAATGAGTGGGCGTATATGTTATCCAACCACGCCATTTTTTGACACTTCGATGGATGGCATAATTCTACATATGTGTACTGTTTCAACTTATTAGCTTGATTTTTGTGCCAGATAAGTAAGTTTTTGTGACATATTTTGCCCGATCTGCGTGCAGAAACTAAATGACAGCTCAATAACGCCTTCGTAAATGTCAACTATAGACAGACACACAAGCGTGCATGAGAAGATCGACTCAGTTTTTGATGCTGATCAAGAAGATATATAACTTTGTAGAGTCTCTGACGCCTCCTTTTGGGTGTTGCAAAAGGAATGACAACCTTAGTATACCCCCGTGCCTGCCATCTTATGTGGAGGGTTTAAAAATTTAGTTGTATTCCCTTTCTCTACTGACTGACTCTATGTGAATTATTATATCACAATATATTGTAAATAATTATTATTTTTGGCAGGATGTCATTGTCTACGCTATTGTTTCTGTATTATTTATGTCTGTAGGATTGATTTATTTCTTGCACATTGGACAACTTTTTCTAGATTTAAAATTTAGTGTGTGAGAATATATGAACAGAAGTCCTTATAACGCGACTATGTCTTCCTTTAACTTACCCCATTAAGCCACTAAAAATATCGTGCGGTTCTCCTCTTATTGATTTATGCAGATATTATGAACGTATCCGCTTCAATACGTAAAAACTAAAAAATCTATATTTGGCTGAGATTAAATCTTGAATAACTATCGATACACAAAAGATTACCGAGGTATATATTTCCGTATGTATATGTATCATCTGTATTTTATAAATAATGCGGAAAATTTTGTTAAAATATTTGTCCTTTTTCAGTTTATGGTTGTATTGTGTTCCTCCACACACACACATACAACACACTGTACTTTGTGGGGGTTTTTGGGCGTTGCAAACGTTTCGACCTTGTGAGCATATTCCCCACTTCAAAGTGGTGGATATAAATAATTTTCTCTTCTTTTATGCTAATATTTATGAAAGGTAGAATATTGCTTAAAATACTAAAGCTATGAAAAGTGGAAATAAAATCATATTTATATCCATAACAGCACAATTGAACAGTTTCCTTAAAAAAAAATCCTCTATACACAGTGCACACACACTCCCTTTTTTTAATAAAATGTTGTTACAATAACAAACAAATCTCCATAAAAGGATGAAAAAATAATTTCACAGTTTGACAATGAAGGCGGAATTTTGTATGGAGTTCGATACCGATTATGAAAACATTTTGAATATTCCATTAACTGTACATAACATTCGGTTTTATGTTGCATTGAAATTATGCAAAACATATTAAGTTCTTTATGAAAATGCGCATTGAGGTAAACGACGTAATTTTTGATAATAAATTTTCTACTCTAACATTTTTAATAATTACTTATATTTATATTATTACGTCACACATCCAAAAACGTATATAAATCTTGTTCAACATCACATTTTGAGTTGATTTAGCCCTTCTATCAGCGAAATATAACAATTATCATATTTATGTCCTGCACCACTTGTGGCAAATACTTAAGTTTGTAACTCCGGCAAATCCCACATTCACCTTCAATTACAGCGATCGATCGAATAAAAATCTGAATCAATTTAATCATATCCGCCTGTCCGTCTATCTATCCATGCAAATTTTTGCATGAGCTACAGGTCGCACTTTTTGAGATACTTCGATGAAATTTGGTAAATTGACACGAATTGGCCTAAAGAAGAGGTAAAAATAGATCGAATCGGATCTTTTTTAAAACCTCTCTCCATCATATAATGACATTTCACGAAGAAAACAATACGAGCTGTATAAATCAGGTGTCACGTTCTTGTACCAAATTTCATTAAAATATTTCAAAATTTCATAGAACCTCATATGGGAAGGGCTTTAAAAATGGTCCAATCCGGTCGATTTTTAATAGGGTTCCCCCTTGGGCCAGTATATGTCCTTGTACCAAATTTCATTGAAATATATATGAACGTGTAAGAAAACTAAATTTAATTTAGGCCAAGTTTTAAATACCTTCCACCTACACAATGGTGGCTGTGGCAAGCCTTCTTTTACGTTGAATACGGTTTTACGAAAATTATGGGCGCCTATTTTTGCATATCGTAATTATTCTAGCAGAATAACTATGGATATTCATACGAAATTTCAAGTTTATCTGTTAACTTTCGTGGCAGATATATAAATTTTTGTCGATTATGGGCGTGGCTCTTAACCGATTTTGCCCATTTTAAATAACGACCTGCGTGCAAAAATTAAAAGTGCTTGCACAAAATTTCAACTCAATATCTCGAAATTTACGGCCGTGAGTAATAATGCCAACAACAGACGGACACACGGACATACATGTCTAAATCGACTCCGTTTTCGACGCTGATTAAGAATATATATACTTGGTAGGGTTTCTGACGCCTCCTCCTGGGTGTTGCAAACGGAAGAACAAACTTAGTATACCCTCACCGCTAAGGTGGAGGGCATAACAAATTCAACCTGTAGCTTACAAATTACAAATTAATTCCAGACAGACGGACATGGTCGATTCTAGATGGATCGGCATAAGTGAAGGTGCGTGTGTCATATGCCGTTTAGGAGTTACAAACATCCGCACAAACTCAATATATTCTATACGACAAGTGGTGCAGGGTATAAAAAGTAAACGTAACGACAAGTAGCATTGGATTTATACAGTCCGTAGATTTGATTTGATTCTAATCCTCTAGACATTACATCGACATCAAAAATTATCACAAAGGAAATCTAACTGAGTTGAAAGTAACATAAAACACAGAATACTTACAAATTTGATGTGGATTATTTTACCCTCCAAGTGCTATAAGCTGCACTAGGGGTGATAATTATAGATGATAAAATGTGCGCGCAACATTACGTGTGTGACATTTTTGAGACAAGTTTCTTTGATTATTCGTAGCAGTTAATAAAAAGCTTATTGTCTAGGACATAAATGTGGGACTTAACCTTCGCTCGTTTTGTAAGTCTCGTACTTTTGTTCCTCAAAGAAAATTTTTTTTACAAAAAATAAAAAATTTATTTATACTGCCGTGCATACATTGTAGCAGGACGGAAAATAACTAAAAAAGGTGAGTCAACGCAAATTAGCAGATTTATTTGTACAACCAAGCGAACATTTTTATCATGAACGACAAACAGTAGTTAACACAAGGTTCGGTTTAAACCAAATACCACTTTTCATATAAGTGACACATACTTGTGCCTGATACCCCGACAGTAGCTAATTAGTGCCGTGGCACTCTTTGTCTACGTTCGTTTCAATACCGTGCGACTCGTGCAGAGTGTTCCACATGCTTATGACTTCAATTCATTCAATAATAATGTTAAGGGAAGAAGGACTTTTTCTCTAAAGATTGCTTAATGTAGAGCTTTCCTACATAAACATCAATTAATATGAAATGCATTCGAGTAAATGTTTACCTTGTTCACCACAGTCAGTATTGAATGCAAAAAAAAACTATAAAAAAGCAATCTTTAATGGCTGAAAACCTCCACATAAGATTATTGCACGTCACCATGTACTGCTGTTCTCTTAACAATTACTAGAGAATTTTTTTCATTATTATATATTATATTAGTTTTTCCTTGGAAACAAGCGCACGTGCTGCGCTGCTGAGTTGCTTAGTAGTGAAGGTGAAAATTAACAAAAAGTTTACTGCTTTGAGGTGTGTATTCCCCAAGAAGAACGATTTTAAAAGCTTTCTGAAAAGTGTACATGAGTGCTTGTGCAAAGCTTCAAACATTTTGCGATATGATGCTCGGACTGGTCCTTAGTGGTTTAATTAGAATATTTGCGGAAGGTGACATAAAGCTGAAATGAAGCGTAATCCTTCCTTATTTAAGTGTATGATAGACAGTGAACCTGTGCAATAACAGAGCTTAACTTTTTCTTCTGCCCAAATCTCAAAAGTTAAATTTACTCCTTCTTTCAATACCATTGAACGTTCTAAACACAAAAAAGAAATGCCTTCAGAAAGCTGATTTTACTGAGAGTGCGGGGAGCACTATGTTTTTATGGAGCAATTAATCTGAAATGTAATCATTATAGTTTTGTATCCAGTTTTGTAATTAGGAAAATGTGATTCACATTGCTGCCATGTGATTAAATTTGTTGCCAGTGGTGTATTCAGGTATTTTTAATTTGACGTAAATCATGGCAAGTGCATGCTTTCAAAAGAGATATGTAGTGATTTTTAATGAAAGTGATTGTGCGTCCTTGAGTCTAAACTGAAGTGGCTTCAAGATTTAGCCTCTCTTGGTTTTGTTTCAATGAAATTAGGCAGCATAGCAGACAGTTCAAATGGGAGAATTCTAAAATTCACAATAACGACATGACCCCGAATTAGAAATGTTCAACACATTCTTTAATATTCACTCGTATGTTCATTCATTCAATTATACTCGAAATACTGTGTGCTTCTGCTTATGGTCAGTGGCATTGAAAGAAGACGGTGTTCATTGAATAAACGTCTGCAAAACTACAAGAAGTAGGAGAAGAAGGAAAGTAGGTTTAAACACAAGTTTCACTGTAAAAATATAAATACTTAAAGCAAAACTTTACTGTATTTGTATATATATAAACTTGGTCCTTAAAATCCTACACGGATTTACTTTCACCGAAAACATTCTCTTGCTGACGAGATTTACACACTATGACTGATGGTGCTGGTAATGGTTTTATTGTTGTTGTTGTTGTTGTTGTTTTTGTTCTTGTTGGACACTTAAATTCTATAAAGTTTTGTTGAAATATTTACTGCTCGGCACTTGTCCCACCTCGTTTCAAACGTTAAAATGACACCTGATTCATACCTGCATGCATTTGTGGACACTTGATATTTTTCGCTTTTAATGTAAAAAGCGGACAACTTAGGGAACAGAAATATCTCTATGCACGTGAATGAGAAGAAAGTATCGTAAATATTTTCTTTTCGCACAGTCAGTGTACGCCAGACAGACAGACAGACCACTAAGTTTCTTAACCTGCAAAATGAATTATTTGGTTTTGTTGTTGGTGCCTCTCTCTGGTTATAATGATTAATTGCTGGTCCGGGTATCAAGTGCAAGTATTTTCATTTGTAACGTGTTCTCTGTTTGTTCTTCTCCATCATAGACAGAACAGACGTTCAACTTAAACGGAGAATAAACAGATAAAAGCACTAATTATTAATGTAAATGTTGTCGCAGTTAAAGTTGATTGTCTGTCTATGCTTCTGTGGAAGACAAACAGACAACTCGTAGACAAATGAAACGAATATGAAAACACGAGAATGTGTTTGATGCTATCTAATGAACAATTTCATTTCAGTCAAATGTACGGCAAACTAATTTAAGTTTCAAGTTGAATTTAATTTAATGCAGAATTAAGGAATATTTTTCCAGAAGTTATGTATTCGCGGCACAGTGCTGCAGATCGCAGGAATCTTAGAATTACGTTTGCTTAAATGTTGTTTAAAGGCTCGCTCTACCTATACGAACACAGTTTGAGCTTCTTAATCATAAGACCGCATAATGTTTTTATGGTTTATTGATAAAAGAAATGTAATCATCATAAATAATGGCTTTCAAAATGATGGCTGAGTACATACATATTAAAATGAAAATAATAAAATCGCTCCGTATCAGGACAGAATGACAAAGACTTTTCTTGTAAGCTACATGTTATTCGTAATATCGTTTTACGGTAACAAGCTGCCACGACTTCTACTTAAGGTATAACATGGATGATTATGAGTATGAGTGCGACTGCGTTCATTTAGTAGAATTGACATTGTAGGTGCTGGGGCTCGAAGGCAGAGTAACCCAACAACCCACCACTGAATGAGCAGCATTCTGTTTTCCCATGTATCGTTTTGATCCCGTTCGCCTGCTAAAGACAAGTAAAAGTGTTCTATGTGCTGACTTGACATCAAGTGTTCTCCTTCTCCCCGTTTGCCATATTTTCTTTTTTCTGTTGAGTATACACTCGCAAGTTCAGCGGTTGGCATCTCTCTCGTGAAAATGGATTTTTATTTAACGAAAAGTGCTTTATTGTTTTCTCTTAAGGAAGAATTCTTGTAAATGTGCTCCATTACTCTCCACTTATTAGAAACCTTATAAAATTTATTCTTTTACTATTAATCTTTTCAGTTGCCTCCTTTTTAGGACATACATGTGGCGGAAAGGATGGTTCCCTTTTCATTTCAAATAAGGTCTGTCTGGCACCTTACAAGCACGCAATTTGTTTTGGTTGTTTTCCTTTAGATAACGTCCTCTTTTTATCTATGCGACTCCTTCATATTACGTATAAATGCTGATTAAGACACAAAAGCAACAATGACAACATACTTTATGTTTTGCTTAAAAAGCAAGCGTTTATTGACTTTTCCTTATTAAAGTCTGATAAAATGTAATTTTTCTATTGGATGGTATGAACACATGCTTTATAATGATTGAAGGAGGGTCAATAATTCAACGTTATCCATATAATTTGCTTAAAATAAAACGCTGTTCAGGGTGGCACAATAATGACTCGTGTGGGATTTTTATTACTTTAATGCTCTCCACCTGGGTGGGGGTACATTAAGATTGCTATTCCGTTCGCACCCAGAAGGAGGCGTAAGAGAGAGAAAGTACATAGATTCCTGACAAGCATTAAAGTCCGAGTTTGGTTAGGCATGTGGCGTCGGTCGCAAATTTTGAATTATCGAGCTGAAATTTTACATCTTTTAGACATCTTTAGTTTTTGCGTTCAGATCGATATTTGAATTGGGGAAAATCAGGCGCGATCGGACAACAGTCGCGCCTACAATATACAAAAAACTATACTTTATTAGAGGGCGTAATGATGAACTAGCCGAGGAGGTGGTGAAGGGTGTTTAAGATTTGACATAAGTCACATTTTTTACCAACTTCGATATCTGTCCACTAATGTTATGCATTGTAATTGTTGTTGTTGTAATTATTGTCTGGCTTATTCTAAATTATGCCCACATAAGGAGGAATTATTATAAAAATGGCTGCAGACAATTTTCTGACTATAGTTTTTAGTGGCTGTCATCATAATTTTTGAATTTGACCATCATTGTTGTCTTCACCCTGTATTTATGTAAAATATTCTTGAGGATTTCCATACCAAAAATGATGTTTAATTGAATTTACAATATATGTGTCAGGCTCTTCCGTTCAAAGCCATCAAAGGTATAATTATTAAATAAATATTCTAAGTGTATATATTATAGAAGTAGGTATTATGCCCACTACTCACAGGTGGTCCCAAGTTAAATAGTGTTCTGCGTGCAGAAACTGGAAGGGAATGTAAGACAGTTACGGACGCACTTATGTCTAATGACTAATCACCCTCCTAGGTGTTGTAAATGCAGTGACAAACTTAGTTTACTCTTCATTATATGTAGCTTCGCTCTCTCTCTTTATTTGTTTTATTAATATTATTATTATTTCTATTATTAAATTTCTAAGTCTAAGTTAATTGCATTGTTGCTATATAAAGAGCTTTATGTGGTGTGTCGTTATTCTATATCGCTATTGCCAATTGTTATTGTTGTTTTAAATAAAAACACTTATCTCGAGCGGGCGTATGTGTGGCGAGTTCATTAAACTTTGGTGTTTGACAATGCATACATTGTTGGTGCAAATGTATAAGAACAATAACACCAATAATGACAAACATAATCTTCAACTACAACGCTAAGCACGTTTTCATTTGTTCGCACATTTTCCTACATGTTCATCTTTTTGTTTCCATTTCTGTTCACATCCAACCAGTAACCACACAAAGCGTTCCATCCATCTTCATTCTTTATCGGTTTTGTATGTTGAAGGCAATATTTTCGCTAATTTTCTTTTATTGTTTGAATTGTGGTCCCACCATACAAATGTGCAGAAATTTCATTCAATTAGATTAAAAAATTGCAAAAAATCGTTCAAATTTATAAAAGCGGATTGAACTTAAAGCAATTGTGCACCAGTTTAGTACAATTTCAGAAAGTTAAGTTATATACCCCAGTTACATATAAGAAGATGCAGAAAAACGAAGGATCGTTTTATTATACCCTCCACCAAGTTTGTTTTAATTAAAATTCGAACTGCTTGTTACGTTTTAACTCTTCTTTATCATGTCATATTTTTGGGTGATGATGTGGTCACAAATACCTAAAAATGCAAATACAACCATTGAGAGGGGGTATTTAAATGGCTTTGAAGCCTCCATATTTCGGTCATTAACCTCAGTTTATGAGCGTTTGTGTTATTGTTTTTCCTTCTTAAAAAACTCTCAAGTATCCACTTAAACCTTTTTGCCTGAATTGCGGTTTTGTACCTTTTTGTTCTTTCTTGCTTCACGTTATTCTCTGGACATTTGCACAGCACAGCATGATCAAACGAATATTTGTTGGCAACGTAAAGTTATGGGTCTAATTTTCTAAACTGTGTGTGTGCATAGAAGGTATGTTTTGAAAATGATAAAGATAATGTTTTTTCATTATTGTGAAATATATTTTTTTTAAAAATTGATTGAAGATTGCCCACTGATATGGTTTAACACCATTTATATTTGTATAATTGTATCTGATTATCACAATATCACAATAAACAAGAACAAATGTTATGCTCGGTTCTATCCGATTGGTTAATATTCTACATATCTTGACTCCACATTTTATTAGACACGAGATCTCACCATGTCAAAAGCACTATATGGACACTATATGTTCTAGGAAAGCGACGATCGGGGTCCAATTTTTGTCAATTCACAGTCAATTATTATGCTAATTAACTATTAATCACTAAGTTTTTTAAAAAAAATTAACAAAATGAACATTTTTGTTATATAAAAGAGTTTTTCAAAATATGAAGAGAGGTTCTGAAAAAGAACCGATTCATTTTCCATTTTCAATATTAGCCGTCCTTGTGCAAAAACACATACCTGTATAATTACTCTAATAGGGTATGTAAGTCGAGTTTTACCCTAAAAACGGTTTTTTGTAAATTGTGGGCGTGTCTGTTATACGATCACGCTCATTTTTGGCACAACGATGAATGGGCTAATTATAAATATGTGTACCAAACTGCGTGGTTCAATTTTTATGGCAGATAAATAGATTTTTATCAATTATGGGCGTGCCTTTCGACCGATTTTTGCAGAAACTAGAAGAGTTTGTACAAAATTTCATTTCAACACTTGATTGTTGCTAATGGAATGACAAACTTAAGTGGATATTAGTACATATAATGCGCGTTCTGAAAAACTTTTCGGAAAAATTTACTGTTATTAATAATTAAATGTAAATTATTGTTATGTTGAAAAAGCCTTAAAATTCGTCAAAATTTGTTAAATTGTTATTAACTTTCTGAACTTGTAACTTTGGTACAGGGAAAGAGTGTGTGCGTATGTGCTTGATTTTAAAACAAATAATTGTCAACTTCTTATTCTCAGAGTGCATTCAAAATAGAAGAGTGGGTGTGAGCGAAGATACGGAATAAATTTCATTCAATCTCAATTACATTGAAATGTCTCGAAAATATCTTGTTTTACGCTTGTACTCCAATTAAATCAATTCGTACAGTGCACTATATCCAAACTAAATAAAAGGTCGTTTATGATAATTATCTTATCACACACACTGTGACAGACAGCGTGCACGGGCCAGCATGAGATTGCATGCGAATAACACGATGATTTAAAAATGAGAATAGAAAGGGAGGCAGAGCAATAAATACTCCGAGTCTCATTCTCGCCCATTAACACAACAAATGCGCACATATTTGTAAGCTGACACATGGAGCCATTGGGTGTCAAAGCCCAACTCTGCAGTGTGTTGTATGATATTATATTTTACAGGCAAAGAAAGTAGGCGTTCGAGCATATTGAGCAAGTTACAATAGTTTGTGTAATTTATACCTTAAAGGCTTTTTGCAATGCACACTCTGATATACGGCTTGACTGCATAGTTAGTTGCACATGTGCTAAGAGCCGATTCGTTGCTAAGCATTATTTCGGTGTGTGGCAATGTAAAGTTTGCGCCACGTATTTATTTATTTTTGCAATAACCTACTGCTTGATTGCATTGCATTGATAAAACGAGCAGTAACTGCACTAAAGCACAACTCTTATTATAAGCACACTATTATTGGAGTCCATTAGCACACACATGGATACCCGTGTTTCTAACTGAATAGTTACGTTTCCTTCCATTGTAAAATAATAATCATACATCGTACGTATCATTTGTTGTTCCCGTTCGTACAACATTTGTGATACTGTTGTTGTCGTAACTATAATTGAGTTATTTGTGGTTGGCTAGCAAAGATAACTTGTAAGTAAATGATTACACAAAACATACTTAACGGTATATAAAGCAATAAACACATTTATATATTGACACATGAACAATTTTAAATTACAAATAGGGTTTCTGAAATTCCAATTCCTGGGAATTACACACAAATTATTACCGTTGGAGTTGCTCAACCACGAAACAAAATATTGCAGCTGAGAGGCGACAACAGCTTGAAACGAATATTACAAAAAATAAATACATGCTAGTACGGATTCGAATTTCCTTTTCTAACATTTGTGCGTAGACTTCACACAAAGAAATGTTTTTATTAATGCCGTATTGAAAATAACATAATTGCGCCTGCTAAATATTGTACGCAAATATATGCGACTGATGGTTTAACGGCAAATAATCTTGTTTTTACTTGAAGCACTAGAAGCAGGCGGCAGATGCCCTAAATTTTGAGATATTTTGCTGAAATTTTGTGCATACCCTTCTAGTTAATTAGGCAAAATCGGTTTAGAGTCAGTCGAAGTTGAAATTTGATACTCATGCTTATAATTACCCCATCCATGGATGGGCATGGTAACATATAGAATTTACAAAAATTCGTACTTAGCGTGAAAAAATGTTAAACGCCTGTGTAGGGTATTTCATATTTGGCCTAAGTGTAATTTAATGAAAGAGATTTGAACGAAAATGTACTGCAACTAATTATATGTTATTTGTTGCTCTTATTTTGGATGCATGAAATGTTGGAATTTTTAAAGTCTACTTTTAGGTGTAATTAAATAAATACTAGAGAGCTCTCCTACCTTAGCAACTGCTACCTATTTGCTTTCTCCCGCAATCAGACCAGAATATTTGCTTTCGAGCACACAGTCGATCGCTTGCATTGCAAAAATAGCGCACATATATACACATTTTATATATTCATATGCAAGTGAGCACATGCACACATAAACAGTTATATTTTTAGGACAACAGAGCAGTATTTATGATAACATCTAATAATAAAAAGAAATACCCACACATACACATACACATAAGTAGTCGTCGCACTAATTGTGCAATAATTATTATTATTATTATCATAGGTTAGTGAACTACGCTGTAATAGTGTGTAGAAGAGTGCGAGTGCACAGAAAAAATGCAATATTACTGCATGAAAACTTGTCGTCATGTCGTGTGTGGTTATGGCAAAGTGTCAACGATAGATAGCACAAGCAATTGAGATTTTTCAAGTGTTGTCATTACAAATATTGCTGCGGCCTTTTTTTTACTCGCTTTTTGGTATTTTGTGCAAAATTAATTCACGTTGTTTAAACAATTAACGCTGCAAGTGTTCGTGTTCATAATTCGTTGCTTTCTATTTGTTGTTGTGTTGTATCACCATCACTTTAGAGACCAGCACTTGAACGCATTGCCGCTCATGCACCAGCACGCGGACTGGAAATTTAACAACATTTGAAATCATACTTTTCCGTTTTTCAGCTGACCGATACAGGAATCGTGTAATTATCTGACAAAGTTTGTTAAATGGAGCATGGCTGTGGCTTAAAACATATGAATGAATGGTCGCTCGTTTAAGTAATTATAATTGCCAATGAGTTAAATGAATAAATGGCTAAGGCTGTCAATCGAGTGCTTGACAGTCAGTAGTTATAAATAGAAAGTTCAATTCAATGAGAACTTTTCAAATATATGAAGCGTATGGGATGAACAATTTCGGAGAAATAAGAAATCATTTTGAGCAGTTGTTTCATCTTTACACACACACGCACACATTATATGTATATGAAAAGATTTGCAAGCAAAAGTTAATGATGTAATCTTTACTATGTGAAAACATATGATAAGAAACTAGTAAGTTCAAGTGGTCCATGATAATGATGATCATGAACGGAGAAATAGTTTTAATCTTTATCATACGAAACCAACAACAATACATAGTAACAGTATTAGCTAATACATGCGGCCCATTGATAATCCAAGGATTATTACAAGTAAGATAACGTAACGAACGAATTAAGTCGTTCAACAATGCAAGTGATTACCACACTTTTAAAATGTTTTGTGTGTGCTTTAATGCCAAACATATGTTATATAAATTAAGCGTAAATTGGGTAAAACGCATTAAATAAATATTGTGGATATACGCGTTTTTATAACTTTTACATTTTTTTAGTTTATTAGATTTTTGAAATATTTACCTATTACTCATTGATTATACCTTTTGAATAGATTTTAAATACAAAACAAGTGCATATGTTACAGTCGGTCATGTTCCCTACAAAGTATGCTACAATTAATTTTAAATAATTAAAAAGGGGCTCTAAAAATGGCCCGATCGGATTCAAATTTACTATTAAGCCCATTTATCATTTTTTACCCATTTTTGTCAAATATATATAATATGAGATTTTTTTATAAACAAGCAAGTAAGCGTACTCACTACAAATGGTAAGAATTTATTTTCTTACCATTTGCGAGCGAATGAATTGAAAATGAAATAAATTTGGCTTCAATCGAACCTGGAATACCCACTACTAGTGCGCTAAAACCCTCCGAGAGGAGTAAATTGTTTTACAGTTGATTTCATTTTGGCCCACTTTCAATTCAATTCGATATCTGGAATTGGTGCGACCAAGGACTTGTTTCCCCCATACAGGTAGATAGAAATGGCAAGATCTGTTCATCGATTCTCTTGCGGCAGTAGTGAATCCTTTTAACAAACATTCAACATAATGCCAACTTTGGTGTGGTTGGCATAAAAAACTGTTTCATTTCTCGTTAGAATTATTATTTAATTATAATTATATTTATAGAAGTGCCTTCAAATGCTTGCATTAGTACAAATAAAGTACCACGTGGTGTTTTTGTATGTGTGCGAGTGTTTGCAAAGCTTCAACAATATCTGCCCAGAGGTACGGCTGCTGATTCCATCCAAGGCACAACAACTGACGACAACTGCTTTGGTTGTAATTTACTTTAAGTATACGTACACACACATATAAACATATTTATAAACATAAATTTTGCAAAAATGTGCATTTTTTCTAATATTTTTATGTACGAACTTATGTATGGACGTACAAACGAGCTTGTCGCCAGCCAACATTATGGTGTTGTTGCTTTATTGTTTGTTTTAATATATTTTTAGTTTTCGTTAATATGTAAATGCTGTGTGGTGTGGTGCGGCAGTGCAGTTGCATCGGCTGTTGCCGTTTGGCCGCCATCGCAATCTAATGTCAGATAGTTTTGCGGTCGGTAACCCTAACTAGAAAAATAATATGCGTATGTTTGCACATAGAGAGAGAGAGAGAGAGAGAGAGAGAGAGATACCAGCAATCACATACATACACTAAATAAATATAAAAAATAAAAAAAAAAATAAAAATACACAATAAACTGAAGTATTTAGTTTACGAGTAGTTTCTTTGCATTCTATTTTTCTTTTATTTATGTGTACACACGCACAAAATACGTACAACAACAATACAACAATACAACAAAAGACAGCATGAACGTTTGCATTTCAATTACTTATGTGGGTTTTTATATATTATTACACGTACGTACGTTTCTCAGTTCCACTACATAATATTTTGTGCAACTTATGTCTTATTCATAACGTCTTAGTTATGTATTTACGTGGTTATGTTATGTTGCTTTTGTGCATGTGTGTTGTATGGTGTGCACATGCATTTGCATAATGAGTGTAAATAACATGTTGTAGCTTTTGTTGTAAACCATATTGAACATATTGT
Organism: Ornithomya fringillina; assembly: GCA_963978525.1. Taxonomy (NCBI): domain Eukaryota; kingdom Metazoa; phylum Arthropoda; class Insecta; order Diptera; family Hippoboscidae; genus Ornithomya; species Ornithomya fringillina. The sequence goes on from OZ021691.1 coordinate 24,676,925, forward strand.
TTAAATGGCGATCATGGAGGCGTTTGCGGATATATTCTCTATATTCTCTGAAGGTCCATCCACATCAAATGGTGCGTGAAATGGAACTTCGCACAGTCTACTGTCGCATTAAATCACATTTGACAATTCCTAAAGTCAAAAGCAAGAAATAATCCTGCCACGAGTATGCATACAATGTTTGCCTGGTTACGTTCAGCGATTCCTATTACCTACGTTGTGTTATTGTCGTCATGGTGAATTTTTTCTATTCCAAAAAGGAAAAAATCATTAACTACGCACAAGGTGTGATGAAATTACTCTCGACTTTATGAAGGAGAGCGAAGCTAATTTCCAAGAATTATTTTCAATTTAAAAATGTGAGGAGAGGGCGCCAATTATCGATAATTTCAAATAAAATAAATGAAAATATTATTGTGGCTCAAGCCCAACAATTTATTACCCTACACCACTTAGTACCACAAATTATGCTACAATTTATTTATTTGTATCAATAAACGCGAGGCATTGTCAAATAAGTCATTTCGAGACGTATCATTATGTGGAAAGGTGCTCTAAAAATGGTCCGACTTGGCATTTATTAAGCAAATTAACTGCTCTTCACCAGATTTGGTCAAAAAAATTTAACTTTTGCAAATTATTGCCACTATAATAAGACCTTATATGGGGAGGCGTTCTCAAAATGGTCCGGTTCGGTCCACTTTCAATAGAGTTCCTCTTTGGGGCAATTTAAGCCCTTATACCAAATTTCATCGAAATATCTCTAAAAATGCGACCTAGACTTTGCGCACCTACTTTACATGGACAGACGGACGCTGTTAAATTGTTTCAGATTGGTTTTCTGAATGGATCGCTATATTTGAAGGTGGCTGCGACATTTGCCGTTTGCGCGTTACAAATATTCGCACTAACCTAATACACCCTTTAGCGTAAGGGCGCAAACAAATAGCAAAAACAAAAACAAGGCTGCAAAAATGAAATCACTCTTATATAACTGTACAACACCCGCCTTAGTCACGGGCAGCAAGTTGCGGAAATATGAGAACCATAAAGTAAGTGAATCAATTCAATAACACAAGCAGTACTTAATTAGAATGTAGACGAGGAGAGGCTGGGCATAAAACATCTAAAATTAACTTGTGATAATCACTTAGAACAAAGCGAAAACACACACATACACACGCAAACTATTGTGTGGGATGTGCCAATTGCAACAATGAAAAACTATGCAAGTAATGAATAATATTAATGAAATTATTTTATTATATACAGGTGAACGCAAGCGAATGCAATACTGTCTCGTGTTGCGATTTTAATTAGAAGAAGAAGAATTTGGAAGGGAGAAAAGTTATAAGTAATCCCTTCGCGTTATGGTGGGACGCATACTGCTAGAAGGCGGCTTCTCTGTTCCGCTAAGAATCGGGTGCTAATTTGAAGAAGCATCCAAATGAAAATCGATTCAACAGGGTCCGTGTCGCTTTAGTTGATTATTGAGCTAAGATCTGCTAAACATATTCACAGTTTATACAAGCAGTTTTCTCCTTCAAACGTTTCAAATTGGTAGATGGCCACACTCACAGGCTGATATAAAATAAGTGGAGGGTGTCTCAGATTTGGAGTAAGACAAACAAAACTTGTATACTTGTTTAAATAAACATAAAGACAACAATTACAGTTACATTTAGACAAACAGACACACAGCTCATATGTTATTTAAAGGCCGCCACAGGTGGTGGCGGTCAATCGGATGATGTCAGTTACAACATTACAACAACAATCCAATAACACTTAATGCATTTGGGGATTACGTAGGCTACTGCATTAATGAATAGACATTATTCTACAAACCAGCAGAGGTATAAAAGCGAGGCAAGGCCATTACGTGCGTTTAATTAACGATTTTGCATAAAATTATTCCATTTGAATTTGTTTTATTTATTATTTGATTGCTTCGCCACCATAAATATGTGCAATCAATTTCCCGAGGGAGGGAATTACCGCCCCTGCTGCAATAAACGCTTTTTCTGCCTACAAGATATTGCGTCTCGAGATATGTCCCAAACAAAGAACCTCCAATCAACAGTCATTTTACAAATGAATCGCGCTTTAGACGTTGGAAATATAAGTATAATTACGGGTTGGTGATTACAATCACCAACGAGGGATTGCAATTTTTAGAAAAAAAAAAAAGCCAACTGATGAATTTTTTATTTAATACATTTCTAGGTCAATAACAATCGTTGACTTTTTTACAATATTTTTAATATAATTGCTGTTGTTATTGAATGGATTATTTGTTTAAGTATTTTGCAATTTAATTATATTTCTGTTGACTCATGAGTGGTTAATTAATTCTGTGCACAATAATACTCTCTTCATATGTTCAAGTGTCCATTTAGCAGAAACTGGTTTAATGCAACTGAACTGCTGCACATTAGTAATGTGTTTGAAGCAGCAATTATGCAAAATGACATTAACCAAAATTTACGTACCGGCCGATGTACAAATAATAGAGCAGTAGTAAGCTATCGCCAAAAAGTTTTGTTTAGAAGAATTATTGTTGTTGCTAACAAGTAAAAAATTGAGCACAACAACACAATCAATATTTTATAATTAATAAAGAAACTATCTACATGAAGTAGGTTCGCGTTCGTTAACATTTCAGCAGTAGGGACGAAACACTGAAAACCCTAGCGCCTGCTTCGGCTAGTTGCGTTTGGATGACAAACTTAACATACCCTAGGAAAAGAATGATTGAATGACGAGTTTTAACAAACAACTGTTTACGCTTAGAAGCGTTTCCGTGATTCCAGGCAATTATCCGATTTTTGCTTAACTTAACCCTAAGTTGGGACAAAATTGATGTAATTGGACAGGATTAGAAACTTGGGAAAATTAATAAATATTCAATAGCCTTCTCAAAGTGTCGGAAATATGTTTTAAAACTACCAGCGTTTACACGTTTCTTGTAGCGTCTCTTGCTAAATACTTTTCACCACTTATTCGTTGGGAGCTAAAAGAAACGAGTAGTATGCATTAGTGTGCATCACCTTAAACGCGTACGTTTTCATATGCAATGTGTGTGTTCGCGTTCATTCAATTTGAAATGCCTTGTAGGCGGTCATTAAACTGTGCATGCGATTGATTCATTGCGCAAATTGAAAATCAACAACAGCTGCCGCAAGCAGCGCTTTTGCATACATCCGTGCGTAAATGTGTGTGTGTAGATATATCATATTGTTTAACGCAAGCACATGTATTGGGTTATACAAATTTGAACAAATGCAAAGCAATATGTATGGCAATCGAAACCGATGAACGAAAATATAAAATTAAGCACGCATCACCTTTTGACAAGTTAGAAATTTTAATAATAATAATAGTTGAAGAGTGGGAGCAAACGAAATGTGGACATAGGTACATAAGTGGAGATGGAGAGAAGCAACACAAACTTGCATTCATTGAAAACGATTATAGCGATAGCAAAATCTATTTAAAAGAGCTAATAAATACACTTCCAGAGGAATTGAAAAATATTGTTTAAAAATAAGCGACCTAACGCACCCCATTCACTATTGACCACAACAAGACTAATCAGAAAGCAGAAGCGCCAACACTCTCACGTTTGATTACTAATATTTATTAAAAAAACTAAATCAAACACAAGAAAACGAAGCAAGACAAACTACATTGCACTACTATACGGCACGAGACAACTGAAAAAGAGCTTGCGACAATGCACGACAGAGCGCGAGGTGTAATTACTCGTTGTTTTCTCTCTTTTAAACAAGAAACGGACGTTAGCTAAAATAAGCACGAGAGCATGAGAGGTGCGTTAGTTTTGCATTAGTGCGGCTCGACTGTTCGGTCACAATTTTTCATTTCGCCTATTAACGCAAAGACTTTATTTTTAATTACACTATTTCATTTGTTGCTGTTCTCAGTTCACTGACCTCTCCCACAACATTGTTTGCTTTATGAAAAAAAAATGCAATATTTTAGTCGGTCTTGGCCGTTCATTGCCTAGCCAGTCAACTAACTATACCAAGAAAAAAGTGTTCAGTTGCAGGCTACGTAGATGTTAACAACTCACTTGTGCACAATTCTTGTGCATACTGAGCAAATTGGCGATTGACAACATTTTGTTTGAACAATTTTTTTTACCAAATCGATGAACTCACCTTACAATGATCGCCTGCTACTTCACTTGGCTGTCAACTGTATGCGTGAGGGGTTCTATTGACCAAGAAGTGCATTTGCCTGGTATAATAAATAGAAGGAAAATGTCCAAATGTTTGGCCATACAGAGAGAATGGCGATGTTGTCATGCTATCGTCATTCTAGGTATGATTAATAGCTATTTTAGTTGGTGTGTGTTAACAAATGGACTGAACGAACCATATGTTGCCATATGGTATGTATGTATGTTTGAGTTATGACAATTCGTCTTTTATGGATTTCAAGCCAAAGTCAAAAAAGTGCATTCAATACATTCATAACTTACAAAAGCTCTCCAAATTACTTGCATACAATAACTTCAGAAATATTTCATATATTTTTATATATGGGGGGGGTATGCTTCATTTCGCTTTGCATGCAACTGCCACAAGGAAACTACATGAAGTTCAATGACCAAAGCATCAGCATCCTAATCTGAGACGATTTAACGATTCCAGGGTGTTTGGGTCTGAAACGTTCCCGTTAAAAAATTCAAATATCCAAGTGAAGCTTGATACAGGCTGTTCTTTATTTAAAATACCCAAAATCAGTTGGCAGTTACGCCCACAAGTGGCAGAAAATCGCTTCCTCTCAACAACGTCAATAAGGTTTTAATCAAAATAAAAGTAAAACAAAGAAAAATTTGCATTTCTTTTTAATGGATATTCTCCGTCCAGGAAATCGTACCTACAACAAGATGCAAATTATTAGATTACAACTAAAAAAAACAAAACAAAACAAAAAAAAACGCAGAGCATAAAAAAGCACTTAACAGTATCATAACATGTACAAACAGCACCAGCAACGATAGATAACGTAAAGTGAAATATAATCGAAGAAGGTACATTTATTGTGCACAACACAACTTCAACAATTCCTCAACACAGTGTCAGATATTGAGTTGATTTTATCGATTCCAATCGTAGCCACAGACGAACGCATACATAAGTACATAACTGTTTGATAACATGCGGGCTTTTCGATGAACGCACTCTCTTGTTGATTGCAAAATTTTAAGACAATACCTTTGCCTATTCAGTCCATGGTTACGATGTGGTGTCTACAATACATTAAGAAATCTGTTGCATTTGGTCACATTTGCAGGGGAGATCAAATTTAATGTCAATATATGTATTTTCGCATCTGGACAAATCTGGTTGGGCGGTCTAATTCAGTATATGTATATACCCAGTGGTTGCGCTTTATGTATTGCACCAAACTCGGAATAATTAAAATTTTTAAAAGGGCTCCATCGTCGCGAAATATGCACAAACACACGATCTCCAATACATTGGGGTGTAGAAGGTTATCCCTGAATATTATGAAAAAGCATTCACAACAAAGTCATCAATATTGTCAATATTCATTCGAAGGCACAACTGCGCTCCTGTTCATCATCAAAATTAAATAATTATTACAAACAATCAATTACAACGTTGTGCACATTCAGTTGGCAGAGCAGTCTACTGTGACGACTTCGTTAACTGCATTGTCGTTGCACCGACGGACGACTCGACTCAATCGACGCCAAAGCAGCATTGCTATAGCATGTGTGTTGGCTGTGTTTATGTGTTGAGCTAGCATTGAATTGGTACGATGAACTCTCCTCAAAGGCAATTAAATGCGTGCATGTAAATAGAGATAGTGCCTGAGCATGTAAACAAACAAGCGTACATGCACACACAACTCGAGTACGCGTTTTTGTTGTCGTAACCTCCGATTCCGATATGCTGATTTCATCACTCATTATGTGCGCGATTTTAAAAATGCCGTTAAGTATACAAATACTCTCTTGATTAACATTAAATTCATTTAGATTTTCTCAGTACCCGTGTTTCTAACATGGGACATCGTAGGCTCGAATTTCATTCAGCAACCTAAGCGAATGGAGATATTTCGGCGATTTCAAGGGGGTTGATATCTTACTTTTTCTAAACAGCATATATATGTTTTGTGGGATCTCCGACGATTCCTTTTGATTGCTTCTAACGTCTTGACAAATGATATATTCTTCTACATACATATGATGGCGGATATAAAAAGAAATTAATGATTTACACAGCGTGGCATATTATACTTAATCCGTCCAAGGCAAAAAGTCAAATGTAGCATTTTCATTTTCTGACCTCCCCCATATTATATACTCTTAAAATGTTTACTTTAATGCAAAATTTAATAACAAATCAATGGACGATATAAAAAGCAATCAACCCTGGATAACATGAAATTAAAACTCAGTAAAAATCAACGCATTTGCAATTTACTAAAAACACCAAAAAACAAAAATCCATCCAGAAAACTCACACTAAGCATTCAATATAAAAATTGAGCCTAATTGAAGACCGATAAGAATTCATAGAAGTCAGTAGTCATCTCGTAACATCTCGTATACAAACTCGGATTTCATTCCAAGTATTTAAAATCTCTGCCTCGAGTATAAACAATATTTACAACTGTGCGAAGGCGCACAAATGTTATAACATTTTAATTATTTATTTAATAGCACATAAACAAAGTCATACACCAAATACCCAAAAACACACTAGAGTTCATTAAAAATTCGCTATAATCGCTTATAATAAATAACATTATTACCTTTTAAAGGTTGCGCCAAATTTAACTCTTGCTACATTCCCTCCCACCACGTGAGTGGATATACTAACGTTGTCATTTTATATGCGATTCTCATATACAGAATAGAAATAATTTAGGAAAATATTTATCACGCGGACAGTTCTATGCTTTTATTTCTCATTTCTATAAACTTTCAACTTGAGTGATACATTTCTCTGTAATCTGTGATCAATGCTAAAAAGATCAAGGTCTTCGGTTTTGTATAAAAACAGTAGCCGCAGATTGTTGTGTATTTAAGCCCCACCCCATTTTTTTAAAGAAATTTCAAGATTATCTTACTTTGTTTGTCTGTGCTCTGCCTCTAGCTTGGGATTGTTACCCAAAACTTGTCCATGTTGTTGTTTTCCTTACGGTTGCTTGTTTATTTATGTGCTGTGTGTGTGAGTGTGTGTGACTTAAATAATGCTACTGCGGTTTTATCATCTTTCTTATTAATCGGGTTTCATTTTACTACACTCATACAAAAACAGCTTACCCAACCCAACCCAATCTAGTAAAAACAAAACAATGCAAACCAATGGATTCTTGTAATTTCTATACCCAAAGAAATGACGATTTCATCTCAAATTACTTACGGTGACATAATTATTATTTTTCTGTTTTAAGAAATCGGAGATATCGTATAAGATGGATGTGATGGGATAAGCTGACGAATGAAAATAGTTGTCATAGTAACCTCTTTTTATGTCCTGCACATAACATGGAGGCGGTACACTAAGTTTGTCATTATGTTTGCAACACCCGGAAGGAAGCGCTAGCGACCCTACAAAATATACATACTTTTAATCAGCTTTAAAAACTGACTCGTTGACATATATGTCCGTGTGCTCCTCTGCTATTGGCATTCTCTACGTCGTAAATTTTGAGCTATTGCGCTAAATTTTGAACAACAGCCACGTCCACAGTTGACAAAAATCTATTTGTCGGCCATAAAAATTGACGTGCGCACTTGAAATTTGGTGAGAATATCTATTATTATCCCATGTGCCTTAAGATTCAGCCTAAGCCAAATTTAGTTTTCTCACTTGTTTCTCTATCAAATATTTACATTCTTTGGTAATACTACTGTAACGAATACATCAGCATCTACGTCTACTCCAATTCAATAACATATGAGCGTTTTATTCAATTAATTCTTGTCTTGTGATAATTAAGCACTCATTTCATGGAATTTTCTTACAATTTTACGAATAGAATTCATCATCATCACTAATTCTACTAGTTATACGCATTCCTAAATGCTATGACAATTTTAATTGATCTGGATAAGTGTGAGTGGTGTTAAAACACACGTTTGGTACCTTACAAGTTGTTCTAAGCTGAGGAGGTGTTTTGTGTTCGGCCAAAATCGAGTATATTTCTTCTTTGTTTCTTTTTACAGAAACAGTTTTACTTATCTTTGAAACAGCATCAGTTTGAATACACATTTATTTACTGCAAGTTTATGTCCGAGGTGTTGCTATACCGACCACGAGATGGGTCTTATACCCTACAATTATTTGTGATCAGCATCAAGTATTCAAGGCTTTATGAGTAATTCTTTGGATCGTAACAAGCAAGGAGGTGAAAAAGAATAATAGACCATGCCCACCTTTTAAAAGTCATAAGTAAGTAAGTGTTTTGCTATTAAACGAGGAAGGATGCGTAACTTGCATTAAGACCCCGCCCACAGTAGAGAAGCTTTTCGCCGTTTGAAAATTGTATTCTTATGCGTCATACCTACAATGAAAGGTATTCAAGATTTAACTTTTTTCTTTTTGTTGTTGTTGTAGTTGAGTAATTTTTTTGGTGGTTTAAACTGTCACGCGCACATGAATAATTTTGTATATCGGCTGCCTCTGCTTCTTCCCCCAGCGGCAGCAAGCAACCAGCTAGACAGAGTGAAAACGTTTACGCCAGCAGTAAAAAAGACTAAATCAAAAACATGAAAAACTTGGCAGTAAATTTTAAAAACATCACCTCGGACTTCGCTTACAAAAATGGCATTGTTTTCGAATTTTTGTCTTCATTTAGTCCCACATTCTTCACTTCACCCAAATCACGTGCTGACTGCAATAACTCCTATTGTTTCGCATTTCTTTGGGCATTACTTTCGCATAGTACGTAACTATTTACAATTTTGGATTTCCATGTGTGGCCAATGTATAATTCTTTCTTCATCATCTTTCTGTTTTTTTGGGTAAAAACGACATTTAACGCTTACTTCAGTGCAGTACAAGTGTGTGCAAAATGAATGCAAAAACGCAGCACTTGTTACAGCTCGAACACTATGTCGCCTTAGTTATCGAAATTTGCTAAAGGATTCCAGCGCACCAATGTTCTCCACTCAAATGGAGGTGCTGCAAAAAGTTTCGCTTTTTTCTTATGGTCGATCTTATTCTTATTAGTAGAAAATTGAATTTTTCTTTTGCGAATCAAATTAGATTTTATACGGTTCAGAATCATATAACAAAAGGCTAAGAAGGTCGTTCTTATTCCAAAGGTTGGTTGTGGTTTTTTCGGTTTTGTAAACGAAAAAAGCCTAAAAAATTCACTCATCAGTCGCGAAAGGGTAGCTGGGGTTGTGCAGATGTAATAATGTTAATGGAAATCCGCAATCCAATTATTGAACAATAATTGGTTAGTTTAAAAACGAACAAGTAAAAATGTGGCATTCGGTATTACGATCCACCACTGTAACATACGCAGCTGTACACAATTTATCGTATAATTGGTTCAGTAGTAGCAGTAAACACGAGTGAGCAAGTACTCAACAACTCCAATCATCAAGTTCATGATTGTTTGCTTTGCATGTTTTGCTATATTTTTAAAACTCGGAAGCGCCTTTCACGGATATAAACCTTATAGTTTTCCATACCGACATACCTTCTACAGAAGCTCTCCACAAAATCATTAGCATTGCGACCCAAGATGAGGCCCAAGGTAAATGTTTCTTTTTGCTTGTATGGGTTTTTTTAACCCACACCTCATACATTTCAATCAAAAGGTAACTCACCTGAGCAAAACTTAGCATTTTTGCATAAAAATAATGCTAAATAGTATAAATCTTTACGCTCTAGAGCGAGCAACTGAAAATTCACCCAATTAAACGAAACATAGACATTTAGTTGTCTCGGTCAGTGGACTTGCAATGTTTTCAAGTTTCAACTGAATAATCACATAAAACGAAATACGTTTCTTATTATTTAATTAGTGTTTACGACTTTCGCCCAGTTTGTTCGACAATTATGACCAATAAAAAATTGAATTGTTGACGTGCTCGCATTACCGCATCAGTAAATTGTACTGTACGTACGAAAGCATACAAAAATTCTCTAAAATGAACTCACATTGGGATGAACAAAAAACTAATGTGTATAAAGCGAAAATTCCTCCAAGAGGATTCTGGTGAATTAAGACGAGTGTGTTTTATTAGAAGAAATTTTACATTACATTACATTTGGGTTGGTTCTCTTCTTCTTCTTGTTATGTTTATATCCCCCACATAAGATTATTGTTGTAGCATGTGTGTGTCTATATGAAAGACATTTAAAATCGCGAAAAAGTAAAATTTTTCTTTAGTACAACTACCTAAGAAGTTACATTTAACGCACCCTTCAATTATGATTAAATAAATTCAATACATGTTTAGGAAGGTATTCAAGTTTTCGCCTAAACCAAATATAAATTTCTATTTGTTTCAGTTAGAATTTAAGTGATGGATTGACAAACCCCCGACAGTTCAGAAACTATCACGAAATGTTAGGGAACGAAGTTCACCTTCCGGTGGGCAAAGTAAAGTCGCTATAAACCCTAAATGTACTTTTATGTTCACGATGATTGTTGGAAAACTTACTTTTACTTACGGTAAGATAGATTAAGTTGGCGTCATAAACATACCTGCAACAAGAAAGAAACGCTTTAATTAATAAACGACATTAAACCTAAGGATCCATTTTCTTTTTAACATAACCAGTAACAATAACAATAAAAGGAATTTACGACATGAAAATTAATTAGTGTGCCGTGCAGAATAGGAAAAAACTCTCATGGAGTATTGTGCTGAATAGTTATCTCGTAAAATATGAAGAAAAGCTACCATCGTGTCTTTGTTGTAAACTTATGACATAAATGATATTCACAAGGAAGCAAGGAAGATAGTAAAAGATAAGGAAACCAAGGAGCGATGCACGGTAACTATAAAATTAACACTTAGTGAAATTTAATGGTTGGCAAATGGTTCTACAGGTGGAGTTCACCTACTATAGAAAAACACCGAATTATTATTAATCTGTTTCGTAGCAGAGTAAAGCACAATACAGGGAGAGAAATCAGAAGCAATGCAACCGTATGCAAATGTTTCCCACAAGCGGAAGAATTTTTGATGTATTTCAATTTCCTTGGAGGGGAATAAAAAATAGGAAGCCAAGCCAAATTCAGACAACTTTTTTGCTACATTTCCAAAGTGTTTCGAAGTGATTATACACAGAAAACTATAGCAAAACTTGGTTGCAAACAATTTTAATTGTGAATCAATGCAATGCAGTGAAAGAAATTCTACGAATATAAAAAATGTGTTTTATTGTAACGGAGTCAGATGTAGAAATTCTGGTTTCTAGGGATGTTTCTAGACATGTAGTTAAAAATTATGAAAACTAATCCAAACCATCGCAACCACCGAGACCGACTTCTAATCTCTTCTACAAATACAACATATCTACAACCTTAATGTTCTCCTCCGTACAGTTTATAAAATAAATGAACACAATTGCTTCAAGAGCACATATGTGCCTGAAGATTACACGTAATTGTTGCCAAACTAGAAACTAATAATAAAGAATAAATGTATATAAATTATAGATAATTTTAGTATTGTCGGATAAAGACTTTGAAATGTTGGCCCGATGTGATATCCTTAGATTAACCAACATATACACGCACACATAACATATATGGAAGTGCCAGATGTACCGTTTGTATCTGTATCTGTCAATGTATTGGAGAGAGTATACATATATTATGTCTGTGCACAAATGTTTCACTAAGGTTGGAAGTGGTGGGTGTCGTTAAAGTCAAACTTAAATGAGAAAAGTTTCTTTATGCAAACTATTATTCTGTAGAGTTGTAGAGAGTTATAATAATAACAACAAAACTGTGCAAGTATATTCAAAATGTACAAAGTGGTTAAACTGCTAGCCTTAACACACTCAACTTGCTTCCTCCCACTTGACACTAATCTCGTCTCTGCAATCGCCAAATTGGACAACTTCCCCGATTAAGTCTATACTTGGCTACATTCTCTCGTAGAGGAATTTTTAATTGCAAAAACATATACATTATTACATAGGTATTTGAATACCTTTTGTCCCCTACATTAAGTCTGTGCGGATTGTCAGAATTCTTAAGCAACTAAAGAAAAATCTTAATTTTTTTTATACATTTTGAGTAATGAGCCACGTTGCTTTCACTTATAATGTAATTACACTTAAATCAGTTAAACGGTTTTATTGCCACTACAAAGACAAACCCATTATATCTAAGCTCCCTTGTAAACTTTGGTAATACTTCGGTAATTACATTTTCCACTTAATTTAAGAAGCAAACAGAAACGGTGCAACAACAAGCACAACGCTGTGCATTCACTTTTATTTTCACACCGTTCCGTGTCCGTGATGCCGAGTATATTAAGGTGAGGTATGTAACGGAAATTCGTAATTCTCCAAATATTTTACAAAATGTTGGTGAAGATTATTTGTTTAACACAATGTTGAGTTTGATAAACTTGGACTCGATCAGATCATTTTTGGACCCCGTACTATTCAAAAAAAAAAAAATTATATTCTAGATAATTAAAAATATATTTTTTAACGTTTCTGGACGAACTTTAGTCGATATCATTTATGTAGCGCCAAATTTCAAATTAAGTTTTTCATTCGATTTGCAACATCCAGAAGGAGACGTCAGTGATCCTACGCGAAGCATATATATTCTTGATCAGCTTCAAATGCTAAATTAATCTAACTTTAGCTCTCTGTCCGTCCGTGATAAACATTCACTCGGTCGTAATAAAGGAAAAACACTGTCTGCTATCTTTTGTTTATTATTGAAAATTGACGGAAGGGAAGCAATTTTATTTAGTACTCATGAAATGAAACCGATAAAAATTTGGAAAAAATATTCTTTTCTTGTTCATGATTCATATATTTTTTTTTTATATTTGAATTAATTTATTCATAATTTTAGCACGCACAACGAAATGGTGGCAATTGTTATTTCCTCAACATCAACCTCATCTACATCTTCGTATATAGCTTTTTTCCCAGCAGTAACAAAAGGTATAATAATGGTTCAATAAATGTAGTGCTTTGTCAGGATTATTGTTTCATTTATTCTTGATTGAGCATAGAAGCAAAAAGCACCAGACACACACGCGAAATTGCACACTTTTACAAACATTGTGCGGTGTACTCCTGCACAACAGTATCCATGTAAAGTTGCTACAGTTACTTCTATGTTACATCTATTAAACGTGTGCGGCTGTGAAGGAGGGAAACTTGTACGCTTGAGGTTTCCCAATCCCACGATAATAAATTGCACCTGGACTTGAAATCCAAGTTATTGTTTCACCGTCTGCGTACTTGGTTGCTCGCCCATCCTTCTATACAATCTAGCCACCACGTATAATGGCCTCCACCGAAACTGCTCTGTTACTGATATAGTCTATCCGCGCAACTAACAGAATGGAAACTACTTTCGACTTTCGACTGTTAGCTTAGTGTTGACTAAACCAAAGTGTCGCATATAAATGCGTACACTTACAAATGCGTGTGTGCGTGTGTATGTGATATATTATAGAAACTCTTCCAACTGTAAAATTTAATTACGGTTATTCTTCATAGTTGTGACACACCAGACTGTTTCGGTAACCAATAAAATATGAATACGTTCACAAGTATAAGTATTGGTGTGTGAGTGGTACGCATGGCCCCTTCGTCTGCATATTATACGTGAAACGCAAACGTGACGAAAATTTAATTAAACATGAACGCTTTTTGGCCAAAATAAGAGTCAAAAAGAATGACATTTTTCAAAATGGACACTCCTCATATAAATTGCGAATGCGTTGTACCCTTGAAAACCCGATTGATGATTGTCGAGTGTAGATTCGAAGCTGCTCAGTCACATTGTAAGTGTGCTTTAAAGCATTTACCATAACGTACATGTAAAATAAATAAAAGTCCCTCAAACGTGAGTGGAAAAAATGGACAACATGAAACTTACAAGCCACATATTTTGCAAATAAAAAGGATCCCTTTTAACGAGCCGGGCTGAGTGGGTGGCCGGCAAAAAGACACATACTCTCTACGTAAACGTAAAGACTTGAACTTGTTACAAAAAAGGGACACCAGGTGACAATAAGTTACTTAAAGTACAATGAACTCTAAAGTACAATGAAACAAAACTCGCCCGCAGAAACTTTCTTACGAAGGAGAATAAAATAGGTAAAAAGGAGAGAAGGAATAGAAGGAAAACTATGCAGCAGGAATAGAAGAAATTTTTTCAATAAGAAACTTTTTTTATGTTCATAAATAATTATTAAAATTAAAAAATTAAAAAATTTTATTATAAATGTGGCAGAAGGTTTGCGAAATTTAAACACGTTCGTATGTCGCAATATGAGAATGAGTTTTTAAAAGGTCATACCCACGTTCGCCTATTCTGAATGCTGCATTATAGAGGAAGGACATTTTTTAAAAATCATAAAAATACGAATGTTTGTACGTAAAGTCCACCCCTTGTCAATGAAATACGTTCAACCTATGAAAAGTCTCTTTTCACCATCTACCGCAATAACCTTCTTTTATTATTAATAAAAATTATAGCCCATTTACGAAACAGTGCCAACCCAGTGCCAGCCGGTGCGTACGGTTATTTATTATGAAATCAAGTTTTTCGTCTTTTCACCATTTTCACTCAGTTTTCGTTTTGCATAATCAATCGTGCGCATTTGTATTATTGCTCTCAAGCAATAATAATAATGTTTCAATCGGTAATTTTATTGAATGCTCGATAATGTTGGACATTTTCATTAAACTAATGCCGCATAAAACATGTTGCACTTCATAACCACCGAATCGCTTAGTTTAGCTTTACAAAATGTTCGTAATAGATACCCAATGAAACTTTATGAGACATGGCAGCATAAATAGTCAACCGACCGGACTGCAGCAGACTGTATGGACAAGACCAGTTAAGGCATCGCTACCAACCTAACCGAAGCATTGTGGCCGGCTGAACAACAAACAACAAATTTTTTCCTTTTTGCACACACGCAGACACATGCCAAAATTTTCTTCTATGTGTTCTTTTTTCATTTTTTTCGATTGTCTGCAGTTAAATGATACGTGAAACCAAGTGACTTTCGTTTTCTATGTATACACACAAAAATGACAATAAAATTACTTGTGGGGGCTGCTGGTTTTATTGGATACGCTGACTGAAACAATGTTGTTGCAATTTACCAAACGGTAATACGTACTTTGGTGCTTTAATTTTATATGATTTCAATCTTTATTATTATTAAGTACGTTTTTACACGCTTTTGTATTCTGTTCATAAGGTGAGAAGTGTGTCTGTGTGTTTGCAAAACCCGTGGCGTCAGAGACTACATAATGTATATAATCTGAACACGTCAAATTTTTGTACTCTCCACATGGTACTACTTTTAATTAGCATCCAAACCCGAACCTTGACACGTCTGCTCAGATATTGAAAAACTACCAAATTCAACTTAAGTTGAATCTTAAATACCTTCCACATGTCGGCGCTCTTCTACGCTCGTCTACACGGTATAAAAATTTAAATTTTAAAAGGAAGAATTCTCTAGTCCTGCCCAAGTTATTTAGATGAAATTATTAGTTTCAATAAAGTTAGACACGTTTTGAAAATGATATCTTTGTCAGTCGCGCTGTCATTGTCATATTTAAAATAATTAATGTGTTCATCTTGTGTTCATTGTCGTAGAATTGAAGTTGGAAACATTAAAGTGTTGCCGAAATTTCTATGAATCTTAAGCACAAACTTGAAGTAATCACACCCTCAATCTAACCTATAATAAAGCTTAAAATTAAATGCGTAAACAATAAACGTTTACTTTGCATAAAATTTCTCATACACACTCCATCAACAGAAGAAGGATAACATTTTGGGTGGCATTGGCAGAGACCACGTCTGCAGGACATTCAACTTGATGCCTCCAAGGTTATTACAGTAGATATTTTTTAGAGCCTACAGCAGCGCAAACTCCTAGAAAATTAGGAGAATCCAAGAGAGAGAGAGAGAGAGAGAAAGAAAGAGACATAAACAATTGCTAAGTGTACACAAAGAGGCCTAAAAGCTTTTTCGTGTGTATGTTGCAAAGGAGTTCTAGCAATGCCAAAGCTTTTGGGTGTGTAATGAGTTGAGCAATAAGCCTGCGCCTACATTATAAGCAGGCAGCCATGACCATGGCCCTGGTAATGGCCATGGCCGTGAAATTTTTTCCTACAGATATTGTACAGAAGAGCAAGAGGGAGGGTTTACCTTAAAGTTGTGCCCTTGACAGTGAGCTGAAAAAAGCTTTCTCACTACATCCACAAACAAAGCCCATGATATACTTATCGAACGTTAACAAATGTTAATAAACTTGTAAGATAAGACGACGTGTATTTCACATCGTATGTATACTCATATGCTCGTGTGCAAAATCTTCAAATAAGCCAAGTGTGCGTTCAGGTGTAACCTGATTGTTGTAACTTTGTTTGTCGCAAACATTTTCCACAAATCCTTTGTTAAATAAAAACTAAAATAAACGGCAGAAGAAAGTAAAAACGTTGCAATTAGCGAAGAGGCACAGAAGAGCCTTAGTTAACTTAATGTAATTGGGTAGACTTTTCCTCAATGCAAATGTTCAGGTAGGCGGCCTCTGTTGCCATACATGCGATTGCATATAAATAAAGACGCGGAGATGATAATAAATAAACGACTCACTCAAGGACTCCCATTTAATAATAAGTTTGTTGAACTTGGCGAGAAGAGATAATAGCGAATAAACCAAATGAAAAATTCAACGACATATATGAAAGCGATAACTTATACTTCGCATGTAGCAAAATCATTGAATGAGAAATAATTGCGTGCTTATGAACGTACAAAGAAGACAAAGAACGAACGCGTGAAAAAGCAGTATTTCGTTGGATCACATTTCAATTTAGGGGAAAACGATTTATGACTAATTGTGAGGGAGTTGTATCGGAAAGGCTTTTAGCGGCTCCCAGCTCACTTATTTAAGATTTTGAAGACACAAATAGACTCAGATTTTGATGCTGATCAAGAATGGATGAAATTCCTCCCAGTACTTGAAAACTTCGCATACGCCGCCCATTTCGTACATATGGATAGAAAGTAAAGATGTTTCCGACAAACCTCAATGGAATGTCCCAATTTTTGCAAAAAGAACTACAAAGAGACACATGGACTCATGACCTATATAGACTTTGAGTCTGACGCCAGAATTTGCTTTGTTTCAATGGAAATAAACTTTTTAGTGTTCATCCCTCTCCACTCCTATGCAGAGGATATAATAATAAATAAATTATATAGACATATGGAAGGCGTAAATTAATGTGACGAAAATACTACGGATATAATCACACTGTGTTGGTTACCAGGAGTCCAAGCCAGCCAATACATGATTGATAATTTGACTGATTTCAGATGTTTCACTTAAAAAATAATATAATTTAAAATTGTTCTCAAACATTTCGTGTATAAGGGTGCGAACAATGAAATACCATTTTTTATATAAACACATATAGCCACACACCTGCCATACCTGCCTTGTGTGTGCACACCAATGATACAACTTTTTACATTTATTGCACGTGCTGTTATTGCTTTTGTGTCGACATAAAGTCTAACAGAGTTTTCCTATTTCATTCACTGCCCCTTTTTAAAGGTTTCATCATCAGTTCAATGCCTGGTGTGCAGTATTGTTGATTGATTGATATGGGAAATCAAACGAATTTAATTACAAAACCATTCGTACGTACGGACGTACAAGGGGGATGCGGAATTTGAGGGATAGGAAGCAGAAAGCTTAATCAAATCTGGAGCACCCTTTACTTTTTTTATGATAAAAGTGGGCGTGGAGGCCCAAGCCAATATTGGCTTTTTACTCGTTTGTATCCTTAGCAGCTATAGTTTAATAATTACGACATTTAACCTCTCGCTTTAATGTACATATTGCATCATTATCGAAATATTTTTTCGAATATTTATTAAAACCTTTATTCATTCATTCAATACAATACACACACACACACACACACACTCTTATTATTTCTTATCATGGAACATTCAGAACATTTATGTTCTACTTTTTTGGCCAAACTACGTGACAGTGATTTGTTTTGAATATTACAAACAAACAAACAAACAAACGAGCAAAAACAAAAAGTACGGAAGCATTCATTCACAGAGCGACGTAATGCAAAAGTTGCAATAAAACATCGTGTACCTATTGCTGCTGACAGTGACAAGCGTCTATGTACAACTAAACATAAAACATACAATAATAAAAGCAAATGTGGAACGCAGTAAGAGTAGCAACAGCAACAGAAGTGACATTACATATATCGCATTATTTACGTGCAGATATAATCGCCAGATATATTCACCACACACATGTAACTGTAACTGCTTTGTAGTAAGAGTGAAGAATCAACAACAGCAGGAACAACACAGCGGAAATATATGGAAAATGCACAAATATTTACAAAAACAAAAAACAAAAAATAACAAAAAATAGTAAAGTCTCACAAAAAGCAGTTGAATAAATGTGCTGCTGAGTGACTGACTGACTGAATGGTGGCGGGATGGGTGTATGCTTGATTGAGCGTAGAGCTTGGTAAGGGCGTAGACGCATATGTGAATATTAAAAAAACAAAACAAAACAACAATTGAAACAATAACAACATAATATTAAAGTAAAATCATAAGCTTCAGTTGCTATAACTGCTGCTGTTAGTGGTTGCCCTTGATGTTGTTGACGTTGTTTATGCCTTATGATTGTGTGTGGCAGTTACAATAAATGTCATGTTAAGCGACGAAAATGACATGCCAAAATTTACAACATAAATTTTGAAACAGAAACTCACGCAAGTAAAATAAAATGGATTTTTTTTCCGTAAGAGGTCTTCTTCAAAAGATCACAAAAGATGACAAGGTTTGAACAAATATTAAATTTTAAATACGGAAACAAATATTTTGTGCGTTTGTTTGTCCCTACGTTTTGTTATTGGCATTCTTAGGGCCAATGAAATGAAGGGAAATTTACCCCAAATCCATTACTAGTCACGCCCACAGTCAATAAAATCGACTTTCATTCAATTTAGTTAATAGAGGTTAACAGAGAGCGCAATTAGTCCCTTGAGTAAGATTATGTACCTAGATCTGTACCATCTTAACCAAATTACTAGAGAGTATTAGTTGGACACTACGACGCAGTTGACTCGATGCTCAGATTTGAGTCAATTTAGCTAGGTCCGTGTGTTAGTCGCAGAACCGCTCAAGGTGACAAAAATTTATACATCGAGCTGAATTTTGATATAAACGAAGTTAGTTAGTGCAACAGTTCTCCACTTAACATTGATTCGCAAACACAAGATGGTTTTGTTCAAATGTTCTCAAGTACCAGAAGTCGGAAAGCCACACCTCAGTGTATATATAATATATATTCTTGAACGGTATCAATAGCCGAGTCCATTTAACCCCTCTGACCGTCCGTATAGGATTTTCTTTTTACCACTCCACACACCACTGCGACAAAAATCGAGCTGAAATTTTGATATCGCTAGGAGGCAAAGTAGGTCTAAGGACGATGTAATTATTCAAATAAATCAATTTATTTTAATTGCAATGAAACTAATTTCAATCTTTAAATTGTATAAACGAGAATGGACCAACCTTCCACATATTAAAAGGAAGAGAATTATTTTAATAGAATGCATGATTAATATGAGCAACCTGAACCCACACACTTGAAATTTGGTAAAAATAATTGATAAAAATGGGTTAAATTGGTCCCATGGACCTACAAATTTTACAAAATGTATGATTTTTAAGGTACTTCCTTTATTACAGACAAACCATAATATGCAAAATGTAAATTTTGCCAGAATATTAGGAAATTATTTGGAAAATTCAAATTCTTCACGCCCATCTTTAATTATTTTGGTTGTTAATATATTTTGTAGGTTTATTTAGAATATTTTACGCGTAAGCGACCCTATGAGGTTTCGAAATTTCAAATAAGCATTCCTCCTTTATGTCCAAACAAACTCGTAAAAAATGGGTGTGAAAAATTTACGTACACGCACATGGTGCCTAAAAACCGCAATTACGTTTTACTTGCATTTTCAGAGTGGTCGGTTATATGTTGCCACGCCCATGTTGTCGGCATTATTGAAATAAATTTGAGGTATTTTCGCCTTATTTTAAGAAATAATATAGAGGTGTCCTATTTTACAAGGGGGTAATGACGGGGGTACTCTAGATTTGGCATACACCTAATTAAGACCCTTTTTACTTGTTTTTTTAATTTTATTGCACATTAACACGTCTGAGGGTTATTGTCATTAACTTATAAGCGTCACTGTGAATTTATTTTATTCATTTATACATGACCAGCTCACATCCCTGCCCCCTGCACTCTCACTCCCTCACCATGATTGCTATTATTAGTACATTTGCATTTTCAATTTTATTACTTTGTTGAAGGACTACAATCGATCGATTGATTTATTGTATGGTTGAGTTATGTGTTCTCATGTTCCATAATTCATAATTAATGAAATAAAATGTCAATAAACTTACAATGCGCAAATATGAATAAATGTGTTTAACGTGAGTTGCAAAATGCATTTCGTTTGGTCCGTTAGGCGTGACCCTTCTCTGCATAACATGTTCGGAAATCTCTTTGTGCCATTTTAAATACTTCACCGTACGGGGAACGTAATACATGATGATGACTTTCAAGCTACAACATATACGTAAATTCACATTACACACCTGCTTTCTTTTCGCTTTATTCCAACAATACCATTCTGCCTAACACTATCCCGAGTACAATTAGCTGTCTCTTCCTACCCCGGTACATAACACAAGTATGCGTACATAGGATTTTAATAAATGGAAACTAAAGAACATTTTAGAAATTCCTTCTCTTACTATGTGCTCTACAAGAAGAAGCGAAAGATCCAGAGAATTATTTGAAGCGTTATGCACAGTACTAGTGTTTCTTTAATTAAATCAATCGCTAAATTATTCGGATAACAACGATTGAATTGAAATGACTTTGTGGTTACTTAGTTTAGTAACTGAAAGTGATTTTCCCATTTTTACGCATAAAACGAAACTGCTGCGAGGTGTCGCAGTCTCAAAATCTCCGCAAGATCTACATTCTTCCCTTTAGTAGTGATTGACAATATTAACAGTAATGCCGCTTAGAGGAATTTATTAAACAATTTAGTATCAATTTGTTGTCTCATCGTAATCATAACAGCAGCGAGAAGAAATAGCTTTCAAGATAGCAGTAATGGAGTAATGGCGCAGCAGAGCAAGCACATGTCTTTTAAGCCATTCGGAACGCATTCATTTGCCATAAAAATAAGAAAAATTACCAATTTTCTTTTGTAAAATATCTGCTTTCTGACAATTTACCACAGTTGAGAGAGAAGCGGGCAGACGTTACTGCACAAAAAACAAACAGAATTTACACCTTTCTCACAAACACTTTGCAGTCTGACTACATGGTGCGACTGGCTGTGCCTGAGTAGTTAGTGCATTAAGTTAATATTGTACAGCACGGTGTTGGTTTCTGTGTGTGCGTATTGTCGCCGTCGTGTGCTCTCCTATCGCTGTAATACTTTAAGCTTATTTTATTACCCTCATTATTGGCTGTGACTATGGGGCTGAATGCGGTTGCGGTTGCCGTTGCTGTTGCTGTTGTTGTCATTGTTGCCATTGTTGTTGCAGTGCCATCTGATACTTTTACTTTGCTTTCCTCTTCGAATTTTTTTTATCTCCACTTTTAGTTGTTTTTGCACAGAACTCACTTTATTTTTAGTTGTAATGACTTTGATGGCAAAAAATCCATAAAATTTGTGGTAAACGTGAAATTTCTCTTTTATTGATTAAAGACGAAAAAACTTCACCTTGGAGATTTAATCAAATTTAAAAAAAAAAAAAAAATAAACTTTCATCCAGTTAAGGTTAAATGAAATGTTGATGCGTTTTATTAAAAAATTTACATTCAGACGACACCAAAGTGCAATCGAAAGAAACCACTACAGTCACTAAGGTGGAGTGTACACAAATTTGAACGGAAAATGTAAAATGGGTAAATGGGTGTCTGCAAGCTCAATGAATCAAAATTTCTAGATTTTGGCGGTGGGTGTGCTTTGTTACGAAGATTCTCTAAAAAAAAAAAAACCCATTTTCAATTACAACCCATGCACACCTTCCCAAACAAATGATGACCCCTACACCCGTCTAAACGTCTCATGACATTATTGCAAAATTTATTTTTCACCTTTAAAAACACAATTTTTTATGCTCACACATCTATTTAAAGTGTTCAGTCTGTGTAACCCTTTGATCCAGGCACTCGTCCCTTATTTACAACATCATTAAAAGAAAACTCTAATGGCATCTAATGGTAGTAGTTTGACAATTTAATTTTTGGGTCAACATTAACACAAGTTTCAATATAGGTCCAATAAAGGTCAAAAATAAAAGCATTTAATCGTTTTAGTTTATCATACTAAAACATCGCTTCTAAGACGCGTAGAAGACTGAAGCGCGCAACGCGGTTAGTACGGATGATGATGAATATGAATCACCTTCAATTTAATTGGAATAGAGACACCAACGAGAGTCTTTAATTAAAGTAAACGATATTTTGTTTGATTGAAATTTATAGCCAAACATTTATTTGTCGCCATATGTCCAGAAATAAAAGAAACGCTTCTTTTAATTGTGTGCGCTTGTGAGATTACGAAAATGTTTATGAAAAGGATTAACGACATAAAAAATAAACCCTTTCGCAACAAATGTACTTCCGCGGGGAACATTTACTCGATTGTAGCCGAATTCTGAAAACCCTCTAAAGAGAATCTTCTATGTTTATAAATTGTGTATACATTATGGGGTGAATTGAAAGTACCACTTACCATTTACACACATATGAACACATAGATTTTCAAAATGAAATTCATAGGAAAGTTTTCAAAGTTATTCGTTGTTCCCAATTCTTGTCCAACACAAACGTACATATGTACATGAATACGAAAAAAATTAATTTAAAATCATATGAATTAAAAAGTCGACTTTTTGCAATCGTTTGAATATCTTAAAAGGACAAAGTTTCAATCCTAATTGTCCACTCTCCCACTCATAATCGCAGTGCACAAGTTCATGGGTATGGGTACAAATTTCCTATTAAGAGGATTCATTCCAAAGAAAAACACATCCATCTGTTCACGAAGTATTTTACTCATTATTTTTAGAGATTACTGCTACAAGCACCGTTTGTGTAGGCGGGTATACCAAATTGCTCATTACGTTTGCAATTCACAAAAGGAAACTTTATATGCGCAGAATTTATCGTCAATATATGTTAGAAATATGAGATGTCATATCACTAAACGATACAACGCATCAAGCGCTCACGAAGAGTATACAAAAAGTGAGTTGAGGCAGACTAACGCAGCGTAACTGTAGGTTAAATATTTTTTGTGCATTATCTGTGAAAATAATCATTTTTGTTACAAATCTAAAGCATTAGTTTTGAATATGTGTAAATCGAAAATAATCAGCACATCAGGGCGATGGCATCTCGGACTTATCGATGCTACTAAACAAAGTGTAGCATTAATTAATGCAGGGTTGGCTTCATCGGCTGCACAGTTTTTCTTTGTTACTTCGATTGAACCCTACTCTAAGATGGGATATATACCATAAGTTTGCTATTTCGTTTGCAACACCTAGAACAAAAGTAGGAAGTTCTTAATCAATATTAAAATATGAAACGATGTTGCCACATTGGGAGCCACGCTCCCAATGAAAAAAAACTATATATTCGTCAGAAAAACTTGGGCTACAAAATCGAAATTCGCTGCACGTTGATCGATCTTTTTCGTACGAAAAATGGGCGTGGTCGCCCACCTTTTTTGTGTGCAATTGCACGGTAACGTTACGTTAAACGGGTTCCACAAATTTTAGAGTGCGTAATTAGGTACATTACGCACCCACTGCCTGTTTATGGAAGTGTGGGTATTTAAGATTTGGCCTGGTTTACCTGCTTTCATTTAATACTAAACACAGAAATACAATAGATGAAGAAATTGGCTGTAAAAAATTCTTTATATGGAAATAATTTAATAATTGTTTTTTATGTTATTTGTAATGTAAGCATTTGCATATTTTGAAATAATTAGCAAAAGAGCAACAAAGCAATTGTACATCTCGTGTGTATATTTTTCCATTATATTTATTTAGCTTTTTCCTGATGCATTCAATCAACATGGAAGCACACGCGCTTCCAATTACAATACAATAAAAACAACAAATTAAGCAAATAACAACTATAGTTGGTTCATTAACCCGTCCGAACTAATTAGTGAAAGGTTGTTAAATAAAAAAATTTTATACTATAGAAAAAAAAATAACGATATAGTCATGTGAACAAGAGTGCGAGTATTATGAAAATTATGTTTTTTTTTACTCTGCTAAATAAATTAATTAATTATGCTCACAAATTGTGTCGGTTAATATTTCAAAATTAACGACAATAAGAGATACGCTCAAGAAAGGGGGCCTCTTTCTGGATGTTATGCATGTGGAATGACAAATTTAGTAGGGGCAATACCTATGTGGTGGATATAAAAATAATTATTTAAATTTGAATCAACATCTATAAGATTTCTGTAGACGTTACATATGAACCGACGTGAGAGTGCCAACGCATGGATGGACATAACTAGAGCGGTCAATAGTTTGATGCTGATCAAAAATATACTTTGTGGAGTCCCTGACGCGCCCTACCTTCGTGTTTTCTCAAAAATCATGTAAACCCAGACGTACAGACATATTCATACATGCGTGTATGCCTCAGTTCACTTTGACATATAAGTTGATATCACTTCCCAGACGAAGCATGGTGTGGATTACAAAAGTTTGATGAACAACCTCTTCTGAATACAAAGTCTATTCATTATGTCATTAGTGCTCGAACAACCATTCATCACATTCACATTAGAAATATGTGTCTATGTATGGGCTTTCAAAATAATTGTGACAATTTATGCACAAAAATTCGTTGTTAGCCACATGAAATGATAAATATTTTGAAATTGATTTAAAATTATTGTTCATTTATTTATGTCATGACATTAGGTGAGTAATTGTGTAGAATGCCATGAGAATGTTTCAAAACTTTTGACCCGAACATACCCGTGAATAAGAACGGGCTGGGGTATGAAAATATTCCAAATTGAATAAATAACAATTATTTGTTACCAAGTATCTACGTTTCTCTTTTTACGAATGAAAATAGATTTTACTTAAGGTATTAAAAGTTTCGTTTAAAAATGGTTAGAAATGAACTTACCTTGACTTGATAGGAGTTTAAACGTGTCTTCGGCAATATATTGAATGAAGAAAAGTCCAAGCGGCGCGAAAATATTCCATTACATCCAGACGTGGAGCTATTGAAACAAAAGAAAACATTTATTTAGTCACTTGTTAAACATGGATCCACATTTTGAAATTCATTTACGCATTATCTGTGCTTAGTATAAACCAAGTTAGAACTTTGAAACATGAAGTCGGTTTATGAACCACCTCACGATGCAACAAGGAATTAATTGTCCCCTAAAATATTTGAATTCAGCTTGAATCGTTTGGAACAACACGAGTGAGTGCTTTATTAAATTTTAATTGTATTTATTGCAAAAGAAAAACGTGAATTTTATGCTGAATGACCATAAAACAAATTGTTTGCGTCAATGATCAAAAAACTCATTTCAAATGCCAAAAATTCCTACATTGTATTCCCTCAACAATACAACTCAAAAGCTGTTATTAAGGCAAAAGTAAACGCCCCTGCCGCCTATTTCAGTGTGTATGCATGTGCTTTTATAATTATAACTTAACGACCAAATTATTGTGAAACAAAAAAAGTATGCAAATTATCTTTTATATGATTTTGCGGCAGCTCTTAAAATTTATAAAGGCTGGCCAGCTGTTGAACCATTAGCACATGTCAATTATGAATTTCGTTATTGCGTTATTATTGTACGTATTCCCCATTGTATAGTGCTTTTGTCTAAACCAGATAAAAAAAGTTCATTCATTTACTGGCAAGAGTTGTTTCAATTTAATCGTTCGTTCATCGCTTCAATGCCAAGGCCAAATATATATACTCGGGAATAAATTCACCAAATTAATAATAAAAAGCATTTTTTATTAATTTCGATGTGTTTACATTAATTTATTTCGTATTAGGCGTACCACCAGCATTACGATCTGGGGGTGGGTATATTAGGTTTGTGCAAACGTTTGAAACTTCTACAACGAGGCGAGGCACACCCCAGGGAGTATATTCTCACTTAGCGGTAAATTCTTGAGTGAAACTTTGTCCCTTTTGACGCGCGTTCACATAAAATGCACCCACCACTAGAACGTCCACGATATATTTTTTGCGTTCTAAGCCGCGAAAGGTGAAAAACTGAAAACATCCAAAGGAATTTTATGAGTTATTGTTATTATCACGCCCACTTTCAGTAGGCACATCAGCAGCCTCATTATTATTTGTTATTAATTAATCATTTTCTACTCAATTTGAGACGAAACATAAGCTTCAGAGCAAGGTAGCGAACGCAACTAGAAATTAAAGGTGACGGTGTCGACGGACTCGTACAACTCATCATCGTAACAATTTTAATAATCATAAATAATAGACTTGTAGAGGGATCTGAAGTTTCTCGGTAATATTTGTAGTTAGAATTATCAACTTATGATACATAATACCTTTACTAAAAAAAGCAATAAAGTAACAAACATTTATTATTCGAAATGGTTCATAACACCGTGTTGTCAATTATTGGTTTTGTTATTTGGAGAAATTCTTCAACATCCCAATTGGCTAAGGCTCGGAATGTTGTAGGGCGCGGGTTTAAATCCAACTGAGGAGCAAAGTAAAAAAGGGTTTTCAGCTAGATTTTAAACTCGCCTGTCGCTTCGGGTTGGTACATTACCATGAAACTCGAGATTGATTCGAGAGGCGAATGAGCAGCAAGCCCTTAAAGTAATGTATTTAGATCTGCAAAGGTTATATATAACACGTTAATTGATGGCAAGGTGGGATCTATATTAGTGTTAAAAATCCAGCAAGACGGCTCTGGTTTGTTTAAAAATTAAAATGTTTTTGTGCACAAGTCGTTCCATGCTTGTGTTTACTTTGCTTGTGTGTACGGTGCGAATATATAAAACAAATAAGAATAATTTGTAAAAAGCATTACTAGTGGTTGTTTACGTTTCCGATTCCTCAATTATTATATCTTGTTTTTTCCCTTTTCACACTACTGTAGTAAAAATTTGTCTAAATGCAATACAAGTGCATGTGTGTGATGTTTTAATAAAGAAACCTTAAGTTAACATGAATTGAAAAAGTAAGTAAATTACACTTCTTCTTCTTCTCCTTTTTAATCATTTAACTTTTTTGTTCCAAGTGAAAAACAAAAAAGCAAAAACAAAAAGTAAAAATCTGATAATTATTGTACACAATATGGAGATATCAGAAACCCAACGAAATGTCAGCATCAACATCTGAGTCCATCTAGTCATGTCCGTCCGTCTTTGTACTTATTTATCAAGCGCTAACGACCGCACAAATTGTGTATATTTGATGGTCGTGCTGTTGATATTCAGTAAACATATATACATGATAAGTATGCCTACCATTCATTAGTTAAAGAAAAGGCACCGACACATATGTAGAAAACGCACTTTGAAATAATTCGGCCTCCAAGTCGATACCGAAATAGTCTAGAGGGCCAAGTTCACAGCCTATATGAAGGATATTCAATATTTGACTTCAGCCACGTTTAGTTTTTTGACTTGTTTACTTTTCATCCCTACCCCCTACCTAACCCAGGTTTATTCATTCACTTTGCTACAATACAAAAGTAAACACATAAAAACTCTTTATTTGCCTTCTGCCCATTTTTATTTACTCGAGTGTTTATCGATGACTAAATTAGTAAAAAAAAAAAAAAAAAAAAATGATCACATTGTACAAACGTTTACAAATGCGGCAGAGCACGTAACCATTTATATTTTTATTTATATATGGAATGCAGTGTTATATAATCAGCTACGATATGTACATGTGCGAAAGTGTTTGTTTAGAAAAAGTGTCATAAAATAAAATGAAATGAAACCGTAAATGAAATTAGTCATCAACTAGTTGTTACAGTTTTTAACCTATTTCACACAACTGCACAACTGTGATAGCATTCAAAAAAACTATTTTTAAAATAATCGTAAAATGATATTTTTTTAAACTTTTTGCGATGACGCAATCGTTACTTGTTGAACGAGGTAAGAGGGTAAAGTAAAGCACTATTTATGTAAAATTCCACCTGTCAAGAGTCCTGTCGAGTGTGGGTACGATAAGAACGGAATTCTTATATTTTATAATGTTATGCGCCTAATAGCACATAGGTAGTAGTTTACTTTTATTCTATGCCTTCGTGCACACTTGTAATGTTTTATGTACTTGTTTGTCAAAGTGCATGTACTTGGATTATAGAACGCATACTGCTGTAACATTAACTGTGACTAAATATCTGGCTGCATGTAGTTAGTTAGTTAGTTCTCCCACCGGAAAATGAATTTATGTTGTTTTCCTTTTAATCAAAAGTTGCTCTGTTGATCTTTGGCAACCTTTTCCATTTAATGTTGAATAGTTTGTAAACTGTCAATAATAAGACATTATGCTCCAATTTACATTTTAAATTTCAAGTACCTAAAGGCACACATTTCCATCCATAAATGGATGCTATTTGAATTACGTTTGCGTCATCGCTAACTGTACACCAAATGTTTTGGCAGGCAATCCGGAAGACAGAAAGGTACGCTAACCCCAAACAGAGTTTGTTCAGCGTGAAAAGGTTTAAAAGGTTTAAACAGAGTAAAAGCACATTATTGGTATAGCGCCCAATTTCCAATCAGGATTTTTACGTTTTGTGCATTTTTGCTAAAGCGTAC
This sequence comes from Ornithomya fringillina, assembly GCA_963978525.1. Taxonomy (NCBI): domain Eukaryota; kingdom Metazoa; phylum Arthropoda; class Insecta; order Diptera; family Hippoboscidae; genus Ornithomya; species Ornithomya fringillina. The sequence continues at coordinate 24,706,124 of OZ021691.1, forward strand.
GTAGGGAACTTTTCAGGCACAAGCAACCAATAAAAACGCTTTGAGAGGTGCATTCTTTGGGTTTTTTGTTTGTATGGAAATGAAAAAGGTCAGACGTACTTGAAAATGTACGCGTTGTTGTGTATTGTATTTTGAAACTGTTTATTATAATTGTTGTACGAGTGTAGCTGTGAAAATTGGTTTTTGCACTTGTCAGATGGCCTTTACCGTATTAATGTTGCAAAGTAAATACGTACACACACCCACAAACAAGTCTGCCAAAGTGTTACAATTAAAATTGTTCATATTTTTGGAATCGAAGGAGAGGCGAAAGATTGCGCCTTACCTGTAGCATTCCGGCTGCAAACAAAACACCACACACACCACACACCGTTGCACATGGCATTCACGTTTATGCAAAACCAACGTTAATTGGTGTTTAAAACGAGTGTAAATGTTTACTATTTGGTGGTTAGACGGCAGCGCCACTAACGTTGTACTTGCGCTGGAGCAAGCTTTGTCACGTTTTCAAAGTTAACAATTTTTTTTTGTTACTTGTTGCTTATTATTACATATTTTGTGTTATTCGCTTTTATTTGCATTTTAGCAGTTAATTTAATGATTGTGCCAGGTTATGGTCGGTTGGCCTGGGGCATTAGGTGAGTGCATCACTGGGATGTTAAAATCGTGCATTTAAGGATTGTAATATTTTTATTTTCCTACGCTACACTACACTACACTCCTGAGACGATGTATTTAACACTCGTCCCTTCCATAGCTCACATTCTTACGTCAATAGTATAGATTTTCGCAGGACAGAGTAGATTTTTATAACTTCGTATTAGAAATATTTATTTACACAGCTTTTGTTGTTGTTTGTTTTGATTTTGTAATTCGAATGAGCTCCTGACGAATTTTTGTTTACCTTAAGGGTGTGTTTAGTGAGCTTAAATGACCGGTTTTTTTGGTTCAGTGAACGAACTAGTTCTCGAACCAAGCTGATCTGTGAGTATGTGAACTATGATGATCTTATTAGTTCGCTAAGCAACTATATCGCAAATCAACAAAATAATAACGATATTATAAAAAAAGTCATTTTCTCATCATTTTAATAATATTTATACATAATGCATAATTTTTAAATGTTTTAGTTTTCTATTATTCAAAGGAAAATCTATGGTTTAAAACAGACGTACAAGGAACAAGGGTAACTACTTAACGGACAGTGAACAAATCGTCGCGAACTTCTGCGTAACGCTCACTTGATTCATTAGTTCAATTGAACGATGTAGTTCACGAACTACACAACCCTAGTGTTTTTATTGTAACATTTGCTCGATTATTTTTACACCAATTATAATATAACAAAAAAAAAACAGGTAAACACATATTAAAATCGGTTATATTCGATTGTTTAATACCCTACTGTAGGCGTTTCATTTCGTTATATTCATTTTATGCTTTATTTAACTCAGAGTTTATTGCTATTCTCTTTTAATACTTCCGATGGGGTACAATTTGGATGCAGCCAATTAACTATTTTTTAAAATATTTTGAAAAAAAATTGTAAATAAAAAATTCCTTTATATGAGGAGGTGTTCTAAACATGAGCCAACTCGGTAACTATTCAATAGGTTTCCTTTTTCGTCCAAGACGTGACGGTGCACCAAATTTCATCAAAGATTCATCAAAATTGCGACCTGTAGCTTGTACCCAAATTGACATGGGGAAACTTGGACATGGTTAACTCGATTCAGAGAGTAATTCTGAATCGATCAGTATAATTAAAGATGCGTTTGGCACTAGGCATTTAGGAGTTGCCAACGGTGTTTAATAAAATATACATTTCGTGATTGCTGCAAAAAAATTTTGCTTACAATTAAAACCAGTCAAACCAGCTGAATCACTTATTTATTTAAAATATATCTAAACATACAGCGAGACGGAGAATATCAAGAAAAAATTCACATTAAGCGTAATGATGTCGTTTTACAAACAGGTACAGTTTTTACTAAAAATAGAATACATTGCACTTTAGAAGTACTATACATCGGTATGTTTATGTCACTTAATTTTTTATTCGTTCATCCATTCATTTACCAGATATATAAGTAAAGCACGAGAGGGTCTCTTTTAATAAAGTTGGATTTTGCACCTGATGTTAGATTTAACTAAATTTGTAATTTTGGGATAATACGGAACATAACAATAGCTGCGTTTTAGTCTATATAGACTTCAATTAAAACGGCTACAGCCTATGCCCACTTAGAAAACTAAATTTCGCTTAGAGCAAATCTCAAGTACCCTTCATGTCGACATATAAATATTGGGCGCGGCAGGTACATGGTAATGCTCTCTAATAGTATATGCATTACGTATCAGCTTGCAAGTCGAATTTTACGTTGAGTAAAGGTTTTTTGTAAATTGTGGGCGTGTTGCCCATTTTTGGTTAATTCGGGTAATTATAAATACTTGTATCAAATGTCAACGTCGTAGCTCAATTTTTGTGGCAGATAAACAGATTTTAGTGCGAGTGACTCTTGACCGATTTCAAATAGCGATCTGCGTGCAATTTCAGCTCAATATCTCAATATTTGCCATTGTGAGAAGGCCAACAATAGGGTCTCTAACGCTTGCTTCTGCAAATGGAATGACAAACTTCGTATACCCCCCACTTTATGAGGAGGGCATAAAAAATTGGGACACCACCATATAAATGTATTCAGTATTTTTTATTTTTCATTTGTTGGATGGAAGGGCTAATTATAAACAAACATGTCAAATATTACAACAACTACTTTGCTCAATTTTTAAGCTAAGTTAAGTAAGAAGGAACTCTCTGTGTAAACTTCGTATGCCTTGGTGTTCTGTGGAGAGATATTGAATGCATTAAGTTTGAGTGTACATTTTGGAATTGTCCAAATTGGAGTTTAACTGGGAGTTGTCTTCAGTGGTAAATGTAGTAAATTGAATCGTTAATCTAAAACAATTGTTAACACATATAATAGTTCAGGAAGGCGGAACGCTCCTGTATGCAGTGAGTGTGCAACAGCCTGGGGTTGTCGTTAAGTGAGCTTCGAAGGTAAACACACTAAAAACATTTTTATAGTCAACGCTAAGTACGAATGATTGCCCAATCCAACAAACGAAACTGGATATGTGGCTTATGACCAAAAATGCCTGCTACAGAGATTTCGTTTACAATACAATATTTAAGAACGGCTTTTAAAAGCAACACAACTCATAATGGAAATAAACTGAAAGTAGTAAAGTGACCGGCTGTAACATTTCAAACAATCCAAAATCGATTTAGTTTAAATAATAATTTCGAAGTTATTCACACGTACACTATATATATATATATATACATGAATGCTTTATCTTGGATTCATGGGACAATTCATGAAGTGGAACTTTTGAAACATGTAAACTTACTGCAACTCATGGGCACGACACGATAATTGTTAAACAAAAATTTGGTGAAAATCTCGTACGTGGTTTACTTACTTACTTAATAGCACCACAAGTATATTTCGATAATGAGGACGCCGATGTTAAAATGTGATCATTATTGTTAATGTTGGATTATAGCCCAACCCTAGCACAGAAACATTGTTTATCATTCTACACAGCACAGTGGTTGTTAAGATTAGAAGCGGAGAAGAAAAAACTATGGTCAAAAGTAAACAGTAAATCTCCACCTCCATTTTTTTAATAATCTAAAACATGTTCACACATATAACACAGACGCTAAGCTAATGAAAATAATGTCTGAGAAAATCTATAAATTATGAAAAAGAAGAGACCGCAAGCTTTCACATTAAGTAAAATACTACCACCAGTGCTGTTTACTTTAAGCGGGGTGCGGCTGTTGGCTCGTTCGTCTGCCGTCTCTGCAACAATCTGGACAGGAGCAGCAAGCGGGCACAGCCACGTTTGGCCGGGTGTCGCAACACTAATAAATTTTGTGGGTTTTAAACACCTACATATATCTAAACAAAAACAAAAAAGAAAAAATTAATCAAAAACCCTGATTGCCCATCTAATACTCCGCAAAGATTTGTTTGAGTTATGGTCTGCTTTGTGGCAAGCGTTTTATTATGGTGCGCATGGAGCGCACTATCGCATACTTGATCATGTATTGCAATATATAGTAAACCGAGTGCAGCCTCACTCCACTCCAACTGCAATTAGATGCTTTTACATGCTTAGCCAAAATTCGTACCACTGCGTTGCGTTGTTGTGGTTGCTGTAGTTGTTGCCTTCATTGTTGAATTTTCGAACATTAATGTTATTTGATAGTTTTATCGTGATCTTTAACTAATTTTAAAAAAACACAAATCGTTACCCGCACATGTACGTGGCATTTTACTTCTGTTAGTTTGCATTTCATTTGTTACAGTCCGGCGAATATGTCACAAATATCTCCAATAAAATTGTCAGATGCAATTGAGTATTTTGGAGAAATCACCATAAGCGGATTGCAATTTTGTAGTTTTTCCGTTTCGGTGTTTTACACACGAAACGTGTGCTCTGATTGTGTATTGTTCAACAGGGTAGATAAACTACAAATATTTGGATACAAATGCAAAACATGATCGTTATGCATAAATCGTTAAACGAAATCTGCTGGTAATTAATTATTAGGTGAAAATGTATGAAATGGCCACAGCACGCCAACTATAATCCTTGATTAGTATAAAAATTCTTCATTAGTATTGAAATCCGAGTCGAAGCGTGCGACGAGGCTGCGTTTTCGAAAGACATTTTCGTATTCATTACCAGTGTTTGATTCACTGTGGATGAACGTGTAAGAAGCCGTGGTGACGATTAAGAATATGATAGGAGACCATAGAAATATTAACGTAGAAGTACATCTAATTACACGCTACACCAGTTGTTTATAAACGATTTTGCAAGAAAACCTAAAGAAAACTCCAACTGTTGTTGTTGCTTTTGCGGTTAATAATTTGTATTTTGTGTTGAACCTGTAGTCTACAATTTTTGTAGCCACCTTTGGCAGAGGTCATGTTAATTTATTAACTAGAATTAACATAAATCGATATTCATCAAAACGGATAATAAAGGCTGTCTACGTGTTATAAACATCCACACAAACATTGCATGATGCGTGGCGGCTCTGCAGTAATCTACATACACGCATGTAATTAGACTGCAATTGGAGCCACAGTACAATTTTTGGGCGACAGAAATATCAAATATTTAAATTTTGATCCAAAGCAGTTGGGCGCCTGTCATTTACAAGACAATATAATATGTGGTGTGTACGCATGTACACACATAGTGTGCAATTGTTTCAAATAATTATTGTAACGAAACGTACAATGTACTCGTTCGATGGATTCGATGGAATGATTAAATCCAAATATGATTATATTGTATTTTTATGTTTTGTTTATACGAATGTACTTTGGATCGGGATCTATATGGTCATGGTACGGAGTGTTTTGTTGTTGGTATATTTTTTGACACATTTTTACCTAGATTCTAATTAGATATGGGAGACACCAAATAATAACCTAATGGAAGGCATCTCTAATGGGTAAAAAATATAAACTTTATCAACTTTTCAATGTTTAAAATGCATGAGGAGATCGAATATCAATGACGGAGAAAATTGACAAAAGAAAAAACATTGTTTCCCGATTATATATAAATTAGAGTTCCTTATTTATTCGGCTGAAGCGGTGAAGCGCGTCCACTACTTCATCTAGGCCGAATTTATTTTTTCGAATACTTTTGTGTTTAATTTTGATTTTGTTATATAAAATTTTATTCAAATGTGTGTGTATGTGTAGCAAGTATTCGGTAATTCTATTTTATTATTGTAAATTTATATATTTTTTTTATTTATAATTATTTTAAATTACTCGCTGGTTTTCTCCTTTTCTTACGTTCGCAACAGTTGTTGTTTCCATATCGAGCGCACAAATTTGTTCGTACTGTTTCTTCGACATTTGTTAATGTTTATCTCTATCACAGAGTTAGCTTTTCAGATTTTATGCGATCGCTTAACCAAAATACGAAATCAACGTCAACCATATTTGGCTGAATGTGTTTGACATATAAACTCAATTTCTTGAATAACATGTAAACAAATTAAGTTTGGCTTGAGCCAAATCTTAAATGCCCTCCACTTCTCCACACAAATGGTGGTCGTAGCAGATCCATAATTACGCCCTCTAGTAATGACGAATCAGCTTGCAAGTCCATTTTCACACTGGGTACGATTTCTGTAAATTGTCGGCGCGTTTCTTACCCGGCCACCTATTATGCCCATTTTCGATACATTTTTATTGAATGTAGGCGTGTCAGTTAGATGCTAGATGGAATTTGTAAACTAATTTTAAGCTTTATAGATAAATTTTCGGGTCAGATTTTGGGTAGGGCGCGGCTTGTGTCTTTCAAGTTACATAGCGATAGAAAGTAGAACTGTCTGTACGAAATTTCACCTCAATTAAATTTTACGACCGTAAAGAATGCTAACAACAGATTCCTATGAATAATGAATGAATGAAAATATGAACATAACTAGATCGACTCAGTTTTTGATGCTGATTAAGAATATATATATTTCGTGAGGTCTCTGACACCTTCTTCTGGGTGTTGCTAGTAAGCACCCGCAAACTTAGAAGGAACAGAGATATAAAATAATACGTATGTAAGTATAATAAGAACAATAGGCTAAACATATGTTTGTCTGTCTGGTTAATGGCTAGATTTGAAGATTTCATTTTGATAAACATTGCAATGAATAGTAATCCAGTTTCCCCCTGTAGTGCCACATTAATTAATAAAATTATAAACATTTACGGTCGCCGACAACTTAGCGGTTGTAGCGGCTCAGTTTACACATCAGTATTCGTGGATATGTGCGTCAGTTCTTAAATAAATATGTATGAACGAAAATTTGTGTTTGGCACAGAGCCAATTATTGACATGAACCTTATCGTTGCGCAACGATTGCCAGCCAAATCTTTTACCTGAATTTACCTGAACTAGCTACAAATATTATTTTGTAAAACGCGCTTTCATTAACTTTTCATTGGAATTAAGCATAATTATTAAACTCTCCACGTCAGGCGGAGAGTGTAATAATTTTGTTAATACCCAGAAGAAGGCATCAGAAGCCCTACAAAGTATACAATTGTTGATCACCAGCAGCATTTAAATTGATTTAGACACGTCTGAATACTATAAGAGGAGGCAGTCAAAATGTGAGTCCCACGGGACCAGAGAAATGCTTACCGAAGAAATTAATAATGCATACTAATAGCATAACTTCGTCAGTTGAGGTCAATGAACCAGCCTTACTAGGAAAAGACGCATCAAAGCGAAGCCGGTCTAGCTGAGTCCATCTATGTAAATTTAGGGAAATTTTACACATAAACAGTTTACCATTTCATATGGACAATCGTATAAGAAACGCATTAAAAATTCCCGAAAATCCCAAATCCCCCGCGGCCACAAACATTATCTTGTTAAATGGGCGACATTGTACAACAGACAAACTCACAATTTACAACGCCCACAGTTCAATCGCAAAGTGTAGGACTGTTTGACTGATTTACATGCCTTTGAATCGTTTCATATTCATTTAGGTATTCAAGACTGCGTCGTATAAAAACGGGAATTCATGAAAATAAAACAAAAACATTTACAAAAATCGCACAAATTAATTGAATTGTGATGGTGTGAACAATTTTTATTAAATACATTTGGTATAGTGTATGAACACAACAGTACACGTCGTGGTAACCAACTCCCAACTACAATAACTCGATAGGAGCAGAACGCTTTATGTAAATGCAGCAAACAAACGGATGCAAACCTTAGCAAGTGCTTATTTGCTTAACACATTTTTAAATTTACTAACTAATAAACTACATATATAAACAATAAACAAACATACACATCCATCCACATCGGCTTTGGCTGAGTGGTCCCAACGCAGCTAACCTAAAATAGCGGATGAACCCAAACCAACATGTCTAGATCAACTTGGCTTTTGATACTGATCATGAATTTATATACTAGGCGGGTCTCTGACGCCTTTTTTTAGGTGTTGCCAATGGAATAACAAACTTATGCGGAGGGTTTAAAACTGAACTCTGTGCAGAGTATCTAAAATATGGTCTCAGCCAAATGTATCGTTTCTACATGTTATGTGTATGTATATGTGTGATTACACACATTATTGTAGTTGTTGTCATTAACAAATATTTAAATGCATTGTGAGAATTTGTTGGCATTTTCTTTAACTGTTCAAATTTGTTGTTAAATATTTTTATACCCACCCCATCATAAGCGCATGGGGATATATTTCACTTTGTCAAAACATTTGCAACGCCCAAAAGGAGTCCTCGGAGACCTTCGTCCCATTCTGAACCCATATATCCGATCTATGTATTATGTATTCCAAAGTTACCAGAAGCGTTGATAGAGTTCATCCACTGGTTGGTATTGAAACAGGGAAAAATCGTTCAAACGACACGCCCAAAATGCAACAAAGGCTTAAAAGGGAGCAATTTTTTATGTACAATTCCAAAGATTTATTGACACATGTACCCCTCGTGAAGCTTTGGTTCATCGATGGGGGGTATTGAAGATTTGGCCTCAGCCAAACTTTTTTTACTTGTTGTTCACTTCAATTTACAGTAGAACAGGTGCCAGAATATTTTATGTTCTACAAACTTAATGTTCAACGAAACGAATTGTGTTTATAATGTTTTGGAGATAGGAACAAATCCAAAAACGAGACTAACTTTGAAAAAGTTACATAACCACGAATATTGCATATAATAGCTAACTTTTCTTCAGTAAAATGTTATACTTTTCACTCTTCCGTAATTTTTATTAAACAGAAATATTTATTATAAACATAATTTATTTGTTTCTCTATTTATTTCATTACATACAATTGCCAGCGTATGTGATAAGTTTAATAAAATTAAAATCAAAAGAAAAAAATTGTACTAATTTGAGGTTGATGCCGGAACTTATGCGTTTCAACAAGCGGACGGTAATACGACTCAAATTCTGATGCTTGGTGGCGCCTCTGAGATCTGTACAAGCTGTACGAATATCAAATTAAATTATTTATTTAATTAGTTGTTTGAGAATCGATGGAAATTTTATTAAGCCGGCATGGATCAGTTACAGAATACAAAAATTGAGGGAAAAAAAATAGAAATTTTCATTTCAACGTTCTCTACCTTCAAGACAATGTGAGTATTTTTCAAATTATTGTGGTAGGTGCAATTTCATTCGTTGCCGCATAAATAGAATTACCTTCACTGACATGATATATATCATGTACACGCAAAATGTAAAGAAATTGTTGTTGTAATTTTTGAATTGTTTTCTAAATTAAATTATTCATCATTTGCATAATTTTTCGTTTTTATCCGTACAATTCGGCGTTAATATCAACGAGAGATACTTGTGCGTCGTGTAGCACAAAGTAAATTTTCACTTGTCTTCACTTGGAGAATAATGTTTTTAATGAAAGACTTGTAAATCTTAAAGTGAGTTGACATAGTAATTGTAGAGAAGTGTAGAGAAGGGTGAGTGCCATGGTTGAGTGAATGAAAGACTGAAAGTGTGGGTTAACAATAGACAACAACAAATTGATTGTAAGCTGGATAGCTCGTTAATGTTTCAATGCAATGACTTATTTGGTGTTAATTTTTTGTTGATGAAAGTATTCTTTAACGAAAATTTATAAATGTGTACAATTTTCATTCTAGAATATTCATTCATTCTTAGAATTTATTAAAACCATATGAATAGAATTAATTATATATGGCAATCATATTCAATATTCAACACAAAACTTACGATGATGAAAATGAGACAATCTAGACATGTATGTACATATAATTCTGTTTCTACTTTCTGCCTTCAAATCGCTATTGGGCAAAATGTGTCAATCGATAAAAATACATTTATCTCCCACAAAAATAGTTGGAACTTCGTAGACAGACATATTTAAAATTAGCCCATTCAACGATGTAGCAAAAATGGGTGTGGTCGCTTAACAGACACACTGACACACCATTTGAAAGTAAACAATACATATAACTATTAGAGGACGCCCTTTATATGTATGTCGATGTTGAGAATAATAAAATTTAGTTTAAGCCAAATTTAGACTTTTTCACTGGTTTTGGTTGGTACTGTAAATTCACTTCATATTATGAACACAATTATACTTATTTCAATTCTAGGTGTAGTGGCGTGTAACTTTATAAAGCATGATTTTAAGGGTTCAAAGTTGAATGTCTACCTGGCACAAAAACTTTCCAATGCTGACACTTCAAAGCAGACTGTCTGTCTTGTGTTATTTCTAATTCTTAGGCAGTTAAAAAATTAAAAGTTAAGCTGACGCTTGTAAAAGTTTCCATTAAAGCAATTAGGTAAGTCAGAGACCTCACAGTAGACTTGAATTGCTACAGATTTATTGATGATAGCTGGCAAAACAAGGTTAACGATGTAAATGTCAGCTCATTTAAATAGTAAACAAACTGTTTGTGTTGACGAAACGACTCCTTATTATACAATTTTAATGCTCTTTACTCAGTATCTTTATAACTACCTACCTACCCTGCACGTGTGTTGTAACAGTATACTAAGTTTATCATTCCAACATGGTTAAAACAGGTAAGAAAACCAAGTTTGGCTTAGGTCAAATCTTAGTAGGGGGTCCACATCTACTTTCAAATGGTCGGCGTGGCAGATTTATATATATTGCGCCCTCTAATAGCGGATGTATTACGTATCAGCTTTATTTTACATTGAGTAGGGTTTTTTGTTAGTGACTGTTATCCGACCACGCCCAATTTTAACAAACCCATGCATGGGATAACTATAAAGAGGTGTTTCAAATTTCCAAGTTCATAGGTCAATTTATGTGGCGGATATAAAGATTTTTATCGATTGTGGGCGTGACTTTTGAGTGATTTTGTCCATTGTAAATAGCGATCTGTGTGCAGAAACTACTACGACCGTAAAGAGTAGCAATAACAGAGAGACACACGGACGAACGCTGTTTTTGATGCTGATCAAGAATATATAAACTGTGTAGCGTCTTTGACGCTTCCTTCTGAGTGTTGCAAACGGAAAGACAAACTTAGTATATCCTCCAGATTATTTAGAGGGTATAAAGTTACCCTTTCAGGTAAGCGACACGACATAATGTAATATTCGTATATAAACTGCTTTCTTCAGATGCCCTAATTTAAGCAAACACATATATGTAGAGAGTGACCCAAGTTATAGGTCTTATAGGTTTACTTGCTTTAAATTTCTTGATAACAAATTTAATTTGAATTTGAGTTTACACCTAATATTTGATACAAATGCAGACCTTCCATGATTTAATATGATCACCTTCCATGATTTAATATGATCACGAAGAATGTAATAAGAATGTAAAAAGGAAACAAGCCTAATTTTGAAAAACCCCCTAAAATTCACGAGCAGTTATTTAAAATTATTTAATGATTTAAAATTATCGCGATCGTTATTTTTTCCCAACATTAAATACAGATGCGTGAACTTTTTTCAATGTGTTACGCGTTCCTTCCAAGTATGAACGCATACAGTCATTAGCATTTTGAAAACATGCGCGTACTAGCGAACTTGGCACATATAAGAATAATAAAATGAATTAAATTAATCTGTTTTCAATAACTCGCCAGAGATCAATAAATTATTAAATAAATTTGTATGAATTCAATAATTTTTGTAATAATTTCACTTTCTCTGGGATTTCTTCGATCCACTTATTGTTTGTTGTTCAAAATTTTCATTTCATTGTTCATTATGCAGCGATACGTACATTTCCTGAATTAATTCAATTCTACACCCACCATTGGCACCCAATCAATCAGTGGTAATAAATAATATACAACAGTTTGATTATACAAGCTCTTTCCTTTAGCTGTCTTACTGTTTCTGGCATTCGAGCGCAAAGAAGTAAACAACAATTTTATGATTACGAAAATTGGAATTGTTATTGAAATTGAAATTATAATTAACTCAAATCGAGTGGAAACAATCATAACGTACATACTTCTTGTATACTTATATATATATATATCAATAACATTGCATATGTAACACGTATGGATGCAAAGGCATTTGTTTGTAATGGCTTGTACGCCAATATGCAAATTTATCCTCGCCCTCCATATAAAATAAACTTAATAACATTTTCTCAGAGAACGGTTTAATAACAACAATTACAACGACAATGTTACTGCAAATGATGGAGGCGTCAGTCTTTTAGCATTAACTGGCACTTGCTGCAAAGTATTTGAAAAAAAAAAAACAAAAACCGAACCAAACAAAAACAATTACAATTACAATGTTGCAATTTACACACATTTGGATATTTGGGTTTCACATTCTATATTTTGTCAAAGCGCAAACCAGAGCCATTGCACCAAGCAAATGTACGAATTCTTAATCAGCATCACATTGTGAATAGCTTTAGATTTCTGGTCTACCAGTCTGTACATGCGTGTCTCACGCAAGGTAAACACGACCAATCGTGAAAAGTAAAGTAACATAAAAGAATTCGTACCGTTTTGTATAACTTTGCAAGCATTGCAACTTAACATATTACAAACGTAAAATTTGAATTATGTTCTAATCCTAAAACAAATTACAAGTTCATACATTTTGTTACAGGTAATGCTCCATATTGTCTAAGGCTCTAATCCACACTTTCAAATAGTACGTACGCGTAGTTCAGTAGCTGTCTACCGCGCATGTATCGTAACAAGTGTTGCATCAAAACACGCGCGCTTAACAAGACTATTTTTTAACGAGTCTTGCATTTACCAACCCGTCTGTTTTACGATGATGGTTACGTCATATAGGTGGTGGTGGCGAAACGAGAACGCGTAAAACGTATATTATATTCTTGATCAGCATCGAAAACTGAGCCGATATAGACACGTATGTCCGTGTGTCCGCGTGTCGTTGGCTTTCTCACGGCCGTAAAATTTGAGGTATTGAGCAGAAACACTTACAAAAAATCATATTCAGTATAAAACTTGACTTGGAAGCTGACGCATAATACACACTACAAGAGGGCGAAATATATATACGATACTATATATATTTCGCCACGCCCACCGTTGTGGATATGGAAGCTATTTAAGATGTGACCTAAGCCTTTCTTACTTGTTCATTTCAGATTCGTCTTACATCTATTACAACATGTTCACTCGCTTCAATAACTATTAACTTTACAGTTGTCTGAGATGACAATGTTACATTGGTATTTGTTGTTTTGCTTTTTATTCATTGTTTGTAATTAACCGTGCCTCGCGCAAGCTGGACAACGACAATTACGTAGCACATGCATTGCTTACAAGTTTGTACAGTTTATTAACCACTAAACAACAACAAATATGAATAATAATAACAAAATGATGAATATCATCGTAACCGTTAATACATAATTTACTACTTCGGTAGTTGCGCTTGTTTCCCCACTTCGGCAGCAAAACATTTAAAACGAGGGAAGTAGGTTAACCGTTACCACCATCGCAATTGCAACTTTGTGATAACAAATGTTAAGATGTGGCATTAACAGTAGAATCGGTCAACTGTTTACAATAGATAGACAAAATCTTTCAAAGTCTTTCTTTGTAGGACGCCTGACGCCTCCTTCTGCATGTAACAAACGGAATGACAAACTTAATATACCCCTTATCTTACGAAGATCGTATAAAAACGTTTTATACAATCAAGAATAATTTTAATACAACAACGAAAGCAACTATTGTACAAATATACGTATTAATAATGTGGAAACGTAATCATTTATGCCAAAACAAAAAAGTAACGTCTAGTTATGTACGTGAGGCGGCGCATATACGTTGCGATAAATTTGTGCATACTTATATCACATTATAAAACAATGAGTAGTTCCCACGCTTTCCATATTAACGATAAAAAACTATTGAAAACAATTGCACTTATTATTAATAAATAATTTCGCACATAAAAATGAAGCTTAAATAAAAGCTTAAACAGAAATTGTTGAATGTGAGACGTCCGTCATGCAATTTTTTGCTTATTAAAATTCATTTTTCCGATATATTGTATATTTATAAATGAATCTGAAACTAAAGCAGTCTGTATATGTGGTGTACGTGGGTGAGCTTGAATTTGTGTGCGTTATTATTATGTGACGAACGTGCCAAGTTCAACGCCAGAGTTTAAATCATTTCGAATTTTTTCCCAGCCAGTTTAAAAACTCATATAATTAGGCATGTTTGATATATTAAACGGGCGTACTTATGCTGGCATTAAGCAATTTATTTAGAGTATGGCAAAGAGCTACACTAGTAATCCCGTGTGCGGTGTTCGGTTTCTTACAATCGCGATTTGCTAAAAAAAAAGGCTTAATATATGGTGCTTGATTCTAAAAATGGTCTGATTCAGAATAAATTTCAATAGATTTCCTGTTTCCAACTCTGATCAAAATATCCCAAAAATACGATCTATAGTGATTCTGAATCGATTCCTTTATTTCGAATTATTTGGTTATTAATAAGTTTCATGCAGAAACTTACCGGCAACCGCACCAAAAGATTCCGTTGGGGCATAAAATATGTTCATTAGAAAACGAAGGAAGACGAAATTTATATTGAAGACATTTGGTTGGGTGGATAGGTGGTGGTGGGGCAATAATTCTAATATCATCTACATCATAAGTGATTATAATGCCGAGGGTCGTACGCTCCAAAAAATGTTTTAATATTGAATCCATCTATTTATTTATTTATTTCGACTTTAGCTTAAGGATATTGTGTTTTCAAAACCACGTCACGAAGTACGTATACGTTACTCCTTAAGGTGGTAAATGTAAAAATGTTTTGAAACCAAATCAAAAAGACGCTGAAACGTGCGATAAATGCGTACACGTTTAACCGCTCCCTAAAATATGTCAAAGATCAATTGTTGTTGACATCTACATATAATTTAATATATGTTGAATGGGAGGAACACAGAATTATTAATTTTTTCATCTTCACAAACCACACGGAAACCAAAATCACGTCTAACGAAACAAAATATGAAACATAACTCGTACGCTTAAACACAAACATTTTGTGAAAGTGTATAAGATTTACTTAAGTTTTGTAATAAATTGAGGTCAACATGTGTCTGCCATGGCTTCGGGCTAGTTGATCAAAGTCTACTCGACAAACCCTTTTATTCGATACCCACACTCTATGGTTTACAAAGAAATTTGTGATCAACATTCTTCCGGCAGTCGTTACATTGAATTACACCACATTATAATGTGACCATAGCCAAAGCTATTTGCCAAATATAAACTTGATCGAATTGATGAATGAGATGGAAATGTAGGTCGATATGTTCTGGCCGCCGTATTTGATTTTAGGAAATTATATTCTTTTTATACTTTTTGCATGTTACTCATTAAGTTTGACTCTCATTTGACACCCAAATGCAATTGATTGTAACAGAATATCTTTGGGCGGCCACCACAATGACTTTAACGTAGTACCACCTAACTTTCATTTGATATTCACCTGATACCCTGAATTGGAGATCCTCCATGATCGGACAAGCGTTAGTGTTTGAAAAATCAATACCAAGATTTCATTAATAAAGTAAGTTTACTAACAGCTTTTAAAAACGTTTGCAATATCGACAGGGAGGAAATGGAGATCAAATATTTGTGGAAATTACTCTGCTGTTCATATAAACAAATCATCGCAATTTTAATAAATAATCAATAACTACGTGTGGGTTAATATTAGAATGAGTAGTGTGTTCAAGCTTGCGTTTCTACAAAAAAAAAAGTGTTTTTGAAAAGGCGCAAAATTCCCCACCAATTACAAAAAACAACAGGTACCTAAAACTAAACTGCAAACTGCAGGTGCGGCTGAGATTTTATGAAAACACACTGAAACTGAGAAAAAAAATTTAACAAACAAACAAATATTTCAAATAAGATCGAATATAATAGAAAACCACATAACGACTGTATGTTTATTGTGGTAAATGAACGACAACGTAAGTGTTTGTACGGTTTCAAGTGAGTGAGATTGCGCCCCACCTTAATAGCCTAAAGAGGATTACAAATAATCTTCATCTATGGTTATATATGTATATGCATATAAGACACAATGAGCAGACGAATATTAAGATTTGCAATCGTCCGTCTGTCCGCTTGCTTGTTTTGTTTTGAAAAGACAAAATTTGTGTTACCAAATCAAATTCATTTGGCTTAGACCAAATCTTAAATACTCTCCACGGCTACGTACAAACGGTGGCTGTGGCAGGTACATGATTGCGTTGTCTAATAGTGTATGCGTTACATAACAGCTTACGAGATGAATTTCACGCTGATTGCGACTTTTTGTTGATTGAGGGCGTGCCTTTTATACCACCCTGCCCACTTTTGGCACATTGACGGACGCAATAATTATAAATAATTTCAACTGAATAGCTTACTGATTCATTGTGGGTGTGGCTAAGGACCGATTTTGCCCATTTTAAATAGCGATCTGCGTGTGCGTTCAAAATTTCAGTTCAATGGACACGCGGACACACGTTTTTGATGCTGATCAAGAGTTGATATATTTTGTAGGATGTCTGACGCTCCCTTCTAAGTGTTGCAAATGTAATGACAAACTTAGTATACCCTCAACTTACGTGGAGGGTATAAATCTCGAGCAGAGATTTTCTCCACGCTGCACTGTAGTGATAACGTTCAACTCAATCCAAGAGTCTTTTTGTGCTTTTCGAGTACGCTGATATCAAATAATTGAATTGAATTGTAAAACCACAGACTAATCATCGACTCTGTTTCATTTACTTTATTTAATTTACCGTTTGGATTTATCTAAATTTTCTTGGTTTCGAAAATATATTCTCACACACTTCCATTAAATGTCATACGATGGCGTTGGCGATGATAGCACGGAAGGCTTTAGTATAACTATTGCTTTAGTTACGGTTAACAAGAAATTTGTGAATTTATTTAATAACAAATAATTGAGAATTGTGCTTCGAGTTCCTGAGAAAAATGTGCATAATAATAATATTTACGAAATAATTTTACAGATTTAATAAAAATTATTTGTTTTCTGATACTGTGATGATAGAATACAAGATATTTCAAGTTATTATAACCAATTAGTTAAAGGAGTAGATGAGCGTAAAGTTGAATTCGGATTATTTAACCAACATTCTTTTTGATTTAATCAATCTTTATGCTCCTTTAACGGTTATTTTTAAGAACTGTACGAAAAATCCCAGATATCTGGAACCAATCTTACATTATACCACTTCACAAGAGTGGTTCTAGAAATCTCATAAATAATCAAAAAGAGGCCCAAGTTAGTGTTGTACCGAAAGTATTTGAACGTTTATACAACCGTATGTTAGATTAATGGTATCGTCCTCTCAGCATGGGTTCACTAAGGGTAAATCTACTACAACTAATTTATTACATCTTGTAGTATATTTCCAACATTTTCGACAAGAAAACAAACAGATATACACGGGATTTCTTAAAGGTCTTGGATAGAGTTCCTCATTCTCTTCTCTGGCACAAGTTCAAGTGTATTCATTTTCCTTTTAATCTTACTGAGTGGTTTAAATCCTACTATCTCATCAAACTCAATGTGTAATTCTCCAGGACTGTGTTTCATACAATATTGATATTACTTCTGGTATGCGCCAAGGCAGCCATTTGGGGCCTTACAATGCTTGCTGTCGACATTAAAATTTTTCGTTCCCTTGATTCATTTAATGATAGCATGTTACTACAATCCGATCTTTTCTAATTATTAAAGTGGTGTCAAATAAATGGTATGGCTTTGAAGCTGGATGAATGTAAAAAATTTATATTTTCTAGGTCCGTTCCTCTGTCCTGTGATTATTATATTGGCCATTACAAGCTGGAAAGTGTTTCATTCTTTAGGGATTTAAAAGTTCTTTTCGATCCAAAATTGGACTTTAATTTGCATATACTTTCTGTTGTTAATAAGTCGAAAGCTGTTGTTGGTTTTGTGGAGTGCTGGTCCAAGAAATTCATTGATCCATACGTGACTAAGAAGTTTCATGTTTCTTTCTTAATTGTTGTTGACCATTTAGCATTTACTTTACCGTTGTTTGTTTTGAATTTTCAGCCATTAGACTACTAAATAAATAATTACGTTTTGGTCATATGTCATCTAAGAGTTGCTTCACTACCCCAGTATATCCAACCAACTTTTACTTTACATTCTGGTCAATGTAATTTTAAAAGTGAATGCAAGACTGATCACTGGTTTTTATACTCCTCACATAAAATTAAAACATCCAGAAGGTGGCGTCAGACACTGACCAAATATGTATAAACATTTCTACTTTGTGCAAGTTCTGAAATTGGGCGAAATCGGTTAAGTGCACCGCCCACAAGTCTCTCAAATGCTACAAAGTTGAAAATCTCTAATATACGTATTCACGACGTCGGATATCGCACAAGACCACTTTCGACACGCCCACATTATATGGCTCATGATTCCCTCATTAAGGTAATATGTACAATACTGTACCAAGGCTTTGTGTACAAATCTCCCTCTTTACTTTTTTAACATCTACTGATTATACTGTTTTATACGTTTTCCACAGTTAGACATTTCAACCTTAACGTTCAGTACACTTCTCTGTGGCATGATATCTTCATAATGCACTGTCACGAGTTTTCCTTCCGCCCCAGGATGATTGGCTGGCTAAGATTGTCTATTGTCTGTGTGCGGGTATTCTGACCTAGACATTGTTTGCGCTGTCTGTCCCAACTAACTATAAACTTTTATTTTTCAATTTCAACTCTTTTGTTTTCTACTGCTGTGTGTTTTTACGCCTTCCTAAACTTTGTTGAATATGTAGCCTGGCTCGTTCATTTGTGTTGGCATTGGTCCGACTGACTATGAACTGAACTAAACACAGCTTTTTATTTCACCATTTATTCTTGTTGTAAAGCATTTATTGTTAGTATTTTTTATTAAGATGCTTGGGTGTGTTGGTGTATGTTTATGTACATTTAGCAATTTTATGGTTCACTTTTTTTTTCTTTTTTTTTTTTTTTTTTTTTTGTTTGATGTCATTGCCACCATAGACGCCATTGTATCCGTCTTCTATAGTTTTAATATATCAGCGCGGTCGTACCCTGCAGCAGACGTTATAGAAGTGGAGGATGTGCTTTTTCATTTTCCTTTAGTTTAGTTTGTTTAATATTTGTATCCTTCACCTGTAGGGTGAAGCACATTCAGTTTGTTAAAACATTAGGACTAGAACTCGTGGAATGATATATCGAATATTCTGACAATCTGGCCAGGTATGCAAAGAGATAAAAATTTCCAATATCTGGTCATAGGCTCTTCTGTTGTAGGATGTCTGATGTTTTGGCATTCAACTCCACCTATATTATAGCGCACTTTCAATCTCCCCTGCTTTTAAACATTGTTCCTTCGAACAAAAGACTATTTTCTCTTTGTCCTTTATGAATTTGTTTCTTAGAATGAGGAAGACAGTGTTTTAATAATTTTGCTTCGGTTTTAAAAATCACATAAAAAAGTTGTTTACTTTGAATGTTGACAGAGACATTTTATTGCTTATACCTAAATTAGATCGTTACAGGAACGGCAAGCAAATGCATTAATTAAAAAATACAGTATTCTCCAATAAAGTAAACTTCTGTACTGGCTCACGGTGTTATGATAATTCGTGTTAAAATTAAAATTAAATCAATTTAAAGGCAGCAATGCGCCGACCATTTAGTGGAATAAAGTTCGTATTTTATGGCTTTTTGATTGGTCTTAAAATAAAAATAAACATAATAACTGACCGTCTGGGCTGACCGAGAGTATACCTAAGGCATGTTGTTGACAAAGGATATCGCACGTATTTAGAGGAGATATACATAAGTGGACATGTGTGTAACTTGAAAGCTAAAAATACACATAAAAATATGAAAATGCTAAAATTTACGATCAATTATGGCAAGAGAAAGTGTTTGCTTTTATTTGATTCGACATATCCATCCAATTAGTGCCACATACGTAACTGCTATTCAGGCAATGACCTTTCCTGTTGAGTGACTATATAGTATACGTTAAGATGTACACTTCAAATGAAAGCTTCAGCTCAAATTGTTTCCAAGTTTTCTTTGTAAACACATTTAAAAAAAAGTCATAATTGATCTCTTAAGTGGATACACGAACGAATTGGAGAGGAAGGAAAACTTATTAAGAAAATATTTAAAGAAAAAATTACGCTAAAGTTCTCTTTTACTTTAAAATCAGGGTTAAAAAGCTTTTCAAGTACAATAAAGTTTTTTCTTCGCAAGACAAGTTTCAAGTGCTTGGTAAGTAGTTTGTATATGAAAAGACGTCAAAACGTGAAAAAGAAACATGACTGACTTTGAAATACGACTTCAGTTACTTCATAGCGTGCTCCTTCTTCTTTTCTTGTGTGTCTTCCCTCCCTATTAATGCACGCACTTCAGAAGCCACCACTAGTGAGCACAAGAGAAAGTAAGCCTTGTCCGCTCAAGCCCCCCCCCATCACCCTTCTACATACATTGTACATGTGAAGTTTACGTAGATGTCTCAAGTATAAGCAGCTTAACTACAAATGACGACATGCTCGTTCATCGGAATTGTTGAAAGTATACAACTTACTACCGCAGTATTAGACTGGACCACCACCTACCCGAGTGTTTTTTAAAGGTTCAGCGTAAAATATTAAAACTCTAAACGTGCACAGAAATTAAATTAAGTCCAAAAAAACGCCCACATCTTAAATTCCCTTAAAAACAATTCAGCTTCATCAAAAACGCGGAAAATGTAATAAAATTAGCACAGATACGAAATATTTCAATTCATTAATCCATGCAACGATGACGAGTGGTTTCTCTAACATCCAGTCATTTGAAAATAATAGAAATCATCAAACGCTACAATTCGCCTACGTACTTATGTTTGGATGGACTTACCTTGCAAGACAACAATCTTGTCAAATTTTTTCAAGGCACTTACCTGTAACGATAAAGAGAATGACAAGATTATTATTTTAAATAAATATTATTCCACAATAATAATCGCAACATAACAATGTGTGTAAGTTTTGCGAGTTGTAAAATGAAAATCATATAAATTACTGGTCATCACTACTGCGGTCACCACCAGGGGCGAAGGAGAGCAAGAGGGAAATGCTCAACACACTAGAAAAAAACATATGCTTCAAGTAACCATGAAATTGTTATAACAAGCATTTTGAAGTATTACAACAGCAACAGCAACAGCAACAATAACAACAATGAATTAATACATTGTACAATGTATAGCTTGTTGGATGGAACAAATAAAAAAAACAAAAAAAACTTTCATAACATCTTCCCCAACAACAATAATGACACAACAGCATTATTTTCAAAACAAAAAAAAATGTGTTGAATATTACAGCGATGAGTATAAAAAATATGTAATCAACAACATTACAAAGATAAATGAGAGGAAAGTGGTGTATGAAATGCACGGACAGACGCACACTCCTACAAGGCGATTGAGGATTATATATATGTATCTTTCAAATTATATCACATTGTAGTTGTTTGTTGCGGCACTTGAGAGGAACTCTAAACAAGCCAATAATCATAAAACGTAACGACGAGAAGGTCTCGTCTCTTTTCTTTAGTCATTCGGCAGCTGTTTTATGGAGCTGCTTCCCACTTCACAGTTTATACATCACCATCACCATGAGATAAGAGTCGTTTCAATTGACAACACCCAGATAATGATGATGACGATGATGACGGTAATGATAATGTGAAATATACAGGCAAATGGACAGACGTACGGACACGAACATATACACAGTTATATTCACATTCACATGTTAATATTACACGGCTACTAGTTGTAATTGTTGTTGGTATTGTAACATAAGAGTGACAAGCTTGATTGCTTTGTAATACTATTTTACGAGACACCCCCATCCACACTCGTATACACAAACACAAACAAACACTCACATAATTATATCAAATGATTTGAGAAAATAATATCAATTGTTAAATTGTGAACAGACCATTTAAAGTAACGCTGCGGAAGGATGGAAGCAACAGTAGCAGAACCCTGTACCAGACGATCAACTATGATGAGTTAATTAAGCGCACACACATTAAGAAGCAAGACTTATTTTCATTCACACATCTCCTCATCTGCACATTCGTTCATATATCGAAACCGGTTTTAATAAAAGTTGTCGTTGTCCGTTATTCATACAAAACATCTTAGTGGAACATAAGCGTTGGAGGGGAATGAGAATGATTACTTTCGAGACATTATGATACCAATAAAATTTAAATAAAAAGCTGACAATTTTACAAGACGCTACAAACTCTTTAAAAAATACGAAATCAACATAAAGTCACAAACCTAAACCTATGAAGCCGTGGAAGCTCGGGTACGTTCACACATATTACAAACACATGACAAATAGAAAATATTCTCGCCCGAATCTAAAAAACCTTATTTGAAGACGAGGGCCTACACAAAGTATGTAGAATGTAGAACATTTATGAGCCTCAATACCGTAAGCAGCCTGTATATTCTTGATGAGCATCAAAATCTCATCCCAACTGGGCATGGCCGTTCCTTCGTAAACTGATAAATATTATCTGAAATTTTGTACAAACTAGGTTATGTACGTATGTTTTTATTTAAATTGGACGAAATCGGTTCTGTGTCACGTTCACCATCCCAGCGATGTACTAAAAATAGGCGGTGTCTTGTAACCGATACGTGTTATCGAAGAATCCCAAAAAAATATATTTATTTACTTCGAGTTGTTAGACATTCCTTAATGGTCGTTGAAAGAGGATGCACCCATAATCAGAAACTATCATAGGTTATGCATAAAAGTCGCGACATCCAAGTTTTATTTTTATAAGATTTTTTTTAGCACCGCAGCGTTAGGATTATTGACCGATTTTGACCATTTCAAATGACGATCTGCGTGCAGAAACTAAAAGTCTCTGCTCTGCTCTATATCTCAAATTTTACGACCGTTATAGTGCCACACACACGGACATTCTTGTTTAGATCGACTCAGTTTTTGATGCTGATCCACCTCCTTCAGGGTGTTGCAAATGGAATGACAAATTTATTATACCTCCAACTATGTGGAGGGTATAAAAAAATATAATGAACTATGAATAATTTATAACGTATGTAACGTTATGTGATTGCATACTTTGACTTGCACACATTTACGCAATCTCAGTACATTACGACAATCAATCGAATCTTGTTTTTTGATCTCATGCATTCAATACATTACTGGCCGAGTGGCCAAGGTACGAAGTACCCAATAATTGGCTACTGCAATGACAACTAAAATACCACTATAACAACAACAACAAAAACTGTCTGCCCAGTTGTAATTGAGCAGGAGATGAGGATGACGGCGTTACTAAGTATTTTCGTGTGCTGTAATATTTCTACAACAGCTAATGGCAATATTTTTGTCGCTGCTTCATGCATGTTTGAGTGAGTGAGGCGTTCAATGGTAACTGGTTTGTAGTAGTACAATATTTATGATTATCGCATGCACTTTCATATTTATTGGCGCCGAATTTAAGCGCATGAGACTCCTTATACAGTAAAAATATGCTGTTTTTCAAATCTCCATCACTAAACAGGTATTTGATTTTACGTAGGACACCAAAACGCACCATTTAAATTTCAACCAAACAACCGAAACTTCCTGGTACGTACAACAGAATGTGCTGCTTATAAGCAAAGCTAGGCGACATTATTTTTTTCTATATTTATTATATATAGAATGTATGCCTTGGATAGCATAGATAGATTCATCTAAAAGTAAACATTGGGCGTGGCATGAACACAATTGCGCCCTCTTTAATCATTATCGAAATTTGTGTTACGTTTCACCCTAACGCTCGAATTCTGAACTAAGAATTGTAATATCAAACCCGGTGCGCCAAATTTCAACTTCAGAGCTAAAATTCTGTATTTTTTGTATTGTGCCTAATTTAAATTAAAAACTTCGTGCAGAGGAAGCAAAAGTCAGTCAAAATTTGGGCATCGATCTCAGCATTTGCGACCGTAAGAATGACGAAAACAGTGAAACAGACGTGTGTCACTGTCGAATAACATTGTGGGATATCTTCTGTGTGTTTTGAACGGAATAAAAAACTTAATAGTTATGAACATGTGTTGGTAGTGGTGGTATATTTATTTGGACTTTCAGGATTTAACATAAAACAAAATTATCAATTGTCAAAATTTGAGTTCTGCAGTGCGCAAGCAATGTGACAAACATTACCATTAACGAGAATGGTTAAGGCAGTAGCATTAGGGGGCATTAGATAGAGTAGAAATATTGCACAATAGCAAGCCGCCGTACAAATGAAATAAGACAAAACAAAATAAAATGAAGCACAATGCACGAAAACAGAATGAGACAGCAGCAGCAGATAACACAAAACTCTTTTTCGACAGCGCCGTAACAACCACAAGGGATTCAGGCACGAACGAATGGTAATCTATGCGGCCACACACACACACACACACACACACACACACACACACACACACACACACAAACAATTTACAAAAAATTTAATATTATGTTAGCCACGGCAAAAAATTCCGAAGCCTCTTCTGCCAAAGTTACCTCCCTCTTCCTGTTCCCCTTCCTCTGACACCAACACTGCCTGTCTGGCTGACAGCAACATTTCATTCAACCGAAAGGTGTTTGATGATCTCCCCACTCCAGGTTAAACGAAACATGCTAATGAAACATTTTTTCTACTTATATTACATTTTTTAAATCACATTCTTCTTCCATTTTAAAATACTATGTGTGGTATGTGTACTACGCGCTGGAAACTTCAACAAGTCTGTATGTCTGCACGTATGTATGCATGCTTATATTGCATGCGAGGAGTGAGTAACAATGGCAGCATTGCATGGGGAATGGAAAGTTAAAGAGTTGATAATGCTTTTCATTGTCAATGCCATATGTGCACCCATAACAAACGAACAAACAAACAACAACAACGACATGAACAACACCAATATGGCCTCTGTCTGTGTGTATTTTGTAATATGTGGTACTTTTTACTCCCACTCACGGTGACTAGTATAATATTCACCTCATTCTCGTTAACTGATAATCATCACATCACCTCACACTCTACACTTTCTCAACAGAACATGACATAAAAAATCATACGTGAAAAAATAGATTCGCACTTGCTCATGTATGTACTTAAAACAACTTCCGCAAAGGGTTTTTATACCCTAAACTCACGTTTACAATGCGATTTGCATCATCAAGGAGGCGTCAGTTACCCTACAAAACATCAAAATTGGAAACGAACTAAACAAGAGTCTTACGTTTTTTATCACTTTGTATTTAAAGATTGTGTTTTGGATCCGTGGAGATTCAAACGTGTACTTATGGATATTAGTTCTGGTGGGATTTGTTGCTTATACAACTACACATAGCACCCCTCCTTATACCTATACGTCTATGTGTAGGGTGTATCAAGTTTGTGCGAACGTCTGCCACTCCTAAAAGGCAAATGCCACACCCACCTTAATTATATCGATCCATTTAAATTTGTAAACTACAGGTTTTACGCATTTTTTGAGGTACGAGTATATCGATGGGGTGTGAAATGATTATAAAGTTCATATTATTTCCTCCAAAGTATCAAAAATGACATTTAAAGCCAAAAAGAAGAAATTCGAAATTATAAATATTAATAAATTATAATAAAATTATATTTGAGTAAACTGGGACGATATTTAGATAATGAGCGATTAATGCTACACCTACCCGAACACATGGATATGCGTCAAATCTACCCAACGGTACAGTTATTCAACCCACTACGTTGTCGAAACGTGTGTAATACTCAGAAAGACGCAAAGCATATTGTAATTGATCAGCATGAAATTCAAACGGATTTAGTTTTGTATGTGTAGCCTTCTATGGTAAAATTAATAAATCCACTCTAAACTGGAAGAAACAAACGCAGGTTGAAAGTGAAATTCGGCAATTCGGTCGAAGGAACCGCCCAGAGTTAAACAAAAATCGAAGAGAAATTTGTTAACCACCTTTTTTAGCCAAAAATTGCAAGGCTCCGCCCTTAATATATAAGCATCATTGCCAATTGTAACTTTGATTTTATGCCCTAAGTTGGTGGGTAAGGGATATACGAAGTTAGTATTTTGCAACATCCAGATAGAGGCGTCAGAGATCCTATAAAGTATATATAAAGTATATATATGTATACATGATAGTCCGTCTTTGTTGGTATTCTACTATCTACCCGCAGATTTCTCTTTCAAATGAACAAAATCGGTCAAGAACCACGCCTATAATTGGCAAACAAGAAATGCCACAAAAATTTATGTATGAACTTGAAATATGGTACACGTATTCTAATTACTCCGTTACGTAGATGTACCAAAAATAGGCGTGGTCAGATTACAAACGCGTCCACAATGTACAAAAAACCGTACTCAGCGTAAAACTTCATTTTTAAGTTGATTCGTAAGGCATGCCATTAGAGCGCAAAATCACGCAACTGCCACGCCCACCTTTTGTAAGGGTATTTAAGATTTAGCCTAAATAAATTTTAGTTTTTTACATGGTTTATGTGTTTTATAAATAAGTCCGTTTGAGGTAGAATACGACATTCAAGTTGAAGTGTAGCAGGTAATTCAAATGTCGTCAAAAGGGGTCGCAATTGCATATACGCCGTGCCCACCATTTAGTATAAAAGTGGAGTATTTCATAGAGTCTGTACAATTATATTGGGGGTCAGTGTGTACAGACGTTGTGCTTGCCTAGCCTGTCTTCTCCTCCATTATTCATATTTGATGTGGGTTTTGATTTTACGCCTAAAATAGATTTAAAAAAACTTTCATCCAAAACAATTTCGTCGGTATACTTCCGCCCAAGGCTC
This sequence comes from Ornithomya fringillina, assembly GCA_963978525.1. NCBI lineage: Eukaryota > Metazoa > Arthropoda > Insecta > Diptera > Hippoboscidae > Ornithomya > Ornithomya fringillina. The sequence goes on from OZ021691.1 coordinate 24,733,176, forward strand.
ATCCTAGTGGAGAATGTTGGCTGCCACATGGTTAATCGATGTACATCATTCACAGTACGTATTTAAGTTGTACTAGATTAAAGGATATTCAAGTATTGGACAAAGTCAAATAAAATTTTTGGCTGAGTGCATTTCTCTCTTTCAGAAATAGCTAGATTAACACAGTTTGTAAGGTTTCAATATATTTCCAAAACCCATCAATATTTGTATAAAGATTATTAAAAAGTAAGGTTAAAATTTGGTATTTGTCGCATAGCAGGCACCCCACAATTTACAAAAAAAAAACTCAGCGCACAGTAGCACTTGTCAGTTGATACAAAATACACATATACACTATTAGAGGATATAATCGAATACCTGTCACGCCTGCTGTTTGTGTATATCGATGGGGAGGGTATTTAAGATTTCGCTTGAGCCTAAAGTTCGCTTTTACTTGTTCTCATTTCTTTTATTTGTGTTAAAGTAAATGTGCTGTACAATGTCAGTGATGCATTGCCATTAAAAATAGAGGGTAAAGTAAAAGAATAAAATTGGCAAAAAATAAACACAAACGAGTAAAAAGAATTAATTTGGCTTTGGCCAAACCTTAAGTACCCTCCACATGTACTTACAAAGGGCAGGTACATGATTCCGCCCTCAGCTTATTAGTCGCAAATAAATGGATTTTTTCAATTGTGGGCGTGGCTCTTGGCCAATTTTGTCCATTATAAAAAGCGATCAGCATGCAGAAATTAAATGTTTCTACAAATTTCAGATCAATTTTACGACCGTGAGAGAACCAACAATAGACAGACACACGGACATACATGTTTAGATCGACTAAACTTCTGATGCTGATCACGAATATACATATACTTCGTGTGGTGTTGCAAATGGCATGATAAATTTATCTTATGTGAAGGGTGTAAAAAAAAATTAATTACAACTGGAAAAGGAACAACAGCAAATGTACATTCAATGATGAGTGAGGAGAACAAGAATTTCAGTTCGTATTGTTTGCACATTTTTTATGTGCTTTTTTAATAATTTCCGTTTCAAATTAATGTGGTTTTGGCTCCTTTTGCATATTTGAAGCTCAGTGCAATATATGAAGCAGATTTCTGGTTAAAGCACAAAAGTCTTGGGGTCTTATAATAAGTATCTATGATGTCCGAACTCTTCTTAAAAATTGCAAATTTTCCTTCCGCAAAATAACTCATGCATCAAATGCAAAAACAATCGTTCCATTTGAAGTAAATGTCTAATAATTTCACCTCTGCGATCAAAAATGAAAAATGATAAAGATTTACTGCCAAGAAAAGTATTAAAAGTTAATAACAACAACAGCAAATTTAAACAAAAGCCCATAAATGGACATATTGACGCGTTGGCGTGCATTGCAGTTTGTTGCTGTTGTTCGGTTGATGATTGTTAAATAAAAAATACATATTACAGACGCACGCACCGCACAATTCCTGTCCTTTTAGCCGGCTTGAATATCGATTATGTCTATTAAGCTAAACGTTAAACTAAAAACTATGAAAACAACAACAATAACAGCATTTCAAACATGATTTGTTATTGTACTAAACACTATGCAGCTGCACTCTACCACTTAAGCGAAGGCGTACCGTGTCGGTGTATTATTGTGTATTAACCACCGAGTGGTTAATACACAATAAAAGTGCACAAGCATTAGTTCATATCTGAGGGTACATGCACAATATGATCTGCAACTATTTCGCTCTGCCATGAACATGATTTCCAAATCGAGTTAGCATAAAAAGAATCAAATGACATGACTGTCAGACTGTTCAAACTATCCTCCATAACCAAGCAAGAAAACAAATCAAAAGAAATGCAATCAATTGCTATCAAAGTGGAAAATGACCAAGCATGGAAAATTCGTTATTCATCAACAACGATACGAATTCCATTCACATTGAAAATACTTTTTCCTCTCTTCTTACATAAACAAGAAATTGTAGTCTGTGTACTAAGTATATAATATTATCCAATTAATATTATTTTAATTAATTGGCATTTTGAATGGGCAAAATCGGCCCACAGACAATGCTAAAAAAACACAAAATAGTTAGCTTTTCTGGCCTGCAAAAGGTGAGATTTTATTCTGAAATTTAGAACAAGGATACACCTACAATGCTACAAAAGATACAGTATAGTTTTCGACATTTCTTTTCTTTTATTACAGACCAACCATAGAAGAAGATACTGGTCAAATTTTGCCAGAGAACTTTTTACGTATTTACGCACTATAGATGTTAATTTGTTTTAAGGATTTATTTAGAATATTTGATGCGGGTGAACCCGTATAAATCTGTAATTTAGACCGAATGCTCCTTTTTGCATCGAATATATGTCTCGTATACACGTATTATATATATTTATGTTGTATATTGTAATTCAAATACAAATTCTGGGTTAAACGGGCACATTTTCTCAACAACGCAATTTTTATTTACACCACAAAACAACTATCTCTACATACTAAAAGAAAACGCGACCACAAAATGAATGAAAAACTTTAAAAATATCATCAAAATTCCCACCAAAGGTAGCAACAAAGGTGAACAACCAATTACTGTGAGTGTTATTATATCTAATATATTGCGCGCACACAAATACTTACTTGCACTGAACATATCAAAATAACCTTGACATTGAATTAAAAATGTGACGCAGACAGCATAACTGCACGACAGACACAATAGCATAAATGCTTAATGTACACACAACGCACAAACTCAAAGAAGAATCGGAGACTCGCAAGCTGAAGCAATTAAGTAAACATTTAAAATATTTTTAACCAACACATAAAATGGAGGTATACTAAGTTTGTCCATTTGCAACGCTCAGAAGTAATCCGCCGAGAGCCACAAAGTATAAAAATATGTACATAGAGTCTCGATTACCATCTGATGCGTCCGATCTTAGTCACACATTTAGAAATATTCAACACATTTTCCGTTTCTGTAAGTATTTAGTTTTTAAACTGAACGAAATCGGTCAAGTTCCGCGCTTCAAATTTCTTAATCTTAAATACCCTTCACAAACACTTAAAAATAGTGGGCGTGGCAAGTGCTTCATTATACTCTCAAATAGTTAACGTGTAACGTATCATCTTACATATCAAGTTTTACACTGTGTACGTTTTTTTTTTTTTTTTGAAAATTATGGACGTTTCTTATCCGACCAGGCCAATTATTGGCACATCGACGAATGGGGCAATTTAAATTAGTATACCAAACTTCAACTTTATGGTTGAATTTTTATGGCAGATAAATAAATTTTTGTCGATTGTAGGCGTGGCTTTTGATCTACTATATAAAAATGAGGAAAAATTTAAATTAAATAAAAATAAACACATATTCATAAGTAGCCCTTCCATGGAGATGCTGAAAAGGTCGGATAACAGACACACACTTTACTTCAACCCATTTACCGAAGAGGCAGGCCAACAGGTTATGTATGCATATATACGAGTACATGTGGATCTAAGCCAAACAGCTTATTTTACCTATTATTCATTACAAAATAAACAAAATAATGATGATTACTCAGTCACAAACACATGCACATGTGCATTTTACATATTTAGATAAGAAAAGGTACTAAATATGGAATAAATGGAATATATTACATATCGGGAAAAAACTCAATGCGGCTCAGAACGACTCTTACTCACTAATAAAGACAAGTAATTATTATAACTCAGTTTTGGATGAGATAGAGCTAAATCCCTTTATCGATCAACTCTCTTTGATTCTTCTGAAATTACTACAACTTAGGTAATAGTATATGTTTCTACAGAACACACACTTTGACATTAATCTGTCCTTAAATTGATAAATGAATGGTATTTCCATTCAACGGGGGTCAAGTTCGATTTCTATTTATTCTCTTCTTTATTGTATGTAATTTAAATTGACGTAAACTGGAGAGTAATGTGCTGCTCTAAATTTAGAAGGATTAGAAAATCAATATCCAAAGTTACCTAGAAGTTCATTCACAATTCGATATACGATATCATTTCACATGCTGGACACACAATACAATATTATGTTTATGCACACGCTATATTAGTGAAACATAATTGTACCTTCTTTGTAAAACATGGCAGCAATTTTCGACAACTATATAGAAATACACGCAGTCCTAAGTTAAGGCGACTCGCATTTTTGTTGATCAAGAATAGTTCCAAATGGAATAATGAACTTACCACACCCCCATCACTAAGGTGGTACGTACAGAAGCACGAATGTGCACGCTCGAAAGTTTATAATAAAAACAGCTTACAATACATATTGATGATAAGATGGAAGATTGTTCATAAAAATATAAAAATAAAGCGACAATCATAAAAGAAAAAGCAACAAAAGTCAAACTTCCGAAAGTTTAACTTATTGCGAAAAGAACACAAAGCGATAAGAACTTAAGCGTCAACGATAAAGAAATCTTGAGAATTGAAGATTATAAAAAAACATTAACGCAATCAACAAGAAGGAATAAAGAATTCTATAACCGCCAGACGTATCTTCAACACAATTAAATAATTGAGGAACTCTACACGAATATTTAATTAAAATGATGAAAAATAAACAGCAAAATATTTAAAATTATTCGCATATCTCTCCAGTGCAAAAAACTGAATGATTATTAAATAGAATTCATGCACGAAAACAAGGTTTTAACAGCCCTGAATGTACAAAGAAACGAAATTAAATTGCGAATAAATTAACATTGTAAACGAACTACAATAAAATATGTACTATACGTGAGAAACTTGAACAGAATACGGCTCAATGCAGGCCATAAGGCTTAAGTCAAACATTAATTTTATATACTGCGCCTCCACATAACATGGGGCTATACTAAGTTCCTAACTGCGGTTGCAACACCCACAGGGAGGCATCACAGATCCTGTCCATGTAAAAATTTGCGCAAGCTACAGGTCGCATTTTTTGAGATATTTCGATGAAATTTGGTACAATGTTATGTATTGGCCCAAAACTAAACCCTTTTAAAAATGAATAGGATCGGACCATTTTTAGAACCCCTCCCCATATAAAATTTTTTGTTTTGATTTCATAAACAAAAAATAGAAAAAAATTCTCACTTATTTATCATGTTGAAATCTTTGAAAATACAGTTATAAAATAGTAAAACTTTTCATTTATCAAAGAAAAAAATTAAATTGAATAATATATCAAGTGGTGTAGGATATTTGATGGTCGGGCTTGACCGACCATAATATTTTGCAAAATTCGTAAGTTTTAATATTTTTGGACAAAACTTGGTAAAAAACATTCAATTGGTTTAATAATTGACTGTGCCAAAATTTGGACCCGATTAGACCATTTTTGATCAACGCGAAGACCATTTTTGATCATAAACGAAGCCATTCTGTGACGTAAATTCCCAATGAGCGACTGGCGTGCAGAAAGTAGAAATAAAAGTACAAACAGTGACCTCAATATCTCAAATCATATCTTCTAATATATGGACAGACAAAGGTCTTCTAGGCTAGATCTTCTTTGATTTTGATGTTAATTAAAAATATATAACCGCTTCTTTCTGGGTGTGGCAAATGATGCAAAACTTACACTTCTTTTAAGTATTTTTAAATGCTACTCACCGAACTTTCTCCGAATAAATTTCGACTTCTTTAAGTTTCTGTTGCAATAAAAATTGCTGCTGTTCGTAGGGTGACAACTGTTTAAAGCCATTTAGGGTTAATACACTATTAGCCGCGTGCTGTTGCGGATTAATAATCAGTGTATGTGGTGCAGTGTTAGAAGATGATACACTGCCGTGAATTAAATTTGCTGTTGTATTGTTTCCTACAACTGTATTGCCACTGTTATTAACACTACCTAACAAAGCAGAATTATTCAAGTTATTTAATCCATTTAGTATGGTTTTGGTTAGAGATGCAGTCATTATGGACGCTGGCTGTATAGAGCTTTTAGAGGGGGGCGCTCCTCCCATGTGTTGTGGTTGTTGAGAATAGTATCCATTCATGGTGAAATTTTGTGGTAGATGTTGCAGCTGCATACAATTTGCTTGGTCGTTGGTGCCACCATTCTGTGATGTTAAAATGGCCGATGGCGATGATGAGCCACTATTATTACCACCCGATGAGGTACTGTTGGAGCGTGCAGATCCTAAATCTAAGCCCAAGATATTATTGTTGTTGTTGCTGTTATTGCTGCTGACTAAAGATGATTGACCGCCACCACTTAAAAGGAGAGAGCCTACCCCACTTCCAGGCGCCTCTGTTGAGCATTGCAATTTAGAACAAGGAGTTTGCTTTAGCTGGTTTGTATTGGTGTTGTTGTGATGATGTTGTGGTAATCCAGAGCCTATTACGCCCACATTGGGTGCCGGCAATAAATTATTGTACGAATTACGCATTTGCTCCATGCCGCCTGTGATATTAGCAGCGACTGTGCTGGTACGACAATCACTCAAATGGGACTGTTGCTCTTGTTGCAGATGAGCCTGCGTCTGACAAGTATTTTTATGTGCTTGGTTACTAGTGCTGTTGCTGTTATTATTACTGCGGTTGCGTTTCTTTTTGCCACTGTTGCTTTTATTCTTCTTGTCCTCCTCCTCAAATACGCCACCACTGTTGGAATCATTCATTATGCGTTGCTGGCTATTATTAGAACCATTAAATGACACGGATGCTTTGGGAGCAATCCATTCCAAGTCCTTACGCAAATGTCCTCTGCCACACTTGCAATTGCACAATTTGTAGATTAAATCATATCCTTTCTTCGTCCAAATGTTCTGGACTTTTTGCCGTTCCGACCAGGACCGAACCCGTCCTCCCATATTTTTAAGGGATGACAGTATGGACTGTTCCCAACCGTCGAAGCATTGCTTGTGCATGTACTGGCCCATTGAACAGTTCTCATTGTTACAGATCACTTTCACGCAATCAGACAAATCCTGAGTGCAGATGAGAGTGGTATCGCATTTATGGCAATCGCCATTTGGATAGCAGCACTGCACGTATATGTACTCGCTGGCAGTGGTACCGTTTGCGGTATTGTTGTGTAAATTATGATGGTTGGAGAGAGTGTTGCTGTTATGATTAATATTGTTATTGGTGGTTGGTTTGTTGTTCGTGGTTTGCATTGGAGACATGTTGTTAAATTGTTGCGGTTGTTGTTGTTGCATGGACAAAATCGACAGTACTGGGGAGGAACAAGCAACAGCCACCGTTGATTCTGGTGATGCTGACAATTCTTTGTAGTTGTTGTAAAAATTGTTGTATAGGGTGGCCTGCGTTCTTTTTGCTAATGAAGCTGTTGTTTCTGTTGGCAATGATGAATTAGGGTAATCGTAATTAGAACCTGATAAGGGATCTATTGTGTGAATGCGAACAGCTGCTTGCAAATCATTCAATTGTGCTTGTATTTCACCTTCTGGCATTATTTGTGTATGCGGAGAATTATTCGGATTGCGACGAGGCGCCATTTAATGCATTACAGGCAGCGTTTGAAATGATATCTCACGTATGATGTGTCTCCCTTCCGAGACCGACCACTTCTACTTTTATAGCGATTGTTTTTCTGTTTTTGTTAAATTATAACGCAGCGCATAGAACGCATTGAGGGGAGAAGACACCGTTTACTTTATGGTGAACGTGCACACATTTCGTCATTCTAATCTTTTATTTTCCTTTCCACTTACTTTTATATAAAACTGTCAAATGTTTTTTCTTTTTTTTTTTTTTTTGTTAGCTTCCAAAAATTATAACTTCAAGTTAATTTCGTATAAAAATATTTCTATTTATTAAATGCGCACACACATCTGTCTGTATACTTCACTACATTTTTATTCAACTAAATAAACTTTCTCGTTCTTTTGAATAATTGCTTCAGACGATAAACCTCATCTGAATTTAAGTTTTTGGTTACAATTATTTTGTTGTTGTTGTTCTTTTACTACAAATTGTCTTCTTTATTAAATCTTTCCTCTTACATGCCGTATAAACACTGCTGATGATTTCAAAGGTGCTTTTCTGTGTTGCAACGAAATCATATTTTCCAAGTTTTTTCTCAGTATTATTGGCGATATATTCCAAGTATGCCTTTGCTGCTTTGAATTCATTTAAATTGCGAAATGAATTACTACAGTTTGTTAGAATATACGAGTGTCGGCAAAAGTTGTCTTATTTTTATTTACAGTTACATTCAAGTCTCTCTCTTATTGCTTTTTATTTTACTTTTACATATACCTGAGCTGGTTGTTTTCTTTATATACCTACTAGTTATTTAGAATTTTTTGCAAAAAAAAGGAAAAAATTAATCGTAAAGCATGTGCTGTGCCATCTATGCCACCCAAAACGTTATAATCCATTCTTCTATTTTTTTTTTGTTTATTTTAAAAAATCTTTTCAATTTCCATTTTGCGAACACACCCTCGAAATTATTTTGTTGAATTTTGCTAGGATTGCTCAATCATGCACACACGCATCGTTAAGAATGTACATACACCACTAACTGTTCTTTGCATATGTACCTAGATCGTTATAATACACTTTTGTTTGTTGATTGTTGTTTGTGCTCTTGATGCTACTTCTTCACGAAGAGGGCAAAGCTGTATTGAAATTGTTTAAATTTTATTGTCACTGGTAATCAGAAAAAAAAATTCTTATTAGCTTCGAAAGAATTTACGTTCCAACTATACAAAACATTTTATGCACGCATCCTGGAAGAAAAATGTTACTTTAAATTTCTTCTTCTAGTCGTCTACGTGCCGCATAATACAACAAAACAAAAAACACAAAATTATTTTGAAAATCGCTTTTCTAGAAGATTATTTAACAACGCAACGAACCTGACAACGTAAAAGCGAAATTTATACTGACTTTTCCCTGACAGAAACACTTGAATGAAACCAACAGTTAACTGTGCAGCCGGTAAAACGCTGCATGCACGCATGCATACACACACGTACGCGGTGATGAACACCCGCTCACACAACAGCTTCGATTTCTTTCACATTATTCTCCGCTCTGATAGATAGTGAGAGTAACATTTTGAATCGAACTTATTTGACTCTCCTCTCTGTCTCTCATTCTCTGTTACGCTTTCTCACAGACTCATTTCTTTTCCATTCTTTGCTTATTTATTGTTCTTCCATATCTGCAATAAATTTTTTTGTTGCTGCTGCTGTTGCTATTGTTGTTACTTTGAACTCTAATGTCATGGTTGTTAGCCGATGGGGGAGTGTATACACGAAAATGTGTATGTGCGCTTATGTTTTGCCAGTCGTTATGAAGACTCACCCTACTACCGGCATTGGTTGGATACATCGACGCCATCTCGCCATCTCGCCATTGTAGACGATTATTTGGGTGTTGCTGTCACATTCTTATTTGACTTTCGTTTTAACAGTCACACTAAGGGTGAGTCTAGTATATTCTCCAACTCTACACAATAACTCCCTTCCCATCAAAATTGAAAATACTCATTCTCTATTTGAATTCGATTGTATTCCTAGGAGGGGAACTTCTTTCTCATTCAGTTTCCGCTGCTTTTTTCAACTGGGTTTAAGGTTATCTAATAGGAGTTTGCGTTGTCTGCTGAACGGGTGCTAAATGTCTGACCCCACACTAAAACGCTTCTCTGTCGACTGGTGGATTTTTATTTTTATTGCAGATTGTGTCTGTTTTGGCGCAAAAAGGAAAGTGTATGTATACACGAGCTAAAACTTTTCCGACGACATTTCATAATTTGGAGCTTAGTTGTCTGCCACGCTTGCAACCCAGTGGTGACTATTGTCGCCAGATAATTTGTAAAATAAATATGACACCGTACAATTATTTTGCATTCATTACATCTCACAATTTATAAAATTTTACACATTTTACAGTTGCATTAAATTATTGCTGTTATAATAGCGCACATCACATATATGATAACACACATGACTTTAGTTAAAGAATATATATTTGAAATATCTATAGAGATCGAGACATTTTAAATATTTTTTTCAAATGGCAAGACTTGAACAAATTATTTTATGACACATTGGAATTTTAAATTGTTCTTTGACATCTTGAGTTTCCGATTATTTATATAACAATATTTCTTAATTTTAACGTCTCTCCTCACACCAATCTTTCGCAATATATTTTCGATAAAAACCATAATTCACCAGCATTATCTATTAACCCATAAAGATGAAATTTCATTGTTTGTGTGCCCTGGTGTTTGCTTTCTCACACCCTACTATGTTCTATTATGCATCAAAATTTATGAAAAACTAAATATGATCATTCATACCACTTTTAGAGTGCCCGCGCATACGGCGGGTACGTTGGCAGAGCAATCGCCTGAGCAATAAGTATTTTCTCGTTAGTATTCGTATATAAAAAACACATTCACTTTCAACCAGTAGACGAATGGAACCAGAGAGTGAGAGCATAGAGGAATAAAAATAATAATAATAAAAATGTTTTATTTCTCTATGGGTGAGAGCAGTATTCAGTCATACATGTGTGCAGTTACTTCAAACAGACGCGTGCGTAAGTAAAACTGGTGCTAGTTTGATGGCAGCGAAGCTTTCAACCGAATAGAACATGAAAACCAACACAAGAATAACGAAATTAAAACGTAATAAAAAATGCCGGGTAACGCCAAAAAGGTGGAATGACAAGGAGCGCACTGAGAAAGTTTCGTTTTTTAGTGTTACTGAGCTAGAAAGAGCACAAAACCAACAGAAATAAATATTTACATAAAATATATGTATTTATATACCACATCATCCACACAATCTGATGCTGGCCCAATGTAATGTGTGTGTAGAAACAGTGCACAAAACTTTATTAGGACAACTGCAAAGAAATATTTCCAGAAAATATTATGATCGATTTTTCTCAATATATGCATTTTCTATGCGAACTTTGACATAGGCGGGGGTACCAACTTAAGCGTATGTTTAGGGGCAACATAGATTTAACGAAGATAATTGATAAAAGTTGCATCTAGTTAAGTACCAGATTGTGAATAAGATTCTAACTAAGCAAATAGGATGCACAGCAAGCTGCCTATTGAAATGCTCTGAAGAATTATGATTTTTAGATTTAGACAAATTTGATTTTAGAGAATCCAATTAAAACATGTAAGAAAACTAAATTTGTCTACGAGTGTATGTATCATGTATCAGCTTGAAAGTCGAGTTTTACGTGCAGTATAGTTTTTTATAAATTGTGAACGCATATATTAAGTGACCACGCCAATGTTTTTCACTTCGATGGATAGAACAACTATAAATATATGTACCAAATTTAAACGCCTTAGCGCAATCTTGTGGGCGTGAATGTTATCCGGATGCGCCCATTTCTAGCACATCGATGGATAAGTTAATTATATATATATGTATATAAAATTTCAGCTTGATGTCTCGGTTCTTGTGGCAGATAAATAGATTTTGGTCAATTGTGGGTGTGGCTCTTGACCGATTTTGCCCATTTTAAATGCCGATCTGCGTGAAAAAAATTAAAGTCAATATCTCAAAATTTACGCCCGTGAAAATGCCAACAACAGACAAACACCCGGACATACACGTCTAGATCGACTCAGTTTTTGATGCTGAAGATGTAAACAGTAAAGCAAACTTAGTATAACAGAATTAAAATCTGAATCGATTTAACCACGTCCGTCCGTCCATGTAAAGTTGTGTGCAAGCTACAGGTCGCATTTTTTGAGATATTTTGATGAAATTTGGTACAAGGACATGTATTGGCCCAAAAATAAACCCTTTTGAAAATGGATAGGATCGGACCATTTTTAGAACCCCTCCCCATTAATTTTTTTTTTATTTCATTAAAGAAACAAAAAATGAAAAAAATTTTAACATATTTATCCACGTCTACGTTGTGGATGCGAAGGGTATTTAAGATTTGGCCTAAGCCAAATTTAGTTTTCTTACTTGTTTTCGTATCGTATCGTATTACTTAACACATAAAGCACGTCCGAACTGAATGAAACAACGAAGAAAATTGAATGGGAAGGGGAAATATTAATTAAATAATTGTGAACTTTTTATAACTTTTAACTATAACTTTTTTAGCGTTGAACCCAAAACCTCCTTTAATTATAAAATCTTAGGTACCCACTATCTACACGTCACAGCTTTACAAGAATATATTTTATCTAAATTTTATTAGTGATGCGATAAAATTCCTTAAAGAATTCCTCCTTTTTCAGATTTCGCTTGTTGCTTGTCCGATTTTGGTCAATTTCAGTACCAACCCGCCAAGTTTAGAATCGATTTCTCAGTTTTTGTTACCGAGAGGGTGATTACGACATACACACACAGACATAGCTTTTCGCCTCAGAATTCTATGCTGATTCAGAACGTAAACACTTTATGGGGTTTCCGAAGTCTTCTCCTGGGCAATGCAAACGTTTTTACAAAGCGACATTTGGTGGGAATAAAAATGTGGACTTGCCCCAATTTCAACCTAAGTGGCATATTCCTACACGGATTCTATTTTGTCTACTAAAGAATGGCTAGAATTAAATGATCCATTTATTAATGGGTTAAAGAAAAATCATAGGATAGTTGCATTCAAAGAGTTTGTTAAAACGGGCTGGAAATCCATATTATCTTGCAAGATAATGTTCGATTTGATGAAAACAAAAACTCTCGGACCAGGTTCCATTAAAAACTTGTCAGACAAAGTGAATATTTCACTTGGAAATCTGTTGGTTTAGACGACATGCACTCATGTGCATTAAGTGCTGTTTAAGCGAACGATGAAGACCTATTCCACAATAATAGCGCATTCACAGGGTTTCCATACAAGTATCTATTTAGAAACAAACATACAATATTTTACAACAATGGAAAAAGGCGAAATAACTTTAACAAAGAATTGAAATGATCGCAAAGAAAATCTACGGCGCAATATTTTTGTATGTTGACTCCTTTCCATTCTTATGTATGCGACGTTACATTGTTCAGAGCCTGTCTGCGCGCTTTTTCTGTCTCTTTTATCCCATATACAGGTAGGGACATAAGTTTGGCGACTTCAACACACGCCAACAGTTTTTAGAAGAATAGTGGAGATCCACCAATGACTGGCGGTAGGTTTTTCTGTCCAGTTCAAGATTAATTTATTAATAATTTAAAAACTTTTTTACCTGTGTTTTTTAATAGCCATCAACAACAAATATAACGACCTCTGTCCACAATCGTATAAGTGTTTAAATATTTATTTGTTTGCAGACTTTTGATAAACAATATTTCTACGTATGCGTGTGTTTCGGGTACACAGGCGTGTAGCTGTTGTGCTCACACTCAAAAATTGCGCAATATTATTTTGTATATACATGTATCTCGTACGTATGAGGCGTTTTATTTCTCCTTGAAGGAATTTCATGTTTTTTGTGAAGATATTATTGATATAAAAGTATATTCAGTTTGTCACAAGGTGGAGGAAAGTTAGCAGACTCCGCTCGATTTGTACAATTTATGAATGTCGGTTACCATTGATTCGACGACGTTATTGAAGGATTGAAGATAAAATTTATAAAAGCTAAAGTATTCATATTTTGTTTCAACGAATTGAAACCATTTGAGTGGTTCACAATTTATTTATGTGTTGGCTACAGCGCAATAATAATAATTTTGAAGCGCGGGTTCTTAATAAACATTTTTGGTCAACTAAAAATTAACTTGTAAAGCACAAATCTAAACCCAAATAGCAAGTTTCGTAGGTATTGAGGTGCTGAACATGACGGAAAGAAAGTCTTCTTCAAGGATTACTTTGAGTAAAATATTTTTCAACACAAGCGCAAATATGTGATACATTAAATAGTAGTAGTGGTGGTATTTAGTTCGTCATTAATACACATACTAGATACGGACGTTGTTTTGATCGTTAACTTTTTAGAAGAATATTGTTTACAAACAAATGTGTGTGCCAGTGTTGCATTACGTCATGGTATACGTTTATTTAGAATAAATAAGACAAGACAAGACAAGATCAAGGGTACTCTTGCATGTTGACCCAATTAACAACACAATACTTAAATGAAATGAAAATTGAACGCAGTAAGAATGTGTTTTACGTACTGGGGCTATATTATGGAGTTGCACGCTCTGCTAAAAATAATTAATTAATTAATATCACATCTGTTATTTGGTTAGACCCCCAATGATATCATCATCTAATCGAAAGGGCTATTCTGCCCCGCCCAGTACAAAAAGTCTCTTGGAGGAGTTCTTTCCACAAACAGAACGACAATCCTTGTTGACTAGAGCCCCCTTAAATATGTGCCGTTCGGTTTGAGCTTTTGAGTTCACATGTCAAATAATCTGTTCGTTAAAAAGGGAGACGCATGGTCTCACTAAGTGAACAGTATATAAGATTTTGGCGTAATTGAGCTTAAATCGGGTACATATTGTTTATTTTAATGCTTCTTATTAAAATTGAGAATTCGTGAAATTGTGACTTTGTGGTGTGTGCCTCACCGCATTCGATTCTCCCATATGAAATTGTTTGGCGCCTTGTCTAAGTTCAATATCCCCCCTAAGTTGATAAGCAAAATGACTTTGAGTGACAGCCGCAAATGTCTCCAATAACATCAGCATTGGACAAAGGTCTTTGGTTCTGTACCTGTTGGCGATGGGTTTCGAATTAGAAAGAGTATTGAGTTGTGTGAGCTTTACCTAGACATTAATATTGTTTATCGTATAAAGATTCAACGTCTCCGATGGGTAGGGCATCTCGGCTACCGAAATTCTGATGGAGGGACCACACAAAGTGTTTGATGCAATGCAAACACTTGATGTGCAAAATTTGAGAAGATGCGCCTAAGATCGAAGCGCACGGCGTTCCCTTTTGCAATAAGTCAAAGACCTACATAGTTTGTAATCGGCCAGTAATGATGATGATAATGATGAATTATTCATGAATTATCGGACTATATCGAGTAGATGGGCACTCACATGAATCAGACAGAAACTACGTAATTGCGGATCTCATGCCGAACATTTTATACAAAGAGTACGTTTTTGCAAAAAAAGTCAACTCCTTTATTTCATTTATTATTTAACACACACACACACTCCATTAACATTTTATGCGGAATTCCTCCAAATTATCCCACAGCAGCTCCCACCGCTGCGCCACTTGCTGCTATACCCGCTGCATTGCCCAAAGCATGATTTGTTTCCTGCAAAGCATGTTTAATTTTCTTCTATATGAAAATATATAGATTTCATAAATTTAAAAAAAAATCGATCACATTTAGAAAGAACTGCACAAACATTACCAAACCTTTGTTGAAACGTTTACGAAGACTTTTAGACTCTGTAACCTGGATGACCGTTAAGTATAGGAAGGCGATAACGACCAGTAGGATATATTTTTGTAAATTCATTTCCAATTGGTTTTTTAAGAAGAAATTTCAAAGTAGCAATAAATAATATTTTTCTATTCGATGCGTATTTATACGAAACGTTTTGAACACACATATGTTTACTCTAATATTAAATAATTGATAAGATAAATAAAAAATTAATTAGTTAATCAAATACACATACTATGTATATACATACAAGTCGGTTGAGAACAATCGTTTGAACAATTATAATAATAAATGGAGGACTTTTAGTGGGAACCCCACAAAGTACGCTTAACTCTTGATTTACCTGAGAAATCGAGTTCTTCTTCCAATTTTGAAATAGATTTCACAGTTTTTCACCCCGAGAAATTGCTCACAACATAGAGGACATGGATGCTTAGATCTAACACTGCGATATTACTATAGGCAACCTCCGACTTGCAACCAATTCCTATTCCGGCCGCGATTTTCGAACTACAAATAAATATTTTTTGGTGTAATTCGTTTTCAATGAATATTGAACGCACAAGGCAACATTTGTTGTTAATAATTGTTGTACTAATGCTTAAGCTAACATCTCCCACTTCAAATGACCCCACTTTTGAACTCTTTTTGTTGCGCTATTCTACCCATGTGTATAACCAAAGCCAAAAATCTAACGTTCCAGTTTGTAGGAACTGAGTGAGTGGTGGCAAAGTTTTGAATTTTATATTATATATATATTCATATAAAACAATTAAATATATTTAAAATTGAAACCGCACAAATTCAACCAGATATTGAAATGCTAACGAAATCCTTGCAGTTCCAGATGTCACATTAAATAATAATTTTTCCGCTTATACGTGTCTTATGATTAATAGTTATTTTTCCAATTCTTTGCAATTGTTCGAAAACGATAAAAGAAATACATGTAGTGATTAAGTTCTTTTTTACACCCTTCTCATAAGATGGGGGTATACTAAGTTTGTCATTCCGTTTGCAACACCGAGAAGGAGGCGTCAGAAACTCTATATATATTCTTGATCAGCGTCGAAAACTGAGTCGATCTAGACATGTAAGCCCGTGCGTATGCCTTTTGCTGGCATTCTCACGCATTTGAGATATTGAGCTGATAGTTTGTACAGGCAATTCTAGTTATTGCACGCAGATCGCTATTTAAAATGGGTAAAATCGATCAAAATTCACGCCCACAATCAATAAAAATCCTTATATCGGCCACAAAAGTTGAGTTATGAACTTTGGTACGCGTATACATAGTTATTCCATTGACTAAGGTGACAAAAATGGGCGTGATCGAAAAACAGGCATACCTACAATTTACAAAAATCTATATATCCGCCGCAAAAGTTGACATGTGAACTTGAAATTTGGTGCCCCTATTAAAGGTTAGCCCTTCGATGTACCAAAAATAGGCATGGTCGCATAACAGACACGTCCATAATTTACAAAAAAATCATATTCAACGTAAAAGTAAATATATATAATATTTGCCACGCCCGCCGTTATGGAGGGTATTTGAGATTTAGCCTAAGCCAAGTTCAGTCTTCTACTTTCAAGTTCCTGGGTCAACTTTTGTGGTAAATATAAAGATTTTTATTGATCGTAGGTGTGTCTGTTAACCGACCACGCCTATTTATGGCACATCGATGAAGCTTATATTTATAGATGTACGTACCAAATTACAAGTTTATAGGTCAATTTTTGTGGCGGATAAATAGATTTTTGTCGATTGCGGGCGTGGCTCTTAACCGATTTTGGCCATTCTAAATAACGATCTGCGTGCAAAAACTGGAAGTATCTGTACAAAATTTCAGCTCAATATTTCAAAATTTACGTCCGCGAGAATATCAACAACAGACAGACCACGGACACCCGGACACACGGACATACATGTCCAAATCGACTCAGTTTTTGATGTTGATCAAGAATATATATATACTTCGTAGGGTCTCTGATACCTCCTTCTGGGTGTTGCAAACGGAAGAGCAAACTTAGTATGCCTTCGTCACTAATGTGGAGGGTATAAAAAAGGTTGCTATATAGAGCGGTAGTGTAGTGTGACTATCGTGAGATGTTCTTTGGACCAAGGTTGATCACTAATGAAAATGGACCTGATCAGACCATTATAGATGTTTTATAATTTTATATTTAATTCAAAAGCAGATGTGAGGATGAAAAGGGCTTAGCTCGGCTCATTGGAAATTCACTTTTATAAAATTGAAAATATATTTGGATAGTTTGCATTAATTGCTTCGAATTGTTCACAATTTACGAAAATCGGTGTGTTGAGATTGTTGTAGTCGAAAAGTCCTTCAGTTCTGACTTAATGTCTATCGTATTCGTAAGCGAACATTCCGTCCAAATACTCACACTTATGAAAATATTTATTGTTCACCAATGTATGCGTCCCATTCTTTTTTTGTAAATTTTTAATAATTTTTTTTCTTCTTTTTAAGAAAAAACGTAAGAATAAATAAATTAGTTGGCCGCCAAGCGCTTGTAACACTCACACATCTTAAATGAAACAATCATAGAAGTACCGCCTATGGGAGAATCTTTTGTGTACAATTTTACTTTAATTATAACAATGGCTCTGAACACGGTGAAGGGTGTTGTAATTTCATTTCATATAAAACTCGGGTTAGAACGCAAGGAAGAACGAAAACAAATTTTTTAGCTACAAATAAATTTAGGGTCTTTTAGAGGATTGTAAAGGGGCTGCGGGAGACAAGAGATGTGACACCGCGCTGACAGCGTTACACTCGCATATGCGTACATGATAATATGCGAAATGTACCTACACACAAACGTATAGATATATAAATAAATTGCAATAATTTGTGTGTATAGAGTAAAAAATGTTACAGCAAATATGGCCTACATTCTCACTTTACTGCTTGGGGTGTGCAGGATATATTTAAAGAAGCAAACGTAATATTTGGAAACATTATAAGAATCAAATTTATGTACAGTTACCCGGCAGGTATGTTCTTTTGTCAATTTAATCTGAAAGACAGGTTTTACTGAGGCCGCCTTCTAAGCTGTACGCAATGTCCATTTTATTTTTTTTTAGTCTAGCTTGCCGCCATTCAAGCATTTTGCCACTTTCTCTTTCATTTGTTCTATATCATATGTTTTGCCGTATTTTGTGGAAAAGAAATGGAGGCGGCGACAACCAATGAAAATTCGTTTTTCTCCATTTCTTTTCCTAACTAATAATGATGTTTTCCCAAAGTCATCACACACAATACATACAACACAATTACAAATGCTTAAAGGAATCATTTCAATGTACTTCTGCGTTTGTGTACGCACAACGCATTACATGGCTGTTTGTTTGGTTGTATATTCAATTCTACGTAAAGATGTAAGTGTAACATTACATGTGTTGTGCTTACATTTGTAGCGCTGCTGTGGTAACATCTTCCATATTTTATACGTTGCACTCTTAAAAAAACAGAATATTCACCACACTGAAACGTTTGCAACTTACAGGAGAAGTGCTCAGATATCATAATAACTTTTTTATATCATTTTCAAAATTCAAATTTCGTGATCGATGTTGTTGTAAACCTGAAGAAAGTGACATATTCCAACAGAATATGTAGCAGAAAGAATCGCGAATGGTTCTGAACGTGAAACCTCCAATTTGGGCCTCCGTAAAATTTGTTAACAGGATTGACAATCCACTCTCATAATATTGCGGGTCCCCCACAAATCTTCTCCAATTTATTAATATCCCCAAACACCCAAGTGTAGTTGGCTATTTAGTCGGCTATGCAGAATGTTTTTTTTGCTTATTTTGAATTTTTCCCATTTTATAAAATCATCTGCCCGCTGTGTTTGGTGTGTGTACATACTTTCTTTCTTTTCACATACAATACATTTACGCATATATCGGTTTTTATATTTGTATTTTCTGCCTTCCGTTTCTGTCGTGTGTACACGTTTCAATTTTAACCACCATGTTTTAAGGGTTCAGTTCATTATAGGGAAACAATCCGTACGTATGCACTCCACGTTGTTGCGCTGATATACTAGGTTTGTCTTTGCGTTTGATAATTGCCGAAAGACTATTATTTGTCAGGAATCCCGGTTAATATCGGATAATTTCTTGATTTCATCATGTTGTCTGATCCAAAAAAAAAGCGATATCAACCACGCAAAAGTATTAAGAACATCTGCAGATGCAGATGTTGTGCGTAAAATATACTAAAGTACACGCCCACAGTGAAAACTTGAAGTGATCAATTTTTATTGCTAAGTATTTAATAAGACGTAGGAGGCCGTAATGTGACGATTTCATTTGAAACATTGTAAAATGGTGTATCGGCCGCATGTACTCAAAAAAGAATTTGCATACACATACATATCTGTAAAAATATCTTGTTTCTGTGAATTTAGTAGTAAAGCGGGAGTTAATAGTTGCATTTAAAAATTGCCGTAGTACCACGTCCATGTCACGATTTAAAAAAGTCACTTAATTTTAAGTAGAGCATGTGGAAAGTACCAAAAAACATGTCCGATTGAATCTAATAAAATACGAGTTAAGTACAAGAGGCCTCGGTAGAAATTGATTCTGTATTGATAGGTGTAATAAAAGGTTTGTCCTTTACTAGTCATGAGAGTGTTTTATTATTAATGTGATCCATTTTGAATGGCTTCTTGAGATTGTGAATGGAACTTGGTAGCGTTCTAAGAGTGGGTTGCCTTCTTCCCTGATTCCTTCGGAGCTCGAGTTCACTAAGACACAGTGTTAGAATATTCTAGACAAAATACAATTTGGAACAGATGGATGAGTCGCCGACAGTTTAGTAAATACTTCCATATTTAGAGTTTAAGAAAAAGGCGAAAAAAGTCACAGACGAATATAAATTCTATTCTATTCTACATTGATACCATATCAAAAAATGTACGTTTGATGAAGTTTCAAGAGGAACGTTTTGTTAGGTGCAAACGGGATGACACCTTGAGTACACCCTTACCTCTTTTTTAAAATATTAAGCGTATAATAAAAGTCAAATATTGGGTACGAAACATAGATAAATCCTATAAACGAACATGTTTTGTACATCAGGCCTTGTGAGAAAACAAATAAAATTATAAACAGTAAGAAAACTAAATTGGCTTAGGCCCTTTACATCCGCAACGCTGGGCGTGGCAAATATATATATAGTGTATGCATTACGTATCAGCTTTTATAGTGAATATGATTTTTTGTAAATTGTGGGCGTGTCTGTTATCCGACTATGCCCATTTTTAGCACATCAATTGATGGGATAACCATACATATGTGTACCAAATTTCAAGTTCATAGGTCTATTTTTGGAGCATATATATAGATTTTTGTTTATTGTATGCGTCTGTTATCCGGCAACGCCCATGTTCTCATTGGCACATCGATGGATAAATTAATTGCAAATATTCATACTAAATTTCAACTTGATAGCTCATTTATGTGCCAGATATGTAGATAAACATGGACACACCATATAAGTGCGAAGTTGTCTCAAATAGAATTGAAAACAAATGAATTATGGTCGCTGTTAACTCTAGACTTAGTCTTGACAATAAAATACTTTTCTACAACCACATTATTAAGCTCATATGGTAATACGGGGTTCAATTATGGGGAAGAACGTGTGCCTCTAACATTATAAAACTACAAGGAAGACAATCAAAGGTCCTCCTTTTTATACCAGCCACTCCATGTATATATCCAATGTGGACGTAGACAGGGATTTAAATTATAACAAAAGTATAATGAAGAACTTTTCTTAAATAAAATAAGTTACCAAAATTGTACATCATCAAACTTGCCTTGCTCGTACTCTTTCTTCAAAGAGGAAACACCCATTATTAAGGGCCTAGAACGCATTTACATGCATTTGCATTCACCTAAGGATACAGACTAGATTTTAGGATTTTGATACTTATTGTAGGATCCCAGGGTAGGAAATAAAATGTGCTTTGTGAAAAAGTATCAATGGTTGAGGTCGCGAAAGTCCACAGACGCACACACGGGCAGATGGGCTTAATCGAATTGGATATTTATGATGATTAAGAGTGTGACTCCTGGCACTTACAAACGTTAGAACAAAACTTAGTAAATATATCATTTATGCTCTAATTAGTTCTCGTCATACAAGAGTTGGTACCTAAGAAAGCGTTATGTAGAAGAGGGTTTAAAAAATGGACTGATACATTTCAAATTTGGCATAGTCAACTATTATGCTAATTAACTAATTTTACAAATTTAAAATTAATAAAATTAAATTAAAAAATCAACAAATTTTATCAAAAAATGTTAGGGATTGTGAGTTTTTCTCTTATAAAAAATTTAAAATATTTTAAACGTGGATCAGGGTTCCAAAATGAACTAAAATGGAAAACAGAATGAATTTATTATAATTTTTTTTTTTTTGAAAAAACAAAACCGGAAAAAATAATTGTTTGGCATGTAGGGTACTTCCTACCAGAACTTACTTTTCTAATATTGATGCTAGGAAGCTAGAAAGTGTGGAGAGTTTGTGAAATTATTTTCAAGGGAAATTGCAATGTTTTTGTGACAATATTCTAAAAAAATTTTTTACGAAGTGTTCTAGTATACGTATTATATTAATGTAATCGTATTATTATTAAGACCATATGGATTTTGTAGATTGGGTTCGGTTGTGTTTACATTGTCTAATGGCAGAAACAAATCCAAGTTCTTCAGTGGTGCAGTTGTAGCAACGACCACGAGAATGCCAAAAGGAAAATTTCATGTTCACTGGTGTAGTATGATGAGTATATACTTCGTCGTCGTGACATAATGCGAACTTGAAAAAAACCCTATGTATAGTGCACAAGTACCATGAATGGCGTCGATAAGAGGCACGGTTTCGTGACGTTGTGAATTTGAGTGTGGAGAGACTGATAATAAATACTGTGATTATGTATGAATTTGTGCGCATAGTATATAAAGTACAAAGCAAAAGGCATGAAAGCATAATCCTCTGTTTAGTTGACTGAGTGTGCAACGCTGCTCGGGTGAGTTGCAGTTAAAAATCGTGCATGAACGTTAGACACACGATTCGACGCCGTTCTATTATGCATAGTAAATATTACAAACGAACTAACTGCCTGGCTGACTGACTGGCTGACAGGTTGTTGCTGCAACTTGAGCGTGACTAAACATTCAGGTAGGAGTGGTGGCACCAGGGGAATGTAGCACCTAAAAAGCTTTAGTAGGTAAACCATATACTAAAGAAAAAGAGCGCATACACATCTGCATGTACAAATTTCAAGTCCAAGGGCGACGTGGCAGCATATCATGCATAAACAACCGGTATTGATAACATTGGTGTGAGCCGTAATGGTGGTGGGCAACCAAACAACTTATCCGACGAGTCTGCATTCATATCACTCCGCTAAACAGCAAGAATGCCAGAGAACGTTCTATACCACTTCATGTATATAATTAAAAACTGTATGTATTGCTGTAACTAACACTGCTTCTGCCAACGCTGCTACTTTTGCATCATTCCAGAACCAAATGGAAAAATTAAAACTTGTGCTCACGGCTGCAAATTCTTCAAACCAGAAACACCCAGACCTTGAAAATAAACTTCATTACTGCAACTCCAACATTCCAACAAAAACAAAAACAACAACAAAAAACGATGTATATAATATAGTGAACCGAATTTGTGTTCTGCGAAGTTTCGCTGGCGTTTGTAGTTGTAGAACCCGTATTATATGCCATTCTGCTTGTCTGGCTCATATACGTATATACAACACAACATACTAGCGCGCATTGCTATTATTTATTTATATACAACACATTCATCCACTCGTACCTCGCTGTATGCACGCTCTCGATTTCGGTTTTCTGTTTTCGGTTTCTATACATATCTGTGGTATATATATACGCTTTCAAGTGATGTTTTTGTGTATTCCTCCTCTTCTTGTTTCGTCTGCATATGTATATATAAACGGATGTATTTACTTACTTGAATTGCAAGTATGGGTCGTTCTGCCTTGCGGCATTGTTTTGCAACGTCACCATCAATTTTACTTTTCTTTGCGGCTACAACATTCGAAGCAGAAACTCTGACAGCAATGCTGCTC
Source organism: Ornithomya fringillina (assembly GCA_963978525.1). Classification (NCBI taxonomy): domain Eukaryota; kingdom Metazoa; phylum Arthropoda; class Insecta; order Diptera; family Hippoboscidae; genus Ornithomya; species Ornithomya fringillina. The sequence goes on from OZ021691.1 coordinate 24,756,665, forward strand.
TCTGGAGTTTTGCACTTATAGTTTTATATACATACAATCCATACGTAAGTATATGTAGTATATGCGATTAAGTTTCTGTTAGAATTGTATGTGTGTTCACGGCTCGGGGAGAAGTTTGTTACTTTATTTTTTTATGCCATTTCGCCCATTTTTGCCGTTTTTGTTGTGCTCTTTTGCCTCTCTTTTCCCTTCTTTGTTAAATTTGTTTCAGTTTCCTTTTTGTTTATAAATATGCGCTTAACAATAAATTCTGGCTTTAGAACAAAATTATCAATTGGATAATTTTGGAGTTTTCGTCTTTACCATAAGCTCCGTAACTGAGTAACAAAAAGATGAAACAAATAAAACTACATTTCGCTTAAGTGCCCTCTACCTGTATACGAAAAATGCGGTCTTTGCTGATTACGCTTTCAATAGTGTATAGCCAGTCGAATTTTGCGCCAAAAAAAAAGTTTTTTTTTTTGTAAATTGTGGGCGCTTCTGTTATCCGATCTCAACTATTTTCATCGCGCCGTTCTAATTAAAAATCACATTTTAACTTCATTGTTCAATTTTTGTGAAAGTTTCGGTCGCTTGTGGGCGTGTTTGTTGACCGATTTTACCCACATTAAATGAAAAACCAGTTACATTTAGAAGTGGCTGCACCAAGTCCATCCATCACGATCCAATGATCACGGTCTGGTAAATTGAGACATCAGGCTGTAATTTATTACAGACAAAAACAGTTTACAAAAAACATTGCAGAATTCGATTTTCGAGATAAAGTTTAGAAGTCATTAAAGCTCACGGGTTATATGTGGAGTGTGTTGAAGTGCCGACCTAAACCAAGTACAACTTTCCTACTTGTTATTTAATGTGCTTAAGATTATTCTGGAAATAAAAGAATAGCGAAACTATTTATAATAGTGTTGCAATTAGAAACAAAGTTCTAATCAGACAAAATACGCGCCGTGAGCTTTAAAATAAAATGGAAAACTGTATATATGTGCGTAGCATGTGCATGTAGAATAAAAAGTGAGTTGGGCTACTTCGAACAAGATCCTCAACCCACTGTACCATAGTGAAGCATAATTGTGTGCTGCGCCCAGCAATGAATAATAAACGTATTGTGGAAAATTTGTTTTTGGCGATTATATGTATGTATGGCATTACAATAGGCAATGAAGCCATACTGCCAACAAAATCAGCATTGCGACAGGGAGAGAGACAACAACAAGTCATTCCAAACGAGAGCTGAACCTGAAAATGAAGTTATGACGAGAAGGAAAGTATAAAGAATGAAATAAAAAATCTGTATGTATAGAGTGCGAAATCTATTCGTAAATGTAAGAATGTGTTGCGCTTCCTGTACACTGCAAGCTGGCGTAGCCCCGCTAGTTGCCACATCATAAACATCTACATAGGAAACTTGCTGTATAGCAAGCATGCTGTGAATGCTTGTGTTGTTGCAAAAGCTTTTGCGCTATGCTCTCTCTCTCTGATAATCTAAACACATACATATGCGTGCGCGTAAATAGATTCCAGAAAGTAACAACAGATAGAAAACAATTTCCCTTTTACTTCGTAAATGTTACTTGCATCATCGCCATAATATCTGTACCTCTGCATTGTGACGTAATGCGGCATAACTTTTGTTTTGTTCGGCTTATGTAAGCGAATTTCTATATCTGCAACATGTCTGTTGTTGTTTTCCTTTCTCTTATATACTCTGACTTTCTATCGCATAATTCTCTCTCTCTTGTTGTATTAGAGCGACTCGAAAGCATTAAAATCAGTTTATGCGATAGATTGCAAAGTAAGCTGGAGATTTTTGATTATGGGTAAGGATCGAAAGTGTATCCTTTCGGGAAGGATATGAAATATAGTACACCATTAAGGTTTTGCCATAAACCAGTTTATATTCCATAATGTGTGAAGAAGTGAAGTAGCCAAAAATTGTGGCGATAATTCTATCGCGGGTAGTTGTGGCGCAAAGCTAACGGACTGAAAACTTTTTCCTTGTTTTTCTTCGCATAGCACATATACATATAACATATATCAAATATATGTAATTATTGTATAATCAATAGTTGTAATTGCAACAATATTAAAAAAACTCTTCTGACTTTATGGGGAAGTTTTGGCGAAGTTGTGCACCAGTCCCTCATTTACTTGTGCATGAGTAAATATATATACATCATATATATATGTATATGTAATCAAGTGCTTTTTGTTACCACTACCATGGAAAAACATTTCAAGGCCCAGTAGCATAGAAATTTCATGATCAAGTACATGGAAAAGTTGTTCGTGTTTTTGTTTGTTTGTTTTGTATTGTTTTTCTTCTTTGCTATGTTTTATGGTTTTTTGTGACGCCACTTTGCTGTGGTAATCTGTACACAAGCGAAGGTGTTGCAGAACTTCTAGTGTTTTCTATGCAGAGTGTGAGAGAGAGAGAGAGAGAGAGAGCCGGGGAATATTCTCGTAACAACACTGACGTTGTAAAAATGCTTAATGCTGCTGTGGTCATGACCATGACGGAGATGCGATAGTTATGCATATGTAAGTACACATAACATAAATGTGTGCATGTGTGTTTATCTGAAGAATGTGTTGGTACAGTTTGAAACATGCATAGAACAGAACTTTATGTTGGTATCGCTTTGGTGTATTTGTGCGATTCGTACTGCAGAGGTCTTGTATTTTAAGAGTGGTTATGGGCACACGAGAAGAAGCTTGTGCGGTTTATATATAATTTATATATGCATGCATATATAGCATATTTATATATTATGTATAAAATAAGCTATTGGGAGTTTGAGGTTGCGGGGTTTGGCAGGTAGCCATCGATTTTGCGCAATGTGGAAAATAAATTTGTACATTGTGAATGTGTGCTTCCAGTCAATGTGGAGGGAGTTTTCGCCATCACAAGGGGTCTATGGTGGCCATATAATCTTGCTTGCAAAATATAAAAAACAATCTCTATAAAAGCGAAATTTTGCAAGTGTGCTTCTAGCAAAAAAATATGTAAACACATATAAATTAAATTTTAGTTGGCTTGTGTAAAAAATATTTATATAGTGATCTATATATTGTAGAATGATTTGAATTATGTCAACACACGACTTTATTTGATTGTATATAATGTAAATCAAGTAAAAACCAAATGCCCTCCCCATGCAGGCGACTCCGTCCATTTTAAAAACACGCAGACACTTGGACATCTTTAAATCATATCAGATTTGATTCTGTTCAAATATATATACTTTGTGGGGTCCCCGATTCATCCTTACGATAGTTTCATACGGAATGACAAACTTAGGAAAGCCCCTAAGCATTTATATGGAGAGGTCCCGCGTAAAAAAGATAAAAAAGCCGGTTTAGGTTAAATTCTGAAAAAGCCAATAATGCAATGGCTCCCAAAGTGGTCCCAAAGTGAACTCGCTTAACTCCGATATTGGCTTAGTTGATAAATTTGAGGGTGTACCCTACGTAAATGAGGTTCTATTAGATCAACCAGAAATTTTATCCAGAAAAAGTGTATCAAATTTTAAGAATGCGCAATCTGACATTTTCAATCGATTCAGAATTCAATCATGATCAAAAATATACACAAATGTATTGATATATATACACGTATCCCTTGCCGGTCTCTGGAGCTTCGTTCCAGGTTTTAAAAACGTTATGAAGAAGTGAGTCAAAGATAATCATTGTTGTTTATTAAAATTTTTGGACCAATAACACAGGACAACATATTACAATTTTTTCTTTTTTTTTTTGGTGCACAGGATTTGATAATTAATTATATATAATGAAAGTATTATATAATGAATACTATATTATTTGGGGCGTTGTGAATACAAATACGCACTCCGCACGCTACAGCCGTTTTTCTCTTTCTGTCTGTACGTCCATGTACTTATTGTAATCAATGTCGCACTGGGTTATCTGTTCTAAGGAGGGTCACTGTTGAAAATTAATCTGAGCGACTTATTTTAAGGACCTTTTACCCAAAATAATTATGCCTGCCCTTATTAAAGTTTATGTCCACATTCTAAATCTTGGCTTATAGTACTTTTATCCCAAGTGGCTTTTGAGAAATACCACCCGGAAAGTGGAATTTTGGTCCAAGTTAAATTTTTAAACGGCCGCAGTGGGCAACAACCCACAAACATTGCATGTTTAGATTCAATGCCCCATAAATATATGTAACTAGTCAACAAATTCTTGGCCGCAAAATGGTTTTGACCCTGAGTGGGAAAAAAAATTTTCACAACAAAGCACAAAAATATAAACCAATCGAAGCATTGTATGAATAAACACGTTACAAAACCAGTAAGAAAACTAAATTTGGCATAGGCCAAATCTTAAATACACATCCACATCAGTGGGCGTGGCCATTATATATATATATATATTGTGCGCCCCCCAATAGTGTACGTATTACGTATCAGCATGCAAGTCTACTTTCACGTTGAATATGGTTTTTTATCAATTGTGGGCGTGTCTGTTATCCGACCACGCCCATTTTCGGCACATCAGTGGATAGGATAACTATGTATTCGTATTTCAAATTTCAAGTTCTTAGATCAACTTTTGTGGCATATATAATGATTTTTATTGATTGTGGGCGCGTCTGTAATCGTAATACATTTTTGGCATATAGATAAAGCCAATATTTATAGATATACGTACCAAATTTCGAGTTCATAGGCCACTTTTATGGTAGATAAATAGATTTTTGTTGATTGTGGGCGTGTCTATTAACCGATTTTGGCCATTTTAACACATAACTATCTGCCTACAAAAACTAGAAGTATCTGTACAAAATTTCAGCTCAATGTCTAAAAACTTACGACCGTAAGAATACCAACAACTGACGGACACACGGACATACATATCTAGAGTTTTCGACGCTGATCAAAAATATATATACTTCGTAGGGTCTTCGACGCCTGCTTTGAGTGTTGCAAATGGAAGAACAAACTTAGTATAACCTCATCTAAGTCTATGCGAGGAAGGGTTTTGTGAATTGTCTGTTAACCAATACCGAACATTTTATAGAAGGAGGAGTGTGATGCATCTAAATATTCTGTGATAGTGCTTTGATTTAATTTCGTTCTCACCTTATCTTTTTAATTATTATTAAACTTAATTAAAAACAAGTAAGAAAACTAAATTTGGTTTAGGCCAAATCCCCTCCATGATGGGCGTAGCAAGTACATGATGCCGCCCTTTAATAGTGTATATATTTCGTATCAGCTTGCAAGTCGAGTTTTACGCTAAGTATGTTTTTTGTAGATTGTGGGCGTGTATGTTATCCGATCACGCTCATTTTGGTACTTTGTAGGGTCTCTGATCCTTCCTCCATCTTATGTGGAGGGTATAAAATATACTAAAGTAGGATATTAAACGGAGAAAACAGTCGGCTAATATCAGGGTTACCAACGCTACAACGAAGTCACAAACACCTAAAATATTGAAAGTCTTCTGAAGGTGGAGAATTTTTAGATTATGTTGCACAAGATCTACATTTTTTACACACAAGCTTTTCTTGCGCAGCTATGGCGGCCACCTTAGGCCACAATTGGGATTTTTTTATGGGTCAAGTAGTATTAGGGGCAACATGGGTTTTCAGAAGATTAATGTTAAAATGGCGAAACAGCACCTTTGTTGGGATTAATTGCAACATGCTTCTATTTCAACATTATCCTGGGCGTCCAACCCACTTTTTATGAAAGAGAATATTAATTCGTAAGTTGCCTAATAGTAAACGTTGGTTCCTCCTTGATGTTTGTTCATCAGTTATCATCAGTCATGGTCTAATTACGACTTTTTTTTATAATACATGTGATTTTGCTTTTCCGTAGGTTTCTTATAATAAAAGGGAACTGTTGGAAAAAAATGAAACCGTGGCCACGACAAGTGCTCGCAGAAAGTAATGAAAAGAAGAGCCTTAGGCGATACTATGAACACCCTCCTCATTGGTAAAATTGATCAAGAGATCTCTTTTAATGAATATTAACGTACGTGTTACATATCACTCAAATTATGCTTCGTAGAATACAATCTGTTTCACCTATTTTCAACATAAAGTTAGACACTAAACACAAAGTACGTTTATATACTTAAACTTTGCAGCTCTGCTATTGTTAAGATTTCACTCTAGATATTCATCGATTTAGTATCGAAGTAACAGGCCGACTCAGACTTTTGATTTCGAAACCTGTACATCGCTAACAGTATGAGAGACTTAGTAGCCCTTCGTCAGGAAGGCCAGTATTATAATAAAAATTATACACGTTATGAGAAAAGGGGTTAAAAATTAACAGCGTCAGCTGACAAGTCGAAGCGGCATTTGGAACAAAACAAAAATAAAAACACCAACTACAGCGAAGAGTGGTTGGCTGCCATCGCGTTGCATCTAAAATATGTTGAATGAAATTTTGTGTACTTATGTTTTGTGTATACCTTTATTACCTTGCTATTGTATGTGAATGTAACGGTTGATGAGCAAAGTATGAACATTTACACGAATGTAACATGTTGCGTTTAATTTGGCTGACTGATTAATTTGGTCAGAATATATTTCGCTATATTTGAAAAAAGGAACATTTTTAAATCCCTCACGCCCTTACTCAGTTTCTCTTTTTAGAATATGCCCAACAAAAGCTTGACAATGCACTCTAAACAATTGTGGATATGTTGTGGGTCCAACTGCTGCTGGGGGGCAATGCTTTCAACAATTGTAACTTTACTTAACATAAAAATTTGAATAATTGATTTCGCGTTGTTAACCGTTGTGTGTACAATTTTTATCTTTTGTTGAAATTGCAGCCGCAAATTTTAAAAGCGGATATGTAAAAGGGAAGCGCGCAAAAAACGCCAAACCGTTATACTTCTTTTTTTTTTCGTAAATACATATATTATAATTGGCATGATTAACCAATGGAACAGCCGTCAATGCAATGTGTGCGTACTTTGTGTATAGTGAACACAGTGAAATGGAAAGAAAGAAAACTTTCTCCCCAACCCTTTAATACTGAAATAAGTGAAAAGGGCTGCATTAGGCGTCTGCCAAATGTAGGATACCCACCATAACACCCTTCAGGTAGAACACCACTCTGGGTATTATTGCTCCAAGTAATAAGGAAATACGCAAAAAACGGAAAAACGCATTTTGGGCGTGGCAATATTTATATTTTTTCCCAAGTAGAGAATTCTTATCCTATCTCAAAGGATTCAATTTTACACTCATATAATTCGCAATAAATTAGTCGTGAACAGACACGCCCACATGATCTGATTTCATACATTTTCACAATTTCATTAATATGTGTAAAGGTGCTCTTAAGTGAAACACATCTGATGATTAGATTTGTTGATTAGACGCGCCCATTTCGGTGAGCAAAACCTCTACAGTTCTTCACAGGTTACTGAACAATCCCACAATAATGGACGCACAGAAGTACTCAATCGATTCGCCTACTGATGTTGAGCAAGAATACATATACTTTTGAGGCTGCGCCTCCTGGTACTTGCAAACGTTTGACTAGAACCAATATACCCCCCAATCATTATGTTTATGGATACAAAAGATTGAGTAAATGGGTATGAATGTAAAGTATTGTGAAAATCGTTGCATAGAATTAAATGAAATGTATTTTATACGGTGCGATAATGAAGTAAGTAGTGGGGCATCAAAGTGTAACAATTTTGAAAGTCTATAAAAATGTATGTACCTTGTTAGATCAAAAGCCCTTTTTTGATCTTATAAATAATATTTATTAGAGGTGCATTAATTCCAAGAAAGATTTACAAATGTTTTTCAAAAAAAGAATGATGTTTTAGCAGCACGTTAATACAAAAGGTACGATGAAAAGGGTGTGTCTGTAAAGAACAAGAAAAAATGTAACGAAAAAAATGTGAAGATGACAACTCAATCCATGCTCCATCCACTAGCGCGTTACTCCAACATATGTCTTTCTTATTTTTAAATCATATCACTATATACATAAAATGGAAAAAAAGTTTTAACACCTATGTCAAACAATAGGTCAACTTCAATATTTTCACAACTATAAGTGATAGGTGATAAGATAATAGCAATAAAACAATTAGTTTTTAGTTTTAAATAATCGAAAATAAGCTAACTCCATTAAGTGGATAATTTTGAATTGAAAGAAACAATTCTTAGAACGAACGAACGAATGAACGTAACACGCATTTATGTACTGACTGGGCTATATTGAAGAGCTTTATGAAGTATTGGTTTATGTTGATACATTTTTAAAAATATATAGTGATTGAAGAAAGTCTGCAAATATGTCGCGTATTTCACTTCCATTCGCGGACTCAGTGTTATTATACTTTTAACTTGTTGCAAGTAATTGGCGCTTTCACAACAGTCTACTTTTGTTGCTCTTGTGGAATTTAAGTCTCTTGTTAGACAAATTCATCTTCAATTATGCCGTTCGTCTCAGAAAACCTAAAACGATTTTACCATGTCCCCTTGTCTATCCGTGCATTTCTTGTAGCCAACCCGTACGGTTGAAACTTTTGATATGATAAATAAAAATTGGTATAATTGGTGAAGAATTGTTGATTCCCTTAATGTGTGCAAAATTTGGACCCAATCGAAACATGCTTAAAATCCCTTCCCATATAATACTTTTTTGGGAAATGACTTTGATATGAAAGTACTTCCGTTTACTAATCCAATCCAACTAATTATAGCAGAAATTATTCAATTAAGTGATGTAGACACTTTAAGTTTCCCTACACAGATCACTATTTAAAATGGACAAAATCGGTCAAGAACCACGCCCACAATGGAGAAAAATTTATGTATCTTTTATAAAAATTGACCTATGAGCTTGAAATTTGGAATTTAGATCTATATTTATCACATCAATCGGTGGACGTGATCGGATAACAGATAAGCTCACAATTTACAAAAATCAATACTCAGCGTACAACTCGACTTGCAAGCCAATACGTAATACATCATATGCCTGCCACGCCCACCTTTTGTATGCAGATGTGGAGGGTGTTTAAGATCTGGTCTCAGCCAAATTTAGTTTTCTTGCTTGTTATTGTTTTGTTTGTGTTATTTTTAAATCACGAACTGTAAACGCTGTATGTTATACGTTTAATATATTGAATGTAAATAAGGGGATGTGGGTGAAGGAGCGACCTGTACCAAAGGGCGTTTTATTCTTAAGAGAGTTTTCTATAGCTTGTACAGCACCAAACCCTTGAACAGTTTCTTATCGCACATAGACTCTCGCACATGGCTTGCTTCTTATAGACATCCATCAGTCAGTCAGGCCGTCATACAATTGTTTTGTTTGTTCAGTTGGTTATTTGTTTGTTTATTTGTTGTCATGTTGTGTGAATGTCAGTGTCACTGTGGTTAAAAAATTGTGAATTTGTATGTAAGAGTAGAGCTTGCTTGCATATGCAAATTTCATATTGAAAGGCGTACGGCTCGCTATTCGCTATTCACGTTCATTTGTTTGTCTCTATTCCGTCCCTATCATGTGCTTGCATTCTGGTAATTTATGACAATATTTTTTCCAAGAGTGAGACAATCCTTCACATTGTGTGCAAAAAATATTTTATAACTTTGTATGTACCCAAGTGTTGAACGTATCACTTCATAACGACATAAAAATTCATCACTATTCTCTCCTACAAATACAATTATAGTTTCATCCATTAAGTCCCAAGCTTTGAGCTGGATTAATATGTTACAATTTGTACATTTTTTAGTGATTTTTACAGTTTTCACTTAACCTTCAAATCTTATGTAAGAAGGTGGAATAAAATCAATGTATTAAAAAAAAACTCAATTCCTAATTTAATTTTATATTTCAAAATTGTAGCGATTTTACAACAAAGTTATCATAATCAAAAGATTAGTGGGGTTGAAGGGGTTCTATATAGATCAATTTCACTCTCTTAGTGCTAAGATTTTAAGAAGTAAAAGTTCTTACGCAAAATTTTATGCATCTAAAAAAGTGAAAGGCCAGCTGCCTTTATTATAGACTGCATCATCCTCCGAGGTGAAAAATTGGCCGAGATATGCGAAAGCTCCATAAGGGAAACGCATCCCCAGTGTAATGGTGAGAATAAGTTGAGTTTGTTATCTTTTTTGTTTCAACCGGGTTTTGACAAGAAGTACCCGGTATACACGTTTAGTTAATACACATGTGTACTCAAAATGAGCAGCATAAATAGAGATAAGGAGCCTGCTTTTACGTGAAATATGTCCAAAAATAGATTAATTTTCAATTCGATTTATTACTAGTTTAGTCGGATATTATATATATTTGCGGCGAGATTTTTTTCAAATTATCTTAGATTCGAAAAGTGCATTAAGATGGTGTGGCCTTCAAGTGCACCTTTTATATAAACATAAATATTTATAGTGCATGCATGTATGTATACGTGCAAATAAGCAATGAACGAACAACGTAATTACAGCACGTAAATAGGAGCCACAAAGTCACAATGATGCATTCTAACCATGAAAATATATGCGTGTGAGTGCATGTAGTCTCTGCCACTCTTTGTTTGGATCTGTGTGGAACTTGCGCGCCTTGTACTCATCTCTATAGTCTATGCCAAGATAAACAACAATAAGTACGTACTTATTTACAGATATATACATTTGAATGCATAAGTAGGATAAAACATATGTGAGATTATGCATAGTAGTGTGTATACAGATAGTGATGAATTTTGCAACACATTTCAGGCGAGCAGACAGATATCCACACCTCCTTATGCTAACGAGTTGTTTGATATTTGCTTGATCCAATAAGGTCGGTCGGTAGAACGCTTTTGTTCGGTTGCCTCATATGTTCAGTCCGCTCTCTGGTTGCTTGCCAGACTGCCTGAGAGTTGATGAAGTATGTGCTACCGATTGATGCGTGCATTGCTTAGTGTTCGTTAATGTGCTGGTGATGATGATAAGATTCACAAAGTTGATAAAACAAACACTCCTTTATGCACAAACTCGTCTATAACTCAACTCGATCTCATTTACCCATCGACGTACTTGAAAATAAATAAAAATATGCCTTGTTTCAAATGTGTGAGTCGAACAGTTGTTTTGCTGTTGTCGTCCCTGACTTGTTATTCTCCCCAGAATCACACGCATGCATACAAACTGTATCCATGTACATATTACATGTACAATTATAATAATGTCTTTCAGATAATTAACATCCAACCATAATAAATTAACAGTTAAGTAAGTGTTGCATACCGGCGATGCGAAGAATACTTGACAGCTTCCCATAATCGTTACAGAGGCGATCTAAGGATGGGGACGCTATGTGTTTTCATGTTTGGACGATTCAATTATAAAAAAATACATTGGAAGGAACCCCGAACATCGCTTCATTACACTGTAACGTTTGCGTAACACTTTTATACTCTCCACCTTAGTAATGAGGATATGCACCCAGAAGGAGGCATCAGACACCCTACAAAGTATATATATTCTTAATTAGCATCAAAAACTGAGTCAATTTAGACATGTCCGTGTGTCCATCTGTTGTTGGCATTCTCCCGGTCGTAAATTTTGAAATATGGAACTTAATATGAAGTTTTCGTTTTTGCACGCAGATCGCTATTTAAAATGGGCAAAATCGGTCAAAAGCCACACCCACAAGCAAGAAAAATCTGTATACATGTCACAAAAGTTGACCTATGGACTTGAAATTGGGTGCATATATGTATTTATAGTTATCCCATCCATCGATGTGCCAAAAATGGATACGGTCAGATAACAGACACACCTACAATTAACAAAATATTATACTCCACGTAAAACTCGACTTTCAAGCTGATAAGCAATGCATACATTATTAGAGGGCGTAACCACATACCTTCCGCGCCCACTATTGTGGACGTGGAGGGTATTTAAGATTTGGTCTAAGACAAATTTAGTTTTCTTACTTGTTTATACATAGTTCATAAACAGGTTGTGCCATTAAAAAATTATACGGGCAACATCAATTTATATTTTTGGTTAAAAGTTCGAGGTAGAATAACTTCAGAATTATACAGGATGGAAAGACATTAGCCCGGAGTTGGAATTAGGATATTAATTTTCTAGGGACAGACATAATTAGAATAGTTTTTTAAATTACTTACTTCATTTAAGTTGATTTATTTTGTGACATATTATTTAAAAATGGAAAAATGGCGAAGAGAATACACCAATCACCAAGGAAAATTTGGCTGCATACCGGACAGGAAGACGTCTGGGCTAGGTGCATAATGTGAGATAGATTCAATTGACATCCTAGAAAATGAAATTTGGCGGATTTACTTAGGAAAATTCGGTAATTGATGAAAAGGAAAGGCAGACGTAACGACTTATTTCAGATTCTGATATGTGGAAAAATTCGACGCGGTAAATTTCCACATAACCCGATTTCTACTTGGTCTAGGCGGGTACATGAAAAATGAACAAAAGCTCGGGCATGACGACTCTGTATAAGTCCAACCTGTGAAATACAAGAGAAAGGTGTGAAACAGGTCTTTTATCATTGCCTTCTCTTCAGAATAGAAACCTCCACGCCATCCGAAGTATCATGGCATAAACAAGAGAATTCATAATGCACAACGAAGAGACCTGGCAGAAGACAAAGGCCGTAGTCGAGAAGGTACAAAGTTCGAGTAGAGTAGTTTAACGTGTGCTTTAGTAGGTGGGCGTAAGCAAGGGTGAAGCATATCCATCCTTCTATTATGAATCGTGCGTGGCATGTTGGTATCTACAATACAATGTGAAAAGAGAAAGCATTGTACTATTCGTTATCACCCAGACGTCTATTGAATGCTTACCACCTCTGCCACCTATTCCGAACTACACATTTATAATTAGAAGTTTAATAGATTTCATGGTTGAGCTTAATTCGATTCCTTTTATGGTAAACATTATAAAGTTAGTGACAATAAAACTTTTCACGCTAACAACTTCACACAGGTCTTAGTCAGTCATAGCAACTCTTTCATTTTCATTAGTAATGATTGTCATCTGAATTTGATGTCGAGTCGTAACAAAGTTATTATAGCGTGCTCATTAGAAGAGAGGACAAGGAGTGCATTTAATTGGATTAAATTACGCTTCAGTGGTTTAAGTAAAAGCAACAACAATACACCAAACACTAGACAGTGAAAATAAAGTGATTGCCCCTGCGTTAAGTCGCAAATGCAGAGAAGAACGAAATTTGTTTAAATACCAACAAATGTCACTGAATTTATGGCGTTTACTTATGATAATAAAAGTCTTGTGTCTGTTGCCTCCACCGCGACAACATTTCTTATTGACATCAAGGAAATCAAGAAGGTTATCTCTGAGTACTTGGGGAATTTATGGGTTAGGGGTCACTTTAATTTTTCACTTCATTTACATTTATTTATTTATTTATCATACTCACTCATTATTATACTTAGCGTTTTCAAAATATTGAATCTGGTGGGAAACCACCATCAGCCGTTCTAGATTTAAAACGCATACACACGCATGGGCATTTTACCGTTATTGAAGTTCAAATTATCCACTGAAACTAATGGAAGCATATTATTTCGCAATAGCCCAATTAATAGGGCTCAGCGCCATAAGCCGAAGAATGAAATGCTTTGTTGTGAGTTTGAAAGTTAGGAAAATTTTTCATCTACATAAGCCTAAGTTTTAATCAAACAAGTCGAGTTCATACGTACTTTACGTAAGTTCATGCTACTTTACGTAAGTTGACTCTGTGTTGGTGTAGGAATATTAAAAAAATATTTAAAAAAATTAAAGGTTTGGAGAAAGCAACGCCCACTACGCAAGTAATTAATTTTCGTGGAGCGTTTGAATATTTCTTTTGCTTCATTTGAGCTCTGATTATAAATGATTTTGTTTGACTTGATATGCAAGAGAAATATAGCAAAATGCGAATAGCACTAAATCAAGGAAGCTTTATAACATAACTTTTGAACCACTTCTTAAACCAGTTAAATGAACGTGTACAAAAAAACTTTTCCTTTCAGTGCAATTTTGTAGAATGGCAAACTTCAGGTACGCGGCCTTAAAGCCAGTGTGTCACTAAAGGTCAGATAAAGCTACTTTACATTTTACGATGGGTGTGCTGCGTCATTTCAAATTATATAACTTTCTGCGAAACAAGAATGTCGATTTCCAGAAATACGTGCAGATCAAGAATGTCTCAAAAGTCCCATTCCGGGTGACAAAGTGCCAAGAGATAAAGTGATAAAGTCGCACCTTGATTATGTATTGTAGGAGTTAAGAATATTCATAGCAATTATAAATTTACTATGCACTCTACGCTAGGAAGAGTAAAAAGGGAAAACTGCGCTTCGGATACACGAATGAGCTTATATTTAGTGTACCTCTCTGCAGTAAAAAATGAACACACACATACGAAGGCAAATGCATTTGTAGGGCTCCACCAACGCATTCACCGCATATGTTTGTAAGAATCGTTAAGCTTATGGTAACAACAGGGAAACAAACCAATGGAACATTTTTCATTTTGATTGCAACCATGTTGGAGTCAGTGTTAGGTGTTGGCGTCTGGTGACTACCCATTCGAAATGTATAGGCAATCGTTATGTGCTAGATGAAAAGATATGTATATAAATATATACCAAAGCGTACCTGGAAAGAAATATTGCAGCCTTTCTTTCTTAACGTGTAGAATAGTGTAGGTGTTGGAGCCACTAACACCCCCACCACCACCACCACCACCTCCATTACTATTGTTATTGCTTACAGCCAAGACATCAACACACCATCGTTATGATCATCTCCACATCGACTGTGTTGTCTTGTGCATGTGTCCACATTAGAACTACAAAAAACAAAAAACTACAAGCAATAAAATGAAACTCTGTGTCAGTAAAATTTTATGCCACCCTTAAGAACCCAACGTACAGCATGCTGTAGGTAACTGTGTGAGTTTAATTAGCCCGATGACGCAATATATCTTTTAAGTCGAAGTCCCAAATAGTTTTCAAATTCAAATAAGCCTGCAGACCAACAACCAATTTACAAGCAACGTTTTCTGATGCAGAATTTATTGTTTCTATTATTGTACACATCGTTTTATACGTTTATACTAAAACGATGCATTTGCAATGACATTGAAAAACCACAGATCCCAATAACGCAATTTGTTGATTTTGAAATGATCCGGAGACTAAAATAAAAAAAAATTGAGTGTAATAAGTACATAAAGATATCTACAACGTCTTTGCTTGTACAATACATGCATTTAACAATTAACGATTACAACGCGCTTCTTTGATGGGATACAAAGAGAAACACACAAAACACAATGCACACACACACACACGCACACGAACAATGCATACAATACGGGTGTATGTAATACGTGCACAGTGTGTACAATGGAATCAGGCAACTATAGGGACGGTTGAACTCCCTTTATTCCACAGAAAACCTTGAAATTCAAATAAAAACAACAACAACGAATGCATGCATCTGTATGTGGAATGGGGGGAATAAGGCATAATGGAGCAATACAAAGAACACGATCAAATAAACGAACAATCAACAAAACAGAATTAAAGAGAGTACACAAGAAAACACAAAAACTGAAAAAATAAAAACAAAAACCAAAGACGAGTAAAAGCATACAAGGGAATGCGAAATAACAAGTAAGAAACCTATATTTGGCTTGGGCCAAATATTAAATGCCCTCAACATCTAGATAGAAATAGTGGGCGCGGCAGATAACGCTCTCTGACAATGTATGCACATATTATGCATTAACCTGCAAGGCGAGTTCTATACTGAATATGGTTATAAGCAAATTATGGGCATGTCTGTTATTCGACCACGTCCATTTTTGGCACATCGATGAGTTGTTTATAATTATAAATATACTTTTGTAGCAATTCAATAGAATAGATTTGGTTGATTGTGGGCGCGGCTCTTGACCAATTTTGCTCAGTGGCATCAACAGATGGACACTAGATCTAGATCGACTCAGTTTTCAATGTTGATCAAGTTTGAGGAGTTTTTAAGGCCTCCTTGCAGATGTTGCAAACGGAACAGCAACATTAGTGTACCGCCTTCTTATCTGGAGGGCATAAAAACATATTACAAAAATAAACATTATTTGTTTTCGCGGTTCGAATTCAATGTATGTGTGCTATACACTTATATATATGTACGTATCTGTCATTTTGTACATAGAGAAGTGGCTTCATCTCAATTGGGACAATATTAACACTCAAGGCACGAAATCAACATCTTAAAAAAAAATTGTATGCTATATGGTGCGCACACATATACACATAGATGAAAGTGAAGAAGAATCGAATACGATCGTTGGTGTAACGTACGTTACGCCTCTCCACTTAGCAGTACCGGGTATATTAACTTTGTAACCGTGTTTGCAACAACTTGCGCAAGAACGATACCAAATGGAAGCGAATGCATATAATATTTCAAGCTCAGAGTATCGGCATCAGTGAAGACCAGTCATCGGCTCTTGTTTGTAAAACATTAGTAAATAAAAGATTCACAATGAAATTGTTCGAATCAAGTTTAAGTTGTAATTTTTTCATTTTGAAAGAGTATTAATACATGTTGCAGCTCTCGAAAGACAGCTCGGTAGAAAATTCTGTACAAACTTTATTGTGTAGTTGTAACTTTGTCTCTTGCAAGGAGGTGATCATCATTTCTTTAAGTTATTATCAACCTTATTTACCTTAGTGTTGAAGAAGTGCCAACATAGACTATGCACGTCAGCCGCACTGCTCGTTGTTGATTGAATTTGTAAGAGACCAAGAAAAAATGCAACAAAGAACCCGTATCACCGGTTTAATATGATTACGTACACATACTTATACATACTTTACGTGTAACAGCAACAACAACTCATACAAATACACACACAGAACTTTACTGATCCATACGTGAATAGTATTGGCCTTGAAATTCAACGATTACCTACCAGTACGAGTGGAAAAAACGCAAGTTGCCTTATCAATTATGCGCGTAAGCGTTTCTTGCCATCCACACTACATACAATACAATCAATACAGGGATACATGGAGTGGAGACATATGGTGTGTGTGTTGGGTAAGAGGATTTGTACTTGGAATTTTATATATGGAGTATTCCAGTAGAGAAAACAACAAATTCGACCAAATGTTATTCTAATGTGTTCAGCACCCAGCAGTTTGAAGTCAGTATAAAAATTTTGTCCAATCCTATATAACATAAAGGAACCTGCAGAAAATTCGCATTTTAGGATCGAATTTTGGGTCAATTACGTCTACATGGCTGCCTGTCTGGTAAACAATCTGTGGAGAGCCACCAGCACTTAAATTGAAAAAGTTATTATTGTAACCACGCCTATATTTCATCACGAATCTAGTTGAAACTAGTTGACGTGAAAGTATCCTTGATCTTGTTGAAACATTTTTAAGTTAAATCCTTTAACTAAACATCTATGAGTGTCGCTTTTGAAAATTTAGAACCATATAAAGTCATGAAAAGGTATTAAGAGTATGTTAAGAGAAAATTCAATGATAAGGAATACTTTTAATGTCTTCAAGTTGGATATTTAAACAATCTCATCCTACACACAGTACAACATAATCTTGAAAACGATTTCGGTAAATTATTCCCCACACGCAAATACAAAGTTTTCCTTTAAAGAAAAGTTTACAAAAAGAAAGTGGATACAAGATAATGGATTATGTAAATTAATGGGTTATGTGCTAAATGCACCAAACTTCGGTTTTATGTACAATGTAGAGTGTACATTAAGTTCCGACTTTGTAGTTCGATTTTTAGGACAGTGGGAGATTAAGCACATAGTGGGAATTTTATGCATCTGTGTCTCAATATTACGATGGTGAACTTTTCAACAATATACGCACAGTCGCAGTCACATGTTAATGTGAAGGGACCCGTTTAGATTGACACCCATTGTGATACTTACCTCCTTCGGTTATTGCCAATAGGATAACAAACTTAATACACCCTTCACTACAATGTGCAGGATGTACCCGTACTAACCGACTGAAACTGTTTTGTAATGTAAATTAGTTGTCACATTTCCATCCCCCAACGCAATTATAACATACTAATCCTTTCAGTTATTACGTGAAAATTTTTTATAAAATCTCTAACCGCCTTGACTTCTTTTTATGCCCTCTACATAATGTGAAGGTATATTAGGCTTGTCACTCGGTTTGCAACACCTAGAAGGAGGCCACCTACATACATCACACAAATTATAGATAAAATATAGTTTTTATATTATAAACGTGTGGACTTGTGTATACTTCTTGTGAGTACTATTGTTGAAACGCTGAAGGTCACAAAATTCAGATGTAGAGGTGAAAGTTTGTACATACCTTACAATTTCCAAAATCAAATAACATTCAAGCCCATATATGAGAAACACCTTAAAAATGAAGCTACCAAGTTAAAATTTGGTATTTACAGTTATTTACATAAACTTTGACATACTGAAAGTGGGCATGCCGATAATTTACAAAATAAGCTTTTTAGTATAAAACTGATCCGCTCAGCTAATGTACAATACGTACTTTTAGCAGATGCACAAGTATTCTTACCACGCTTACAGGCTGGGTAGGGTATTCAAGAGTTGGCCCAAACCAACTGTATTCTAACACTATAAGAGTTCGGTGTAAGTTGCTTACGGCAGAAAATAGTAAAAAATGAAAAACAGCGAAACAACTAAATATGATCAAATGAGAAATTTGTATAATAAGGTGCTGTGATCGGTGAAGACAACCATTCCATGGCAAATATCATAACAGTTATACAGGAAAAACATTCTTCTCAGTAAAAAACAGGGGTTCCAACGATACAATATAAATAAATTCATTCCCACTACGACTTTCATGTATTTGCATGCGTTCCAACTTATTGTACAAGTGGTGTAGCGTTCAACAAGATAGCTTCTCAGCTATTGCGCTGTATACATATGTATGTATACCCTGTAAAATATTTAATTTTCATATAAACGTACATGATTACGAAGTGGATGTTTATTAAAGACTTACTTCGCGCATTTATCTCATTAAAACTGTTTGTGGTATGTCCAAATGATTCCTTTCAGTCAACTGTAACGAAAGTGTGTTTATCCATCGTGTACTTGTTTGCTACACTTTTGGTTACATATGCACTATCTGTATATATTAGCATACGTGCGCATGTGTATATGGGACCGGGTATGTTCAATTCAAGATGTGAAAAATGAACTGAAAAGACTTTTACGCTTAAACGGCAAACATGTGTTTTCCTCTTCATTTCGGAAATTTCATTCTTTCTGGCAGACAAGTGACATTTATCAAGCGAAATAAAACATATGATAAAATTTCACACAGCAACTCGAATCGAATACAAAACTTGGAGGAGCATTCCCAGAATAAACACAAATAAATTATAATAAATTTTAAAGACATTTCAAATAAATTATTATTACATGTGTGTGTACGATTCTTGCCCTCTACTCCTAATTGTTTAATGCGTATATGACAGCATCTATGTTTCGTAACAACAAGAAAGAACGCCTGCCAGCACCCTTCGGTGGAGTGAATTATATTGGATGCGATTATTGTATGGACTGTACAGAAATTGTGGCATGTACCCACTGAGGTGTACGAGGACGCTTTATGCCAATATTTACCATTATATAATTTGTGGCTTGAATTAGTTTTATCCAAAACATTGGTAATACCCAGTAGGAGTACACATGTGTGGAACATTGTGTGTTGGCCACCATTAAATTCTGTGTTGGCCTATGCAAAATGCAGTCCTTTCTGCCTGTTATTGTTAAGTTTTTTGTGTATTCATTAGCGTGCAATGAAAATAAATAGAATTGCAAAAAACTTTAGATCTCATTTGTAACCTTATAAGTGTATGGGTGTTCATGTTTTTCTTGTGCTTTTTACTCTCTATTGCCGACGCATTACATTTTTGTAGTGTTGGAGTTGCAAGAATTGCCGAGAAACCTCCTGCCTTACTTTAATTCTTTATATTCCTTGTTATAGAGCAGTTGCATATGGTGGCTCTGTTAGTATGTGTGCTGACATAATGCCACCGCAATCACCATCACTGCTGAATGCGTTGCGTTGTGCTTTACTTTACTAAACTAAGTAAACGCATTTTGAATGGAAACATACGTATGCATGTACGTGTGGCTACATATGAATTGTATATTACTGCAAAAGAAGCAGAGAAGAGAAGAGAAGAAGAGATCTTTTAAGTATATGTTACAAGTATTCGTTCTTAGCGATGGTCTCTATTTATATACGAAACCTTCATGTCAATTTGTGCGAATGCATGTATGCAAACGTCTGTCTCGCTCTCACTCTCTTTTTGCGACTGTAGTGTTTATGTTGCGGTCGTGTGCATCGAAGCATTGAAAATTGAGCAGAAACAGAAATGCAACAAGAATAATATCAGAAGAACAAAAGAAGAGCAACAGCGAAAAAATCGGACTACATGATCAACTAAGTTAAAAAAAAGGGAACGTACTGTCTTTCAAAACTAAGGCCATCAAACCAGTTCATGTACGTTGTTGTTGCCAAGGCTTAACTATACATCCAAGGAACTTGTGTACTCGTGTGTTTCATGATATTATTCAACTTTAGTCAAGTATATCCACGTCCAGGTTCATACTAACCACAAAAGCAACAACAACAACAAGAAAGAAAACATACAGTTGTATATTATACGTAGTTTAGTGCATGTTGAGAAAAAAGTGTAAGTGTAAGTGCAAGTGTAGTATATAACAGGGGTGGGTATGCGCAACAGATTCAAGGATCACATTTAACTATTTCGATGATATTAGGAGCAGCATCACGCTATTCCTCAGCGAATACTCGGAAGACTGGAATGCGTGCCGCACACTTTTAAGACCTTCCTTCAATTAAGATTAAATTTAAAGCGTTCACTCTAAACCAGTCAATACGTGAAGTCTTTTATTTTCAGAAATCCAGCTTGAATCAAAATTTGTGTGGACAAACGAATCACACTTTGAGATAAAAATGCTGGAAAATCTACCCGTAGGTATATGAGTGATAAGTTTTCCAGCTTGTTAAGATTTAAACTTGTGCCCCAATTAGACGGAATTCATTTTTCTTGCCTGTGCCTCTTTCTAGCTAGTAATGGATTATACACTAAAAATTTTTATACTGTATGATCAGGAAAAACAATGAACGGAACGATTTATTCATTGTACGCTTGTAATCCCCATTTCTTTGTATTGTTTCTCTTCAACTTAGCATTTTTATCTATATGCCTTTTTCGCGAAACTAGTTAATAATAATGATGACAACAACAATAACAGCAAGTTCTTTGTTGAGCATAAACGTGAACTCTTTTGTTATGGTTTGGTTTCGCTTTTACTGTTTTTTGAGTTTTTAACCTACAAATATATTGTTTTTATATGTTTCGCACACACATATACATTTGTACACGAGCACACCTTAAATTGATGACACACACACATACTGGACATTTCATTTCCATCCCTACCATATTATCCGTGTATGTAAACCTATGCAGGCAAGTAACATATTTTTTTTTTATTTATATTTTGCCTTAGTGGTGAGTATATATTAATTTTGTTGTACCATAACGAAGCCTCGGACAAGGTACTTTCTTGATCAGCTTCAAATTCCCGCGTCGAATTAGACATGTGCGTTCGCCTGTGTGCTTTTGGAATGCTCACCGTCGTAAATTGTGAGATATCAAACTGAAATTTTATACAAATACTTCTATGGTCCAGCCCGACTACACTACTTGGTCCAACAAAGTATGCTACGATTAATTTATTTCTATTAGTAAAGGAGAGGCACTGCTATGTAGAGTAGTTTAAGTTTAAGTTTAAGTTCAAGTTTATTGAGACTTTCTTATTACGAAACAGTTCAAAAGTAAAAAAACAAAAACAAATTAATAGCATAGGAGAGAAGAACTTAAAACCATCGTGTATTATTTTAATGGCAGAATATTTATTCAGCTTCGTGCTATTGACATAAGGCTCTAGAAAGAGTTACATTTATACATAAAGTTTAAAAGAGGAACGGAGTTACTCCTGGTCTCAACATAAGGAAATTGAACGACTAAATTAGGCTGTGGCTTAAATCTAAATATTATTTAAAAGGAAAAATTAATAATAATAAAATTTTTTACGTAAATTACAATAGTATGGTAGTGGTTAACCCCTTTGGGTATTGGGGTATGAATGTTTAAAAAAACATGGCACTAATGTTGACGAAGGAGTAAACAAATTTTGCCCTAAGGAGTATTTCGAATAAATCATTGAAATTCTAAAAGTAGTCCGATCGGGACCAAATTTGTCACAGTCAATTATTAAACCAAGTGATATTGCTTTAACGCTTTGTTAAAAAATATTGAAAATTGCAAATTTTCGACATATAAAGACCCATGTTATGTAAGGGAAAAGGTCCTAAACAATTTCCAACCTAAAACTATTATCCAAAGTGCACTCCCTTGGGTGGAGCATGGTTTTTAAGATGTTTTATCCGCACAAACCTTTGCCACAAGTGGTGTAGACAATTATTATGAAAAGTGCACATTTCTCGAGCATGCTTGCTTTTGTATAAATTTGCGTAGGTATTTAAAAAAAATGTTAGTGAAATTTATTATATCGGTTCATATCAGTCCCTTTTAAACTTGAAATTATTTTTGAATTGACCATGCCTCCTGTGAGGTTCCTTTGAATTTCACTTGGAATTTAATTTCGCATTACTCCCGAACCATATGATTTGCAGACCTAAAATTTAGTACAAACAATACTTAAAATAGAACAGATAAACATATGAGATAAATGAGTAAAGTTTTCCAGAATATTTTAAAAGACATATAATAGGGATCAGTAGTACGTTTTAGAAGTTTATTTGGAATATTTGACTTTGTAGATCTTAGATTTACTATAAATAATCCTTTTTTATGTCAGGGAAAAACCTGTGAAAATGGGTGTGATCAGGTGACGAAAATGGCAATGTTTATTCAAATACATTTGATATATTATTTCCTTATTATTTGGAGCAGTAATGCAGTGGTTTTCTATTTGGAGAAGCTTAATGACGGAGGGCACCCTAAATTGGTCATCCGCTTAATAAAAACTTTTCTACTTGTTTTGGTTAGTTTAACACTAAGTGGTTGCAAAACAACCGAAAAGCTAGACATGTCCTTATTTCGGATCAGATCAGTGTCCTTCATATAGCAATCACCAGTTTTTAACAAAAATAAAATTTGTGGAAGGATAAGTTGTGCTAACTGTGAGCTACCTATATAACTATGAATAACTAAGTGATGAAGGGTCTGACCAATTATAAAATTCTCCCTTGTTTTGGACTTTAAAGTTGGGGCGATATCAACCTGACCGTCCTTCTGTCTTTTCGACAAACTTTCATCATGTACGTTGAAGTCAATAGAAGTTGTTGGTTGAATTTTTGTGTATAAAAAATGTATTCATATGAGGATATAAAGCTTCTGTACAGAACGAGACCTTGGAATATAATTTTTACACTACGCGTATCAAAATAATATGCGTTTTGAATGTGTTTATATGGCAAGTACGCACAATAGTTATAAATAATCGTTACACTTGTGTTGTATGCATTTCAGCATATTTATAAACATATATATAGATGTATATATATTAGTCAGGGTCATCCTCGATAAATATCGTCGTTGCTATGTATTGAACATATTGATAAGCAGTCAGTTGTTTATCTTACGTATGTTGTTTCGTTCGACATGCATACAAAGCTCGGGATACATTATATTAAATAAATGAGCAATTCAGAGCGTCATTATTATTATCATTCTCTGGAAAAAACATACCTACGTGCATACTTCATATCCTTTCCATAATAATTAATAACAACTGTGTATATTTTGTATGGAGTTCTAACAAAGGTATGGATAGCATAGAACCATAGAACAAACAAGGTAAGATCGAATTAAAATCAAAATTAAAAAATCCTCAAGTACCAAAGAACGAATCATAACGATTTCATACATTCGGCCACATCACCTGAAGCATTTACCTGTTTACTTGTTTTGAGTTGTCATTGCGCATTTAATGAATTTTAATAAGTTTTCTTAATTGTTTTTTATTGTTCATTATGTACCCTGCACCACGGTGTCAAACGGTCTATTAAGTTTATATGGGTGTTTGTAACTCCCAAGCGTCAAATGTCACACCCATCACACCCATCACACCCTTCTTCAATTAAACCGATCGATTCAGAATTAAAATCTGAAAATTTTGTGAAGAAGTTTAATAGTAACTAATAAATGTGCCAAAATTTGGACCCGATCGCACCATTTTTGTAACGCCTTACTATATAATGATATTTCTTAAAATGACTTTTACGGTAATGCCTCAACTTTGTGCAACTAAATGGTGTAGGGTATTAAATGGTCGGCCTTGGCCGACATATAACATTTTCACTTGTTTTAGCCGTTCAGTTGTTGGCGCATATGTGAGAGAGTAGGATGTTTTTAACCACAAATTTTCTTATACATGTGTACGTAAATTTCTACAAAAATTTTACCATTTATTTTAAAAACCCGAACCGAAACCGCAAAATGTTATTATCTTACAGCTGTCGAAACGGAGCAAGCTTGTAATGTAAATATGAAACGAATGCGTGATAAAAAGTGAGTGCTCTCCGTATTAGAAAGAAGAAGCAGGTGCTTTGCACATTTTCTTTATTTATTCATTAAATTACAATACTTTTCGTTAATTTTAGAAAGTATCTGCATTATCATTTATCCACCTTTAGCCATTTTAACGTAAGTATGAAAATCGGATTTCATGTTGGACAGCTGACGGAGCGCTTGACGATATATTTGCATATTTTTGGCCATAAGGATTAATATGATAAAAATTTTATTTTATTGTTTGAAAAAATGGATTCGTAAATTTAAATATCAATAACTTTACGTTTTAAATTGTTAACTATAAATTAAAATGCAAGCGATTATCATTCAAAATCAAAGCCAAGTTTTCGAGACCAATTCAGTATAAGATTCAAAACATTTGTTGTCAAAACCTTTTACCACGAACCATACACAATTCCATAAAAAATTTTCGTAATTCTGTAGATAGCCCAAAATTTAAAAATTCGTATATATTCAAAGTGAAATTTTAAACGTGACTTATCACCATGAAATCTCTATTCTGTAAAAATTATACATTTGCTCAACTGAAGTTGAAATAAAAAGGTTCCATATATCATTATAATATATACATTTATTTATATACGAGACACATACAATAGACTGCCATAGTGCGTCAGTCAAGTGTGATTCCTTAGCACTTTTTATATGTAAATTGAGAAAGTTCCACTTCAACTTACCGTCATTTCGACATCTTTTCATGATATCACTGCGTCAAGAGAACTTTGCGTGTTGGTGCATTAATTAATTAGAAATTAATTGTTATAGAATTAATTGTAACGAAGGCGTTGAATAATTTCATTACGAACGATTTATGTAAAGCCATTCATCATTGTTGAAAATAATGCGTGTTTAATTGATTATTGGAGTCTATTGATCAATTTCAATTGTTCAAATACATACTTATTTGTAAATAGTTGGAAAACTTACCGGAGTTGAGATTGTTGCAAAATGGGTTTTTATTCTTATTATAGAGATAAGCAAACCTGATCATTTAATACCGAACAGCAACTGCAGTACGTACCGTAACATACACCGCACAATGTTCCTTTAATTTGTCATATACAAGTGACTTAAAGTGGATAGATTTTAAAAATTTGCTTTTTTTTCTAGAGGGAGAGCAGAGAACAAGTAAATTATAATCTACCAGAATAAAAGAATATTCAGAATGTTGGTTTTTTGCTTCATAAAGAGCCATTTCCGAAAATCCCCACTAGGGGAATGGTTTACCCAAATGTTGCGAACACGCCTTAATCAAGCACTTTACTGTATAGTTAGTCTCACAGTTAGTTCACAGTGCTTAATTAAATTGTTTTCTTATTACTTAAGGAAGTCAATAATAAAATGGTGTTCAATGTTCAATGTTTCGTTCCTGGTCCCCTAGATTCGGACTTGGATAAATCGTATGTAGGACAAACCAGAAGTTCTTTTTAAATGTTCAATGCAAATGATTAAATCTCACGTTTAAGGAGATGGGCAAAAAAATTTTATTGAATTTTTTAATAAAAACTCTTTGAAATGAGAACTGGTTTTAAATTACTCACATTCAAAGGGTCTCTTTCGTAACCCTATACACGTTTGCTTTCGTTATTGTTTTTGCCATTGTTGTTTATATATTGAATTCTGCTGCGGCTTGTGCAGTGATATGTTAATGGTCAAGGTCTAAGGAGCTCAGCTATAAAAAAAGTAAACAAACAACAGCAGAAACAGTATTGCAAAAGGTACAGAGGAAGGAGAGAACAATAAAAATCAAGCATGCATAAATACTTAAGTATTTTTTCACTTACATGCATTCGCTGATTGCAAGTTGATAAAGCAGAAATGAAAAATTACACAAGTACTAAGCCGTGGAGTACTATGTATTTTACAAAATTACTTCATCCGTCATCCAACGATTTTAGGAATACAATTCGAATAAATCAAGCTTCACAAAATTACATTTGAAAGTGAGGGTAGATCAAAAATATCCCACGGCAACCTCAACAATCTGATTGAAAGAATGCAAAATTAGTTTTTTATACTGAATACTATCTCCTACTTAAGCCTTTGATGCCTTGTTGCGGCACTTGGACTCAGCTAAGGAATCACATAATTTAGGCACAAGTCATTTGTCTACCAATTAATAATGCCTCTATAGTTCTCCTTAGAAAATTTGAACATTAACACCTGCATGAGTAATGGACATAAAATTATATTCAAAATATAATCCAACTTTGCTCTATATGAGCTAAATCCAGAAATAATATGTATTTACAGGTAAAAGAGGTATATCCGGGTGGGCCAAACCTTGAACGAAAAATTATTTCGTTTCTGCAAACCTTCTTAAGTTTTTGTTTGTGGGCGTATCCTCAAACAATTTTATACAGTTTCAATAATTTTGCCACGTTTAAAATCGATACCTCGATTTTTGGTACCGTAAGAACTACGTTCATACAGACATACGGCCTGATGTGCCTAAAACGGAAGAATTATATTCTATGTGTGTATAGTCTTTGAGGGGTCTCTGACGTATTTGGTATCTCCTCAACAAGGTAGGGTATCGAGCAATAATTTCAGACGTTTTTACTTTCTTATGTACTCACTTCTTCTTTTTATGTGCATGGGATGTGTGCGAATAAACATACACTAGTTGTTTTCAGTCTTTTCGTAGACTCATACTTTAAGTTATGTTAAGCGAAGTAAAGTTTTTGAAGAAACGTATTAAAGAAGTACTAGACACGAATTAGCTTAAAGGAGTAAAAAGTAAAAATATTCACAATAATTTTTAATATTTTATGTCAATGCCGTACTTTGTACGTATTTTGCTAAAATTGTTGGTGGTTATATATATAGAAGCAGTACAGCTTAAACGAGCTATCGCACAACGGTTTACTTTAAAGTCCATAAAACGTCGAACATAAAACAATTTTTATGGCGAACATAAAAAGTTCGCAAGGGTATGGCTGTTATTGCTTCTCACCTACAATACATGTGTATGCGTTCCACAGGAAATGAAATATAAAAACTCTGACCCATTTCAAAGTTGTAAAAGAATCCCATAAAATAAGTTTTACATATTATTTATGTCCTTACAGAAATTTACTCATAAAAATTCGTTTAGCGCAGAATTTACCTCTTTTGATTATTTGAAACATTAACATCTCGTACACAAGATTTTGCTTTTTATTTGTTTTTTAATAATAAAATCAACTGGGTGCAAATGCACCATCCTACTACTCCATTGAAATCACTTTTTGTAACGTTATGCGATAGTGTTTTCTTCTTTTTATTTTTTAATGTGCTACATAACTGTGAAATAAATGAGAGCAGTTATAATGTATATGTAAGACCAGCGGCTTTATATCATTTTACTATGCACTACAACCCCTAAATGTGCGTTTTCAATTGTTTATATGTCGCATTTCAGAAAATTCTATTTGCCCAAGTCAATATGACATACGTATATATATATATATATTATATAGTAACAAGTCCATTTTTCAAAAATTATCAGGAAAATAGATTTACGGATTCAACTCTGAAAAATCTCAGTTTTGCAACGTTTCTTCAGGTGTAAATGAAGAATAAATGATTGTTACTAATCCTAGGGACCTACTTTGGTTGATGAAAGAGAAAAAATATAAATGACACAAACAAGTATAAAGTTATGTCATCTGATATATTTGGTGCCAATATTTGTCTCATTTATAGAAAGTTTTTATCACTCAAATTTTCAATAAACATAAAGTTTTAAATCGATGTCTAAATTTTGCGATAGAGACTTAGCTAATTTAAGATCAAGAATATAAGAAAATACTAGAAAGCTTTTTTTAGTCAGAATAGTCAGAATACTCTCGTCCTTTGACTTAGGCCAATCTGGTACACTCCCATATTCATACTTGGGCGTGCAAACCGTATGTGAGACGCGTTACTGTGCAGGGTATAAAACTGTATAACATGAACGGGCGTACGTACCACTACTGCTTATACGCATGCCTAAAACTATGCTTTATTACACATATTCACTCTAATATAACCTCGTTGCTTTTTAGCCAATACTGAAATGAAAATTAACATTTTCAATAAACGTTGTGTTGCCTATTCATAAAAAATAAATAATATAAGAATTGGCCAATATATGTAAGATGCTCTTATGCTCTGTCCACTAAAAATCGCATTCGTTAAAATGCTTATGTTATCATTGAATTATAAAATAAAAGTACGCCTTTTAGTTGTTGGTTACATAAGATGGATAAAAATGTTTAAGAGTGAAAGATAGTTTACTGTTATTGATAAATCGTTCAAATGCAAAAATTTATTCCCTGTACATCAAGATCACAGTTTTTATATAAAATGATAAATGAGAGGTATTTTAGTACCGTTTGATAATTGGTATGTAGAAGGCAGCGTGGCCGAGTGGTCTAAGGCGCTGGTTTTAGGCACCAGTCAGAAATGGCGTGGGTTCGAATCCCACCGCTGTCAAGTTTTTTTCTCATATTTTACATTGTTTTTCTCTATGTAAGATTAAATTGAAATGAGAAATATTGTACCACAACACAACATTTATATAAATATACAATACTTGCAAATCTATATATAAAGAATCACTTACAGAAATGTTACATTGAATTATGGATGCGAACATTACCTTCAAAGTTGGTTAGTGTGAACGTTTATCGACCCATATATTGGTTTTGAGTTTAGTGAAATAAGAATAAAATACAACTTTGACATAATATTTTAATAGGCAGCGTGGCCGAGCGGTCTAAGGCGCTGGTTTTAGGCACCAGTCAGAAATGGCGTGGGTTCGAATCCCACCGCTGTCATTTGTCGGAGCTTTTTATTAATTTCCCACCCTTGTGTCTTTTAGTGTCTGTTGTTTTTACGTTTCATTTTATTGCTACAGTTTTTCACCATTTAAATTTTTCTACCAAATCGACTCTTTTGCTAATTTAAACAAACCTTCATTATCTGTTAATGACATTTATGTTTTTAATAAATGAGCTTGAATTCAACATAATTGCTACCGAGGTGAATTTCAAATTCATTTCAAATGCCAATAAAATAAAATGTTATAGTGCTTAACAAGTAAGAAAACTAAATTTGGCTTGGCCCAAATTTCAAATAACCTCCACATCCACAGCGGTGGGCGTGGTATATATATATTGCTTGCAAGTCTACTTTTGTGGTGAATATGTTATTTTATAAATTGTGGGTGTGTCTGTTATTCGACCAGGTCCAATTTAAGCACATCGATGGATGGAATATCTATATATAAGTAGATATAAAGTTTTTTGTCGATTGTTGGCGCTTCTGTTAACCTGTTGTGTAATGAGATACTTATGCCAAATTTAGGTCAACTTTTGTCGATTATGGGCGTGGCTCTTCACCAATTTTATCAATTTTAAATAGCTACCTGCGCGTAAAAACTTAAAATGCCTGTACAAAATTTCAGCTCAATATTTACGCCAGGAGATAGTCAACAACAGACGGACACACGTACATACATATCTATATCGACTCAGTTTTTGACACTAATTAAGAATATATATATAGAGTCTCTAGCGCCTCCTTCTGGGTCTTGCAAACGGTTCTTCCGATTCTGTGGGATCTCTGCAGTATATTTCTAAGTGTTGCAAACGCTTTAACTAAATAAGTTCACCCCTGACCTTTAAGGTGGTGTTTTATACACATGCACACATATAAAAAAACATTGTGGTATTAAGCGGGTTCCTGATGATCTCGTTAAATAGCTAAAAGCCATAAACGTGTCGTAAGCTTCAAGCGGTGATAATTGCTGAACTAAAAGTCTCTTGTTTTAACTTTGTATATTCGCAACGTTATTGACGAGAATATACTGAGTTTGTTGTTCTGTTTCGACCGCCATATATCCTCCTTCATCATCATTTAAGTTTCATTAGTGTGTCTCATGTTTGTTATTGGAATTCTTATGAAATTCTGCGCACATTTTATTAGTTGTAATATGTTGCCATTCTCCAAGATTAATACAAAATATTCTCAGCTTATAAATGGTGCATATGTGAAGAGTGTTCAAGATTCGACCTATTTTAAATATGACTTTATTACATGCTTATGAATTGGCTTTGGTTTCATTCGTAAAGCGCAGGAAATTAAAAGTTCGTCCCTTTTAAGTGTAAGGGTGTGTATTGTAATTTTTCCTTGATTGAACGAAGGACTCAATAATTAGGTGAAACTCTACGCTTACATAATTCTTATAATGTCGCAATTGCTGGTTGGGCATGGTTACCCCTTTTGTTGTTTTTGCATAAATAGGCAATTACTGCTAAGAATGCTAAGAATATCAAATGCCTGCTTGCGTTGTATAATGATTTATGGACAATCACCAACGGTTTTTACTGGTTTGACTTTAAATGTTTTTATGGATTGCCTATAATTGTGTGTTACATGAAACCTATTGTACATTATTTGTACAACATAATAAGCAACGCACACACCCAAAAACTTTCTTCTTCAAAATTCTACGTTTTCTACAAAACGATTGAAAATAGTTGAAAAGACCTTTTAAAAAACGTTTACAATATATTCTTTAATTAGAAAACTCTGTAAATTGAATTGATTTTAAAAAAGTTTGAACGTAATGTGCAGTAGACATGATTGATTTCTGAATGTAACATATCTGGTACCAAGAGCAACAATTATTTTTAATTTATTGCAATTGGCTAAAAATAGACACTAAACACATAAACTATTTCAATAATATGATATGACGCCGTGTCAACCTGTCAATAATGTCACAACTACTTCGTGATCTTAAATGCAAAGTTTGCGTATTGTAATTAGAGCAGTAGATCGTACAAGCAATGTTGTATATCATAATAATTGAATGCAAACGAAGCAATGACTCACAGCAGAGATAACTTTCAGTCCCGAGGTATTCCCCAACCACATGCAATACGATATTGTAACAAAGAAATGTGGAAAGTTTCATTGTTCGATTTATACACTAATATTAATAGTTAACGTTTATTACAATGTGTACAGCGGGTACTATAATTTTACACTAGGGATAAATGTGTATGCAAAACAGATTACATTTTCAAATTATTCTAATTCTCTTAACATCTGTCACCTGGAGACCTGGAGGCACTCTACTAAAACGAGCTTCCAACAAAACTTGGAATCGATTTAACGTCTAAAAGTCTGTCTGTGGTAAACATCTTACCAGTTGAAAACATTGAGATTAGCAAATGAAAATGTTATACTCGACCATTACCCTACACCACTTAGTCTCAATATTGTTTAGTTTATCAGTATACGCAGGTAGTTGCCACATAGTAGTCTTTTCGTTAAAGAGCCATTATGTGAAAAGTAGTCCATTCGGGTGCAAATTTTGCACTGTTAGTTATTAACCTAAAACTATCTTTCACTAAATGTTGTGAAAAAAGTTTTTCTTATTTAGAATAAGTGGATTATATGGAAAAGGGGTTTTAAAATATTTCAATCCAAACCACATTCAATAACGCAAAGCTTCGAACAAAATTTCTTCGAAATATTTTAGGAACAAGGACATACAACAGATGGACGGACGGATATCTTAATCAATTAGAATGTGATTCTGAATAACCCGTTGTACTTGAAGATGGGTGTGGCATTTGCCATTTAGGAGTTACAAACACACCCTACACCTAACATATGATGTAGGGTATAAAACTTGCCCATATACGCCACTTTCTAGGTGGCAAATGGTATGATAAATTAGTATATCGCCAGGTTATAAGGAAAGTGAAAGAAAAACTTGAATGCGTATGAATTTTTTCACACACAGTTGCAACAAATGATGACAAAAAGAAGATTCAGATTTAATAAAATTTGAATCGACTTCTCAGAAGCAAGAACAAACTAATTAGCGAATTAATATGTGTATTGACCACAACATCTCGACATGATTTACTTACACTTAGTGCTTAAACTGAACCGTTGCGTAAACGCCACTCTGTGGTACGTTCTATAAGGTATAAAAGTCTTCAGATTTCTCTGCACAAATTTCAGTTTAACTTAAACACTCAAGGGGATTACAAAAGCGAACGGATAACGCACTTAACGCCCGCTTACAAATACAATGCAATCGTGTTGTTTATGTATAAGTGGAAAAATAAAAATTGTATTAATCAAATCGATTATTTATGAACTAGGAAGTGTTTTGGTGTTAACATGAATGTCATTTTATCAGTTTTGCTTCTGGTAGCGACTGGCAATAGTCAACGTTCAGTGTCGAG
Organism: Ornithomya fringillina; assembly: GCA_963978525.1. Classification (NCBI taxonomy): domain Eukaryota; kingdom Metazoa; phylum Arthropoda; class Insecta; order Diptera; family Hippoboscidae; genus Ornithomya; species Ornithomya fringillina. The sequence goes on from OZ021691.1 coordinate 24,789,635, forward strand.
AAATTGTAAGTAAACTATTAATTTACTTTTCTCTCTTTACTTGCCCTAACTAATGTAACTCGCTGACGACAAGTGAATCAGTAGTGAACTATTAAATTTGAATTATTGCCGATTTATAACCATTTGAAATGAAAATAAAAATATTTAATCGGTTGCTTTATGCAAATAAAGACAAGGGACAAATTAAAAATATAAAAACCACAAAAACTTACTCTGGTTCAGAAATATAATTATGGACACAAAGCGAAATGCATTTTGTTAAGTTTATAGCCGCGTTGTGCAAAGTCTTCTGCCATAATGCAGTTCATGAATGATTCATATGGAATCGCAGCACACAATTATATGGAATAATTAAAACGGAGAAGTTCTTTCAGTTAAATGTATTTCACCAGTAACAATGACACACTCACAATTAAAATTCAAATTTTATTGGTAAGAAATTGTTAATGGTAAAAATATAAACAGAGAATCCGTTAGAGATTTATATCTTGTTGTTGTTATTGTTGTTGTTGTAAAGTTGTGCATATATGTGTGTATGGGTGTATTATAAATGGGTTCATAAATAAATGAATGCGCCTTTGTTCTGCCTTTGTTCACAGTTGTGCAAACGTCAAAACGTGATAACGGAAATCGGCGTTGCGTTAATCCAAATGGACGCAGTGGTGCATGTGTCCAAATATGGAATTGTCAAGTTTTAACAAACAGTACCCGTGAATTTATAGAAGCTTCTAATTGTGGCGGTGGTTTTGGTCGAACACCGTTTGTTTGTTGCTCTAGTGATACGGGTTTTATACAAACGCGCAATTCCTTAAATGAAATCTTTACGGATGCAAGGCAAGAGTCTGTAGAAGCTAATTCCCATCAAAGCGATAGGTTGCCTCAAAGAAACCTTCCTCCAAGCAATACTTCAATACACGTAAAAGCAACCAATTTATTACCGAAACCACCAACATGTGGTGGAGAATTTATCGATAGCCGTATATATGGAGGAAAGGATGCTGATATCTATGAATTTCCGTGGATGGCATTTTTAGAATACTCCAAGGCCGGTAAGTCAATGACATAGGAATATATCATGTATGCATAAAAAACGCATTTACACGTACACATGAAACCAAGTGCTGCCAGCAAATAAAAAGATGGTTCAGACCAAACCTTTGGAGAAAACATGTCAATTTTCAACTTTCAATCTTTTACACGTTATGAGTAATCTGCCACATCTTCATGAATTCACTTCAATTCAATCGAAATGTAAATTTGTGCAACCAGGAAAATGTCCTGGTAATGGTGCCTTTTGCAAAAAGAACAAGTAAGAAATTTGGCTTAAACCAAATCTTAAATACCCTCTACGTCTATAATAGTGGGTGTGGCAGGTATACGATTACGCCCTCTAATAGGGCGTATGAGCTTGAAAGTCGAGTCTTACGCGAAGTATAGTTTTTCGTTAATTGTGGGTTTGTCCGCTATCTGATCAAGTCCATTTTTGACACATCGATGGATGGGATAATTATAAATGTATGTACCAAATTTTAAGTTCATGGGTCAACTTTTGTGGCATATATATAGATTTTTTTTCGATTGTAGGCGGGAATTTTGATCGATTTTACCCATTTTAAATAACGATCTACTTGCAAACAAAATTTCAGTTCAATATCTCAAAATTTACGCCCGTGAGAATGCTAACAACAGACGGACATGCGGACATACATTTCTAAATCGACTCAGTTTTTGATGCTGATCAAGAATATATCACTAAGGTGGAGAGTATAAAAACTGCTTTGTTAATTTCAACGGCGTTCTTTATAATAATAATAATTGTTTATACTGTCAATACACTTTTACCGTTATTGTTTTTGAGTACAAAGGCATCACACGTTCCACTACCGGAACATTTCACTTACTTTACTAGGGAGAGTTCTTTCTTAAATTAATTATGAAATTCATTTAACTTTACGCACATTGTGTACCTGCAGATTCCAATAAAGAAGCTATTTGTGCAGGATCTCTTATAAATTCTAATTATGTACTAACTGCTGCTCATTGCGTACTGGGGGAGGTGGTCAAAGTGAAGGGCGAATTGTAAGTTCAGCTACATAAAGTACACACATAAGCATTAATATAAAATAAAATCTTTCTTATAGAGTTGCAGCTCGTTTAGGAGTTTATGATTATTCCAATCTGTTACAGTCTTCGGAAAGGCTACGAGTAGTGGAGAAGATGGTGCATGAAGATTATAAAATAGGAAAAACACCTATAAACGATGTAGCTCTTCTTAGACTGGAGATAAAAATCCTCTACTCAAAGACCATAAGGCCTATATGCTTACCTTCAGTTTTAACGCCTTATACACTGAAACCCAACATCGAATTAACTGTAGTGGGATGGGGTGCTACCGAGCGAAGTTCAAGCAGTAGTGTTAAAAAAAAAGTGAATGTTCCTCTTGTGGATCAAAAGTATTGTTATCAACAATTTGCTAAAGCCGGTATAAGTATTCAATCCTCGCATTTATGTGCGGGCGGGGTGTCGAACAAGGATAGTTGTCGCGGTGACTCCGGTGCCCCTTTAATGCACTATCGCAACGGTGTTTGGGTGTTGGAGGGTATTGTGTCGTTTGGACGACGTTGTGGTTACAAAGATTGGCCAGGAGTATATACACGAATCAACAGTTACTTTGAATGGATAATGAAAAAATTGAGACCTTAAAATAATAAAAAAAAAATACAAAATTAAATAATAAGAAGTAAGAAGGCTAAGTCTGGCTTAGGCCAAATCTTAAATACACATCCACATCCATAATAGTGGGCGTGGTCAATATATATATATACACATATAGCTTGCAAGTCTAGTTTTATGGTGAGTCTGATTTTTTGTAAATTGTAGGCGTGTCCGTAATTCGACCACGTCCATTTTTGGCGCGTCTAAGAACAAATTATTAATAGGTAAACATACCAAGTTTCAAGTTCATAGGCCGTGTTTTGTTGCAGATAAATAGACTTTTGTTGATTTTGGGCGTGGCTTTTGACCAATTTTGCCCATTTTATATATACATCTCAAAATTTACGACCGCGAGAATGCCAACAACAGACGGACACACGGACACACATGTCTAAATCGACTCAGTTTTCGACGCTGATCAAGAATATATTTTGCAGGGTCTCTGACCTCCTTTTAGGTGTTGCAAACAGAAGGACAATCTCATTATCCTTATCACTAAGATGGAGGTGTGACGAATTCTATCCTTTGTTTTTATATCCATTATATATTATATAAAGTTTACTTTGTCAGAAGTATTAATTTTTGTTTAAATGTAATTATTCAGTTTTAGTAATTTGAGTAAACAGTATTTTTTATAATTATTTAAAATTAAAAATTAATAGCAAGTGCACTCAAACAAAAAATAAATATTTTTACATTATAAATCGCTTTTGATTGTTTTTATGACTCACGAACGGTGCTAACTTACAAAGCTCTAACACATTCCAGTTGGTACGTTGCATAATAATAAAATATACCAGTTTAGTTGCTTTAAAATGTAAACGACCGTTAGGTGCAGAGCTGGAGCGATATGACAACAATTGTGATATTATCTTGGCACTGCATCAAGAAAGAGCAGCACGCTTACGAATATCTTAAATATGTTGCTGTATTGTTGTGTTGTTTTGGTCATTGCCTTACTCGGCTTTTCGAATTCATTCATAAATTTGCACTTGTATGCCTAATAATATTTATATGCACTTTAAATTACAATTGGTGCAACGTTTTATATTCTATTTTGTTTTACCCTTACATTGATAATGATATCGATTAAATGCGTTCTTTTAATTTTCTGTTTGAGAATATTTTCTCCACTAACAGTGAGGGAAAGTTATCTCTCCTCATCTATAAAATATAAAATTCCCAATCAATTGGAATCCGAATCCTAAGTTGTGCTATGGTAAGCGAATGTAACGCATATTTAAAAAAAAGGCGTTATATATCGGCCGGAAGGACATGATTCAATCAATTCAGATTTGCCACTTAAGAGGTTCAAGTATAAATATTTATTGTATAAGTAAAGAGGGCTATGCAGAGAAAGGAACACACACATCTGTTTAGTTTTTATGTTTATCAAATAAACGCATACGATTCACATTAACAACACAATAAACTTAATACATTAACATGGGGCGTAATACAAAGTTGACGTTATTTATGTAAATCAAATTCAAACTAAGTGAACGAACGTGCACTCGGATTTATTTTAGGTCAAATTCGTATCTATTGTATATTTTTCTCATGTCATAATCGTTTAAACTTTCTACGAGTTTCGTGCTTGACAGAAACGACTGAATGTATGTGTATGGATTCTTTTATGAACATAACCTACATCATTACAATAATAACTCTCGATTTTTAATAAAACTGAGTGACTTGAACTCTCTCTGCATTATAAGATGTACGAGTTGTGAAATTATGTACCTAAAGAAAATGCCACTAAGCACTCCAACCCATACGCATTTATTCTTTAAGGGTCACATACCACTCAACATATAAACTTTTACTTTTGGTCTAACTAATGCAATAAGAACTCTCCACTTTTTACTTACATATTTATACCTTCTACAAAGTTATAAGTGCCCGTTCACTGGTGAAAAGATGTTATACTCAAAAGTGCAGTCGGGTTTAAAATTTAAACAATGTTAAATTTTGAAGTGATTCCTCGTTTATTGAACGTATACGAACGAAATTATAATGTAATGTCATTTTTTCGTTGATTGATTGAAGGTTGAACAGTTTTGTGAATTTCATAGCCTCAAGTCTTGATACTATTGCAAACCCTACATGATACGGCATGCCATGGTGAACCCCTGAAAAGAAAGACAATTTAAAAACGAACATAGAACCCCACATGTTTCCACATAGTGGAATGTGTGTGTGTGTGGATGTGGATTTATAAATAAATTGAAACAGAATTATTATTTAAATGAGACCACATACCCACGATTTTCTTTTTAGCATTTCGCCCATACAAACTCATTATTTCAATATTACAATAACAAAAATAATTTCAGAGTTTATGGATTTCATTGTGAAACAATACAAGCGATGTAAATGGTAACAGTTGTGCATACATTCAACAAAATAAAAACTTTTAAGGATTTTAATTGTTTTCACAATGAACAGCATCCATACACCACATACAGCATACATTTGAATAGAAATCTCACGACCATAAAAAGAGAATACGTGCATGAAATTTGGTAGGCTGGCGTTGAAGAGAGGCGAAGGTGGATAATATCCGCTCAAAATCTAACATTATCTACATCTATAAACATATACGTTTACGATCTTTCGCTTTCACTTCAAGCAGGCGCTGCAAATTTCCATCCATTTTCCATCTTATGATCCGATGTTATACCCATCACACACATCAATTATATTTATGTACAATTTAGTAATCTTTGAGTGACATTCATTTAGTGTTTAGGCTAGTTATGAAACGAAACGTATTATGCAAGAGAGTATGTACAGGATGTTCTTGATTGCTTCTCATTTTGCATGGTATTTTCATAATATAATGAAAGAAAGAAATTTCATTTCGGCAATTAATTTACTTATTCGCAAGCAACATCTATTCAACCATGACATGGTTTTGCTCTCTATAAAGGCATGGTGCGAGTATTAACTTATTATTACAAAAAGCAAAAACGTAAAAACAAAACAAAAATTGATATCATCATGAGGATTATGATGGCATGTCATGGTGATGGCCAGCTGAGTACACGAGGCAGTTCTTACCCACCTTGACTATATTTTCTTATGTACTCATGTGCAGATGTACCCAACAAACCACACCACTTCAATGCGAATGCGATGTTACGAATCACGAAACATGAAAAGTTTCGGTATAAGCGAAATACACCAAGTATTCATAAATGATAGATTTCTACTTGATACTTATTATATCGATTATAATGCATGCCATTCAAGGCGGAAGAAATTGTTTTTTAAACGACCAAGACAATATATCATAATGCTGTCTGGCGGTATGCTGGGTAGACTTGCTTGCTTGAACTGTTGTTGTTCGTATATAGGTTATATTTATATACATACATGTGCATAGTTTACTGTCAAGTTCTGAGTTTGCTTTCTTTAATTCATTATCTAGTGTATGCGTATGTTTTTGCAGTTATTTTCGCTATTAAGGGTGGTGCTATGTGGAGAAGATAGCAGAGGCCACCAAGAGTGACAGTCGTTTTCCTCTCCCCCGGTAGAGATTTCTTCAATTTATTGCCTTTCATTTTCCTACTAAATTTTCGCAAATTGCGAAATAAATAAATTCTTTCTACATAAGTGCGCACCAGTCCTGACAATTGACGTAAAGTGTTTTTGTCTAGCGAAGGGTGATTTGAACTACCACTCTGCGATGGTAGTATTTTTCTATTACTTTAGTGATACCATTCTGTTTTGTTTAGAATTGTTAGCCTTTTTCTTTGTCTATCATAATAGTTGTAATCCTTACTTTAATTTGGAATTTGGTCTTGGAACTCTATTTTTATGGTACAAAATTTTGAACATTCTTCTATAGTATGATTTATAGGCCGTGCTAGTTGGTTTCGCATTTTCAATATTATTATAGTCGGTCAAGCCCGGCCATCAAATACCCTGCACCACTTAATGTATTATTCAATTTAATTTTTTTTCCTTGATGAATGAAAAATTTCTTTTTTTATACTCACTTGTATTTTCAAAAATTTCAAAGAGATAAAAATGTTACAAAATTTTTTTATTTTTTGTTTGTTTATGATATCAAACCAAAAAATTTTATGTGGGGAGGGGTTCTAATAGGGTTCCCCTTTGGGCCAATACATGTTCTTGTAGCAAATTTCATCGAAATATCTGAAAAAATACGAATTGTAGCTTGCACAGTAATTTACATGGACAGACAGGCGGACAGATGGACATGGTTAAATCGATTCAGATTTTATTTCTGAATCGATCGGTATAATTGAAGGTGGGTGTGGCATTTGCCGCTTAGGGGTTACAAACATCCACACAAACTTAAAATACCCTTTGCCACAAGTGGTGTAGAGTAGCAAAATTCGCGATTTCCTCATATCAAGTCCTTTGCTTTTCAATAAGTAAACCAAGTTAAAGAAAATGTTCTATTTTATGCACAAGAATGTGATCATAACACTTCCAAATTTATAACGAGCGCTGAGATTTCTTAAAGTACCTACGAACACAAAAACAACTGAAAGTCCTCATTTTCCTTTCGATTATGTGGTATTTATGTTCATTCATATGTTAATGTGCTGCCAGACGTATTGCGTGTTACCTTTTACTTTAAAATCGATGCGCAATAAGTTTGAGTACATTTTCTTTATTGGGCACCACCTTGTTTTTTAACAATTGAAAATTTCTTTTCTTCATTCTAGTGCAATTATTCTTCTTTTTTATTGAGTATTGTGTGAGCTACAGAGTGGATAAATTGCGCGCGAGGGATAAAAGTTATAAACTCACTTGTTTATGAAGTTGTGATTGTGATATCAAATCTATCCACAGCAATAAAGTGCAGAGCCTGTCAAACGTCTTGTCTCGTTTCCATAATGCAAAGGACAATTTTAAATAATTTATTTGTTTGAAGGTTTAAATCTACTTCAATGCATGTTACGCAATTTTCATCACATCCCATTGTTCACATCCACACATCACATAGAAAATACAATCACAAGTGAGGTTCTTTTGTCATCTTGTAAGGTATGTAAGCGAGCGTGAAATATGTTGCATACTGAACGTAAAGGGGCCTTAACACCGATGAAAGTTTATTCAATGCTGTAGTGGTAAATACATACATCCCTTTTAATCGACTGGTGTTTCTTCAGTTTCTTTTATAGGTACATAGGTGTACTTTCTCCATCATATATTTTTATAGTGTATACACGTAGTGGGAATACACTCCCAACCATCACTTTGATATGAATTATTTGCAACGTCCAGAAAGAGGTGTATTCTGAATCAGCATCGAATACCAACTACAACAACCACGCCTTAATAATTTTTTAATTATTCCATTAATATAGGATGCACTGTATAAGTAAGCGTGCATGTATTTGAAAGGCAGCGAAGAAATCGTTTTCCAAACAATAGTAGAAATGGAAATGGATAAAATTTCAACTTGTTTACAAAAACAAAAAACGTATATACACACGCTGGTAAGCACAGTTTATGCCTGAATGAAACTGATCCATGGGGAACTAAAGAAAACATTGATGCGTTTAAGTTTTATACCCGGTATAATGGGTGTCCATTGTAGTATGCATTGATGTATTTTGATTTAGTGGTTGCTGTTAACATTCCATCATCACTACATCAAATTATAATAATCATAACAATATCAAAAAACACAACTCACTAAATCATCGGACAAGAAGAAAAAATGGAAACCGAGAGAAACAAGATACCCACAGAAGGAGATTTTAATTTAGCGCTCAATGCACAAAATGTACATGGTTTTCTTAAGAGGCTGCAAGCAATTCACGCAAAACAACTAAGGGTGAGTTATTTAATAAAATGAATGAATGGTTTTTCGGGACAATTATTCAGTTAGAGCGTATAAGGCATCAGTCAATAATAATGAGTTTGCTTAGTATTTGAGCGTGTGTCCGTTTAGTGGATAATCTCTGGAAAGAATTAATATAAAAGTGACTACGATTGTGTGCCTTTCTTTAATCGTTAATCAATGAACTCTAATCATTCCAACGTATATGATGTATGCATGTCTTGCTTGTTTTGCACATTCCTTCGTAATTTTTTCGTCTTCACCTTATGTTATACCCTAAGAAATCTATTGTTAGACTTTTTTTTAATGAACAAATCAATGTGCTTGTAGTTCTAGTAGATTAGATAACGATAAAGTTCCATGAGCCCTTTTTTGTTTATTACGGTATTGATTGCTATTCATGTGTTGTCTAATTTTTATAGATTTTCTGGTTGCGTAAATTGTATACGATGTAAGTTTATCAATAATGTTAAAGTGATAATTAAAAGAAATTTTATTTGAAACTAACTGTTTCACATTCTCCACTTGCACGCCAGTCCTTTTTTACAAAGGGAGCAGAATGGAGAATTAGTCATGTAGTCTAGGAGAGTGGCTAAAAAATATCTTATTTTTATATGACTATAGATGTTTTCTCAACCAATTGCTCATTAAAATTGATGTATGGATTGAGTTGGTTTTCTATGTTAATAATACTTCCATGAAAAACCTTGGACATTTTCTTGAATAACTCTAATTTTTGTAGGCAAAATAAGATTAATAGAAATTGGTTAGGAAACGTGGAAGGAATTAAGGTAAAACGTCTTTTTTCCAAATCGATTAAACTCTATTATGACATTTTAGAAAATTTTATCGCAGGGGATTTTCAAGTTCTGTAATTGTTGCAAAATAACAACATCATCCATTGGCAATTAAAACATACATTTCTTGTAAATGCGATGGCTGACAGTATTTTCCATTTGTGAGATTTAATGCATTCGTTTACAAGTAAAGTTCTTGTTAATAATTGATTTTCAAGAAACATTTTTCTAACGTCATCAAAATAATCCACTTATAGAATTTTTATTTATACGAAATGGGTTTTTAATGCCCCAATATTGCTTCAAATTAACATTTTTAGCAATATAATCGGCTGTTCAAAATGTTGGGAAACTTTGAATAAGATAAAATAAATGGAAGGCCTAGGGCTATATGCGTACTTCAACACAATTATTGAATGAATGAATTTCAGGTTTGTGCCAACATCTCTCCGATGTTATGATTGATGCTAAAGGCTTTCAGTCTTTAATAATTCCTAGTTTTGTTGCTTTATATGGAATTTGTTTGGGTACGGATTGTAATTCTTAAATAGTTCGCATTAAATTGGTCGCTTGGTCAGGCGTACGTTTTATACTTTAATTAAACTTACAAAAAAATTTAAACACTTCTCGTTGAATTCTAGAATCGTGCTATCTTTCAAAGAATAGTAAGAAACTGTTTAAAAATTTTAACTGAAAAACTGAAACCATAAAGTAAACATGTATGTGAGGAGATCAAATCGGTCTAGGCACGCCCATTTTTGAAAAATTTATCAAAGTGGTAAATCCCGCTCAAATACATAACATAACGGCGGTCAACCACCTAATTTATTTTGTAGATGCGTACCAGAAATGAACCTGACCAACTGGAAGTACAAAAATATGTGCATGGGAACTCCATTAAACTTAGATTTGATCGGTATGAATACATATATTGTAGTGTACAGGATTTTCCAAGTTTGTTACTCCTTATTTTTCTTAATATATTGCAGATTATTTTTTTGGATTCGCTAAAATATGGGGAATTGAATGACAATTGAAAAATCTGTGGCATTACTGAAATCTAAGTAAAGTCTTAAAGTACTTAATCATCTTCACGTCTTGGTTGAAGTGGCAGACAAAAGAGGCATACAAGATAACAATTTCAAATATTCAAAAAAAATTGGAAAGATTCACTTTTAGAATTAGAGATCATAGTGAAGGTGAAGCAGGTAAAGGACTCGTACGTGTTTCGTCAATTTTTCAACGGGATTTATTGAAACAACATGAAAATGAATATCTGTCAACAAGCGCCATACAAATAGACAAACAACAACAAAGTGGCAACAGTTTGAGGATTACAAGCCGTTGACTGGATGATTTTTAAAAGAAAAAGAAAAACATTCTAGTGGTTCAATTGATGTGGTCTAATGGGTGAAGTCGACCATAAGTCAGTATTTAATTTTTATGCAACAAAACAAGGAGCAAGGAACGAAATTTCCACTTTATACCACAATACTCCCTCTAGAAATAATTCAAAAGCCCAAATTTCAGCACGACATCTCCATTTTTGCAAAACTCAGTATTTCGGAGGGAGATATCTAGATTGTCTCAGATTTCGATACTCATCAAAATCCTTTTGTAGCTGATCTGAAACCTCCTTCAAGTAGTTGGACTCGGTGCACCCTCATTATGAAAATCGTAAAATAAAAACTACTGAAAATACATCCCTGGTGATAATCGCGGCAATTTAAGGTATAAAAATCAAAGTAAAATAATTGGCGTCATTTCACTACAAAAGTCACATATACAGACTTATAGGCATACACACCACATATTTAGTATAGATAGACACAAATAGGAGGGAGAACTGAGGCCCCCATACTCAACGGTACGTTTTCCACCTCGAAATTGGTATCATAAATCACAGTGTAATGTATGACATCAAAAGCACACTTGTGATGTTCAATTTATGCAAAAATCCATTCAAGGGATCATATTTGTTGTTGTGCTTTTTAAAGCATATTTTTTATTTAACAATACACTCACGTGTGCGTAACTACATAGAATGACATTTAAATCATCACTCAACTTAATATAAAAAGAAAATTAAGGTGATATTTATATTTTGCAACCTACAAAATTTGTTAATGAATCAGTTGGCCTGAATATGTAAAAATTTCCTTAGGCACGGTAACGTGTTTCTTCTTCATTTGAGAATGCATTTTGATAAAAATATCGAAGAACAATTACATTTCAGCGTAGCAATTAATCCGTACTTCACATTTTCGATACAATGGTGCTCAAGTAACAGACGAACATTTACGTTAATTTTGTAGCGTAAGTTGTGTGACTCTTATGTATTTTCATCAAGAGTTTTCCGTTTTGAATAGGACACCATTTATGTATATTAAAAGTTTCACTTTAATATCCCCTTTCCAGATAATATGAAAAACACTCCAAAGCTTTTTATGAGTATGTTTGATTTATGTATTTTATACAATGTGTGTACAATGTGTACTATGACGTAGCTTTAACTACATTAATTTTTCTAGGTTACAACCATAAAACCATAATTATACCCTGCTACAAGTGGTAGCACAAGGTATATTAAGTTTGTGCGGATGTTTGTAACTTTTCAACAGTAGTTTCAGAATTGAAATCTGACTATTTTTAGAAGCCCTTCTTATATAATGATATTTCAAGAAAAGACTTATATGGCAAAGTCTCACAATGTGGTTTCAGAGATTGCCAATTCCTGTGAAGGGAATCGTGGAATCGACTGATTTGGCTAATTTTAAATCTGCAATATTTTCGGCAGTTCTACAGACGAGATAATCGTCTCACTGACACAAGAACATCCAAAACATCCGGATTTATCCCAAAATATACAAAAACGGTTATGTCTCTATTAAAGACCCTTTATATGCTTTGTAGGGTGTCCAAGATTTTCTTTCTTACTTCGAGTTACTTAGGATACCCTTCTTACTAAGGTGGAGGATATGAAATGAAAAAGAGAGTAACCGTACAATATAGGAAGCATAAGTTGAGTCCATCGAAGCGTATCGTAATATTATATATTATTATTTCATTATCATAACTCAACAACAAAGAGCTGAATAAAAACGATCTTTACCTTTAGACTTGTTCACCACCCTTATGGAAAAACTACATACAATAGTCGGTCCAATTCACTAAAAAACATTATTCAAATTAAGTTCAAAATCACAAAACCTAGACTAATGAAGCAATTGAAATAAAAATGAATTTTCCCAAACATATATATTACAATAGATATTCATGAAAAAGAAAAACCACGTATTACAAACGACGAATTAATCATAGCCCGCAGTCAAATCGCAGATGGCAAAACGCCAGGACCGGACCTTGGTAGAAAATAACAAGGTCTTATCGGACGCCCAATTTGGATTTAGAAAAGGTAAATCAACAATAGATGCGGTTGATCCAGTAGCTCAAACTGCAACGAAAGCCACTGAAGGTCAAAGATGGAAAGGGGGCACCAAGGAATACTGTGCAATAGTAACCCTGGACATCAAAAATGCTTCTAATACCGCCAGTTAGCCAGTGATTTTAAATGCCCTCAAGAGTACGGATATACCCAAATATCTTCTGAAGTTAATTTCGAGCTACCTCGAGGATAGGATATTAATATATAACACAGAAGATGGTGTCAAAGAATATAAGGTTACCGCAAGGTTCTATCCTAGGACCACTCCTGTGGAACGTCATGTATGACGACTTATTAAGACTGCCCTTATCAGCATCCTTATTTGGGATGCTTCCCAACGTAGGGGGGCTCAAACCTGCAAAAAGAGTACTGCTAGCAAATGTTGTTACCTCAGGGCACTTGCAAGCATGCCCAGTATGGGCGCATTGTCTGAAAAACAAACAGACAAGGCATAAAATGAGCTCTACTCAAAGAATTAGTGCTCTCCGCACAATCTGCGGGCTTAGAACAATACCAGATGACGCTGCGGATGTGGTAGCTGGAACAATACCAATAGACATCCTAGCGAATGACATAAGGCGGATTTACCTGAGAAAACCCAGTAATCCCCAAACTAAAATGCTGATGAAAGAGGAAGAGAGGCAAATATCTGTAACAAGGCAGAACCATTTTGAGTACCAGAATATTGACATTATTTTCTGCATGAGAGAACGGATCGAACATTTAGATTCAACGCACCAAATATAAGTAATCAGCCTTCAAATCTCTGGCACTAGAAATAATTTACTTTTGTTAGTATAGAACATTTCCCCCGAAATATTCAGCTTTCAACTCACTTTAGTCGGTTCGGATGCTCGAAAAATAACTCCTCCTTCCACATGTGCCACAACTTTAACGTTTCGTTATTTCCGTTAGGATTTTTCCTGTTGATTTTCATGTTCCCAATATTTTAGCAAATTTTTAATACACCCCACACACAAACAATTACACAAGGAAATGAAAAGCAATAAAAATACATTCCTACGATGATTAGTAGTTAACATATTTTCACCATTCACGGAGGAAATTTTCTTTCCCAAACGGAAGCAGTATTTTATATAAATCAAAACATTATATTCATTTCAATGCGACGTAACTATTCTATTATGCACATAAATTCCAACTCCAAGGCAACTCCAGCCAAAGGACACAATTTATTTAGACTGTGATATTTCTTTCTGTTTTGTTTTAAAGTTTTAAGTTTTATGAGAATTTTTTATGGTATTTATTACTCATTTACTTAGTAGCACGTGTTTTCTGCTCAATAGTTTTCTAATTGTTCACTACATGGTGACTAGTCAAGAAAATTGCAGAGTAATCATGTAGCACACGTCCGGCGATTACTGCCTCGAACATTTAATAATTGTTGTGCTCGTTGCGCAATATTACATTTCTGGATAAGAGGTGAACTTCAAGATGTTGGTTCGAAAAAGTGTAGCACGAATATGTAAAGGTCATCAATAAATCGCTTTTAGATCATTTATACTAATTTATTCTTATACACTTAATATTAATTCGCAACTTCAGCAACTTCATCGCGCTTCAAATTGTTCACTTCTACGTTAAAAATGTGTGTGTGCGTACTAAAATGCTAAACGTAACAGAACCTCTGAAGCAACTTGAAAACATTAATAAGCTTAATGCTTGGTTGACAATTTACGTGAGTCAATTAGTGACGTTGACGAACGATGGTAAAGCATTTGTTCCTGTTTAATATTTTGTAGACTTGGGGGCAGCTAATTTGCAAATAATATCTGCACGCTTGTAACAACAAAACGATGATGTAACAAGGCAAACATACTGAAAAAGGGGAAAAATAAAGAGTTGAGTTCATTGATTTTTAAAACAATTTCAGTCAAACTCGTGTCATCTTCACTTCGTCAATACGCTAGCAACGCGGCGGACATCCCACAAAGTGCGTTCTTCTGCATGAAATTCTGATTTAGTTATGCCTGTCCATTGGCCTGTGTGTAGAAAGTGTGTTAATATTAAAATTGATTGAAATCGGTCAGAGCACACGTCAGAAGTAAAACCCAAACGGTAAAGTTTTTGAGACTTTTTATACGGTTTTCAAAAATTCATTGAAACCCGTGCGCTTCCGTAATTTATAAGCAACATTACCAGTCATACTTTTTATTATTATTTTTTGACTCTCTGTAGTCGTAAATGTTATAGAATATCAATCTCAATTCAATACTTTACACCACTTAGCTTCTTAAATTATGCTTCAATTAGTTTAGTTGTATCATAAACGTTACTTCGTGAAATATAACTTTATTGAAAAGGGTTCTAAAAATTGTTCGATTCGGTCCATTTTCAATAGGCTTCCTCTTTGGGCATATAAATGTCCTTGTATTAAATTTCATCGAAATATCTCAAGAAATGCGATTAGGAGCTTGGGCACAAATTTACATGGACGTACAGACGGATATGGTTAAATCGATGCAAATTTTGATTCTGAATTGATTGGTTTAATTAAAGGTGGGGTGTGCATGCATTTACCATTTGAGAGTTACAAACATTCGCTTAAACTTAATATACCCTTTCCACAAGTGACGCAGGGTATGAAAAGGAGATAAAATATTTAAAATTGCAAACAGTAGGAACGTTATTTATTTATATAAATCTGTGTAAAGAGTGTCCATGTAAAATAACAAGTCTAGAGCTGCTGGCGGGAGGTTAACAGCTACCCAATTGAGTATTTGAAATAAAGTGGTCCTTCGTAATCAAACGACATATGAAAACATGTTGAGAATTTAAAGTTACATCAATGAAGAGCTACAAAAGTATACCAAGTGGTTAACTTTTTATGAATGTTACGTACGAGTATATATACTCGTATATATATATATACAATAGAAAGGTCGAAACATTTGATGACTTTCTTTTTTTATTGAACTTTGCTTTGCGAAAAATGTTGTAATTAGAAAATGAATTTGGAAACTCTAAGCTTCTTTAATAAGTGTTTGCATAATCGCCAGTTAAGTTAGTTTTTATTTTTATTTCGATGTGTTGTGCGATATACCGGATCGCTGAACAAAATAGTTAGTTAAAATAAGCTTAATTAAAATTTCACGCGTTGCTTTGATTCCTCAAGCAAAAAAGGTAAAAGCGGTCCTTACACACGTTAGAGTTGACACTTGGTAGTAGAACAAATTCAACCCTTTTATATATGTCTCATAATTATAAACTTTTAAATATGTTAAGTTAACCAAATTCGCGATATTTTTGTATTGAAAAAATTGAGATATTGAATTAAAATTTAGTTCAGACACTTTTAGTTTGAATGGGCGATTGGTAGCCACCAAAGTGGCTCGTCTACAACTTGACCTATGAGGGAAATTATTTCAAATATTCTATTAGTGATCGTTTGAAAGTATCCCTCGCGCGCAATAGGGTATCACAGGATTGGGCTAAACCAAAGTATAATCTTCTCATACTTGTTAAAATTGAAACCACTTGACAAAAGTTCATTTGATTGAAAATTTTTCTGTTTCATAAATTACATAAAACAACTGCAATAACATCAAAAACTTAACGAGTCATTAAAAGTGAAGAGAGAACGAGTTGAGAAAGTGTTTTTCCTTGTGTTAATGATTTTACGCAATGTCACACCGCTTGAGGAATCAAATATTTTGCCAAGGACCATCTGTAATAATTATGTTTCCGTTTGTTGTGAACCGAGCAAATGACTGGTCAAGCAAGTTTGAACGCAACGTAGGGGTTGTTTGTATCACAATTTAACAAAATTTACATATTCCGTTCATATCAATTTAATGTTAAACTCACATTTGATCAACCACTAACAGACGCCTAATCAGAAATTGAAAGAAAACATTTAAACACGAAAAATGCGAAAGGGAAACGTGAACAGTTGACATCTTTTGATATCAAAAAAATATGTTTTCAGCGTACATTTCAAGAAGTTCGAAATGATGATGGTATGATAGTAAAGGCAATCATTAACAGGATGAGTCAAGCCTTTAAGTACTCGCAATATGAGAAGAGCTGACAAACCAACAATTAAACAAATTATTATAATAATGCGTATGACTGGATGCAGAAGGGCAATCAATATCTTTGATTAGAATTTTTCTATGAACATGTGTGTATGTATGTACACATGTAAGACGAAATCAAAATGAAATGGCAAATTGAATAATGTTGTTGCCAGGTTTAAGGCGCATGCATGTGCCATACATCACTTTGCTTTGTTTAATACAATAAACCTGCATGAGTGGTGCGGGCGCTTATAATAGGATTTTTGAAAAAACAAAATAAATGACGTAACAACGCAACGGTACAAAAAAGCCAAACAAACATCGGTTTGTATCCAATTCAATATACCCAAGGGATAAGAATGTTTGAACGAACATGAATTTTGTGTGTATTTACAAAGGAAGAACTACAGGGAGAAACAGTAGACACATATTTACCAAACTGCGGACTCGTATAATACAAGCCAAAGAATCAGTATTTTGCTCATATTTGTATCACACATTAAGTTTGAATGCGTTATGAAATAAATAATGAAAGCCTTCACTAATACAAACGCATACATTTTACAAAAGTAAAAAAAATCCTTTTTGTAAAATTGCTCTAATGCCAATAAATGAAATTATAAACTAAATAAATTTTTTTTAATTTGAAATTTTTTTATTTGGTTTTTAAGGTTTCGTATTATTTCTGCTTTTTTATATATTATGTGCCCGGCTTAACTTAAACACATACACAACTCCCCAACTCAGTTAAGTGAAATTAACGGATACGTTTATGTTATTTAAATAACGGAATCTGACATATTCAATATTTGACCCTAAACCAAATATACTCGTAGTTTTATTCGCTTGTTTTCCAATAAAAGTGAACCTGGTAAAACAATTACTTTGGTTTAGACCAAATCCTAGGTGTGGAAAGTGCTACATACACACAAATGGTGGGCGTGGAAGGTACATGATTTCGCCTCCTAATAGTATATACCTTACGTATCATCGCCAAAGTCCACTTTTACGCTGAGTACGGTTTTTTTTATTTGTCGGCGCGACTGCTATCCGACCATCGATATTTTCAGCACACGGATGTATTAAACAATATCAAATTTTGACATACGTTCTGTCACTTTTTATACCCTGCTTCACTTGTGACGAACGGTACATTAAGTTTGTTCCGATGTTTGCAACTTCTGAACCAATGTATTTGTATTGTATACTTTATTTCAAAGTATCCACTTTCCAGTGGATTCAGAATACTGGGTCGATTTAACCATGACCGTCTGTACGTCCATGTAAATTTGTGCGCATTTTTTTGTGATATTTCGTACAAATTTGGTGTAAGGATAATATATTAGTCCAAAGAGAAACTCTATTGAAAATGAACCAAACCGGACCATAGTTAGAACCTCTCCCCATATAAGGTTCTATTATAATGGAATTCTTTATATGGAAAAAAATTGCCATCCCTAATATTTTTTAACAAAATCTGGTGAAGAATAGTTAATAAGTTTAATAACAGGCTGTGCCAAATTTGGACCCAATCGGATCATTTTTTGGAACCAATTTCTATATAAATATTTCTCGAAATTACTCACATGGCAATGCCTCGGATAATGCTCGGGCTTGACCGTTTATAATTTTTTCATTTGCTTGTGCTTCACTAATAACAAATAAGTATTACGTTTCCGCACTGTGCTCTCCGTCTTGCCTGAACTTAAACACAAGATGTCTAAAAAAACCATTGAGGTTGGAGACATAATCATTGTGACAAAAAGTATTCAACACCCAGAGAGAAACTTTCAAATTTGTATCAAATTATGTGCTGATGCAGTCGAGCCTCAAAATTGTCCACAATTGTTAATTCTTTATGTTGTATGTACTTAAATTATTTAGATGAAGTAGATTGGCGCCAAATATATCTTATACATGTTTTTTGATTAAATACCCTCAGCCCCACATCAGTCACTTTGAAGTAGTTTTTCTTATTTTTACGTTATTCCGTTCGAATCTCCCCAAACAAATCAACAATTATAATAAATACGCCTCTCCTTCTAAATCATGGATAGACAGGCTCCTTTCGTTGTGATGGGGTGTTGAATGACAGATTACGAATATTTGTGTTGGTTGCATTATATATGAGCATCTTTCAACTTGAAATGAAGAAAAATGTAAAGAGTGTTGAACACAATAAAGGTGTAATCTCCTCCCCGCACTAAGTGCCACGAAATATATGTAACATGTATTGTATGTTAAACAAATTCTGTTGGAATGAGCGTACGTTGTACTTTAAGTGTTTCGGAGTCACTTTCACTACCTTAATAATATTACAAATGAGCATGAATGGGTGGAGAAGGATAATTTTTCAAGAAGAAGCAGTGATGACATCATTTGAAAGTTGAACTATTTTCGTCATTGAGTGTGTGAACGCAATACACGAGGTCATGGAGCTTTGGTAAGGAAGATGTTTCGATTGAAATTTATTAGAATATTGCCAAATTGAACCAAAAATTTGATTTTGATTCTCTTAAAGGTAAAAGGGTGACAATTTCCAGAAATGTTTCCAAAAATATTCTAAAAGTTTGGTTAATTGATTCGCATTAACCATGCCCACCATGTGGAACAAATGCAAGGAATTATTATTTGTTACATATACGTTACGTAGCGGAGTAAATATTTGATTAGCGCTGGAAAAATGAACTTCCAAAAATGTATACAATGACCAAACGGACGCAGCCACAATGCATTTATTTCACATTATTTGCTTTGGGCGCGTAGCCTGATGCACTCAGCATGATAGAATATGCGAATGTGTTCAAAATATCGATTGCAAGATTCCATGCTGGTACCAAGTATAATAGAAGCTTTTAATGGATAAAGCTGAAAATAGAATTGGTCGAAATTTTTAAGACTTTGAACGATTGAACCTAAAATGACAACTTGCAATAGAAATTCGTATTCAAATGTCACCGCTCCTGGTTTTCGGTTAGAAAAAAACAATTGCGCACAAATGCTAAGATTCATCAACTTGTAGCAGCACTTACATGGTACACGGTTTACATGGCTGAGTGTAGCGAAATTAAAAAGTCATTAATTATTTAGAAATCAAGGAAAACATATGGTGCACGAAAGACACTGATTTTACAGATTTCGCATTTAGTGTTGGCGTATTTAACTGTAAGTGACCCAGAGATAAATTGAAGGGATAATGACGCTGATGGCACACATATGTAAATCGAGTCGCGTCCCCTTTCTTTATACTTCATATCTATATTAACGCATCACTTTGCTGTTGTCTCTTGATTTTCTAATTGATTTTTGAATTTGCAAAGTAAGCAATTTTATCTATGCAGAAGCTATCGCGCCCACGTACACTTTCAAACCCTACTGCTACTGCTGACGCCATTGGTGTGCAATAAGCAATTGTTGGACTGGTTGCAAAACAGGAGAGTGCCACGTTGTTTATATATATTATGCTTAATCAACATCTGAACCATTTTTAACCATGCTCGTCCGCGTGTCTGCGTCTTGGTCCGTTGGCAAAAGCGGTCAACAATTACGGCCACGCTTGCACTTGACAAAAAACAATCCATCAATTTTTGGGTACGAAAGAATGCTACCAACCAACGAGTAGACGGAAAGATACATGCCGGCGTATGATATATGCAAATACAATAAAACAGATGTGATTTAGATTTCTCGTCTGTCTGCTTGCTTACACACTCACTCAAGCCAGAAATGGCTCCTTGAAGCTACGTACAAGTTTTATGATTGACAGGAGCGTGTAATGTTTAGCAAAATGTTTATTGGAAATGCGTTCTGATAGATGACTTGTCTAAGCATTAAATACTGTGAATCGATTTATTTTCGCACATTTCCACAAATGGATGTCAATTTTATTTTGACTACAATTAAATGTATTTTTTTTAATAAACCCCGTCAGTTCATTTCTCACTTTTACTCTTCAAAATTGGGTTTGATCTTGGTCTAGACTCACTTGAGTCATGAAACGCTATATGTGTAGTACGTGCGAATTCATTTAAACTTGTCAATATGTTGACGCGTAACAATAAGTTTTTATTCATCGCTTACGCTTACAATGGTGATAAAGAAAAAAAGGATCCTTAAGGCGAAATCTGCAAGTGACACTTTACAAATATTTTAGAATCATATTTTAAATATGTGTTTAATAATTGGCAAAAAACAAATGCAGGCACCACCCCTCACCGTTGCCGAGCTCACCCATCGGTTCAGTTTTCACTTTATACATGGAAGTATAAGAACGCATTAGCACATATTTTAATGAAACTTAAAGAACGATCTACAATTACGGAGAGTATTGACTTACCTTGAAATTCATGGGAATTGATTTCGTCTGCGGTAATAAAATGTTCTCAAGCATTTTTTAAGGACTGTGTGTGACGACGCGTGCCATTGTCAAGCGTTACTTGTACGCGCAATAGTAATTTGGAAAACATATCATTAATCACAAATAACAATAAAGTTGAAGAAGTGCAAAAAGTGGAAATTAGAAAAAATGCTTTCAATAATGGATACATTGTACATGTACAAAAATATGATGATGCATACATGCACGAATTTGCTGAGAAGCATCAGGGGTCACGCGCTCTCCACACAAAATTGGAAGTGTGTCTGATATAAAGCCGCACCACAACACATCATCTCATACAATATAACATAAACACATACGCAGAAAAGGATGCATACATACGTCTGCTATTGACACAAGCCGAATGAGGAGTATTTTTTATTATTCATAAAACTTTTCCCTACTCAGAGTCGAAAGTTTTTCTCGTTACCTAAACACGTGACAGCGTTTTCACACATTGAGGAAAGCAACTCGTAGATATGTGGTGATATGTGCTTCTTCCAATACAAACATGTACTGTCTCGCAGCCAACCTTTCGCGAATCAATATGAGATTCTAATGTTTATGGTGATTGGGAGAATAAAAATTAAAATGATTGGAGAGGATGGATAAAAGGATACTCGTAATGACAACACCATTAGGAAAAGTGTTCAATAGAAGTTTTGCTACCCCATCGCTAATATCCATATATCCTGGCTGTGTGTCCGTGTGGCTGTGTAAATGTTTGAGCGGCTCGGTAGCGGACAATTTTTGAACGATTACGCATTTTGGCGTTTAAAATGAGCAAAGTCGAGCCCGGAACACGCCCACAAAGATAAAAACATTCAATATTTAGCTTTTTGAACTTGATTGCGTAATAATTCTTTATTGGGGAAAAAAATTAATAAATTAATCATTTTGTAGGCATGTTTTCATTGAAATATATTTGATTAAATTTTCTTATTTAGGGGAGTAATATAATATAATGGTGGTGGGTATCCTAAATGTGGCGTACGCCTAATGCATCCCTTTACTATATGTATTAAAATATATTTTGTTGTCAGAAATTTATCAAAGCGAAACCACTGCCTACAAGTGGCGAATTAATGCCGAAATTGTATTTTAAACGAAATCCTTAACACATAATAAAGCAACGAGTAACTTCGAATATAAAAGTGAAGTGTTTTCAAAAAAATTTCCTTCTATGGCGTTACTTGAGGATTTCCATCTTTTTTCCTCGCTCTGTATGTATTAGTATTATAGTTAACGTTTGTGAAATTATGGCATTAAGTCAAGTCAATAAAATATTGAATTGGAATAGAAACAAGGGGCCCCCTGAAGAGATGTGGAGTACAACTCATTAAGTCATCTCTTTGGCAACATTTCATTTTAAAATTACGCTTACCTCCATATATGCATGCGAATCAACCCCATTTAAAGTATACTTGTACTGTATTATTTGTTCATGTCCACGAACATGAATTTTCCATTTTAAGATTCACAAGTATTATTAAAAATGTAAAGTGTTTTATGGTCAATACACAGCCTATGGCCTTATTTGGCCATATTGGCTTTTAAGTACATAAAACTTTAGAGAAATACCACTGCCTCGTTTACTTTTGCCAACTTAAACCTTAAACACATGATAGTACATACACAATAGTTTTTTAAACGGGCACTGTGTCATAAACATTGCGCTTCTAGGGACACACGGCTGGCGTTTCACTTATTTGCTCCTCGTACTTTGGTACTCCATAAACAAACTGTTCATATTATTATAATGTGATGCGCACTTGAGCACGCAGAACCGCATTTTCCCATACAAATCCTTATGTGTTAAAATACCAAAACGGCGTCATATTCGCACTCGTAGAACCGAATTGCTTGAAACTCAATTAAAGAGAGGTTTCTTTCATTATGTCCATTTGCCATTATTAAGGACGTTTACATACAATAGGAAGAAAAAATTACAATGAAAAAAAAACTTGAAAAAAGTTATCTCAAATAGCAAGCAAGATGCAATTTTAAGCAGGAATTTGCTAAGACATCGACGGATTTTGCAGTATTCTAAATAAAACTTGGAATCTAATATGACACCATTTGGCTGAAGCCCTCCGCCACTTTCGAGAAAAATCTCAATTTAATTTAGAAACAATTTTTCCCATTTATTTGATGGATAATCTATTTCATATAAGACTTTATATCTATAACCAAATTTAATCGAATTATCTTTAAGAAAATGGTGCAATTTTTACATACTACAAGTGGTGTAATGTAAATGCAATACGACATAACTCAAGTAAACGAAAAAGGTTGTTTCCAAATTAAATTTGCCGTGTAGACGTACGTGACTGCTTTTTGGTAACGGCCATTTTTCATTCCGAACAAGAAAACTGCTTGTAAAAGTAGGCTGTGATTTTTTGCCATACAAAAGCCAATTGTTTTTGTTTTTTCTACATTTACATTTACATTTACATTTTTTTAGTTGCCCGCATTTGCTTAGTTCTTTGAGGTTAGAATTGATATTTATAACTGTATATTTTTTTATATATATGTTAAACTGCTTTCATGTAAAATTCATTTAGGGAGTTGAAATTATAAAAGTTAGCCCTTATTTGGTGTTTCCCTTAATGGCTTTAGCAAATTGTACTTTTCTGGGAATCTTAACGACGCATAATTTTCCGTTTATTGGTTTGCCCTGGACCGAACGTTTCATACGTTTTTTTTCCGCCTCTTTTTGATTAATTTCATGCAATTGGCCCGCATTTAATCCCAACTTCCTCTTCATTCGCTGTAGGCGTTTTTGTTGGGCATTTCTGTACCGCATCTCAATTAATTCTTCGTGGGATAAGGATGCTCTTAACAAACGCTTACGTTCCGCGTTTCTACGACGGTATTCTTTGAGCTCTTCAGGTGACAAAGAGGCTCGATATTGGCGCTTCCGTTCAGCATCTTTACGGCGTAAAGCTTCCAATTTCTCCGGATCCATATTAGCACGATATAAACGTTTTTGTTCCTTGTGATGTTGGCGTTGGTAATCTGCATTTTTTAGCAAATTTTCCTTTTGCACTCTTCGATATTTTCGACGCTTGATTGAGGTGAATTCAAAGTCTTTAATAATCTTCGGTTTTCGGACACGTGTTGAACGTCGCGTTGAAGTATCTTGTGTTTCCTTTAGTTCGACCATTTCGGTATTTACGTTAGTTAATTAGAGTTAATGACAATGACAATGACAATTATTCCAGTGCCCACTAATGTTATATTTTTCTTTGGTAAACAAAACCACTTTAATTAATGTATGGCGATGGAAAGTGAACCCTTTGTACAACGGGTTGTTATCGATAGTATTTTTTATATTGCTCTTTAGTTTGGTGGCGGAAAAGTGATAAAATTCTCAACCGTGTTGATTGTAAAATTGAACATGTAGATAACAAAATAGAATAAATCCAGTTAGCAAAACGAAACGGAACGAGACAACAACACAAAAAAATAAATGACCCGTTTATGTGTATATATACATATATATATAATGTGGGCAAACATAAGCAAGTAAAACGCTAACTTGGATCAAATTTTAAATACCAGCAATTTTAGTAAAAGGGGGGAAATATTTCTTAGAAGTACGCTTCATTTGGTTGAACCATCGCTTGTAATCTAGACATTTTGTAATAGAGTCATAGCTGAACGTAATTGTTAAATAAGAATTCAACTTCTCCTCTTGTGCTACCTGTATTGGAAAGCAATCTAATGAAGCATATGTTTAATTCGTTAAGCTCACTTCCATATCCTTTATTATTCAAATTCAATTAGTAAGAGTTAAATTTCAATCATAAAAAGCATGAATTAAATTTTTAAAAATTGACAAAAAAAAGGAAACTCGCATATACTCCAACATATGTAAGTCTATATAATTTTGATTTTTTTTTGTCTCGAACCATTGCAGCAGAAGCAAAAGCGGTTCCAAATACGTTGAAATCGCCAACAAACAGCTGAAATTAAAGAAATATATATTTTACTTTTCTTACATTTTTTGGCTAATTACAAAAACAACTTTAAACTTATGGAATTCTTGAAATTCAGATTCACTGATAATTCGTCAGTGGAAGTCGGGATATTTTTATGATGACAACATTTAAAAAAAATAGATGGACGAAATGTTACCTGTAAAATTGATGTTCTAATACTAAATTCAAGCTTCTTTTTTTTATCTTATATAGTTTTTCGATACAGTGCCTCAAAAATTGGCACAAACCGTTAACACAAAAACTGGAAAGACTAATTTGATATTCATATTGGCCATCACATATGTACCTAAAATATCTAGAATAGAAAAATTTGTATTTTGTGTAACCATGGCCAACGGTTACTGAACGATTTGAGTAAAGCATTTAGAATGAAAATGGAGGAATACCCTTCCCAAATTAGAAACTGCTGCCAAGGGTAAAATAGACTAGAAAAGCAATTTCGTTTGTGTTTTATTAGCATTGTGGGCGCGATTATTGACCAAATTTGTCCATTCAAAATACCAAAATGCCCACTCGTATAAAGATTGTCCATACCAAATTTCAGCTCAGCATCTTAACTATTGAGACCATGTGTGGCAGTCAGATATCCACACAGACATACAAACACGCGGACAGACAGAAAGAGCTAAATCTTTTCAGTTATTGATACTGATCAATTATTGACATTGATACTCTTGGGGGAGCACGTATCCTTTTTGAACAATACACCACGATGAAGATAAATAAATTAAATATATTTACAAGTAAGAAAACTAAGTTTGACTTTGGCCAAATCTTAAATACCCTCCACTTCTATAACGGTGGATGTGGCAAATATATATAAATTGCGCCCTCTAATAGTGTATGTCTTACGTAGCAGCTTGCAAGTCTAGTTTTATGATGAATATATTTTCTTACAAATTGTGGGCGTGTCTGTCATCCAACCATGCCCATTTTCGTCACATCGATGGACAAGTTAATTATAAATATGCATACGAAATTTCATCTTGATATCTAATTTGTTGATTGTGAGTGTGACTCTTGGCCCATTTTAAATAACGATCTGCGTGCAAAAACAAAGTTTTTGTACAAAATTTCAACTCAATATCGCAAAATTTACGCCCATGAGAATGTCAAGACGGACACATATATGTCTAGATCGACTCAGTTTTTGTTGCTGATCAAGAGATACTTTGTGGCGTCTCTGACGCCTCCTTCTGGGTGTTGTCACTAAGTTGGAGGGTATAATAGAGGGTGGGCCTGTATATTATACGAAAACTTACAGAAATCATATATTGCGCGAAATCTGACTTGTTAGTTGATATGTAACACATTAACGTAATCGATGCTGCATTTTGGAAGGCTACAGTGATGGTGGGTACCCTACATTTGGTTTAATTATATGTGGAATTTCAATATATAACATAAATCAACGTGGAACCGTGGAACCATTTTAACAGCTGCTTTTTTTTTACCTTGCTTCTTAAAGGTTGAAATCGTTCAACTAAACGAACATGGTTAAATGAAATAGTTATTACTTTAACTGATTGTGGTGCAAAGGAATTTTTACTAACTAGAATTTAAAGTACATAACAGTAAATTTTGTTGAAAAGCGCCATAAATCTTTAGGGATTCTTTTATTATCTGTATAACACCAACGAACCAAAAACTGACTCATATTTTGTAATTTGTAATTTTGTTCAAGTAAATTTGATTGAGCAGGGGATTTCCTGTGCTAAGCGGCAAGTGTGGATGAATGTTTATCAATAAAATGTAAATTACCGCGGCATCCCATTAATACGCGGTAAGCGCTTTCTCTACATGTCTTCGACATACTCGTATATAAAAACTCTAGCGTACGCTTAGTTGATCATTCATAAACGTTCCAAACATTACAAAGCCACTGTTTTGCTTAGATTGCGGATCATTTTAAAATCAGCTAAAATGAATTTCTATAAAATATTTTTGGTGCTATCAATACTTGTAGCCGCTATAATCACTCACAGTGAAGCTGGATTTTTAAAGAAAATTGGCAAAAAAATTGTAAGTAACAAAATAAAATACATTTCGTCGCAACAATTTAGATCGATCCACAACAAGTAAAAAAGAATTATATTTGGCTGAAGCCAAATCTTGAATACCCACCATCGTTATATCAAAGTCTCCCGAGGAGTATATAAGTCAATTGATCTTCAGTACTTTGTTGCATTGTGAGAGTGTCGCTTGAGCGATTTGGTTAATTTCAATATCAACCAGCGTATGAATTCTTCCAACACTTTTGTCAACTGTCTGAATTTTTGTGAGCAGAAGAGTGATTACCTAACGAACAGACAGACATGGTTAGGTAGACTCAGTATTCGATGCTGATTCAATATATATATACTTTGTGAGGTATCCTCTTAGGCGTTGCATACGCCTGGACAAGTGATAGTGGGTATAAAATACTGCATGATATGATCAAGGCTGCTGTTAAGTAAATTTGTTTCAGCACTAACATGGAAATACATCTAATGAAATACCTCGTTTTTACAGGAAGGTGTTGGCAAACGTACACTCGGTGCCACTTCTAAAACTTTGGTGGTAGCACAACAAGCCGCCGATGTAGCAGCTACAGCCTCAAAAGGTTAACTTTACGAGAGCAGGGCAAATGGAATCTATACATATTTGTACAATTATTCTTTATATTTATTTTTAATTAAGTATACACGTGTTAATAAAAGTTTAATTATATGTATTAACTAAAGATTAAAACGTTTTCTTTTGAATCATGCATTTCTTCACCAAATTCCTGTGTTATGTAAAGGAAGAATGATCATCGTGAATCGTACCTATGAAATGTTGTTAAACAATTGAAACTTTCCCTCGATTGTGTTGTACGCGTTGTCTTAAAGCTAAGAAATAATTACAAAGAATGAAATTTATTTGAAAAGAACTAATTTTTCCAAATGATGGATGAAAAATTTTCAGCTAATGTTAGCTTTTTGATTTACTACGTCGTGTGGCGGTAGACGAATACAATCTACATGATCTTACCGTCGATCTCCATCTTCATTTGCTCATGGCATTGTATGGCTGCAAAATATTGAACAAGTACAAAAGTTATGCAAGCAATAATGATTGTGGGACGCTCACATTAAAATGCTAGCATCCGCCGTGTCCTGCTTCATTTCTTGATATATCATTTTTTATACCCTTCACATAAGATGACGAGTACACTATGTTTATTTTTCCGTTTGAAACACCCAGATGTGGCGTCAAAGCCTCTACAAAATATATACATTTTTGCTCAGCAACAAAATCTGAGTCTATCTTGATGTTTCCGTCTATTTTTAGTACTGTCACGGTCGTTAATTTTGAAATATTGAGCTGAAATTTTATGCACACACTTTTAGTTACTGTACGCAGATCGCTACTTAAGTTGAGTAAAATCGGTCAAGGAACACGCCCACAATTTATAAAAATCTTATAATCATATACGTAGTACGCCCATCGCATGTATGGAGATATGGAGGGTATTTACGATTTGACCAAAGCCAAGTTTAGTTTTCACCGTTGTTATCTCTCACTTGGCAAGTGGATTGGCTTTTTAAAATGAATTGATATGGTTTTGAGTGCATTAAATAATTTTGTGATTCATTAAGAAAGGCCGCAACTTTTGCACTATTTGCAGCAACGTAAAGAAAGACATTAAAAATGTGACGTTGTAATACGTTTGCTTATCTTTATCGGTGTACTTAGTATTCCCCATTGGGAATGGTAAAAAAATGTGCCGTTGTAAACCAAGCTTATGTACTAAATGGTTATCTTCGAAATTGCATTTATGTTCACTACTTGGCCGATTAGGTATTTAAGTCACAGAAATATGAAATGTCGTGAAAAATCAAGATGAAGTTATTTAATATTATCTCATATCCCACAGAAATGATCAATTCATGGATAAAGTATGATTGTTATGAATTGTTTATATACATGTCCTGTCCGGTATCGTAAGTGAAGCGAAACATTTTGCAAGCTCAATAAGTCACCGATGTGTTTGATATAATATCAAAATAATACATATGAGTCCATAAAAAATATATGAAGGTGCATTTGTACCACCTCCGACTTATAACGTAATATGGATTTTCTGGCCAGACGGGGGTTAAGAGTAATAGTAAAGTAAATGTTATAAAAAATGTAGCATCCCGCTCGATTTGATTATCTCCTTTTTATACATTGTTTTTGTTTTAATGCGTACATTGCTCTCAGTATCGAACATGTATTCATTTTAAAGTTGGATATATACAAAATTATGTTAGTGTGCACAAGAGTGGGCAAAATAGTTCAATGAATAAATACACAGAGAAGTTCTAAAGACTTTAGAATACACTATTATAACTTAACTGAGTACGACTACGTTCATTCTTAATTGGGATCAAAAGATCAAAGAGAGGGGATTTTTCGCTCAAGCAATATTATCAACTTCTGAACAGTTTTTCTGCAGATTTTTTGTTTACTCCGTTTTGAATTTTGCAAAATGAAAACTCTGAGTATTGGTACATTCCCTTTTTATACCCTACATACAAGATGGGAGTTATACTAAGTTTGTCATTCCGTTTGCAACGCGCAGAGATCCCACAATGTATACAAATTCTTGATTAGCATCAAAAATAGTTTCTGCATGGATATTCAAAATGTGCAAAATCGGGCAAGAGCCACGCCCACAATCAACAAAAATCAACTTATCTGCTATAAAAGTTAGACTTATAAGATGAAATTCCGCACACATATTTATAATTATCCTAATCATCGATGTGCCAAAAAGGGGCATGGTCGGATAACAGACACGCCCACAAATTACAAAAAACCTTACTTAGCGTAAAACTCAAGTTGCAAGCCGATACGTAAAACATACACTAATAGAGGGCGTAAACACATACTTGCCACGCCCACCATTTGCATGCAGATGTAGAGGGTATTTAGGATTTGGTCTAAGACACATTTAGTTTTTCTACTATGTAAATACAACAAAGTATTAATTAGTACATAATAATCATTAATAAATTAAATTACAAGTTTCACTATATCTGTTCATTCACTCTTTTATTATCAACTATCTCTGTGAGGGTGTACTGTGTTGGTCGCTCCGTGTGCAACTTCTCCGAACACGAACCAAGTTAGTATGCGATTAAGCGGGAATTCCTCATTCGGCATGCGCCTAACACGTATTCCCATATTATAAGGCTTAATGTGGTGCAGGGTGTAGCGTAATTTGCCTAAGCCAAACTTGCGTTCTTTTTGTTTTGTTTTTTTTAAGTAACTGATAATGCAGTCATTACAATTATTCTGCTTTCGTACGACGAATAAAGAAACTATTTGTCAAGTAATATATAAAGCCCAACTTCAGATTAGTGCATGTTCCAATTTTATGGTAAACGATTGTCATTTGCGAAAGCTGGCGCCATAAGTAAACGTGAACACAAGAGCTGGGCAGCATAGTTTGGTAATGAATATTTACAGAATTTTAATTTTCACCCTCATTATATTGGTGGTGTTCGCTGAAATTAATGAGGCGGGCGTATTAAAGAAAATCGGGCGTAAATTGGTAAGTGTGACAATCACATAACTAAAATGGTGATTTATGTAAGAACTTGACCCTGAACTAATAAACTATTAAACGTATACCGTAGAAGCGGATTTTCAGGCGCCATCGTCATCGCAAACACCATCAGAACAAAAAGGCCGAGAGAAGTGCCTCGCCATTATCAATGGAAACAACACCGAACCCGCTCACAGTTACAGGGTTACCGGAAAAGCTCAAAGGTACGACGGCGGCACTAAAAAACCTGCAGCAAAACTTCCCGCATCATTACAAGCAAACTCAATCCGCTGCAAACAAAACCAATACTGCCCTGAAGAAATAATGAAATATCCAAAATCACATTATAACATATTGAGGTGAAAAGCGGGGAAATATATTTAAAAGGAGATGAAATTTTATCAATTTTTTATTGTTAGATCAACATAAAAACAAGCATTCAAAACTTTATGGTTAAGTGTCATTTACATTTATAATTACATAACAAGCGATACAGTAACAAGTTTTAAGTATCCTCGAGAGACATCCTCGAAAAAGCGTGCTGTTCAAATAGTGAGCCTATGTACCATTTTCTTCGTAAATTGTACAAATAAATATGTAATAAATGTTTCAATTTTTGCAATTTAGGAACTTAATATTACATCCCTTCATCGTAAATAAAATAGTGGTGCTCCATACCATTTGTGGTACAGGAATTTATCCATTCCTAATGGGTGGTGTTCGGATTTTCATTGAATTTTATGTACCGTTTTCGATATTCCATGGAATTTGAAATGATGACATGGTCGCCTACCGTTTCTGCAATGAATAGTTGGGAACTTCTAATCGAGAGCACAAGTCAATCACTTTAAATTGATATTTGTGCTAAATATATTCCAAAAAAGTATTGTATGGCTGCAATGATAATGATCGTCATTGGTATCTACGAACCCATATTTTTTGTGACAATCTGCTTTTTTTTTTTTTATAGTGAGCGGACGAACCACCTGTATAGTATGTGTGTGATTACGTTATTATTATTATTTAAATAAATAACGATAATAAGATGTTCCAATTTGTTAAGTCAACAAAGTTTGTGATTGTTAAGCTTTGTTATTCAATGCTGCCAAGCTATTTTCACTTAGTGAAACCAAAGCTTCGAATTACTTGTCAATGATGGTTTATTGGTTTTGTTCTAGCCCGGTTCGTTCTTTTCTAAATGTTGCGAGGTTCATATTTACAGTAAAGAAATTTAATTAATTTTTTTATTAAATTAAAGACGCTTCCTAGAACAAGTTTACAGTGGTACAAAATCTGTATTAAATTTGGATAATTTTAATTCAAGTAATTTTTCTTTCTTATTTTTTTTTGTTTTTAGGCATCGAGTTTTGCAACGAACTTGTTTGAATAATTGTTGTACATTTTTCTTTAACACTTTCGTATTAATGGTTGCATTCTTTGAGTCCTTCTTTGGTTGAGACACAATTTTGCAGCCATGGCATGCAATGCTGCCTATTTCCCAATATATGGCTATAATGCAACCAAAAATGATTGCTTTGTCACATCGTGCCCGCTTTACTTCCTTTTCTGTCAAAAATAATTGACCAAGGTTGGTGTTTTCTCGATAAAAATTAGAAAGTATATCAAGAAAACGTACAAATAAAAAAATATGAAAGCAAATATTGAATTAGAATAATTTGAAATTGTTTTACGAAAAACTTGGAAGCAATCGTTAAAGTATAACCTGGATGTGTGTTGATGAAAAACGAAAGCGCATAGATTCTACCAAAGAAGCAAATAAACCATTTAAATATGTCAATATGTCAATTTAAATGATTTCATAAATTATAATGATATTTTGGAATCGAACCAATATGGTTTTGAAGTAATGAATGATGTTTTATTTTGTTGGGACTCTTTTAGATGATTGTGTCCAAAATTATTAAGCCAGGCGGCGCTGAACCTGATGAATTTGAAAAGTCTATTGCTCAAGCCCTTTCGGAATTGGAGGCCAATAGCGATCTTAAATCGTATTTGAGAGATTTACACATAACACGAGCACGGGAAATCGAATTCGGCACCAAGAAAGTAAATTGAAATAAGTGTTAATGTTTGTAATTGTAATATTTCTAACCATTAATGTGCAGGCCATCATCATATATGTACCCATTCCCCAACAGAAGACCTTCCAGAAAATCCAAATAATATTAGTGCGAGAACTTGAGAAGAAATTTTCTGGTAAACATGTAGTAGTCATAGGGGAACGCAAAATCCTGCCTAAACCCACGCGTAAAGCTAGAAATCCGCTAAAGCAGAAACGACCACGATCCCGCACTCTTACTGCTGTCTACGATGCTATTTTGGAAGACTTGGTTTTTCCCGCAGAAATAGTAGGCAAACGAATCCGCGTCAAGTTGGATGGTTCACAGTTAACGAAAGTGCATTTAGACAAGAATCAACAAACAACCATTGAGCATAAGGTGAGCAGTTGATGAGATAAATGTAAATGTAATTATAAACTAATTAGTGCCGTCTTTGTGTTATTTGCTGATTGCTATTTACAAAATCAGTGATTGTCAAAAAAGACGGATAGTAATTGAACCAATGACTCGTTTGAGCTTATATTGGGTATTCTTTTACTCTTTAAGCCCTTCCATACACTGGTTACATTAAAATATAAATTAAAATAATGCATGTTTTAAAAAAGTATGGCTTTCAAAACATTCCTTCTTAATTTTAGGTGGATACGTTTACGTCTGTGTACAAGAAATTGACTGGTCGCGATGTGACTTTTGAGTTTCCCGACAATTATTTGACCATGTAACCTGGTGTAAGATCCAATGCATGGTGAAAATTTTCTAAGGAAGGTACTTTTTTATGTACCAGTGTAATTAAATGGATAAAAAATACAATAAATTTATAAACATAATATAATTTATATTTTATATATGGAGGCTTGTAAATTAACGGCAACTGAAGAAATGTGAGGTAATTTTTGTATACTGCCGAATAAGGTTTTTTTCAAGAATATGTCTTACGTATATGTGTTAATCCTAAAATTTGTAAATTCACTCAAGAGGTTATTATTAATTAACTTTTTTTTTTTTTTAATAATCCGACTTGAAACTTTTTCATAACGGATGTGTGAAGAGCCGGTTGCACAATTGGGTCGTCTTTTGAATTGCGATTATTGGCGTTTACGTTCATAACACAAATTTGTTTGTCAAGCACATATCTGTATTATAATTAAATAAACAAATGGCTTTTGTGAGTACAATTATGCGTTCGCGTTTTATACATATACGGTACAGGGTATAACGCGTAGAGCAATATTAGTTATGGGCTAATCCAAAAAGGGTGGACCTGTATCAATAAAAGTGTTTGAAAATATCAAAATCTTTTATAACATTTTTGGAAGAAACTTTGATCTTACCCGCTTTTTTGAAATAGTATCCAATCGACTCTGATTATTTAGTAACATTCATTAAATTTTTATTATTCGCTAAGTATATAACGTATATGAGAAGTCACATTCGTATATATGCTAACAACCCTTAAAAAGAATAAATTTACTTGAAAAATTCAGTAAATTTATGTTTTATTAATCAATCAAGAAAAATTCAATCATGTTGAATACGTAGAAAAAGAAGAATACCACAAACGAAAAGAGGGGGAAATCTCTCCAAGAGAGACGTAGAGTGGATCCACTTTTGTATAATACAGAGATTGAAATACATTTCATATGTTGAAGGGCCTATAAAAAGGGAGACCAATGCAAAGTGTGCCGTAAAACACGTCTGATTGCACAACTATTGTTATTGTGTGTGCGAGTTTGTTGTTTAATAAAATGGTACGATATATAAATAAATTGCTTTAAGTTCAAGGCCAATAAAAAATTGATGGAATCGTAATGAAAAATAAATTCATTTCAACCCATGAACAGTTATTCATAACAACAACAGCTATTCATATGCAACTACATAGATAGTGGAAAATAAAAAACCTATAATTAAAAATTCTGAACTTTCGTCCTTGCAATGTAGCTCAACAAATGTTTTCAATTAAGTTACGGCTTAGGCGACCTGTAAAAACCCTTTACCTATGTTATACCATTGTCAATGCATCACTCCGCATCTGACCCAAATAAAATACACAATTATTTAATGCCAGTGTTTGTATTTCGTTCACCTCGTATAATTTCTGTAATGTGTAATGTGACTCTTAAAAGAGTCGAGTTCCATCGTGAATAGAATCATTTGCTCTGAAAATCAAACACTTTAGTTTTGGTTTTAAAATGTAAGACTCGATCTGCGCCAAATATAATAGTGTGTACAAAAATGTTTACATGTTCATTTGCGTGTTGACAATTTTTGTAACATGCATTATATCTACCTTTGATAAACATCGTACGAGATCTGATTTTAAAAAATTTCAACTGAAACCTATTGGAAATATATGGGGTGCAATGAGAACTGCGATAAATCTTTCTAAATGATTTCCATGGTCGAACTTAAGAGACTTACTAACTTACCGCTTTTTATACCCTCCACCTTTGCGATGAGGGTGTACTAAGTTTGTTCTTCCGTTCGCAACATCTAGAAGGAAGGGCAGACAAACTATTTATATACTTGATCAGCGTCAAAAACAGTCGATGGTCTGTCTGTTGGCGTTCTCACGGACGTAAATTTGGAGCTGAAATTTTGTGCAGGTACTTGCAAGCTGAAACATAATACATACAATATTAGATGGCGAAATAATACACTTGCCTCGACCTACGTTTGTGCGTAGACGTGGAGGATATTTAAGATTTGGCCTAAGCCAAATTTAGTTTTCTTACTTGTTAGCGCTGATTCTTTTGAATAAAGATGTAAACTAAGTTGCATATCTCACCACAGGTGTTTCGTTTAATCTTACTCCATTAATATCTGTACGACTTTTCCTTTTTCTCATTCATTGGCTTTTAGCAGAGACGTCAATAACATTCTCGACGTCTCTGCTATCACTAAATTGTTTGCGAAATCTTTTTTGTTGTTGGAATATCATAATACAATCGAATAAACCATGTGGCTATGCGACATTCATCAACTGCTTATCAATTATTATTTCATTATGCGTATTGCACAATATTCGAGGAACCTACTTCGCTTGACTTTAAAGAATATTGTGGACTAAAAACTCTCACTCAAAAAAAAAAAAATGTTTACAGAGATATTTCTCATCTAGGAAGGGAACATAGGCTATATAAAAATTTTATTGGGCAGTTGAGTGAGAAAGTACATATCGAGACCAATCCAGGTGTTAAAAAATTTAACCTATATGTAGGTACAGAATTTATTTTGAAAGTGAAGGTGAATTCATTTTACATGTGCCTTGACTCCGCGCCGTGCTGAAAACTGATTAACTAGCATTTTTATATATCGCTATATTCGATAGAAAACGTTCACCTATGTATAGCTACTGCGTTGTATGCACTTCATATATATACAAAATATAACATTTGGATCTCTTAATATATCTTAGGAAAAAGCAAAGCAAAATCGAGGATGTATATCATTTAAGTAAACACTGCTAACCCATTAAATTAAGCATTAAGTAAGGAACTCTATTTGGAGTATTGGAGCCCAATACTCTCTTAAACGGCTAAAATGAGACATCATTCCCTATAAATGTTGTTAATCTGTTTCAATTTCCGAATGAATTTATCAAGGTTTAGGGTTCAACCGCTTCAAATTTCGACTTAAATTGAGACATATTGTAATTAACACCAGACACCTCTATGATTTGGTTCAAAGTGTTTTACCCCCAACGTAACTATACCTCTAGTCCAAATGTGCTTCAACTAATATCGATCGATCAACTTGAATAAGGACGTGGGTGCAGAAACTAAGAATGTTTACAAAAGTCTAGCTTATATATAATATCCCAAAGGACACACGAACATGGCTAGATTGACTAAAATTTTGATATTGACCGAAATTGTTTGTACATATACTCTGTGGGATCTGCAAACTTCATTGGCCGCCTTTCATGGGTTGAACATAAAATTCAATTGAGTGATTCAATTATATTTGCTTTATAATTCATTTGTCTTTGGCTGTAACTATTATCAGACATTAAATGTGTTTGTTTGCTCAATCGTTTTGTTTCAGTGTACGTATATTGTATGCAATAAGGGAAGATTATGTCATTGTTGTTGACTTTGTGCTATCGCATAAAACATTATCTTATCAACCTACCTAATAGATAGAATTAAGGATTTCGAGGCATTCGTATTAGGTGCTCTTACGAACCTATGTTCTTAATATTTTTTAATCAGTTCTTGTTAAATATTTTAAACACTTTTTTCTTAACACTTGAACTTTAAGTGCATATCGTTGTGTAGGTCTGAAACGAGTTACGCGCAGTTCAACTTACCAATTGATTCAGAACAATGTTCTAACTTAGATATGTCTGTGGGTACGTATATTGCTTGTTGTTTTCGTCTCATGTTCACTCTACAACTTTTATACTATTGTGAGGGAATTTGGTATAAAGAGCGGTTTCTATTGCACTATAAATGGACTCATTCGCACAATTTTTACATTTGGATTAAAATAACTTGAAAGTGCGTTTCCGCTTGACTTATGTACGAATTGCCATAAATCGCAAGAGGATTATGTTTAGATTTTCCAACAATTAGTGCAATACTCACTAGTGTAGGGTATTAGGCAGCACTCTGACCAAACATACATATTTTACTTACCTCATAATATTTTTTTAATTATTCGATCGCAGTATAATATGTCACAGAAGTACTTATAGTTGCTTGTAGAATCGTTTCTCTTCAAGAATATAGAAAATATATGTTTGTACTGCGCCTTCTCTTTCTAACGCTTCTTTCCTAAGTTTTATTTACTCAGTAGTATGAGATTCATCCATTCAACATACGTACAATACTTATTGGAAATGTTATAGAATATCGTTCACGTTCACGCACACATTATATATTTAGTGAAGTGTAAAGTGAGAAAAATTCACACACACCCAACGAGACCTGATTTAATTTATTAACTGATATATCTAGATTGCGGTTTATACGCATACGTGGACAGAGCGTTAAGTGGGGAAGGACTGGTGAACGTGTACAATACTAATTCTTAACATCATAACTTCCATACTCGCCAGTAAGTTAACAGAGTCCGTTTGGTAAAGACGCATTCATTTTAGAAACATTTGCAGAGCGTTGTCGATGGCAACATACAGCAGATGAATTTCCGCTTTGAAGTTCAATTTTAAACAAATTAAAAAATTTAATAATCGTTGATGATATTAGCAAAGGTGAATATACAGCGTACGTACGTTCAATATGTACGTTTGGCATATAAGCAATTAATTAACAAAAACATTGCGTAAAATAAATAAAAATGGAACAACAACAACTTGTATGATTACACATAACGAAATAACGCTTTTGTATACATTGCTGAATACGTTTGTGTTAATTAATATATTGTTTGCTTCAGTTGAACTTATACACCACGAACTTATTATGAAACATTTCATTCATACTACTTGAAATGAAGAAGTATTTATTGTGTTAGTTGTGTTCGGTATCTTCGGAATCTTCTATATGGATATGGTAACAGAAACCTATTCCAAATAATGGAAATTTCAACAAACAGAATTAATTCATCCTTGTGGCAGGACCACTAGAACAAAGTCGTTAAGTAACAAATTTTATTGAGCTCATGGGAAAAATTGACTCGAGTTTCTAATACGGGGATCGCATGTTCGCGACCCTCAAGCTGTATAACAGTGAGTTCGCAATCGCCAGGCCTAAAGTACAATACCCTTTGGAGGACTAAACTTGGTCCAAGTCAAAAATTTATCCATCAGCCATAAAAATTAAACTACAAAATTGAAAATTAGTATAACTATGTACATATTTACACTCTACATTCTTGCCAGATCATGTCAAACTAGACCATCTGTTCTTAGAACCCTCACAGTCGCACAATTTGAGATATTGAGCTGAAATTTTGTTCAAACATTTCTTTTTACTACATGTATTCAAATTGCTATTTAAATTGGGCAGAACCGGTCAAGAGCTAAACAAAAATTGGCCCATGAAGTTGAATTCTAGTATACCTACGTTATTCGTAGTTGGAGGTGCAGAATATTTAAGATTTGTCTTAAGCTAAATTTAGAGTGTTTACTTGTCTACTTGTTAATTGTAATCACATTGTCATAGCCTTACCATAGAGAGTAAAATGTTGACTCCTTAGAGACTTTTATGCCGTATGCGTTCTGTATTCAGGATGTAAATACAGCTGAACCTTTTACATGGGGGAAGTGTATAAAATATATGTTTGAATTTTCAGGTAGAATAATGTGTCTTTCCACCCCCACCATCACATCGGGCAATGCCAAAGATCACATAACCGACACTAACACCTCTGCAGCAACAGCACTTGCCACCTCACGCACTTCTAGTCAATGCAACGCAATAACTAGCAATAGCACCAATAGTAATAATAATAATTGTAACAATTTACGGTGCAGTAAAGACAAACATCAAATGGGTCAACAAATTCAAACTAAAGATAATTTTGATTATAATGAAGAAAACGCTGTTTATAGAGAATTAAGTCGACCCAGAGATGATGCACCTTTAATAACTGATGTTACCGACTTTAAGCCGCAAATACTCTGGTTGGATTTGACAGCACAACTATTTCTGCATATAGGCGGTTTATACGGTTTATACTTATTATTCTCAGCTAAATTTTACACATTTCTGTGGGGTAAGTTTCTTTTGGAAACACATTTAAAGTTGACCGTTTTGCCCTCTGGGATATGTTGTTGTTGGTAAGCCCTCCATCATAGTGAGAGAATACTAAGTTTGTCATTCCATTTGCAACAGCCAGATGAAGGTGTCAGAGGCCCTCAAAGTATTTATATTCTTGGTCATGTTCGTATGTCCGTCTGTTGTTATCATTCTTACGAGCGCAAATTTTGAGCTGAAATTTTGTACAGAAACTTTTACTTTCTGCGAGCAGATCGCTATTTACAATGGACAAAATCGGTCAATAGCTACGCCCACAATCTGCTATAAAAAATGAGCTACGACATACACATTCATAACGTAAAGTTCCATCGATCGACGTACCAAAAATGGGTGTGTCCATATAAGAGACACGCCCATAATGTATAAAAAACCTTATAAAGATTAAAACTCGACTTGTAAGTTGATTAGAAGGTGTATTCGGGTACCTGCCACGCCCACCGCTTGTATGAAGCATATTTAAGATTTGACCTAAACTAAATTCAGATTTCGAACTTGTCTTTTAAATATTCTTAGCTAAATTTCAATTGTAGCGAATTGTAATAAATAAACAAATAAACATTTGCAACATCCGCAAGGATGCACCAACGAGAAATACACAGTATATCTATTCTTGATCAACATCAAAATCTAATCTAGTAATGATTCGAGTAAAAATTTTCTGCATTTTGAATTGGGCAAAATCACGCCCCCCCAAAAAGGAGTTGGTGGAGGGTACTTAATATTTGGCCTAAGCCGAATTTAATTTTTTTTTATTTTTTCTTTCTTACATTGTTTAAGTCAATAAAAATAATAATAATGTATATTTTCAGTGGTCATCACAATATGGGTGTCCGGTTTCGGTATAACAGCAGGTGCCCATCGATTGTGGTCGCATAAATCGTATAGTGCCTCCCTAACATTACGTATAATATTAATGTTTCTTTTTACCATTGCGGGTCAGGTATGCAGACAATTTCCAGAGTGCCCAATTAACTGTCTTATTAAATTTTCCAGCGTGATGCGTACACTTGGGCATTGGATCACAGAATTCATCATAAATTTTCAGAAACTGATTCAGATCCCCATAATGCTAAACGTGGATTCTTTTTCGCCCATGTTGGTTGGCTCTTTCTTACACCTCACCCCAAAGTAGCGGAAAAGCGGAAAATAATTGATATGTCTGATTTAGAAATGGATGCAGTTGTCATGTTTCAACGCAAATGGTTTATACCTCTGTTTGCCTTGTGCTCGATCGGTGTACCGGTATTGATTCCCTGGTATTATTGGGGCGAATGCTTGTGGCAGTCATTTTGGATTAATTTTAATATGCGCTTTTGTTGTACGTTAAACGTGGCATTCTTTGTAAACAGTGTAGCTCATATGTGGGGTCGAAAGCCTTATGACAGGTACTTCCGTAATTCCGTTATTGATGAGAGTTGTCGAAGTAATTGTAATTCCTTTCCAGACACATAAGTCCTGTTGAGAGTCCCATTGTGTCATTTTTAGCACTGGGCGAAGGTTGGCATAACTACCATCACGTCTTTCCGTGGGATTACAAAACCGGTGAATTTGGTAATTACAAATTGAATGTTACAACCGCCATTTTAGATATGTGCGCTAAATTCGGCTTAGTCAGTGGACGTAAGTTTCAATCGAACGCGCACGAAATAATTTCAATTTTAATTTTAATTAATTCGATTTTAGGTAAGAAAGTGTCGTGTGAAATGATTAAAAGGCGTGCACAAAAATGTGGCGATGGCACCCGTTTTCTTAGTGATGAGTTCGCCCATACAAATCAAGTATGGGGTTATGGCGATCAAGATTTATCCATTGAGGATCAAAGAGAACTTAGCAAAATGACGGAATAATGTTATTTTTCAGTCGTAGAATTCGTTTCGTCAAAACCAATATGTAAATTATGTATTTTAATTATTGAACACAATGAAGACTTAAAAAGGAAAAGGTGAGAGAGGGGCGCTTTCATTATGCAAAGAATAAAGTTAATGAAATGTTAGTGTGCATAAATGCAATGTAATATATTCCATTCAAATAAGTCCAGTTGCTTTTTGGAAAGACACGCATCAAGTCATTTGGCTCCTGCCAGGACAAGTGTAAAAATATCTTTGACAGGTTGAAAAAGAGTGCAGTTATTAAGCGTGTAAGAAAATAAATAGGTGTTTACAAAATGTGCAAATAGTCTCTAAATATGTATTTTCAAATCTATGTTCATACTAGAAAATTTGTTGCGTATTAACAACTGAATAAATGTTTTGCTAATTTTGATATTAAATTTCATTAACTACATAAAAACAAATTATAACATACTAGATAATATACAGAGCATATGCAGATAAAACTTTTAATTTTAAAATATGAAGAAATCGAGTCATATGAAAAATTACCCGTGGAAGTACTCTAAAATTTCGGTTTCAAAGCTTCTTTAGTAACAACTTAAGTAACAAATTTAGACACACTCAAAAATGTATAGGTTTAGTACGTACACAGCCGGGGCCGAACGCCTCATCTATTTACCACTACTCGATTGGCGTAGTCTTTACCTTTACTTTAGTGTAAAAAATAGTACTTTGCTCTATTAAAATTAACCTATTTAAAGGTCAACGCGTTATATAAATTAACGTTGAAAACAAAACGATGGAACACCACACAATTATCGATTCCACTGAAGGCAAAGTCGAGTCTGCATTGTCTATTAGTAGAGAGTCCAAACGAGAAACGAGTTGGCCTTCGGTATTATTTTACATACATCTGCATATTCTTGGAGTTTATGGCTTATTTTTAATGGTAACAAGCACTTCCTTGATAACAATCATATTCGGTAAGCTTATTTTCATACACACAAATGCATATTTTAGTAAACTGTGAGAGTTTTTCTGTAGTGTCATTTTTAACGGTATTGGGTGTATTAGGTGCTACAGCTGGTGCTCACAGATTGTGGGCTCACAATACATATACCGCCACCACATCGTTAAAAGTATTTCTAATGGTTTGTCAAACTCTAGCGGGGCAGGTAAGAATTCGATAACTAAGACACGAACCAATACAAAAGCTTAATCTGAAGTTTTACCAAAGAGAACAGCTCTTCTCTGAGTGTTAACATTTAAAAGCTGTGTTTGCTTTAAATACCTTCCACAATTATGTGTAAACTGTGCGCAACGAAAGATATATATATTGCATTAAGATATTGTTGGACCCAAAATTAATAAATCGTGCCAGTAAAATAATAAATTCTACAATAATTTGGATAAAATACTAAAATTTCCCAAGAATGCTTTACCTAAAAAATAAAATAAATATAAAAATAAGGAAGGAAATTAAATTTGGTTTAGGTCAAATCTTAAATATCGTCCACATCTACAATAGTGGGCGTGACTGGTATGTGATTACGCCCTCTAATAATGTATGTATTACGTATCAACTTCAAAGTCGAGTTTTACGCGGAATATAGATTTTTATCCATTGTGGGCGTGACTTTTGAACGATTCTGCCCGTTTCCAATATCGATATGCGTGCAAAAACTAAAAGTATCTGTACAAAATTTCACCTTAGTATCTCAAAATTTATGACGGTGAGAATGCCAACAATAGACGGACGGACGGACATGCATGTGTATATCAACTAAGTTTTTGATGCTGCATATGCTACATATGCTTTGTAGGGTCTGTGACGCCTTCTTCTAGGTGTTGCAAACGGAAAAACAAACTTTGTATACCACTTGTCTTGTGCGGAAGGTATAACAATGGAAAATTATTCCCTTAGGGCTCTATTTACAATTGGGTACGACTTCATCGTTTGCACCATGAAAAGTTTCGCCAACCCGAAGATCCCTTCTTTAGTAAAGGTGATTTCTTCGCAGCGCAGGTCTACGCCCAAGTACTTACCTATACACCTGAACAAAAGGAACTCCTTGATAAGGTGGATATGTCGGATTTGGAAAAAGACGGGGTGGTTATGTTTCAAAAAAGGTACAAGTGGAATAGTGTCCCATGCATATATACTAATTATTGACTTTTACTTTCAGATTCTATTGGCTGCTCTTTATTACAATACACATACTGTTCCCAGTAAATACACCTCTGGCAGATTTCGGTGAGAGCCTAGCGGTTTCGCTGTTGGTTGCATTCTCATTGCGGTATATGATTGTTTTAAATGTTTGTTGGCTGATCAATTCGGCTCACTTATTATGGGGAATGACTAAGGATTTCCGTCCCTCCGATTCCAACAGTGTTTTCTTTATAACGAAATCGTACTATCCTCAGTATCATTATCTATTGCCCAAGGACTACCAAAGCGGTGAATTTGGCAACTATGGTTGTGGTTTTACCACAGCTATGATACGTGTGTTTGCTGCTTTAGATTTGGCGTCAGATTTACAAACTATAACATCGACTGCAGTGCGCAATGGTTTAACTGAAGCTGTTGAAACAGGACGTCCAATTGTTGACTGCATACAAAAATATGTTCAAGAGGAAAAGGAGCATATACCAGAAAATATTTTTATAAA
The DNA here is from genome assembly GCA_963978525.1 of Ornithomya fringillina. Taxonomy (NCBI): domain Eukaryota; kingdom Metazoa; phylum Arthropoda; class Insecta; order Diptera; family Hippoboscidae; genus Ornithomya; species Ornithomya fringillina. The sequence continues at coordinate 24,833,705 of OZ021691.1, forward strand.
TCGGGAGAAATTCATGTGATTTCTTCACCATGTAGAAAACGTACTTTCATATAAAAATCAAAGAATAAACCTCACTAGTAGTATACGATATAGAGGAACCGGGAAATATAGGGTGTAAAATAGGGGGAAAAATAGGGTTTAAAAATGTTGAATATCTTGGACGAAAACCGAATTTTTTTGGACGAAAACCAAAATTTTTGAGAAAAAAATTGATTTTTGAAAATAACGGATTTTATAGAAAAATGCCCCAGCTGGGGAAAGTAGCATTTTCAATCACTCAAGTTGAATTTACTCGAGATAAGAGAAGGCAATAAAAAATCTGTGAAAGTAATAAAAAAAGGGTCGGTAATAAAAAAAGCCACTTAAGATATGAAAACTATTACACAATAGGCTTAGAGCATATACAAGGGAAAGAGATAGTATAAGTGTGTGTACAACATATGTATTGAAGCAAACTGGCCGCACATGTGCACATGTGCTACTACGAGCTAAAAAGAAAACATGTTGATCTCTGTGAATTTTCCTGCTAGCCTAATGATTTTTTGGTTTTGAAAATTTTCTAAGTAGTATACGATGTAGAGGAATTAGGGTTAAACTGTGTATGGGGACTATAGGAAAAAAAACTTTTTTAAAGTAAAATTGTAATGTTCAGTAAAATATTTACAAAAGTGTGTAATAAAAACATTTTTTTAGGCAATATGTTGAGCATAGGGCTGGCTATACAGAAAACCACTATTTCACAATATAATGAAAAATGTCTTAGCTATCTAACATGGAAACTAACCTTTTTGAGCTATGGCTTGGCTTTTGAGAATGCAACACAATCAATCAATACTTCTTTATCATTTTCAAATAAAATAAAAACATTTTTTTAGGCAATATGTTGAGCATAGGGCTGGCTATACAGAAAAAACCACTCTTTCTCTCAATATATAATGAAAAATGAAAAATGTCTTATCTACTGAACATGCTGTGACTTGACTTATTCAGAATACAATGCAATGCATTTTCAATTGAGTTATGGTGAAAGTACAAGGCAATAAAAAAACATATTGAAACCATAAATTGATCAGCATACTATGTAGATCATAAAAAAAAAATAATGCATTGGGTTATCAGTGTAATAAAAACATTTTTAGGCAATGCGTTGAGCAAAGGGCTGGCTACACATAAAACCACTATTTCACAATATAATGAAAAATGTCTTATCTATCTAACATGGAAACTAACCTTTTTATGCTGATGTGTGACTTGACTTATTGATAATACAGTAATGATGAAACAAAATTTAGTTATTAAACAGCATTCCAAAAGGAAAAATAGTGAATTTCAAAGTACATATTTATTAAAAAGTAAAAAAAATTGTGAAGTATAGATTTATTAAAAACTAAAAAAATAGTGAACTATATCCAGTATTTATAATGAATAACAAGGAAGCATTTTTAAATGCTATGTTCGCATTAAAAAAAAAAAAGCGAAAATTGGATGCAACAGAAGATAAATTTGAACCAGAGAAAGTTAGGCGTCTTTCCATACAGACGCCCATCATTGATTTTTTTAATTTTAACAACAAAGGAGGAATGGATAATGAACAGACCCAGAGTTCATTAAGTGTAGAGATAATATCTCCAGAGCCTTCATGGTAAGTGTCAAATATTATAACTTTAAAAATGTTAAAAAAAAATTAATTTTTTAATGCTATTTCTTTGCAGCATAGAAATTATTGATGACGATGATGATCAAAACATCATCAGAACATTACCGAGATCACCTTTAATTTTTTCAAGTTGCTCAAGCTTGGATTGTGATTTCGATTTGCTTCAATGTGGTCAACCTCTACATACCTCAACTCCGGATGAAGAAAATTTGGCTGTGACGTTTTTTAATGATGAGAAGTTTTTCAATGAAATACTTAAAGAATTGGAGCCCTTCCTTTATCAACTAGAGAATGGGAATATATAGATATTATTGTATGTAAATAAGAGATATTTAAATCTATATATATATATATATATATATATATAATAAATAAACAAAAAAATACATGTGTAAATGTATATGTAAAAAATAAAAACTCATTTTTTCATTTAAAGGCTTTCTCAGTCTTTCAGACTTTCAGCAAGTATTAGTTTTTATTGATATTTCACAGCAAACGTACAGACTCAGCAATATTTTTTATACGAAAATGGTAAGTCTATTATATTGATATTGTAAAAAATTAATAAAAGAAACACATTTTTTTTTTTATAGTCTTTCTTAGAAACTTTAAATGAAGTTGGAACCAAATTAGGACAAGGGTACACAAAAATTGATAATTTAAACCCCAACTATATATACAAAATCACAGGATGTAAAGGGAAAAATACTCAGTTTGGTGAGAAAATTACATTACACCTTGATGATGGTGAGGGTAATTCTCTATGGATATTTTTACCGGGAAGACTGGGACAACTTTTCTCATCAAAAAATCCCTACAAAAAATTAAAAGAAAATAATATAAATTACGTTATGTACTGTGGTAGAAATAAATCGAAATTTAATGCTCCTATTTTAAGATTTATGAATAAAGAACAAGATCCAGATATTGAATATTAAGAAAAACTATTTCTAATTTTATTTCTTTTGAATTCTTTCTTAAATAGATATACAATTTTTTCATCATTAAAATTAAAATCGCTTTTACTGAACTGTTTTAAATAAATTTTTAATGACTTGTGCTGGCTTTTAAATAAACTATAAATCAAAGAATGATGACCACAAGTATTGGAAAAATATCCTTGTATTCGCTGTTTATTATATTGATAGGCTTTAGAATTTCTTCGTAAAAAATTTATAAACTCTTTTTTTGTAGGCTTTTCTCCATAAGAATCAAAATATTCAGCATTTTTATTTGTAGAGAAATAGAACGCAACCCAATGTTCTCCTGGTTGATTAGATGGATCTGTATTAGCTATTATTAAAGCAGGTCTATGAATAACTTTCTTGGGCAATTTATCTGAAGGAAAGACTCCCTGAAAATATTTTCTTGTTGCTGGATTGCTTCTTAATGCATGCTCAATTTGTATTGTATTCATAGTTATTTTTTTTTTTTTTTTTTCTTTACAAAGTTATTTTTACATTTCTATTTTTGTCAATTTCCAACATAGAATCGTATTCACAGTAAACTATACAGGTGACAGGTTTTTCTAATGCTCGAACAAATTTTCCTTCAATGCGTATGCTACCTTGTTTTAAAACATTTGCACAAAAATCGTGGTTGGAATGATCTGGTGATAGATCAAACGCTAATATGAAGCAATTTTTATCAAACAATTGCTTATTTATATGAAGTCCTCTGTCAGAATGTCTTATACCAATAGCCTTAAATAGCATATTATAAGCCCTTGTTGATTTCATTGTTAATCCACTATAATCGAATTCTAATGGTTGAGATGGTATTTGTACTCCGTTTACTGATAAATTAAAATTTTGTAAATAGAAGTGCTCAAAGGAGAAGGGATCTAATGTTTTATCTCCAGAGAAAGCACTATTATATACCATACAGAACGCTAAAAATATGGGAAGTTGTCCAATAACCACATTGTCTAAAGATAATGCACGATTTCCAGGATACAAAGTAAAAGTTTTTAATTCAACCCTATTGAAAGGATAAAGTGCAGGTTTTTCTTGTAAAATTTTATGATGTGCAAGAAGCACACCAGGGTTAATTGTTACATGATTCATAAACAATTGAGCTTCTAATATTTTTAGATATGATTGTTTATCGCCTTTTTCAAGCAAGTAAAAGGATGGCGTTTCCAAATTTAAAATTACTCTCAAGTCCACGTTATTTAATAATAATTTTGGTTGATTGAATATATCACCATGTAACTTTCCAACCAATTCTACTATACTGCTTTTTTGAAATAATTCAGCCAATTGTTTTTTTCCATCATGGAAAATCTCTCCTGTATAATAATCTGGATACCAGCCAGATGTAGTAAGATGAGTTCGTCCTGCATCAGTACCATAATTTAATAAAGTTTGTATATAGGATCTATAATGATAGTTATTATCACTTTGCGAAACCAAAACGTTATTTAAGTAGATAGATACGCTCCGGAACATTGAGTGTAGTATATTATTTACTACGCTACATGAGCTATCCTCTAAATTAGAATTATCTTTTGCTTTTAATTGAACCACTAATTTAATATAAACACTCGATAAATCACGATATGTGTCACCATTTCCTAAACAGAGAAATTCAATTGTGTTTGGTGAATCTAATGACTGTATTGGATTATACGAGACTTCTTCGGTATTAAGAATGCTGCTTTGCACAGGATGTGGTTCAAATAAATCCAGTTCGCTTTTCATACACTCCGTATAAGAAGACATATTGTAATTAATTTAAAAAAATATATCTTTAACACGTTTTAAAGGATTAGTTTTTTTACTGCGATTTAGTTTTCTTGTGTTGCGTTTTGCTTTAAGTGTTTTGATCAACTGGTTTTTCCTCTTTTTGATACGAGGCTTTTTCCTCCTATTATTTTTTCCTTCCCCTTTTTGAAACTTAGATGTAATTTTATTAATAGCTTTTTCTGATAAGTTAGTTAGAGCTGATTTTGTTTGTTCTGTTAAAATATCCCTAAGAGGTTTACGACCAAAATCATTAATAATAGCTGCTCCAGTTTCTTTAGCTTGATTTTTTAGGGCTTGTAAACTTGAAATAAATAACGGCTTAATATTTCGAAATAATGACGCAAAGAATGATCCAAGTCCGCGTCCTTGTTGCACTATTCGTGGAACTCTATATAATGACCCTATATGACTTAAACCTCCTCCTACCTGATTATTATAATATTGTGTGTAAACTGTATCCATTCCTTGCCTTTATATATCTGAGTCAATCGATATTTTACTTGGCTTATTTATATGCAATTATTTCTTTTTTTTCTAAAGTGTAAACTGACAACAGTAGGCGTAGATGATTTTCGAAACTTACATTCCGTCCCCTCAGTATTAGTAAAGAAAATTGAAATATATTTAATAGTTGGGTGATCCAGAGGATAATACTGTATGTTTCTAAATTCAATCCAACTCTGCATATTTTTAAAAGGCAAAATGCGTAAGCATCGTAATAATTTATCACCAGCACAACGCGGCTGAATTATATCTGTATAAATGCATAATGTATAAAACTTTTCGGGAATACCTTTTTCAATTTCATTCAAAAACATCTCAGATATTCCAACTTCCCATTCTTCATTTAGAATAGCCGGTAATTTTACAACATTACGAAATGACCATAATGAATTCGATTTAAATATTTCTAAAGAATTATTACTAATAAGAGTTAAATGAAAACTATCCATACCGAGTCTGTACATGTATGGAGGCCTTAAAACTCTTTACTAAAATGAAATGAACATGGTTATATGATAATCTTTTTATTGTTTTATTTAAGTGTTTATTCTACACATCTGTACATATATAATAATTATATATAATAATAATAATAATAATAATCATATATTAACCCATTTTAAACTGTTTTCACCTTTTTGTACTGAACGCGTATTGTATGGGTGTTTTTTAGGATCTTTAGTAGTTTCTTCTACTTTTTTCTTATTCTTCTTTGCCACAGTGTAAGGGTTTGGAGGAGAATTTATTTTATCTGCGAATAAACGTCTCTTCGATTTCTTCTTCAATGAATCAGCTGACTTTACTTTAGTAAAATTATCAAATTGTTTATCAGGTGTAACAAATGTATCACCAGAAAAACTCTCATCTGAACCTAATATTTTATTATTTTCAACTTTCGCCATTTCAGTCTCAATCTTATTTCCATCTATGAAACTAAAATCAATTTTTTCAACATCCCGATGCCGTGGATTATAAGGCTTTATCTTCCTTTTAATGAAATTGTTTAATTCTTGTTTTATTCGTATCCATTTATTAAATTCTGATAGAGATATATCATTAAATGTTGGTAATAGCTTTTTATTAATAAACTCGGAAGCATATTTATCTTCAAGCATAAGAGTATATGCTTTTGGATGCATTAATATTACTTGATTCAATTTTTTACTAGAATTCATTCTTTAATAATTTTCCAATAATTCCACTTAGCAAAGATGAAATAATAATAGGTAAAAAATTTCCTCCTTTTTGAATTAGTACTTTTCTTTTCGACTTTAATGAAGTATTTGGTTTGGAAATGAATCGTAGGTCTTTTTTATACTTTTTTAATTTTTCTAAATCTCCGAATTTCAGTTTATTATTTCCAATTAATGTATTGAAAATAATTTCAACCAAAGTTTTAATTAGTTCATCATCTGCGTTTTTAAGAATGGCCTTTTTTAACTTTTTATTATTATTATTCTTTAATATGTACAACATATGCTTCTGCGTTTTCAGTCGCTTTAGATTCTTTTTTAAGACCATTTTCACTTGTATCACAAAAGCAATAAGAGAAATCAGTATTGAAAATATTTGTTCTATATCTTAATAAATCATTTATATTCTGGGTAAGATCAATTACTAAATATCCGTGAGGTTTGCTTGTCACATCTTTATATATCCTCATAAGGTCCGAAGAATTTTCAGGATGAATTTGTCTTGCCAAATGTTGAAATTGTAATGTGTCTCGTGGATTTTTAAAAACTACAATATATTTTGAATTAAGTGATATATCCCTTGTATGAGAAGCTTTATGAAAAATGTTTTGCGTAACCAAAATAACAGAAAAATTTCTGTGATGAGAACCTTTTGTAAATAATTCACAGATCCTTTTATTGAATGCATCCATCATTAAGTCATCCAATACAATAAGAATAGGTTCATTAAAATCATTATCAAGGCTTTCCGGAATTCCATTATGATATTCAATATTATCGATATGATTAAATACAGGTTTTGCGCGTTCTTCTCCATAGCACCAAATAATCCGTTTTATTTTCTCACTAATTAAATAATCAGCATTATTAATTAAATTCAATAAAAATGTTGTTTTACCAGATCCTGACGGACCACTTATAAGCATAGTAAAAGGATGTACAAAATGAACAAACATCTTTACTAACTAAAAATTATAAATACAATGAATAAAAAATCTGTTTAATCAATATTTTATATATTTATTTCACAAATTTCCTCTATTCTATCCCAATTTTTTTCAATAAAAATAAAAAGTTTATATAAATTATTCAAAGCACATCGAAATTTAATACTTTTATGAATAGGACAATTGGTATAATAGTCATCTAACTTTTTTAAAGGTATTATCGTATCTACATTAATTACAATACTTTTTATATATTTTTTCAAGAATTGTTGTTTTTCTTTTCCAACAACAAAAACATAATCAAACTGATTTAAAGGCGCTAGAATATCACCAATAGTATTATATTCTGTTATTCCATCCGACCAATCAATTCCGTGAATAAAATTAGTACAGAATGTGTTCCTCTCTTGAGTCTCTTCGTCTAACTCTCTCCGATCAAACGGCGGTTTAAATACAAAGTAATGAGGTACGAGAGAATTTCCAATGGTAAATGCTACTTCTTTGGCAAATATACTCTTGTTATTTCCATTACAGTATTGTAAATCGATTAATATGATGTTTGCTTTAGTTATTTTTGTCATTTTGTCAGGAACGCTCATTAAATACTACACATTTTCAAGTGGGTGACAGTCTTTTTTATAGAAAAGTTTTATTCGATTTTATATAGTACATAGTATACATACATATACGAGTATATATATTGTATATACACACATACACACACATATATATATACATATTTATTAAAAATGGATCAAAACGGTTGTGCTGCAGGAGAGAGTCTCCCTCCACTTTTACCAAAACGGAATCAAGATCATCAGTTAATTTATGGCATGGAATATTTTATTTCTCTAAAACTAAAGATTAAATGTGGGTTTTCACCTGGACAACATTTTAAACCAATGATATGGTTTCAAAATCATACCGCAAATTATATAGGATTTAATCGCGATGAATGGGTTCATCTGATGGCATATAAAGAATACATACAACTTAGATTGGATCAGTATGACTTTTTAGCAAGTGAAAGTCCCTTGCATCATCCCACTTTGGCAAACATAGGAATTGCATTTAAGTATAAAAGAAATGGCATTTGTGTCCTTGTTCTTAGTCAAAAGGGGCACAAGATTAAAATAGAAAGCGATACATGGAAGTCAATTATTCAAGTCGGCATTTTTTTATCTACATTCCTCTGCTGGAATACAATAGCGCAAAAACAAATTGAGAATATCTATCACAAACACTTCATACCCAAGTGTATTGAATTGAATAAAATTGATATTCAATTGTATGAGTTAAATTGTGCTTATGATCCAGAAATTGAAGTGGATTTACTTAGATTATGTTATGAGTTTTCCCGCAAAATTCGTAATAAAGTAAAAAGTGATATCAAAATTCGTAAAGCACTTTTAAAGTCTTCAAAAAATTAATACAGAAATGAGCAAAAGTCAAGTTGTTAATGAAATTCACCGACAAGCAAGAAAAAACTTTAAAAGAAGACGATTCATTCAACGAGGTATCGACGATACATGGCAGATAGACTTGGTTGAAATGATCCCCTATGCAAAACTTAATAAAGGACATAAATATCTATTAACCGGTATCGATGTATTCTCAAAAATTGGTTTTGCAGCACCTGTTAAAAAGAAAAATTCCCAAGATGTAACCAAAGCTATGGAAAAAATATTTAGAGATAAGATGACTGCTCCAAAAAATATACAAACTGATCAAGGCAAAGAATTTTTTAATAAGGATTTCAGACACTTAATGACGAAATACAAAATAAATCATTACCATACATTTACACACCTGAAGGCTTCCATTTGTGAACGCTTTAATAGAACGCTGAAAGGTTTGATGTGGAAAATGTTTAGTATGAGAGGAAATTATAAATGGATTGATATCATAGATTCTTTAATAGACAAATATAATAGTAGTTATCATAGGGTGATAAAGATGAAACCAAATGAAATTACTAAAGAAAATGAAAAATTAATTTTAGAGAGAATTTATAATTTTCCAAAAACTTTTCCGAAACCTAAATTTAAAGAAGGTGATTGTGTTAGGATTAGTAAATTTAAAGGTACATTTTTTAAAGGTTATGAACCAAACTGGTCAACTGAAATATTTGTTATCGAGAAGATAAACATTACTAATCCTGTTACTTATGTTATTAAAGACTATAAGAATAATATTATACAAGGATCATTTTATGAATTTGAGTTACAAAAAGTTAAGGATAATAATGCTTATTTAGTAGAAAAAATATTGAAAAAAAGAGGTGAAAAATTATATGTTAAGTGGTTAGGATTTGATAATACTCATAATTCTTGGATTAATAAAACTCAATTACTTCAATAAAACTTGTTTATTCTTTTCTTTATTATTTTTAAATTTGACAGATTCTTTTTTTCCGAGTTATCACATTCACGGTAATAGTACCGGAATTTACCTACTTCTTTATAAAGAAGTTAGGCTCGGTCGACAAAACTATATGAAATATTATTGAAACAAATATATATAAAAAAATAAAAAAAAACATTAATAATAATACATATATATAATTATTAATTATATTGATTTATTCTAAAGTGACCCCATGCTAAAGTACTTATACCATCAGGTAAAATAAATCGTTTGTCGTCGTTATAATTTAAAGTAATTTTTCGGACGATTTCAGTGTATAATATATGAGCCCTGCTTCGGATTACTCTTTGTTCCCCATAAAAAGTTCGTTTATTTAGGAGGCATTCTTTAAAATTGTCAAAATTTAATTTTTTTACTGCAGATGATTTTACGCCTTTAATCTTTTTCGTTTCATCCTTTTTATTTTCTTTACTATTCACTAAAAATGAATAAGCTTTTGCTTTAAGTCCAGCAAAATTTGTCATTATTCTACCTGATGTTTCATCTTTCATTAAGCCTATTTCTTTTTTATTTTGTGGGATTATACCATATATATTATTTACATCATAATCTGATGTATCAAACTTTAAGGGATTGTTTTTAATGATATCATATACATCTGTTGTAGAAGATAGTACAAATGAATCAGTATCCATGTATATGACTTTTATATCATCCGACTGTTTTTTTAAAAAAGAATAATAGAAATCATACATTAACCATTTCGATAACTCTAAAACAGTTACCCCCACATATATAGGTTTGTCATGTATGACTTCCATTTTCGATAGTTCGACCCCAAATAACCCATTATCAAAAATGGAAATACTATGGAAATTAGGTTTAGCAATTAAAGTTCTATAACCTACAGAATTTCTTCTATCATTATAGTGTCTAACAAGTTTTACTTCTCTACGTTTTTCAACGTTTTCCATGGTTTTTCCATAAATGACATTATTCATTAACTTATAAAAATTTTTCTCAAATTCATTTTGAGCATGCTTCCTTTTGATGGTATTTAAAGATATATAAGGCTCTAACCAAGCACTTTGTACAAAACGTAGTATTCTATGTATTTTCTTAATTATTAAACCATTTTCAATGGCTAACTTCAAATTTTTAATATGTATAATATAATTTTTCTTATTGGTCACATCTGCAATCAACTTTGAACAGTTACCATTGAGAGGAGTTTTATTTTCACAACAAAAAGGTAATGAATTATGTTTATCGTGTATTTCTGTAGGATAGTCCAAGTCAACTTCTAATATGTAACCATATTCCCCATCATAATTTACCGTTAGAATATCAAAATTATGAAATTCATCGTTAACTAAAAACTTGAAATCGGAAATTGGTAATTTTTGTGACATTGCCCATCCATATAAATTATTTGCATCCATATACATTAAATAATTATCCGGAGCATTTGTGTTATAGTCTGCCATATATTTATTATTAGCCTCAGACAACCTATGCGTACATTGAGTAATACCACCCCGAATAGATGTCTTTAAAAATGTATGAATTTCTGGATCGCTAACTAAATGTAATTTTACTTTAGTAAATTTTAGCATAGCATCCCAAGACAATGACGGTGCAGTTACGTAATTGCAGGGATCTAGTTCATATATATCTAAGCATATATTTCTGAAATTTTCAAAAACATCTGCTAGTATTAACACATCATTTTCTAAATACACTTTCATGTAATCTCTAAGCGTTATACATTGGAAAGTATTCCAAACAGTTTTTGCAAATTTATAATCATCTTCACTACATTCTGTATCGTTAAGATGATTATAAAAATGCTCTTTGGCTGGTAGACTCTCTTCTTGTAACTTTTCAAAGTTATCAATATAGTCATATGGAAAAACCCCTTTGCGCATCATTAACTCAAATTTTGACTTATTATTATTAAAATGCTTGCCTAATATCCTAAAGTTACTTGGGGTCAAATAGCTACTTAATTTGTCTAAACTACAATTTAAAAACCTGTTGGAGTCTATAAAAATCATCTTATATTTAAGAAAAGTTCGGCAAGCCGAATATACTTTTTTGGTTATTGAAATATATAATTCTTTATTGCACGGAATTACTGATATATCATCTCCTAAATTTTCTACAAACAGATGTATATCATATCGCGTTAAATTATGGAAAACGATTGGAAAATAAAATGGTTTCATAAAATTAAATTTTTCCTTACAACTAATGTGTATATAACCTAAAAATTTTGCATTAAAAACATTATAAAATAAATCGCGAGGTTCGCCCTGAACAATTTTTTTGTCACACGCATAGCAAGTATATGATGAAATGTTGATCGCACTTTCTTCTATTTGAGGAGGTCTAAAAAGTTTGGCCATCTGATTGTACTGTGTATATAATTCCTCCAAAGTTTTATTTAAATGTTTTAAAAAATCCATGACGCACTGTGAACCTGAATAAATAATATATATGTATAATAAGAAAAGGAAAATTTATAAAGTCAAACATAATTATCAACCTACCAAAAAATGTATATAGCTTGTCTTCGTTAGACTTGTAAGCATGCTTGACAAAATATGACACAGCACATGCTTTATGCTGTTGAATTGCAGTGGTTCCATTCCCTCTTTGTATTTCTAGGGGTTCAAGTACTGCTTCCATATCGGCATATATTGTTACCGGTGGCGACATCTTTTTTACTGAATTTTTAAATTGTAAAATTGTTCCAGGTTCTGGATATGTGGTCTTAACTTTAGCACATTCCTTTTTGTGTCTTGCCGAATCCACGGTGTATTGGTGTTGACAAAAGTCACAAAATTCTCCTCTAACATCCGATTGAGTGAATTGCTTTTTCACCAATCTATGCATATTATGAATATACACATAATGATATGTGTTTTTCTCGCCATTTAATAATAATAGTAGATTAATATGTATATTTTTTACTTCTTTTGTTGCTCTGGCTGGACCCACTACTTTCGGCATCTTACTTTGCGTTAGCTCATATATATTTATGCTTATGCGAGGATTATTTTTTTCGAATGTTCGAATTTCCTGTACGCTTACAGGAAATGACATTCCTGTAAAATTCAATATCTCACCCCGAAACTTTATTATTGAAGATTCAATGTTCAACACCTTATAATATTTTGGATTGGCAAGTTTTTTCGTCCCCCTCATAGAATCACTTCTATGCGCGATTGCGGCCAATACACACCATTTAAAACAAAATACATCGGTATTTTTAACATTGATTGTTGCCTTTTTTGCTGTTATGGCTGAAGGCAATTGTATATATGAGCCGACTGGAATATGTTCCAATTTACAAATTGTTAATTCCATATATTTAAAATCTAAGATAGCCCATCCGCTATCTCTTTCTTGGAATTCACTTGTATGTTCTTCCAGCTCACTGAAAGCCTCCTGGAGGGTATCGTCTACTTCATATCTGTTTCTCACGCACTGAAACTTTGTTGTGAAATGTTTCAGGCTAACAACCATTTCATCATCACCCTCACTTTGAGCTACATATTTTACATAATCTCCAAATAATCGCAAATTATATTTAATATGATTAAAATCTGCAAATTTAAGCTCTAATTGATTTTTCAAATATTCTTGTGTACTCTCCAAATATTTTCTTACACATAGTTCATCTCTCAAATTACTATATATCCTGAATTGGATTATATATGGAGATGATTGGGGTGACGTAATGTATACGTTTTTACTTAAAAAAACGGCCGCTTTTGTTTTATGTTCATTTGTTCTCAAATGAACTTTGTAGCGGGTTTCCAAAATATCGGTTTTACAAACAGTGCAATGTACACTGTTTATTCTTTGTTTCTTACTTCTGCGTCCTGGCTGAAGGTAGGGTCCAGATCTTTTTTTTGTACTGGTGGTCGGCTCATCATCATCATCATCATCATCATTAATGACTATGGGGGAATTTGGGCGAGTTTGTCTTTTAATTATAGTAGGATCTTCTTCTTCAACAATTACAAATTGTGAAGCGCTTTTAAATTTCTTGCAATTCATGTAATGTGATTCGAAAGTAGCCAAAGCAACGCTACTTTCGCATACGTCACAAAATACAAATGAATTCATTTTTGTATATGTAAATTATATGTAAATTATATATGTTTATAAAATAGTTTTAAAGTACTTAGCTGAATTTTCCTTATGGCAGCAAATTTTGGTTTAATTCACTATAGTTTTTAATAAATCTGTACTTCACTATTTTATTTTTTTTTTTTCTTTTTAATAAATATGCACTTCACTATTTTTTTTTTTTTTTTTTTTTTTTTTTTTTTTTAGTTTTTAATAAATCAATACTTTACAATTTTTTTAGTTTTTAATAAATCAATACTTCACAAATCTTTTTTGCACTTTGAAATTCACTATTTTTTCTTTTGAAATGCTGTTTAATAACTAAATTTTGTTTCATCATTTGCTTAAAAAGAAAGTTCTGCAGAGGAGCTGCATGCACTGCTTAACATATTGCGTTAAGAACTTTTGTTTTTTATTACGCTGATAATCTAATGCATTATTTTTTTATGATCTAGTATGACGATCAATTTATGGTTTCAATCCTAAGTACTGTATTATCAATAAGTCAAGTCACACATCAGCATAAAAAGGTTAGTTTCCATGTTAGATAGATAAGACATTTTTCATTATATTGTGAAATAGTGGTTTTATGTGTAGCCAGCCCTTTGCTCAACGCATTGCCTAAAAATGTTTTTATTACACTGATAACCCAATGCATTATTTTTTTTTTATGATCTACATAGTATGCTGATCAATTTATGGTTTCAATATGTTTTTTTATTGCCTTGTACTTTCACCATAACTCAATTGAAAATGCATTGCATTGTATTCTGAATAAGTCAAGTCACAGCATGTTCAGTAGATAAGACATTTTTCATTTTTCATTATATATTGAGAGAAAGAGTGGTTTTTTCTGTATAGCCAGCCCTATGCTCAACATATTGCCTAAAAAAATGTTTTTATTTTATTTGAAAATGATAAAGAAGTATTGATTGATTGTGTTGCATTCTCAAAAGCCAAGCCATAGCTCAAAAAGGTTAGTTTCCATGTTAGATAGCTAAGACATTTTTCATTATATTGTGAAATAGTGGTTTTCTGTATAGCCAGCCCTATGCTCAACATATTGCCTAAAAAAATGTTTTTATTACACACTTTTGTAAATATTTTACTGAACATTACAATTTTACTTTAAAAAAGTTTTTTTTCCTATAGTCCCCATACACAGTTTAACCCTAATTCCTCTACATCGTATACTACTTAGAAAATTTTCAAAACCAAAAAATCATTAGGCTAGCAGGAAAATTCACAGAGATCAACATGTTTTCTTTTTAGCTCGTAGTAGCACATGTGCACATGTGCGGCCAGTTTGCTTCAATACATATGTTGTACACACACTTATACTATCTCTTTCCCTTGTATATGCTCTAAGCCTATTGTGTAATAGTTTTCATATCTTAAGTGGCTTTTTTTATTACCGACCCTTTTTTTATTACTTTCACAGATTTTTTATTGCCTTCTCTTATCTCGAGTAAATTCAACTTGAGTGATTGAAAATGCTACTTTCCCCAGCTGGGGCATTTTTCTATAAAATCCGTTATTTTCAAAAATCAATTTTTTTCTCAAAAATTTTGGTTTTCGTCCAAAAAAATTCGGTTTTCGTCCAAGATATTCAACATTTTTAAACCCTATTTTTCCCCCTATTTTACACCCTATATTTCCCGGTTCCTCTATATCGTATACTACTTAGAAAATTTTCAAAACCAAAAAATCATTAGGCTAGCAGGAAAATTCACAGAGATCAACATGTTTTCTTTTTAGCTCGTAGTAGCACATGTGCACATGTGCGGCCAGTTTGCTTCAATACATATGTTGTACACACACTTATACTATCTCTTTCCCTTGTATATGCTCTAAGCCTATTGTGTAATAGTTTTCATATCTTAAGTGGCTTTTTTTATTACCGACCCTTTTTTTATTACTTTCACAGATTTTTTATTGCCTTCTCTTATCTCGAGTAAATTCAACTTGAGTGATTGAAAATGCTACTTTCCCCAGCTGGGGCATTTTTCTATAAAATCCGTTATTTTCAAAAATCAATTTTTTTCTCAAAAATTTTGGTTTTCGTCCAAAAAAATTCGGTTTTCGTCCAAGATATTCAACATTTTTAAACCCTATTTTTCCCCCTATTTTACACCCTATATTTCCCGGTTCCTCTATATCGTATACTACTTAGAAAATTTTCAAAACCAAAAAATCATTAGGCTAGCAGGAAAATTCACAGAGATCAACATGTTTTCTTTTTAGCTCGTAGTAGCACATGTGCACATGTGCGGCCAGTTTGCTTCAATACATATGTTGTACACACACTTATACTATCTCTTTCCCTTGTATATGCTCTAAGCCTATTGTGTAATAGTTTTCATATCTTAAGTGGCTTTTTTTATTACCGACCCTTTTTTTATTACTTTCACAGATTTTTTATTGCCTTCTCTTATCTCGAGTAAATTCAACTTGAGTGATTGAAAATGCTACTTTCCCCAGCTGGGGCATTTTTCTATAAAATCCGTTATTTTCAAAAATCAATTTTTTTCTCAAAAATTTTGGTTTTCGTCCAAAAAAATTCGGTTTTCGTCCAAGATATTCAACATTTTTAAACCCTATTTTTCCCCCTATTTTACACCCTATATTTCCCGGTTCCTCTATATCGTATACTACTCTCACTAGCTATTTGAAGGGTTGTTACATTAATTTGGACAACTACTAAACGAAAAATGCCACACCCAGCTTTATTTGTATCGATTGGTTTGACAGTTTTGTTTGGAGCAATAATGTGTTTGCACAATAAAGCCTCGCCTTTAACAAAAAATCCATTATAATCATTTAAATCCCTAATAGTTATGAGATCAAAAAATTACAGTAACTATTAACTGGGATCCTGTTCACACATTTCATATAGAATTTGAATAGGAAGTTGTCTTAAAGTTCTTATTAGTACGTACAGGTCTTTGAGTTTAAAATTTAAGGTTTGTTTTCATCTAGCTAATTATTATCAACTCATTATACAATATCTCCCCTTCCCTCTTCCTAGTGTTCATCTATTAGATCCGGTGGTTGATGGAGAACCCTGTTCAGTCTTTCGCTGATGGCAGCACTTTGTGTTATTCATTTTCCTGATTCATTAAATCTCGACCACATTAAAATCTCCGAATGGGGTCGGGTTTAACGGGGTTAGTTTTAACTCAAAAAAAAAAACACAGTGCTGCCATCTGTGGCACAGGGTTAGTGATAAGCGCCCCCTATCCCACGATGGCATAAATACATACATGGAAGAATCATCCGCTCTTGATATTCTAGGAACTTGTTTGAAATTTTTAAAGAAGTAGGCAAAAGCTTCGCATTTTTAAAACGGTGTAAAAAATACTTTACACCAGCTGACATCCGAAACATATACGGGCGGGAGCCTGTAACGCATGTTTAGGGATTCTCCATCGCATGCAATGAAAAGCTCTGGTGACCATAGGTGACGAGGAAGTATCCAACTCTTTCGAAACACTTGAGCCTGACGCAATGTGAGCTGTGTTGTGCTTATTTACACGTACTTCTATGGCATGTGTTCTACAGAGATAAGAGCTATGTGTCCTCCACTGAAACCCTTTAGTACGACAACCAGGCTTGCTCACCTATCTCACCCATTCGTTATGGAGTTACCGGTGCATCCCACAACACACTACCGAAATGGTTCATTCTTTAACCGGGGTGTTCGTCTTTGGAACCACCTACCTCCAGAAGTGGATGGTTATATATAAAGAAAAAGAAATGTAAATGACTCAAATGGAAAACATTGCTGAGAAAAAATTCAAGGTTGTTCCAAGCAACACATTTTTTAAAAGTGCGTAAATTTCTCTACAAACAACATTCAAATAATGTAGAAGAATTGATTAAGTAATTCATATATTGTACACTAAGAGCAGTGCACATATATTGTAAATAAAAATGTATGCAAATAAACTTTCATCTTACTTAACATCACTTCAATATTGGGGAGTGGGCTTATGACAATTATTGAGGCTTTATGTTGACTCAATTTAAATGTATTCGCAAATTGCTGTATTAATGGAGAATAGAGTTCTAAAATTAGCCTGCCTTAACTGCTCGCCTTATTAACTTGTAATGTTCTAAACATTTATTTACACATAACAAACAACGTATGCTTTTAGTAGACTTTATAAACATTTAAAAGTGTTGTTCGACTAAACGTACATTATGTTTATAAAAAAAACAACTTTTACTGTCCTACCTGCCTATGCCTACCACGTACATGGTTTGATTATATGTTTGCACACATAAAAGCCATTACAAGCCGTTGGCATCAATTGTATTTGAGAGAAGGATCGACAACGATTTGTGCATATATTTGATTAATAATTTATTATGTAAATATTTGTTAATATTTGTTCGACTTCGAGATACGAAAACATACTCACGAACATATCTAAAATTCAAAATTCAATACCAACTTAGGCACACTCGCCTCGCTTTACCAACACAAGTTTATTAACACATACGTGTGTACATGTGGTTCTATTATATTAATTAATATTTATAAAAAAGCGGTGTTAAGAAAACTAAATATATACCAGATATGCGTGAACATTCGTTCAGTAACCTTGAAGGTAAGTTCTCCATAAAATACACACACATACATCGATAACAATTTTAATATGGTTTGGAATTGGGGGACTTTTCGAAAACTCTTAAAAGTTACAAATAAATATCTGCTTGTACAATATTATAAAGTGATTTATGTTCCCATCATATTCAACAACACACTCTAAAGAGTACGCATCAAATGTAAAGTTATTTATGTGGTATGTGTACAATAGAGCCACATAACTATGCGAGCTAGCTTTGCCCAATTTTTTGGGTTGTAAGAAATTTTTGGCGACTGTCAATGCAGCTTACAGCCGATTTCGCCCATTTTACAAAAAAGTAAGTAAGAAAATTAAATTTGGTTTAGGTGAAATTTCAAATACCCTCCGCATCTACAATAGTGGGCGTGACTGGTATGTGATTACGCCCTCTAATAATGTGTGTATTACGTATCAGCATTCAAGTCAAGTTTTTTTTTTTATTATATAACCATCTACTCAGGGGATGACCCCTATACGTGCAAGCACGGTGGTGGTTAGAGGGGATTAGAGGAAGGAGGATAGAGGGAGTAGTGTTTGTGTACAATCAATTTGAATCTGCGCACACTAGGCACGGTGGAAAACACCTCTGGAGGTAGGTGGTTCCAAAGACGAACACCCCGGTTAAAGAATGAACCATTTCGGTAGTGTGTTGTGCGATGCACCGGTAACTCCATAACGAATGGGTGAGATAGGTGAGCAAGCCTGGTTGTCGTACTAAAGGGTTTCAGCGGAGGACGCATATCTTTTATATCTGTAGAACACATGCCGTGGAAGTACCTGTAAATAAGCACAACACAGCTCACGTTGCGTCAGGCTCAAGTGTGTCGAGAGAGTTGGACACTTCACCTATGATCACCAGAGCCCTTCGCTGTATGCGATCGAGAATCCCTAAACATGCATTAGAGGTTCCCACCCACACGGGCGAGTTATGCTCAAGTTGATGGTGAATATGTTTTTTTAATTGTGGGCGTGTCTTTTATTCGACCATGCCCATTTTTGGCACGTCAATAAAAAGGGTAATTGTAAATTTGATAGCTCAATTTTTGTGGCAGATACATTGATTTGTGTCAATTGTGGGCGTGACTCCTGACAGATTTTGCCCATTTTAAATAGCAATTTTTGATGCTAATCATGAATACATATACTTTGAAGGGTCTTCGATGCCTCCTTCTAGGTGTTGTAAGCCCCCATCTTATGTGTAGGGTATAACAAATTTGTTCTTATTGCAGCTCTTCTTCTGGTTGTTACGAACGAGACAATAAACTGAGTATACCTCTTATAGGTAGCGTTATTTTTGTACAATGTTACTCATTAACTAGAAAAAATGACGTGTTGAAGATTGTCATTCACCAGCACTTCAAACTTGAATAATGGATGGATAATTATCACCTGTCTATATACATTTCTACATTGTGCTTCAAAGTTATGTTCTTACATTACTTAAGTAGAAAAATAATTTAAAAACTCTACAAGTATTACTATTATTATACCGTCCATATAAGATGAGGGGCGTAGGTAGGTCTGTGGTTATATTTGCAAATAATTAAGTGGCTAACCAGACGAAAATGGTTCTTTATAGAACTGTGCAAACTTGACCTTCACAGCAAAAAGTGCCAAATTATCAAATTATCAAGTAATTAAAAGAAGCCAATTGTTGCAAGCTACAGAACAACTTGTAATAGTTGGTGAAACATGCATAAATGCTTATATTAGAGAGCTCCATGAATTCAACACAACGTTCCTATGATTTATTAAGAAGTTTCTGGATGTACCTGAGAATATCTTGTGAATATTTTACTTTTGTTGTCTTAAGCTTTACCTTAAAAAGGGCTCTATTTAAGTAGCCTAATTACATGAATAAACTTTTTTAAAAGAAGAGACTTGAGGTTGATAATGTGGCCATTTTTATATTTTATACTTCAGCAAAAGGCGGAACCCCATAATCATCAATATTCAATTCTGAGTTGACAAAAGTCAATAAATTATTCCAATGTTACTAATGCTGAAACAAGTGCAACAACTGCACTCAATGCCCTAACTTATGTAAGTTTTTGGTTGAACTATGCTCGCCTAGCAATTTTTGCAGCGGTTGTAAAGAAGCAATCCTAATTATATGAATTGAGCACACTTGTGCATGTTTTCGTACCGAAGCTTTAAGAAACGTTCCAACTTACAATGCTTCAAATAACTATAGTTGTGCTGTGTGTGTTTGTATAATTAAATATTTACAATACATAAATTTACATTCATATTTGTTTAGGTGGATGTGGTAGGTAAAACCGTGTCCAAATCTTTAACTTGAAATACCCAAACCTTTTATACGTTGTTTAAGTGCTAGACAATCACAACGAAAAGCCACCGATCTGTACCAGTGCTTACAACTTAGCCATGGTGTGTGACAGTTTTGTATGTAGTAGAGAATGAATATATGATGATGATGATGATAGATTTAAAATTGTACATCACACTTTTGTGTTCATTTCCAAACGAAACGTTCAACTGTAACGGTGTGTTCTCGAACTTTTAAACGCTTACCTTTTCACATGTGTGTACACGGTTTATATATTTTTTGCTTTCATAAGTATTGCATTGTACGGCACTACCTATTGTAGGTACTTAAACAATAAACACCTTTTCTTCAAAAGTTACATCAAATGAATGTCTATTGTCGAGGTATATTTTTTAACTACTTGACTGATGTTTTGTGTAATAAATAAATAAGAAATATTAAAAACAAGTAAAAAGCGATATTTGGCTGAGGCAAAATCGGGAACAGCTACCTTGGATCACGAAAACTTCCCGAGGAATAAATAAAAGTCAATAAGTACAACGTTTAAAAATATTGCATTGTGAGCGTATCGCCTGACCAAATTTGGCCACGAACACTTCTGCCAAGTTGGGAATCGGTATCTCAAATTTTGTGACCAGGAGAGGTCTGCGATACCTCGGCTTAGGCGTTGTAAACATTTTAACAGAGTGTTATATACCCCCATACACATACGAGGTTGGGTGTAATAAAGTAAATCAGTAACAATTATTTAATAGAAGATTGCTACTGTGTGTGATTTAAATTAAAAACTGAAAACACAACAAACATGGGCCATTTATCAGCGAGTGAGGCAGTAATTACCACAAGTGTTTCACTAAATGATGATGGAGTCATTACCAAACGCCGCAATAGTGCTAGTAACAGAGTGCCAAAGGCGTTCCAAGTAAAGAGTGAATTTCCACAAGACAATGGTCAAACACTAAAAGCATTATCGTTGTCTATTACAAGCAACGATGTCGAGTCTGCGGAGGGACGGTACAGTACAAACTTGGAGGAGTATACACGTCAATTTAAAGGAGACAAAGTGTTTGGTGTGCAATTTAAGGCTCCCCTCAAATGGCATAACGTTATTTTGATATTCAGTTTGTACACTTTCTCCCTAGTCTGCTTACTAATATACCCCATGGCGGAATTGCGTTTATCCACGATTTTATGGGGTAAGTGTTATTTGAATATTAACATTC
Organism: Ornithomya fringillina; assembly: GCA_963978525.1. Taxonomy (NCBI): domain Eukaryota; kingdom Metazoa; phylum Arthropoda; class Insecta; order Diptera; family Hippoboscidae; genus Ornithomya; species Ornithomya fringillina. The sequence goes on from OZ021691.1 coordinate 24,855,404, forward strand.
TGCCAACTGCTAAGAGAATTCTAAATAGGCTTTAAATCCAGTAAGAATAAAAATAAATAAAATACATATTCGAAGGTACGGATAATAACATTATTCGAATGCGGTTCAAAATATCTGTTTGAAGTGTCCCACTCCATAACATTTTGATGAATTGAAGACTGATGACAAACACTTTTTACATACCCGTAGGTATAATGTATTATTGAAAAAGTGCTGACTGTTTGCAGATCGTTCATTTGTTTTTCTTTGTTTACATAAACGTACAGGTTTCACAATTCACAACTTTAATGTCTGTCAAAAGACAACGATTAAGCCTTAAGTAAAATATATGTATGTATGTATAACGTTTACTATATATTATTAATATGTAGATGTGTAGATAGCCGCATACATACACATGGTAGAACACAAAGTAGAAACTGCTGTCATCGGTAGCAGAAGAATTATTAAAAACTCTTTCTTTCCGTTCAACTTACGAGCGGCAATTTTTAACATATTTCAATGAAATTTTCCTTCGTTGGTCCGTCTATTTTCATTTGGGGAATTTAAACGGTAGTCCAACGTTGATAACGGAAGGATTTTAATGCTCGCTTTGTCGCATGGACTCAACCACGTAATCGACTATTCTATCGCTTCCTCGGCCCAACATTTTTAAGGGTCTAATATGACTAACATCTCTTACTTTGCAAGGGGTTGAGGTTTAAATGTAAACCAACGTGGAACAAAATATTAAGTGGGGACTCTTAATCGACAATAGTATCAACACTTGCCCTTTTTGTATATTTATGTATATTAGGTTATAGTTTGCACATGCAACAACATTATCTTTACACGGTAAACTAAAGGACGTTAAAAACTCTTAATATATGAACGTATTCAATTTAGTTATTTTGTTGCGGCAAGTTACAGGAGAACAACGTACAATAGCTTAGTTTAGGGCATGAAAGCATGAATTGGTATATAATTATGAATATGACATACATTTAAATGTACAGTTGTTGTAGTTTATGTTTACAACGAAAATGATCATAAATATTGCCGCAAAGTAACATTCCATTCGGCAGTTATGTAGGTTACATACACACATATGTTACGAGTGTATTACGTAATTGCCACATTTACTTGCAAAATAGTTATTTTGTATTAATCGTAAGTACACTGCGTTTGGTAGGGCTTTGTAAAGGTTCCTACTAAAAGGGTTAAAAATTAAAAAGCGTTCATAAATTTTGAATTGGATGGATTAGAACTGATATTTTGATTTTGCCTGACTTTGCAATTAGGTTCCAATCACGCGTGTTTGAATACGAGGTGAAACAAAGATTGTCGGTCAAATTCAATTTCACAACCATAAGAAAATTCAATCAATTGAACCTTCAGATGAAAATAGAAAATTCCTTTTGTAACAATAGTTAGATTGTGTAGTCGGCCTGAAGATTAAATTCTGGGCACCCCTCTACAATATATATTCTTGTATATAATATATGTATGCCCTATGGCCACTTTTTTACACACTCGGTAGAATTTGAAGATTCTTCCGCTTGAAGCACTTTGGGCGTCCCATTAATTGTATGTCTGACCCTCAAATACAGTGCAAGCAAGACACTCTCGAAACAAATTAAAATTTAACAATAGTGTACACATGTAAAAAAGCAATAACAAAAGACCGCATTGACGGCAACTTTGAGTTATAAACAAATGTGGACACTACCTACACACTGCATTCCTAACAGTATATCTCTGAATAAGTTTAACATACTCGTACATACAAGTAAATAAGTAAGAAGCTTAGTGTGGTTTAGGGCATATTTTCTATACCCTTTACTTTGGCATGGTTTTTCAGTGTAATGCGCTCATTTTGAATGTTGTTGCAAATACACGTTTAGCACGTGCACAATGTGGATGTATTCGTTGTTCAATTCGGTCTATTTTGCATATATAAATAATTTAGAATGTGTGTGGAGGATATACCAATAATTTTTTTGAGAGAATAGGGGAGCGTGATTCTTTATTAACTGAACTTTATATAAAAAACACTACACGCACTTATGAGCGTTCCAACACGCCGGTACTGTTTATTATTTTTCAAGACTCCAAAGTTGTTACTAACATAACAAAAATACACCGAAAGATAAAGCGACTCAGAATTTCTTGTTGACTACCCTGAGTCTGAGTAACACCCTAGAAGTTGAGTCTATTTCTTGGGTGTTACAAACGTTTTCATCGAGTATCAAAATCAACCTCGTGTTTATAATATGGGGGGTATACTAAGTTTATCATTGCGTTTGCAACACCCTGAAGTATATACATTCTTGAACAGCGTCTAAAATTGAGTCGATCTAAACATATGTGTCCGTCTGTTGAAGCATTCTCACGGTCGTAAATTTTGAGATATTGAGGTGAAACTATGTAGAGATACTTTTAATTTCACATTTAAAATGGGAAAAGTCGTCAAAGGCCGCGCCTACAATCGACAAACTTATATAACATGAACTCAAAATCACGGCAAAAATTTACAAAAATACGATACTCAGCATAAAACTCAGCCCATATACTTGCCACGCCCATATGTGGAGGGTGTTTAAGATTTGGCCCAAGCCAAAATAAGTTTTCTTACTTGTTGTTGTATTGATAGATGGAGTTAAAACACTTTCCAATAATTTATGTTAATATTGTTTTCATATGTGTGTGTAAATAGTATTGGGAATGCGAGGCTGACTAGCCGAAAAGAGTGCACACACGTTTGTATGTACATATACTCTACATACCGCATAGTGGGGGATATTGATGGGTACCTGTACAAAAACACATACACACTCTTGACTCTTGATTACTTCATACACATCTTTATTTAATGTTGTTTTCAAAAAGCTCTTGTTTTTAGAAACAAACATATATATTAGGCATCTAATAATCTGGCGTGTGTTATGTGGCCCTTGGTAGGTTTTTCAATTTTTTTTTTTTTTGGTTTTATGGACGGTTTAAGAAAAATCCAATCGTCGCCATCAATTTTTATGACTATCTCTGCATATATTTATACACAAAGCGTATCTCTTGTAAATACATGTTGTTGTTGTTATAGAAATATGTATATGCTTAAATTTCTTAGAGCAACAGGTTCAGGATTGAGTCTTGGTACAAAATCATTGTGTAAACTCATTTCGGTGCTAATGAGGAACCCACTCTAAATGTATATAATATAACTCCCAAGTATATGTGCATACATTATGTTTTTATATGAGGGCATAACTGTCAAGCAATTCGCCTATTTAAAAAGGTCTACGCGAAGTTTCAACAACAAGCTTCAACTACGTATGTGTGTTACTTACTTTACTATTTTCCAAGTAAAAAAATATGCCAACAAGTGTTTATGTGTTGTTGCATTTTACTTAATACTACCTAGTACAATATTTCATGAAATGTGTAAAAGCGAGTAATTAGTTAATTATTAAGAATATTTTCGAGGGCCCCATGAAATATTTTTTTTATTCTTATTCAATATAAGGTGTATATATAGAATGATTAGCTATAATGATTAGAGAATTCCATAAAAAATGGACTAAATGAAAAATATTCATGTGTTGTTACACATATGTATGCAAATTGGGCAGTAAGATATGCGTGAAAGGGAGAACTATTTACAACATATTTACATATTTACCAAATAAACAATTTAAAGTTCACTGCTTAGAAAACCTGAGCGTTGTTATTACCTAAATGATGATTATAAAATTTTCTGCCCTTTTTACCAGCACAGTATCAGTATCAGTACCAGCTCATCAATATAATTTTTTAAATTTATAGCTTTTTGTGTTGGCATCCTGGTGGGGTTTGGAGTGACCGGTGGTGTTCATCGTTATTGGACGCATCGTTCGTACAAAGCCAACTTGCCTTTGCGCATCATACTAATGCTGTGCTTTTCGGCAGCTGGACAAGTAAGTGGTGTCATTAAATGTGTCGGTTCGTATGTTAAAAAAAAGAGATATTTTCATTCTAGAACAGTATATATGATTGGGTGCGCGATCATCGAGTGCATCATAAATACTCCGAAACCGATGCTGATCCACACAATTCAAACCGAGGCTTCTTTTTCTCTCATGTCGGGTGGCTTATGATGCATAAACACCCGGAAGTATTAAGACGAGGTCGCCAAATTGATATGAGTGACGTGCTAGCCGACCCTGTGGTGCGGTTTCATGAGAAATACTTTATACCGTTAAAGATTTTGCTTTGTTTCGTGCTGCCCACACTGGTACCTGTATATTTTTGGGGTGAAAAATTTAAATTGGCTTTCATGACTCAATGCGTGTTTCGCTATGTGTGCTCATTGAATTTTACTTGGTCAGTGAACAGTGCTGCCCATTTGTGGGGAAATAAACCATATGACAAGTAAGTGTGTTAATATGTGTGAATTTTTAGACCCATCATCATATGTATATGGGGTACATATCAGGAGGTGCCGGAGACCCCCAAAGTATAATATAATAATTCTTAATCAGCATTGAATTCTGAGTCGATATAGGCATGTCTGTCCCTCCATCTGTCCATGTATGCGTGCGCTTATGGCAATCACTCTCGTGGTCGCAAAATTTGGCAATACGATTCCAAACTTGGCAGAGGGGTTGGTAGTTTTTGTACTCAGGTTGCTTTTTAAAATTGAATAAAATCGGTCCCACAATGCAAAAAAACTGAAGAATAATCAATTTTTCGAAGAACTTCCTCCGGATTAGTTCAAGTTTGAAAAACATATTCATTTGTATACTCACTGGAGAGCTTTGGTGCCTAGATGGGGGTAATCAAGATTTAGCTTCAGTCAAATATAGCGTTTTTACTTGTTTCTTTTATTACCTGTCATATAAAAAATATTCGTATCTCTGTTTTACCAGGCGCATCAATCCCACTGAAAATGTCTATGTGTCGGTTATTGCGTTGGGAGAAGGTTGGCATAACTATCATCACGTGTTCCCTTGGGACTATAAGGCAGCCGAATTGGGAAAGTATTCTTTGAATTTCACCACCATGTTCTTGGATGGGTTTAGTAAAATCGGTTGGTGCTGGGATATGAAGCAGCCCTCCAAAGAATTAATAGCACGGACTTATGAAAAGTATGGTGACGGTTCCCATGCAGCTATGCAAGATTCATCTAAGCAAAGTCACATACCTGAGGTACCCGATCCAGAGTTGATGGTCGAAGACGATGAGGCGGAATCCTCCAGTACGGAGAGCACCAAATTGGATGACAAAGATTGCGCAACGAAAAAGTTCCAGAGTGCAAGAGATTAGTTTGTAAAATTTACGTTCATAGTTGTAGATAACAAGTTTGCAAGTACTCGTAGTACAATATATTGTGGTAAAGGTTAAAACTGGCTTTATAGTAAAACTACAAGTAGGAAATGTTCCTTCCACCTTTGTAACGAGGAATCTGTTAATTTGTCCTTCGGTGTACAATATTTTAAAATGTAACGCCTTCCAAAGTTACACATTTTTCATGGCAGAAAAGAATTGTGCATCAAGTCGATGCATATATGTGGTAAGGGAAAACGACAGAAAAATTTCATATAATTTTGATTGATTGCACAACGTCCTATGGGAGAGTTCCAAAGGTGGAGGGTGACGTAAATTCGGCCCCAGCTGAATTTATGATTTTTATGTAATTTTAGATTAGAATTACGCATTAATAAAGTAAATGTATACTACGTACGTAATAAAGTTTGTGTGTGTGTGCCATGGAGTGTACAATACCTATACGGGTACAAAAGCATTGACAGAGTACATGTGTAAACATGAAGTATAATTTTGATAACGCCTTTGGAATAATCAACTGTTTCCTTTGAAATGACATAATTTTATTATTTTTATTTTCATTTATTTACTTCAGACACATATGTACAAAATTAGTTAAAATTATTAGTTTTAAAAAGTTATGGCCATTCGTAATGGGTCCTTTGCAGATATTTGCCATTATTATACAGAACTCTGGTTCCTCTATAATTGAATTAATTGTTAATATAATTTTCTCCGTGGTCAAGGAATGCGCTAAATTTTCTTTGATCTTATTGTTGGTATTTTCAATAGGATTTGGCGTTTTTAGTGTGGTAAGCTTGATATCTTTGCCTAAGGGTCACTTTTGATATCATGTACGCTTTCGCAGGGAAATTCCTGCTCGTTTCAAAAGAAAGCCCCCATTCCTGACAACAGAGTGAAACTAGTGCGCTTAAGTGTAGGAGAAAGGCGTCTCAAAGATAGCATGGGGGGAGGGAACTTCAGTATGTATCCTTACGTTATAGAGCTGCCAACAAAATCAGGCATTGACTTGAAACAATCAAAGGTGAATGACTATAAATGGTGGATGGCAAATAGTAATGCGCCAACTTAAGGAATGCCAATAATGTATAAGAGTCTCTTACTAAATATGTCTATGCATGGCGTTCGCACAATATTTTAAATCAAATTCCTTAATAATGTAACAATTTTTGGTTAATTCAGAAAAATAAAGGTATAGAGTAGTTGCAATTAATTTTTATTAAATGGTCTGTTTTCCATCAAGTTTACAAGAAAGTTATGGCGGAAAAAATAATTCAATCTCAATGCATTGTTGACCGTCTTGCATACACTGCTTTATTGATCTGTCTTTCGTCCCTTTGTATAAATCCCTCACTGGACCTGGCTGAAGTACTTCTACGCAATGTTCTGCCGGAGGTTTCTCCAGCTGTGTACACTTGCGAAGATTCCGGCCTTTTCAAATAATTTGATACTCGTACGGGAATGTTTAACATCTCACCGTCTTCTGCAGGATCTTCAACATTATATTTTCGCTTTGGTGGAAATCTATGCTTTGTTGGTAGATCGTTCACTTGACTTTCTGAAGATGTGTTCTCATATAAAGTGCGCACTGGGTTATATTTCATGGCTGAGTGCTTCCTTCGGCGGCGACGGCGTTGTGAAAAGCTGGGTCCTTGGTCGAAAGTTTCTCCAGACTCTTTTTCCGAAGAAGAAGTGCTTTTTCTAAATTGGGAAAGTTTCCTCACGTTCTGAATAATGTTTCTTTGCTCCAATGGAGATTTCTTTTCCAATTGTGGCTCTTCTACAATTGTGATCCGCCTTGACAATTTTGATCCTAATGATTTTGAACTGTCACTGTCTTCCTCCTTTTTGTATCCTTTTTGAATGTCGGCTGCGTCGCTAGAACTATTTATTTGTTCACTTTCTTCCCTTTCTTTCGTAAGAAGTGTCAATTCATCCGCAGTCTGCACATTGGCTTGCTCTGCGGATGGAAGTTCTCCGAAATGCACATTCTGAACATTTGGTACTGAGCTTAGCATAGACATTCTTCCTAATGTTTTCAATTCGGACATCACATATTTTTCAACGTATCGTTCCCACTAAATTAAACATTATACTGTAATTATTGATTAAATGGTGGAAGTACAAACTTACAGCAATATATAACAACTGTCCAATAGCGTAAACAGCGGCCATAATTGAGATTACTTTAAGAATTTCTATTATAAAATATAAGAAGATATGTAGAATAAGCAACAGAATCCTTTTTGTGAAATATTCGAAGTGGTGGATAATGTGCTTAATTATGTAGCACGTCATTCTTCCATAATTTTGTGCTAAATTTTCTGAATTTAGTTTTTGTAAAAAATTAAGACAAGAAATTTTTGACGAAATCAATATTTTTTATTTTATACGAAAACAAATAGGGTTTCTTAGATATTTCAATTTTGAAATATCACTCGCCACATAGTACATCCTAAGGCCTGAAATATCTATTAATATTTTTTGGACCCACACTTTTATTCCGCATTATTATAGACCACTTTGATTATTGATTGCTTGATAAATGGGATTTTTACCCGCATCTTTATTTGAGTATTTAACTGAAGAGATGCTTCAAGATATTTGTTTTGACGAGTTATTTTCTCCAAAATCGTTACAATTCCATTTACAAATACTGACGAGAGATACTTCACTCTGGAATAGCATCATACAATTTAAGTCGATCTACATAGTTATGCCCCTTCCATGTTCGCTTCGTGGGAGCTTCTTCTTCTTCTTTTCGGTCGGCCTAGCATAAATATTTGTACATACCTGCAATGAACACCTTGCCAAATACCTAATTATATTTTTGAGTGTGTCCCTTAAATTTTGCTAATGCGGCAAAATCAACCACCAATCGTTTTTTTTTTTTTACATAAATTCTTTTTATACATAATTTGAATCACAAAAATTTAAATGGTTTCATTTTCATTTCGATTTGGTTCTTCTGCAATAGATTCCACATAAGCTTGCTCCTCTGGTGAATTGAAGACAATGACTTCGACGTCTAAGTCTTGAAGCGTAGAATCAAGTGCCGTTGTATTCGCTGTATCATCTACATCATATAATTCGGCATAACCGTAATTTAGTGGATTGCTATCATTAAATTCACTTATATATGTTTCCTCTAAATTCACTTGCTGCATCTTAGGCGCTTCTTCAGACTCTTTAGCTGAATCTTTTTCTTTGGTGTTATTGTCTTCAATGGGTCCCTATAAAATACGAAACATCTATACCCACAACGTTAAATGACTTTTAACTAACAACTCACAAACAAGAATATGAGATAGCCGATGCCAAAAACTACCATCATGGCCAACACAAATTTAAAAGCTTCAGTGAATACGCTTAGGAAACTACTTATTACCAGTACCACTATGTTTCGGCCTAATGTCTCGACGTTTTCACTTATCCAATCTAGGAAAGCGTTCGTCATTTTGCCATTTCTTGAGGTCAATATAATTGCCAATTACCAACAAATTTATATAATATTAACTTGCAGTACTTTGCCGAATTTATGAGGACGATTTTTAAGTGTATAATTAAGGATATATGTATAAAAATATTTATAATAAGAATTTTGACTTGTAAACGTCTTTCAAAGAACGTATATAAATGTATTAGAGAGAATATTGTAGAAAATATTAAATAGGTATCACAAAGGAATTTTATAATAAAACTGTAGAATGAACAGAAATAGAACAAAAGTAATCCTACCACTCGGGAGGATCTGTAAAGGACTTTATGCTTCACCAAATTTTAGATTAAAATTGGTTACAAGGGAATATATTTCAAGTGAACAAGTTATTTATAAATAATTGACACTTGTTACGCAGAAGTGTTGAGGGCCGTACATTTTCTTGAACTGAAACCATAAAAACACATATCCTCAAGGTAGTTCGAAAAGTTCTATTTTCTTCTAAAATGTTTGTTTCCTTGAAATTGTTTACATGAAATTAGAAATCGCACCTACGCTTGATCAAAGTTATTATCTGAACTTTATTCGTGCACTTGCTGTGATTACAAAGGGCGATTAAAATTAACATGAATATTGAAAATCCTCAATATATATATTTTTTGCTTTATTTTACTGCGTATTTGTCAAAGACTAAAGTCTAAAACATTTGAAACAAAAATTGTCCAAAATTGTCCGCCGTTGAAATTTATAAATTTCTGTCCATGCTCCCATATTAAGAGGTCTTTATAATTTATTGAGAGAGTATAACAATTTTTTACTGGCTTCCTCGAACGGGCTGATTTTGGCGTGGGGATGGTGCTGTTGGCTGCATTGTGCCCGTTGCTCTTGCTGAGCTGTCCAACTGTAATAAAAGTCCTATAGTTAAACACCCATGATTTAATGAGTAAAAGATCGTTTTTACCTACAATTTGAAAGAGACTTTGGCATATACCAAATATTCCAAAAAGTACCACAATAAATTTTATGACATCTGCAAAGAAATATTTTAAGCTTCCAAAGAATCCATATATTATATAATCGCCCAAACATTCAAATACGAAACTTATACTGCGCAAAATTTCGCAATTCATTTTAAAACGGTTTGATTTTTATTGTGATTTCAAATAATTTTATGCAAACATTTCAAACTTAATTAATGTGCTACCATACTGTTTCAAAAAAAAAACTGAAAAACTTAAATTTTTAGTCCACACCTAAATCAATGTCCCAATAAATGAAAATCTTTGTCCCAAGACGTAAAATTTTTTCTTCTTATTATTATTATTATTATTAATGTAAATTATTGGATCACTTTTTCATATAAAAAATCTCTCATGAGATAAAAAACAGAATATAGGAGTTTAACCAAATCTTAGACACAATATTTTTACTTGTTATTTTATAAAGTCGTACGTGGAAGTATACCTGCTAAGTTATAAAAAAAATTCCTACTAATCATATGGAGCCTGGCCACAGCTACAGACCAATTTCATCCATATGCTTAAATAATAAATACGGAATAATAATAAAAAAACTACGTGCAGGCGAGAATGCACGTTGTAACGAAATGCATTCCTTTATATTTTTTCAATGTGTGAATAAGCAAAATGGCAAAGTAAAGAGACGGCAACTCTAACCTTCTGCAACTAACTAAACAGCTGACGTATCCTATATTAAAAATTTAAGCATGAGTTTTTAATTGATTTTATTAAATTTTTATATATTTATTTTTTGTTCTCTATAAATAATTGGCAAATGATAAAACGCATTATGTCGGATGTAAATGTTAAAGCCGGCGTACAGCACATATTACAACGTATTGATGCTGCCTACGCACGCAGAACCAAGGTCAAATATAATGTTGTTTACATATATTAAATATTGAATTTCAAATTATTATTCAATTGAATTTAAAGAACCTGCAAGAGTGTAAGCCTTTATTAGTGGCTGTAAGTAAAACCAAACCCGTTGAGATGATAATTGACGCTTATTCTGTAGGTCAACGTCATTTCGGGGAAAATTACGTGCAAGAATTAGTGGAGAAAAGTCAACATCCACTTATATTGGAAAAATGTCCCGATATAAAGTGGCATTTCATAGGTCATCTGCAAAATAACAAAATAAATAAGGTAAGATCCAAGACAATAGTTTGGCCTTGTTTTGTACATTTAATCAAGTGCTTGGAACCTAATTTAGTTTGGCTTTTAGATAATAAAGTTACCAAATTTATATATGATACAAACAGTTGACGATGAAAAATTGGCCAATAACTTGGATAAAGCTTGGGAAAAAGTGATAATTGAAAATAAAAAACCCTTAAAAGTTCTTATACAAGTTAATACCAGTGGAGAGAAAGGTAATTTCAATAGAATTTACAAGATGCCTCTATATTCGAATTATTCTTTATTAGCAAAAAACGGTGTATTGCCTGATGACACAACCAAATTATACAAGCACATAAAAAATAATTTGACAAATTTAGAAATAGAAGGCATTATGACAATAGGTGCTTTCGGGCATGATTATTCTACGGGCCCTAATCCTGATTTTATACGTCTAATGGAGTTACATTCACAGATTTGCACTGAAATTCTAAATGCAGAACAAATTCAAGTATCGATGGGAATGTCGGATGATTTCGAAAAGGCCGTAAGTAATCCAATATAGTTCCACTTATTAGAAAATATAAGAAACAAGTAAAAGGCCAAATCTTATGTAAATTGTGCATTTCACATCTGGATTTATTGTACCGGTTCGATAACATTTGAACAAAATTATATATGTATTCAATACTTTCTGCGATTTAGGATAACTTTAACATGACTACTAATTCTATTTTTTTTTTTTTCGATTTCAGATCGAAATGGGAAGTACTATTGTCCGTGTGGGTAGTTCTATATTTGGACATCGGACACAAAAGCCCACTTAACTCGTAAAATATTCCACAATCCAAGAATATATAAAGTTAAACAAATGCATTGTTGTTGATAATGATAAAAAAAATGATGAAAAAGAAACTGTAAACTGTTAAGAAGATGTTCTAATAGTTTTTAACACATTTTTCTATGACGTTCTAATTCTTTGTTAAATGATATATTTTGGTGTAAATAATATAAAAGCTTACAATGTTGTTTGTAATTTTTGAAGGTGAATTAAAAATAGTTTAATCGGTCAAGTCCGACCATTCAATACTCTGCTGTTCCCACTGGCCTTCTATCCAAGTTACACTATTTAGACAATAATTTTTATTTAATATCAGTAAACGTGCTCAATTTATTGAAAAATTGTGGGGCAAAGAGTATAAAAAAGTCAAATCGGTTCCATCTTTAATAACGATTGTCCTGGAGCAAAGATTCTAATTTAATTCAAATTTCACGTCAAGCAGATACGGTTAAATTCAATAAGAAAATGATACTGAATCATTCGGCAGGTGTCTAGATTTAGTCGCTTAACAATTACATATAATCGAGCAAATGGAATAACCCCGTACCAGTGGTGGTATAGAGTATAAAACATTACATTTACTTTGCTTTAAACAGTACGCATAGTCCGAAAGTTGTATGTCTAAGTATATTGCTTCAGGTTTAACATATAAATAACGTAAACATATTTCTATTTGTACTTGGAGGTGAGTTTTTCTTGGTGTTGTATAAATTCATATTATGTACAGTGGCGTCAAGCCAAAAATTTATGCGTTCGTGCAGCGTAAATATTGTGGTATGTACGTATTATCTCCCATGTACCCTTTGTTGTCTGTATTTGGTTAAATTTAAAAATTCCAAATAATCGAAATGGAAAACCCTTTAAATGTATGAAAAACTGTCAATCTATTATTCTCTACGTAAAAGAATAAAAAGCAATATGTAGCCCTATGTAAAATATGTGTAACCGGTGAATGTATGCGACCCGATAAAAATACTTTATTCGTGATCATTTGTTCTTATGTTGTGCCACCCACACATTCGTATTCGTAAATTCATTTTCTATTTCAATAATTATTTTGCATTTCTTCACTTGATGTAGCGCAGTACGTTGAAAGACACAAGTATTTAGTAATTTGGCGGTGATCCAACTTCGCGGATTGTTTTTGCGCCTGTCTCGCCTCACTATATATTTTCAAGCTTCATTACAAAATTTCTACGTATGCACATAATACCTAATGTCTGGTAATCAGGGAATTATTTTTAACTTAAATTTCATTAACGAACTAACGAATTAATGAAATTTATTGTTAATACAATAGAATATCCATATAATGCGGTGGCCTATACTTTGTGTGTTTCGTAATGTAATAAGTTTCGCTGGAACACACAAAATCAACTACATATGATTTGCATGTACTCATAAGAAATAACCTTAAATGGGTAGCTTTCTGGCAATGAAAAGTTTCAATTTTTTGTTTGTTTAACACAAAGGATAATTTAAGGGACAAGTTTAACCTTCATTCCATTCTCTATGAGTAACTTGTGAAACAGTACGGTTTTCTCGTACTATGGACGTCCCACGGATTTCGCCCAAGACCGTTGCTAACTTTTGCATCAGGATGTCAATTTCTGCGCCCAATAGAATGATTTCCACACACGGAGACAGAGGCGGTCAGATAGATTTGACCAAATCGTACGTACCTCCGACCTTGCTGTGGTGAATGTAAAAATGATAACATTTGCCAACCTAATATTGAAATGTGATGTTATAAAGGATTGGTGTTCATGCCGCCGACATAATCCATTTATAGGAGCTTTGATGAAGCAGTAAGGAAAAAATCATGTAGGTCAGCATTTACAATGATGCACCGACCGTTCAAAGCAATGCTAAGAGAACAATACATATACGAATGTTTACGCATAAAATTATTTTAACTTAACAATGGAACACACATAATCGACATTTGGTATTTTTATATACGTTACGATCCGCCCGGACAATAATATAAACGAATAAACTTGTATACATATGTTCCCACACCCCACATAGTACAAGTACATGCTAAAAATGGTATCACAACACATTCGCGATGGCTGTCTACTCTCTCCTTATGAACGTATGCTTGGATGTACGCGGTTATATGAACTAATATTTATACACACAGAAAAACTTGCATGTTTGTATCGCGGGGTATGCGTGTGTGTTGAAAATTTAAAACTTTTGAAAATTTTCTTTTTCTTAAAATATCATTGCCGAGACGATAAAATCAGCCAGAACACTTAGTGTGCTCTGACCGCTCGATCCGTTAAGACTTACAACACAGAAACTTAGCACCATGGTAAGGCATTAAAAACCCAATCCAAAAATATGGCAATTCAAAACATATAAGGATCACTTCTAGAGGGACACACATTTCTTTTTTTATGCATGACCTAATCAATGGCATTAAGTGAAATTGAACTAAGAATTGAGTGAGAGTGGCGCGTAACATAAGAAAATAAAATGAAAAAATATATTCCTGTGCAACATAGATACAAAAAATGTATGTGTTTGTGTGTGCGTGTGTATGTGTGTATAAATATCACTGACTAAAAATATTTCGCGTCATACGAAGTAATGTGATACCAAAAAGGCGGTGCGTATGTGTATTGCACCAAATAATAGTTATATATATACATTTGTGCATATTAGCATTATGTCACCCCTGAGGCAAATCCAAATTTATCTAAAGTGAAATATAATGTAATTTAAAATTGATAATGACACTCTTACATAATGCATCCAACAAAATTTCTTAAATTTCTTAAATTCTATTATATTAATAAAAAAAAAAACAATCTAGTGGTTTCTAAGTTTATCTCAAAATGTGTCAAATATTACAAATAAACCGACTTTAGAAAGATGCAACTTTATCTCAAAGGACATTTTTTTATTGAGAGCAAAAGTAATCTAAACGTACACCATGCATAGACAACATTTTAATCATATTAGATCAAACTTATCTGCTCCTTAAAGACGTTACTGTTAAAATCCTTGAGATGTTAAGTCAATATCAGGAGCAGAAATGAATATGTTACGTTTAAGGCGTTATTAAAATGAAGGAATCGTAGGCGCGGTTGATTCTATAAATGTTACTGATTTGTTAATGTTAAAATTAAACTGTATTTAGCTAAAGAGTCCAAGACAGAGACAATTGACCATTTTTTTATAAACGATTAATATTTCTGAAAACTATTTTTACCAATATTATATAACCATTGGTTGTTTCATATTTGCATTGATCTTTATTTATATTTAATAAATAGGCTGATGAGAAGAAGAAGGTTAAGAAGAAGAAGACTAAAGAAGAGGGAGGTGCATCCGAAACTGCATCTGAGGCCCCATCAGAAGCTCCCACTCCCGCTCCCGCAGCAACTCCGGCGCCAGCTTCAACAACTGGCTCAAAGAGAGCGTCCGGTGGAAGTCGTGGATCTCGCAAATCCAAACGCGCGGGCTCCTCAGTTTTCTCCGTATTTTCACAGAAACAAATTGCCGAATTCAAAGAAGTGAGTAATATATCTGAGATCGTACTCCAACACAAACATTCAAACATTCCAAAAAATAAAGAAATTTCATCAAAATTGTAAAAAAGATTTGTACGCGCCTCTACAACACCATCTGAATTGGATTAAATTCTTATAAAGCAAAATCTTTTTATATTGATTAGGCCTTCCAACTTATGGATGCCGACAAAGACGGCATCATTGGCAAGAACGACTTGCGTGCCGCTTTTGATTCCGTGGGTAAAATTGCCAGCGATAAGGAATTAGATTCCATGTTGGGTGAAGCCTCTGGCCCCATTAACTTTACACAGTTATTAACCCTATTCGCTAATCGCATGGCTCAGTCTGGTGCTAACGATGAAGATGAAGTTGTCATTGCTGCTTTCAAGTGCTTCGATCATGACGGCCTTATCGATGGTGATAAATTCCGAGAAGCGTTGATGAACTATGGTGATAAATTCACCATGAAGGAAGTCGATGATGCTTACGATCAAATGGTGATTGACGACAAGAACCAAATCGACACCGCTGCCCTAGTTGCCATGCTTACCGGCAAAGAAGAAGAAGAGGAAGGCGAAGAAGCTGCTTAAATTGAGTGAGAACATAAGCACGCAGCCCTTTTGTACACTCAATATATGGGTCAGGCACTTTCTATTATATAAATAGATCTTATATATAATAAGTACACTTAAAAAAACATGACATCTCCGACATGTTGGACAGTTTAACATTTTTTGTTTTAATAAGAAAAAGAAAAGAAAACTTTAATATTAAACAAACAAAAAACGAAAAAAAAACTGCTGAAAGCACCATTCGCAAAATTGAAAATTTATTTAACAATAAGAAGCGCAAGAATTGGGAATTTGAGAATTTTACGCTTTCGATTTAGTAAAATTTTCAATTTTGTTGTGTGATGAAGGACTTTATTGTTTTACCATACTAATGTCGTAATAATTTAATAAAATAATTTTAAAAAAATAATAGTAAGAAGAGAATTTAAAGGCACAATTTTTACGTAAGGATTAAAATACGACAAAACATCGTTGTTACGATTAAGTACTTTTACGCAAACAAATATTATGAAACTAAAATTGAATTTGAATTTTAAAGAAATCTTGTTAAAACTATTCTACTATTGAAATACAAAAACGAAAACAACAACAACAGTTTATAAGAATCGACTTTTCTTTTAAGGAACGCGCTTTAACACAAAGAAAGAGAAATAAACTATTTTGCTTCCGGACACTTGAAGCAATACTTTGTAGATATTGTAAATGCGTACACATGTTAACATTAAAATCTCGACGTACTTATATTTGTATCGTTTATACATTTTTATTTCACATATTTTGCATGAATGGTTTATGTGCACTATTGCCTAAATACCTAAAAGATATTTTTAAACATCAATGGCTTTTAATTTTTTTTTACATACTCGTTATTTGTTGCTCGTTACTTTTTCGAACCAACCAAACGAATATTGTTGAGATTTAAATTTTTAAAAACAATAAATAACAGTTGTACTTAACTCTGTAACTCCGTTTTTATGATACACAACTCCACATCAATGTACAATATTTATGCATTGAATATTGGCTTATCCTTCCTTTTTTTATTTATAAAACATGGATTAAGAATATGGACTTTTATATGTGATACAAATAAAGTTGAACTCAATCTACAGCTTGTTTTCATAGACATAAATATACTTGTGCATGTACCAATGTATAGCTTCTAATTCAAAATGATTTTTAACAAGTAAGAAAACTAAATTTGTCTTAGACCAAATCTTAAATAGCCGCCACATATCCTCCTTCCTCGAATCCCTTCTAACCGCCACCGTGCTTGCACGTATCGTTTTTTGTTAATTGTGGGCGTGTCTGTTATACGACCATGCCCAATTTTGGCACATCGACGAATGGGAAAACTATAAATATTTGTACCAAAGTTCATAGGTGAACTTTTGTGGCAGAAATATAGATTTTTGTTGATTGTGCGCGTGGCCTTTGACCGATTGTGCTCATTTTAAATAGCGATCTGAGCGCAAAAGTGCTTGTATAAATTTTCAGCTTATGATTTATATTTGCTACCACCACATTTGAATATTCTGCTTTAACAACACCGGGTGGTCACTGCTTCGAATGAATTGGAACCAAAGTATCGAACCAAACCTAGGAAATTTTAGAGAAAATCTCCGCCCAAATATTATAAGTATCATTGTCAACATTGCTTAAACTTTGATTACAAAAATGGATATGCGAAGAGTTCCTCATCAATAGGCTCAGTCTAGGCTCTCCCGTCCATTAATCGCAAAGTTAGTCTGATTCCTTAAGTTAATCAAATTACTATTTAATGTGCCAAATACCTAGAGAAAAAAGAAATACACATACTGCGCAAGCGTAACTAAACGTAATAACTAAGTAATTAAATTCACCACCATCAGTCTTTAGTGGTTAAAACCGAAACCAAATTGTCGTGCGAAACAGGTTTTTCGTTGTAATTTAAATCATGAATAAGCTGTGAATTTATGAAAATGAGAATGAAGTTAGTTGCCAACGAAACTTCGTCACGTATTTATCATTTAAAAGAGGAATTTTCGCGTAAACGGGAAATACGTGAAAGTAAAAGTGAGAAATAAATGTTGGGTGAAATAACTGAAAATTGTTAAAATGTTTTCATCTCTTTGTTTCCTTGTCTTGTGTACTTTATTGAAAACGACGCCTTCAACTGGTGGGTAGAGGCATGAAACACATTACGAATCATTTTTTATATTCTTGTTGTACATAAAGGGCAATATTTAATTGCGTATATATCACAACATGGTCTGCACGGAGAGATAAAATTTCGTCAGGTTAACGGCAGTCATGTAGAAATCAATGCAGATTTGGAGGCAACTTTGCAATACCCAGATCAAGTATGGAGTTGGTCGGTTCATGAAATTCCAGTAGACTATACGAATATGGAAGCAAATGAACGCTGTGATTTAAGAAAATTAGGTGCAGAAGTTCTTCGTTTCGAAGACGATCTCGAATATTTGATATTACCGGGAAATGAAACTTCTACCTGGCTTAAAAAAATTTCTTTTACAGGTAGGTAGAACGGTTTCACTGTGAGTTTAAAGACTTTTATAAGTGTTTTCATCTGAAATTAGGCGATAAGGGTATTTGGGGCAAGTCTTTGGTATTAACTGAGGTGTTTCGTGGTGTGCAGGTGTGTGCCACTATTACCACGCCTCAAACATCTGTAGAACTTTTAGCCGAGGCTAAATTTAATAGTCCTGTTGCTGGGTCAATATTCTTTCGTTGGTTAGCACCAGTAGATGGTACAGCGGGTGATACTCTAATCTATTCGGATTTATTCCATGTTCAGCGAAATGATTCGATTATGGATCCGTCGAAATCGTTTACCAAGCATAACTGGAAGATATTTGTAACGGATATTTTAAAAAATGATCACCATCGTGATGAAGATAACTGTAATTTTTTGCAACTAGTTTTCGATCCAAGCGGCAATGGAACGAATAACGGCATTGGCGATTTGGACGTACGTCTGGGTAAAATTTCGGTGGCAACAAATTCCTTAAGATCCGCTTCAAAGGTTACATTTCGAGATAATTATTTGTCTTTATTACCTTCCGATTTGACAATACCACATCGGACATTGTATCTGGTAATATTTGACGACCAGCACCCAGGGAATTATTTGGCTTGTACGCAGATACGTCATGCCAAGCCGCTGCATTATAAGTGAGTTTCTCATTTTTTAATAATGCCAATTTTCAGTTCAATTTATATGTATGAAAAGATCTCTTATAGAATTTGCTGGTATAAAAGGTGAAGTCACGTTCACACAAAGATCAAAGTTCGATCCCACATTTTTGAACTTCTCCATCAATGCGGTAAATGAGAAAACTTCAGATGTAGCAATTAAGTTTGCTGAAGATGTGTCAAGTTTCCGTATACACTCTTTACCGCCAGTGCCTCAAAGGAAGGGTTTACAGGATTATTGTTACACGACGGGTGTCCCTTATGATCCAAAACAATTTGGAATGCATAATATACCACCTCCGGGATTTGGAACTCAAGATCAGTACGCCTTGGGCGATTTAAGTGGCAAACTTCAGAGTCGTAACAAACAATACTACCATTCCTATCAATTACCTGGGAGTAGTTCTGAGCTGAACGGCCTCTATTGGGATATATTTTTACCCCTGCAAGGTGTGGATAGTATAGGGCATCGCAGTTTAGTAATATATCAATATAATCGTACGAATTTAAAGAATATAACGGAAACTATATGGCACTGTGCCTGCATTAATCATTATGAAAAGAACGGAGTATACCAAAAGCCGATGTTTACAGCTCAAGTACTGTTTCGTTATCCAATTGTGGGCCGCGCTTTGTTTCGACAGCCAATAGATGAACCCTGGCAAGATACAACTATTATTTTCGAGTATCTGATACATGCGGATGGTTCTTCCCAAAATAATACATTCAGCCATCGTTGGGCTATACATAGCAAAGCCCCTGGAAAGGACTTTTACGATTGGCAAAACCGTTGCATGTCTACGGGTGACGTGTTTAACCCATATAAAGTTCATTATAGTAATCGGTCAGAAGATGACTTTTGTGGAGATAGAATTCCCGCCATGTGTCGCATGGGCGCATTGGGTGTACGCCTAGGCTCTCTAGCAATAGCGGGCAGTTTGAAGGAGTCTCAAACACTGAGCAGGCGCATTTTCACGGACTCCAATCTCCCGTTAACTGGTAGACATAATATTTTAGGTAAATCTTTGGTGATATATGACGATAATGGACCCATAGCAAGGGGTGAACGTTTAGCGTGTTCTGTGTAAGTGAATTGGGAAAGGGAGATTCAAACAACCCACATAGTGCATAAATTTGTATAAAACAATTAATGTGAAATAAGTAAATTACATATCTAGGCAGGGTCTCTTTATACGAAATGTACCGCCTGGAATATACGATACTTGGGTTTAATCTTATTATTAAATTTAGGTTTATGTATTTACAAATATTAAAGGGTCTTACCAAAAGAAACGTCTGTTTGAATACAAGTAGGTACAGTTTGAAAACATAATAAATGTACAGTTTTTGATATAAACGTATATCAAGAAGCCTTAAACGAATTTACGAACAATTTGCTCTAATATGAAATAGTGAACTTTATAATTAAATACGTAGGGTTAAATGAATCATCCCTACATTAAATATGTATAATCCTCTATTTCTACATATATTATGCATGTAATGTAACACTTTTAGGATAATTGGTTACTATCGTCGCAAAGTCGTAGCTAAAGAATGGTTTGCCAATGGTGACACTGCCAAAGTGAAGGGCAAAGTTGAAATCATACAACAAACGGAGTATGACACCACCAATGTGGAAGTACAATTCAAGAGCTTAAATGAAAATAGCGGTTACCACATACACATGGTACGTGACCATATTTTTTGTCACAATAGGTGTGAATTTTATTATCTTTACCACATAAACCACTAATGTAACGCCTTGCAGGCTCCAGTTGAAGATAACTTGGCCTTTCCTTGCGAGAACTCCTCTCTCTACGGACATTTTAATCCACTTCGGGTTAATCCCAAATTGTCCCCACCACCAAAATACGGTAGTACCGAACAGTACGAGATGGGTGATCTAAGTGGTAAATTTGGAACATTGGATTCATTCACTCAATACGAAGGTGCTTTCAATGATACGAATTTACCCTTATTTGGTTTGAATAGCATCCTTGGCCGTTCAGTGGTGATACACAAAAGAGAGCGCAATGCTCGCTGGGCTTGTAGCACTTTAGAAAGGGGCTATGCACCAAGTGAGGCACGTGAAATACGCGCCATTGCTTCATTTCATCATCCCACTGGATATGCATACGGATATATAAGAATGAGTCAATTGATCCATGCAGACGGCAGTCAGTCGGACACTGTAATTGAAGTTAAGCTGAGACATCCAGGAAAACATGACAGGAATGTGGTACGTAATCAGAGAATTCAGTACAAAATTGTCAAACTTTGAAATGTAACAAACTTTATAGACGCGCAACCACAACTGGCAAATATTTGTAAATGCGGTCGGTGTGGATGCAGTTGTGAAACCAACTATTACAAGATGTGTGGCTGGCGGTTATATATGGAATCCATATTATACACAATTAGCGGATCCTTTAAATGTAAATTTCAACGTGGAATAGAGCATCTGCGCTTTTAAGAATTTTCTATAAATCCACTCTTTTTTAGCGAGACTTATATGAGCGAGAATGTGGACCTGATAATCCCTTGCGCTGCTATGTAGGAGATTTGGGTGCACGTTTGGGTCCCTTAAGTAATATTATAGAAATTTGGATATGAAATTTATATACAGTACTACCCCGACTTTTAGATTTAGGAGCGGAAAGAATGGTACTAACGGACTTTAATTTACCTCTAGAAGGTCAGATTGGAGCTATAGGACGCTCAATTGTCATTTTTGGCGAGGAACATTCTGGTGAAAAATTTGCATGTGCCAACATAGAGCCAGATCACAATGTTATTAAATACATCAATTTACAAAAGCCCCCTCGATTCGTAACGTACGAGTCTAAACTATTAAAACCACACATATATGCATTAAATTTAAACAATTTAACAATAAATACTTTTGCTTATTGCGCAGCGCTCAGTTTCTGGAAGAATTAAGAGCTGTAATGGGTATACCTGAGTGGATGCTGGATGTTGATGCTCGACAAACAAAGGAATTACACAGTGGTTCTTGTATTCAAATGATAATACATTTCAGGGGACCTATAGCCCATCGTTTAGAATTGGATATGTCACGTTTAATTGCAGCAGGTCGTTTAGATAGTCCCAGTCTATATATACCTGGCTATGTAAATAAAAAACGCAAATCCACTATCTCTTATAGAACGTGTGGCGTAAGAGATCCCAATGAAAAACGTAAGACTAATAACTTTAACTGGTTTTTCTCTGAAAATATTTTAAGCTATTCGTAATTGTAGGTTCAAAGTATTCAAAGGCGAAGAGTGGGAGTTTATGTCAAGGACAATTTCAATTTCCATCTGCTTTCCTGTTGAGTTTTTTATATGCAATGTTTCCTATTTTTTTATTATATTAAAATAAATATAAACACAAGTAAATCAAGTCAAAAATACATGGTCAAATCTTCTAATGGTGGATGTGGCTGGTGCATGATTACGCAATTTTTTGTTAATTGCGGGCATGGAGCAAATACAAATGCATATACCAAATATCAACGTCATAGTTCAATTTTTGTAGCAGATAAATAGATGTTCGTCAATTGTAGGCGTGGCTCTTGACTAATTTTGCTCATTTTAAATAGCGATCTCTGTGTAAAAACTAAAAGTGTCAAATGAATATACAAAAAAAAAATAATATGTCGGTATTTAGCAATTTGATGGTATGTATTGGCATTTTAGCCCATTTTTCAATATAGCACAGAAATGGAACCTATAAACATTATGCGAAATAATTCGAAGGAGAAAAATCACTCAATTATTAATATTGTCAGGTTCATTCAAAAATTCTTATATATAACGTTTTTTACTTTAACTACATTATATAATAGAAATGAAATTCTTTCTGATTATGTATGGAGAATGAATCAGGACTGCCTCTAAACAATAACCTCAGTGAATTCTAGACATTTTTGTTGAGAGACGATATCGCTCTTCACTTCTGAGATATATATATCACGATATATATATATATATACATAACGAATATACCAAAAAAAAAACCTTTAAAATTACCGCTATTCGGTGCACCTCTATAATTTCTCGCAGAAGGATGTTTTTTTAGCAAAAATAGTATATAAACGATAGCTTTTTCTCCAACTGCTCAATTATTACATGGAGATTTCATATACACGCTTGCATTTTATTGCGCAGATGCTGAAAGTGTTTATTGATTATTATTTTTCTTGTCCTTTGTCGGTCAAATATTTTAATCAGAGGTATAAACACCTTCACAACATTTAGCAATCAATTGTAAAAAAAATGCAGTTCCTTGGTATTAGCGTAACATTGCTTCTGTTTTCTTGTATTCGAGCCAATTTGAGTGGACCCTTTTTGATGTGGGGACACGAAAAACTCAAAAATTTTCAACCACATGCCCTAATCCAGGCTAATGAAAACAATTTAGCTGATTTATTTGGTAGTTCGAATGGTATTGTAATATTTGTTCGTAATAATACGCGTCGCTTGGATGCTCAGCAATATCCCAATTTACACAAGCTAATCCAACAAAGTGCTTGGTCCTATTTACCTCAACAGACCTTGTTGGCCGATCCCTTTAGCTATAACGCTAATGTTAGGGTAAACTTATAAGTAAATGTGTGCAAATCATTTTCATAATATCTTCTAATTTCCAGGTTATTAATGAGAAGAATCCTTTTGAAGAAAATGATGCAGACATTATTTCTGGTTACACGGAAGCCTTGAATAACAACAATGGCGGCGAAGTTTTAGGTATTTTGGCCAGTCGTCAGCAGAGCGCTCACTTTTTGGTCAAACGTGAAGTGAAAGAAATTGAGACAAGTAATCAAGAAATTCTCGCAAGTACATCACAGCCCCCACTTAATGAAACTGAAGACACCTTTACTTTTGTAGCTGACGGTAACAAATAGATTAGTTCAGAGGAGAAGCAAAAAAAAATAATTATTGGTTTAATTTAATTTAAGGTGAAAAAGCGGTTTTGGTTGTAAGTTCTGCTCCCACCCTTAATACTACGCGGGAATCATTTATTTTAAAGGAATATAACAAGGCAATAACTTTTGATGATCAACAAGCTAAAGGTTACGGACGCTTAAATATAATTTTTAAGGTTGGCGATGAGAAATTATTTGTACGTTTTAATTTCACATTAAGACATCTGACATGGTCCATTAAAGCTGTAGAAGTGGAATATCGAGAATACAAAAATGTATTGCCGGTAGAAGGTAACGCCTATAATGTACCTTCAGCTCCGATGGGCTTTTCGTACAGGTGTTCCTCGCGGCCATTAGTGTTTACAAATACCAACGATACATTAATAATTAAAGATTATCAGGTAATACCTATGGAGCAAATTAACGAATTTCTTTATTATTTTCACTAATTTAGATTCAGCCGTGGCTTAAGGGGGCCCCTAAATTTGGTGATGTTTACGACTGCGTAGGATTTATTACCGCTCCCATATGGGCTGGCATTCTAGTCAGTTTGTTCTTATGCGGCATTCTGTCCATAGCTATTCTAGCTATGATGGATATAAAGACACCCAGTCGTTTTGAGAATTCCCGAAGCAAACAACTGACATTTGCCACTCAGGATTAAGAATACAATATAAGTTTATACAAAGACAACGCAATGTATGGATATATGATACCGCTATTTCTTCTGATACAAGCTATATTTATATTGTTAATTTTCATCGTATACATAGCTACAGTGTTGTACTGTTACATTTTATTATTTTACGACTTTGATTAGGAAAAAAGTTGAAAATCTGAAAGTGAGTTTTAGTTGCTACAACCCCTGTATGTGAAATAGGGGAAGCAATAAATATAATTAATTCTATAAATTGAGAGAGAGAGAGAGAGAGAGAAAGCAGGAAAGTTCAAATTTAAGTGAAACTTTGTTTATAACTCTTGTTATTATAATATTTCCCATACCTATTACCTGCCCACTTTCTGTATCAAATTCGAGCTGTTTTTAAGAGGCGTTTGTTAAGATTAAAAATAAATTGAAGATGTTGTATCAGTTTACCATATACGCTCCAAATTTTCTTTACTTACAAATATATATATACATATGTATAGCAAAAGATTAACTTGATTAACAAAAATTTTAAATATTTCATTGTCAACACGTTTGCAACACCCCAAGAAGGAATTAAAAAACTAAATTTGACTTAGACTAAATCAGGGTCTCTGTTATCCGATTAATATGGTAATACATATACTATTAGAGGGCGTAATCATATACCTGCCACGCCCGCTATTGTAGATGTGGAGGGTATTTAAGATTTGGTCTAAACCAAGTTTGGTTTTTTTACTTGTTATACCCTGCACTACTTGTGGTAAGAGGGTATATTAAGTTTGTGTGTGTTTGTAATTTCTTAACGGCAAATGCCACACCCACCTTCAGTTATACCGATCGATTGAGAATTATAATTTGAATCGATTCAACCATGTACGTTTTTCTGATCGTGTAAATTTGTGCGCAAGCTACAGCTCGCATTTTTGAGATATTTCGATGAACACCACCGTATACACATATATGAACTCTTTAAAAAAAAATTTATTAAAAGACCTGTTTCATGTCCCTAGATACATATGTCTATAATGAAACAGAAAATATTTTCATTAATAATTTAGAATTTTAATTGAGAAGAATTTTAATTAACAAGAAATTGTTTGTTAAATATTTAAATAAATATATGTAAATTTTGAAAAAAAATAATAAAATACAAATGAATTATTATAGTGGCGTAGAAGATTTATTACGTATGTTATAACGTGTAGCTGCTCAAAGTGCACCAAACACTTGGCAAGTGGTGGCCAGCTGCATCATCAGAACAGCCTCTATAGACATGTATTTGCCCAAGGGAACCCACTATTGAAATTGATTGGACTATTTTTAGAGCCCCTCCTCATATAACGTTTTATTATAGAAGAAATCGGTCTAAAACGAAAATACGCAATTCTTTATATTTTATAGCAAAAATTTGGTGAAAAATAGTTAATGGTGTGTATAAAAATATAATTTTCCATTTTATAAATAACAAGCTAGAAAAGTTCGGTTAAGACCGAAGCTTAAATACCCTCCACCTTTAATAGTCCTCTAAAAAATAAGTTCCTATTACCATATTTATGTATATGACTATTTCATGTACTTACGCAAGTGGTGATTTTTAAAAATTATAGGCGTTTGCGTTATTTAATCACGCCCATTTTTGGCACAGTGTTGAATAACGGTACCACTTATATTTATACCAAATTTCAACTTGATAGGCATAGTATTGTGCGATATATAATTTTTTAAAGATAAATTTTTTTCGAGGTATGATGAGATTTTCGTTTATTGTGGACGTGTCTCTTTACCGATTTTGCCCAATTTCAATACGAAACAGCGAAATTGAACTAAGAATACGTATGCAAAGTTTCAATTTGATATCTCAAAAATTACGACCGTGAGAGTGCCAACAACAGACGGACACACGGACACACGGACACACGGACGGACATGTCTCAAACGATTTCTCTTTTCATGCTGATTAAGAATATATATGGTTTGTGGGGTCTCCGACGCTTCCTTCGATCTGTTGTAAACGGATGATCAAAGTGAATATACCCTCTTCCCTAAGGTGGAGGGTATAAAAATCATTACTCAAACTAATAACCACTGGTTGACTTCTTTTTCATTATTACAGTGCTTTCAAATACGACTAATGGTTTTTGGTTTTATATCTGGCAAGACCGTGAAGATCATATGGTTTTATTGTCAAAATAAAACCATAAAAAGTGTAAAAATAAAAAATTGTTTAAAAATTGTGCCTTTTTTGTTTGAAATAAATTAAAACATTAGAAAAAAAATGGAAACTAGAAAAGAAATCAGAAATTTTTTAGATGCGGAAGTAGATCTGTTATTTTATTTGTTCTATGTTTCTATATTTGTTTTAGGGCCGTTTTCAATTTCTTTCGATTAAATTTAATTGTCACTTCATCTTGCTGTTAACGCAATTTCGTTTTTACGACTTACGATTAAATTTAACAGCAGCAATTCTTCTGATTACATTTAATCGAACGATAACAGAGACTTAACTAGAGGAACATATGATATTGACAACGTTAATAAAAAAAAAAATAACAAGTAAATTACATATTATAAGAATGTGTGCACATTATCATAAATTTTTACATTAGTTGGACTCATAATGTTGTTACATTGTGCGTGCAAAAGGAAGGTTAAATGTGTGATATATGCACATTATACTTTGATAAACTTTCATTCCTCTAAACAAAGAAGAAATGGTCCTTCTGACATTAAGGTTTTATTTTTGACAACCGTTTGTTGTTAACATACATATGTTTTTTTAGACACAGGTCATATAAATGTGTACTAACAAATATATGTATATTCGTGAAAACGAAAAAATTTATCTTCTGGTTACAGACAATAAATAAGTATATTGAAAACCGCCCTTAATACGTTTACAAATTGTGTTTGCCAATTAGATCGGGCTGTTTTGCCAACTAGTGTTTAGACAACGGTACAGCATTGGTTGAATAATGTTTGTTATTCGACACTGCAATAACGAAATGTATGGTATAACAGTCAACCATTGTTTGAGTAACGACTGTAATGGGCATTATTGTTTTTTCTTTTTTTAGTTAATTATTTTATTCATTGTACATACAATGTTGGGTTTCTGTCTATTTAATACACTCGCGCACCTACAGTCCAGTTTTTTTTTTTTTTTTTTTGAACAAATCAAAAAAATGTTCTTATTACTTATGACCATTATTACACTCCGAAGTCAAACTCTAGTTGACGAGTAATAGTCAAACCTTAGTTAACTATTTGTTAATTATTACCGTACTTTCAAATGTTCTTAATGGTGTTTGGTTTTATATCTGGTAAGACCGTGAAAATCATATGGTTTTATTGTCAAAATAAAACCATAAAAAAGTATAAAAATAAAAAATTGTTTGAAAATTTTGTCTTTTTTGTTTTAAATAAACTAAAAAAAGAATATGGTAACAAAAAAAAATAGAATTCATGTTTTTATTTATTTTATGTTTTTATATTATACGTATATGTAGTATTTTTTGTAATATGTTAACAAATTGCCTTCTTCTTCTTCTTCTTAAAATGAGGCTTAGTGAACCAACAACAGATAAATTCGCCGCGTCAAAGTGGTAAAGGCTCGGGTAGAACACAGGGTCCTTTTTTAGAGCCTTATCAGAGTGCAGGACTAGTTTTAATATTAAGATAATCGACTCTTTTTCTTAGTGCCTGATTTCCATTAATTTGGTACATTCCAAAAAACGTGTAAAAGTGAATGCTGCAGATCACTTGATTGCGTTTAAATGGGTAGTTGTGCCAATGTGAATATAATACAAGTAACAGTAAGTATAACGAATATATGCAACAATATAACGCGTTATAGTATGTTATATAAGAAAGATTGAATGTTAATGTTGCTTTTAGACAATTTGTGAAGCATGGCGTGGCGTTTAACGGCGCTGATGTTAGGGCAGACGAAGAGAAGATGATCTGGAGATTGTACGGCACCACATGTGCAGAAAGGGTCGTTTACCAAATTGATTTTATGTAAATGGTCATTGCAGATGGTGTAATTAAACATTAGCCTATTAGTAAGGCAAATGACACCACGGCCCAGGTTGCAAGGGTAGAACGATGGCTTAACATTTATTTGTGATGACAAAGAGTAGAGATGTCGGCCGTGAGGCGATTCATTCCAGCGCAGTTGCCAAGAGCAAATTTATCCAAGGCTCTGACGTCTGTGGAAATTAGACGTCGACAGTCAGTGTAGATCGGTCTGGAGGACGCAACCTCATCGGCGATAGTATTTGTCTGAATACCCATGTGGCTGGGTACCCAAAGGAAATGAAAGATGATCTTAGGTTATACAACTGAGACCTGATCTCTAACACATACGTAGTAAGCGTTTTGCTAATAGGAAACGATTGAAGGGCTAATAGGGCATATTTGCTATCTGAGACAATAAGATATTTTTAGGGAGTATGTAGGGAGGCTAGACGTATAGCTTTGAGGATAGCCAAACACTTAGCTATGAGAACGGAGCTATCAGGATCGTACGAAAAATATGCTTCAATGCCATAGTCAGGAAACCAAAACGCGCTGACTACAATATCGGATTTAGATCCGTCAGTGAATATAAGCGAGAAATTTTTTCCATTTAGTGTAGACCAAATTTAGGTATTGATGTTGGACCTCTGACACTTGAATTTATCAACTGGCAGAAACCTAACTACGGGTTAAACGATGGGAGCACCAAACGGAATTTGAAAAAGGAGTTGTTTATGAAATTTCAACTAGTCTAGATTGTTGGATTTTTCAGCGCAGATTGTAAAAAATGTGTGAGAAGAATTGAGTGCCACAAAATCACGGATTTTTGGCAGAGCAGGGTGGTTTTTCATGACAAAAACTTATTAATGGCGGTATTGGCATTCAATCGAAGATTCTCGGCTATAGGTATAACTTTAGCCATTTGCTCTAAGCTGAGTGTGTGGGTGGAGAACGTAGCGCCCAAAGCAATACGGAAACATCTCCGTTGAATCCTACAGAGTTTAAAAATGGAGCTCTGAGCAGCGTCCTATCAATCACTTCCTATAAAAGGAAAGAAAAGAGGCGATTAAATTTATTAAAAACTGTGTTTGTCAATTAGATCAGCTGTTTTGTCTCTTATGATCAAGTTTATTAAAAGAATGAAAAATATACATATCAAAAATTGAAATATAAAACAAATGTAAGTTTTATAACAAACGTAACAAGATCAATTCAATTGATGTATTGCTAATATCAATCACAACATCTTCAATACTCTCCCTTGTTGTGGAAAATATTAGCGCAAACCCACTAAAGAACACAATTGTTTCAGCCTAAGTGGTTGAAGTGGCTTTTCACACGAAATACCCATTTACAAGGTAAGGCTTTTGCTCCTGTTGGAAGATCTGTTAATAACCAAGTTTTGTTCTCCATCAGTGACTGTATTACGCTTTGCATGGCTTTCAACTATAGTTCTTTTTCATTGCTATTTTGTACTTCTTTATACGTTTGAGGGGTAGTGTCTATTTCATTAATCATATTTACAGCCGACATTACAAAATCGTCAAAATTTGAATTCTTTATTAAGGATTAATCCCTCAACTATTTTGCTATAGGTAAGTTGTCATCTTCATCATCTTGTATTTCACATGTCATTTTCTTATTATTTTCTCTAGAAGAGGTACATGGATCATAAGCTTCTTGATTAACTCCTTCTTGATTATCTTCTGGAATATTTGGAGTCATATCAATGTTTGGATCTGGTTCGTAATTTTTAAAAGGTAATTTTACTAAAATATCTTTGTCGAGATTATTGTTTATTGGTAATATTTTCTCATTGTAGATGATAGACTTATCACCTTATTCATGAAAGACTACATCTCTAGACAAGATTACTTTATTTTCATCTCTTATATAAATTCTGTACCTCTCATCATTATTATAACCAATTAGATGTCCTTTTGTAGCTTTTTTATCTAATTTCTTTCTCTTCTGATTTGGAATATGGGGATAACAAACACATCCTCCTATTGCTCTTAAATGTTTTATACGTGGTTTTTTATTTAACCATAATTCATACAGATGTACTCCTTCTATTGAGGATTTTCCAGTACGATTTAAAATATATATAGCTGTACTGGCAAATTCAGCCCACAATTCTTCTGGAAATTGTACATCCTTATTAGAATACTTGAACGTTCTAGCCATTTCAATTATAGTTCTATTTTCACGTTCAGCACTGCCGCTTTGTTCTGGAGCTTTTGAATGAGCTAACATGTTTTTAAAAGTGATTTTTACATCAGATTTTTGTTTTATAAAATAACCATATCGAAATTTTGTAAAATGATCTTTATAGACAACCATATATCTTTTACCTCCATATGGAGTTGGAAGTGGTCCACAAACAACACCAGATATAAGCTCTCCAGGTGTTGTTGCTTTTTTTTTACCAAAAAAGTTCATTTTCAATTTATTTATTTACTTATGATCCAACAACCAAGCTTAAAGCTTAAATTTAGTTGGGATTGAAAACATCTAACAAAATAATACTAATAATATTAATATATACTAACGATATTAATATAAAAGAAAGTAGAGAAAAAAAGCAAAAAGAAAAAGAAGGCGAAAAAAAAATTACATACTCGCAAAGTACTTAAATAATTCCTTCCTGAACCTATTAGCATCAGTGATGAGTTGAAGGGCGGTAGGTAAGGAGTCCCAGAGGCGCACAGCATTTATAAAGAATTGTCTTTCAGACATTAGAGTGTCGTGTTGGAATGGTGTAATCTGTCTGTGTCTAAGAGACCTTGAAAAAACTAATTTATCGAAAAGATATTTTGGCTCCTTTATGGTAATGATTTTGTGGAGCAGGATTAAAGTTCTAAATTTCAGTATATTATTAAAAGAAAGGCCATAGAGACGGTTTTTGTGAGCAACTAAACTGTCACGTCTTTTTAAATTAAAAACATACCTAATTATGGAGTTGTATATCTTATTCAGTCTGCACGAGGATACTGTTATAATCGCAGTTAGAGAAAATTTCGCAACCATATGTCAATACAGGCATCAAATATGTTTTAGCTTTAAGCAATCGTATGTTTAATGGAATATAGAACTGAGTGGGCCATAAGGCTCGCAGCATACCATACACTTTACCCACACACGAATTAATATGGTTGGTCCACGTTAGCTTGGTATTAAAAATTAGTCCAAGATTTTTTACCGTATCCACTACTTGAATCCGTTCACTATTCATAATAATATTAAGATCAAAATCAAAATAAGTCGTTCTGGTTCGTTTATATATCACGATGCATTTGCTTTTAGACGGGTTTAGACAGAGTCCATTCTCTTTTGCCCAATTTGACACATTAATCAAGTCATTATTAAGATTATTAACGCAATTAGACATTAAGTCGAGCGGACAGCTAAGATGTAGTTGCACATCATCAGCGTACATGTGGGACCTGCACCATCTTAATACATCAGGAAGATCGTTGATAAACATGGAAAATAAAAGAGGACCTAGTATAGAGCCTTGAGGCACTCCGCGAATAACAGGTAAATCATCGGAATAAAAATTATTAACAAACACACGCTGGGATCTACGTGAAAGATATGATCCAATTAACTTATTTGCAGACGAGGAGAAATCAAATAATAACTTAAGTTTGAGACATAGAACCTCATGGTCGACGGAATCAAAGGCTTTGGTATGGTCAAGAAGAACTAGAAAAGACACCCGGCTTTTGCTCGATCACATCGATTAATGCAGTAGTGCACGATCGGACTGACGGACGGACAAGAACTTATTGATGTTTAAGAAAGAGAACATCTGTCGTTGTATTAAACGTTCAAAGGCTTTAGATAAAAAAGGCAAAATGGCAATAGGTCGGCATTTTCCAACATGAAGGGAAGGTAGATCTCATCAAAATGTCATTAAATATGTGCGTGATTGGCTTAATGATATTAGGCAAAAGGATTTTCAAAAATTTTGGGTTAATATCGTCAAAACCAGAAGCGTTAGGTTTTATAGATAGAATACTGTCTAAAACATCCCACTCATCAACGTAAGAAAAATTAAAGGCAGAAAAATTATGTTGATCCTGTCCTTCTGAATAATGAAGCGGATTTGCAGTAGGGGCTAAGAAATTCGCAAATTTTTGATTAATGTGGTTAGCATCGAGATCAACGTCATTAGGTGCATATTTTTTTCCGATGCCGATATTTCGGATAGTATCCCATTTGTGTTTAGTACTGGCGGTAGAACGAAATTTATAATCATAATATTCAGTTTTAGCTGTTCTAATATTGTAAGTAACGGACCGTCTCGCTCTTTTAAACACCTCATATAACTCAGGTGTCCTAAAACGTTTCCATCTTTTGTAACAGGCATCTCTGATTTTAATTAAATCAGCAATGCGCTCGTTAAACCAAGGGGTTGGTTGTGTCTAATTACTTTTAACTTTACGGGGACAAACCTGTTAAATAGCCAAGAAATATGGTAATTTAAATAAGATAGTTTACAATCAGGAGTGGGAAGATGATAAAGCATGTTCCAGTCGATATTGTTAACTGCGATACGTAAGTCCGGATAAGAAATATTATTAAAATCTCTAAAGACAACATGTTCAATAGGCGTATCCACCTGAATTTGGTAAGATAGGAAAATTAAATCATATTTTGAAAAAAATGGAACGGAGATTTGATCATAGAGAAGTGTATTATTTAAATTATTAGTGAAAAAAATGTCTAGAAGAGTGCTAGATGTTTGTGTAAAGTGTGTTGGGATAGTGTGGTTAACCGGTACTAAATCAACGACTTGCATAACATCGGTTAACCTATCGTCATTAACGATATTGCTATTAAAGTCACCGCCAATAATAACATTGGAGTAACCAAGAGCCAGGTCATGAATTAAGTCAGACAGTAGAGTAGGGTCAATATTATTATTTGGTCTGTAAATACAGCCCAAGAGTATTTTATTAGAATCCATATTAATATCAATAAATAGATATTCAAAAGGACTCGTGGTATCCGATCTGCATAGGAATGTCGTACTCTATCGGCACGTACGATCCTATACCCATCAAGATTAAACATAGAATCCGTATCGTAAGATCAAAACCAGGTTTCAGAGACACAAATCACACTTACATTACTTCCTTGAAACAAATACTTGAATTCGTCAAATTTGTTATTAAGGCTTTGAGCATTAATGTGACAAACATGAAACATGTTACGGTTCTGATTGCACAGAATACCTAGAATGCTGCGTGATACCAAACTGGAACTCAGATCCACCTCAGTTTCTGTGAGCTTTTCCATATATACATGTTTCACATAAATTATTAGATATCTTAGCTTTAATACCAAAATCATTTTTAAGTATTTTTTCTATATGACGCTTGTCTTGATGACCCCATCTTTCATGATTAAGTTGTACCTTTTCTTCAGTTGTTATATTAACTTTACATGTTGGTGATATGGGCGTCATATATATGCTTTATAGAGAGACCCTCCTTTTTGTCTATAACCACATAGTATTATATACACTGATTGTACATTTTGTTATTGTTGATTTAAAAACACTACTCTTACTTCTGTCGTGAGTTGCTAATACAGAATAAAGATTTCTTGATATTTTTGGAACATACCATACATCCATTAATTTTGTTTCTAACTTTTTATTGTCAACATTACATATAACAAAAAATATTAGAATTGTAATCATATCAGTGTAAACGTACGTAAACGTAGTGTTACGTAGTGTTACATTGGCGAAATTGTTGGAGTTAACACGTTACCTAACTACGTACGTTTACACTGAAAAACGAAACGATCATTAGCGAGCTAATACATATTTTCCACGGAATTCATAAAATTAAAAATTTTGGTTGCTAATGTAGAATTGTATTTAATCAAAAAACTAAGGTTTCCTTATCCTCTTTTAGACGTTATTGCTCCAGTCGATTGTTTATTGTTACATTTTTTCAATTTATACCTTCAATCTCCATGTTTAGTCTATACATTCATTCCTATATACTCCGATTTTTCATTATAATTATTTCAGATAATTATTTGTTTCACATACAACATATAACATTTACTTGTTATTGCTAATCATACTTATACTCCGCAATATATATTATTTATGCACATAGCGCGTGTGCACGCGTGAACAGTCTCTTCGCTACCATACTCGTATGGTTAAACTATTGGTTAATGGTAAAACGTGCAGTGCAATAATGGGCATTAACACTAGATTTACGGACGTTTCTCATATACCTATCTCTACGGCACTCGTCAAGTTGACGGGTGAATAAAAATACGCACTTTCTTTAAAAAACCGATTTATTCAAGTTAAGTTAAGTCAAGTTCAAGACGTGCCTCGGTTTCAGTGCAATCTCTCATGTGTTGCATTATATGTTTTTTATTTAATTATTAAATCGAAAGCGCTAAGCATGCAACCCACCATAATGTTTCTTTTAGCATGGGCAGTAGGCCCTCCCATATCCTTGAAAATCATACGGATGGGTGTCCTACCTCTAGATCCGCTTGGTTTCAGTTTTGTTCACTGTGTCTTGTCAGTTGCAATTTCGATATCATTCGCTACATTTTGGGATGTACTGGTAAAGTCGTCCTCTTATCCCCAGAGTCAGAGCTAAAAAAAATACGCACTTTCTTGCTCCGAAGGTCTGTAAATAACTTCTCCTCTTCACTATCTGAAGATAATTCTGTCCATCCACTTTCAACACATTGTACAGTTTCACTATCAGGTTCGCTTTCGCCTAATTCACATGCATTTTCTTCGGGGGTATCCTCGTAGCAATCCTCATTGATCTTGAGGATTTTATCCAAAATCTTATTATATCTTCTGGATTTATGCATGATTGCTATAAAAAAAGGGGATCGGTCGACATAACAAAATACTGTGCCCTTATTCCATTTCCCTATTGTAAATACCTACAATAAGCGCAGACTCTCTACAAGAACCGAAACTTTTGGACACTTTTTGAAACGTTGGTACACTGTGATTGCAGCATTCATACTGAAGATCTTCTCTTGCTCTTGAGTTCTAATGCATATTTTTTCACAGGATACATAAAATCTACACTTTTGGTTGCCAACAAATACGTAAAAGTGGGTCTAATCTATATTTTAGAATATTAACACTAATGCCGCAGTTTTTATTTTAAGATATAATTTATTATTTTTATAACAGAACTTAAGAAAAATGCCAACCGAACGGCATAATTTTTTACGAAGTTTTCCTTCAACACATTTATTTCCTTTGCACTCTTAAATATGAATGAACAGTAAACGTGACAATCGTTTAATAAGAATTTCGTATCCATGTACTATAATCAATATTACATTTGTTCTCCATATTTATATTTTATATTTCATTTAATTTTTACAATTAACATTTTTTGTCTCATAGCGAGGTTATCTCTCAAAAATTCACCTTTCTAAAAAGAGCAACATTTTCTAATTTCACCTTTCATATGGAACAAAAAAAAAATAAACATGAGGAGAGAACAAACGCAGTCTTAAGAAAAAGTTCAATTTCCTAAAAAATATTCATATGTTAAACGAATAACACATACGAGTACCAATGGTATATAAAAGAACATAAGTTTTGCATCGCACATGTAAACCATCAACAATTACAGTTTAATGACTTACCCACTCTATGTCGCGTGCGCCGCAAAAACAAACGATTGAGAAGCCAAAATAAAAATCGACCAATCACAGATCACTATATCAAATTGCTGGTATATAATTTTCTAAGAAGAAGCAGGTGTTCTTCATATTGTGTGATTTTACACTTTTAAAGACTCTTAAGTTCTACTTATTTGAAGGGAGGTTTTTTCAACATGTAACGTATATAATTCGCACATAAATATTTGTAAAAACTATACAATTATATTCAAATTGATTTATTTAATTATATTCATTCATTATTTACATGCATCATTTTAACCTCGGACATGATTTAGCTCGAGTAGGGCATAAAGCTCTTATATATATTACGTGTAGTGGATAAAGCCGTGGACGGCTCGTAGAATTTAATGTTGGCAAGGAAATAAATTTAGATTTTCCAACCACTGCTAGATTTCATAAGTGTATGTGTAAAGGGATGCGCGAAGCAACGGCTTTTGTGTCCGTGTGAATATTCTAATACATTATCAATTTACTGTTATTTTTTTCCGGACCGGCAACAAGTTATTCATATTCAGTGAAGAATTGTTTTGTTTTTTTTTTTTGTGTTTTTGGTTTTTTACGCTTGTGTTACTGTTTTTTCGTTGCTTATAAGCAATGCAAAGGGAATGCCAATGATTGCATGTACAAAATAAATGAATGTTTGTCATTAAGGCGCACGCGCCTTAGAGACATTGGTTTTTTACGCATGTATTACTGTTGTTGTTTTTCTGTTCTAATGGCCGGTGTAAAAACAAAGGCGAAACTTATGACGACGCCGTTTGTTCTCTCTTTATTTTTATGTTTTTTTTTTGGTTTTGTGCTTGGTGTGTTTTGGTTTTTGTCAATTGTAAGCGTGTTCGTCATACGTCCCCGCCCATTTTTATCGCCCATTTTTGGCTGGGACTTATAACGAACGTTTAATTTTTTTTTTTTTTACATCAAATTGATATTTGTACTGCTTTCTGAAATGGATTAAGCAGCACGGAAGCTATGTATTTAATTAATGTAATTGATTTTTTTGTTCATCAAGATCCTACAATAGTTAACAGTGGTTATCTAGCGCTCATAAGTTGGCCAAAAATTTAACACATCATTCAGTTAGTAATATACATATATCAGGCATCACCTTGTTAGAGAACTGATATTCTTATTCAATAAAAAAAAACATGAAGCTTGAACGATTTGTAAAATTATTGGGTTTAACAGTTATTATTATGTGTTATACGGAATGAAACATTATATATATAATATGTATACATACTTTACAACAACAAGCATTGTTATAGAAGTAATCGTAGCAAACCTTTATAATACTTCAAATATATGGTCGAATATTTCTTACAAAAATTCATTCTTCTCTCGAATGAAGCGGTGAACGGGTCATATAACGCAGCGGCAAAAATCGTA
Organism: Ornithomya fringillina; assembly: GCA_963978525.1. Lineage (NCBI taxonomy): Eukaryota > Metazoa > Arthropoda > Insecta > Diptera > Hippoboscidae > Ornithomya > Ornithomya fringillina. Next base: position 24,893,106 of record OZ021691.1, read on the forward strand.
CCCTACTTAATAAAATAAAAAATAAAAAAATAAAAAAGAAGTTTTTTCTGAAATTTATAAGAAACAAAAAATGGCTGAAAAACCTTCAGTTGCAGCATTAGAAGAGTATTGTAAAAAAAAAAAAATAGCAACGCCCACTTACGAATGGGTTGACTCCGAAGGTGCCCAAGGTGGATTTATATGCCGTGCCCAAGTTATGGATATCGAAGCGGATGGTTGCGGGCGCTCCAAAAGGGATGCCAAACATCTTGCAGCTGCTAATGTCATTAAATTATTACGCATTGATAACCCGGATATTGATGAAATACCACAAGTCGAATCTGTGGAATTGCCCACAACCGACATGGTGACAGCGCTGCGTGATTATTGCGTACAGCAGAAACACCCATTGCCGATTTTTGAAATTATACGTGAGGGTGGCACACCAAGTGCCCCTCAATTTACCATTCTTTGTACGGTGGCATCGATTAAACGGATAGGTGTGTCCGAAAAAAAGAAGGATGCTCGACAAAAGGCAGCCGCCGCTGTGTTTGAAGTTATCAAAAACGTACGTATTCTTCATAAATGTTTGTCAATACATATATTGTAAAAAAAAAACAACCTTTTCTTTCTTCTCCATAGTTCACCACAGTATCAGAATATAAAATGGAAGTACAGTCATTGGATGCTGCCGTAGCAGATGTAGAAGTTGAACGCTATCATAAATTCAAAACTTATCGCGAATTAACGAACACAACTATTGGCGAAACATCGGCGGGTGTGAAATTGAGTGATCGTCATAACTATTTTTCCAATTTTTATGATCATTTAAAACAGAAGGCAAAAAAGATTTTAAGTGAAGAATATGAATCAAAACAAGAACAAGTCAAGGACTTATTTGATGCTTTAAAATTAAAGCCATGTTACAAAGAAGTACCGTCCGTCAATACAGTGGAACCTTTAGTTAGTGTAGAACTGGATTGCGATTATGATTTTTATCTTATAGCTTTAAAAAGTGAAATTCATGCGGAAATATTAGATTACTTCCGTATTATGTTAACTTAATGCCAAATGTACAACATTTTTAATTACAATGTTTTTTTTCTTGTATTTTTGCTTTGATGATATTGCCATTAAACTTATATAAAGAGCCGCGAGGCATAAATCTAATGAAATGGGTGTATATTGGTTTTATGCAAAGCGTTTGTAAGTATCAGAAGGGGACCAAGGGGGTGCCCTAAAATATATATATTCATGATCAGTTTCGAATTTCAAGTTGATTTAACCTTTCCATCGATTCGTACATCTGTATGAAGCATTGCGTTGAGCAGATATTCAATTGAAATTTGACGCCATCGTTTCGCTGTAGTTTAGCAATAAGCAAAATCGGGCCACATAAGACTGCATCGCATTCCATGAGAAACACCCAAAAGAAGGCGTTCAAAAACTCTACTAAATATATACATTCTTGTTCAACATCAAAAACTGAGTTCATTTGGGCGTATATGTCCGTATGACCGCGTGTCCGTCTGTCGTTGGCTTTCTTACGGTTGCAGATAATGAGTTGAAATTGTATACAAACACTTATAAATCTATTCATTTGGCACAGAAATTGAGCTATAAAGTTGAAATAAAGTTGATGTACTACAAATGGGCGTGACTGGGTAACGGACACATCCATAATTTACCAAAACCCCTACTCAGCGTAACACAGGATTTTTAAGCTGATACGTATTACATACACTATTAAAGGGTGTCGCCATATAACTGCCACGCCCACCATTTGTATGTAAACATTGAGAATATTTCAGATTTATCTTAAGCCAAATTGATTTTTCTAATTTGTTTTTAATAATTTACACCCCAAATACAATTTAAAACTTGTCTTAGTAAAAACTGCAATAATTGTGATAATGTTCACACTATGAATGAAAGTCGACACATTTATTCATCGTGTGATAATCATTACAAAATCGTCAAAGTTTGAATTCTTTATTAAGGATCAATCCCTCAACCGTTTTGCTATAGGTAAGTTGTCACCATAATGTACAGATGTACTCCTTCTATTGAGGATTTTCCAGTACGACTTATAATATATATATAGCTGTACTAGCAAATTCAGCCCACAATTCTTCTGGAAATTGTACATCCTTATTAGAATACTTGAACGTTCTAGCCATTTCAATTATAGTTCTATTTTCACGTTCAGCACTGCCGCTTTGTTCTGGAGCTTTTGAATGAGCTAACATGTTTTTAAAAGTGATTTTTACATCAGATTTTTGTTTTATAAAATAACCATATCGAAATTTTGTAAAATGATCTTTATAGACAACCATATATCTTTTACCTCCATATGGAGTTGGAAGTGGTCCACAAACAACACCAGATATAAGCTCTCCAGGTGTTGTTGCTTTTTTTTTACCAAAAAAGTTCAATTTCAATTTTCAATTTATTTATTTACTTATGATCCAACAACCAAGCTTAAAGCTTAAATTTAGTTGGGATTGAAAACATCTAACAAAATAATACTAATAATATTAATATATACTAACGATATTAATATAAAAGAAAGTAGAGAAAAAAAGCAAAAAGAAAAAGAAGGCGAAAAAAAAATTACATACTCGCAAAGTACTTAAATAATTCCTTCCTGAACCTATTAGCATCAGTGATGAGTTGAAGGGCGGTAGGTAAGGAGTCCCAGAGGCGCACAGCATTTATAAAGAATTGTCTTTCAGACATTAGAGTGTCGTGTTGGAATGGTGTAATCTGTCTGTGTCTAAGAGACCTTGAAAAAACTAATTTATCGAAAAGATATTTTGGCTCCTTTATGGTAATGATTTTGTGGAGCAGGATTAAAGTTCTAAATTTCAGTATATTATTAAAAGAAAGGCCATAGAGACGGTTTTTGTGAGCAACTAAACTGTCACGTCTTTTTAAATTAAAAACATACCTAATTATGGAGTTGTATATCTTATTCAGTCTGCACGAGGATACTGTTATAATCGCAGTTAGAGAAAATTTCGCAACCATATGTCAATACAGGCATCAAATATGTTTTAGCTTTAAGCAATCGTATGTTTAATGGAATATAGAACTGAGTGGGCCATAAGGCTCGCAGCATACCATACACTTTACCCACACACGAATTAATATGGTTGGTCCACGTTAGCTTGGTATTAAAAATTAGTCCAAGATTTTTTACCGTATCCACTACTTGAATCCGTTCACTATTCATAATAATATTAAGATCAAAATCAAAATAAGTCGTTCTGGTTCGTTTATATATCACGATGCATTTGCTTTTAGACGGGTTTAGACAGAGTCCATTCTCTTTTGCCCAATTTGACACATTAATCAAGTCATTATTAAGATTATTAACGCAATTAGACATTAAGTCGAGCGGACAGCTAAGATGTAGTTGCACATCATCAGCGTACATGTGGGACCTGCACCATCTTAATACATCAGGAAGATCGTTGATAAACATGGAAAATAAAAGAGGACCTAGTATAGAGCCTTGAGGCACTCCGCGAATAACAGGTAAATCATCGGAATAAAAATTATTAACAAACACACGCTGGGATCTACGTGAAAGATATGATCCAATTAACTTATTTGCAGACGAGGAGAAATCAAATAATAACTTAAGTTTGAGACATAGAACCTCATGGTCGACGGAATCAAAGGCTTTGGTATGGTCAAGAAGAACTAGAAAAGAAACCCGGCTTTTGCTCGATCACATCGATTAATGCAGTAGTGCACGATCTATACGGACGATAACCGGACTGACGGACGGACAAGAGCTTATTGACGTAAGAAAAATTAAAAGCAGAAAAATTATGTGGGACAAACCTGTTAAATAGCCAAGAAATACGGTAATTTAAATAAGATAGTTTACAATCAGGAGTGGGAAGATGATAAAGCATGTTCCAGTCGATATTGTTAACTGCGATACGTAAGTCCGGATAAGAAATATTATTAAAATCTCTAAAGACAACATGTTCAATAGGCGTATCCACCTGAATTTGGTAAGATAGGAAAATTAAATCATATTTTGAAAAAAATGGAACGGAGATTTGATCATAGAGAAGTGTATTATTTAAATTATTAGTGAAAAAAATGTCTAGAAGAGTGCTAGATGTTTGTGTAAAGTGTGTTGGGATAGTGTGGTTAACCGGTACTAAATCAACGACTTGCATAACATCGGTTAACCTATCGTCATTAACGATATTGCTATTAAAGTCACCGCCAATAATAACATTGGAGTAACCAAGAGCCAGGTCATGAATTAAGTCAGACAGTAGAGTAGGGTCAATATTATTATTTGGTCTGTAAATACAGCCCAAGAGTATTTTATTAGAATCCATATTAATATCAATAAATAGATATTCAAAAGGACTCGTGGTATCCGATCTGCATAGGAATGTCGTACTCTATCGGCACGTACGATCCTATACCCATCAAGATTAAACATAGAATCCGTATCGTAAGATCAAAACCAGGTTTCAGAGACACAAATCACACTTACATTACTTCCTTGAAACAAATACTTGAATTCGTCAAATTTGTTATTAAGGCTTTGAGCATTAATGTGACAAACATGAAACATGTTACGGTTCTGATTGCACAGAATACCTAGAATGCTGCGTGATACCAAACTGGAACTCAGATCCACCTCAGTTTCTGTGAGCTTTTCCATATATACATGTTTCACATAAATTATTAGATATCTTAGCTTTAATACCAAAATAATTTTTAAGTGTTTTTTCTATATGACGCTTGTCTTGATGACCCCATCTTTCATGATTAAGTTGTACCTTTTCTTCAGTTGTTATATTAACTTTACATGTTGGTGATATGGGCGTCATATATATGCTTTATAGAGAGACCCTCCTTTTTGTCTATAACCACATAGTATTATATACACTGATTGTACATTTTGTTATTGTTGATTTAAAAACACTACTCTTACTTCTGTCGTGAGTTGCTAATACAGAATAAAGATTTCTTGATATTTTTGGAACATACCATACATCCATTAATTTTGTTTCTAACTTTTTATTGTCAACATTACATATAACAAAAAATATTAGAATTGTAATCATATCAGTGTAAACGTACGTAAACGTAGTGTTACGTAGTGTTACATTGGCGAAATTGTTGGAGTTAACACGTTACCTAACTACGTACGTTTACACTGAAAAACGAAACGATCATTAGCGAGCTAATACACATTTTCCACGGAATTCATAAAATTTACAATTTTGGTTGCCAATGTAGAATTGTATTTAATCAAAAAACTAAGGTTTCCTTATCCTCTTTTAGACGTTATTGCTCCAGTCGATTGTTTATTGTTACATTTTTTCAATTTATACCTTCAATCTCCATGTTTAGTCTATACATTCATTCCTATATACTCCGATTTTTCATTATAATTATTTCAGATAATTATTTGTTTCACATACAACATATAACATTTACTTGTTATTGCTAATCATACTTATACTCCGCAATATATATTATTTATGCACATAGCGCGTGTGCACGCGTGAACAGTCTCTTCGCTACCATACTCGTATGGTTAAACTATTGGTTAATGGTAAAACGTGCAGTGCAATAATGGGCATTAACACTAGATTTACGGACGTTTCTCATATACCTATCTCTACGGCACTCGTCAAGTTGACGGGTGAATAAAAATACGCACTTTCTTTAAAAAACCGATTTATTCAAGTTAAGTTAAGTCAAGTTCAAGACGTGCCTCGGTTTCAGTGCAATCTCTCATGTGTTGCATTATATATTTTTTATTTAATTATTAAATCGAAAGCGCTAAGCATGCAACCCACCATAATGTTTGTTTTAGCATGGGCAGTAGGCCCTCCCATATCCTTGAAAATCATACGGATGGGTGTCCTACCTCTAGATCCGCTTGGTTTCAGTTTTGTTCACTGTGTCTTGTCAGTTGCAATTTCGATATCATTCGCTACATTTTGGGATGTACTGGTAAAGTCGTCCTCTTATCCCCAGAGTCAGAGCTAAAAAAAATACGCACTTTCTTGCTCCGAAGGTCTGTAAATAACTTCTCCTCTTCACTATCTGAAGATAATTCTGTCCATCCACTTTCAACACATTGTACAGTTTCACTATCAGGTTCGCTTTCGCCTAATTCACATGCATTTTCTTCGGGGGTATCCTCGTAGCAATCCTCATTGATCTTGAGGATTTTATCCAAAATCTTATTATATCTTCTGGATTTACGCATGATTGCTATAAAAAAAGGGGATCGGTCGACATAACAAAATACTGTGCCCTTATTCCATTTCCCTATTGTAAATACCTACAATAAGCGCAGACTCTCTACAAGAACCGAAACTTTTGGACACTTTCTGAAACATTGGTACACTGTGATTGCAGCATTCATACTGAAGATCTTCTCTTGCTCTTGAGTTCTAATGCATATTTTTTTCACAGGATACATAAAATCAACACTTTTGGTTGCCAACAAATACGTAAAAGTGTGTCTAATCCATTTTTTAGAATATTAACACTAATGCCGCAGTTTTTATTTTAAGATATAATTTATTATTTTTATAACAGAACTTAAGAAAAATGCCAACCGAACGGCATAATTTTTTACGAAGTTTTCCTTGAACACATTTATTTCCTTTGCACTCTTAAATATGAATGAACAGTAAACGTGACAATCGTTTAATAAGAATTTCGTATCCATGTACTATAATCAATATTACATTTGTTCTCCATATTTATATATTATATTTCATTTAATTTTTACAATTAACATTTTTTGTCTCATAGCGAGGTTATCTCTCAAAAATTCACCTTTCTAAAAAGAGCAAAATTTTCTAATTTCACCTTTCATATGGAACAAAAAAAAAATATAAATATAAGGAGAGAACAAACGCAGTCTTAAGAAGAAGTTCAATTTCCTAAAAAATATTCATATGTTAAACGAATAACACATACGAGTACCAATGGTATATAAAAGAACATAAGTTTTGCATCGCACATGTAAACCATCAACAATTACAGTTTAATGACTTACCCACTCTATGTCGCGTGCGCCGCAAAAACAAACGATTGAGAAGCCAAAATAAAAATCGACCAATCACAGATCACTATATCAAATTGCTGGTATATAATTTTCTAAGAAGAAGCAGGTGTTCTTCATATTGTGTGATTTTACACTTTTAAAGACTCTTAAGTTCTACTTATTTGAAGGGAGGTTTTTTCAACATGTAACGTATATAATTCGCACATAAATATTTGTAAAAACTATACAATTATATTCAAATTGATTTATTTAATTATATTCATTCATTATTTACATGCATCATTTTAACCTCGGACATGATTTAGCTCGAGTAGGGCATAAAGCTCTTATATATATTACGTGTAGTGGATAAAGCCGTGGACGGCTCGTAGAATTTAATGTTGGCAAGGAAATAAATTTAGATTTTCCAACCACTGCTAGATTTCATAAGTGCATGTGTGAAGGGATGCGCGAAGCAACGGCTTTTGTGTCCGTGTGAATATTCTAATACATTATCAATTTACTGTTATTTTTTTCCGGACCGGCAACAAGTTATTCATATTCAGTGAAGAATTGTTTTGTTTTTTTTTTTTGTTTTTGGTTTTTTACGCATGTGTTACTGTTTTTTCGTTGCTTATAAGCAATGCAAAGGGAATGCCAATGATTGCATGTACAAAATAAATGAATGTTTGTCATTAAGGCGCACGCGCCTTAGAGACATTGGTTTTTTACGCATGTATTACTGTTGTTGTTTTTCTGTTCTAATGGCCGGTGTAAAAACAAAGGCGAAACTTATGACGACGCCGTTTGTTCTCTCTTTATTTTTATGTTTTTTTTTTGGTTTTGTGCTTGGTGTGTTTTGGTTTTTGTCAATTGTAAGCGTGTTCGTCATACGTCCCCGCCCATTTTTATCGCCCATTTTTGGCTGGGACTTATAACGAACGTTTAATTTTTTTTTTTTTTACATCAAATTGATATTTGTACTGCTTTCTGAAATGGATTAAGCAGCACGGAAGCTATGTATTTAATTAATGTAATTGATTTTTTTGTTCATCAAGATCCTACAATAGTTAACAGTGGTTATCTAGCGCTCATAAGTTGGCCAAAAATTTAACACATCATTCAGTTAGTAATATACATATATCAGGCATCACCTTGTTAGAGAACTGATATTCTTATTCAATAAAAAAAAACATGAAGCTTGAACGATTTGTAAAATTATTGGGTTTAACAGTTATTATTATGTGTTATACGGAATGAAACATTATATATATAATATGTATACATACTTTACAACAACAAGCATTGCTATAGAAGTAATCGTAGCAAACCTTTATAATACTTCAAATATATGGTCGAATATTTCTTACAAAAATTCATTCTTCTCTCGAATGAAGCGGTGAACGGGTCATATAACGCAGCGGCAAAAATCATACCCTACTTAATAAAATAAAAAAATAAAAAAATAAAAAAGAAGTTTTTTCTGAAATTTATAAGAAACAAAAAATGGCTGAAAAACCTTCAGTTGTAGCATTAGAAGAGTATTGTAAAAAAAAAAAATAGCAACGCCCACTTACGAATGGGTTGACTCCGAAGGTGCCCAAGGTGGATTTATATGCCGTGCCCAAGTTATGGATATCGAAGCGGATGGTTGCGGGCGCTCCAAAAGGGATGCCAAACATCTTGCAGCTGCTAATGTCATTAAATTATTACGCATTGATAACCCGGATATTGATGAAATACCACAAGTCGAATCTGTGGAATTGCCCACAACCGACATGGTGACAGCGCTGCGTGATTATTGCGTACAGCAGAAACACCCATTGCCGATTTTTGAAATTATACGTGAGGGTGGCACACCAAGTGCCCCTCAATTTACCATTCTTTGTACGGTGGCATCGATTAAACGGATAGGTGTGTCCGAAAGAAAGAAGGATGCTCGACAAAAGGCAGCCGCCGCTGTGTTTGAAGTTATCAAAAACGTACGTATTCTTCATAAATGTTTGTCAATACATATATTGTAAAAAAAACAACCTTTTCTTTCTTCTCCATAGTTCACCACAGTATCAGAATATAAAATGGAAGTACAGTCATTGGATGCTGCCGTAGCAGATGTAGAAGTTGAACGCTATCATAAATTCAAAACTTATCGCGAATTAACGAACACAACTATTGGCGAAACATCGGCGGGTGTGAAATTGAGTGATCGTCATAACTATTTTTCCAATTTTTATGATCATTTAAAACAGAAGGCAAAAAAGATTTTAAGTGAAGAATATGAATCAAAACAAGAACAAGTCAAGGACTTATTTGATGCTTTAAAATTAAAGCCATGTTACAAAGAAGTACCGTCCGTCAATACAGTGGAACCTTTAGTTAGTGTAGAACTGGATTGCGATTATGATTTTTATCTTATAGCTTTAAAAAGTGAAATTCATGCGGAAATATTAGATTACTTCCGTATTATGTTAACTTAATGCCAAATGTACAACATTTTTAATTACAATGTTTTTTTTCTTGTATTTTTGCTTTGATGATATTGCCATTAAACTTTCATAAAGAGCCGCGAGGCATAAATCTAATGAAATGGGTGTATATTGGTTTTATGCAAAGCGTTTGTAAGTATCAGAAGGGGACCAAGGGGGTGCCCTAAAATATATATATTCTTGATCAGTTTCGAATTTCAAGTTGATTTAACCTTTCCATCGATTCGTACGTCTGTATGAAGCATTGCGTTGAGCAGATATTCAATTGAAATTTGACGCCATCGTTTCGCTGTAGTTTGGCAATAAGCAAAATCGGGCCACATAAGACTGCATCGCATTCCATGAGAAACACCCAAAAGAAGGCGTTCAAAAACTCTACTAAATATATACATTCTTGTTCAACATCAAAAACTGAGTTCATTTGGGCGTATATGTCCGTATGACCGCGTGTCCGTCTGTCGTTGGCTTTCTTACGGTTGCAGATAATGAGTTGAAATTGTATACAAACACTTATAAATCTATTCATTTGGCACAGAAATTGAGCTATAAAGTTGAAATAAAGTTGATGTACTACAAATGGGCGTGACTGGGTAACGGACACATCCATAATTTACCAAAACCCCTACTCAGCGTAACACAGGATTTTTAAGCTGATACGTATTACATACACTATTAAAGGGTGTCGCCATATAACTGCCACGCCCACCATTTGTATGTAAACATTGAGAATATTTCAGATTTATCTTAAGCCAAATTGATTTTTCTAATTTGTTTTTAATAATTTACACCCCAAATACAATTTAAAACTTGTCTTAGTAAAAACTGCAATAATTGTGATAATGTTCACACTATGAATGAAAGTCGACACATTTATTCATCGTGTGATAATCATTACAAAATCGTCAAAGTTTGAATTCTTTATTAAGGATCAATCCCTCAACCGTTTTGCTATAGGTAAGTTGTCACCATAATGTACAGATGTACTCCTTCTATTGAGGATTTTCCAGTACGACTTATAATATATATATAGCTGTACTAGCAAATTCAGCCCACAATTCTTCTGGAAATTGTACATCCTTATTAGAATACTTGAACGTTCTAGCCATTTCAATTATAGTTCTATTTTCACGTTCAGCACTGCCGCTTTGTTCTGGAGCTTTTGAATGAGCTAACATGTTTTTAAAAGTGATTTTTACATCAGATTTTTGTTTTATAAAATAACCATATCGAAATTTTGTAAAATGATCTTTATAGACAACCATATATCTTTTACCTCCATATGGAGTTGGAAGTGGTCCACAAACAACACCAGATATAAGCTCTCCAGGTGTTGTTGCTTTTTTTTTACCAAAAAAGTTCAATTTCAATTTTCAATTTATTTATTTACTTATGATCCAACAACCAAGCTTAAAGCTTAAATTTAGTTGGGATTGAAAACATCTAACAAAATAATACTAATAATATTAATATATACTAACGATATTAATATAAAAGAAAGTAGAGAAAAACAGAAAAAGAAATAGAAGGCGAAAAAAAAAAAAAATTACATATAGTACTTAAATAATTCCTTCCTGAACCTATTAGCATCAGTGATGAGTTGAAGGGCGGTAGGTAAGGAGTCCCAGAGGCGCACAGCATTTATAAAGAATTGTCTTTCAGACATTAGAGTGTCGTGTTGGAATGGTGTAATCTGTCTGTGTCTAAGAGACCTTGAAAAAACTAATTTATCGAAAAGATATTTTGGCTCCTTTATGGTAATGATTTTGTGGAGCAGGATTAAAGTTCTAAATTTCAGTATATTATTAAAAGAAAGGCCATAGAGACGGTTTTTGTGAGCAACTAAACTGTCACGTCTTTTTAAATTAAAAACATACCTAATTATGGAGTTGTATATCTTATTCAGTCTGCACGAGGATACTGTTATAATCGCAGTTAGAGAAAATTTCGCAACCATATGTCAATACAGGCATCAAATATGTTTTAGCTTTAAGCAATCGTATGTTTAATGGAATATAGAACTGAGTGGGCCATAAGGCTCGCAGCATACCATACACTTTACCCACACACGAATTAATATGGTTGGTCCACGTTAGCTTGGTATTAAAAATTAGTCCAAGATTTTTTACCGTATCCACTACTTGAATCCGTTCATTATTCATAATAATATTAAGATCACAATCAAAATAAGTCGTTCTGGTTCGTTTATATATCACGATGCATTTGCTTTTAGACGGATTTAGACAGAGTCCATTCTCTTTTGCCCAATTTGACACATTAATCAAGTCATTATTAAGATTATTAACGCAATTAGACATTAAGTCGAGCGGACAGCTAAGATGTAGTTGCACATCATCAGCGTACATGTGGGACCTGCACCATCTTAATACATCAGGAAGATCGTTGATAAACATGGAAAATAAAAGAGGACCTAGTATAGAGCCTTGAGGCACTCCGCGAATAACAGGTAAATCATCGGAATAAAAATTATTAACAAACACACGCTGGGATCTACGTGAAAGATATGATCCAATTAACTTATTTGCAGACGAGGAGAAATCAAATAATAACTTAAGTTTGAGACATAGAACCTCATGGTCGACGGAATCAAAGGCTTTGGTATGGTCAAGAAGAACTAGAAAAGAAACCCGGCTTTTGCTCGATCACATCGATTAATGCAGTAGTGCACGATCTATACGGACGATAACCGGACTGACGGACGGACAAGAGCTTATTGACGTAAGAAAAATTAAAAGCAGAAAAATTATGTGGGACAAACCTGTTAAATAGCCAAGAAATACGGTAATTTAAATAAGATAGTTTACAATCAGGAGTGGGAAGATGATAAAGCATGTTGCAGTCGATACGTAAGTCCGGATAAGAAATATTATTAAAATCTCTAAAGACAACATGTTCAATAGGCGTATCCACCTGAATTTGGTAAGATAGGAAAATTAAATCATATTTTGAAAAAAATGGAACGGAGATTTGATCATAGAGAAGTGTATTATTTAAATTATTAGTGAAAAAAATGTCTAGAAGAGTGCTAGATGTTTGTGTAAAGTGTGTTGGGATAGTGTGGTTAACCGGTACTAAATCAACGACTTGCATAACATCGGTTAACCTATCGTCATTAACGATATTGCTATTAAAGTCACCGCCAATAATAACATTGGAGTAACCAAGAGCCAGGTCATGAATTAAGTCAGACAGTAGAGTAGGGTCAATATTATTATTTGGTCTGTAAATACAGCCCAAGAGTATTTTATTAGAATCCATATTAATATCAATAAATAGATATTCAAAAGGACTCGTGGTATCCGATCTGCATAGGAATGTCGTACTCTATCGGCACGTACGATCCTATACCCATCAAGATTAAACATAGAATCCGTATCGTAAGATCGAAACCAGGTTTCAGAGACACAAATCACACTTACATTACTTCCTTGAAACAAATACTTGAATTCGTCAAATTTGTTATTAAGGCTTTGAGCATTAATGTGACAAACATGAAACATGTTACGGTTCTGATTGCACAGAATACCTAGAATGCTGCGTGATACCAAACTGGAACTCAGATCCACCTCAGTTTCTGTGAGCTTTTCCATATATACATGGTTCACATAAATTATTAGATATCTTAGCTTTAATACCAAAATAATTTTTAAGTGTTTTTTCTATATGACGCTTGTCTTGATGACCCCATCTTTCATGATTAAGTTGTACCTTTTCTTCAGTTGTTATATTAACTTTACATGTTGGTGATATGGGCGTCATATATATGCTTTATAGAGAGACCCTCCTTTTTGTCTATAACCACATAGTATTATATACACTGATTGTACATTTTGTTATTGTTGATTTAAAAACACTACTCTTACTTCTGTCGTGAGTTGCTAATACAGAATAAAGATTTCTTGATATTTTTGGAACATACCATACATCCATTAATTTTGTTTCTAACTTTTTATTGTCAACATTACATATAACAAAAAATATTAGAATTGTAATCATATCAGTGTAAACGTACGTAAACGTAGTGTTACGTAGTGTTACATTGGCGAAATTGTTGGAGTTAACACGTTACCTAACTACGTACGTTTACACTGAAAAACGAAACGATCATTAGCGAGCTAATACACATTTTCCACGGAATTCATAAAACTTACAATTTTGGTTGCCAATGTAGAATTGTATTTAATCGAGCGGCACTACTTTTTCTCTTTTTTTTTAAATAACGAAGGTTTTCTTATCCTCTTTTAGACGTTATTGCTCCAGTCGATTGTTTATTGTTACATTTTTTCAATTTATACCTTCAATCTTCATGTTTAGTCTATACATTCATTCCTATATACTCCGATTTTTCATTATAATTATTTCAGATAATTATTTGTTTCACATACAACATATAACATTTACATGTTATTGTTTATCATACTTATACTCCGCAATATATATTATTAATGCACATAGCGCGTGTGCACGCGTGAACAGTCTCTTCGCTACCATACTCGTATGGTTAAACTATTGGTTAATGGTAAAACGTGCAGTGCAATAATGGGCATTAACACTAGATTTACGGACGTTTCTCATATACCTATCTCTACGGCACTCGTCAAGTTGACGGGTGAATAAAAATACGCACTTTCTTTAAAAAACCGATTTATTCAAGTTAAGTTAAGTCAAGTTCAAGACGTGCCTCGGTTTCAGTGCAATCTCTCATGTGTTGCATTATATATTTTTTATTTAATTATTAAATCGAAAGCGCTAAGCATGCAACCCACCATAATGTTTGTTTTAGCATGGGCAGTAGGCCCTCCCATATCCTTGAAAATCATACGGATGGGTGTCCCACCTCTAGATCCGCTTGGTTTCAGTTTTGTTCACTGTGTCTTGTCAGTTGCAATTTCGATATCATTCGCTACATTTTGGGATGTACTGGTAAAGTCGTCCTCTTATCCCCAGAGTCAGAGCTAAAAAAAATACGCACTTTCTTGCTCCGAAGGTCTGTAAATAACTTCTCCTCTTCACTATCTGAAGATAATTCTGTCCATCCACTTTCAACACATTGTACAGTTTCACTATCAGGTTCGCTTTCGCCTAATTCACATGCATTTTCTTCGGGGGTATCCTCGTAGCAATCCTCATTGATCTTGAGGATTTTATCCAAAATCTTATTATATCTTCTGGATTTATGCATGATTGCTATAAAAAAAGGGGATCGGTCGACATAACAAAATACTGTGCCCTTATTCCATTTCCCTATTGTAAATACCTACAATAAGCGCAGACTCTCTACAAGAACCGAAACTTTTGGACACTTTCTGAAACGTTGGTACACTGTGATTGCAGCATTCATAGTGAAGATCTTCTCTTGCTCTTGAGTTCTAATGCATATTTTTTTCACAGGATACATAAAATCAACACTTTTGGTTGCCAACAAATACGTAAAAGTGGGTCTAATCTATATTTTAGAATATTAACACTAATGCCGCAGTTTTTATTTTAAGATATAATTTATTATTTTTATAACAGAACTTAAGAAAAATGCCAACCGAACGGCATAATTTTTTACGAAGTTTTCCTTCAACACATTTATTTCCTTTGCACTCTTAAATATGAATGAACAGTAAACGTGACAATCGTTTAATAAGAATTTCGTATCCATGTACTATAATCAATATTACATTTGTTCTCCATATTTATATTTTATATTTCATTTAATTTTTACAATTAACATTTTTTGTCTCATAGCGAGGTTATCTCTCAAAAATTCACCTTTCTAAAAAGAACAAAATTTTCTAATTTCACCTTTCATATGGAACAAAAAAAAAATATAAATATAAGGAGAGAACAAACGCAGTCTTAAGAAGAAGTTCAATTTCCTAAAAAATATTCATATGTTAAACGAATAACACATACGAGTACCAATGGTATATAAAAGAACATAAGTTTTGCATCGCACATGTAAACCATCAACAATTACAGTTTAATGACTTACCCACTCTATGTCGCGTGCGCCGCAAAAACAAACGATTGAGAAGCCAAAATAAAAATCGACCAATCACAGATCACTATATCAAATTGCTGGTATATAATTTTCTAAGAAGAAGCAGGTGTTCTTCATATTGTGTGATTTTACACTTTTAAAGACTCTTAAGTTCTACTTATTTGAAGGGAGGTTTTTTCAACATGTAACGTATATAATTCGCACATAAATATTTGTAAAAACTATACAATTATATTCAAATTGATTTATTTAATTATATTCATTCATTATTTACATGCATCATTTTAACCTCGGACATGATTTAGCTCGAGTAGGGCATAAAGCTCTTATATATATTACGTGTAGTGGATAAAGCCGTGGACGGCTCGTAGAATTTAATGTTGGCAAGGAAATAAATTTAGATTTTCCAACCACTGCTAGATTTCATAAGTGTATGTGTAAAGGGATGCGCGAAGCAACGGCTTTTGTGTCCGTGTGAATATTCTAATCCATTATCAATTTACTGTTATTTTTTTCCGGACCGGCAACAAGTTATTCATATTCAGTGAAGAATTGTTTTTTTTTTTTTTTGTTTTTGGTTTTTTACGCATGTGTTACTGTTTTTTCGTTGCTTATAAGCAATGCAAAGGGAATGCCAATGATTGCATGTACAAAATAAATGAATGTTTGTCATTAAGGCGCACGCGCCTTAGAGACATTGGTTTTTTACGCATGTATTACTGTTGTTGTTTTTCTGTTCTAATGGCCGGTGTAAAAACAAAGGCGAAACTTATGACGACGCCGTTTGTTCTCTCTTTATTTTTATGTTTTTTTTTTGGTTTTGTGCTTGGTGTGTTTTGGTTTTTGTCAATTGTAAGCGTGTTCGTCATACGTCCCCGCCCATTTTTATCGCCCATTTTTGGCTGGGACTTATAACGAACGTTTAATTTTTTTTTTTTTTACATCAAATTGATATTTGTACTGCTTTCTGAAATGGATTAAGCAGCACGGAAGCTATGTATTTAATTAATGTAATTGATTTTTTTGTTCATCAAGATCCTACAATAGTTAACAGTGGTTATCTAGCGCTCATAAGTTGGCCAAAAATTTAACACATCATTCAGTTAGTAATATACATATATCAGGCATCACCTTGTTAGAGAACTGATATTCTTATTCAATAAAAAAAAACATGAAGCTTGAACGATTTGTAAAATTATTGGGTTTAACAGTTATTATTATGTGTTATACGGAATGAAACATTATATATATAATATGTATACATACTTTACAACAACAAGCATTGCTATAGAAGTAATCGTAGCAAACCTTTATAATACTTCAAATATATGGTCGAATATTTCTTACAAAAATTCATTCTTCTCTCGAATGAAGCGGTGAACGGGTCATATAACGCAGCGGCAAAAATCATACCCTACTTAATAAAATAAAAAAATAAAAAAATAAAAAAGAAGTTTTTTCTGAAATTTATAAGAAACAAAAAATGGCTGAAAAACCTTCAGTTGCAGCATTAGAAGAGTATTGTAAAAAAAAAAAATAGCAACGCCCACTTACGAATGGGTTGACTCCGAAGGTGCCCAAGGTGGATTTATATGCCGTGCCCAAGTTATGGATATCGAAGCGGATGGTTGCGGGCGCTCCAAAAGGGATGCCAAACATCTTGCAGCTGCTAATGTCATTAAATTATTACGCATTGATAACCCGGATATTGATGAAATACCACAAGTCGAATCTGTGGAATTGCCCACAACCGACATGGTGACAGCGCTGCGTGATTATTGCGTACAGCAGAAACACCCATTGCCGATTTTTGAAATTATACGTGAGGGTGGCACACCAAGTGCCCCTCAATTTACCATTCTTTGTACGGTGGCATCGATTAAACGGATAGGTGTGTCCGAAAGAAAGAAGGATGCTCGACAAAAGGCAGCCGCCGCTGTGTTTGAAGTTATCAAAAACGTACGTATTCTTCATAAATGTTTGTCAATACATATATTGTAAAAAAAACAACCTTTTCTTTCTTCTCCATAGTTCACCACAGTATCAGAATATAAAATGGAAGTACAGTCATTGGATGCTGCCGTAGCAGATGTAGAAGTTGAACGCTATCATAAATTCAAAACTTATCGCGAATTAACGAACACAACTATTGGCGAAACATCGGCGGGTGTGAAATTGAGTGATCGTCATAACTATTTTTCCAATTTTTATGATCATTTAAAACAGAAGGCAAAAAAGATTTTAAATGAAGAATATGAATCAAAACAAGAACAAGTCAAGGACTTATTTGATGCTTTAAAATTAAAGCCATGTTACAAAGAAGTACCGTCCGTCAATACAGTGGAACCTTTAGTTAGTGTAGAACTGGATTGCGATTATGATTTTTATCTTATAGCTTTAAAAAGTGAAATTCATGCGGAAATATTAGATTACTTCCGTATTATGTTAACTTAATGCCAAATGTACAACATTTTTAATTACAATGTTTTTTTTCTTGTATTTTTGCTTTGATGATATTGCCATTAAACTTTCATAAAGAGCCGCGAGGCATAAATCTAATGAAATGGGTGTATATTGGTTTTATGCAAAGCGTTTGTAAGTATCAGAAGGAGACCAAGGGGGTGCCCTAAAATGTATATATTCTTGATCAGTTTCGAATTTCAAGTTGATTTAACCTTTCCATCGATTCGTACGTCTGTATGAAGCATTGCGTTGAGCAGATATTCAATTGAAATTTGACGCCATCATTTCGCTGTAGTTTGGCAATAAGCAAAATCGGGCCACATAAGACTGCATCGCATTCCATGAGAAACACCCAAAAGAAGGCGTTCAAAAACTCTACTAAATATATACATTCTTGTTCAACATCAAAAACTGAGTTCATTTGGGCGTATATGTCCGTATGACCGCGTGTCCGTCTGTCGTTGGCTTTCTTACGGTTGCAGATAATGAGTTGAAATTGTATACAAACACTTATAAATCTATTCATTTGGCACAGAAATTGAGCTATAAAGTTGAAATAAAGTTGATGTACTACAAATGGGCGTGACTGGGTAACGGACACATCCATAATTTACCAAAACCCCTACTCAGCGTAACACAGGATTTTTAAGCTGATACGTATTACATACACTATTAAAGGGTGTCGCCATATAACTGCCACGCCCACCATTTGTATGTAAACATTGAGAATATTTCAGATTTATCTTAAGCCAAATTGATTTTTCTAATTTGTTTTTAATAATTTACACCCCAAATACAATTTAAAACTTGTCTTAGTAAAAACTGCAATAATTGTGATAATGTTCACACTATGAATGAAAGTCGACACATTTATTCATCGTGTGATAATCATTACAAAATCGTCAAAGTTTGAATTCTTTATTAAGGATCAATCCCTCAACCGTTTTGCTATAGGTAAGTTGTCACCATAATGTACAGATGTACTCCTTCTATTGAGGATTTTCCAGTACGACTTATAATATATATATAGCTGTACTAGCAAATTCAGCCCACAATTCTTCTGGAAATTGTACATCCTTATTAGAATACTTGAACGTTCTAGCCATTTCAATTATAGTTCTATTTTCACGTTCAGCACTGCCGCTTTGTTCTGGAGCTTTTGAATGAGCTAACATGTTTTTAAAAGTGATTTTTACATCAGATTTTTGTTTTATAAAATAACCATATCGAAATTTTGTAAAATGATCTTTATAGACAACCATATATCTTTTACCTCCATATGGAGTTGGAAGTGGTCCACAAACAACACCAGATATAAGCTCTCCAGGTGTTGTTGCTTTTTTTTTACCAAAAAAGTTCAATTTCAATTTTCAATTTATTTATTTACTTATGATCCAACAACCAAGCTTAAAGCTTAAATTTAGTTGGGATTGAAAACATCTAACAAAATAATACTAATAATATTAATATATACTAACGATATTAATATAAAAGAAAGTAGAGAAAAACAGAAAAAGAAATAGAAGGCGAAAAAAAAAAAAAATTACATATAGTACTTAAATAATTCCTTCCTGAACCTATTAGCATCAGTGATGAGTTGAAGGGCGGTAGGTAAGGAGTCCCAGAGGCGCACAGCATTTATAAAGAATTGTCTTTCAGACATTAGAGTGTCGTGTTGGAATGGTGTAATCTGTCTGTGTCTAAGAGACCTTGAAAAAACTAATTTATCGAAAAGATATTTTGGCTCCTTTATGGTAATGATTTTGTGGAGCAGGATTAAAGTTCTAAATTTCAGTATATTATTAAAAGAAAGGCCATAGAGACGGTTTTTGTGAGCAACTAAACTGTCACGTCTTTTTAAATTAAAAACATACCTAATTATGGAGTTGTATATCTTATTCAGTCTGCACGAGGATACTGTTATAATCGCAGTTAGAGAAAATTTCGCAACCATATGTCAATACAGGCATCAAATATGTTTTAGCTTTAAGCAATCGTATGTTTAATGGAATATAGAACTGAGTGGGCCATAAGGCTCGCAGCATACCATACACTTTACCCACACACGAATTAATATGGTTGGTCCACGTTAGCTTGGTATTAAAAATTAGTCCAAGATTTTTTACCGTATCCACTACTTGAATCCGTTCATTATTCATAATAATATTAAGATCACAATCAAAATAAGTCGTTCTGGTTCGTTTATATATCACGATGCATTTGCTTTTAGACGGATTTAGACAGAGTCCATTCTCTTTTGCCCAATTTGACACATTAATCAAGTCATTATTAAGATTATTAACGCAATTAGACATTAAGTCGAGCGGACAGCTAAGATGTAGTTGCACATCATCAGCGTACATGTGGGACCTGCACCATCTTAATACATCAGGAAGATCGTTGATAAACATGGAAAATAAAAGAGGACCTAGTATAGAGCCTTGAGGCACTCCGCGAATAACAGGTAAATCATCGGAATAAGAATTAACTTATTTGCAGACGAGGAGAAATCAAATAATAACTTAAGTTTGAGACATAGAACCTCATGGTCGACGGAATCAAAGGCTTTGGTATGGTCAAGAAGAACTAGAAAAGAAACCCGGCTTTTGCTCGATCACATCGATTAATGCAGTAGTGCACGATCTATACGGACGATAACCGGACTGACGGACGGACAAGAGCTTATTGACGTAAGAAAAATTAAAAGCAGAAAAATTATGTGGGACAAACCTGTTAAATAGCCAAGAAATACGGTAATTTAAATAAGATAGTTTACAATCAGGAGTGGGAAGATGATAAAGCATGTTGCAGTCGATACGTAAGTCCGGATAAGAAATATTATTAAAATCTCTAAAGACAACATGTTCAATAGGCGTATCCACCTGAATTTGGTAAGATAGGAAAATTAAATCATATTTTGAAAAAAATGGAACGGAGATTTGATCATAGAGAAGTGTATTATTTAAATTATTAGTGAAAAAAATGTCTAGAAGAGTGCTAGATGTTTGTGTAAAGTGTGTTGGGATAGTGTGGTTAACCGGTACTAAATCAACGACTTGCATAACATCGGTTAACCTATCGTCATTAACGATATTGCTATTAAAGTCACCGCCAATAATAACATTGGAGTAACCAAGAGCCAGGTCATGAATTAAGTCAGACAGTAGAGTAGGGTCAATATTATTATTTGGTCTGTAAATACAGCCCAAGAGTATTTTATTAGAATCCATATTAATATCAATAAATAGATATTCAAAAGGACTCGTGGTATCCGATCTGCATAGGAATGTCGTACTCTATCGGCACGTACGATCCTATACCCATCAAGATTAAACATAGAATCCGTATCGTAAGATCGAAACCAGGTTTCAGAGACACAAATCACACTTACATTACTTCCTTGAAACAAATACTTGAATTCGTCAAATTTGTTATTAAGGCTTTGAGCATTAATGTGACAAACATGAAACATGTTACGGTTCTGATTGCACAGAATACCTAGAATGCTGCGTGATACCAAACTGGAACTCAGATCCACCTCAGTTTCTGTGAGCTTTTCCATATATACATGGTTCACATAAATTATTAGATATCTTAGCTTTAATACCAAAATCATTTTTAAGTATTTTTTCTATATGACGCTTGTCTTGATGACCCCATCTTTCATGATTAAGTTGTACCTTTTCTTCAGTTGTTATATTAACTTTACATGTTGGTGATATGGGCGTCATATATATGCTTTATAGAGAGACCCTCCTTTTTGTCTATAACCACATAGTATTATATACACTGATTGTACATTTTGTTATTGTTAATTTAAAAACACTACTCTTACTTCTGTCGTGAGTTGCTAATACAGAATAAAGATTTCTTGATATTTTTGGAACATACCATACATCCATTAATTTTGTTTCTAACTTTTTATTGTCAACATTACATATAACAAAAAATATTAGAATTGTAATCATATCAGTGTAAACGTACGTAAACGTAGTGTTACGTAGTGTTACATTGGCGAAATTGTTGGAGTTAACACGTTACCTAACTACGTACGTTTACACTGAAAAACGAAACGATCATTAGCGAGCTAATACACATTTTCCACGGAATTCATAAAATTTACAATTTTGGTTGCCAATGTAGAATTGTATTTAATCGAGCGGCACTACTTTTTCTCTTTTTTTTTAAATAACGAAGGTTTTCTTATCCTCTTTTAGACGTTATTGCTCCCGTCGATTGTTTATTGTTACATTTTTTCAATTTATACCTTCAATCTTCATGTTTAGTCTATACATTCATTCCTATATACTCCGATTTTTCATTATAATTATTTCAGATAATTATTTGTTTCACATACAACATATAACATTTACATGTTATTGTTTATCATACTTATACTCCGCAATATATATTATTAATGCACATAGCGCGTGTGCACGCGTGAACAGTCTCTTCGCTACCATACTCGTATGGTTAAACTATTGGTTAATGGTAAAACGTGCAGTGCAATAATGGGCATTAACACTAGATTTACGGACGTTTCTCATATACCTATCTCTACGGCACTCGTCAAGTTGACGGGTGAATAAAAATACGCACTTTCTTTAAAAAACCGATTTATTCAAGTTAAGTTAAGTCAAGTTCAAGACGTGCCTCGGTTTCAGTGCAATCTCTCATGTGTTGCATTATATATTTTTTATTTAATTATTAAATCGAAAGCGCTAAGCATGCAACCCACCATAATGTTTGTTTTAGCATGGGCAGTAGGCCCTCCCATATCCTTGAAAATCATACGGATGGGTGTCCCACCTCTAGATCCGCTTGGTTTCAGTTTTGTTCACTGTGTCTTGTCAGTTGCAATTTCGATATCATTCGCTACATTTTGGGATGTACTGGTAAAGTCGTCCTCTTATCCCCAGAGTCAAAGCTAAAAAAAATACGCACTTTCTTGCTCCGAAGGTCTGTAAATAACTTCTCCTCTTCACTATCTGAAGATAATTCTGTCCATCCACTTTCAACACATTGTACAGTTTCACTATCAGGTTCGCTTTCGCCTAATTCACATGCATTTTCTTCGGGGGTATCCTCGTAGCAATCCTCATTGATCTTGAGGATTTTATCCAAAATCTTATTATATCTTCTGGATTTACGCATGATTGCTATAAAAAAAGGGGATCGGTCGACATAACAAAATACTGTGCCCTTATTCCATTTCCCTATTGTAAATACCTACAATAAGCGCAGACTCTCTACAAGAACCGAAACTTTTGGACACTTTCTGAAACGTTGGTACACTGTGATTGCAGCATTCATACTGAAGATCTTCTCTTGCTCTTGAGTTCTAATGCATATTTTTTTCACAGGATACATAAAATCAACACTTTTGGTTGCCAACAAATACGTAAAAGTGTGTCTAATCCATTTTTTAGAATATTAACACTAATGCCGCAGTTTTTATTTTAAGATATAATTTATTATTTTTATAACAGAACTTAAGAAAAATGCCAACCGAACGGCATAATTTTTTACGAAGTTTTCCTTCAACACATTTATTTCCTTTGCACTCTTAAATATGAATGAACAGTAAACGTGACAATCGTTTAATAAGAATTTCGTATCCATGTACTATAATCAATATTACATTTGTTCTCCATATTTATATATTATATTTCATTTAATTTTTACAATTAACATTTTTTGTCTCATAGCGAGGTTATCTCTCAAAAATTCACCTTTCTAAAAAGAGCAACATTTTCTAATTTCACCTTTCATATGGAACAAAAAAAAAATAAACATGAGGAGAGAACAAACGCAGTCTTAAGAAAAAGTTCAATTTCCTAAAAAATATTCATATGTTAAACGAATAACACATACGAGTACCAATGGTATATAAAAGAACATAAGTTTTGCATCGCACATGTAAACCATCAACAATTACAGTTTAATGACTTACCCACTCTATGTCGCGTGCGCCGCAAAAACAAACGATTGAGAAGCCAAAATAAAAATCGACCAATCACAGATCACTATATCAAATTGCTGGTATATAATTTTCTAAGAAGAAGCAGGTGTTCTTCATATTGTGTGATTTTACACTTTTAAAGACTCTTAAGTTCTACTTATTTGAAGGGAGGTTTTTTCAACATGTAACGTATATAATTCGCACATAAATATTTGTAAAAACTATACAATTATATTCAAATTGATTTATTTAATTATATTCATTCATTATTTACATGCATCATTTTAACCTCGGACATGATTTAGCTCGAGTAGGGCATAAAGCTCTTATATATATTACGTGTAGTGGATAAAGCCGTGGACGGCTCGTAGAATTTAATGTTGGCAAGGAAATAAATTTAGATTTTTCAACCACTGCTAGATTTCATAAGTGCATGTGTGAAGGGATGCGCGAAGCAACGGCTTTTGCGTACGTGTGAATATTCTAATCCATTATCAATTTACTGTTATTTTTTTCCGGACCGGCAACAAGTTATTCATATTCAGTGAAGAATTGTTTTGTTTTTTTTTTTGTTTTTGGTTTTTTACGCATGTGTTACTGTTTTTTCGTTGCTTATAAGCAATGCAAAGGGAATGCCAATGATTGCATGTACAAAATAAATGAATGTTTGTCATTAAGGCGCACGCGCCTTAGAGACATTGGTTTTTTACGCATGTATTACTGTTGTTGTTTTTCTGTTCTAATGGCCGGTGTAAAAACAAAGGCGAAACTTATGACGACGCCGTTTGTTCTCTCTTTATTTTTATGTTTTTTTTTTGGTTTTGTGCTTGGTGTGTTTTGGTTTTTGTCAATTGTAAGCGTGTTCGTCATACGTCCCCGCCCATTTTTATCGCCCATTTTTGGCTGGGACTTATAACGAACGTTTAATTTTTTTTTTTTACATCAAATTGATATTTGTACTGCTTTCTGAAATGGATTAAGCAGCACGGAAGCTATGTATTTGCAAAACTTAATTAATGTAATTGATTTTTTTGTTCATCAAGATCCTACAATAGTTAACAGTGGTTATCTAGCGCTCATAAGTTGGCCAAAAATTTAACACATCATTCAGTTAGTAATATACATATATCAGGCATCACCTTGTTAGAGAACTGATATTCTTATTCAATAAAAAAAAACATGAAGCTTGAACGATTTGTAAAATTATTGGGTTTAACAGTTATTATTATGTGTTATACGGAATGAAACATTATATATATAATATGTATACATACTTTACAACAACAATCATTGCTATAGAAGTAATCGTAGCAAACCTTTATAATACTTCAAATATATGGTCGAATATTTCTTACAAAAATTCATTCTTCTCTCGAATGAAGCGGTGAGCGGGTCATATAACGCAGCGGCAAAAATCATACCCTACTTAATAAAATAAAAAAATAAAAAAATAAAAAAGAAGTTTTTTCTGAAATTTATAAGAAACAAAAAATGGCTGAAAAACCTTCAGTTGCAGCATTAGAAGAGTATTGTAAAAAAAAAAAAATAGCAACGCCCACTTACGAATGGGTTGACTCCGAAGGTGCCCAAGGTGGATTTATATGCCGTGCCCAAGTTATGGATATCGAAGCGGATGGTTGCGGGCGCTCCAAAAGGGATGCCAAACATCTTGCAGCTGCTAATGTCATTAAATTATTACGCATTGATAACCCGGATATTGATGAAATACCACAAGTCGAATCTGTGGAATTGCCCACAACCGACATGGTGACAGCGCTGCGTGATTATTGCGTACAGCAGAAACACCCATTGCCGATTTTTGAAATTATACGTGAGGGTGGCACACCAAGTGCCCCTCAATTTACCATTCTTTGTACGGTGGCATCGATTAAACGGATAGGTGTGTCCGAAAGAAAGAAGGATGCTCGACAAAAGGCAGCCGCCGCTGTGTTTGAAGTTATCAAAAACGTACGTATTCTTCATAAATGTTTGTCAATACATATATTGTAAAAAAAACAACCTTTTCTTTCTTCTCCATAGTTCACCACAGTATCAGAATATAAAATGGAAGTACAGTCATTGGATGCTGCCGTAGCAGATGTAGAAGTTGAACGCTATCATAAATTCAAAACTTATCGCGAATTAACGAACACAACTATTGGCGAAACATCGGCGGGTGTGAAATTGAGTGATCGTCATAACTATTTTTCCAATTTTTATGATCATTTAAAACAGAAGGCAAAAAAGATTTTAAGTGAAGAATATGAATCAAAACAAGAACAAGTCAAGGACTTATTTGATGCTTTAAAATTAAAGCCATGTTACAAAGAAGTACCGTCCGTCAATACAGTGGAACTTTACTAACTTTAGTTAGTGTAGAACTGGATTGCGATTATGATTTTTATCTTATAGCTTTAAAAAGTGAAATTCATGCGGAAATATTAGATTACTTCCGTATTATGTTAACTTAATGCCAAATGTACAACATTTTTAATTACAATGTTTTTTTTCTTGTATTTTTGCTTTGATGATATTGCCATTAAACTTTCATAAAGAGCCGCGAGGCATAAATCTAATGAAATGGGTGTATATAGGTTTTATGCAAAGGGTTTGTAAGTATCAGAAGGGGACCAAGGGGGTGCCCTAAAATATATATATTCTTGATCAGTTTCGAATTTCAAGTTGATTTAACCTTTCCATCGATTCGTACGTCTGTATGAAGCATTGCGTTGAGCAGATATTCAATTGAAATTTGACGCCATCATTTCGCTGTAGTTTGGCAATAAGCAAAATCGGGCCACATAAGACTGCATCGCATTCCATGAGAAACACCCAAAAGAAGGCGTTCAAAAACTCTACTAAATATATACATTTTTGTTCAACATCAAAAACTGAGTTCATTTGGGCGTATATGTGCGTATGGCCGCGTGTCCGTCTGTCGTTGGCTTTCTTACGGTTGCAGATAATGAGTTGAAATTGTATACAAACACTTATAAATCTATTCATTTGGCACAGAAATTGAGCTATAAAGTTGAAATAAAGTTGATGTACTACAAATGGGCGTGACTGGGTAACGGACACATCCATAATTTACCAAAACCCCT
Source organism: Ornithomya fringillina (assembly GCA_963978525.1). Taxonomy (NCBI): domain Eukaryota; kingdom Metazoa; phylum Arthropoda; class Insecta; order Diptera; family Hippoboscidae; genus Ornithomya; species Ornithomya fringillina. Next base: position 24,920,161 of record OZ021691.1, read on the forward strand.
ACTCAGCGTAAAACAGGATTTTTAAGCTGATACGTATTACATACACTATTAAAGGGTGTCGCCATATAATTGCCACGCCCACCATTTGTATGTAAACATTGAGGGTATTTCAGATTTATCTTAAGCCAAATTGATTTTTCTAATTTGTTTTTAATAATTTACACCCCAAATACAATTTAAAACTTGTCTTAGTAAAAACTGCAATAATTGTGATAATGTTCACACTATGAATGAAAGTCGACACATTTATTCATCGTGTGATAATCATTACAAAATCGTCAAAGTTTGAATTCTTTATTAAGGATCAATCCCTCAACCGTTTTGCTATAGGTAAGTTGTCACCATAATGTACAGATGTACTCCTTCTATTGAGGATTTTCCAGTACGACTTATAATATATATATAACTGTACTAGCAAATTCAGCCCACAATTCTTCTGGAAATTGTACATCCTTATTAGAATACTTGAACGTTCTAGCCATTTCAATTATAGTTCTATTTTCACGTTCAGCACTGCCGTTTTGTTCTGGAGTGTCTGCACCATACACAATGCTAAATACCATTAGCTTCTAGAATATTTTTGAAGTCTGTGTTATTAAATTCTCCTCCATTATCACTTAAAAATTCCTTTATAACATGTCCTTGAGCTTTTGAATGAGCTAACATGTTTTTAAAAGTGATTTTTACATCAGATTTTTGTTTTATAAAATAACCATATCGAAATTTTGTAAAATGATCTTTATAGACAACCATATATCTTTTACCTCCATATGGAGTTGGAAGTGGTCCACAAACAACACCAGATATAAGCTCTCCAGGTGTTGTTGCTTTTTTTTTACCAAAAAAGTTCATTTTCAATTTATTTATTTACTTATGATCCAACAACCAAGCTTAAAGCTTAAATTTAGTTGGGATTGAAAACATCTAACAAAATAATACTAATAATATTAATATATACTAACGATATTAATATAAAAGAAAGTAGAGAAAAACAGAAAAAGAAATAGAAGGCGAAAAAAAAAAAAAATTACATATAGTACTTAAATAATTCCTTCCTGAACCTATTAGCATCAGTGATGAGTTGAAGGGCGGTAGGTAAGGAGTCCCAGAGGCGCACAGCATTTATAAAGAATTGTCTTTCAGACATTACAGTGTCGTGTTCGAATGGTGTAATCTGTCTGTGTCTAAGAGACCTTGACCAGTAGTGCACGATCTATACGGACGATACCGGACTGACGGACGGACAAGAGCTTATTGATGTTTAAGAAAGAGAACATCTGTCGTTGTATTAAGCGTTCAAAGGCTTTAGATAAAAAAGGCAAAATGGCAATAGGTCGGCATTTTCCAACATGAAGGGAAGGTAGATCTCATCAAAATGTCATTAAATATGTGCGTGATTGTCTTAATGATATTAGGCAAAAGGATTTTCAAAAATTTTGGGTTAATATCGTCAAAACCAGAAGCGTTAGATTTTATAGATAGAATACTATCTAAAACATCACACTCATCAACGTAAGAAAAATTAAAGGCAGAAAAATTATGTTGATCCTGTCTTTCTGAATAATGAAGCGGATTTGCAGTAGGTGCTAAGAAATTCGCAAATTTTTGATTAATGTGGTTAGCATCGAGATCAACGTCATTAGGTGCATATTTTTTTCCGATGCCGATATTTCGGATAGTATCCCATTTGTGTTTAGTACTGGCGGTAGAACGAAATTTATAATCATAATATTCAGTTTTAGCTGTTCTAATATTGTAAGTAACGGACCGTCTCGCTCTTTTAAACACCTCATATAACTCAGGTGTCCTAAAACGTTTCCATCTTTTGTAACAGGCATCTCTGATTTTAATTAAATCAGCAATGCGCTCGTTAAACCAAGGGGTTGGTTGTGTCTAATTACTTTTAACTTTACGGGGACAAACCTGTTAAATAGCCAAGAAATATGGTAATTTAAATAAGATAGTTTACAATCAGGAGTGGGAAGATGATAAAGCATGTTCCAGTCGATATTGTTAACTGCGATACGTAAGTCCGGATAAGAAATATTATTAAAATCTCTAAAGACAACATGTTCAATAGGCGTATCCACCTGAATTTGGTAAGATAGGAAAATTAAATCATATTTTGAAAAAAATGGAACGGAGATTTGATCATAGAGAAGTGTATTATTTAAATTATTAGTGAAAAAAATGTCTAGAAGAGTGCTAGATGTTTGTGTAAAGCGTGTTGGGATAGTGTGGTTAACCGGTACTAAATCAACGACTTGCATAACATCGGTTAACCTATCGTCATTAACGATATTGCTATTAAAGTCACCGCCAATAATAACATTGGAGTAACCAAGAGCCAGGTCATGAATTAAGTCAGACAGTAGAGTAGGGTCAATATTATTATTTGGTCTGTAAATACAGCCCAAGAGTATTTTATTAGAATCCATATTAATATCAATAAATAGATATTCAAAAGGACTCGTGGTATCCGATCTGCATAGGAATGTCGTACTCTATCGGCACGTACGATCCTATACCCATCAAGATTAAACATAGAATCCGTATCGTAAGATCGAAACCAGGTTTCAGAGACACAAATCACACTTACATTACTTCCTTGAAACAAATACTTGAATTCGTCAAATTTGTTATTAAGGCTTTGAGCATTAATGTGACAAACATGAAACATGTTACGGTTCTGATTGCACAGAATACCTAGAATGCTGCGTGATACCAAACTGGAACTCAGATCCACCTCAGTTTCTGTAAGCTTTTCCATATATACATGGTTTACATAAATTATTAGATATCTTAGCTTTAATACCAAAATCATTTTTAAGTGTTTTTTCTATATGACGCTTGTCTTGATGACCCCATCTTTCATGATTAAGTTGTACCTTTTCTTCAGTTGTTATATTAACTTTACATGTTGGTGATATGGGCGTCATATATATGCTTTATAGAGAGACCCTCCTTTTTGTCTATAACCACATAGTATTATATACACTGATTGTACATTTTGTTATTGTTGATTTAAGAAACACTACTCTTACTTCTGTCGTGAGTTGCTAATACAGAATAAAGATTTCTTGATATTTTTGGAACATACCATACATCCATTAATTTTGTTTCTAACTTTTTATTGTCAACATTACATATAACAAAAAATATTAGAATTGTAATCATATCAGTGTAAACGTACGTAAACGTAGTGTTACATTGGCGAAATTGTTGGAGTTAACACGTACGTTTACACTGAAAAACGAAACGATCATTAGCGAGCTAATACACATTTTCCACGGAATTCATAAAATTAAAAATTTTGGTTGCTAATGTAGAATTGTATTTAATCAAAAAACTAAGGTTTCCTTATCCTCTTTTAGACGTTATTGCTCCAGTCGATTGTTTATTGTTACATTTTTTCAATTTATACCTTCAATCTCCATGTTTAGTCTATACATTCATTCCTATATACTCCGATTTTTCATTATAATTATTTCAGATAATTATTTGTTTCACATACAACATATAACATTTACATGTTATTGTTTATCATACTTATACTCCGCAATATATATTATTAATGCACATAGCGCGTGTGCACGCGTGAACAGTCTCTTCGCTACCATACTCGTATGGTTAAACTATTGGTTAATGGTAAAACGTGCAGTGCAATAATGGGCATTAACACTAGATTTACGGACGTTTCTCATATACCTATCTCTACGGCACTCGTCAAGTTGACGGGTGAATAAAAATACGCACTTTCTTTAAAAAACCGATTTATTCAAGTTAAGTTAAGTCAAGTTCAAGACGTGCCTCGGTTTCAGTGCAATCTCTCATGTGTTGCATTATATATTTTTTATTTAATTATTAAATCGAAAGCGCTAAGCATGCAACCCACCATAATGTTTGTTTTAGCATGGGCAGTAGGCCCTCCCATATCCTTGAAAATCATACGGATGGGTGTCCTACCTCTAGATCCGCTTGGTTTCAGTTTTGTTCACTGTGTCTTGTCAGTTGCAATTTCGATATCATTCGCTACATTTTGGGATGTACTGGTAAAGTCGTCCTCTTATCCCCAGAGTCAGAGCTAAAAAAAATACACACTTTCTTGCTCCGAAGGCCTGTAAATAACTTCTCCTCTTCACTATCTGAAGATAATTCTGTCCATCCACTTTCAACACATTGTACAGTTTCACTATCAGGTTCGCTTTCGCCTAATTCACATGCATTTTCTTCGGGGGTATCCTCGTAGCAATCCTCATTGATCTTGAGGATTTTATCCAAAATCTTATTATATCTTCTGGATTTACGCATGATTGCTATAAAAAAAGGGGATCGGTCGACATAACAAAATACTGTGCCCTTATTCCATTTCCCTATTGTAAATACCTACAATAAGCGCAGACTCTCTACAAGAACCGAAACTTTTGGACACTTTCTGAAACGTTGGTACACTGTGATTGCAGCATTCATACTGAAGATCTTCTCTTGCTCTTGAGTTCTAATGCATATTTTTTCACAGGATACATAAAATCTACACTTTTGGTTACCAACAAATACGTAAAAGTGTGTCTAATCCATATTTTAGAATATTAACACTAATGCCGCAGTTTTTATTTTAAGATATAATTTATTATTTTTATAACAGAACTTAAGAAAAATGCCAACCGAACGGCATAATTTTTTACGAAGTTTTCCTTCAACACATTTATTTCCTTTGCACTCTTAAATATGAATGAACAGTAAACGTGACAATCGTTTAATAAGAATTTCGTATCCATGTACTATAATCAATATTACATTTGTTCTCCATATTTATATATTATATTTCATTTAATTTTTACAATTAACATTTTTTGTCTCATAGCGAGGTTATCTCTCAAAAATTCACCTTTCTAAAAAGAGCAAAATTTTCTAATTTCACCTTTCATATGGAACAAAAAAAAAATATAAACATAAGGAGAGAACAAACGCAGTCTTAAGAAAAAGTTCAATTTCCTAAAAAATATTCATATGTTAAACGAATAACACATACGAGTACCAATGGTATATGAAAGAACATAAGTTTTGCATTGCACATGTAAACCATCAACAATTACAGTTTAATGACTTACCCACTCTATGTCGCGTGCGCCGCAAAAACAAACGATCGAGAAGCCAAAATAAAAATCGACCAATCACAGATCACTATATCAAATTGCTGGTATATAATTTTCTAAGAAGAAGCAGGTGTTCTTCATATTGTGTGATTTTACACTTTTAAAGACTCTTAAGTTCTACTTATTTGAAGGGAGGTTTTTTCGTTACATCATTCAACATGTAACGTATATAATTCGCACATAAATATTTGTAAAAACTATACAATTATATTCAAATTGATTTATTTAATTATATTCATTCATTATTTACATGCATCATTTTAACCTCGGACATGATTTAGCTCGAGTAGGGCATAAAGCTCTTATATATATTACGTGTAGTGGATAAAGCCGTGGACGGCTCGTAGAATTTAATGTTGGCAAGGAAATAAATTTAGATTTTTCAACGACTGCTAGATTTCATAAGTGCATGTGTAAAGGGATGCGCGAAGCAACGGCTTTTGTGTCCGTGTGAATATTCTAATCCATTATCAATTTACTGTTATTTTTTTCCGGACCGGCAACAAGTTATTCATATTCAGTGAAGAATTGTTTTTTTTTTTTTTTGTTTTTGGTTTTTTACGCATGTGTTACTGTTTTTTCGTTGCTTATAAGCAATGCAAAGGGAATGCCAATGATTGCATGTACAAAATAAATGAATGTTTGTCATTAAGGCGCACGCGCCTTAGAGACATTGGTTTTTTACGCATGTATTACTGTTGTTGTTTTTCTGTTCTAATGGCCGATGTAAAAACAAAGGCGAAACTTATGACGACTCCGTTTGTTCTCTCTTTATTTTTATGCTTTTTTTTTGGTTTTGTGCTTGGTGTGTTTTGGTTTTTGTCAATTGTAAGCGTGTTCGTCATACGTCCCCGCCCATTTTTATCGCCCATTTTTGGCTGGGACTTATAACGAACGTTTAATTTTTTTTTTTACATCAAATTGATATTTGTACTGCTTTCTGAAATGGATTAAGCAGCACGGAAGCTATGTATTTGCAAAATTTAATTAATGTAATTGATTTTTTTGTTCATCAAGATCCTACAATAGTTAACAGTGGTTATCTAGCGCTCATAAGTTGGCCAAAAATTTAACACATCATTCAGTTAGTAATATACATATATCAGGCATCACCTTGTTAGAGAACTGATATTCTTATTCAATAAAAAAAAACATGAAGCTTGAACGATTTGTAAAATTATTGGGTTTAACAGTTATTATTATGTGTTATACGGAATGAAACATTATATATATAATATGTATACATACTTTACAACAACAAGCATTGCTATAGAAGTAATCGTAGCAAACCTTTATAATACTTCAAATATATGGTCGAATATTTCTTACAAAAATTCATTCTTCTCTCGAATGAAGCGGTGAACGGGTCATATAACGCAGCGGCAAAAATCATACCCTACTTAATAAAATAAAAAAATAAAAAAATAAAAAAGAAGTTTTTTCTGAAATTTATAAGAAACAAAAAATGGCTGAAAAACCTTCAGTTGCAGCATTAGAAGAGTATTGTAAAAAAAAAAAAATAGCAACGCCCACTTACGAATGGGTTGACTCCGAAGGTGCCCAAGGTGGATTTATATGCCGTGCCCAAGTTATGGATATCGAAGCGGATGGTTGCGGGCGCTCCAAAAGGGATGCCAAACATCTTGCAGCTGCTAATGTCATTAAATTATTACGCATTGATAACCCGGATATTGATGAAATACCACAAGTCGAATCTGTGGAATTGCCCACAACCGACATGGTGACAGCGCTGCGTGATTATTGCGTACAGCAGAAACACCCATTGCCGATTTTTGAAATTATACGTGAGGGTGGCACACCAAGTGCCCCTCAATTTACCATTCTTTGTACGGTGGCATCGATTAAACGGATAGGTGTGTCCGAAAGAAAGAAGGATGCTCGACAAAAGGCAGCCGCCGCTGTGTTTGAAGTTATCAAAAACGTACGTATTCTTCATAAATGTTTGTCAATACATATATTGTAAAAAAAACAACCTTTTCTTTCTTCTCCATAGTTCACCACAGTATCAGAATATAAAATGGAAGTACAGTCATTGGATGCTGCCGTAGCAGATGTAGAAGTTGAACGCTATCATAAATTCAAAACTTATCGCGAATTAACGAACACAACTATTGGCGAAACATCGGCGGGTGTGAAATTGAGTGATCGTCATAACTATTTTTCCAATTTTTATGATCATTTAAAACAGAAGGCAAAAAAGATTTTAAGTGAAGAATATGAATCAAAACAAGAACAAGTCAAGGACTTATTTGATGCTTTAAAATTAAAGCCATGTTACAAAGAAGTACCGTCCGTCAATACAGTGGAACCTTTAGTTAGTGTAGAACTGGATTGCGATTATGATTTTTATCTTATAGCTTTAAAAAGTGAAATTCATGCGGAAATATTAGATTACTTCCGTATTATGTTAACTTAATGCCAAATGTACAAAATTTTAAATTACAATGTTTTTTTTCTTGTATTTTTGCTTTGATGATATTGCCATTAAACTTATATAAAGAGCCGCGAGGCATAATTCTAATGAAATGGGTGTATATTGGTTTTATGCAAAGAGTTTGTAAGTATCAGAAGGGGACCAAGGGGGTGCCCTAAAGTATATATATTCTTGGTCAGTTTCGAATTTCAAGTTGATTTAACCTTTCCATCGATTCGTACGTCTGTATGAAGCATTGCGTTGAGCAGATATTCAATTGAAATTTGACGCCATCATTTCGCTGTAGTTTGGCAATAAGCAAAATCGGGCCACATAAGACTGCATCGCATTCCATGAGAAACACCCAAAAGAAGGCGTTCAAAAACTCTACTAAATATATACATTTTTGTTCAACATCAAAAACTGAGTTCATTTGGGCGTATATGTGCGTATGGCCGCGTGTCCGTCTGTCGTTGGCTTTCTTACGGTTGCAGATAATGAGTTGAAATTGTATACAAACACTTATAAATCTATTCATTTGGCACAGAAATTGAGCTATAAAGTTGAAATAAAGTTGATGTACTACAAATGGGCGTGACTGGGTAACGGACACATCCATAATTTACCAAAACCCCTACTCAGCGTAAAACAGGATTTTTAAGCTGATACGTATTACATACACTATTAAAGGGTGTCGCCATATAATTGCCACGCCCACCATTTGTATGTAAACATTGAGGGTATTTCAGATTTATCTTAAGCCAAATTGATTTTTCTAATTTGTTTTTAATAATTTACACCCCAAATACAATTTAAAACTTGTCTTAGTAAAAACTGCAATAATTGTGATAATGTTCACACTATGAATGAAAGTCGACACATTTATTCATCGTGTGATAATCATTACAAAATCGTCAAAGTTTGAATTCTTTATTAAGGATCAATCCCTCAACCGTTTTGCTATAGGTAAGTTGTCACCATAATTCATACAGATGTACTCCTTCTATTGAGGATTTTCCAGTACGACTTATAATATATATATAACTGTACTAGCAAATTCAGCCCACAATTCTTCTGGAAATTGTACATCCTTATTAGAATACTTGAACGTTCTAGCCATTTCAATTATAGTTCTATTTTCACGTTCAGCACTGCCGTTTTGTTCTGGAGTGTCTGCACCATACACAATGCTAAATACCATTAGCTTCTAGAATATTTTTGAAGTCTGTGTTATTAAATTCTCCTCCATTATCACTTAAAAATTCCTTTATAACATGTCCTTGAGCTTTTGAATGAGCTAACATGTTTTTAAAAGTGATTTTTACATCAGATTTTTGTTTTATAAAATAACCATATCGAAATTTTGTAAAATGATCTTTATAGACAACCATATATCTTTTACCTCCATATGGAGTTGGAAGTGGTCCACAAACAACACCAGATATAAGCTCTCCAGGTGTTGTTGCTTTTTTTTTACCAAAAAAGTTCATTTTCAATTTATTTATTTACTTATGATCCAACAACCAAGCTTAAAGCTTAAATTTAGTTGGGATTGAAAACATCTAACAAAATAATACTAATAATATTAATATATACTAACGATATTAATATAAAAGAAAGTAGAGAAAAACAGAAAAAGAAATAGAAGGCGAAAAAAAAAAAAAATTACATATAGTACTTAAATAATTCCTTCCTGAACCTATTAGCATCAGTGATGAGTTGAAGGGCGGTAGGTAAGGAGTCCCAGAGGCGCACAGCATTTATAAAGAATTGTCTTTCAGACATTACAGTGTCGTGTTCGAATGGTGTAATCTGTCTGTGTCTAAGAGACCTTGACCAGTAGTGCACGATCTATACGGACGATACCGGACTGACGGACGGACAAGAGCTTATTGATGTTTAAGAAAGAGAACATCTGTCGTTGTATTAAGCGTTCAAAGGCTTTAGATAAAAAAGGCAAAATGGCAATAGGTCGGCATTTTCCAACATGAAGGGAAGGTAGATCTCATCAAAATGTCATTAAATATGTGCGTGATTGTCTTAATGATATTAGGCAAAAGGATTTTCAAAAATTTTGGGTTAATATCGTCAAAACCAGAAGCGTTAGATTTTATAGATAGAATACTATCTAAAACATCACACTCATCAACGTAAGAAAAATTAAAGGCAGAAAAATTATGTTGATCCTGTCTTTCTGAATAATGAAGCGGATTTGCAGTAGGTGCTAAGAAATTCGCAAATTTTTGATTAATGTGGTTAGCATCGAGATCAACGTCATTAGGTGCATATTTTTTTCCGATGCCGATATTTCGGATAGTATCCCATTTGTGTTTAGTACTGGCGGTAGAACGAAATTTATAATCATAATATTCAGTTTTAGCTGTTCTAATATTGTAAGTAACGGACCGTCTCGCTCTTTTAAACACCTCATATAACTCAGGTGTCCTAAAACGTTTCCATCTTTTGTAACAGGCATCTCTGATTTTAATTAAATCAGCAATGCGCTCGTTAAACCAAGGGGTTGGTTGTGTCTAATTACTTTTAACTTTACGGGGACAAACCTGTTAAATAGCCAAGAAATATGGTAATTTAAATAAGATAGTTTACAATCAGGAGTGGGAAGATGATAAAGCATGTTCCAGTCGATATTGTTAACTGCGATACGTAAGTCCGGATAAGAAATATTATTAAAATCTCTAAAGACAACATGTTCAATAGGCGTATCCACCTGAATTTGGTAAGATAGGAAAATTAAATCATATTTTGAAAAAAATGGAACGGAGATTTGATCATAGAGAAGTGTATTATTTAAATTATTAGTGAAAAAAATGTCTAGAAGAGTGCTAGATGTTTGTGTAAAGCGTGTTGGGATAGTGTGGTTAACCGGTACTAAATCAACGACTTGCATAACATCGGTTAACCTATCGTCATTAACGATATTGCTATTAAAGTCACCGCCAATAATAACATTGGAGTAACCAAGAGCCAGGTCATGAATTAAGTCAGACAGTAGAGTAGGGTCAATATTATTATTTGGTCTGTAAATACAGCCCAAGAGTATTTTATTAGAATCCATATTAATATCAATAAATAGATATTCAAAAGGACTCGTGGTATCCGATCTGCATAGGAATGTCGTACTCTATCGGCACGTACGATCCTATACCCATCAAGATTAAACATAGAATCCGTATCGTAAGATCGAAACCAGGTTTCAGAGACACAAATCACACTTACATTACTTCCTTGAAACAAATACTTGAATTCGTCAAATTTGTTATTAAGGCTTTGAGCATTAATGTGACAAACATGAAACATGTTACGGTTCTGATTGCACAGAATACCTAGAATGCTGCGTGATACCAAACTGGAACTCAGATCCACCTCAGTTTCTGTGAGCTTTTCCATATATACATGGTTCACATAAATTATTAGATATCTTAGCTTTAATACCAAAATCATTTTTAAGTATTTTTTCTATATGACGCTTGTCTTGATGACCCCATCTTTCATGATTAAGTTGTACCTTTTCTTCAGTTGTTATATTAACTTTACATGTTGGTGATATGGGCGTCATATATATGCTTTATAGAGAGACCCTCCTTTTTGTCTATAACCACATAGTATTATATACACTGATTGTACATTTTGTTATTGTTAATTTAAAAACACTACTCTTACTTCTGTCGTGAGTTGCTAATACAGAATAAAGATTTCTTGATATTTTTGGAACATACCATACATCCATTAATTTTGTTTCTAACTTTTTATTGTCAACATTACATATAACAAAAAATATTAGAATTGTAATCATATCAGTGTAAACGTACGTAAACGTAGTGTTACGTAGTGTTACATTGGCGAAATTGTTGGAGTTAACACGTTACCTAACTACGTACGTTTACACTGAAAAACGAAACGATCATTAGCGAGCTAATACACATTTTCCACGGAATTCATAAAATTTACAATTTTGGTTGCCAATGTAGAATTGTATTTAATCGAGCGGCACTACTTTTTCTCTTTTTTTTTAAATAACGAAGGTTTTCTTATCCTCTTTTAGACGTTATTGCTCCCGTCGATTGTTTATTGTTACATTTTTTCAATTTATACCTTCAATCTTCATGTTTAGTCTATACATTCATTCCTATATACTCCGATTTTTTATTATAATTATTTCAGATAATTATTTGTTTCACATACAACATATAACATTTACATGTTATTGTTTATCATACTTATACTCCGCAATATATATTATTAATGCACATAGCGCGTGTGCACGCGTGAACAGTCTCTTCGCTACCATACTCGTATGGTTAAACTATTGGTTAATGGTAAAACGTGCAGTGCAATAATGGGCATTAACACTAGATTTACGGACGTTTCTCATATACCTATCTCTACGGCACCCGTCAAGTTGACGGGTGAATAAAAATACGCACTTTCTTTAAAAAACCGATTTATTCAAGTTAAGTTAAGTCAAGTTCAAGACGTGCCTCGGTTTCAGTGCAATTTCTCATGTGTTGCATTATATGTTTTTTATTTAATTATTAAATCGAAAGCGCTAAGCATGCAACCCACCATAATGTTTCTTTTAGCATGGGCAGTAGGCCCTCCCATATCCTTGAAAATCATACGGATGGGTGTCCTACCTCTAGATCCGCTTGGTTTCAGTTTTGTTCACTGTGTCTTGTCAGTTGCAATTTCGATATCATTCGCTACATTTTGGGATGTACTGGTAAAGTCGTCCTCTTATCCCCAGAGTCAGAGCTAAAAAAAATACACACTTTCTTGCTCCGAAGGCCTGTAAATAACTTCTCCTCTTCACTATCTGAAGATAATTCTGTCCATCCACTTTCAACACATTGTACAGTTTCACTATCAGGTTCGCTTTCGCCTAATTCACATGCATTTTCTTCGGGGGTATCCTCGTAGCAATCCTCATTGATCTTGAGGATTTTATCCAAAATCTTATTATATCTTCTGGATTTACGCATGATTGCTATAAAAAAAGGGGATCGGTCGACATAACAAAATACTGTGCCCTTATTCCATTTCCCTATTGTAAATACCTACAATAAGCGCAGACTCTCTACAAGAACCGAAACTTTTGGACACTTTCTGAAACGTTGGTACACTGTGATTGCAGCATTCATACTGAAGATCTTCTCTTGCTCTTGAGTTCTAATGCATATTTTTTCACAGGATACATAAAATCTACACTTTTGGTTACCAACAAATACGTAAAAGTGTGTCTAATCCATATTTTAGAATATTAACACTAATGCCGCAGTTTTTATTTTAAGATATAATTTATTATTTTTATAACAGAACTTAAGAAAAATGCCAACCGAACGGCATAATTTTTTACGAAGTTTTCCTTCAACACATTTATTTCCTTTGCACTCTTAAATATGAATGAACAGTAAACGTGACAATCGTTTAATAAGAATTTCGTATCCATGTACTATAATCAATATTACATTTGTTCTCCATATTTATATATTATATTTCATTTAATTTTTACAATTAACATTTTTTGTCTCATAGCGAGGTTATCTCTCAAAAATTCACCTTTCTAAAAAGAGCAAAATTTTCTAATTTCACCTTTCATATGGAACAAAAAAAAAATATAAACATAAGGAGAGAACAAACGCAGTCTTAAGAAAAAGTTCAATTTCCTAAAAAATATTCATATGTTAAACGAATAACACATACGAGTACCAATGGTATATGAAAGAACATAAGTTTTGCATTGCACATGTAAACCATCAACAATTACAGTTTAATGACTTACCCACTCTATGTCGCGTGCGCCGCAAAAACAAACGATCGAGAAGCCAAAATAAAAATCGACCAATCACAGATCACTATATCAAATTGCTGGTATATAATTTTCTAAGAAGAAGCAGGTGTTCTTCATATTGTGTGATTTTACACTTTTAAAGACTCTTAAGTTCTACTTATTTGAAGGGAGGTTTTTTCGTTACATCATTCAACATGTAACGTATATAATTCGCACATAAATATTTGTAAAAACTATACAATTATATTCAAATTGATTTATTTAATTATATTCATTCATTATTTACATGCATCATTTTAACCTCGGACATGATTTAGCTCGAGTAGGGCATAAAGCTCTTATATATATTACGTGTAGTGGATAAAGCCGTGGACGGCTCGTAGAATTTAATGTTGGCAAGGAAATAAATTTAGATTTTTCAACGACTGCTAGATTTCATAAGTGCATGTGTAAAGGGATGCGCGAAGCAACGGCTTTTGTGTCCGTGTGAATATTCTAATCCATTATCAATTTACTGTTATTTTTTTCCGGACCGGCAACAAGTTATTCATATTCAGTGAAGAATTGTTTTTTTTTTTTTTTGTTTTTGGTTTTTTACGCATGTGTTACTGTTTTTTCGTTGCTTATAAGCAATGCAAAGGGAATGCCAATGATTGCATGTACAAAATAAATGAATGTTTGTCATTAAGGCGCACGCGCCTTAGAGACATTGGTTTTTTACGCATGTATTACTGTTGTTGTTTTTCTGTTCTAATGGCCGATGTAAAAACAAAGGCGAAACTTATGACGACTCCGTTTGTTCTCTCTTTATTTTTATGCTTTTTTTTTGGTTTTGTGCTTGGTGTGTTTTGGTTTTTGTCAATTGTAAGCGTGTTCGTCATACGTCCCCGCCCATTTTTATCGCCCATTTTTGGCTGGGACTTATAACGAACGTTTAATTTTTTTTTTTACATCAAATTGATATTTGTACTGCTTTCTGAAATGGATTAAGCAGCACGGAAGCTATGTATTTGCAAAATTTAATTAATGTAATTGATTTTTTTGTTCATCAAGATCCTACAATAGTTAACAGTGGTTATCTAGCGCTCATAAGTTGGCCAAAAATTTAACACATCATTCAGTTAGTAATATACATATATCAGGCATCACCTTGTTAGAGAACTGATATTCTTATTCAATAAAAAAAAACATGAAGCTTGAACGATTTGTAAAATTATTGGGTTTAACAGTTATTATTATGTGTTATACGGAATGAAACATTATATATATAATATGTATACATACTTTACAACAACAAGCATTGCTATAGAAGTAATCGTAGCAAACCTTTATAATACTTCAAATATATGGTCGAATATTTCTTACAAAAATTCATTCTTCTCTCGAATGAAGCGGTGAACGGGTCATATAACGCAGCGGCAAAAATCATACCCTACTTAATAAAATAAAAAAATAAAAAAATAAAAAAGAAGTTTTTTCTGAAATTTATAAGAAACAAAAAATGGCTGAAAAACCTTCAGTTGCAGCATTAGAAGAGTATTGTAAAAAAAAAAAAATAGCAACGCCCACTTACGAATGGGTTGACTCCGAAGGTGCCCAAGGTGGATTTATATGCCGTGCCCAAGTTATGGATATCGAAGCGGATGGTTGCGGGCGCTCCAAAAGGGATGCCAAACATCTTGCAGCTGCTAATGTCATTAAATTATTACGCATTGATAACCCGGATATTGATGAAATACCACAAGTCGAATCTGTGGAATTGCCCACAACCGACATGGTGACAGCGCTGCGTGATTATTGCGTACAGCAGAAACACCCATTGCCGATTTTTGAAATTATACGTGAGGGTGGCACACCAAGTGCCCCTCAATTTACCATTCTTTGTACGGTGGCATCGATTAAACGGATAGGTGTGTCCGAAAGAAAGAAGGATGCTCGACAAAAGGCAGCCGCCGCTGTGTTTGAAGTTATCAAAAACGTACGTATTCTTCATAAATGTTTGTCAATACATATATTGTAAAAAAAACAACCTTTTCTTTCTTCTCCATAGTTCACCACAGTATCAGAATATAAAATGGAAGTACAGTCATTGGATGCTGCCGTAGCAGATGTAGAAGTTGAACGCTATCATAAATTCAAAACTTATCGCGAATTAACGAACACAACTATTGGCGAAACATCGGCGGGTGTGAAATTGAGTGATCGTCATAACTATTTTTCCAATTTTTATGATCATTTAAAACAGAAGGCAAAAAAGATTTTAAGTGAAGAATATGAATCAAAACAAGAACAAGTCAAGGACTTATTTGATGCTTTAAAATTAAAGCCATGTTACAAAGAAGTACCGTCCGTCAATACAGTGGAACCTTTAGTTAGTGTAGAACTGGATTGCGATTATGATTTTTATCTTATAGCTTTAAAAAGTGAAATTCATGCGGAAATATTAGATTACTTCCGTATTATGTTAACTTAATGCCAAATGTACAAAATTTTAAATTACAATGTTTTTTTTCTTGTATTTTTGCTTTGATGATATTGCCATTAAACTTATATAAAGAGCCGCGAGGCATAATTCTAATGAAATGGGTGTATATTGGTTTTATGCAAAGAGTTTGTAAGTATCAGAAGGGGACCAAGGGGGTGCCCTAAAGTATATATATTCTTGGTCAGTTTCGAATTTCAAGTTGATTTAACCTTTCCATCGATTCGTACGTCTGTATGAAGCATTGCGTTGAGCAGATATTCAATTGAAATTTGACGCCATCATTTCGCTGTAGTTTGGCAATAAGCAAAATCGGGCCACATAAGACTGCATCGCATTCCATGAGAAACACCCAAAAGAAGGCGTTCAAAAACTCTACTAAATATATACATTTTTGTTCAACATCAAAAACTGAGTTCATTTGGGCGTATATGTGCGTATGGCCGCGTGTCCGTCTGTCGTTGGCTTTCTTACGGTTGCAGATAATGAGTTGAAATTGTATACAAACACTTATAAATCTATTCATTTGGCACAGAAATTGAGCTATAAAGTTGAAATAAAGTTGATGTACTACAAATGGGCGTGACTGGGTAACGGACACATCCATAATTTACCAAAACCCCTACTCAGCGTAAAACAGGATTTTTAAGCTGATACGTATTACATACACTATTAAAGGGTGTCGCCATATAATTGCCACGCCCACCATTTGTATGTAAACATTGAGGGTATTTCAGATTTATCTTAAGCCAAATTGATTTTTCTAATTTGTTTTTAATAATTTACACCCCAAATACAATTTAAAACTTGTCTTAGTAAAAACTGCAATAATTGTGATAATGTTCACACTATGAATGAAAGTCGACACATTTATTCATCGTGTGATAATCATTACAAAATCGTCAAAGTTTGAATTCTTTATTAAGGATCAATCCCTCAACCGTTTTGCTATAGGTAAGTTGTCACCATAATTCATACAGATGTACTCCTTCTATTGAGGATTTTCCAGTACGACTTATAATATATATATAACTGTACTAGCAAATTCAGCCCACAATTCTTCTGGAAATTGTACATCCTTATTAGAATACTTGAACGTTCTAGCCATTTCAATTATAGTTCTATTTTCACGTTCAGCACTGCCGTTTTGTTCTGGAGTGTCTGCACCATACACAATGCTAAATACCATTAGCTTCTAGAATATTTTTGAAGTCTGTGTTATTAAATTCTCCTCCATTATCACTTAAAAATTCCTTTATAACATGTCCTTGAGCTTTTGAATGAGCTAACATGTTTTTAAAAGTGATTTTTACATCAGATTTTTGTTTTATAAAATAACCATATCGAAATTTTGTAAAATGATCTTTATAGACAACCATATATCTTTTACCTCCATATGGAGTTGGAAGTGGTCCACAAACAACACCAGATATAAGCTCTCCAGGTGTTGTTGCTTTTTTTTTACCAAAAAAGTTCATTTTCAATTTATTTATTTACTTATGATCCAACAACCAAGCTTAAAGCTTAAATTTAGTTGGGATTGAAAACATCTAACAAAATAATACTAATAATATTAATATATTTTAACGATATTAATATAAAAGAAAGTAGAGAAAAAAAGAAAAAGAAAAAGAAAAAGAAGGCGAAAAAAAAAAATTACATACTCGTATAGTACTTAAATAATTCCTTCCTGCACCTATTAGCATCAGTCATGAGTTGAAGGGCGGTAGGTAAGGAGTCCCAGAGGCGCACAGCATTTATAAAGAATTGTCTTTCAGACATTACAGTGTCGTGTTCGAATGGTGTAATCTGTCTGTGTCTAAGAGACCTTGACCAGTAGTGCACGATCTATACGGACGATACCGGACTGACGGACGGACAAGAGCTTATTGATGTTTAAGAAAGAGAACATCTGTCGTTGTATTAAGCGTTCAAAGGCTTTAGATAAAAAAGGCAAAATGGCAATAGGTCGGCATTTTCCAACATGAAGGGAAGGTAGATCTCATCAAAATGTCATTAAATATGTGCGTGATTGTCTTAATGATATTAGGCAAAAGGATTTTCAAAAATTTTGGGTTAATATCGTCAAAACCAGAAGCGTTAGATTTTATAGATAGAATACTATCTAAAACATCACACTCATCAACGTAAGAAAAATTAAAGGCAGAAAAATTATGTTGATCCTGTCTTTCTGAATAATGAAGCGGATTTGCAGTAGGTGCTAAGAAATTCGCAAATTTTTGATTAATGTGGTTAGCATCGAGATCAACGTCATTAGGTGCATATTTTTTTCCGATGCCGATATTTCGGATAGTATCCCATTTGTGTTTAGTACTGGCGGTAGAACGAAATTTATAATCATAATATTCAGTTTTAGCTGTTCTAATATTGTAAGTAACGGACCGTCTCGCTCTTTTAAACACCTCATATAACTCAGGTGTCCTAAAACGTTTCCATCTTTTGTAACAGGCATCTCTGATTTTAATTATATCAGCAATGCGCTCGTTAAACCAAGGGGTTGGTTGTGTCTAATTACTTTTAACTTTACGGGGACAAACCTGTTAAATAGCCAAGAAATATGGTAATTTAAATAAGATAGTTTACAATCAGGAGTGGGAAGATGATAAAGCATGTTCCAGTCGATATTGTTAACTGCGATACGTAAGTCCGGATAAGAAATATTATTAAAATCTCTAAAGACAACATGTTCAATAGGCGTATCCACCTGAATTTGGTAAGATAGGAAAATTAAATCATATTTTGAAAAAAATGGAACGGAGATTTGATCATAGAGAAGTGTATTATTTAAATTATTAGTGAAAAAAATGTCTAGAAGAGTGCTAGATGTTTGTGTAAAGCGTGTTGGGATAGTGTGGTTAACCGGTACTAAATCAACGACTTGCATAACATCGGTTAACCTATCGTCATTAACGATATTGCTATTAAAGTCACCGCCAATAATAACATTGGAGTAACCAAGAGCCAGGTCATGAATTAAGTCAGACAGTAGAGTAGGGTCAATATCATTATTATTATTGGTCTGTAAATACAGCCCAAGAGTATTTTATTAGAATCCATATTAATATCAATAAATAGATATTCAAAAGGACTCGTGGTATCCGATCTGCATAGGAATGTCGTACTCTATCGGCACGTACGATCCTACACCCATCAAGATTAAACATAGAATCCGTATCGTAAGATCGAAACCAGGTTTCAGAGACACAAATCACACTTACATTACTTCCTTGAAACAAATACTTGAATTCGTCAAATTTGTTATTAAGGCTTTGAGCATTAATGTGACAAACATGAAACATGTTACGGTTCTGATTGCACAGAATACCTAGAATGCTGCGTGATACCAAACTGCAACTCAGATCCACCTCAGTTTCTGTGAGCTTTTCCATATATACATGGTTCACATAAATTATTAGATATCTTAGCTTTAATACCAAAATAATTTTTAAGTGTTTTTTCTATATGACGCTTGTCTTGATGACCCCATCTTTCATGATTAAGTTGTACCTTTTCTTCAGTTGTTATATTAACTTTACATGTTGGTGATATGGGCGTCATATATATGCTTTATAGAGAGACCCTCCTTTTTGTCTATAACCACATAGTATTATATACACTGATTGTACATTTTGTTATTGTTGATTTAAAAACACTACTCTTACTTCTGTCGTGAGTTGCTAATACAGAATAAAGATTTCTTGATATTTTTGGAACATACCATACATCCATTAATTTTGTTTCTAACTTTTTATTGTCAACATTACATATAACAAAAAATATTAGAATTGTAATCATATCAGTGTAAACGTACGTAAACGTAGTGTTACGTAGTGTTACATTGGCGAAATTGTTGGAGTTAACACGTTACCTAACTACGTACGTTTACACTGAAAAACGAAACGATCATTAGCGAGCTAATACACATTTTCCACGGAATTCATAAAATTTACAATTTTGGTTGCCAATGTAGAATTGTATTTAATCGAGCGGCACTACTTTTTCTCTTTTTTTTTAAATAACGAAGGTTTTCTTATCCTCTTTTAGACGTTATTGCTCCCGTCGATTGTTTATTGTTACATTTTTTCAATTTATACCTTCAATCTTCATGTTTAGTCTATACATTCATTCCTATATACTCCGATTTTTCATTATAATTATTTAAGATAATTATTTGTTTCACATACAACATATAACATTTACATGTTATTGTTTATCATACTTATACTCCGCAATATATATTATTAATGCACATAGCGCGTGTGCACGCGTGAACAGTCTCTTCGCTACCATACTCGTATGGTTAAACTATTGGTTAATGGTAAAACGTGCAGTGCAATAATGGGCATTAACACTAGATTTACGGACGTTTTTCATATACCTATCTCTACGGCACCCGTCAAGTTGACGGGTGAATAAAAATACGCACTTTCTTTAAAAAACCGATTTATTCAAGTTAAGTTAAGTCAAGTTCAAGACGTGCCTCGGTTTCAGTGCAATCTCTCATGTGTTGCATTATATGTTTTTTATTTAATTATTAAATCGAAAGCGCTAAGCATGCAACCCACCATAATGTTTCTTTTAGCATGGGCAGTAGGCCCTCCCATATCCTTGAAAATCATTCGGATGGGTGTCCTACCTCTAGATCCGCTTGGTTTCAGTTTTGTGCACTGTGTCTTGTCAGTTGCAATTTCAATATCATTCGCTACATTTTGGGATGTACTGGTAAAGTCGTCCTCTTATCCCTAGAGTCAGAGCTAAAAAAAATACACACTTTCTTGCTCCGAAGGTCTGTAAATAACTTCTCCTCTTCACTATCTGAAGATAATTCTGTCCATCCACTTTCAACACATTGTACAGTTTCACTATCAGGTTCGCTTTCGCCTAATTCACATGCATTTTCTTCGGGGGTATCCTCGTAGCAATCCTCATTGATCTTGAGGATTTTATCCAAAATCTTATTATATCTTCTGGATTTACGCATGATTGCTATAAAAAAAGGGGATCGGTCGACATAACAAAATACTGTGCCCTTATTCCATTTCCCTATTGTAAATACCTACAATAAGCGCAGACTCTCTACAAGAACCGAAACTTTTGGACACTTTCTGAAACGTTGGTACACTGTGATTGCAGCATTCATACTGAAGATCTTCTCTTGCTCTTGAGTTCTAATGCATATTTTTTCACAGGATACATAAAATCTACACTTTTGGTTACCAACAAATACGTAAAAGTGTGTCTAATCCATATTTTAGAATATTAACACTAATGCCGCAGTTTTTATTTTAAGATATAATTTATTATTTTTATAACAGAACTTAAGAAAAATGCCAACCGAACGGCATAATTTTTTACGAAGTTTTCCTTCAACACATTTATTTCCTTTGCACTCTTAAATATGAATGAACAGTAAACGTGACAATCGTTTAATAAGAATTTCGTATCCATGTACTATAATCAATATTACATTTGTTCTCCATATTTATATTTTATATTTCATTTAATTTTTACAATTAACATTTTTTGTCTCATAGCGAGGTTATCTCTCAAAAATTCACCTTTCTAAAAAGAGCAAAATTTTCTAATTTCACCTTTCATATGGAACAAAAAAAAAATATAAACATAAGGAGAGAACAAACGCAGTCTTAAGAAAAAGTTCAATTTCCTAAAAAATATTCATATGTTAAACGAATAACACATACGAGTACCAATGGTATATGAAAGAACATAAGTTTTGCATTGCATCAACAATTACAGTTTAATGACTTACCCACTCTATGTCGCGTGCGCCGCAAAAACAAACGATCGAGAAGCCAAAATAAAAATCGACCAATCACAGATCACTATATCAAATTGCTGGTATATAATTTTCTAAGAAGAAGCAGGTGTTCTTCATATTGTGTGATTTTACACTTTTAAAGACTCTTAAGTTCTACTTATTTGAAGGGAGGTTTTTTCGTTACATCATTCAACATGTAACGTATATAATTCGCACATAAATATTTGTAAAAACTATACAATTATATTCAAATTGATTTATTTAATTATATTCATTCATTATTTACATGCATCATTTTAACCTCGGACATGATTTAGCTCGAGTAGGGCATAAAGCTCTTATATATATTACGTGGACGGCTCGTAGAATTTAATGTTGGCAAGGAAATAAATTTAGATTTTCCAACCACTGCTAGATTTCATAAGTGCATGTGTGAAGGGATGCGCGAAGCAACGGCTTTTGTGTCCGTGTGATATTCTAATACATTATCAATTTACTGTTATTTTTTTCCGGACCGGCAACAAGTTATTCATATTCAGTGAAGAATTGTTTTGTTTTTTTTTTTTGTTTTTGGTTTTTTACGCATGTGTTACTGTTTTTTCGTTGCTTATAAGCAATGCAAAGGGAATGCCAATGATTGCATGTACAAAATAAATGAATGTTTGTCATTAAGGCGCACGCGCCTTAGAGACATTGGTTTTTTACGCATGTATTACTGTTGTTGTTTTTCTGTTCTAATGGCCGTGTAAAAACAAAGGCGAAACTTATGACGACTCCGTTTGTTCTCTCTTTATTTTTATGCTTTTTTTTTGGTTTTGTGCTTGGTGTGTTTTGGTTTTTGTCAATTGTAAGCGTGTTCGTCATACGTCCCCGCCCATTTTTATCGCCCATTTTTGGCTGGGACTTATAACGAACGTTTAATTTTTTTTTTTTACATCAAATTGATATTTGTACTGCTTTCTGAAATGGATTAAGCAGCACGGAAGCTATGTATTTGCAAAACTTAATTAATGTAATTGATTTTTTTGTTCATCAAGATCCTACAATAGTTAACAGTGGTTATCTAGCGCTCATAAGTTGGCCAAAAATTTAACACATCATTCAGTTAGTAATATACATATATCAGGCATCACCTTGTTAGAGAACTGATATTCTTATTCAATAAAAAAAAACATGAAGCTTGAACGATTTGTAAAATTATTGGGTTTAACAGTTATTATTATGTGTTATACGGAATGAAACATTATATATATAATATGTATACATACTTTACAACAACAAGCATTGCTATAGAAGTAATCGTAGCAAACCTTTATAATACTTCAAATATATGGTCGAATATTTCTTACAAAAATTCATTCTTCTCTCGAATGAAGCGGTGAACGGGTCATATAACGCAGCGGCAAAAATCATACCCTACTTAATAAAATAAAAAAATAAAAAAATAAAAAAGAAGTTTTTTCTGAAATTTATAAGAAACAAAAAATGGCTGAAAAACCTTCAGTTGCAGCATTAGAAGAGTATTGTAAAAAAAAAAAAATAGCAACGCCCACTTACGAATGGGTTGACTCCGAAGGTGCCCAAGGTGGATTTATATGCCGTGCCCAAGTTATGGATATCGAAGCGGATGGTTGCGGGCGCTCCAAAAGGGATGCCAAACATCTTGCAGCTGCTAATGTCATTAAATTATTACGCATTGATAACCCGGATATTGATGAAATACCACAAGTCGAATCTGTGGAATTGCCCACAACCGACATGGTGACAGCGCTGCGTGATTATTGCGTACAGCAGAAACACCCATTGCCGATTTTTGAAATTATACGTGAGGGTGGCACACCAAGTGCCCCTCAATTTACCATTCTTTGTACGGTGGCATCGATTAAACGGATAGGTGTGTCCGAAAGAAAGAAGGATGCTCGACAAAAGGCAGCCGCCGCTGTGTTTGAAGTTATCAAAAACGTACGTATTCTTCATAAATGTTTGTCAATACATATATTGTAAAAAAAACAACCTTTTCTTTCTTCTCCATAGTTCACCACAGTATCAGAATATAAAATGGAAGTACAGTCATTGGATGCTGCCGTAGCAGATGTAGAAGTTGAACGCTATCATAAATTCAAAACTTATCGCGAATTAACGAACACAACTATTGGCGAAACATCGGCGGGTGTGAAATTGAGTGATCGTCATAACTATTTTTCCAATTTTTATGATCATTTAAAACAGAAGGCAAAAAAGATTTTAAGTGAAGAATATGAATCAAAACAAGAACAAGTCAAGGACTTATTTGATGCTTTAAAATTAAAGCCATGTTACAAAGAAGTACCGTCCGTCAATACAGTGGAACCTTTAGTTAGTGTAGAACTGGATTGCGATTATGATTTTTATCTTATAGCTTTAAAAAGTGAAATTCATGCGGAAATATTAGATTACTTCCGTATTATGTTAACTTAATGCCAAATGTACAACATTTTTAATTACAATGTTTTTTTTCTTGTATTTTTGCTTTGATGATATTGCCATTAAACTTTCATAAAGAGCCGCGAGGCATAAATCTAATGAAATGGGTGTATATAGGTTTTATGCAAAGGGTTTGTAAGTATCAGAAGGGGACCAAGGGGGTGCCCTAAAATATATATATTCTTGATCAGTTTCGAATTTCAAGTTGATTTAACCTTTCCATCGATTCGTACGTCTGTATGAAGCATTGCGTTGAGCAGATATTCAATTGAAATTTGACGCCATCATTTCGCTGTAGTTTGGCAATAAGCAAAATCGGGCCACATAAGACTGCATCGCATTCCATGAGAAACACCCAAAAGAAGGCGTTCAAAAACTCTACTAAATATATACATTCTTGTTCAACATCAAAACATCATGAGTTCATTTGGGCGTATATGTCCGTATGACCGCGTGTCCGTCTGTCGTTGGCTTTCTTACGGTTGCAGATAATGAGTTGAAATTGTATACAAACACTTATAAATCTATTCATTTGGCACAGAAATTGAGCTATAAAGTTGAAATAAAGTTGATGTACTACAAATGGGCGTGACTGGGTAACGGACACATCCATAATTTACCAAAACCCCTACTCAGCGTAAAACAGGATTTTTAAGCTGATACGTATTACATACACTATTAAAGGGTGTCGCCATATAATTGCCACGCCCACCATTTGTATGTAAACATTGAGGGTATTTCAGATTTATCTTAAGCCAAATTGATTTTTCTAATTTGTTTTTAATAATTTACACCCTAAATACAATTTAAAACTTGTCTTAGTAAAAACTGCAATAATTGTGATAATGTTCACACTATGAATGAAAGTCGACACATTTATTCATCGTGTGATAATCACAAGCAAAAAATTGTCTACATATTGTAGTAATATCACTTTTCACATAACTAAAAAATGAAATAAAGTGAAAAGCTTTCTTGACAATCTTTTAATGCATCGCAAAAAAAATTTTCACACATTGTTAGAAACGCGTACGTGTTTTCTGCCACTGAAGCAGGAAAATATGCATGACATGGTGGCTGGTGAGTTGTGGGTAATACGTACGTAATAAGAAAGTACATGAAGCTGTGCGTTTCCCAATGTATAATTGCTCTTAGTTAGAAATATTGTTATAGTTACATGTATAGAGAAAAATTCCATGGAAAAGCACGGTGGCATTTATAACTGAATTGTGTTTGCGCATGTTTAACCATTAATGCGCCATTTAATCTGTGAATTATTTCAACGACTCCTAAATTATGAGTGATTTTGTGCTTCACCTCAAAGATCAAATACTGCACAAAATCCCCTTTTTTTCTTTTCATAATTTTAAAAAGATAACAGATAGTTTTTCCGCTTAATATTAAAAACGTGTTCAGCTCAATATCTGAATTTTCAGAATCGTGTGCCTTTCAACAACGGATACCAAACTGACATACCAATATAGTATAAAGAAGATAAAATGTCTTAGCGTAGAGAATCCCCCAAGGGCACCTCATTCTTCAGGCCTTATTAGTTTATGCTACGTGTTCAAACTTGATACATAGATGCGATAAAAACCAGTTAATTTGGTGCACAAAAATGGTGTAACAATGAATCACACCCATAAGCCCTGATTCATTTCTTAATGAAAATCTTGACTAGGATTTACACAATATACTTTCACTCAATTATTATAAGTACCTTGCAAGTAATCAGGTACATTTTTGCTTAACAACACAGGGTACGAATCTCTATTGATCATATGTATTATCGGTAAAAAGAAATAAACAAACAAATCTGTGTTAACAACGCTAAATGAAAAGGAAATCTCGAAATATTTTTTATGTGCTTGTGTGTTTATAAAATCATCGTACAGTGAAGACGGTTAAAATGAAATTTCCATCCAACAAATAAATTTTTACGGCGTTGAGCCTTTCATACAAAGGCTGCCATGCACATGGTAACGCCTTCTCATGGGATGTCTATGTATTGGTTTTATGTAAGTTAGGGGCGTACCTGTTCAACGACCCCGCGTATTTTTTAGCACACAAGTTTTAATTTTATTCTTATTTGCAAAAAATGGGCGTATCATTCTACCGATTTAGCTTAATTTAAATAAACCTCCATTTGTCACTTTTCAACGTTTTATACCTTCCGCAAAAGATGGAGGGTATACTAAATTTGTCATTCCGTTGGCAATACCCTACAGAGTGTATATAATCTTGATCAGCATTGAAAACTTAGTCGATCTAGACAAGTACGTTCATGTAGGCATCACCATAATTAAATTTAAAATTGGCTGTGCAGTGCCCCTTACAAAGGCCAACTTAGCCATGTAGTCTACCTTTTCATTAAATTTGATTCGATTTTATAAATAAAAAAAAAGTTAAAAAACTTTTTGTTTTACATTTTAATTGTTTTAAATAATACTAGGGTAAATAAAAGAAATAAAATATATCATATTTCAAAGAAAAAAATTAAATTGAATAATACGTCAGGTGGTGTAGGGCTTGATCGAGCATAATATTTTCACTTGTTTCCGAATCTTTCTTCTGTGCGTTGTAAATATTTTGGCAAAGTGACAAAAGAAGTAGATTGTCGTCGATTGTGAAACAAATTAGTTTCTGCACTATTGAGCACTGTGAGTGGTGACGAGAAAATTTTGCTGAACCAGTCAGGTGCAATACATATTGCACTCCACACATTTTAATAAAATTTTCCATTTTTTGCAACATAACATTTCTGCTTGGTAGCGGCAAAAACTAAGTGACAATGCAGTAATTTCACTTTTTCGAAAAATAATGTAAAATTTTTTGCAAAACAAGTGAAAACGTTATAGTCGGTCAAGTCCTACCATTTAATACCCTAATCCACTTAGTTCCACAAATTATGCTACAACTAGTTTAGTTGTGTCAGTAGGCGAGAGGTATTGCCATATAAGTCTCTTCATGACATTTCATTATAGGGCTTTTTTCTTATATAATTATAAAGTGTTATTATTTACATAAAATGTTTGTCATTGTTGAGTAATACGGGATGGGTGTGTAATAATTTTGTGCAATTCTTTAAAACACGATTAAAGAAGCATGGCAGACATCAAAAAGTATCAAATTCGGCCCATTAGAGCCAATCTGTCGGTCCATGAAAATGATCCATTTTATCAAAGTGTGGATATTTAGGATTTACAAAAATCTAGAGTTTATAGTGTAATCGACATTCGAGGTGAAATGTAGTCATTAAGATTGAGCGAAATTGTGCTCACGCCGCGCTTGTAATGCAATATAAATATGGAGGGTATTTCAGATTTGGTCCAAGCCAAATATAGATTCAGACCAGTTTTATCATTAGGCGTGTAATGTTTAGTTAATTTTGTGTGTTTTATTACACAAGTTTGAGATGTTGAATGCCGGTAATTGGTACTGGTATTGGCCAGTTGTTGTGTGCTTTTTGTCCATTTTCCTAACGAGATCACTATGTTTCTAGTGGCTCTAAAAATTTCTTTTTATGTTTTTCATGATCTCTCATTTTTTGCAACCATATGATATGTCTTGATGCGTTACTGTGTGCATCGTTCATAAGCTTGGTCATGACATTCAGTCTTGAGGCTGTATTTGCAAGTGGCGGTTGTACCTAGCGGAATATTATCAACACTTTAAGCGTACTAAAAGTATAAGTAATCTGAAAATGTGTTAAAACAAATGTTTGTAATGTATTTATCAGCAGCTAGTGTTAAGGCGTGCGAACTATTAAAAGGAATGTGTATTGTACAATGAGAAATGTTCGATTTTGCAATTTGGAACAGCCCAATGGATAACATACACAATTTGAGACAAAAGTGAAAACAGTTTGAATAATTTTACTTATACGCACACACACACAATGGTGCAGATGGATTTGCTTTTATGAAGTTCTAATTAACCCGACATAAAATATTTATAAACATATGATGCAAGAAAAGGACATAAAGGGAGAGGAAAGAAAGGAAACGAAGATAAGAAAAGGGTGCGTTAAGTATTAAGTATTTATTAGGACCGCCTCTATGCGTTTATTTGATATCATCGCGTTACAGTTTAAATATTTTACTGATTCTAACACCTGTAGCTTTATGCGTTTCATATATAAAAGTGTGCACCTACAAGTTCTTGTTAAAGTAATAATTTCCACATTTAAATAGCAACGTATTAATTATAAAGACGTAATATAATGCATATGTGAGATAATAGCGTTATGTAGTTACGATGGTAGATAATCGAGAGAGAATCCGGTGTCCATCTAAAGATGGTAGAGAGTTTTTAACTAGTCCACGTCAAGTATTACGAAGATTAATGCAACTGTCAGAGGGGCGGCAATTTCTCGAAGCAGCCTGCATTGTGCGACGTTTAGGTTCCGCAGTTCTAAGGTCAGTGATGGCCGAATTACCGATTGATTTGTTATTGGAACATTTACCGCATAGCGTTCGCTTATTGGAATCGTTTTATGTTAGGTAAGAAGCTCCGCATAAGTGTATACGACCAGATTATTTTGAAAGTTGTGTAAGTCCAGTTTCCAAACAAATTGATTTAAACCGACTGCAACAGTCACGTTCATTACATTATTTTTAGGAAAAGACTTTGCGCCACTTTCAAATTCAAATCCATTCGTATCCGTTTATGTATATAATTTGAATATTAAGGTTATTGGTTTAAAATTCTACAGATTACTATACGTTGACCCTGAAATCAATCCAAATGTAAGAACAGAAGCAGTTATGTGGCAAATGGTGAGACTGTTTTCGAATCCCCACGATAACAATTTAAAACAGCATTGTTGTAAATTAATACAATGCTTGGCAGAATACGATCCTAATTTACTCAACCTAATAAAAGAATCACGACAATCTTTTGATATGGCCGTACGAGGTCTTGGTGAACATGGTCTAATGAATCATTTAAATGGTCAACTAGTATCTTTGCATGTAGCCCTACAAACGGAACTGCAAAGGCATGTAGATACCTATAAAGCGGCCCTGCACAAACTGGAGGAGCTAAATATGATCACTACTAAACAAGACCTCGCCCACTCATCACATCAACGCCTTCTGGCCATTAATTATGCGGATATACAACAGAGACTGATCGATAATAAAATTGTGTTGACCATATTGGATAAACCAGGCCTTAGCCAACTACCTGCTCTGATTGAGCAATTGAATCAGAGAGTAAATAACGATAAAGAGGTGTTGAAATGTGTTGGCCAAGTGAAACGAGTAGATCCACAAGTAAATTGGGAAAAACCACCGGCTGCTAGTTTACTAATGAACTTTGCCCGTGCTTGTCAAATTATTCTTGATATTATGGCCCATGCCAATAATAGGACAACTCTCCCTGCCGCTACGATACCACCAATACAACTCATAAAAAGTGACACCTTTTATGGCAGCAGCGCTAGCTTCAGTGATGGCTATCATTCAGATGATTCGGCAAAAGAGGAGTTGGGGTAAATATTTCTTTAGCAGTAGGTACAATTTTTTATAACCTTCACTTAAGATGGGGATATCTCTCACAAAAATTGTGCTATGAAGTGAAAATTTGGTACATCGATATAATGTGCTAAAAAAAGAGCGTGGTTACACTGTTTGTGTGTGTACACACGCCCACAATTTACAAAAAATCGTGCTCAGCGTAAAACTCGACGTGCAAGTTGATACGTAATGCATACACTATTAGAAAACGTAGTCATGTGCCCGCCACGCCCACTTTTTGTAGTCAAGATTTGGCCTAAGACAAATTTAGTTTTCTTACTTATCTTAAGAATCACCTTAACCGGTAAGGCAACCATTAGTTCCTTTATGGTTATGGTGCCGTGCACGTAAACATGGTTAATTATATTTCATACTTTTTCCTTTTATTGAACAGTGGCATGATCAGTCAGTATCGCAACTTGTATATAAGAAACAGAACAGAGACCTTGGAGGCGTTGGACAGTATGGCTCAACTGAAGCACGTGCATAGCCTTAAAGCAAAAATTTTATTCTCAATTGTCGTGGTAAGTTTGAGTACGTTTTCTCGAAAGCATCCATTTCGTTCGGGGTCAGGATGCAACGTGTCACAATATAACAACTGAGTTATTAATTGAACATAATATTTAACGGCCGAGAAACTTTCGTTTTTCATTTTAATTATGATCTTGACAGCGCACTCAGGCCACGATTTTCACTTTTTCACTTTCAATTTTTCACTAAACTGTTACTGAAAAAATCTGCAAACAAGCTGGCCTGGCGTTCATACACACTAATGCATAAAAATATCAAAATGCAAAATGCTATAATTCATTAAGAGCTTGCAGGCACTGAATAGATATAAAGCGTTGGCTTAATTGACAAGTTAAACAATACCGACACCAACTCCTAACAATTTTACTATATACACCAGCACAGGGCACAAGTATTTCAAGGATTTCGTTGTGAAATAATGAGAAAATATTAATCAATACAACTCTTGAATGTTTCTGAAGTTTGAAATTATTTGAAAAATATTTATCATCAGCTTTCCTTTCGGTTGTGTCATGGTATGCGTGAGCGTAAGGTGTTGGAAGTGCGCCGCGTTCTCAAATGTCCACTCGATAGTGCCAGTCAAGTGAGTTTAGCGTTGGATCGTGCTGCACGCCATTACCTGTATGAGACAAGTGAAATGTTTCCGCTGGGCGAAATCGAGAGAACAGTTTTCAGCCAAGTAAGTAATGACATAAATTATATATAATTACGCAACTACATAGTTTGAATGAAATATAATTTACTGAAGGTGTTATCGACGCTGCATGAATACCCGTGCCTGCACACTTGTCCCCCCTTGACCCACTTTGTGAGTGCCTGTGTACGATTGTCTTGGGCAATGATCAACCAGCAGATTCCCTACTATTTGGACAATGACTTTAATTTGGGTTCGCCGTTTGCCAATCTACCTATTACATAAATTCCCCGCTTCATGTCATTTTCTTTTAGGCTTTCTACGTCCCGAGAAGCATGAGAGACATGCCCAAGCCGATCGACGCTCGGATTTGATAAAACATTTCTTGTGGCCCGCTCTGATGCAAAATAATCGTTGTGTTGTTAAAGCTACCGTAGCCACCTAAAGCTATATTTATTTATAAGTACGTGTGTTTTTATGTTAGGAATGCATTTGTACAGAAACACTTAAATTACAATCGGTCTTAATAGTAAACTTTGCGTCGTCCGCTTATTAATGCACAACAGATGATTGTGCTTGTAGAATTCTATAATGTCGTTGGGGGTGTGGAAAAGGCGTTCGCTCGGCTTTTGTTGGCCAATCGCATACAATTCTCGGCCCTCCACCTGACGAATGAACAAATGGTAAAACTCGTCCTGTGCGTATATAGTTAGAATGTATTTAATGGAGATATCCTACAAATTACAATTGAAAACGATGTGGCAGACATGGGATGGACTCTAATTACCATTTCTTTGTAGGGCCGAACTAAACAAGTGCCATCCTCTCTACCCAGTAATATATCCTCAGCTTTGGCGCGATCTACCGTTCGATAATAATCCTCGGTTTCAATTTTGCGGCGTTCTATTTCCAAGTAATCTGCATCAACGTCATCTGAAAAATAATACCCACATAACTAGCATAGGATGGCACAGACAACAGAGATATGGATAGAAAGGATGTAGTTGAGTCATTTTAGGGAAAAAAATATATTTATGGAATAAAAAACCACATACTCGTACATACCAACAATAACATATTCGTGCTCGACTCTCCCCATTTCCGCCAAATTCAAATTGATAGCGCTGCTCTCTTCTGCTTGTTTATCGTGCTTATTATCGAATGAATGGGCCGTTTGTTTACTGTTGCAAAAATCAAAACTGCAACAAGAACAGCTACCGCAGCAATTGTGCAGCCTGTTAGTTGTAAGCATATGGCCAACATTGGAAAATATCCGAATGAATAAATTATACAGTACAGTCCAGTACACGCGTAAAAACCAACACATTGCCCGATTGTCTGCAGTCATTCAATTAAACACAACGTCCACATACTTATTTACATGCATTGCATACAATAGCAACAACACCCAACGTTAATTAAATTGCTACAACAATTAAATAGCGACATGCCTACAGTTTGAGAGTATTTTGTGTACTATTATCAACATTACCCGGCAACATAAAGATGCTTAATACCCATTAAGCTTAAATGCTTAATAAAGTATATGTGTACGAGTATGTAGATATAATTTAAGAGTATTGTTGTCACATGTAATATTAGCAAAAATGTATTATTAATATGGTCGAAGTGAGGGAAAAGAAAGCGAGAGATGATCTCTTTGTGATACAATGCCATCTGGTAATGTGCATGCGAGTGTTTTGTGCTAAGTGTATAAATACTACTTATTTATATGTAAATGATCACATTTTGTGTATTTTTCAATTTAATGATCTATTAAGTCCATCACATTAAATGTACGCTTCTTGTTGGTATTATCTACATTATACAAACATGTATGAAATATGATATTAACTTAAGGATGATAAGGATAATAGGGCACGTACACAATCTCTTTAAAGCGAAACTACAAAAGGGAAATTGGATATACATGCACACATATACACACAAAACCCAGTAATCGAAAAGGGGACAATAAAACACCCACTGATTAGCCCAGAATTCGATGCGTAATTCGATATATACTTAATACTGAATATTATCTGCCACGCCAATACTTCGTTTATATATGTACAGGATATTACAGACAGTGGTCTGAGCCAGATCAACATTTTTTACAGATTTTAAAGATAATAATAGATTCATATGTAGGCTGACGACCTGATACTTACATTGTTGGGTGTTTAAAATTTGATTTAAGCTTTTATGAGTTACTTAATGAATAAACATGAACATTTTAAAGGTTGTGCATAATTCTGTTTACAGTTTCCAATTGACTGCTCCCAGAAGGTAATACAAAACCTTAAAACTATACCCTACGCGGCTTGAGGTAGACGGCATTTTAAGTTTGTGTGGATGTTTGTAACTCATAGTTCTAAACGAAAAATGCCAAGACCCACTTTTATTACGTCATTCGATTGAGAGTCACATTCTAAATCGACTGGCATTCCGTTTTGTCTGTTGTTTGAAAATTTGCGCTGCTTTGGCTGCAGATTTTAAGTTTATTCTATGAAATTTCGTAAAAGGGCGTGTCTTGACCCAAAGGTGTGCACTATTAAAATTATTTAAATTGGATACTTTTTAGAAACCCCTCGCCTTTATAATCCACTCATTTGAAAGAAATCTGTATCAAACGAAAACTCGCAGTTTGTAGGATTTTTTTTACCAGAAATGGGTGAAGAGCTGTCGACTATTCCATTTTCACTTGTTTGGAGTGAATTAGTAAAAAAAACAACTTCTTGCAGAAAATTTGCTTTGCATTCATTTAATTTTTTTAATTTATAATAGAACTGCCTCTGGGCTTTGTGTGACTTGGAGGAGACAATTGTTGTAATTTAAAGTAGCGAATATGCATAAGCGTGTACCAGGGTTAAGATTTCGACACCTATTTAAATAATAGGAAGCCCATACAATATAATTTTTAATTGTGTTCATAAATATTTCATGACTTATTTAAATGCCTACACTTTATAGTGCGAGTTCCCCATTTCATTTTTAATAAACGAAGCGAATAAACGAAGCTACATAAACTTCATACTTCATCGTTCAATTTATACATTGAGCTGAAATTCGGTATAGACACAACAAGTTAAAAACCGGTTTAAAACCCGCCGTAAGCCATGCCCAATTTAAAAAAAAAATGTTAAGGCTTTGAAACGGTTTATATACTCTACACCAGGGCCCTTCGAAATATTCGTCGATTCAGCGATAACCTTTATCCTTTATCCTTTATTTGGCTCCGAAATATTCACGAAACTTCGACACTACGTCCATTATTGACAAAAAAGCTCTCACGACCAAAAAATAAAGCTGGGAAATTTAAATTTAGTACATTCTATATATATGTACTATAAAAATGAATTTGTCATAAGTGGGCGGGATAAAGGACACACCTACAATGTACAAAAGTCCAAGTTTTTGCAGTAATTGACCTTTTATACCCACCATGTAGATATAAATATGGGGCGTATCTTAGATTCGGCCTAAAACCAATATAACTATTTAATAATTAAAAGGGAAAAATATTCGAATAATTAACAACAATTATTATAGACTTTTCTTCTCTAATACTGCTATACTTATACACTTGTCGTCCATGTGTGGATTGCAGATGTGCATGAAATAATCGCACGACATGTACGTGCAAAAACCGTTACTTTTTACTATAATCTGTATGAAGCAAATAAACAAGTATTCATATGCATAGAGATGGAGCGACCTTGAAAACGCACTGACTGTAGTGGGAAAAAACTACACTGACACACACATATATTTGATACTGCGGCCTCCTTCGTACAACATTATTTTATATAAAGGCATGCAAATAAGTGTTGCACATGCACACATAAATTGAGAGAGAGAATACAGAATTATATATTTCAAATTAAAAAAAAAAAATTATTTACATATACCCTGTGTGCGGAATGTAATAAAATAAAAGACTGACAGAAATTCAAAATTGATAAAACGCAAATTTTAGAAATTGGATTTGTTTGTATTTTGTTCATATGTGTTCAAATATTACTGAAATAATTGAGATAGTTTTCTAGTTAGTGGCACTGAATGGGAATTCTATTTGGAATAATTGAAAGTGGTGTCTCGCCATTTATAAACCGCTATAGATCTGTTATAATACGAATTCCTCTGCAATATTCAAAAACAACAAATGGAAACCGAACGGCAAGTAGCACCAATACGATTATGAAGTAAAATATCAGCAATCCGGGAAAAATGTCGACTCAATTAAATCCATCCGTTCTTTTGTTGTATCGGTTCCATCCATTAAACCAGTATCAACGGGAATTTATTCACACAATTTTCACCTCTCTTCGTTTCTGATGTTTCAAGCTTCCATAAAACTGAATATGTTTTGCTGCAACTAGTAAATTAATAATTTAGGATTTGGAATAGCCAGAGATTTCTAAATATGCCTCTTTATTGTCATGCTCTAAAATTTGTTGGACCTACATATTCTGAGAATCCAGTTTCTGGTTATGGCTTATTTTAACTTTCTCATTTATTCCCCATAAATGTTTAACAATAACATTATTTTGTTTAGCTTCTTCTTCTTGTTTTTTGCAAACACGAAATGTTATGGTTGCTACTATAACTTGACTTTATTAATATTAATTGTGAACAGTCACTAAAAACAGCTGCTATCTTTACAAGAGGGCAAGGTTATTTCAATGTCGTTTTCATAAGGAATTGGGAGTTAAGATAAAGCACACTGCCCTTAAAGTTGTTTCGTGTTGGCATTTATTACACTTTTAAAAATTTACCATTAGGCTTTCCGAAATTGCGCTGATTGCAAGAGAAAAAATAAAATGAGTCGAAAATTTTGTGTAGGAGGCAATTGGAAAATGAACGGTGATAAGAAATTAATTACTGAAATATGCAAATGCCTCACCAACGCCAAATTATGTGGAAATACCGAAATAATATTAGGATGTCCTTTTATCTACATTGCCTACGCTCGTGACTTGTTTCCATGTAAGTTCGGCATCGCTGCTCAGAATTGCTACAAAGTGTCCAAAGGGGCTTTCACTGGGGAAATATCGCCGGCAATGTTAAAAGATGTGGGTGCTGGCTGGGTAATATTAGGTCATTCTGAACGTCGCCATGTTTTTGGAGAGACAGATGAATTAATAGCAGATAAAGCCGCTCATGCTCTGGAAGAAGGCCTAAAAGTTATTGCTTGTATCGGTGAAACTTTAGAAGATCGTGAGGCTGGTAACACAGAAGACGTGGTCGCCGCTCAAATGGCTGCATATGCGAAAACAATTAAGGATTGGTCAAATGTAGTGATAGCTTATGAACCCGTTTGGGCCATTGGAACTGGAAAAACAGCCACGCCTTATCAGGTAATGCATCATATTTTAAGTAATGTTTAAAACATGGTAAAAACAGTGATACGCTATTTCGTTTCTTTACAAAAAAAAAAAAAAAAGGCTCAAGTGGTGCACGCTTTCTTGCGCAAGTGGTTAGCGGATAATATTTCTACTGAAGTTTCAGAAAGTTTACGTATACAATATGGCGGCTCCGTTACTGCAGCTAATTGCAAAGAATTAGCTTCCCAACCTGACATTGATGGTTTTCTGGTAGGCGGCGCCTCATTAAAACCTGAATTCGTTGACATTATTAATGCGCGTAAAAACAAATGAAAAAATCGAAAAAATGTTTCCATAAACAGCCTTCCAGTAGTTTTATGTATTTGTTCAATTAAAATTACCGTTATACACAAAATAAAAGTTAATTATTGTAATTTTTTAATGTCTATAAAAAAGTACCATCTGCGAACCACATATATCCAAATTTTATTGAATATTAGTGAAAATATATAGTCGGTCAAGCCCGACCATTTAATACTCTACACCACAAAGTTTCTCAAATTAGAAATAATTGACAATCTACTTGAAATGTATTTAATACGGTAATATATTTATATAATATACATCGTTTGTACATTGATCCGACACATATTTGACTGATGATGAAGTTCTTGCAAGTACAACTGCATTATATAAAATATATATGAGAGAGAGACGGTTACATCATCCGTAACTGTAATGGAAATGATGATCTGATTCTTTCTTTTTATACCCTCCACCTTAGTAATGATGGTACACTAAGTTTGTCATTCCATTTGATGTATGAAAATCTAGTCTGTACATGTATCCTTCTGATGTTGGTTTTGCGACATGGAGCTAGAATTTTTTACGAATATTTCTATTTGCTCTACTTTGATCACTATTTAATTTCGGCAACATCAGTTGAGAGTCACGTCCACAATCGACTTATTTATAGTTTACCAATAAGGTAGTACATATATTTATAATTAGAGCAACCACCGATGCACTCGGTCGAATAATAGACACTCCCACAGCTTACAAAAAACTATACTTATTGCAGAATTACTTGTTATGTCGTACAAAAAATATAGAGAGCGTAATCAGACCCATTGATGATGTAAATGATTGGGAGGCTATTTAGGATTTACTAAGCCAAAGTAAGTTTTTTTAAATTGTTTTAGTTGCTGCAGATATATGCAAGTCCAGTAACTGGCTATTGGCTCATGATTTATATGTCCTAACAAAATGATAAAATATACCTTATGCACTTGTATTCAAAACCGATTTCTCTAACATGAATTTGAATAAGGACTCTTTTGAAATGAAGCCCGTGTTGTTCGAGTCTATAGCTGGAGTTTAGTTCAACCTAATGGGATTTTCCCTTTTTTCCTCTGTTGTTCAACTTTTTACTTGATTTTATTTTACTTCACTTTTACTACTTTGGCGAACGCACGCACTCTGAAATTCGTTTTACTACTTAGACTCGTACTTTTTCGGTTTTCAAATAATCTATTTATTCCAGAAATTTCGGTTACATTTTCGTCCTTAAAACTAGGAACATATGTTTGTGTATAAGTTTTCCGTTTGCAACGTTCATATCTAAGTTGGGATTTCTACGTTAATTTTTACAAGTATTCGCTTTGATATGATTTTTCATTATAAAAATTATTTTTAATGTATTTTTATATACATTTGATTTGTTAAAAAAAGTGAAAAAGAACATGACCTTGGTGACTCAGACTCTCGCTTCAAAGTAACCTCCTTTTATACTGTGCGAGTAGTAATTCAATAAATTGGATTTTTACATGCATTGAAATCTTTTTATGTGGTAAATAAAGCCTTAATAAGAAGTTATGTAAAAGTTTACGTAATAGCGTCTCTATATGCCTGAGAAATGAAAAAATAAGCCTCCTTGGGTTTAATATATTTGGAATGAATATGGAAAGTAATTTGACTAATTTTTTATATTTCTAATGGTAAAAAGAATATTTAAACTTGTTGGGGACACCATTGCGTCCTCTCTCATTCTCATTCATACGACAATGTGGATCCTCATATTTAGTTTCTTTACTTTACTTTACTTTCTTGCAATGCGTTTTGTATTAATTCAATATTATTGAATGTGTTACCGTAAATGGAAAACGATGCACGTGGCGCGGAAATGGCATCTTCTTATAATCACTTGGCATGGAACGACTTCAACTCTCAATCTTATATTCGTTGAAAGAGGTTTAAGCGCCTCATCTGATAGAAGGCATAGAATAAGAAGGTATTCGAATATAATTTTTTATTGCCCGAATATATTTTCGAATATTCGAAATTACTGGTAGGTTTAGAAACATTTCAAATCTTGAATACACTTTGAATTTGTAATCAACTATAATTTTTCATATTTTCAATATATTTGGAAAATTCGATTTTCAACAAAAATTTAACCAGTTTCGCAAATTTTACAAAAAATACTTTCGTTCATCTAAATATTTTGAATTTAAAATTTACCGAAAAATAATTGAAAAAATACACGGCTAACGGAAGGAAAATTTTCTATATCTAAAGAAATTTTAAAAAATTATTCATCAAGCAACGGGCATATGGATTTTAGATCGCGCAGTTTTGGTGGCGGTTTTGGCGGTATGGACCCCATGTCTACAACAAGCCGACTTGACAATAGTCAAAAACCTGGCACAGCTTTCATATTCGATATAATAGTAGTGCGGGTAGATGTACCTACTGAAACCTTTGACGATCCTAATTCCTTAACCGTCGACGTCAAGTTCAATAACGTGGACTTGAAAATCACATCAAGTCGAATAAATGTGGTAGAATTTAGGTCGGGACGCAGTTATGAATTTAATGCAACTCCATTGGAATTAAAAGAGGATTTGAAAAGAAATCCTTTAAAATTGGAGTTAAAAAATGGGAGCAAACTAATTGGTATGTATTTTTCAATCTAGAAAGTTTATCGATGTCATACAATCAATCACAATTTGTTTGATAGGTAAGGGTGAAATACCTTGGCCCGAATCATTCATCTCGCGTATAAATGACTGCGCTGGAGAATTAACAAACTGTGACGAAAGCGAACTAAAAAATTCGGAGGGCGCTAAAATCGGTTGCATTGAAGTCATAATACGCTTGCAAACCAAATGTAAAGAATATACGTAAGTGCCCACATGTTAAATTGTAAATTATCATATACGCTACGAAGATATTATGACACCATCTACTTGTTCAATTTGTGATACACACTTTTCAATTGAACATATTTCTGCATTCTTTTCAAGAGAGCCGGACTACTCCTTAAGTCAAATGCCCGAGAGCATATGCAAGCAAATGGATAAGGTGATAGATCCGAATGACATACTGTTCGTTGTGGGTGAGGATAAGAATTCGTGCAGTTGTGCCCAAGTTGGCATTATACCTGCTTCGGATTCTGATAAATCGCTGAATCCCACATGTTTAGACTTGTCGAACTTTCGTAATGTCAACGGTAAGACGTTGACGTCACCTGATATTTTGGCTACATTGAATACTACAAATTGCTCACAAATGCAGGTAAATAGAATAAAAGGAAACGTTTTAATGTAATACTTAGCGATCGCTTCCCGGTCTCTTGTAGAAAGTGGCCCATCAATACCAAGAACTTATGGGTGGCACTACTGCCGGTTGCAAAGACTCGTCCCAGCCGTGCTGCTCGTTTAAGAAACAACCAACCTGTGGCGCTCTACAAAATAGGAAGCCCTTTCCAAATTTCAGTAGTTCAGGTACTGCTAGTTGTAGTGCTTGCAAAAATAATCCAAGTTGTCCTAGATGTAATATATGCGATCTACCGGCTCGTTTCGGTTGTCCCCGAAAACGTGATGAATAATGCATAAAAATCTCTATTATTACACGGAAATTGGACTGAATTTGTAAAAAAAGAAACTTTTTAATTAACGATCTCAATAAAACTCTTTGATGCAGAATTTTAAATGATTTTTCTTTTTACGACAGAGACGAATGTTATACCTTGTTGTTGCCGTTCAGATGATGAAGCCTTTGCAGGTCAAAATGTCTTTCGTATAAGTGGGAATGAACCAGTTCCAGATATGATGCAAACTATCATTAAAAAGCCAAGGTAAGAAGGAGAGGCCATTCTATTCCTTTTCAATGCATATGCGCTATAATTATGATACGGTAATACGGTAATGGAACTTTAGGTGCTGTCCTGTTTGTAAAGAAAATATGTCGTGGCTTCCAAAATTGGCTGCTTGTCCCAGATGTGGCTATAAAGTGGTTCCCATTTGTGAAGAAGCACCCTTTAATGAAAAACTTACTGCTGATGACATACTTAAGGACTTTCTAGAGAAAAAGTCCAGTTGTACGGATGAGTCAAGTACTCGAATCGAAGAAGAAGAGAAAACAGAGTGCCGGTGCACTTGTAAGGGTGGTAAGCTTTGTGCCCACTGTCGCATACGTAAACTGTGTGAAGACATATTTCAACCACCTGTTGAAAAAAATGAGGACTGTAATAAGTGCGAACGCAAATCCTCCGAATTGTATAACATTTGTCAAACTGGTGTCAACGATTGTCGGCCGTATTTAGCAAGAGTCTTCTCCGAGCTAAGGGACCTTTACGATATAAAAGATGCTAAACATAAGAAAAATAATAAAAATGAAAGGTGCGAGAAACACCTAAATGAAGCTGCAATTTTCAAAAAACAGCAAACCAAAAGTGCGAAGACTGCGAAAGGTGGTAATGGTGTCGGTAGTGAAGTTAACGCAAATGCTGCTAATGAGGGCGCTAGTGCAAATGAGGAAACAGTGGAGGAGCGTAAGAAAGAGTTGTATAAACAACTGAGAAAAGAAAGACGAAGAAAGAAGAAGGAGTTTGAAGCCGAGCGCAAAAAGTTTTTAGTAAAAAATTTCAAAAAATCACATTCGGCCTGTAAGGGTAAAGCGTAAGTGAAACTATACAACAATAACTAGAACCGCATCTACATAGAATATATATGTAATGCCTAATGACCACAAAAATTTTCATTGACTTGCTTTACATTTTAGATACACATATGGGATAGTACGGAAGAATCCGGTTCCAAAAATTGGCCACAAAACGTGCATAAATGGATTTGCTGCAGGTCGAAAAAATGTACCTTCTAATATGGGTTGGTTGTGGAACCTTGAAGCAAAGGGCAGTCGTGCCGGCTGGAAACCAGGGGCTATACGGAAACCTATTAAACAATTAATGAAATATTTCTTAAAGGATTTTCCAGCCGACACCATCAGAGTATCGCAATATGCGTATCGTAAAAAAGCAGAGGACAAGGACGAGCCGGAATTAATTCAGAAACCCACTCTTCATATATTTAAAAAAAATGGCGAATACACCATAACATTGCGACCACTGAAAGATCCAGAAGCTTTAAAGCAATGCGCAGATCCATACTTAGACATGAAGCCCATACAGTTCAAGATCATTAAAAATCCCCTAATTTTGGAAATGCGAAAGCTGAAACGTTGCCTCAAGGACATGGGCTTTAGTAAATGCACCTGCCATA
Source organism: Ornithomya fringillina (assembly GCA_963978525.1). Classification (NCBI taxonomy): domain Eukaryota; kingdom Metazoa; phylum Arthropoda; class Insecta; order Diptera; family Hippoboscidae; genus Ornithomya; species Ornithomya fringillina. The sequence goes on from OZ021691.1 coordinate 24,961,877, forward strand.
AACCAATCATTTACTGTTATTGTCGCAGTTTCTTGGATAAGAAACGTTTAGAGTACCAATGCAACAAAGAGTCCCGTAAACTCTGTTTACCAAATGTAGCCGATCAGTTGGTATTATCCGACACCACTGACAGTGATGTTGAATTTGACTTTGGTGTTACACCACCGGCAGGTGTGATAAAACCGGATCGACTAAAGAAACCCGACTTAATCAATCATGGCACCCAGTATGTGGAGGGTGACTGGAATGTTCCACCCATGTATCCACGCGAACCCAATAAATATATGAAGCTGTACAATTGTGCTATTGGTGAACGCTTCGGTAAAGCTTATGGCCCTTATGGAGAAGATGGTTATGCTGCCGGAGCTGCTCCTAATGCTTGTGGTCCTGGAGGGGGTGGTGCCGGTGGTGGCAAGGGTGGCAGAGGTGGCGGAAAAGGTGGCCCTGGTGGACGAGGCGGTAAAGGAGGAACTGACTTTTTAAGACAAAAAGGTGGTGGCAAAGGTGGCAGAGGTGGCGCTGGTGGTGATGGTGACGGTGGAGAAGATGGTAAAGGAGGTAAAGCGGGTGGTGGCAAAGTGGACATGTTAAAATATTTACAACAAAAGACCAAAGATTCAAGGAAAGATGGAAAGTAAGTTGCTTCCTTTTTATTTACTAGTCAATCTTCTCTCAATAAATAATATCTCAGAAAAAAGGGGCGCCGCGTATCGGAAATGCCGCCGCCATTACTATGTATGGTCGATCGCCGTGGCAAACCATGCGATCCATGTGCACCTTGTTTACCCTGTGGTCCATGTTGCGATGGTGTTTGTTGTTATCCGCGATGTGATCCTCGTATATGTTAAATTGTACATTTCTTTTAAATTGATTAAAACACATTCCCAGTTATACCGCCGCCTCAAGGTGCATTACGTGCATTAAAAAATCATTGGTTAAAATCATGCTATATATAGTGGGCCAATCGTCTCATCAATAATATTAGTACCTGTGTGAAATTCTTAAGATGGTAATATCTTGAGCTTGTAAAGGCGACCCCACTTTAAAGCAGCATATTTATTGTGTGTAATAAGTTTTGTATACTCACTTAATTTCAACTAAATAAAATTCAACAAAATTATCGAAAGTTAAAGTTATTTATTATAAATTGAAAATGAGACAAAACATCTAACAAGCGCATAGAAAGAAAATATAGAGAAAACCATAAAAATGGGTTATATGAGAAAACTAATATTAAGTGTATATGGAAGTAAAGTCAAAAAAGTAAATATTGTGCGATTTCTTATTTTGCTACAAATAAATTTCATAACAAGTTTTTGAATTTAGTATGCAAGTTATTGATATATATTCTATATGTGTATGACAGTGTACCTTACACTTAATTGTTCCTTTTATTTCCTTCTTATATCCAATTAAAGGAAATTTAAAATCTCTTTTCTGTAACAAAATAAACAAAAATTCCACCCGTTCTTCAATTACGTTTTCCGCAGTATTATTATTTATCATCCTTAATATTATATTGATTGATCGTTAGTGTTATTTCCTCCAGTAGCTGAGTTGGCTAAGACTTTGTCTTGGAAGACTGTAAGCTATTCCAATTCGGCCAGGAAGTAAGGTGAAAAAGGTTTTTTTACTTAAAATTGAATTGATCATCTGTCACGTGAGTCTAGTAATCCCGCGATAGTTAAAAATATAAACACCAGAAGTCGAGGTGATCCGAGAGACAAATGAGCTCCAAGCATCTAAAAAGCCATATGATGTTTTATACACTCCCCGTCCACAACAGACGAAGACATTACATACATTAGCCGCTAAAATTGAGTAAAATTTGACGTTGGAATTTGCTGCATTTATAATTATAATTAAGTCATCTGTATATTATAAAAACCTTATTTGGCACTGAATTCGACTTGTTAGTCGATATTATTTAAACTATAGAAAGCGTTACGACCACTGCCTGTATATGGAGTTGGAGGGTACTTAAGATTTAGTAAAATTTAATTTTTAAATTTGTCATTCTGTTTGCAACACCCAGAAGGAGGGGTCTCAGGCCCTATAAAGGCCAATTCTGTATAAGCATCAAACGCAGTAGATCTGGGTATATATGTTCGAGTGTCCGTCTGTTGTTGACATTCTCAGGCTCGTAAATGTTGAGCTGAAATTTTGTATTTATCTACTATATAAATTCAGCTATAATTCCACCCATCGATGAACCAAATATGGGCGTGGTCGGATAACAAACGCACCCACAATTTACAAAAAACCACATTCAGCATAAAACTGAACTTGCAATCTGATACGTAATACATTATTGAAGAGCATAATCATATACCTGCCAAGCCCACCCTTTCTATGTAGATGTGGAGGGTACGTAAGCTAAATTTAGTTTTCTTACTTATTTTGTTTCAAATTCTCATCGTATCTTTAACTGAATTACACTTGTTAGTTGTAAATAGAAATACGTTCCTTTTCATAAAAAGCGGGAAAGTCCAATATTCGATCAAACAATCGAAACCAAATTGAATTGAACTTGTTTTCGATTTTGGAGTTAAATAGGTATAAAGGCTCGTTGTTTGTTTATAAGAGTTCTTCCGGCCATTCGTTAAACACTCTCACCAGATCGCTTTCCTTTATGAACTCATCAGTATTAAGATGATAATCATCATTGCAGAAGTCCATTAACATGGATGGTAATGAGGAATTATTATTGTTCATATCCAAGGCCAGCGAGCGATTAACTTTTCTATTTCCAGTGTTAGTCCTATGGAGCGCAGTGTTTTCATCTGTAAATATGCTATTACTGCATATTGAACTTGTAAATGCAAGCGGCGGTGATTCGTTATTTGTTTTCGCCTTCATTTGCATTTCTTGATTATTTACTGTGTTAAACATTCTGCTATCCATTGCAATTTGCAATCCATTTTGTGCAGAACCCCGCGCGGAAATGTTTTTCAAATCGAATTCCCCTTTCAAAGATATCATATTGTTACCCACTTCAGTACCAACCATGTTGTCAAATGCAGCCAATCCCAATGAAGGATTCAAATCTTTACTGGTGCTTAGAATATTAGGTGAGGCCAACATAGGGGGACCTCCAATCAAAGGATTATTTGGATAATTACGTAACACTTCGGTAGTCGGTTGGTTAAAATATTTCTCTTTCTCAAGTAAAACACGCATTGGTGATGTTAGTTGGGTTTCAGCATTAATGTCCTGCAAGCTTTTGCCAATCATCAGAATGTTTGTTTGAAGAGGCTCTTTTTCCTATTTGTGGGAAATGAAGAAAGAATTAATACAAATTAGGCTTTGCAAAAATAAAAGGAAAATACTAAAAAAACCATTCCACCTTTTTTATATATAAAAAAAATTGTAAAATGTTTGTTATTGTAGGTTCCACCCTAAATTTTGATATATTCATTTGAACTGAATATACACATTCTCGATTGATATAAGCCGCAATGAAGCTGTTGTTCAAGTACTTGTATTTATATTCTGCCTAAATACAAAAATTGTACGAGAAAAAACTAATTTCTTTTACAACTTTTTACAAGTGACACGAATATGTGCAACAAACTGAACTTAACGTCTACATTTATAAGTAAATAATAAATGCATATGAATACAAACAATTCAATATTTATTAAAGCTTAATATCTTATTATAATGCTGATTAAAATTGTTTGTGGCAAAGGTATATTAAGTTTGTGCAGATGTTTGTAAATGGCAAATGCCACACTCAGAATCAGAATCTGAATCAATTTAGCCATGTACGTCTGGCCATGTAAATTTGTGTTGTCGCATTTTCTGAGATATTTCGACGAAATTTCGTACAAGGGCCCAAAGAAGAACCATATTGAACTATTTTTAGCAGCCCTCCGCTACTGCTAAATAAATACTATTTATATATGGTAAACAAATGAAAATGTTATAGTTGGTCAAGCCCATTTATTACATCACTTAGTTCCACAAGGTATGGTACAATTAATTTAGTTGTATCAGCAAACGCGAGTCACTTCGTTAAATACCATTATATGCAGCATTACATTATATTATATGGAAAGGGGATCCTAAAAATGGACCGATCTAGTCTAAATTTAGCACAGCCAATAATTAAGCTAAGTAGAATAGTTATTCTTCACCAAATTATGTGAATAAATGCCATATAAAGACATAATTATTACTATTATAATAAGACCTTGCATTGGGAGGGGTTCCTCCGAAGAGATTATTTTTTGGGCCAATACCAAGTTTCAAGTTTCATCGAAATATCTCAAAAAGTGCAACCTGTAGCTTACGTACAAATTTACATAAACAAACGGACAGACGGACATGGTTAAATCGATTCAGATTTTGATTAGGATTCGATCGGCATGATTGAAGGTAGGTGTAATATTTGCCGTTTAGATGCACAAACTAAATACACCCTAGACAAATAACTACAAATAAAACAAGTTTGATTTAGAACAAACCTTAAATACCTTCCACATATATGCGCGAAATGTGGGCGCGACAATTATCTGATTAAGTTCTTTAACAGCGAGTAAGTGTATGCAAAAAATGTTACATCCATCACCCGATTTTAAAAAAATGAGACCGATTTTTTTCAATTATGGGCATGGTTCTGACCGATTTCGTTCAATTTAGGTGAAAGTCTGCGTTTAGAAACTAAAAATGTACAAAATTTCAGCTCAATGTCTTAAAATTTACAACTGCGAGAGTGCTAACAAAAGACGGACATATGGAAGAACATGCCTTCTTCTAGATGTTGCAAAGGGAACAACAATTTTAATACATATCTTATGTTATATTATGACCCTCATGGACTTTAAAAATTTTAGGATGTAAAAGGTTTTTCACTAACATCTCCCACATTTATTAACCAATCATAATAAAATTTGACAAAAACTATATAATATTCTCTTATGGACGAACTGTATTTTATTTATTTATATAATTTACTGTACCCTTGAAGGTGGGAGTACCAACTATATACAAGAACAAAGGCAATGCAAGGAACTTATCGAATATTTCCTAACTTATGAAATAGAAATTTTCCAGGAATGTATTTGTCAACAAGTCTTAACTTAGGTTGTTTAAAAATTGGTTGAGAAAAGTCAATGCCTATATTATGTGATAAATTTTTCATTTTGTCCATTTTGTAAAACTTTCCCATTAACCACTAGTACCATATATTTATGCTAAATATGGAAAAAATACGACTTTTAACAAAATGAAGTCTAATTTTTATAAAAAATAATGTAGCGCATCGGGGGATTTTATTCTACACCATTTCCTATTGTAACTGAGTGATGATAAAAAAGAAATGAAAGATTTCCATTTCATAATGAAATTGTGAAATTTAAAAACAAGTGAAAAAGTTCTAGTCGATTATAGCCATTGAATTAGTTCAACAATTTATGTTATAATTGGTTTGGTTTTATCAGTACACTCAAGGCATTACCATGCAAGTCACTTTGTGGAAAGGGGTTCTAAAAATATTATAGTGGGGTTCAACTTTAACACAGACAATTATGAACCCATTTAACTCCATCTCTCCACCAAATGTCAAAAAAATATCAAGAATTATGAATTTTCACTTTATACAGAATCTCTTTACAATAGACCTTATAAGGAGAGGGGTTCTAAAAATAGTCCAATTCGGTCCATTTTCAAAACAGCTCCCCCTTTCACCAAAGCATATACTTGTGCCAAATTTCATTTAAAATATCTCAAAAAATGCGACTTGCAGTTTACGCACAAATCTAGATGAACACGGAGACGGGCATGGTTAAATCGATTCAGAAAATGACTTTCTGAAATAATTTAACCACAAGTGGTGCTGGGTACAAAGATACCTGTACACAATACTCGTACAATAACCTTGAGCGTAACGTTATTTTCGCAGTTTATATAAGTTATAAAATATTAGATGTATGAAGCCGTACTACTCATAAATAAAACACATTTTCTTGGTATTTACTTTAGTAAATATATTTACTTTTAATAATGACATATTACGTTACTACATATTTAAGTGATTTTGTTTTGGAAATGTATTGATATCAATATATATTTTTTTTTTGCAAGAAATTAGAGTGATTTAGTCATTATGTTATATTTTTCTATAGTTTTTCATTTAATGATGGTCGTATGTTCTCTTGGATCATTAAGTAATTGGTATTCATTTCTCCATTTTATGTTATTCTTTCAATCTTTTGGTATCGTGTTCATAATTTGTTGTGCAATCAAAAGAGTCGTTATGTGCGCTCGTATTTCAAATTAATTTTAAAAATTTTTATTTTATTATTTTACTTTATTATTCCATAACAAACTAACATGAATTTTAGCTACCGCACACGTTTGCAGTTAAAGGATTAACCGCAGTCGATAGTTAAGTGTGTTTTCGGTTTTCACAGAACGAAGCTCTTTATCATTCAAACTCTTGTTTACGTATAATCGTACTTGCGATTTTACACTGGACGCATCTGTTATCCGACCATGCCCACTTTAGGTGCATCGACAGTTGAAGATGTACAACAAGTCATCATTCTGATTGAGTACTGTGAAAATGAACGAAAAGTTGAAAGAGTTACACCCAGCTTAAGCTGCTGTGATTGGTTCAAGTTAATTAACAATTAAACCTTGACTGTTCGTGCAACTCTAAGCTACCGCACCAAATTATTCAAGAGCGTACGTCAACAAATCACATCAAAAATTATTTTCAAATTAAACACTCTTATTACACAACAGCATTATGGACTATTTAATAATTATTATGTCGCAAATAAGTCCCTTCCTCAAAAGTTGTTGAAGTAGCAAAGTGGTGGTTAAAGGATACGAACACTTTCCGTTTACTTTTTGATATCCTTTGGATATGTTTTGTAGAAAATATTTATGTACTTGCTAATGTTCTGTTTAATTGTGGACTCAGATCTTATTTGTTTATTTCGCAGGAGATTACATATTATATATGAAAACGACAACTACACTTAAATATAAATATATATATATATATATGTGTGTGTGTTTATAAAAAAATAACTCATGCTCATTATGCTAATTTGTTGCAATCATTTGAAACGTCCTTTTATTAATCCATGGGAATGTGAAGGCCATACGTTAATACTCTCAACCTTAATGTCGATCGTAAGATAAATTTGTCATTCTGTGTGCATCGCAGGGAAGGAGGAAGCTTTGAATATATTCTAAAAACGTCAAAATCTGAATAACCAGCAGTTGGCAAAAACTACAATAGTTTGGATCATATTTGTAGCTCTCTGTTTAAGACAGCCTTATGACCAAAAATACGTATATAAATATATGGTTACTGCGTCTACCAGTTGAAAGTAAATCAAGTGTTGTAATAATGACGCCCACAAAAGAAAAATCGCCTTGAGGACGTCGTCACTTGAGGCTGTAGTGTTAAGCGTTTGTTAGTGCTCGTCAAATCCGTTCATACAATTCATACTAAAATAAAAATCGCACCAAGTGTGGAGAGTGAAGTGTGTGTGAAATGTAGGTTTATACTTAATTTCGAAAAGTAAATTATGTAAGCAACTGAAGAACGCACGACATTGAGAGGTAGGAGTAATAATAATATATTTACAATTTATACACTACAGATATTCGTATGTGCGTGTTCTATATACACATAATTGAATTGGTTCGTGAGGGGGTTTTTTTTTTTAAATATAGTCGCACGGTTATCTAATTTCATCTTGCATTTTCTTTTTTTTTTTTTTTTATTTATATATTCCATCCATTGATTGGGTGTTTATTTAATTTAATTTTAAATTTCATTGTGTTGCTGAGGTAATTATATTGAGTAAAAATATTTGGAATTATAATATTTTTTGCATTTGTGAGGGTGTTCTATTTTGTTTTTAAAGCCACATCGAATGAAATTTGCGCTATTAATTATTACTAATTAAATGATTGATTAAATTTATAATATTCTATACTAACTACAATAGTTTTTCTGTGACATTCATTCCAGCTGAGATTTACTAAACTTTGTATCGTACACGGTGTACATGGGTGCCATGCAATGAGAATATAATAATAAATGAAAGCGCATACATTCTTTTACTATCATATTCTTATAATACCAACAACACTGTCAGGAACTTTTCACAATCCCACTAAGAATCACTTTTTATGGTCTTGCGTTTAGGACGTGGCAACTTTTTATACCCTACACATAATATGGGGGGTATACTAAGTTTGTCATTCCGTTTGCAACACCTAGAAGAAGGCGTCAGAGACCCCATTAATTATATAAATGCTAGATCAGCATCAAAAACTGAGTCGTTCTTGCCTATTGTTGGGAAAAATTTTGATATATTGTTATTGCATTCAGACTGCTATTTAAAAAGTGCAAAATCGGTTAAGAGTCACGCCCACAATTGACATAAATATACTTATCTTTTAGAAAAATTGATCTATGAACTTGAAATTCGGTACGCATATCTATAGTTATCCGATTCATCGATAAACCACACCAAAATCGGGCGTGGTCTAATAACAGACGCGCCCACAATGTACAAAAAAGCGTACTTCACGTGAAACTGGACTTGTAAGCTGATAAGTAATACATACACCATTATAGGGCGTATTAATATATCTGCCACGCCCAATATTGTAGATGTGGAGGGTATTTAAGATTTGGCTCAAGTCAAATTTAGTTTTTTTACTTCTTTTATATTAATTTATTTGCAATAAAAAAGGATTTTAAAACGATTCTACCGATCGGTTTGATTTAAATCGAATGATTCCTTTCCTAAGGATATATCATAAGTTTTATAAGATCTTTATAGAAAATGATTAAACTGGTGTTGAATGAAGCTTTCTCTAATATCTACAACTAATTAACCCTATTGAAGTTTTGTGCGATATCGATAAGCCATGCAATGAACTTGGTATCGAAATTTTCGTAAACTATATCAAAGTTTAAGGTAATTTTATTTCACTCACACAGGTGTGCGTCATGTACACCATTTTATGAAAATCATGATTTAAAAGAGACAAATAAATGACATGAGAAGGCCCACAACAGACAGACCGTACTTAGTCTCCTTCTGGGTGTTGCAAATGGAGTGACAAACTTAGTATACCCCCCATATTATGTGGAGGGTATAAGAATAAGAGCAAAACACTCTTTTATTGCAACATATGATATGTCATAATCCCTTGAAAGCGTTTTTGCTGGACACAAATTTGAAGTAGGCATGCAGAGAAGACTCTTCCTTAAAGTTCTTCTTCAAAAATGTTCTTCATATGGAATATTTACGTCATGATTACACGTTGTGTAAGTGAAATACTTCTTCGTGCTCACGAAGCTTCAATAGAGTTAACAATTATTCTATGAATTTTAATTATAAAATTATTCTAATTATAAAATTATTCTACGCAAATATTGTTTATATTATACATGTAGGTGGTGATTAAATATGTCTATTATATATAAATCTTTCACTTTTACGCAAATTATTTCCTTTAATACAATGTGTCCGTAAAAAGGCTTTCATTCTTTCCTAAAGTTATGCTATTGTTGTCATTTTTTCAAGAGGTAGTAATTTAACTGGTTCTCTCACTATTTCCTTTGTATCGTGTTGGAGGTAGATCTGTGAGTATTAATTATTGATTTGTAATTTGATTATAATTTTCATGCATTGAAACAATGGAAAACTTACGAAAAGAAAAAAGTTAAATAAAAATAAGAAATTTAAATATAAAAAATGCAAATCAGCAGGCGCACATTCTCTAATTGACTTTACAGGCTTTTTTTTTTTAAATATTACATTTAATACTTTAATGGGCGCAATGAAGGCGCCATTGTGCACAAGACCAAAATTTTCTTTTTTCTCATTTTTCGTGGAATCAATTCCAACAAAGCCACAAAAAATACATTATTTCAAGTCGATATCTTTACTTTTTACTACTAAAAAAAAACACATCGGATAGACATGGTGGCATCGAGTCAACAAGTAATTCCCTTTAAAAACTTGTTTAGCTTCGTTTAATGTGTTATAAACCTTTTGTGAAAATTGTACAAAAGTCGTTTCGTAATTTTGTAGTCCATCGAATGTTGAAAATTTTGTGTTTGTTTGTTTTAAGAGAATGGCGCTGCAGAAGGCGGTCACGATGCCATGGTCCATTTAATTGTATGTAAATATATTTAAGCGTTGTCACATTTATTATTTGTAAGATAAAATATTGTTTTTATTGCGCCAGGTTCTTGTGCTTTTTAAGTAGTGGTGAATAAATTGGTTAGATTGCCATGGCCTTGAGTCCATTAAGTAATATTTGGATTCATATTAATCAAGGTCAAATGAGTCTGAGGTCTTGAGTCTTGTAAATAACAAAGAAGCTTAGTAAAAAATTACAGAAAAAAAAAATTAAATTTCATGATACAATCGTTTAGAAATTCAAGTAAAATTTTAAAATTTCGTTTGTTGTGTCAGCCATCTATTCTGCCCTTAACTCCAGGAAATTCGCCGCCATTTATTGCTATGTGCTGCCATTGAGGTATTTTAGGTTATCTAAGTATATTTATATATATTCAATTTATCGTGTAGCAATTGTACACGTTGTAGTTTTGTTTGGGATCGCTTCAATTTCGTTAATTTTCAATATTTTTTGTTTAGTTTGTACCATCCAGCGCTCAACATTTTTGTTACAATTTCATTTATAAACATTTCTGGAAATATATATGTATGTATGTATGTGTATCCGAAAATTTTACTATACAAAAAAAAAAAATATTTATCTAAAGTTTGCACTGTAGTTTTAGTTTCTGAAAATTTGTTCTCTTATATGATATATTTGCATTTAAAAAGGAGGTAGAGCAATACGAGTGTGTGATTATATTAATTTGCTATATTTTGCAGTAAATTATCATTAGGATGTATATGCAAATAATTGTATAATTATAAGTAAAGCTGCAATCTGAAGAAAAACAAATTTAATAAATAGTAAACACAAGAGTGTGTGTTGTGATCATCACCCCACATATATAACCACTAAAATCTGACTCTATCTAGCCATATCCGATAATTTTTAACATCAAAATATATGTATAAAGCACCTCCCACATATTTACAGGTTGCATTTAGGGACCCTAACTAACCACATCATTTTGCGGCGGACTTTAGTTTAGGTAATCTCTTGTTGTGAAACTTCGGGATTAATTATTTGCATAACAAGTGACAAATGATTGTTTCGAAAAAACAAATGACGCCATCTGAGGGACAAATAATCAATTCTGAAATACCATCACGATTACCTGAAATGTAAGCGAGGAAATTTACTTTTTTATTTCCAAAGTGTACTTGGAAATGGTGTAGAAGGTGCAAAGGTGCAATCATCATTGGAAGGTTTTCCTATGTATTGTATTTATACCTAAATTATACACAAATAAGAATGTAACTGGATGAGAAAATGCGTAGTATTGAGGAGTTGTATACCAACATATAATTGGAAAGGCAGAAAGTAAATTTGAAATTAAGTATAATTGAATGGATTATTTTGAAAGTGGCACAAATGCTTTGGAATCATTCAAAATAACCCATTTCATTAGACCGTTTCGACGACCCATGAAATAATAACAAAGCCTACCAACACAATATATATGAAAAAAATTTTGATTAAAATTTGTTTTCATTTCTTTTGTAAAAGAGGATTTCAACTCGAATCTGACGGCATACAGTTTTTGCTAAAGCAGCCCATGGTAGATGACCAACGGTGCTACCGTATGCGACAAAAGTATTAAGTAAGTGTGTAACTGAAAAATGGGGAAAAATTGTTTCAAAATTTACATTTATACAACATTAGTTACTGCACTTGGCCTTTACATAATTTTCTTCTATCATAATTAAGTTTTATTTATTTCTACATGGAACTACTTCGATATCTCACAATCAACGGAAGCAAATTATAAATAGTTAAAAAAGAAACACGTGCAAAACTGTTTTAACAGTTTTAATAAACAAATAAACAAATAAACACTAATAATGTGTATCCTAATTGCGTTTGTAAATTTGTGCTTATAATTATTAAATATTGAGTTTAAATATTTGAATTATAAAATATTGAATTGTTTGTATTTTATTTATAATGTAAATGTAGGTAATATTTGTCCAGTATCGACTTTTATGTTTTTTCCCTTTCTCTAAATTTGTTTGCGCAACTGAGAGAAGAAACTTTTTTTTTGTCACATCATAAATTTTGTGTCACTGAAACCTCGTTTCTTTGAATAGACGAAAATGTTTTCATTTTGTTCTTCATTTAGCATACATTATTATTATTATTATTATTATTATAAAAAAGGTGGGTGGTGGTAGTATTACGCTTTGGCTAGTTTAGTTTTAGGCTGCATAGTCAAAATGCAGTAACCGGCACTTACGTCGTAACCGCTGATTAAAAGATTTTTCAACACTGAATCGGATTGTTGCTGTTGTTGTTGTTGTTGCTTTTCATTATTTGTTGTCCACTTTAGCATATCCTCCCCCACTAGATTATTGCCATTATTTGTACCGTTTCCGTTAACGTGCCCTTCATTAGTTATGGGCAACTGTATTTGTTCTTGATGTTCTTTTTGTAGTTGATTGCTTTGATGGAGTTGATTTATTAAATGAAGAGTTGTTGTTTTTGGTATTATTCTTGTTGTTGTTATTTTTCTGTTATTAGTTTGTATTGATTCCGAACATGTTGTTATTGTTGTTGTCATTGTTGTTGATGGCGTCGTTGTTGTAATCATTGCTTCTGCCGCTATTGCACTTTTTAATCTCTTTGAGTCTCTTTGCTGATTGTGTGGCGTGGTGGGCATGTGCCTTTTATGGCTGAGTATTGACGGTTGTGCTTGCCTGTCTTGTTCTTGTTGTTGCTTTTGTATTGGTCTATTTGTTTGTGTATAGGCTGTCCTTGACCCATTTGTTTGTGCTTTGGTTCTATCAATTAGGCCAATAATGTTCCCACAAGTAGTTAACGATGTTGGATTTAAAAGAGATGATACTTTGCCTGTAGGGGCAATATCCGGTGATTTACTTTTGCTGAGGTGTTGTTCTATTTTACATTGCTCGTTTCGTTGTGTTAGTGGTAGCAATATTTTTTTTGGATTATTTTCTATTGTTAATAATGGCACTGTATTAATGATTAAGTTCTGTTGCTGCTCCTGCTGATGCTGTTGTTGCAGTAATTTTAAATGTAACTCCAGTTGTGGCGCGTTCTCCGCCTTTTGTTGATGAGTCGTTGTAGTTGTTGTTAATGACGAAATCGATGCTGTACCGGTGTTACTTTCATTATCTGAACTTTGCAAGAATTCGTTCCAACAATCCAAATTATCTGCGTAAATTAATAAATTAATGAATAAATTTAATGTTTTTTCGTTTAATTTAATTTTATAAATTATTTTCTTTTTTATAAGTACTTTTTATATATTTACGCATTTAAATTAAAGAGAAATTTAAGACGACACGGAACACACATAGATTCTTAACTTTGATGCTAAGGAGTTCATGTTTTCGTATGCCTCGCTATTTGATATTTTCGTGACTGTGCATATATTCAAATACAAACATATGTCAAATGTCCATTTATGCTTCGCTTATATATTCGAGCAAATTACTCTTAGTGTCGGAAAGTGCCCACCATACTCCTTCTAACTAATGTGCTGTTACTGAATGAGTAAATTTAAAGCTTTTAAATAATGCGGAAATAGATTTCGAGTTGATGATCATGGCAAGGTTCTGACAACTGATTGATGGACAACAAAATATTTGTGTATTTTTTGAAATCTGAAAATGATGTTTAACCTACTTTCCAATTTTGTGTTTATTTTCGTTAGAATCTGGCGTTTCTGCATTCTTTGATTGAAATATTTTATACTTCCTACAACGTCTAATTGCGACAGGGTACGGTTGACTGTATCAAAACTTTTACAACACCCCGAAATAGACGTTAGAGACTTAGGAGCCCGGAAGGCAATACCAGAGAATCAGCTACGAAAACTAAATCTGTTTAATCATATGTGTCTGTACGCCTGTTGTAGAAACAAATATTGAGATCGGGGTAATTTTTGATTTTACTTTTTATTGTAGATGACAGTTTGACATATACTATCATTGGTGGGTTTTCGAGATTTGGCATAAGTAAAATTCAGCTTTGTACTTGTTTTTTTTCACATTTTCACTGTACTGAATTTTTCATTCCGTTTATGCAACTTAGCGGAACAACCCAGAATGGATCCATTTATTTTTCAAATATTTAATGATCTCTAAATTTCGTATATTTTCTTAAATTTCTCTTGTTTAATTGAGTACTTATTGAGAGATTCGTTAGTTTATTATTTTAGAAGACATTGTTTATATCAATGGAAGCAATTTTTATTTAATTTTTTTTGTTAATTGTACCCTTCACATAAGAAGGGGGCGGGGTGCACCGAGTTTTTGCACACAGATCGCAATTTAAAATGGGCAAAATCGGCCAATAGACACGCCTACAATCGACAAAAATCTATTGATCTACCACAAAAACTGAGCTATGATGTAAGACTTTGGTACATATTTATTTCTAATTACTGCTTTTATCTATGTGCCAAAAACGGGTGCGGTCGAATAACAGACACGTTCACAATTTACAAAAAAATGCATTCAGTGTAACATTCAGCTGGCAAGCTGATGTATAACATATTAGAGGGCGTAATTATGTACCTGTCACGCCCACTGGTTTTATGTAGATATGGAGGGTATTTAAAATTTGGCCCGAGCCAAATTTAGCTTCCACACTTGTGTCAGACTACTTACGGTTCTTATTAAAAGCTTGATTGTTGTACGTATTCTCTGCCGAGTTACCGCGACATGGCATTATTGCTGCATCAAATGTCTCTTTTTTACAATTATTGTTTAAAGGACTAAACGAATGTTGCTGGCGTAGTCGTTGCTGATATAAGTGATGTTGCTGTTGCTGCAAACATAGTTCCTGATCACCATTTACAATATTATCAACATCCGTTACGCGGTTGGAGCTATGAGTTCCATTGCTACTGTCTACCCCCCTCCCACCATGATTTATAGGCGTTCCCACAGCACTTGTATAGATATTATTGGGACTGTTTAAAATTGATAACGTCCCATTACCCGAACCACCCAACAGTGCAGCCAATTCACTAGAATCTGTTGTGAACACTGGTTGGTGTGCATTAGAATTATGTTGTTGCAGTTGCTGTTGTTGAGACGGGGAAGGCGACAAAGAGGATATTGTGGAGGTTGGTGACGAACATAATGAATTTGAATATAGCTGCGTTTGTTGTTGCGCATTAAATTGCAGTTGCTGCTGCTGATAAGACAAAGTTTGTTGTAATTGCAATTGTTGCATATCTGAATCCTTTGTGTGTACATTGAGGTCTTCGGTTGTGAAGGAATTGCTACTGTACCACAAAAGCTCATCGTTTGTAAGCAGAGGCAAATCATCTTGCTCATCCATTGGAATATATGGAGCTCGCATTGTCAAGTCATCCATATCATCGACGTTCATGGTGTAATATGTGAACTCATTCTCTTGACTAAATGAATCTGGGCTGCACAAAGACGGTATGCTGGTACTGCCTTCCGGGCTCTATAAATAATCAAAAACAAATAAAACTGATTTAGTGTTTTTGGAAAGAGGTTTTGAAAAAATTTCAACATCATGGTTAAGTACTTTTGGTCTCGGGTGACTTATATACTTTTTATGATATTATACTGCTTAAATAGAATTTTGAGCACTACTTTTGTATCCGTCCGTGAGTCGAAAATTTTAAAATTGTGCATGACGCATCTGCAAAGGTACACTCCCTACATCATGAACAAACAGACAGACAGATGTCGCTAATTGATACAATGATGCCACAACTTACCGTCAATTTAATATTTGGTGAAATTAAATGCTGCGAACAATTTGTATCATTCGACTCGTCTCCATAAATTATGAATGGATCCATATTTGAATTATTGTTGTTGTTATTGATATTGAACTGCCCACTATTAAGACGACCCTTTTGGTTGCTGTTGCCACTTGGTGAATCATTGAGAATTACTGAATCTTTACGTGCAGCTGCTGCCGGTCTCATATCATTGCGACTCTCATAAACCGGTTCAATAGCGGATGCCGTGACAGATAATCCATGTTGATAATTTTTGCAAGACTTGTTATTATCATCTGATTTTAATAGTGGCGTCGAATTCAAGGGGTGGATATCATCGGGCAAAAGGGTATTATATGAATCCATAAATCCTGCCAACATATCACCAAACAATACTGGTGCAGTCTCTTCCAGCGGTAAGCTATCATCAACAGCATCAGGAGCCAAATGACTTGCGAAATCATCGGGCTCTTCTTTGAGCACTACGAGAAAGCAGCAAAGAAATGTTGTGCATTAATTTAGTTGTCTAGAAAAATCATGCTTAGTATCTATATTCTAAGCTATATTTTTATCTCAACGACTATTCTCTTTACTTTTTATAATCATTTAACAATAAAATTAGATGTTGGCATAAAATCCTTCAAAGTGTCCTTTAAAATAAATACAAGTACTTCGCATATTTCTTCAGTCTACTGCGTTTAGATTGTCAAATTGAGCGCTTTCGTGTGGAAGTAATTGAGTGCCGTGCAAATTAAATCTATTCACGAGTATTTCGTTCTTCTCCAATGTCACGCATAACTTTGCTTATTATACATAATGTAGAGCTATTAAATTGTTTACATTAAGCAACTTTAACACATATGCCTAATTGAGCATATAATGCAAAGACAGCAGTGTTCAGGTCAATAGGAACACACTTTTCTAAGGAAATTTTCCACAAATTGACAAATGGACGTATGTGCATCGTGTTTGCAATTTGTTTTTCTTTCTTAGCGAATTTTTGCTTTTACGAAAAAGCATTAAAAAATGAACTATTTACTGGGTTTAATTGAGTACTTTTTATGACATTGCTATTCCGAATTCATCTCATACGTCTTTTTCAAGTAATCAAAGAATTAAAATTCATCGAATTTTTTTCAATGGATTAAATCAAGAACTTGAATTTAAACCTTTTAAACTTTAAACTATTTAGTTTAAAACATAAAAATAAAAAAGTAAAAAAAATATGAATGAATGGATTGTTTCAAACTATGAAACACTGCCGAACTCACAGCACTATTGTTCTAAAGCACTATAGTTTACATGCGTAAGAATTATCAATTCAGCTCAACTTACTTGTTAAAGCAGCATCTTTTAGAAACGGAATATATCTCTTGTTCATATTTGTACTGTGTGCGGTTAACTGTGGCTCTTGGTTTAGCTGTTTTCGCTGCTGTTGTTCCAATACGGTAACAGTTGCTGCAGCCGAAATCGTGAACGGCTTACCAACTTGCTTGGGCTCTCTGTCAGCAGAGAGCGACTTGAATTGTGAAAACGGCGTAAAGACTGAAGCTGTCACAGATTGTGCACGTGTTGGCACATTCAATGATTGCAATTGTAACACCGATGATGTGGAAGTGGTGGTGGGCACATTGGCGACAGGCGGTACAGCTCGTATTATTGAAGATGTCACAGTTTTTGGGAGTTTTTCTTTCACGAATTTATCTTTTAAAATTGCTTTTGGTGTTGACGGCAAGGGCTCATGGTTATTTTTGTTACGCATAAATTGTTGCAAAGCAGCAGCTGTGGGGTGAGCATTAGCATTGGCATTGGCATTGACATTGACTTTATTTGTGGTTGTCACTGCAGGTTGAGCTTTATTTTCGAAGATTGCACGCGTAATGGTAGTGATTGGTGTAGGTGGTGATAATGGCGCTAGTGGGAGCGTAGGTGACAGTAAGGGGGACGAAAACGTAGCCAAATTTTGTGTTTCTGCTGTTGATTGTTGTGTCTCGGGGTTTACTTTAGTTACTGTTTCTATTAAAATATCAGCTCTTGCTGCGTAGCATTTATTTTTAAGATGGTTATTTTTATTGTTTATTAAATTTGTTGATTTTATTACTAATGCTTCTTCAAGCGATTCTTTTAGCGTGTATTCTTTATCAGCAACTTCGCCATCATTGTTATTGTGCTCATTATTATTATTATTATTTATATTTTGCTCATTGTAGTTTTTATTTTTTACTAAAATGTTCTCATTGGCGTTTGTTTTAATAATATTTTCAGTGTTTTTATTTTTATTTCTATTAATGTTACATTTAAAATCTTTACCGAGTTTCAACTTTTGTGAAGCCTCGTATTGTTTTAAACTATATATCTCATATTTTTGCTCCAAATCACTAAAAGAAAATATCAACAATTCACGATTTTGTGCTATATAAACTCACCCAGGCTCGAGTAAATGAACTCAAGCACCTTTTTACAGAGAGTTTTGTTTTAGTTATTTGTAAATATTTTAAAACGTATTATGTCTGAATTGTGCGGATATACGTTTGGTCGTGCTGCTTGCATTTGCGTCACACTGTATGCACAATAAAGCTAGAGATTCTTTACAATACTATGTAAACACCATTACAGGGTTCATTCGCACTTCACACACATAAACTTGAGAATGAGATCAAAGCATTTAACACCAATAAAATGGCATTAAAATAATTTGTAAATGGATAAATGTTCACCAAAAACATGTAGCAACAACAAAACATAAACACAAAAAGAAATGCGTGCACATGCGAAGGTAGTGGGAATGATAGGTAACAGTTGACAAAGTTTATAAATGCACACCAACACCGTAAATAGCGGGATGTAGTAGTAAGAGAGCAACAATAACGGCAATATGCAATTTTTTGCTCTTTTTCTTTAATTGCAAGCGTCAAGAGTGCACACATACGAATGGGAGAAAAGTAAGAGATTTATGAGTGAACAGTAATTATCGAATGTGTGCTTTTTATCACATCATCTCTCATGTGTGTTTCTTTGTGCGGTTGTTGATTTTACATAAACCGGCAAAATTCTTGCTTTTTCTGTTTTTTTTTTCTTTTTTACAGTGCGATGCAAATGCGTGTATGGGCGGTTTGATTTGAAATACATGTTTGGGAGAGAGAAAGGGTGACTTGATTGGCTGCATTTACTGTTGTGCCTACGTTAGGAATATGTTTACTATGTTTGTTAGGAATACGTTTTATTTTATTTTGTTTTTCGTTATGTTAATTCTCCGTTTATATATACCATTTCAAAAAAATAAATATATTTTTAAACAAATTAAGTGTTAATGAGTTGTGTTAAGAGTCTTTTTAGAAGTTCGCTTATGTAACATTTTAATGTACATAGGCATTGTAGGATGCAAAATTTTCCTCAAATAAAAGAGTGCGTTCAATACTTCGTATTGTACTTCGAATGTCGTCCAATCGCATCGTTTGTGAGCGAAACAGATGCGGAAGCCAAAATATTTCAATACAACAAAACATCAAATTCTCAAATTCGGCATGTACCTTTACTACTTCTTTTTCATTTGTTATACTTTTTATATTTTATTTTAATTTATTTTAGGACTGTAACGCCTAAAGGAAAAGGCACCAAATTTTATACTACTCAGTTTTGAGTAATAACCGTATTGAAAGGACCCTAAAAAATTACGAATTTTTTAACAAAAACTATTGCAAGACGAATTATTTTGGGAAACCTTCCCGTACAAGGTTTTCTCAAAAATTGTAGCGAAAGCGAGCATGTCTGGACCTTAACCTAACTATTGAAAATTGTTGCTTTTTAGGACGTCTTCCTATATAACGTTATTATTTGAAATAATTACGAATATGAAGAAAATTCGCAATTCTTAATATTTTTTAATATTAGTTAATTGGCTCAAAAATTGATTGACTCTTGTAGGAAAATGATCCCGACATAATTACGACACCTATTTTCAACAGTTTCTCAAATGTCATTTAAGTATTTACCATTACGGGCCATAAGTAGAACATCTCTTCCAATGGTTTCTAAAAGTTGTTTTGCTTAAATTTTTGTTCAACAAAGTGATGCAGGGTGTTAAATTGTTAAGGTTGACCGACATTTTTACCTTTTTTCACAACCACATTAAAGTGAGTTCAATAAATTCATGATTCTGTGAAATTCAACATAAGTCCATGTTAAGTAATTATCATTACGTCAAATCAATTACCGCTATCAGACGCTTTTGATCTAATTTGGTTACAATAGAGCGAAGGGAAATTTTTGTCTTTTTTACTTATTGCATGATATGACCATTGAACTCGGCCTTACGCACTCCTGTGGAACAACTATTTTATTGTACACCATTTACTTCATTAAATGATAAGATACTAGATAATTTTCGTACCCTTCACATAAGATGGGGGGGTATACTAAGTTTGTCATTCCATTTGCAATAGCGAGAAGGACTGTCAAAGACTCTACAAAGTATATATATTCTTGATCAACATTCATTATAGAGTCGATCTAGACATATATATGCGTATATCTGCCGGTTGTCGGCGTCTCTCGCGGTCATAAATTTTGAGCCATTTTTACCGGCACTTTTAGTTTCTGCCTGAAGATCGCTGTTTAAATTTAGCAAGTTCGGTCAAGAGTCACGCTAACAATCTACAAAAACCTATTTATCTGCCAAAAAAAAAAAAAATTACGTAAAAGGAGGGTATTCAAGATTTGGCCAAAGCCAAATTTAGTTTTCCTACTTGTTATCATTAAATAACCACAATATCTATAACGATACTCAATAATGCAATTCAAACACTTATGTGTAGTAAAAGTGCTCTAAATTTGTCTTGTGAAAAAAAATTTGAAACAAAAGATATTTTAATGATGAATAAAATATATATTAAGACAATAAAAAATTTTCTTTTTCATAAGAAAATTATGCCGAAATTTACGCCCACTTAAATTAAAATAATAATTTATTATAATCAAGTGTCTATATATTAACGAATGTATGTTAGTATTGGTTCAATAGTACGCAATCACTAGAATTTTTATTTTCGATTACAAATTTAAGTTCACTTTTTTGCTTTTTATCGTTCCGCTCTTATTCATAGTGAAGTTGATTAGTGAAGCACATTTTTAATGAGCATGACATTAAATTCGACTTTGAAATCGTCTAATCAATTGATAATTCCAATTATTGTAAAACACAATATGAATTTAAAAAAACACACATTTTCGGTTTGTCATCAGTGCGTCAAAATAACGCGCTATACGCGGACTCATACGTTAAACCCGTAAGAAAACTAAATCCTAAATACCCTCCATATCTACATACAAACAGTAGGTGTGGCACATACATGATTACGCCCTCTAATCTTGTGAGTTTTGTGTTTATTTTCCGACCAAGCCCCTTTTTTACTCATCGACGGATGGGATAACTAAAGATATACGCACCAATTTTCAATTTAATTAATCATTTATTTTTTGTGGCAGATAAAAAGATTTTTGTAGACAAAGGGCGTAGTCCTTGATTCATGTTGCTCCCTTTAAATTTAAATTTAACCTCAATATTTCAAAATTTACTACCGTGAGAATGCCAACAGTACACAGATATTTATGTCTAGATCGACTCAGTTTTTGACGCTGATCAAAAGATACGTTTGCAATACGCCTCCTTCTGGGTGTTGCAAACGGAATGACAAACTTAATACACCCTCTGTGTTTTCCATCTTATGTGGAGGGTATAAACAATGTTTACTTCCCAGAGTCGTAAACACGAGTGATAAGAGATTTCGAATGTATGAATAACATACATATATCTTCAAATATAATTTGAAGCCTATTTACGTCCCAACATAAATTCACATAATTCATTAAATTTTTATAATTCAACTTAAAAGATTATCAAATTATATGAAGAAGAATGTGCGGAAATACTCATTAGCCTCATCTAACCATAACTGTACAATTCATACTTTACTTTCAAATAGATTTATTATATATTTGATAATATTATAGAATTATTTTATAGGTCGAATATTGAATCATCAATGCAGCGTTAACCTTGCACGGGTGACAATTTATTATCACGGTTTTATAACAATTTTTCTATTATCGTAAAAAAACAAAAGCAATCTTGATCGATAGAAAGAGCATCATCACTTATAATTGTGCAACATCGCCCCGTTCTTTAGCATTTGAAATTTATATTAAGAAAATGAAAAACAGAAAACCCAAACATTTCCATTACATAGACCCTACAAAGTGTTTATATGTATATATTCTTGGTGAACATCAAAATCTGAATCGATCTAGCCAAGTTGTCTGTTCTTGAGGTAATATTTAAGGTCAATGGTGCTTTTAAAGTGTGCGCCCACGTACTTAACTTCAGATTTGCCCTAAGTCAAATATGACTTAATTGCATGTTTTATTGTGCTGTCAATTGAAAGTAGATTAAATATAAACACGATCACAGTGAGAATTGAAGCGAAAAAGAAGAAAACACACAAAACCTGCACTACCCTAGAAATTCAACTGTTATTTCAAGTAGGGATTATAATAGTATAACCACTCATTAAACGAAACTGATTCACTTTGCACTTAAATCGTCATACATGCTCATAGCAATACATCGTATTTGTATCTGTATCTGATGCAATCAGAAGAATTCTCAATATTTCACATACGACATAAAAGACTAACAAGGGACGGTGTACGATTTTGGTTGAGAATAACTGTTTATTGCTTTATTTACGGATGCAATTTAGTGTGTGGATCACTATTTGAATTTTGTGCATACTGTATAAATGAATGTTTATGTAATCACTTTATTATTATAATTGATACGGCAAAGCAGAGCAGAGCAGAGCATTAGGCGTTCAGATGGAGAGGTACATAAGTAAAACACAATAAAAAAGCACATAAAACAATAAAACAAAAAATCGTTCACGATTTTTTAGGTTATGAAACATTCAGTATTGTGTAAACCGCTCCATTAATTTGTTTTAATGGAAAAATGTACGCTCCCTTCTACAACGCCAACGACGCAAACAGCACGTACGCAGCACGCACAAAACATATTCAAAAATCATTTCCACACAAACATATCAACGTTTCTATACCAATGCATTGCGTATCACCTTTGAACATAAATACACTCCGTTCATGTTATTATTACTGTTGTAGTTATAGTTATTTATAATAAAATATGTTTTAGAACTTGTTTTGTACAATAAATGCTTCAGAGCTTATTATATGATTTTATTTTGTGATCAATATTTAACACCACGCGTTTAAATTTTCCTAATATTAAACAATGTACTTAGTTAGACTTGTTTTGTTATACAAAATAGCTTCAAAAGAAAAAAATATATATATTATCTGTACAAATAATTTCAAGGAGATAACGTTGCTTTCGAAGCAAGTGCAACCGTCAACGTACCAGCGAACAGTAAATATCATTCGAGAAATTTACATCAACGTTACTCTGAAGCTATGGCTAGCCCACTAGCGGTTGTATATAGACGATGACAAATAAAAAGTAATACAATGAAGAGAGCACAAGAAAAATCAAAAGTGAAGAGAACATCAGCATATATGTTTATGTACAGTGGAAGTAAACATACCAGTAATACTTATGCACATACATACAATACGCCACGCAAACTTATTTCCGACTTATTCAATGAAAATAAAGTAAAGAAGCTGTGATGACAAAACACAAAGTTAAGAGCAATAGCGGCGCTGCACAAAACCGAACAGATAGGAGTTTTACTACCTATATGTTTGCAAGCAGAGTCTGTTATCACAAATCAGACGCAACATAACAAAACAAACAAATGAATGAGTTTTGCACGAGACTCGCTGCGAGTAAACAACTAGCTAGGTAAACAGTGCTCACATGCCAACACATTTAATACTGGGCACAAATACGCATGCGGCATTTTTAATACAATATTTGCTTCATTAGCGCAATGACGAAATACCGGCACATTTTATATTTTGGGGAATATATGTGGCGATTGACAAGGTGTCAACTATGAACGAAATGGCAAACAAAGCAACATCGAAACAAGTGTAAAAATAAATAAACGGAATTAAAAAACCTTACACAAGTTGTGCAGTGCAGAAAATATTGATGGCTTTTCCTGTTTTGTTTGCGATCGGATTACAGACAGACAAACGTACAAAATACTCTGTTTGGTGCTGAATTCATTCGTTGATCTGACTTAAAACACAATAGTGGTTGAAAATTTGGAGTGGTCTCAACCAAATACAGCTCCTTTACTTGATTGATTATTTCAAGTGGTAACGTTAAGGATCTCACTCGATGTAGGCATATCCGTCCATGTGTTTGCTGTTGAATTGGGTACAAATTTATAAGACAGGTCAACAAAATAAACAATTTTTCGGGACGAATGCACCCCGTTTTTCTCCAGCAACTTTGGTTTGCCCTTTACAGCGATTTTCCCTATTCGTCTGTCTGTACTTCCTTGCATTTTTTGTAACAAACCATGAGATCGCAATTTTTGTTATATATGGATGAAAAGTGGCGCAGGGGTTGTTTGGGCTAAGCACGGCCCATTTTTTAGCACCTTTCCTCTTTTACCTCGTAAAATACATCAAGTTAAGTCAGGTAGTAAACAAATTATGTCTATTCCTGGTAAGACTGATATCCTAATGGCCAATGTAAGCGCAAATGTAATACCGTTACGAAGAATATTTCATTTATACATATACGAAATGCAACAAGAAGCTACGCCTGAAATGGTTCAGAATTTGAAATTGGAATAAAAATCTTCAATGGCTGGCTCAAAGTATTCCGCAAATTGTATACTGAACGCTGCAATACCACTTAAAAAAAATGTTGAAAATATTCTCAAACTCTCCAATAAAAAATTCTGCCAAAAATCCAAAAATGTTTCTACTTTCCTGATTAGCAGAGTAAGTAACTTATCCACACATGTGTGAACAAAAACCATTATTTCGTAATCACGTGTTAAGTATCTAAAGTTTAATTTTCTTTTAAATAAAATTAAGCACGATAATGGTGTCTTTCCAGATAAGTGCATACAATGCTTCAATTCAAATAAAGTTTACGACTTTAACTCATAAAATATTCGAGATATTGCAATGCATTGACATTATGAAGCAGTTGATGATTAATGACAAGTGGAAATATGTGAGAAAACATAAATCACAGCGTTTGTCTGGCCGGAGTCTGCTTTGCTCTCTAATGGAAATTGCGTAACTGTTTATGTTCATGAAGTACAGAGCAAGGATTTTGTTGTTAAAATGCTCATGTAATATTTGTCTGCATTATGAGTAATGATGACTTTAAAATTATTATACGTGCGCATTAGCAAAAGATAACAAGTTCAAGATTATGTGTTATTCCAACTAGGAGGCAAATTAAGCTGTTTCTTGTAAATTTTTATGACAACGGATGTGAAAACTGCACTCGGCTTGGATCAAGTCTTGGAAGCAGACACTACTTTAGTGCGGTAACACATGTGCACGTTGTGGGCGTGGCCTTAACACAATTTTCCTTCCTTCTTAAGTAATCGAAAAAACGAAATCGCAAAAAATGTAATACGCCACGCACGCTTTGTGGTGGATGTGTTCAACGCTCTCCATATTTGGAGGCATTTAGAATAACTCTCTACCGAAAAAATCCGACATTCTTATCCCTTAAAAAAAACTTATTTTCATTTGAATTTTTATCTATCGGTGGGTTATCACTAGCTAGCGATCGTGTACTCGTCTTTATCTCAATTTTCCAATCCCGCAAACGCTTACGACTCCACAGATACGGCGAGTTCTTAACAGCATTCAATGTTTATTCAAGTCTACAAAATGTCCCTTCTTATTTGAAGTGACAAATTAAATAAACTCCCCGCCTAAAATAGAGACTACATAAAGACCCCGAGAACCATTGTATTGGACTGCTGTGTAATATCACACTATCTCACACCCTGACATGTCTACATCGACTCGGTTTTTGATGCTGAATAAAAATATGTATTATTTTTAGGGTCTCTGGCGCCTTCTTTTTGTGGTTGCATACAGAATGGTAAACGAAGTGTATTCCATTTTAAATGGAGTAGGGGTTACGCACTTTTATCAAAACTTTGAACAATTCTTAGCGGTGAGAGTATACCAAGTTACAATCGGAAACAATAATTCAGCAATTTGTCAAAAAGGGAAGTTTTTGTATGTGCCCACATCCCACATTTCCTCTGGCCAACAGTGTGGCAAATAAAGTTATGATAACGTTTGCATTAAAAAAACAATAAAGAATAAGCGAGAAGAACAATTTTAATGTGTAAAATAAAATGAAACTCCAAGCAACAACAGAAGTTTACTACATCCACAATTAGAAACGTAAGAGTGTGTACACCAAACATCAGGACACAAGGCGGAGGTGCCTCAATTAGGCCCTGTTGCAGCTCTTTCTTAAAATCTACCACATCCTTATAACTTTTACAACGGTATGTGAGATAAAAGAAAATTGAACAACTTCTCCATACTTACAAATTTATAAAAAGCAGTACGTACGTACATGAACGGAGAGACGCATCGAAGGAAAATTGGTTGATATTGTTGTGTGTAATAAATACAATACACGCTGACTGCGCACAATGTGTATTCAAGACGTCACTGATACAACTTAAACATCAACAGACGAAAACTTGTAAATATCCACACACCTCGACAATGGGATACAAAGTGGGAGTGGAAGGAAAGTAATAAAAACTTGCACGCACTCACTTCGAAGCACCACAACCACCACCACAAGCAAATACCACAAAACTTTTTTGCTACAACAACTCCCATCATTTCCGTTCTTGTTCGAATGTGGCAACCAAACTAGACATGAAGAGATAAAAGCAGTTGGTTGACTGGCAGAATGCCTGACACTCTCACCATATGTCTGTCCACTTACTGTTATAAATGTATTAAAAAATGAATACCACCAGACAAAAACAATAAAGACTAACCCATTACATATTAACAGAAATATTTATTTCAAGAGCTTTATAAAAAATTTCCACAATTAAAACAAGTGCAAATGTTCTAGTCGGTCGCTCGACCCCTTAGCTCCATTATAATAGGACCTTGCATGAGGGGGAGTTCTAAAACCGGTCCAATCCGATCCATTTTCAATAGAGTTCCCCTTTGGGCCAATACATGTCCTTATACCAAATTTCATCGAAATATCTCAAAAAATGCGACCTGTAGCTTGCGCACAAATTTACATGGACAGACAGACGGACATATTTAAATTGATTCTGAATCGATCGGTGTAAACGGTATGGCATTTGCCGTTTGGGAGTTACAAACATCCACACAAACTTAATATATCCTTTGCCACAAATGGTGCAGGGTATGGTAATATCAAAAGCATTGCAAATGACGGAAATATTTGTACTCGGGCACCAAATTAAAACTCAAGGAGAACTAATCATTTTAACATATCGAGAAATATTTTTCAAAACATTTATATAAATAAATCGAAATTAAAACAAGTAAGAAAACTAAATTTGGCTTTGGCCAAATCTTAAATACTCTCCACATCCCATAACGGTGGGCGTGGTATATATATATATATTGCACACTCTAATAGTGTTTCTATTACGTATCAGCTTGCAAGTCTATGGTGAATATGGTTTTTTGTAAATTGTGAGCGTGTCCATTATTCGACTAAGCCCATTTTTGGAACATCTATGATCAAGTTATTTATAGATATACGTACCAAATTTCAAGTTCATAGATCAATTTTTGTGGCAGATATATAGATTTTTTTTTATTGTAGGCGTGACCTTTGACAGATTTTGCCCATTTTAAATAGCGATCTGCGTGCAAAAACTGAAAGTGTCTGTACAAAATTTCGGCTCAATATCCCGTAAGAATGCCATCAACAGACAGATACACAGACACACCGGCATACGTCTCTGAATCGTCACAGTTTTTGATGCTGATCAAGAATATATATACTTTGCAGGATCTCTGCCACCTCCTTCTGTATGTTGCAAACGGAAGGACAAACTTACTTGATATTTAAAAAGAGAACAAACCTAGTATACCCCCACATCTTATGTGGAGAGTATACAAATTAGAAAATTGCTTTTGAAAAAAGCCTAAAATGCCGCTCATTATTACTCTTAAATGTCAAATCCTTATTGTGGGGAGTAATACTCTTAAACTTAGAGAATTCTGCTTTTGGAAAAAACTTTACAATATAATGATATAATGGAGTTTTTCTCTCAGCCTATGCTTACATGTGTACATACCTATGCATAGGCCGTGTGCTCTCTTGCAAAAAAATGATGCCTACAAAGAGGATGGAAATCCTATTGCCAACGAGCATGCGTTCCATGTAAGACCTTGAACTATATATAACCTGAACGTTTCCAATCACTACATACATATTATATATATTTTTAGGCCTCTTGAACGATTGCATGTTAAGGTGAAGGGTAGAGCACGTCAAAGAGATGAATATCCACCACACAACTTTCACTTTCTTAGGGCATTGGCTTGAATTTTATATTCTTTTTTTTATTTAAATACAAATGAAATCAATATATGACAAAAAGTAGAAATATGTCGTACCCGGAGGCTAAAAGTTTATATTTATTTTAAAAATTGGACACAAGCGAAGAAAATCGTTTTATTTTTATTTTTATATCCTCCACCCTAGTGATGTGAGTAGACTATATTTGTTCTTCTGTTTGCAACACCCAGAAGGAGGTATCAGAGACCCTACGAAGTATATATATATTCTTGATCAGCATCAAAAACTGAGTCGATTTAAACATGTATGTCCATGTGTCCATGCGTCTGTCTGTTTTTGGCATTCTCACGGGCGTAAAATTTGAGATATTGAGCTGAAATTTTGTATAGGTACCTTAAGTTTTTGCTTGCAGATCGCTATTTAAGATGGGCAAAATACGTCAAAGGCCACGCCTACAATAAACAAAAATCTATATATCTGCCACAAAAATTGATCTATGAACTTGAAATTTGGTACGTATATCTATAAATAACTTGATCATAGATGTTCCAAAAATGGGCTTAGTCGAATAACGGACACGCCCACAATTACAAAACATTATATTCCACGTTAAACTCGACTTTCAAGCTGATACATACACTATTGGAGGGCGTAATAACATATCTGTCACGCCCAATATTGTAGGGTGGAGGGTATTTACGATTTCGTCCAAGCCAAATTTAGTTTTCTTACTTGTTATTATTGAACCCTTAAAAGAAGGTAAAGCTGTAGAGCAATGATTTTAAACTTTGAGAGTTCAATAAAAACATTTTTATGAATGTCATAAAAATTTTGAATGAATACAATTTCTTAAAATGATTTTTGAACAGCCGAATATTAAACATTTATTTATTTTTTTATTTTTATTATTTTTTTAATAAATAATGAAATTAACATATTGCCCCTATGTGTCATGAACAAATTACTGTTTAAAATATTGCACGTAATTTTATGCCTCCTTGCAGTACAACAAAAATCATCTAAATAACGCATTTGAGGTGTTGGCAAATGCGCCGTCAAAACAGAAAAGGAGTCGATGGTCGGTTTGTGAGAAATTTGGCATCCCATACATCCCCGTAACGAACCAGTACATTGACTATAGTAAATGATATTTAGTAGCACTCCTACAGCTCAGTCAGAAAACAAGTTGGTTCGATATGAATCAACGGGTTTTTCAACTTTAACTATCGAGTTATCAATTACATCATAATGCATGTAAAAGTATATTTTTTACTTTAACAAAATGTTACAGTTACGATGAAATTTGTTCGTTCTTGGCTTTTTATAAAAAAAAATACTTCATACTTACCGAATAACCTGCAAAAGAAGTTTAAATTTAAACATTATTAGAAACAAATAATTATAACTAAGTCAGCAAAAATGTATAAAATGTATCGTCATTCATCAGCTGACTGTCTTCATGTGTAGTCAGATTTTCGAAATCAAAAATGGATTTTATGAAGTGGCGACTTATTGAAATAAGCTTGATGAGGTTTGAAGAACACTGGAAAATGTTGCAGATACCTGAAAAAGCCTTTAATTATATTCAGGGCCTACTCTTTGTTTGTTTTTAACTGATTATTAAGCAAATAAATGCACAGATGCCAAACTGAAACAAAAGCGTGTTGCCTACTATTAGGCATTAAATTTACAAGAAAATGCGCCACAGTCCTTAAAATAGATGTATTACATCCATATACATGAATGACATGCTACACACTTAAGAACGAACAAGTTTCAATGAATAAGTTTTTGAAAACAGCACCACAACTCATTAACACTTTCTTTTAATAAAATGAAAAACTATTTATATACTTATATACGTGTAATTATATGTGTTTTGTAAACAGTTATACAAAATGTTCTTAAACGCTAGCACTCACCTAATGACATAATTCACACAAACCACACTTTGCGGCTTCAACTTATCGTAAACTACAGTGGCTTGAGTGACCAGCCAACAATAACCACCATATTTACCCAAAAAACGATAACGACATGTTTCGCCTTGACCCTTCGTCAGAACTGGAAGAGAAAGTTAAAAAAAAAAATGAAGCAATTAAATGTGATTGAAGTAAAGATAAAGGCAAAGAGGGAAGTTTCTTCCATTACTTTGAGATTGTTGGAACATAAAAAGCTATTAATAGATTAGAGGATAAATTTAAAGTATACTGTGAGTGAAACTTGCACTAGGCAGAGTGTTGTTTCTGTGGCGTACATGTGTGTGGTTGTATTAGTGATTGCATGTATTTTTGTGTTCATCGTACGGAATATTTCCATGAAATTTTGGTACACGAGCTTGCCTATATAAAGTCCCATTTATTTGCATTATTCAACGTTAGCCTTAAGAAAACGCTACTTTTCATTAAAAACATTTTACTTGGAATGTTACAAATATATTATAATTGTATAAATAAATATAAAGCTGCACGCATACGTCTTATGCTAAGTTATACGTACAAGCAAAATTATCTACACCCTTACCAGCAAACGAATGCCATCAATACTGAACAAAGACGACAACGTCAACTCCGCAAGCGAGTTAAGATTATACACACAATATGTATTTATTTGCCCACATTGTCAAAATAGAAAATCTCATTGCTCCTCCTTTTTGGTTTTTTTTTTTTTTTTTTTGAAAATGTGGCAAAAAGTAATTTAAACAAATCGTCTTAAAGCTAACAACGACCACATGAAAAATAGCTCTCGAGAAGAATAACGTTACACAATGGAAGGAATGATGTCTAGAGGAAAATCGCAATCAAAAAATATTTGAATAAAAGAACTAGTATTAGTATGAGACACGCAATGTGCTTGGCATTCCATTTGCAACATCCACACATATATACATGTATTATGGATCAGTATCAATATCTGAGTTGATCTATGTCATAACGTTGGCACTTGGTCATTCATTTGGATACACTTAGATGAAATTTTTATGCAGACATTTTTAGTTTCTGGTCGCAGGTTGATATTTAATTTGGGCGAAATCGCTCAAGTTCCAAGTCAACAATGGAGAAAAGTCTTTTGACCAGCTACCAAAATTGATACACGAAGTTGACATTTCGTACACATGTTTATAATTAGTGAAACCAGGACCTGCCGTTTATATGTAGAAGTGGAGGGTATTTAAGATTTAGCCTAAACCAATTTTAGTGTTTTTTTGCTTGTTATCGCACAAATTGCACACACATACAAACGGAAGGAACATTCATTTACAGGATAGAACATTTTATTACATTTAAATGCGATAATAGATGATGAGGTTTCGCAAGCTCCACACTTCAAATGGACAGTGCGACTTGTGCTTTCATGAAATAGCTAGATAGACAGCCCGTTATTTCCAGGTTGGTTTCTTGTTCCTTAATAAAATCCCTTAAAAAGTATAAGCACATAATAGTAAATCATTGTCATCATCATCAATGTATTTTTATGGCCACAAGATAAATACAACCGTATGTTTGTATCGTATAGAGAAGCAGAACAGAAAAAATACTAAAACCAATGGCTGGCCAAATGAGAAAAATAAACAATATAACCACAAAACAAAACAAAACAATAGCAGCAACACCAGTATCAAAATATTGAGGATCAAGGATGTGTTAACAATACCAGTTTGTTTTCATTTGATTGCATTTGAAGTATCAAATACACAAAATCAAATAGACCACCAACCCAATGAGCAAATATACATTCGCATACACACACGCACACCAAGTAGTGCACTTGGTATGGCAGCATACATGCTCTGATGTTGGCTAGATCTGCGTGCATTCGAGCATTTATGACCGAAAAGGATAAAAAGGATTCAACCGAAATACTACTATGCACATATATTGTAAATGTATGTATGTGTTTATAAATATATACGAGTATGTGCACACACCAACTATACGTCTGTCTCTTTTTGAGCATCTTTAGCTGGGTTTGTTCTTGCAAGAGATAAGGAAATAAATGTTTTACTTCATCTTTTGGATTTGTGATGTGTGGCTGCTTCACCATCAGCAACGGCAACAACAATAACAGCATAAATCAGGGTTTTGTTTGTTTTGCTATTTGCTTCCCGAATATTACACACCGGTGTATCTTACAATATTTACTCCAAACTCCCAACTCCACTGGCCTGCCTTAAGCATCTTTACGTCCGTTTTCATTGCACACATGAAAACTTGTGCTTACGTGTGTTTTGGCAGTACCACAGGTAACATAAAATCAAAATATAAATTGAAGGGAAATCTCTGGAAAATCATTTACGTTTAAGTATTATTGCCAATGACCTCTCAAAAGGTTAAGGTTATAGTGCAGCAATATTATTTTTATTAAACAAAAACGTTATTGATTTCGTCTCTTCAACGTACAGCTCAGATATTGTCTCTCATCGTATAAGACGGACACCCGGACATTGCGCAAATATTTTACAATAAATGTTGCAGAAGTTGTGACAAAGTTAATATACTTTGTAGTTTCAGGTGAAGAGTATTAAAAAATTTGATCATGACTTTTTTTTTCAATGTTCGTCAACAGTCATTATATGATGGTATAATATTTCATACGGCTCATGGTTGTGAAGAAGAACACAAAACACACAAAGCGTATGAAAATTCAATTTGTGCAAATTAAGTATAATTTCCTTAACACTCGGTGGAGTGGAAAACGCTAATACTAAACTATGTGTATTCAAATTTAAATCACATCACGCGCACGTCATGCATGAAAATACAGAAAGTTTTCTTTCGCCACACATTTGCGCTGGAAGATGACAAGACTTTACATAATGTTGCATGTGAACCCAAACATCACGTATCCTGCTAAAATATATTCTGTTATAAACAATTTCGAAACAATTTCATAAAAATAAAAATGAAATTGTTTCGTCAAAATGATACCGCACACCAGCACTCGTACGTACAAACAATAATCAAAGCAGCAGCGGGATAGCTTCTCTCTGTTACCAGCATCCATATGCTTTTCAACACAGCGCACACAAAATTGTTGCGTCATTTTTATCATATGTGTGCGTACGTGGTTGTTGAGGTTTTCGCCTTTGTATTTGTGTTTGTAAAATTCACGTTCTTGACACGCATCATAACTGTCACTGAAGAGGAAAATTGCAAATTTCACCTTCTCAAAATATTAATTCACTATAAACGTGCGAGCTCAGGGATACGGGATGCTTTGGTTCTCAAATCCGAACTTTGGTTATCCATACATAAAATTTAACGATATCGAAAAACTCAAAGTGCGAGTGCATTAAATAGAATTTGAAAGTTTGCGCTTTCAAGTTGGGGGGATTGTTGGATTAAAACCTAATACGGGTACAAACTATGCTAATGTTATATGATGAAAGGAAAGAACGTTACAACTTAAATTGTTTTAGTGAAAATGAAATGCACTTGAAAGTTGGAAGAAATTAATAAACTTCCCAGCTTCAGTAAATAGTGGAATATTGCAGCTATAGCTACAAACAGTTCTCATTGACTACACAATTAATGTAGCGTCATATGTGTAGATTTTCTTAAATTATCTCAAACAGCATTCTGGGCCCAAACCTATGCAAGAGATGTCTTTATGTCTTCGTTATAATAACACAGAAAACATACTTTTGGAGCTCATGTCGCTCGCTGTCATAAAACACTCAGATTCCAAGGTAATATTATCAACTGTTATTGTACTTCCAAGTACAACTCGACTGGGGAGTTCAAATTTCAGCTGGAAAACCTTTTACGTCTCTTTTTACCTAAATCTGGAAACTGCGTCCCATAGTGAGCATAGTTTACTAAGATGAAGCCTTAACCAGCAGATCGACTACTGAAAGGATTCATTATATAAAGAGAAAAGAAATCCATTTTTTCACCACTGATATGTATCTCAAGAACAAAATTATAAGTCGTAGCATCTTCCATATTCTAAAAATAGACCACGAAACAACTTTAAACCAATATTTCATTCAATATTTCGCTGCTACGCGCACGTAAGAAATGGAAATAAAATGAAACCTTTTCTGAAAAGCATGACAGGAAAAATGATCGATTGAATTATAGCACTTTTCAGAATAAGTACTGAATTTTCTCATTGTTGGGGTCTATCTTGTACGCGCTATAACTCACACTCAATCCACCCAACTTTAAAATATATTTAAGAAATTCTAAGGAAAAAAAATCATATTTTCAGCAAATAAAAGTACAATGTAAACCTCTAAGATGAAAGCATCCTGTGATGTGTATCATTAGAGTATATAGCAAAAAGGAATTATTTCTCCTCCCCGCCCTGTTATGTGCATCGCAACGTACCTTTTATATAAGTCGTTAGTTTAAAAATGGTTCAAGTTATAATTTTTTCATTTTGGGATATTTAGGAGTTGGTTTGGGGGTTGGCCCATAATGGAAATTTATTATGCAATAATGTTTAGAGCGCTTGCAACAATTGGACTTGTACCTCTTTCATTCTAAACTATTATTGAATCGTTCAGTAAACGTTGGCCGTTAAGCAAATGTTGGGGAATCTGAATACCTTTGAATATGGATTCTTTACATATAAAAATTTCATCCTAATGCTCATCAATTGACAGCATTTTATCAATTTTTTTTGGGACAAGGGATTTGTATCACTTTCAAACTAAACGGCTCGTATAATGTAAGAATAAAAATTAATCGAAAAATAAATTCACTTAAATCAACAGCTTAAGCTGTAACAGTTAATCAGAAGACATACATTTGATAGCACATGGTTACGTATTGTACGCATTTATTCTAAAACTTAAAATTTCAAGTGAACTCTACACCGCTTTATAAATTCAACTTTAAACAGCTTCAAATTATTCTCCTAAATCGTTATTTAATATACTTGCAGTACTTCTTCTATTTTTATTTCGAGCACATATGGCGCTGTTGCCATTTTGTGCGCGTATAATTCTTTTTTTTTTTTCTTTTGCATGAAACGCTTAAAAAATATTAACCGAGTGACATATGCTACTCAATGACAATTACTTTTGTACGTTATATTGTACATATATACTCTGATGCACAATAAGGATGCAAACTATGACATGCAATACTTTTAAATTAGCTTTTTATACCCTGCACCACTTGTGGCAAAAGCTATATTAACTTTGAGCGGATTATTCAATTATACCAATCGATTCAGAATCAAAATCTGAATTATTTAATCATGTCCGTCTGTCTGTCTATGAACATTTGTGTGTACATTTTTTGAGATATTTCGTTTGAATTTGGTGCAAGGACATGTTTTAACCCAATGAAGAAAACTACTGATTATAAGGTTCTAAAAAATTGAATTCTTAATATCTTTGACAAAATGTAGTAAAGAATATTTAATTGGTTGTGTCATACATAAGATGTAGGGTATACTAAGGTTGTCCTCCTCTCTCATTTGCAACACTCAGAAGGAAGCTTCAGAGACCCTACAAAGTCTATTTATATTCTTGATCAGCAACACAATTGAGTCGATGTCGTCTGTTGTTGACATTCTCACGGGCGTAAATTTTGAAATATTGGGCTGAAATTTTGTACAGACACTTTTCGTTTTTGCACGCAGATCGCTATTTAAAATGGGCAAAATCGATCAGAAGCCACGTCCACAGTTGAAACAAATCAATTGACCTATAAATTTGAAATATGGTACACATATTTATGGTTATCCCACCCATTAATTGTGCCAAAAATGGGCATGGTCGGATAACAGACACGCCCACAATTTACAAAAAACCATATTCATCAAAAAACTGGACTTGCAGTCTAATACGTACACTATTAGAGGGCGAAATACATATATATATTTGCCGCGCCCACTGTTGTGGATGTGGAGGGTATTTAAGATCTGGCCTAAGTCAAATTTAGTCTTCTTACTTGTTAAAACTAATTTCCATATAATGATATTTCACGAAGTAGTTTATATGGCAAGCCTTTGAGTTTAATAATACAACTAAACTAATGGTAGCAAAACTAAAGTGACCGGGCTTGACCGGGCTTGAATTTTTGGTTAAATATTTTGAATTCCAATGCCAGCAGTTGTGCAAATCATAGTGAAGTTCGAAGTATATTAGCGCATCTTTAATTCAACTATGAAACCTTATATTTTATTTTTTGCTGTATACAAATCTGCAGTAATTACCATCCAACATAACTTTTTAATTAATTAAGCATAACGTATAAAACAGAAGTAAGAAACAACCCAAGATACACGATAAAGATAAAATCTACTCAATAAAAGAGACAAACCAAGTGAAAATTATATAGTCGACCATTAATGTATGGTATGGTATGTAGTGTTGGCGGTGAAATCCAAATATTTAATACCTTCCACAACTAAACTAAACATGATGCGGACTGCACGTGATTTGTCCAAATTTCTATAATTAATTATACTAAAAAAACAATGAAAGTTCTGTAACGCTTGTTTTTAACACAATTCAGAAGATGACATTCATGTAACAAGAGATGCGGTGTACGGTAGCCGTTTAAGAGCAGCGACTCAAACTTTATATACCCACAGTGGTGTAGTGTATGGAAAATGTTTGAGACGGTATTTACAAATAAATTTAAATACTTTCAGTTCATTAATTTGGCAAATGGAAGGGCGTGAGTTGGCTCATTCCAAGTGTGTGTGATGCGGATCACTATACATATTACAAAAACACGCACACAAATGCAACTAATCACACAATTTTGTTAAAAGGAAAATGTGTATATCTGCCGTACAAGCTACTTTTATTTTTGTATAATCCATCATAAAAAAAGTAAAAAAAAGTTATACTTTTTTTGAAAACGAAATTCGTTTTTAATTATTCTTTTCTTAAGCGCGCGCGATAATGACCACTGACGAAATTATTTGAAATTTTATAATAACAGTTTAGTCAGTCGTGTGTTGATTACTCTTAAAATAAACATCGTTCTTCTGAGGTAAGAATTTATCTGGTAATAATAATCCGTCTCCACTCTATTTCTCGAAATAAACTTGAGAAGTACCGTTCGCAAAACGGCTTATCCAATAGTTTAAGCAAGCCCCGCAAAGTACAATTAATCGGTTAAGATTTTATAACCCGAACATGTGTAAGGCATGAGATTTTCCTAATATTAGATTGCCCTGAAAACGAATTCTATTGAAAAGCGGGCCGGACCGTAACACATTCTTTGACGTAGGCCTTCATTACTACAGACGATCACGGTTGAATTGCTCCACAATTTCGCTTTTCTCAAAAACGCACGTACCACATACATACAAATTCATAATTTATATATTTTATACAGTCCCTGAAGTCTCCTCTGGGGTGTAACAAACGTTTTTAAACTGGTGCGTATGAAAAAATGTATTGTTTCCAATTTGATGTAAATCACTGCTTACAATCTAATAAGCGTTACATTTCATTGGCGTGTTTTCCAAGCAATTTTCCAACACATTCTCCTCTATACCAAAACGTATCATTATTATAGAAAGAAAAGCACTTTAATCAAATTCATTTAAATTCTCAAGTTTTGTCTGCATCAAATCTTAATGCTTGTCAGTCAAAGTCATACAACTTTGTTACATAAATAGACTTTTTTACGGATTTTCTTTCCTTTAATGTAATCAAAAAGCAGCAAAATCCTGTAATCCAAAGGTTGGCTTTTGGATGGAAGTATTGTAAGGATTTTTTCTTGTCTCTCATAAAGACGCACTGCGTACTTATGTGTACTTGTGTCAATATATGCGCATTCAAGTAAAGCCTTTACGAATGGGTACATTCACCTACACAGCATGATGTGCGTTTATATTTGTTACGGTAAAAATTTCGCATATAAAAGCATGAGCCCCTCATCGGGAGTATACGCTCAGCTCACACATGCATTTCAAGTCAGAGGAAAGTGTCCAAAGGGAGCGCATATATATGTTCTACTTTCTTTGGCTTATTTCTGAAATTTTGTCCTATTTTTTTCTACTACTAAATGTGCCACTAATCTAGTGAAATAGTGAAATGGTGAAATGGTGGAATGAAACAAGGAGCAGTGACGAAAACACACTCTCACTCTCACAGTTTGAAAAGTTTATCTGCAAATGAAATGTTTGCTATTGACAGTAAGGAGTGAATTTAATGCTTTAACCGTC
Source organism: Ornithomya fringillina (assembly GCA_963978525.1). Taxonomy (NCBI): domain Eukaryota; kingdom Metazoa; phylum Arthropoda; class Insecta; order Diptera; family Hippoboscidae; genus Ornithomya; species Ornithomya fringillina. The sequence goes on from OZ021691.1 coordinate 25,000,426, forward strand.
TAATGCCGTGCAATTGTCTAAATTGACAATACCAGACAGAAAAGCTTTAAACGCGCACATGCATGCACATCAGTGCGAAGACGAACAGCACATGTGTGGCTTGCTGTGCATTTAGACTCCTCATAAAGTTGATGATGGCATATGTTCATTAGAGTTGACATAGCGAATTGCTTCAAGACGTCTCTACTTACTCCCCCCCCCCCCCTCCCAATACGTTCCTGTTGTCATCGTCATCATCATCACCATCAAGTATTCAACTTTACGATCATTTTGTGAAATTCCATTTCAACACTTGATAAAGCATAAATGCCGATGTACGACTATTACAAAATTCTGCCAACTTCGCCATCACAAACATCACCAGTACCCGCTCACACACAACGTACATGTCACATAAAATGCCTCAACATGAAAACCTTTTAATAATGATTTGTTCAACGTCTGTATACAATTAACTGATTATGTGTTTAGATATGTATGTACACACACATATACATTTATTTACATAAAATAAATATTGAAAAGCGACGGCACTCATCCACCTCAACATCTTACCTTCAGTTACTTAGCATAGCACGAGTTAATTAAATTTTTAGAATACTCAATAATCTTGAAATTTGCGTTGTTAAAGTAATCCTTTGAATTCAAAAAGTGGACAGAAAACTAATAAAGTAAAAATTAATGAAATACAAAAAATCTCCGGAGAAATCTGGAAACTCCAATTAGATGAATTCGAAATAAATAAAATAAAGTAAACAAGAAGAAGGAAATCCCCTCAAAAAAAAAAAAAAACGTATAACTAATCGTTGGAGCGAACAGCGAACAGCGAACAACGGACAATAAAATGTAGCAACAAAACAAAAGAAATTATTTAATAGCTGTTGCAATTGCTTGGTAATATAACAACAGCTTGTCGAGATTCCCTGCGCTGTGAAACGAAATGGAATAAGACGTCAACAAAAAAAATAGCAAATAAAACGGAAAACAAATAACTTTTCCAACATGAAACCATTAAACTTTACTTAATAAAGTTGCAGCTGCTGCTCACGCTTTTACTTGAGATTCTCGCTTAAACTAGTCAATACCGAGGAGAAGTAGGAGTGGGAGTTGAAAAAAATTGAAAATCATCAACACTTAATTGTTGCTGCAACTAGTAATAAAACACAAAAAGGAAACAAAAAGTGTTAAAACATCAAACTTTTCCGGTAAATTGTAAACGGGGTGATGTAATAGGATGTGGAATGGGGCAAATAACTCTGGTGCTCTTTTTAGAAACATCAACTAATGATAGTCAATATAAACCCGAAAAGCATTTTTTATTTTGATGTACTCTAAAAAATAAGCAACACGAAAAATAACCGTAAAACTCGCCCCATTTGTAAATAAGGAAATACTTTTTCTCATATTTGCTGTTTTTTGTTGTACGGCAGTCAATTTTGTTTCCCTAGCACTTTTCGAGGTAGGAGCAGTTTCAATGTTTTATGACTTTAGTTTTTTCCAAACTTATTTGCCTTTCTTGTATCGTATAAACTAGTAAAGTGCAAACATTTCTATTAAAAAGATGCATAAATTTTTACGTCAAACGTTACACGATCATAGACAAATTCACAAGTTCCTCAGATTAAATTCAAGCTCTTAGTACCATAATGACACTCACACTTGACATATTGGAAAACTAATTTAATTTCAATTTATTAATTGCAACATAAGCCAACGGCCACTTTTCAATTTGTTACAATGAGACAAAAAAATTATGTACAACTACTTAAATATTAATTATATTACAATATTATATTTGATTGTGTATTATTTCCAACTAGGCTATATAAATTTTTCATTATAAAGAAGCCCCTTGACAGAAGAAGGAACTTCTTTTATCGGGTTTATATTAAAAAATCGGTCCAACAGAAAAGTTCACACAAGTTATGTGAATGCATAAAAAAATTTTGCACCAAAATAGCAAACTTGTTATAAGGCTAACAATTTTGGGGAGTTTTTCTTAACCCTAGTGATACCAAGTTTGCTGTTCTATGCGTTTCGTGGGCCCTGCCCTGAAACGGAACACTGGCATAGGTGTTTTCATCCAAGGAACCACGAAGCAACATTAGAAGTGCAAGCAAGTTCGGAGATCCTTTGTAAGAAAATATACAAAGATTGGAAGGTTGTAATGTTGCAAACATTAAAAGTGCTAACAATACTTGTCGGAGAAAACTGGACACCAGCCCGTGGGCAATAGGCTTGTGGGGTCGAATGTCAGACCAAAGGCAATGTTTGGTACCCCGCGGGGTACTGGAGCCACAGGAACAGATGGTTCCTGCCAATCCTTGAGATGGCTCCCTTCTGGGAGCATCGCGGAGCTGTGGTACAAATGCTTGGGTGTTCATAAAAACCCTCGACCAATCTACATAGCCTATTATGTGATTCTAAAATTGGTACCTCCAAATTGGGCAAAACGCAGGGACACTTAAAAATTCCTCAACAACGGTCATTTAAACCATCACGGTAGGCGTGAACGCTAAACACAAACTGTCTGTCGATGGAACACTCACGGCTATGTAGATAATAATTAAGATCTTGAGCTGAAATACTTCTAGTATCTCTGTTCGTAGGTTTCTACTTAAATTAAGCGAAACCGGCTAAATCCTATGCCCACAAACTACAAACAGAACTATTTTAGAAAGTTGATACAAAATCATGTTTTGGCCCAACGACAAACTCTACAGGAATTGAACCAAGTCGGACCATTTTATCCACATAATGCTCTATTTTCAAACCATCTTCACTTTTAATTATAATTAAACAATTTTTCACAAAAATCTGTTGAATTTTTGCAAGATCGAAATTCGTTTAGGGTTAGAAACAGCATCCGCCATTGATTGGAAATGCCTTTTCAAACTGAACGTAACAGTGGCTCTTTCATATTTTCCATTAACTTTTTTGCATGCTCTTCCAATTAAATGTATTTTCCGCACGATATATTCAAATTTTATTTATCATACAAAGCATACAAAATATGTGATATTTTGCTTACCTAAGCGTTTTTATTCGTTTTGGGTGTCATTTTCTGTTAAATTATCGATGAAATGAAAGTAATGCGGAGAAATGAGCGCAGAATAAGAAAAAGAGATTTTCAAGGATTCTTTCTTTCAAATATGTACAAATTTACACAATGCTTCTCGTTGGAACATTCCAAAATGTACAAAAAAGAACACAAGTGAAAATGTTATAGTCGGTCAAGTCCGACCACATTATATCCTATACCAGGTGGTTCCATTATTTATGCTACAAATAAGCTTAAATTGTTTTAGGCTCTAAAAATGGTTCGATTAACTATTCTTTACCAAATTTTGTCAAAAAATATTAAGAATTTTGATTTTTTTCCATATAAAGACTTCCATTATAATAGGACCTAATATAGGAAGGGATTTTAAGAATGGTCCAATACGGTTTATTTCCAATAGAGTTCCCTTCGGGGTCAATGTACCAAATTTCATCGAAATATCTCAAAAAATGCGACGAGTAGCTTGCGCACAAATTTAGATGGACAGACGGACAGACACAGACAGTTAAATTGATTCAGATTTTGTTTCTGAATCGATCGATATACTTGAAGGAGAGTGTGACATATGCCCTTTAGGAGTTGCAAGCAACCGCCCAAACTTAATATACCCTTTGCCACAAGTAGTGCAGGGTATAAAGAGCAAAAATTAAATTTTGCGTATATAACACAGTCAGTGCGGTGCAGAACAATGCAACGTTGTATTATTTGTCTGATTACACCACCAAAGGTGTCATTTTCGCATTTGCTCATTCTCTAAGGTTGAAAAAGTGTTCTTTCTAAGCTCCTCATTTGTGCACAGTGCGACAAGGTATGTTTTCTTGTTTTACTCGCGCCAACCAGAAGTTTCAGAAATTATATAAAAACGTTATGAACGAGTAAGCCGCAGATACGAGCACTTTTAGCCATATCCTCTATCAGCAATTTACTCAATTCTTGCGTGATCAGTGTGAAGACTTTGAAAGTTGGAAATATTTTATTACCTTTAAAGTCACAAATGTCCGAAGAATTAAAAGTCAATGAACACATTTAGGATAAGTGGGACAGACGTTTCCTAAACCAAATGCTAACAGAGAATATTTCGCACAATTAAAATAATGACTCAAGTAATGAAATTGTAATCGATTAACGAAATTCTTAATCTAAATGTCATACACTTTGCGCTGTTAACTATTGTAATTTAACTGCTCGAAGTAGCTCCAGTTCGTCGTATTAGTTTTTAGAGCAAATCATTACAATCATTACAAAAGTTTTCTAATTGTCATTTAAGTAAATTAAAATGTGTTTGAACAGCATTCTCGCTTTATGAGTGAAACAATTCAATTTGACTGCTGCGAAATGCAATTTAAATAACTTTTCTCCCTTATTAAATGAGACCAATATAATGTTACCGCAGAACTTTCTTCCATATAAACTTGAGAAGAGATTCCATTAATCTATTTTGTGTGGTCTTTTCCTCTTTGTTTTTGGTTATTACATTTCTTATGAGATTTTAATTATCTTCATTGGTTCATTTTCTTTACTTTGGAGTACAGTTTCCGTTCTAATTTGTATATTTTAGATTTGCATAATATTTTCAAATTATACGCTCCCTCCTGCTCACCAACCTGTACATCCGAATACAACGAATACGTGGTGTTGTTGATTATGCTGCACTTGCCGTGTGGTAAAACATTCTGATAAATAATTTTTAATGAGAATTAACGCCTTAAAGCAAAGTTTCCATGTAAAAGTGTATGTAAAGTATTTTTAACAGTCTTTACCTATGTAATGAAATGAATAAGTTTTGTGTTGTTTTCTTATTATGTACCCGTAAGTATTGTGACTGTTATGGGAATGGGCGTAAGGAATAATGAGTGAGATTACCACAATATTCTGTTGAACGAACGAATCTTTTCTAAAAATATTTTCACTTTCTTAGCTGCACTATATCTAATTAAAAACGCAATGACGTACTATTTCTTTTTAAATGATTGAATTTATGAGAAGGCTTTCCAAGTACATTTACAATTATCTGTTATATATACCCTGCGCCCCAAAAGTTTGTGACGACTAAACGGCAAATGCCACGCCCACCTTTACATATACCGATCCATTCAGAATCAAAATTTTTTAAGATCTTTCAATGTAATCTAGTACAAAGACAAGTACTGGCCCACAAAAGAACCATATTGAAAATGGATTGAATTGGACAATTTTTAGGAGCCATCCCCATATGAGATCCTATTAAAATGAAAGTCTTTACAGAAAATCACAATTCTTAAAGTTTTTTTTACCACATTTGGTTAATATTTGGCTGTTTCAAATTTAGATTCGATCGAATTGTTCCCATATAATGATATATCACGAAGGGACTTACATGGCAATACCTCGTGTTTAGTGACACAACTAAATTAGCAAATTTATGGAACTGAGTGGTGCAGGGTATTAAGTGATCGGGCTTGACCGGCTAAGACATTTTCAGTTGTTTTGAACTAAATTTGTCAGAGCTTCCGCTATTTTTTTTAACATTATTAAAGAATTTCTCTAAAGATTTTTTTCTTTTCTTGTTAAGGAAGGAAATAATAAGAAATGTTTAACAATTGTACATAAAGCACGTGTCTGGGAAACTAAATAAATCAACATATCACGCCAACTGCATTTATCATCATAAGTCATTGCATGTCTTAGCAAATGTAATGAAATATTTCACGTAAGTTTTTAAAATAGTGGAGTAAATAAAATGCAGTAGCAGTAGCGGTAGCACTAACAAACAACCATCAGAGCAGAGAATGACTTAAGATGTTTAGTTTTTTGGTTTTAAAACAAGTCACATAAGGATTAACAAAATACAAACAAGCATCGCCAGCACCCCATACTTTTCAACCTGGTTAACTGACATTTGTACAAATAAAGCTGTACGACTAAGGATGGAAAATGAATCAGCCCTTCTCGTCCTGTTAAACGTAAAATGTAGTTGCTTCCTCTCCTTGTGCTTAACAGTTTAACTTATTGCATTTTTTTTTTGCCACTTACACAACGCAAACAACAACAACAACAACAACTTTAGGGAATTTATAATAAAATACCTCGAAGATAGACTTGATTCAGAGGTTGAGCTCACCGATACATTCGTTCGTTTTTATGCAATTTAATGAAATAATATTAGCAGAGATCCCAAAGACTTTTTCTACTCTTAGTCTTCTGTGCATAGGAGACAGCTCTAAATGAATAAATAGATGGTTTTTTTAATGTACTTGTTCCCCCCCACCCCTCAGGAGTAACAACTTTACGACAGTACGAACGAAGGCTACATAAAATATTTCCCAGTATTAAATGCACTCACGTAAATATTTCATAAGTTGAGTATATTTAATAAAATAACTACCAGCATGAAATATGTACGAGTGTACGTGTAATGTGTACACACCGAATGCATACACACACATACACATATTTCGTATAAAAGGTTTGCTCTTGACTTCAGTATTAAGTAAACAAGATAGAATTTGCTATTAAAGGCTGGTTTAAAACTATATTTTCTTACGCAATATTTTAGGTATAATAGTACAAGCTTTGTTCTTGGTCCGTTGGTTGGTTGGTTGGTTGAAGAAATGGTTAATTACAATTACTCTAAGCCTCCGTTGAGAAGAATTAGAATTTAGAATTAGAAACCTCGAGCTCAGAGATTACAGTAGAGTGTACCATAGACAAACCGTTCTAACTAACAGTACAATCGCAGAAGTACTGTCCCCCATATTAGAGTGATGATAAATTTTTTGCCAAAAAGAATTGATGCCTCAATATATTAGAAGAAAGAGAGAGAAGGCAAGTGAGTTATATAATGATCAAGTCTTTTAACGTATAAAGTACAAGTGAGCTTGAATGTATTATGTATTATCAAGAAACAATAGGATGAGGTGTTGCCACCTAATTATCTGAAAGATTCCATACTTTCAGATCAAATAATTACATCAGATTATAGGGAAGAAGTAAACGGGATACATTTGGTCTAAACAATATTTATCAGGCAGGAGTCTTAAAGCATTTATTACAAGCACGATAATCATTCTGTGGAATACAATTCTACCGAAAGTTATAAGGGCCGTGCAATATGGGGAAACCTAATATTCTATATTCTATATTGTATGGTTCGTATGGGGGAGTGCTGAGATGTATATAAAAGCAAATTCCTCGAAGAATCCGAAACTCTTTACCAATGGAAGGGAGAGAACGATAAATCAAAAAAATTATATTGTAGAATAGAAAGAAATGAAGAAGAACAGCTTCGAGTACGTATTTAGGAAAAAGGCCAAAAAATACTTTATTGTGAAAACTCCTTTCACTGAAGCAAACAACACAGATGAACAACAAATTGTACCAACAACATCAACGACAAACAAACAAGCGTGCGCTGGTGTTATTATAATTTGACAATGAATGAATTCAGTTCCATTTTCTTCAACTCTCACTCTCTCTCTTTAAGCTTGTTTTGAAGTTTTCGTGTAAGTGCATGAAAATGGAAAATCGGTGTTACTTTGTTTATTTAAATGCATAACGGCGTATGCTTTGAGGGGGTGTGTGTATGCGTGGGTGTGCATTTGAATGTATTGTTCCGTATTATCATGTTGTTTATATAGGGTGAGTAGCATAAATACGCACATACGCACACAGCACAGGGAGGAAAATGGAATGAATTTAATGTAGCAGATAAATATCGTCTGTCATGCTAGCAAAATGAATGAAATAAACGACTTTAGCTAAAATGAAATGGAATGAAGATAAAAACTGTAAAATTTCACAAAATTCACACGCGCACGCAATGGATGTACTTGTGTGAGTGTGTGTGTGTGTGTGTGTGCATACACTGTACATGTACATGAACATGTGTGGCCAAAAATGTAAAGAAAAATAAAAACTACATCAGCATTAAACATTTCATCCTTTTTTGGAGCTGGCAAGGCAATGAAATGAAAAGAAATGAAATTAAATACTGTTATTATGTCAACACCAGCCAATACTAACTAACACCCACACCACAGTCGCACAGTCCCATTACCAAGCAGGCAGCCTTAAATAAATTTTGTAGGTCATAGTATTTTTATAAACAGAAACACGATTTTCGATTTCCTCTCTCATTTACAAACCTTTATATGTTACATTGCGCCAAATGTTGAAAATCTGTTCGTTAGATATATAAAAATTATCTGGGTTCCAGAAACTGAAAATGGTCTGAACAAAATTTCAACTCAATATCTCCAAATGCAAACAACAGACAGGCACACGGATTTACATGTCTAGACCAAAGCAGTTTTAGACGGTGTAGGGTCTGTGTCGCCTCCTTCTGCATGTTGCAAACGTAAGAACAAACTTAGTGGCAATATAAAAAGGATTCACTTTTGGCATCACCAATTATGAACTTTGACTTGTGATAGTAGCCAACCCTCGAAAGTGATATCTTATAATTCTGAAAACGAATGTGCACAAAAATAAACACCATTTGTTCTTTACAATAAACATAAAATATATGTGAAATCCGATTCTTTAACGCAAATTATCGGAATTTTTCTTGTAAGATACACTTGTGGTTTTTCATCAATTCCTTTTTACTTATGTAAAATGATATAGTTGGTAAACCATAAAATATTTATGTTTTTGACTTTTCATAAATCTAGCCTACAAATAGTTTACCTTGCAGTCTTGACTGTGAAAATCATATCATATTTGATCAAATTCGGCAAAAGAGGTGCGACTTTTGTATACACCGCTTGTTACGTAGAATTTATTTAATTACATACGATTTATCTATACTTTGCGGTACTTAATATTCGTCCAAAACTAATGTTAATGCATTCACTTGATTCATCTCTTTTACATTAGTTTCTTAAAAGTTTAACACATTCACGTGATTGTCGTTTGTTGTTTTTAAAACTTTTTACCAACTTGTACGTGGTGGTAAATTTCCTGAGAAAAATCTACTTATTTATCATTTTATATATATGTGTGCAGCTGCTTCAACAGCAACAAAATATTAAACGAAACGTACCGTATACGTGATACAATCGAAGGGGTATCTTGATGCCCTAACAAAATCACAACTACTTATATTTCCACAAAAAAGTTGACAATTTACTGAAACTTTTTTCTTAAAATTTGTCAAAAAAGTCATATTTCTTGAATAAGTACAAGCAAGTGAAAATGCTTTAATGCTTTTGCATATTTTCGACGTTTATCCACGAACAGCACATATGACCCGTTATAACATATTTCAAGCCAGTTAGAAGAAAGTTGTGCACATATTGAGCTATTTAAAGGGCTAGTGTTTGAATAGATTTAAAAATGTGTATTGATACTCGTTAAACGGGTGATGCTTTTAGCAGCGTAAAATTGATCAATTTTATTTAAATGTAATGAAGAAAAGGCATAATTTTTTATCCTGCACAGAGCTTTTTCCCTCGATCGATTGTAGAATTGTGATGGTTTCGAAAAGGAGCAAAGTCTTCATTTTAAAAGCCTTTTAGCTAAATTTTAAAAATACTTATAGTCCCTACAAGCTGAATATCAAAAATATGAAACCAACCTTCATTATTCTTTTCATTACCGCTTCATACTTAACTTGTATGAATATAAAGCCAAGTATATGTCTCTACGCATACCTTTGCGATGTCTATGTAATTAGATAATTTCACGTCACAACTCTTACAGTGATGAAATTCTCTCTCTCCCCACCCCTCTCTAGCTCCACACTTCACTATTTATATAACCGACTTAATTATTTACTATTGCATTAATAATATAGTGAGATTTGACTCAATGTCTTGCCACCTTTTATAAACACCAGAGACTACATACAAAGAAAATCGCTAGACGGAAAACTACAGTAATTTGTAATGTAAAACGGTGAAAATGCGAAGAAGGGGAGGGTAGAGAACATCAAATAAATATTAAGCAAAAGTTCCGCCTTAACTACTTCATTACTCTTGCTGTTTCATTATAATATAAATACACAAAAAGGAGAGTCGTTCCAACGCAATACTCCCTCCATCCAGCACCCCGCACAATACAAGCCTTTCTCAATGTTGAAGAGATGTTTAAAGCTTTGAAGTAACATCAGAATAAATATATTTATCAGCTTTTTTGCAATTCATGGGTAATTTTCGTTGGGAGGAGGGAAGATTCGTGGTGTGGGTGTAAACTGTACTAATACATTATATGCGTTAATGCATTTAACAGAAATTTCGGATAAATAAGATGTTTGTAACGCAGTATACCCGCCTCCGTTACAGCCACATTCATATATGTTGTTTGTGAGAGAGTGTTAATTTTGTTGGTACAACATATACATATATGTATGTGTACATACCTATACAACTAACGTGGGAATATTACAAACACGCTCTTTACTCCTCCTCTTAATAGAACTGACATAACAATAATAATAATAAAAGCATCACCAGCAACAACAACGGCATGTTTACACGGTTTGGTGAAAAAGTGTGCTCCTTGTGTGCTGCAGTAGAAAGTCGTAAAAGTATATTTTATGGTTTTTCGGTTTTCCGTATTTTGCTACCGCTGTCTATCATCCTGTCTGTCTAGCTTCTGGTGTGTCCCTTTACATGCCTGCCCAGTCTGCATTCCTGCCTGCTTGCCGTCAGTGGTGCATGTGCGATTTTCATAGTGAATGTTAACTAATGCCGTCAAAACTAATGGTCCAATTCAAATTGCGTTGGCTTTAGTGATAAGTAACAACAGTCTCTCTCTCTCTCTCTCCATAAGCGTGCATAACTCTGCTACAATACAAACACTGTCCATTTAATCTTCTGGAAAAGTGTATTTTAATCTACTTCAAACTGCTGAGTTTAAAATTTTAAGACCATTAATGGATCAAAATAAATACAAATAAGCCTTAATAGCTTGAACGAACTGCAAATAAGTGGAACAACTTATTTTGATTGAAACAAGAAAATACCACAAATATTCTTTTGATACTTTTGTATACCACATAGAAGGCTACAGGCACTTGGCGGCTACAATCGAGTTCAAATTTTGTACAATTCAAGTTTAATTGTTGTAGGAAGGCAGCTGAATCCCCGACTAATTGGCGGAACGTACCGTACTCGAATATATAAAGTTGTCCAAATGTCGGCAAAACACATATACATACACATTTAGCTTATTTCATTTAGATATTTAAGTAATGGAATGTTTGTCAACAAATTACTATTCAGATTATCCAAGAAACGCAATCAAAAAAGATTGGTGTAATTTGAGACCATAAGAAGAAATTTATTGTACGACTGCAAAGTTGAAGCGTCAAACTACGTAATAACCGAAAACGAAATGAAAATGAAAATGAAACCCCTAAGCTTCTTAACATTTGCAAGCACAGATAAAACTGTCAAAAATTATTTAGATCAATACAATATATACAAGTAGTTTAACTTAAAATATAGCTGTGACAAGAAATAAAAGGCGACCGTGTAATGTTTCATTGTGTAAGTTTAAATTTGGCGAACAATAGTCAACGTACTGCTATTCTATTCTATTATGTTTTCCTTTCAGATAAAGTTATTTAATTTTATTATTGACTTGCAGCAACTACATAATGGTTAAACACACCCATTTGTGCCATTTCACCTTATAAAGAGAGTCATAATGGTATTAAGGAACATGCGAATCTACGCAATTGTGTGTGTGTGTGTGTGTGTGTGCTTTATGCTGATACTAATACTGATGTGTGTGATACGTTTGTATGCTGTGTGCTGATATCATGATAATGGGGAACAAATGAAATGCAGTTAAAGCATTTGTTGAGGATGTGTTTTAACAGCATATTAAGTGACAAACAGTTTGAACCAACACGCACATGTGAGTGTAAATAACATGAATGTGTGTATATGGCTTTAAGCAAGTTAATAATGACTGTAACAACATTTTGCCAATTGTAACGTGACATTGTCAACAAACACGTTTTCCTGCTGGAGAGAACATCTGAATTATAATACATTTAAAGTTTCTTTAACTTCCCATGAATTCTTCATAATTGGTTGAACAATTTTATCGTTTCATTCTACAGTGAGAATATGTCGTATATATGTATACTTGGGTGGTATTGGTTCAAGATTTTCTATTAGGCAAAATAAGATGATTGAAAAGTTTGCAAAGAAAACTCTGTATGTCCGTATGTCCTTGTGTCAGATATTGAGCTGAAATTTTATACAGACACTTCTAGTTTCTATAAGAAGACTGATATTTAAAATGAACAAAATTAGTCAAGAGCCGCGCCCACAATCGACAAAAATCTATATATCTGCCATAAAAGTTCACCTATGAACTGGTACAATTATTTATAGTTTTTCCATCCGTCGATGTGCCAAAATTGGGCACGGTCGCATAACAGACACGCCCACTATTGTTGATGATGACTTTAGGTCTTACGCCAAATTTAGTTTTCTTACTTGTTACAATTTATTCAGTGGCGTTATCATGTAAAATGCGTTTCTATGTTAAACAAGAACACATGTGTCCGTTTCATCTAAAGTAAGGTAGAATCAGTTTTGAAAGCAATTGTAAGTATAAGTCTTTCATACGTTTGGACTTCCAAAAATTGTTAAATGAAATCAGATGAAGGTTTCCGTAAAGTATTCCCTTCAACTTGTATAATTTTCAACATTCAAATTCGAATGGAAGAAATTTAAAACTGCTCAATAGAAGAATTTGTAGAAGGGAGTGATACATACAGGAAGAAATTTCAGAAAAAGTATGAAAAGAGTTTGCCGCTTATTTGCCTGGCGAAGGTTGCATTGTTCATGGTTGTATTCTTAAGTGTGGATAGGTTCCAACTGAAACACTTTCTTTTACTTTGTAACTCAGATTGATTTGAAGCCGCAACGTGTGCAATGTTAAATTATTTAATATCGGAAAAGTTAAATAAGGCAAAACAAACATTCAAACTGTGCATTTTTCATATATCAAACTAAAGACAGAGAGGTCGTAAATTTCCCACGCCCCACAATACTCGCTTTGCAAATGAACAAATGCAATAATATTGTGATAATATTTGCATTTGTGTGTGTATCATACAATTCAAAAAAGTATTTTTCATCAGTTATGAAGAAAAACACAAACTTAATTCAAATTTATGTAAATACGAAATGAATGAAGCTGTAGGGGGAGACAATGAAACCATTTAGGGAAAGGGAGGAGAAAGCACTGTTGGAAATGAAATCATAAACGAAATACGTATGCACGTTTCCATGAATGCATTGCAAAACAATAAAAAACGATAACTTCCACTTACTCTTAATAATAAGCAGAGGAAAATATTAAAAATCAAAGCGAAAAAATTCTTTAAGAAAATCGTAAAAATATTATACATCGAGAAAAATTGCCAATGCAAGAAAGCATTATTTTTTTTTTCCTTTTTTGTGGTAAAGTTAATAAAAACAACATTTTTATGAGTGTGAAGACATTTTTATAAGTCAACTTGCTCTTCCATTCACTCATACACTACGCACTACACACGTGGTGTACTCGTATGCTTAGCAATTGGTACCGATATGCTAACAATAAGAAATTGCTTAAAAGGAAGAGAATGGAATGAAAATGGAAAATCACACAACACGCTTATATTGAATGAAACCCTGAAACGAAAATATTACGAGTTCGCCACTGCAGTGAGCGTACACAGATTTTAAGTCGCTATAAGACTTTCCTATAAATAACTGTTATACCATGAACTATCGCTTAAAGACCTCAACGCACCACCAGACTAAAATTTCACAGTTATTTTTGACCAATAATAATCTGAATTGTTACACCGACAAGGACACTTCTGTACAGCGTGAGTGCTGCCCCATCAACCAACCCCCTTAAGCACTGCATCCACCACATTCATATAATCATTGTTCTTGGTGTTGTTGTTGTTGTTAATGTGGTCAACGTTTATGTATATACATATATGTATATGGACAGGTTCTTGCGATAATCAGACACATGTTACAAATGCGAGCCAAAACGAATATATTTCTATTAAGCTTTAAATGTGTGGGTCTGCGTGTATGGATATCAATAGAAATAAAGGAAATTTTATTTCCTTTGCTTGTACTGCATTTTAAGTGCCAAACCAATTGTGGCAATTTTTCGGAGATCACAGCACATGCTGATAAACACACAGCACCAGAACAACTCTTGGATGCTTTTATGATTGTCTTTTGTTGCACGCTGCCCATTATTTTGTAACTACTTGTTTTAGCCAAGGGCCATATAGACAACATGACGTGGCTCTAAACCAAAAAGTCACATTATAGAGAGAATTCGTTACATTTGTTCCCGACATTTTCTCAGTGAATGGTCCCTCCGACGTACGAAATTGGATTATGCATTCACAAATATAAAAATTTAATAAGCATAGAGGATAAGGAGACACTAACACCGTTTAAATATTAAGCAAACATTCCACCCAGACTACAGTTTGAAATCCTATTACTGGTGCGCTAGAATGGCCTGAGGAATATCTTTCTAAATGTTCAACAAATACAAATATTTCATAGTTTAAGAAGAAGTTTCAAATTTAAATTAAATTATATTTAAGAGTCATACTTAATAAAGTTAAGAAACTTAAATTTTACCAAAGGACAGCCAAGAACATATTAAAAAACTCAAACTCGTCACTTTCTAGAACATTTTTGCTGAATCACCGACTTCTGTCTTTATTTATTAGTGTATGGTATGAAATTTATTAATTTCAAATAAAAATTCACTTCATTTGCAAGTTGGTCTTAAAGACAGCGTTTTGTTTGAAGGCACGACGGAAGCATTTGTTTATACACCCGGAAAAAGTGCAACCTTATCATTAACATTCATAATAAAGTAGCAATTAAAATTGGGTGCACACATCCATACTACAGAGCATGAAAAGTGTATTTAAAGTTATAATAATAACAATAAATACAGGGATAATGTTTGATAGCTCTGTGTGCACGTGTACGCAGAGTTTGTCTAGTTTATGGGAGCAGGTTAGGAGAGATGTACCGTACAACGCAGCAAGAACACATTGACAGCGGGATCCACTTAAATTAACGCAGTCACGCTGACCAATTCATTAAAGTTACAAAAGCTAATTACCAGCATTCAAATTAAATTACAATGATGAACAATAAAGCACAGGAGGGGGAAATAACACCAACAACAAAAAGTAAAACGTAAAAAATGAACAAACTTAACGACACTTTCAGACTATAGCGCAACATTAAATACCTTAACTAAATATTTAGTTTGTTGTGTATAAACACAGACGTGCGAGAAGAGAAAAATGCACAGCGTAAAAGTGGCATTAGTTTGGAAGGAGTAAGGAAAATGGTAGGATACTAAAAGAATACATACAAGTAGTTGGAGGATAACCTTTCCGTTGCAATGAAATTCTACTGGCATGTGATGGAACTAATTATGTGCAATAAGCAATGAGGCCAGCCATGGTATAAAACAAAGCAAAAAGAAAACAACATAGGAATACAACACTTGGACAAACGCACTGAAAACTTAACACAAACAAGTGAACACTGATTTTGTGAGAAAGTGTCATCATTGCTTTTTAGCAAAATGAAGAAAAAGTGTCAACTTTGTGTTAATGCGTACACATTAAGTAGATGATTATTATACCAACCAACCGCCTTGAGATACAGGGTATGCATGACTTTGTCGAAACGTTTGCAAATAAAAAGAAAGTAATGCGGACCCAACAAACTATATGTATCGAATACTGATTCGATCTAATGTTCGTCTGCACGAAATGCGTACGAATTTATATACAGCTTCCCAATGTGGCGGAAATTATGGTTAATCTCCGTACGCGGGTAGGTATTGAAATTGGACAAATCCCTTAAACGATACAAATACTGAAGAAGATGAAATTTTTGTACCTTTGTAGAGTAATACTCCTAAGGTATAAAAGGCAAGGTCTTGAAAATGGAGACATGTACCGTATAAATTAGGGGTTACCCACGATTTATAAAACACTCTGATTGGTGTGGTATCGACTTTTGCCCTTTAACACAAACTTACAAGAGTGCTTTACCATATACGTGCGCGCCCACATAAATTTAAAGTTATCTGTGCACATATTTACACACATCTATAAATATTTATAGAAAAAACTAAAAATTCCTCCGTCCATTAAAAGTACGTAAATTTAATTTATCCCATCAAAAAATAAATTTACAGTCCGGCTTAGACATGTGTGCCCGTGTGTCCGTTGGTGGTTAGGATCTTTCACGGTTGTAAATTTTGAGAAATTTCGTACAGGCACCAGTTTCTAGTTTATGCATGAAGATCTCTATTTAAATTGGGCAAGATCGGTCGCAATCGACGAAAATCTATTAATCTTGCACAAAAATTATAAAAATAATACATATGTATTATTCTTACCCCATCCGTCAGTGATGGATACGCTCAAAATTTACATAAATTTATTAATTTAAAAACCGTATTCAACATTAAACTCGACTGCAAGGTGATACATACACTATTAAAAGGCGTAATCAAGTACCTACCACACCCACCCACAAATATTTAAGATTTTCCTCTAAGCCAAATTTAATTTTTGTACTCGTTTTGTCGAAGCACTAATATAAAGAAATAGAACTGAAGTTATATTACTTACCATTTTTAAAGGTACGCATTAAAGTCTCTGAATCATTACCATGGTGACAATCAAAGATTGTAATTCCTTCTAGGTCCTCAGCCATATAGCCCATTAAATCAAACATTCTGAAAAGCATTTTTAAAAAATATTAATGAAGAATTTTTGTGTGAAGCCCGCACCGCCCTTTACTTACCTTTCGTCAACGTAAGTAAATTTAAAATCTAACGAATGCTTTGTTAAAAACGTAGTACTGCCTAAGGGAACTTCAATATTCGACGGGTGTGGTATGGGACGCCCTATAGCCACCAGCACACGGTCACATTTGTTATTTACCTTCAGATGACCCGTAATGTGGACAACCTTTATGAAGGTTATTTTTATTAATTAATATTGATACGAATTCAAATCATTTCTACCTTGTACGATGCACTCTTAATATTAATGCTACGACCACGACTTGTTAGCGTGCACTTTAAACGCACAAATGCATCACAATGATGCGTTGTGAAAGCTTTTTGAATGCCTTTATCATTCGCGTTGCTGCGCTTGGTATTGAGAGCTTCCTTTAGTTCGGAATGGTCGCACTGATGAGCAAATTCCCAGATTGGTTGACCCAGTATATCGATCTTCATAAACGCATTGACATTAAATTAAAATACTTAAAAAGGAATGCTTTATATTACCTTTGAAATGCCCAAATAATCGCTTATATTATCGGTGGTATAAATAATGTCACCTTCCTGAGAGAGTACCAACAGAAAACCATCCAATGTCTCTTTCAATAAACAGAAATCCGAATCATGTATCCCTGAACTGTTTGAGGAATCCTTTAATGAGGACAATTCTAGGTAATTAACCAATTCATCTGTGCTAGTGATTGATGCTTTCTTATGTTCAGATTGAGAAACAATTCCATCGTTACATAAAGCTTGCATTTGTGGAACTGAAACGACGTAATATTGTTCAATTATATAATATTTAAGAATTGCATTCAATGGATTATTTACACATTGTTAAGACGTCTCTGATTTTCAGGTAGGCAATAGCGATGCGCATTACGGAAGCTTTGTCCAATTGATTAATGTTCTCCATCGTGAGGGGTAGCTCTTGTGCCATTTCATTGAAAATTTCACTTTCTCGAGATCTGCGACTTCGAGCAGCATCGCGAGACCGTTCTTTACGTTTTTCATTATTCCTGAAAAAAAAAACAATCATTACGACATACTTAATATGATTTAAGCCGGTCACGACTTGCGTGCGTCATCAGTTCATTTACAGCAACCAAATCACGTACACGTACATTTTACAATATAGAGAATATATATAAATTTGTATATAAAAGACACACACACAGCAAAAACTAAATTAAGTGTAAGACGAATTTTCTTAACTCCCTCTATTCGGCACCTTAGACAATGTTATGAACCTACTAAACAATTCATTAAACAGTAGGGCATGGCAGTATCTAATTATAAGTTGGAAGAAGGAAAATAAGCGGAACTACTTCCTTCCACATATCATGACCACTTTGCACGGAGGTACCCATATCCCTTTTAGGAGATGAACTTAAACAAAATAAATTTTCCATTGGACAACCCACATTTTTGCACTTTCCACATTAAACGGACCAAAATGCCGCTCAAAGCCGGGAACGAATCAGCTAGTAATCTATAATAACAATAATCAAAACGTTCATTATTAATTATTATTTCAGTTTATGCAAAGTGACGATCGAAAATATCATTTATATATATATATCAAGAGGCGATTACTGTATATTTTGCACATATACAATATAAATTATTATCAGCAGCAGTCATTACATTCTCGAATGATTATCAAGAAACAATTGCTGTATATATTGACTATATATATATATAACACTATTAGCAGTCCTTACAGCATTTATTGATTTTGATTTATTATTATTTTTTCATTTTAATATCAATTAAAAAGGAAATGACGGATCACGCCACGTTTCCTTGAGCTTGTCAAAACGTTTGTATAACACCTAGAAGGGAGCATCAGCAGGGTTCTTGATTGAGAAGAGATTTTGAACGGATTTAGTAATGTCTGTCTGTCCGCGTATGATAATTGAGATGTCGTCTCCAAAATTTGCCTTTTCTCCTAGGTTCGTCAAAACACAGCTAAACAAATATTGAAAAATGTTCATATTTTAAAGGTTTTAAGCCGGCTTTTAAACGGATTTTCATCCATCTAAATGCATGTGCATGAGTATGCCGTCCACATAAACATCAGCAGTTAATTGTTTAATCATAGATGAAAAGATACACCATTAAACGTTATTGGTTTATTATAATTGCTTTTTTTACTATAAGTAGGATTAAGTAAATTTGTATTACAACGAGAATTATTTATCATCGATAAACAGGCAACCGCAATCGTAAATTTTAAGCATATTTAAACAAATACTTGACTGTCACCACTTGATAAGCTTCATAACGAATCACTTAATTACTCATTTCACTTTTACGTTGATTGAATTCTTAATCAGTCGAAAAGTCAACAATTTACTTTAATTCATTTACATAGTTACCACCCACTCTTCCCTGCAACCAAAGGTTCGTATCAGATCTTATGTACTTGATCTATATTCAATATCCTCCATTTACCCTAAACATTATTTGCGACTTTGATGCATAAATTCTTTTATGTTTGATTGAATACTCACGTCATACCAACAACTGGTTAAACAACTACGAATTATTTATTTCAACTTTTTTTACAGTTTGTAGAATTTCTTGATTTGTTTTTTACACAATTAAAATACAAGCGTACCTACAAACTACATTATAATTTCCAGCTTCTTAATACATGTTCAAAGTAAATGCGCGGGAATTGTCATTATATCATTAGCACCGGCGGTATGTTAAACAAATTTATGGATGTAAATTAAAAGGTTGGGGGTTAATATCACTTTGCCATAAACATTTGCAATATCTGGGATTACATGCACATATATTCTGAATCGGCTGCTTTTGGATAAATGTGTGAAAGTTCTCAGATCAGAAGAAAGTTGACAAAAGTCATAATAATCTTTTTCCGGTGGTTGGTATTAGGTTAGGGCAAAATGGGTCAAACCGCACAATCATACTACATCAAAAACTGGAAGAGATCCAATTTTTTAAGGTTTTTCTTGTACTATTATTATTACACACATACATAAAGTATAAATGAGCGAAAGCTGAATTTTTACACATGCAGTCGTAAAAGAGCTTTGGGGCATCAGTGGTGCATATTCAATTTGCCTGAATTAAAAGGCTGCCCATGATTTGTGAAATGTATGTGATAGAGAGAGAATACAAATTGAACGGTTGCATAAATAAGGGTCACCTCTAACGTTAAGCAAGGTAGTGTATATACAGGATAAAAAAAAAGATGAACACTCTCGAGTATCGTGATGGAATAGAATGGACGGACTTTTTCAAAAAAAAACTTCATGTACAAGAGTGGTTGGATTAAAAGAGAGGAACTTGACGGTGACCTTGATCTCAAGCTCCCCTCTGTTAACCCGACAACTTTGGTATTTGAAAATTTTCGAAAAATTTCATCCTACGACGCTGCTGTATGTACGATCTTAAACTAAACGCGCTCCAACCTTATATACTTCAATTTAATCTTCTGATAAATCCAAACTGTACAAACACAACGAGATGTTGAAAGATATGTTTCGCATGTTGGTACAAGTTTGTATATACGAAAAAAAAAAACGAAATTTTTATTGAAATGAAAAAATATGTTGTTGTTTTTTTTTTTGTCCACACAACGTGACCTACTTTAAGGCCACAACAATAACAATGAGGCATGAGTATAATGATAGTAGAGATAAATAAGCAAAAATAAAATTTTTCGATTATTATTGTCACGAGGGAACGCATGTACGCTACGCTACATATGCCTTAAGTATAAACATATACAACCGTTACATCGATAAGAAATAAAAATACATAAAAAAATTTGGCCGAATTTTAAATTCTATTAGAATCTGTTTTATTAATGTAAGGCTGCGCAAACTATGCAGTAAAATAATTTAAAACAAGTAAGAAAACTAAATTTGGCTTAGGCCAAATCTTAAATACCCTTCACATTTATAACGGTGGGCGTGGCAGACATATATACATATTGCTCCCTCTAATAGTATATGCATTACGTATCAGCTTGCAAGTCTAGTTTTATGGTGAATATGGTTTTTGTAAATTGTTGACGTGTATGTTATCGGACCATGTCCACTTTTGGCACATCAGTGGATGGGACTACTATGTATACGAATACCAAAATTTGTAATTCTAAGTCAATTTTTGTGGCAGATATATAGATTTTTGTTAATTGTGGGCATGGCCCTTGACCGATTTTGCCCATTCTAAATAGCGATCTGCGTGCAAAAACTAAAAGTGTCTGTACAAAATTTCGGCTCAATATCTCAAAATTTACGCCATTGAGACAACAACAGACAGACAGACGGACACACGGACATACATGTGTGAATCGACTCAGTTTTAGATGCCAATCAAAGGATCTCTGACACCTCCTTCTGGGTGTTGCAAACGGAGGAACAAACTTAGTACACCCTTATCACTAAGGTGGAGCGTATAAAAAATATACAATAGAAAGATATTGACTTTTGTACATTTTCATTTATTCCTCGCTGTTTCGTTCCCTCACTATCGCGGCTCTAGTTAATTAGAATATAGGTGTGGTAAAGAACGCCTCTGAGTTATATTTCTTGTGGATTGGCCAAGTTATATGAGAGCAGTTGTAGAGGTTGTCTTCCATATATATATACGCCACGCCCAATTGTCATATACATTTTTCAATACAATGATAAACAATAAATTTAATTCCGCGATATAAATCGGAATCGTAAAGTACTTTTTACTTAAAGACTTTCATGAAGAACTGTATGGACGGACGCTATTTCAATTGCTTTATAATGGACGTGCAGCCCACGCTTAGCCCCTACCTACAAGCGTCAACATTTCTGGAACCAATGTTTGACAAGATGTGGTGTTATGCGGTTTAGCCAGTAAGTCTCGTCAATACATCTATTGTTAAATATATATATATATGTGCATATGTGTATATTTCAATTAAATTATTAGAAATCATGGTCATCGAAAAGGTAAAGCTTTGTACTCTACGTGCTTTATTCGAACGAAATCGACCGGTTTGGCTTTACTTCTCATATCACGCAATTTAAGTTTAAGACGACTGCTGCTTAACAAACTAAATAATAAAACCTCAAACAGGCATGCATGCTTAATGGTTATTATTGTAAGCTATCAACATCTGTGTAATGGAAATTTGATATAAGGAGGCGAATGAGTGCGTGTGTGTGATAAAAATGCAAACTATATATGTATATAGCGAATGATATACATATACTCGTACGTTATATATGTAGTTTGCATATATGTATATACCTCGCAAATGAGAGTTCGTATTTGTTACTTTTATTATGAATTACAATTTTATTAATTCATTGTTGCGCTATGCAGGGGTCTAGGTTATATACCTTAACAGGAAGATTGTATCTACAGCTAAAAGGAAATGTACAATTCCATTATACGTCGATTTCATAACAATATTCTATCGGTCCGTGGCGGTCTAATAGTTACAAAATTAACAAGTAAAACGGGGCTTTATTAGAAGTGCGCCAAATCTAGGATGCCCATCATCATGAACCTCTTCCTAAATTGTTAGGAAATAATATCTCAATTTCTTAATGAAAAATTTTATGTGGTGCAGTTGTAGAGGGTTGTGAAGGATTTGGATTTGTGAACATTTTCTCGATGTTTTGTCAAGTTTTTATACCCTCCACCTTACTGATGAGGGTATACTAAGTTTGTTCTTCCGTTTGCAAGGAGGCGTCAGAGACCCCTAAATATATTCTTGATCAGCATCAAAAACCGAGCCGATTTAGACATGTATGTCCGTGTGGCCGTGTGGCATATTGAGCTGAAATTTTGTACAGAGACTTTTAGTTTTTGCACGCAGATCGCAAATGGGCAAAATCGGTATATATATTTGCCATGCCCACCGTTGTGGAGCCAAATTTAGTTTTCTTACTTGTTTTTTATTAAATTTATTTTTATAGTAATATGGTGTTGTGGACCAGACAGTGAGACGGTTTTGTCCATTTTTAACATGATACTTTTAACATTAATGAAGATAACAACAAATAACAAACAAACAACAAATTTCAGCATATCTCAATTTTTACGACTGCGAGAATACCATCAAAAAAGTATATTATTCACATGGACACACGGACGGACAGATTGGCTAAATCAACTTTTCTTTTGATGCTGATTAAAATTATATTTTGGGGGTGTGCTTTGTCCGCTTCTGGTACTTACAAACGTCCGAACAAAAACCCTCACATCATTATGATGATGGGTACAAAAATTTAGAGCATTTTCCCATAGTAGAAACTAGGTGACAAAGCCTTTTTTTCATTTTTTTTCAATTCATTCAATTTTAAGTGCTTTTAGAATAACACTTAACATTAATTGAACACTTTTACATAAACAATAGGAGAGAGATGACTTAACAGCCTTACCACTCGACGCCTTAATGTATTAAAGAAACTTAATTTACCAAAACATTGAAAATAAATTAAACCTTTAGGAGGCCAACGCCAAATCTGTGACACGCTTCAGATTTATATGATATTTGTCTTGTTTCAGCTATGATTAGATCCAAAGCAAAATATTTTTTGGTGGAGTCTACCCACCCTTCCATGTTCTAAGAATTTACCAAGCAATCAAAATCCAAAAAGTTGCCAATGCGCATATGCGCACCAGTACATTTCATTACGAAAGTTGTGAGCAAAACAAAGAATCTAAAATAATGTTTAGGTTAGTACAACATGGTTACAAAATAACTTCAAATATCATGTTAACGAAAATTCTAACAACTGAACAAATAACCAAATCGGTATACAGTTTCTGTTTTAAGGCATTGATGCTTTGTGCGATATTGTATTTGGTATTTTTACAATTCCTCGAAATGCTCTTTTGAATAAGTTCCCAATGAACCATATCTTGTGTCTGTCTGTCTAATCATTTTATTCAACATATGTGCGCACGTTGTGTGTCGAGGTTTGTACAAATATATAGTTTGCCTGCCCCTCTGCTATGGTTAAAAGAACTGCTGCAAAGCTGGACGGACGACCTATGGTACTTTAGAAGTCCATTCTGACTGAATATACAAAAACAATGATCGATCGTTTTAGCAAAAGACGGATTCCAAGATACAAATTCCTATTTCCTAAATTCAACTGGATTGCGTGAGATGAAATTGAGTATTTCTGGATTTTAAGTATTAAAATTTTAATGAAGTATCTTTTGTACAAGTACAGTAAATTTACTTGAATCGCACGAAGCATCGCACTAAGTTAGCGGTTCATAAACATTTGGCTTAGACCTCAAACGATCCAGATCACGCCCACGTGTTTACAATTTAAGATTTGGCCTTAACCAAATTTAGCTTTCTTACCCACCTGCGCTTTTCTTTAGGTTTTCCGCTGCCTTTAGAACGGGAACTTTTATTATTGGAATTGATCGAATCAGTCGTTAGAGAGCTGTGAAGCACTGAAGCTGTTTCTGCCATGGTGTCGCCTTTGGATGTATTGCCTTTAGCTATTGTGGTTACCATTGCAACAGTAATGTGACAGATTTTAATAATACGTAGTATTCAATATTTTTTACGTACAACAATTCAAATTCGAGGATTTTAAGAAATTTTAAATATTATCCGACAACTTAACAAAATTTTTGATTGCAGTTGTTGTTGGATTATTATTTAATTTTTTATTTATTTTTTTGTAACAAATTATTTATGCACTTAGAAATGTGTATGCTTCTGTCTTTTCACACATACATAAACTTACACAATATTAGGAATCTCTCATCTAATTGCTTTAATTAATGTTGTTCTTCAACATTGTATTTAATTTTTTTCACATTCTACTCAAATATTTACTTTGCTAAGCATTTTAAACTTGGATGAAATTGTTTGTTAACATTACAACGAGATCGTATAAAAACACTCCGATATAAATACATACACGTATGTAAATTGTATTATAGTATAATATTACTACCTACGTATACATTTGATTAGAAAGCACAAATTCCACACTCACAACACTGGTGGCTGATGGTAATTGAACTTTCTTTTTTGTTTCCAATTGTATAATATCAAATATTTTAATATATATGTGTATATATATATTTTAATTCTTTGCCGTTTTTTATATTTTTGTTTACAACATAACGCAAAATTTCATATTCTGTTGTTTTATAACAATATTTGGACCATCAACCCTTGTTTTTTTATAACACTCTCCACATGATACATTTCGAGTAGTTGGTAATATTTGATATAGTTCAACATTTCATCACTTTTTATTAATGCACTTTTATTTTACAGAATTTTTCTGGATTATCATTAAGTAAAAAAAAAACCGAGATGTACCCGCACGATTTATTATTAGAGATGTGTATAATATGTAAAAACTAGTTTATGTGAATTAATCAAACAAATAAGTCTGTATTCATAAGTATAACAACTAAAACTAAAAATTATTTCCATATTTTCATATTTTCAATATTGAAAAATATTCTTTATTCGGCAAACTCGATTTAATAACGATTAGTTCAAAAATGAAGATCCTTTTTAAAGGATCTGTGGTATCCTTAGTCAATATTTTAATTAGGATTAATTGTTCATCTATTCATTATTAATTTGTAGAATAGTTCAATTTTACAACCGAACCAAACAACTGAAGGCATCATTTAAATATTTCTGTGAACTATAAATGGTGTAACGTGTTGGTCCAAAGTCGAAAATATCAAAGCTGTCTATTAAATTCGCATGGAATTATTATAAGTGGAACCTCTCTTCCAATTGACTTGTAACTAAAAATAATAGAATACAGCTATAGCTATTCAATTTAAACTCGTGTGAGATATGTAAGAGTCGGACTTGACCGACTTATGCTTGTTAAAATTATGATTATCATAAATTTATCTTCCATAACACAACATCCATTTAAATCAAAAACTAAAATGATGCTGAATTAAATCTGTACACTAACAGATATTGTATATGTCGAATAATTTTTCCATAAACAACTCAATAGTTAAATTAAAAAAAAAAAAAAAAACAAAATGGGATTATAATTAAAAATCAAACTACTAAGGTTTATTACTTTACACGTTTTTCAAGTAACTTTCAATATAAATAAGGAGGCGCACTTCAATTATATGAGTCCGTTCTAAATGTCACTTGATTTCTTTTCAATAACTTGAGAAGGGATTTCTGCGGTTATGGCTTTGTACTCTTTGTCATCTTCTTGGACGACATTTTCTTGGGTGACGTCTTCTTGGATGACATTTTTTTGAGTGACATCTTCTTGGATGACATTTTCTTGGGTTACATCTTTTTGGATGACATTTTCTTGGGTGACGTCTTCTTGGATGATATTTTCTTGGGTGACGTCTTCTTGGATGACATTTTTTTGAGTGACATCTTCTTGGATGACATTTTCTTGGGTTACATCTTCTTGGGTTACATCTTCTTGGATGACATTTTCTTGGATGACATTTTCTTTTATATCATCCATAGCTGGTATATCTAATGAAGTTTCATCGTCGTCATCGCCACCACCCGTTTTATTGTACACTGTGGGATACATGCTGAAACATTCTTGCATTTTACGAAATGAATCATAACAATCAGAACCCTTAGGATCCGCTTCACTATAATGAAAGCAAGAGAAAGCATCACGAAATTGTACACCACATGGTCCGGTAGCCATGCCACCTAAACAAGGACAACTCCAATTAATTTCGCCTTCCTTGGTAATTAAACCCTGAGTGGGCGGAGGAGGCGGCAATTCCACAGTGGAAGGATTGGCATGGTCTTCTTTGGTCACAAAGATGACCTTATCTTTGCCATAATTTCGACAATAACTATATGAAGTCATATTTTAAACTTTTGTTAAAAATCTAGTAATTTTTGTGAGGCTTCTAAAACGTTAAAGTGGCACGGAATATCTTGATAGTGACCGATTAGAGTAATAGCAGCACAAGTTTGTTTGTAAAAATCTGCGGGTATTTTTATAATACCGCGTATTTGCGTTTCACTAAATTTCAACAGCTCCAAATGATTTTGGGCACCGACCTCTCCAAAGAATTCCAACAACGAATCCTTTATACAACCCAGAAAATAGTCGGCTGTTATAACTGCTGATTCTTCGTCTCTTAATTTTCTGTGAATTACATTACATTGAGACATTTTGCAGATGATGAAAACACGTTTTTATCAAATTACTTACAACTTAACATCCAAGTAGTAATAATTGTTCATACTCTAGTTACTCATACGAATGCTTTATAATGTATTACTTCACATTAAAGAAGAAGAAAGTAGAAAATGTTAGCAATTTTCGAAACTCGGTGTACAAAACAATTTTAATTTTTACGCTTTTATGTTCTATTTCGCTTTGATTTGCTTTGTGGGTACGAGAATTATCAACACTTATAACACAGATGAAACACATGTTCTACTTATCTACTTATCGTACAAGCAGTGTGAAGTAAAAAGATAAGAGTAAGATAAAAGTAAGAGTACTTATTTTTTTAGACCTAATACGTTAATTTAAAAAGAATGGGAAGATGTAAGAAAGTTTACATTGAAATTGTACGAAAACTTTATAAGGCAAGCTACATAAATAATGAAAACAATATTTACCCGAGGCGAAATCCTGAATACTCACCATTGATACATCGCAGCTTACTGAGGAGTATATATTTTAATATGTCTTCTGTACCTTATAAGAAATACGATTATGGAGATATAATATTAAGTTTGTGCGGATGTTTGAAACTCGTAAACGGCGAAAGCCACGCCCACTTTAAGTTATACCAATTTAACAATGTCCGACTTTCGGTCCTTGTAAATTTGTGCGCAAGTATAATTATTGAATTTTTTGGACAAGGATATGTATTAGACCAAAGAGAAACTCTATAGAAAATATATAGAATAGATAGATCGGAGGGGTTCTCCCCATATAAGGTCCTGTTATAATGGAGGTCTGTATACGGCAAAAAGCCACTATTAATATTTTTTCATAATATTTGCTGGAGCACAGTCAATTAGCTGTGCCCTTTTTGGACCCGAGCGGACCATGTTTACAGCCTCACCTCGTATGAAGTTTCATTATAAAAAAAATCGGTCTATAACGAAAATACACAATCTTTATATCTGTATATCTCTTTGCCAATATTTGGTGAAGAATAGTTAGGAGTAAGTATAAACAATAAATAATAATTCATCAAGGGTATTTGATGGGCCGGCTTGACCGACTTTAATATTTTCACTTGTTTTAAATAAAATTTATAAGGATTTCGACTAAAGCATCGCTGCTACAAACAAAAATAATTTAAATAAACAAAAAATTTCATTTAGATTTATTGTATACGTGAATTTAAAAATTGAGACACTGGAAAGGGTCAATTTGTAGGTCCAAAAATATAAGAGCATGACATTCCGTCAACAACAACATCAAAACATGTTTCAGAAAAGTTTAGTTTTTTTACCACGAGATGGAGCACAAACAAAACCTCAGAACTAGCGCCACCTGGTGCATAAAGTAGGTGGCCATAAAGGAATTGTAAATAATAAAAAGTAAATACGCGCGAGCATTTAAAAAGATACAGATTATTATTTACAAAAGATACAAATATACTGACAGGGCACCTTGTATAAACGTTTCAAGTTAAACTCTCTAAAACTAAAAACGAGGCTTACACATTATGACTGTGCGAAATAAATTTCTCGAAGAATCTCTCACCACAGCTACTACAGCAGAATGTGAGGAGGAAGAAGAATGTGGTCCCATTTTAATCAGTAAATTAGAAGCCAATGGTATTTCCAACAATGACATTCAGCGTTTAAAGGATGCTGGTTATCACACAGTGGAATCGGTAGCGTTTGCCACTAAAAAAGATCTATTAAATATCAAGGGTTTCTCCGACACCAAGGTGGACAAACTCTTGTCTCATGCATCCAGTTTGGTATCAATGGGATTTATAACGGCATTAAATCTTTATCAAAAACGCTCCGATGTCGTTATGCTGACTACAGGTTCAAAGGAACTGGACAAATTATTGGGTGGTGGTATAGAGACTGGATCAATTACAGAGCTATTTGGTGAATTCCGAACAGGCAAAACTCAGCTCTGTCATACGTTAGCCGTAACTTGTCAACTGCCTATAAGTCAGAGTGGCGGTGAAGGCAAATGCCTATATATAGATACAGAGGGAACATTCCGACCTGAACGTTTGGTGGCGACTGCTGATCGATATAAAATGGTCAAGGACGAGGTACTAGAAAATGTCATTTGCGCACGCGCCTTTAATTCAGATCATCAAACGCAATTATTATATCAAGGAGCAGCCATGTTGGCTGAAAACAGGTAATGTACACTCATTATCTCTAAGATGCTTTATTCAGTTTTGGAAAACTTTTCATTTATATATAGATATGCTCTAATCGTTGTGGACAGTGCTACAGCCCTCTATCGTACTGATTATGTTGGACGTAGTGAACTGGCAGCTCGGCAAGCGCACTTGGGTCGTTTTATGCGCCTTTTACTTAGGCTAGCTGATGAATTCGGTGTTGCTGTGGTTATTACCAACCAAGTGGTTGCTCAAGTCGATGGTGGTGCTATGTTTCAACCGGACGCCAAGAAACCCATAGGTGGCAACATTATAGCGCACGCGTCAACAACGCGTCTCTCATTGCGCAAGGGTCGAGGTGAAACTCGTATTTGCAAAATATACGATTCTCCTTGCCTACCCGAGTCAGAGGCAATGTTTACTATTCAGCCGGATGGCATTGGGGATACTAAAGAATAACATTTTATTCGAGGTAGAATATAAATGGAAAATATAGATTTGTCACAGCAGCGATTAATGGCTGACAAGGACCAGGCAGAAAAAAGTAATCAACAGTAATCGTATATTCCAAGGATACACATGTATTTCTATGTCCATTACATACTATAAATACATACGAAATTTGAATATCGACAAATTTTCCTTTACGTCTGTTGCCTTCCTACATAGATAATGAGGAAAATAAATGCCGTGTACAGTTAGTTAAGCTGATTAAAAATTTTTCAATATCCTCATCATTGCTTACACAGAGTTAAGAATAATTTCAATAAACGTTTGGAAAATCAATTTAGAATTAGCTTCAATCGCTTGCAAACACAAATATGCGCGTCCGTAACAATTGTACTAATTTTTTGTGGCAAATATGCGCTGAGATGAGTTAAATCTAAGTAGAAGCTAAGTATGTGATTTTACAGTTAATTAGGCCTCGGCCGGTAAATCTTTATTTGCATTTATGTCTTCATCAGTTAAGTTGACTGCGTGTTCTTCATTGCTCTCATGGTCAGCAATCTCTTCGGCAGAGGTGGGTGTTGAAACAGTCTGTTTATTACCTTCCTCGGTTATCTTTGCAGCATCGTTTTTAATTGTCGCCTTCAACGTCTTTTCCGCATTAGAAGTCAACGTCCTATAGACCTTCTCACTCAGTGTAATACGATTCTGTTCGTTAATATGTTTAGTGTTGTCTTTGTAAGCTTCGACCTGGATACAGAATTCTTCCCAGAAATGTTGTTTGGAATTGGGGCCGAAGATCTTTTTAAAATTGTTGTATATTATTATAGCTTCGTTGCGTATAATTTCGGCTTTAGATTTGAATTCAGCTTCTTTTTCAGGCGTTAAATTCCACAACTTGAGATTGCCGACATAGCGCCGGAGACGTCGAATACTGTCCACACAGTCGGGATTTCGTAACAGCATCAATTGGTTCAATTGGAATTCTTTGTACTGCTGTAATATTTCTATGCAACGATCAACATTGGCCCGTTTAAGACCCAAACATTCTCTCAACTCCTGGGAGAGTTGTATTAAGTCACGCTCCATGAAAAGGTTATCTTCCTGTTCAAGCATTTGCGCGGTAAAACGATTCGCTTCCTCTGGATGTATTTTAGAACGTGGTGGATTTATAACAATACGTTCCTTTACTGCTTCCAGCTTGATTGAACCCATTTCCAACTTTTCTTTCAACTCTTCAGCATCTATTTGGGCCTGCTCTTCCCACTCGCGCTTTTCGGCTGGTGTTTCAAACGACTCTGGTTTGTTAAAATCTAATTTAATACCCACACATTTTGTTGGTGGCACGTAAGCCAACAAGAGATTATTATATATTTCGGATTTGGTTGCTGATTTTACCGTAGGCGTTATGGTAGCTACAGGTTTAATACTGCTATTCGCGTCTTTTTTACTGCCCTTAGATTTGGTTTCAGACCCCGATATACCTCAAAAGAAAGCGAATAATTTTAAATGAAATTCCTAACGTATCAAATTTCGACTTACCTTCAGGGGGTACTTTCTTCTTATTTGGTTGGCCTTGCGGTGTATTTGCAGCTTCGCTTTCGTCGTCTATGTAACGCTTGAGTTTAATTTTGCGTCCACTTCGGCTGACCACTTCTCTGTCGGCGACTGGTGTTACTGTCTCTGCCGTCACTTCGTCTTTTTTCTTCTTAACCTCTTTCACCTTGACGTCATTTTCCGTAATATCTTTTTTGACATCCTTATCATTTTCTGCGTCCTTAAGTGCTGAATTTATGTTTTGTGGAGCGTTCGAGTCTTCTTTATCCTTGATCGGTATATTCACTGGAGACCCATCCCGAACTGTGGAATCTGCCACTGTTTGACTGTCCTCTAGAGTAGTATCTTGAACATCTTCCAATTGTGAATTATTAGCAGTGGTAGATGCTCCGGGTAAATCAATAGGAGCAGAGTCCTCACCATTTAGTGCCGCCTCAATTTGATCCATGGCCTCGCGAAAATTCGTTCGTTTCATATTTTTTTCTGTGGCAAACTTCTCTTTGTTTTCTGTGTACCGAAACAAGTCTTCCAATTTAATATTGGCAGTCTCACCGGTGCCATAGAAATACACATTATATTTTTTGTTGTTGTACTTAGTTATTTTCGCTGGCCATGCTGGATAACCCTTGACTTTGGCGAACACCAAGTCACCAATATTAAACTGTTTCTTTTCTTTTCCCATCTTTAAAATAAAATCTCTTAAATATAGCACTTTTTCCTCTAATCGAGGCTTCTTATTAATTTACGATTGATAACTGGAAATGTTAATAAGCAAATGAATGCGCTTGATATGTGTGATTGCAATGTTGCCATATGCGTGAATTTAACTGAATGCAAATTTATACTTCTGCTCTCATAGTTTAAGTTCAATTTCGGATTAAAATATTGAACCAGAATAGCAATGTCAGTCTCCAGTTTATTTTATAATATTAATCAGACTGGAAGGGACTTCATTTTGACTTAAACATAAATTTTTTGCGATTTTGCGACGTAAACATGAATCTGGCGAAGTTTAAAAATTTCAATTACTCCCAATGTTAGATAAGATGCCATTTTAGATGAACTGTTAGCTCAACTTGGATTGAATTATTGGCAATGGACAGTGATATATAATATTATATATTATAACAGTTTATCTACAATATTTCTAACAGCTGTACGCTGGTGAGAAAGTTGTACCACAAACCTGTAATGCCTGAACAGATATGTATGCTTAGGCCTTGCTGCACCGTCCTAAATAGTTGAAACACCTTGCATTCCAGCACTGCTATACAAGAGTAATAACTAGAAATAAATAAAAAATGTAGCAACGCACACTAGTACTAATCTAAGCGTGTGTGGTTGGTTCATTAACTTCCCATATGTATGTAGTTTGAAATAGTTTCATATGTGATATATAAAGTGCTTATTTTAATTTATAAAAATAGTTTAATGTAATTATTATTATATAAATTATTAATTAAAAAAAAATGAAATTTTAATAAACTCACTTTTTGAAAATTGAATTCATTTCACAATTAGTTAAATTCCTGTCTGCAAACATATTCATTAAAATCAAGATTGGCTATAAGAATGGTTCTCTATTTTATTACTCGAGGCGGCTTTCTACTAAAAGCGACAAAAGCTACATATTTTCGGCAACTACATAAAAAATGCAAACAACCACATGCTCAGGAAAAGTGGCCAATATTTAGAAGTCTTCGTTTTAAAATTTCCACCACATTTTCTAAGATAAATTCTAGAAAAGATGCCAGGAAACCAGCAAAACTAAACTTTGAGAATAGAGCTCATGTTCAACAAACGTCTGTGGGGCAACGTTCAGTTCACATTTACAAAGGGAACGATGACAGAAAGGGGTCCCGAAATACTCTAACGAGATGGACAGCACTTTTGTTAAAATGGTCACCAATAAGTTTTTGTTTGTTTGCAGCAGTGGAATGGCAGTTAAACAAACGGAACTGTGTTAAGAGACAAACATTGCATACTGCCTCACAATTTGAATCGATGATTTATTGTTCCTTACCGTTTCGCCTAATGAGCCGATGTTGGGGATGGTTGGCCTCTTGTTACATACCAGAAAGTTTACGACCATTCGTGTATGGATTGTACAGCAATGTGTTCAGCGTAAACGTGGAGGAGGCCTTGTATGCCGACTTTAAACACTACAATAATTTATCCGAGTTCTTTACTCGGCCTCTTCGGGAAGATGTTCGACCTATTGACTTGACTGCCCCTCTAGTGTCACCGGCCGATGGCAGAATTCTTCATTTTGGTACCGCAAATCGATCTCTGATCGAGCAGGTGAAAGGCGTATATTATTCCATAGGAGATTTTCTGGGTCCTAATACATGGGAAAAGACCACTAGTATGCAACAAGAAATTGAGGCAGATTATGCGGATACACTTAAGCATAACAAGGGCGAGAGCACAATGTTGTTCCAGTGTGTCATTTATTTAGCCCCTGGGGATTACCATCGGTTTCACTCGCCTACCCATTGGAAGCCTACTTTTAGAAGACATTTCACTGGAGAGTTATTATCAGTTAGTCCGCGAATTGCCACTTGGCTGCCAGGTCTATTTTGTTTAAACGAGCGAGCTGTATATGTGGGAAAGTGGGAGCATGGCTTTTTCAGTTATACGGCCGTGGGCGCCACCAATGTTGGCTCTCTCCAAATATTCATTGATGAGGAACTAAAAACGAATCGTTGGACCGGCCTTAAAAGAAATGCAACTTCTCATGATTTAAAACTGCAGAGCAACCTTGTGTGGCGGAAAGGTGATTTGGTGGGCCAATTTAATATGGGCAGCACCATTGTGTTATTATTTGAAGCACCTATTAATTTTAAATTTAATTTGGAGACGGGTCAGAAAATACACGTTGGTGAACCCTTGGGGCATATTCGGTAGAACAAAGAATTCTCACAAGTTTCTCTGTTCTTTTCAGTTACTGTTTCAGTTAAGCCTTTATATTGTGATAGTGCATACATTGTGATAAGAGTTTGTTTTATAAATAAAATTTTGTGCGTGCTTTTGATTATTACTGCTGCTTTTTATATTATCTATGCTTCAGAAGCGCAATGACATCCGGGTGAAGTATTTGCAAGGAGAACAGTGAATTGGACACCATCAACATATTTGTTGTATGTGTGGTAAACATCACAGAAAAATAATTTATATGTTGAGATCATTTGTACCGTTTAATCTACTGCATACGCAAATGTACAGTACATTTGAGTTCTACATTACCCAGAAAGAAATACTTTTTTTTAGCAATGCTTACTTCAAAGTTTTCCACAAAATACATTCAACGAGTTTCTTTATTATTTTCCTTTTCTTTCTACTTTGTAATGACAACATGAAGACAAGTGTAACTCTTATATTTCTTTTACTGTTTTTTCCCGAATTTCAATTTTGGAACCGTGATGTTAATAAATTTCTCGAAGCAGTTAACAAAGAGCACTTATCGTCGTTTAGAGATGTCCCGAAATGTTTTTATAAGAAATTGCACATGAATCGCAAGGCCAAAGAACTGTATATAACAGAAGATAAAAATTTGCACTTGGAGTCTGCAAAGCATTTGACTCCACCAGTGAGAAAGAAGGAAGAGCAGTATTTCTCTGAACGAAACAGAGGGTCCTTCGCGAATGAAGATGATTTTAAGAGTAAAAAGTCTATGGTGGTTATATATTTTATAAACCGTTAGAAAAATTATCTGCTAATGTAAATGTTTACACATTAATTTTTCTAGATAACCGGAACTTATCCAAAAGAGGGTAATCTGATGACCAAATTATTGCTAAGGCATTTTTTACGACAACACCACTCTAATCTAAGGTACGATCTAATACTGATCTTCGCAAAATCAGTTTTAATGTGTTAACACCATACCACCTTTTCATATGAATACGACGAACGAATGATAATAGCCGCGGGAAATATAATAAAAATCGCAAGCAACAAAAACATTGAAGAATTGGTATAAATTTTGAAAAATCAAAATCAGCAAACTTTTGGGCCCATGGAAAAAATGGAAATTGAACATCGGAACTTGTCAAAAAATCAAATAACTTATGAATCAAATTAGCGCCTTACACCTTCAAGATGAAGATTCTTGTTTATTTGAGCGCTTGTCAAATGATTACTAAATGAATAATTTATTAACCAACCGCAAAGTATTAGAATTGATATGTACCTGACTAGAAATATGTTTACAAGCGCACCTTGCCGTTTGCAGTTCCTCTTGCTACATTACAATCAGTTGCAAATGATTGTGTTACAATATATTTATTATTTGAGGTTACCTGCATCGTAATCTCATAACACATACCATGTAAGAATTTTGTTTTTTATAAAAACATTGCAGTTTATTTGTAAAAAAATGGAAAATTTATTATATTTTACAATAAATATTTTTAAATAAAACCTTTTAATTCACCATCTCATGTTAAATTCTGCATCTCGTACATGAAATCCAACTATTTATGAATAGTAGGAAAAAATTTTAAAAACTATATTTTTCAGTTTTCTTGTACTGGGCGTGTTCTTATGACGGATTTTGCGCGTATTCTCTCAAACACTTCCACGAAGTTGAAAGTCTATATGTCATCTTCGAGAGTGCTTAACACATTTGGTTACAGCCCCATGGGCCTATGTTTTTGGTTTCTTAAACGCTTGGTTTAAGGCAGCAAAAATCCCATTTATTGAGTTTTTACCCCTTTAACAATTTTACTTTACTGCGTTTTTATTAGTTCGACCTCTCGTATATGAATTCTATTTAATTCCTTTTTCTTCCAGCTCAAGGTTATATATTCGATATACTCAGTATTTTCTTCTTCAATATATTGATTTTATTAAATTCCGATTGGGTTTGTACGGATTGTTTACTTCACGTATTAGGTGTCTTAAGTAATGATTAATTGTATAATTGCTTAAAGAGTAAGTTTATATAATTATTATATTAGAATGATACATTACGATAATGGTGTAAATTGTCTTTTAAGATATAGGTCCCTGATGATGGTCAACAAGGATTGACCGAATTTAATAAAACCAACATATAGAAAAAGAAAATACTGAGTATATCTCAAAAATGACCTCGAGCTGGAAGAAAAAGGAATTAAATAGAATCTTACTTTACTATTAGTAAAACGCTCGTTTTTATTAATTTTTTTTTCTATTAAACATTTGGCTTAAAGCATGACAATGTATATTGTATATATATGAATGTGTGTGTATGTGTGATTATGTAGAATGGGGCTCAAAGGTGTGGGCCATAATTTTTATTAAAAAATAATCAATGTTTGTAATGCTTTAAAATTTTAAGCCATAGTGTGGTTAACGGGACTAAATTTAACAGTTTATCCCTTTTTAACCCTTAGCGTAGGGCATAGGACAGCTATAACACTAATTTTTTTACAGAGTTCAATTTCATACTTTGCTGGATATCAACAATAACAGAAGAAGAGGAGAAAATTTATCAAAGCTTATGCCTACAGTTGTTGGCTTAAACTTGAAAGGTTCCATGTTATAAATTACTCGACATGTAAGCTCAGCTTTTAGTCTACGTCGATTTAAAAACTCAAAAAATTGAATTTTAAGAAAAGCAAATTTTTTAGATGGAATGCAAATGAACATATACTTACACTTATGCTTGCCGTGCTGACACGCAGGCCTGGAGGGTGTTTAGGATGTTATCTAAGCGGAATAACATTGGCATTATATTCTTACATAGCACACTTTTAAAATCACTATACAATTATCCAATTTTTAAATTTAAAATATTTTTATAATTTAATTGTGGAAGATAGTTCCCGCACAATACGTTATAGAAAGAATTCGTTCTTTAACCTTTATTTACCTTTGAACTATCTGCCACTTGTCCTGATGCTCTCAAATTTAAGTTAAATCTTCACAAACACTACTTCCTCTTTATATAATACTTTCTAACCACCACCGTGCACACACTGGCTGGTTATATTCTCGCATGGTGTATCATGTAATCAAATGTTAAATAAGCGAAGCATGGGCGTCCATCACTGTGACAGCGCTAACATTTCGGTACAGCAAAGCACAATACATTGCCTGATATACGTCGAACTGCAGTTGCTAACTTCATAGATGCGTAGTTGCAGTTTTAGATGCAAGCTCTGTAACGCCCAAATGCACATACATACGATCATATCTAATTTGATAATTACGAAACGTACGTTTCATACGCATTTGATCCATTTCGGTTATGAGGCTCAACATATGTCTTGCAGTGTAACATTGCTTTACTGCACTCTTATAACATTTAATCAGAGGTGAGATGCTTGCAAAGTATATGTCCGAGTCTCAAAGCATTCAAGAATAGTTCGTTTTTTTTATTTTTCAAAAATATCGAAAAATTCTTCCTTGGTTTGTTTTCAAAATGAATTACTTCAAAGTATGCAAGGCGTGCCCGATGCGAACAAGCTTTCGAAAATTGACGAAAATTAAAGTTTAATACAGAACTTGACGTGGAAACACATAAATTTTGCTGAGACATCTTTTTTATACTGTAAAGCCTTAATTTACAGTTATTTATATATATATGGATTTTTTATTTAATATACTTTTATTTCTTACAGAAAAAGTTATTTGCAGTGTACATTCAAGGTCATGAGTTGAACTGTAGTAAGGCGTGTAACTCGACACGTTAATCCTAATAATTATTAATAATTATAATAATAATAATAATCATAGTTATTAATTTTTTATTTGGTTGTGTATTCCTTTCTTTACCATTTCTTAAAATCATTAATGCTGTGTTATGTTAAATATATTAATAAGGCTTAAGTTTAATACTTTTACGTTTTGTTACCAACTGCTGGAGACTTGTTCAAATACTCGTGTATTGTTGCATGTGTTTTATATAATAACAAAGAGTTATGGCTTGAAGCAGGTTTTGCGTCAAACGACGCGCTTTTCAATTCTATTTATTGTAGTTCCTGGCAAGTGGTTGTATTATTTCTTACATTAGAACCAGAACTTTAAATTTGTATTCCTTAAATTCTTGCATGTACTTTATGTTTATCACAATAGAAGCTTGTTTTATTTTATTTGAAAACTTATTCGATCCTTTGAATTACTTTGAATGGTAACTGCGATGAAACGTAATTAATAGAACCTTTAAAGTATGACTATTTCCCTCCAAATAATGTTTATTTAAGGCAGTGATAACTACGAGTTCAACGTTTATAAATTACACTAAAACAATCAATTCCCGGAAATGCCTAATTTTTATTCCTCCATGATGATTGATATTAGAAAAAATTGCCAAAATAGTCAAAACTTTACATAAAGTCAATTGTGGCTTAGGTCAAATGAAGAATATCCGATGGACCAAAGCCCTCTAAAGAGCATTTGTGTCTGCCTTTAAGATTAACAAATTGAATTCTCCTCAGCTCAGTTGTCCAGTTGTCCAGTTTGATAATTAAATGATTTAACGTGACGGTTTGCTAAATGTTTTCTAGCATCAGTTAACTGAATAAATTGTTACAGATTAATATTAAGCAGGCTTGGGATCCTGTTGTAAAACGTCACCCGATTTCGTAACGTAAGCATTTGTACAAGTTTGAAAATCATTCAAGATTTGGATAATTAGATCGGTTGTGTTGTTTTTGTAATATTAGTTTTTGCAAAGTGTAAGAGCGTTGCCAATTTAATATCATAATATTATAATTTTAAGACATTTTTTATGTAAATATGTGATTGGATTATAAAAATTAAGTTAGCTCGATAAATCTAGGATCAGTTTTGTTTTCACTAAATTTATTTTTGTTTTCGAAATTTCATGAAAATTTCAATAAACTGTTTTTTTTTTCAAATACAATTGTTTTTATACATATATATACGGCATCAACTAACTGCACCAAACTAAATATCATAATTAAATATTTTATAGCAGTGGTCCTAAATTGGGGCAAATGATACAGTTCCGTTTTGTTTTTGGCTTACTTGAAAGTCATTTGCAATTTCCTCCTCCTAAATTATCGTAACATGTGAGTTGTATAGAGTAGAGGGAGTTAGCGCTGTGCATTAGAGAATTTAAGCGTTTGGTGTGATTTGTAGGGAGGTTGTTTAGCGATTTTGTTAAATCTAAAGCCTAACCTATAAAATATACATACACATACATGTAATATACACATTATACATTTACATGGATATTCAATTTTTTTATACCCTACATACTATGGTTAGTGTAGCTAGACATACTAAGTCTGTCATGTTGTTTGCAATATCCAGGAGGAGGCATCAGAGGCCGCATAAAATAAATTAATTCATATATATTTAAGTATGAATGGATCAAGCCATGCCCGTTGTTAGCCGCAAAAGTCTGCTGGTCGCAAAAGTTAAGACAGTGTGTGTGTGAAATTTGGTACAATATTTTTTTTCTACATGTCGCGCCCAAATTGCCAAATCTTTTAAATTATTCCATACATCAATCGGCTAAAAATGGGCGGGCTAATTCAACATACCCGCCCACAATCAATAAAAACACTACATGAGACAGAATTCAACCATTGAGGTCAATGTTTTAACTAATGCGTTGAGCCCACAATCGTACTCAGCAGCACGTGGGCCATCTGAAACCTTCTTCCAAAAATTTTACAAACCGTATAACAAACATTGCATGTCAATGCCACATATGTGGCGAGTGTAATAACGTACTATATTCTAGAAGACGAAGGGTTAATGGATTTTAGTTCGAAAACATCGAAAACATCGTTCTTAGTGAATACTGATGAAAGTAAATACACACGAAATATTTCATACAACAACTCTAGTCAAATGAAATAACTGAAAACTTCATTCATATATTGTACATGTGTGTAGCTATGTTTGTATGCTCGAAAAACTATTGAATTAAGAAACATTTAATATATAGTTATGGGTGATTCGGTGTGTGATGTGTAATCTGCTAAAAAACAACATTTTTAACGCATTCTCAATAGTAGATGTACAAAACGCGTATAAGTATGTGTGTGCAAATGATCCTTTATATACATATATGCTTATGTTGGCATAAACAATATAAAATGTTTGTATTTCGATTGCTTTTCTGTTATTTGCTAAACAAAGTCACTCAGAGAACATTTTAGGTGTAATGGAAATTAGAATTTAATCCAAGTCGAAATGCAAAGAAAAGTCAACGTGTCAAACATTATGTGCACGCGTACCCTGAGATAGCACGCAACTTGTACCAAATTCATGCGGATTCACTCTTACTTAATTCGAGACTTTAATAATGTCCTCGTACTACTGGTATAGTAAATAATGCCTTATTTAAAATTTTAAGTTGTAGTTTCAGATTCCGTAGAGATTTTCCTGAGCTACATATTTGTATTTAAGTAAATTTGAGGACTTTTTGATTATGTTCTTATTTTGAGTAAAGTTTCACCAGACAGTAGGAGAAGTACTTCATGAAGATCCTTGAAGATGGGAGCAGTGATTCTGTCTTATTCAAGAGAACTTTATATCACAGAAAATGTATAAAAGTCCTTGACGCAAAAGGAAATCTACTAAATAATACAATAGATCTGGAGATGTGGAGCAGAAAAATGTTTAAAAGATGGGAATGTGCGCCCTCGCTTAATGGGGTTGATAAGAAAATATTCTCCAATTCGAATGCACAAGCGGTAAAGTTTTGCACTCCAGCCCACCTTAACGTACAATGTCTGAATATTACACGGATATTATTTCATTTTACAAAATGAATCTTGTCTAGAATTCTATTTGTTTATATCTCGTGGT
Source organism: Ornithomya fringillina (assembly GCA_963978525.1). Classification (NCBI taxonomy): domain Eukaryota; kingdom Metazoa; phylum Arthropoda; class Insecta; order Diptera; family Hippoboscidae; genus Ornithomya; species Ornithomya fringillina. The sequence goes on from OZ021691.1 coordinate 25,041,371, forward strand.
AATATTTTTGTTTGTTTTTGCAAACAATTCTTAAAAAGTATTTTAAATTCATCTTGTGTCAAATTTCATTGAAAGTGATTCTAAAGCGAGGGTGGGTGTGGTTTTTGCAGCTTAAGAGTTAGTATAACCTTTGCCACTAGTGGTGCCGGGTATGAAAATCTACACTTGGTTTAGACGAAATGCAGCAGAGTCGATTTAACAATGTTTGTCCGTCCGCTATGATTGCAAAAATTAATATATCCCGTTAATATTTGGTACAGACAGTTCATAAATATAGTTTCCTGTTAAAAATGGGCAAAATAGCAACGATTTTAAACAATTATCTAAAATGCATCAAGAAAATAGAAAAAAAATAAATTAAGACTCCTTTTGTGAGATAGGGATGGATATGGCCCTAATGAAGTTTGTAAGGATCTATTTGTGTAAAACTACTGTATTCGCTCTGTGGATTAAGAGGATCAGAAATTCGATTATAGGAGGAGTGCGAGCACAAATGAGAACGAGTTCAAACAATACGTATGATACAACATGTTATAAGTATGTATGGTATGTGTATGATTTGTATGTTAATTGTCATTCCATATATTTGTTGCAGTTCGGTTTTTTATAAAATATAATTCACAATTGGTTCTGGTGCTTTTATTGGGATTAGTATTCAATTGTTTTAGAAAGAAATTGTCGCTATTGCTAACGTGATGAGATTTGTTAACAGTATGTGGATGTTAGTGTGTATCATATAACTACCTCCGCTGACGACAATATCCTTCTTCTCCAACAATGGATAATCAATGACGTGGATTATGCCATTTGTACATTCCACGTCTGGCCGATAAACATGGATCCGTTTGAAGTTCCAAATGATGACATAACCTGTAAAAATAGAAAGAACATGTATTTGTTGTTGTTGTATTCACATCTAACAATAAACTCTTAACAAAAAGTTTAAAATTTGAATTGAATTTCATTTTGTAATATTTCGAATTGCATTAATTGGAGGATATCAGAGGCATGCCATTCTATCGTACTTACCAGTCCATTCGGAGCCATGCTCATCATGCAGCTCTTTATTGTTATACATGTTTAATAAGTTATGAGATATAATGAGATTATAGAGCATTTTGTTTATTACTTACGTTCCGCTTCCTTTTCCACTCTCACTTTCAAAGAGTCCCTGAAGGTGGGCAAGATTATACTTTCATTTTTAGTTTTCGTCAAGTCAGCCAGTTGTTCCATGGTGTAAATGTCATCGGCAATGATTAAATGTCGCTCCAAAGTGCAGCGAGACTGCGTATATTTCCAATTTATTGACATTTCTAAAACACTTTCAGCTCAACTTACATGATAGGCGAAATCCTTCATAAACATCTTCTTATGAACAGAGGGATAATCGATTTCTATCCTCTGCCATGCTCTGTCGCGTGGTACAAAGTATGTGTAGCGACGCTCTGTATTATTCAATTGATCATTAAAGGACGAGAAGCTTCCGATTTGGTATGTAGAACTGAAAATTTGAGAGACATACTACCCATGACGGCTGCATTTCAATTTATAATGCAAAGAAATCGCGTACCTAAGCATAGGATCATTTTGCAATTTCTCCAATACGGTCAAGTGAGGTAAACCTAAAACTTTGTCAATTACATGAACGAAGCCATTGGTTTGAGCCAAATCTGCAATTAGTAAGGTGGCGTTTACACCGCCTCCTTCCACCGTAATCACTTCATTAGATTCGTCGTCATTGATGTTGAAGTACAGGAACGTCTGCTTATCCAAAGTGGGAAACTGACCAATCTGTGGGTGTTTGAAGAAGATGAGAACAGAAAGCAATAAGATGAAAACTGACATCTACTGAAACAATAAACAATCAAAACAAAACTCACCACATTTTGATTTGCTTGTCGTATTTTCTCGACATTTACGCGGCCCTTTATTATGTGCATGTTTATGATATTGCGCATTTTTTGACGATCCCTGTAACGAACCGACGAACATTTACAACATTGGTCAATTTGAAAAGGTATCTACTGTAGCTCACCCAATATAGTTTTCTATTTTTGCTGCGCTCCAAGCCTCGTCGCTGGGCACCAATATTGTTACATCGCCCAGCTGATTAATGTCATCTAGCACTTCGCCACCTATCTCCATAATTATATCATAGAACTTGCGCAACGGCGCATTGTTTTTATCCTATAAGTAGCGAATATTAAAAATTTTGGTAAAATTTTCCTGCATTGGTTTCTAGGTCTATACATTGCGATGTATAAAGTAAATGTTCAGATGTATGGTATTGTACACATATGCCTTCTTTCTTTTATGTTATAAATTTTACGCTCAGAATGATCTGATCATCGTAGTATGCACAAATGATACAAAATGAATATATTTCGATGGGTGTCATAAATGAAATTATGTAAAAATGTTAAGAAAAACTTCCTAAATACAGGCTTTAGCTTAGACACTGTCACTGATACATTGAAGCCCTTTGTAAATCTCTATTCACTCCTCTGTAGCGATAAGAGTATACCAAGTTTGTTGATACATTTGCAACCCGACCCTTCACAGTATATATATTATTGATCAGCAACAAAAACTGATAATTATCCGTCCCTACGTCCGTCTGTTCTTCTTTTGAGATATTGAGCTGAAACTTTGTACAAACATGAATTTATATTTAATGAATGCAGATCACTATTTAAATTACGCAAAATCGGTTGAGAAATCTTTCACAGCCACCCAAATGTACTTATTTGCGGAGAAGTATTAATCCACTACTCAATCTTGCATTATAGAGGAGTTATTATGAAAGGTGAGACGTTTTAGTGAGATTTATTGACATGAAGTTCATGATAAAATTACTTACATTGACTGCCTGCAGCACATTGAATGTTGTGCAAATTTTGAATATTTATGGAAAATTGTACCAGTTTGAAAGTGGAATCATCATCGCATTTGCGGTCATTTATAAAACAAAAACAAATTATTACACAAGACTTATTTTTATATTTATAGATTACATCAGTATTTTCTTTACACTCGTATATACCCTGGCGCTCAATGAAATAGATTCACCTTTATTTTGGAAAAAAAATGTAGACTTGGAAAAAATATTAATGTACAGATTACAGTCGGATGTGATTTTTTCTTAAAAACACATTTGATTTTTTTATAGAAAAGAATGCGTCCGGATCTTTCAAATTGATGAGAAAATGCTGCACTTGTTAGCCCAGCTCATACGCATATTCGAAAATTGCAGTGAAATAAAACTGCATTTAGTACTGTTTTTTTTTACAGTTGTAGGCGTTTTAAGTTGGAGACATTCTTGATAATTAATGCATTTCTACATAGACACACTAGCTTTAACTTGCGCTGTTTGTTTGATTTTATGCATTAAATCTGTGGAAAATCTCTGTGGCCTTTTTTTACCCCTTGCGTGCTTTTCCATAGTTCGATGAATTTTTTAAAGAACTACGTACTATAGTTTGATTCTTCTTAATAAATTTCATGGCTTCATTACCTAAATGGCAGAGGCCTTGCAGGATTTTATGTTGATACATTTCTGTGAGCAGCTGAGGAGTTCTCTTCTTTCCATTTCTTCCCAAAAATATTCTACTTAAACTTTTATCCACGAAAATTAACCAATAAAATATTTATTAATATTTATTAAAAAGTCCGCAAAAATCGGAATTTACTTGGAAAACCTATTTTGTTAACCCAAAAAAATTCATTTTTTTGATTCAACACTTCAACTTATCAATCTGTTTCATTAAATTGTTTGCAAGTCCAGAGTTAGCGAAAGTTTTGTGATGAATATTCATTGAGCGCCAGTGTGTAGTGTGACTCTAGATTTTAACAACGAGCTCATCAATACATTTCAAAATGTGTTTTCTACTTGAAGCGCGTAACAAATTAGATAATAATTGAAATGAAAATTCCCGACCCTTCCCCTCCTTTTTAAGTTTGATAGCACAAATTAGATAAATTACCTGCAGCGACTACAAGTATATGAACATGTGTAGAAAGATATAGAAGAAGACGATAGTACACAATAATTATTTAATTCATGTTCGAAATGTTAGGGATAGAGTACAATAATGATCAACATCGAATGAGGCGATAGTACTGCAAGTTGGAGAATGATTATGTGAATAACCACATGAATAAAGCGGCAAAGAAAGGACTGCGTGAGTTTGATGTTTTTAGGCATGAATGGTAAACACAAATCTACAATAATTATTTCAAAACACTTAAATTATAAGTAAAATGTAATAGAAACCATTGCGAGATATGAGTTATTTTCCATATGCGGACTTTAAAAGTTGAAACAGTCAGAAAACACAATTCCATAGAAGTGGAAACAGAGTAAAAAATTAATCATAGTGGTGGAGTTTTAAATAATAACAGACCAGTCCAGCGCCAGTCTTAAATGTTTGGGATAGAATTATGAAGAGCGTTCTGAACATATGTATACGAACAGAAAACGAGGTTTTGCGAGACTGGTTTGAAGGCGAAGCAAAAAACAATTTAAATACTTTAGTTGAGTGACTCATTTATTAACAATTTGAGCTGAACATGAACAGAACTAAGTGCATCTGTTGTACTCGTGTTAATTGAATACAAAATGGGGCCATTTTGCAGCATTTCTATCTGCTAAAAGATGTGTGGATAGAATCATTTCACACCATTCAAAAGCTTCATTTCTGTTTATTCTCTTCCCATTCGAATCAGTCCATAGTTCAATTTGTTAACAAATATTCATTTTTTGAATTCGTGCAGACATTTGGATAATTTAAATTGTTTTTTGAATTGAATTGAGTAGTTTTAGTTGTTGCATGTTGTTTTTATACTTACATTACACCCAAAATTTTTTTAAAATAAAATTTATTAATTCAAAGTTTATTTTAAAACAAAATTTTGCCTACGATTTTACTTAAAACCGAACATTTTGTTGAAAATCAATTTTGTAGATACAATCCAATTCGGTTCCGAGTAAAATCAGTCATTGGGTGGGTATTGGTTATTTGCGTCCACAATGACGACTTATACTTTAGTTAGTTTTTATCAAGTTTTTTCAAAAGTTTTTGGTGCAGTTGTCAAGTATAACAAAAGCAATCATGGATTGAATTCGATTTAAACTTAAAAATACTTATCCAGTGAACAAGTAAAAGAAATCATATTTGGTTTAAGCCAAATCTTGGATATAAGGATTTTAAGAGACCTTACAAAGTACATCAATTATTGATCAGCATCAAAATTTGTGCCACTCCAGACATTACCGTTGGGGTGTCTGAGTGTAGGTTACAGAATTAAAAATATTAAGCTGAAGTTTTGTCAAATATTCTTGGTTTATGTAGGGCCCTCCATTATTATTTATTATGTCAATGGATGAAAATAGGAGCAGGATTGTATAGCATATGTTTCCATAATTTCCAAAAGAGTTGAGCTCTAACACATACTTTAGTGGTCATTAAAAGTAAACGAAATTATATATGTTTCAAGCTCAACGCTCATATATACATGGGGGTTTATTCAAAATTTGGCCTACCCTACTGGTTTCGTTTTGTACAATTTTCATCCTACTTAAAAAGCCGTTATATTATTTCATTTAGCACTTAGCGTTGGCAAGCATTGTATGTGTATTTGTGTGTGTATGGTTATTGAGGTAGTGTGTGATTTTTGAATAATTTCATTTTCAATATGTCCTCCACCTTAAAATGTTTGTGCTTGTACTGTCACCTAACACTTAAGCATTGATCACTAATGTGCCAATTGAGATATAGAAGTAAAGGCTAACTGAGGGCGTTTTAGTTTAATTCGTTTATTCAGAAACTTTAATTTTCCGAATGCGAAAAATCGTTAATTTGTCGTGCCCACAATTGATAAAAGTTTCTTATCATTACCAAGAAACTGGTATAACTTGATAACATATACATGCGACGTCCTTAATCTCAATGTTTCACATGCACAGCTAATAAATCATGTGGAGGTGGAAGGACTGTACAATTTGGTGTAAGCCAAATACACATTCGTGTGTAAGTTTCGCACTTTTTGGATTTTTTTAAAATGTTCCAAATTACCTCTAAAAACTGTTTTACTGTTGTGTCTATGATCATTAGGGGCCGGTCGATGAGGTGCACAACACCGTTGTTTACTGGTATATTGGCTTTAACAATTTGGGCAATTACTACACCACGTGGATGTTTCGCATCACCCACCAGAGTATTCGATTTCACATATTCTGCGCACACACGGAAAACACTGTACAGTCTTTAACAATTAAGAGGAAAGATAACAGGGGATATATACTTAAATTTCGATCCTCATAGAAACTAATGGTGACCTTGATGTTATCTTCGAAGGCGGCAGTGGTATAAGGATCCTCTAGAGTAGAACCAAGCGGATCGGCATAGGTCATGCGAAAGATGACATTATTCAAAATTACGTGGCCGTCAATGACCTTTTTGTCAACTAAACTGCTGCGCGTGGTTTGCTAAAGTATAAATAGAGAGAGTTATTTACGGAGTGGGACTCTGACATTATTGAATTTACTTTGAATGCCTCATCAATTGGTATAAGAAAGGTGTGCCCTCCGGGTGACTGATACAAACTTTCTTTGCGCATTAAAGTCACTTGCGATCGATAAGTTCTGAAATTATTTCAAAAAATAAAGTGACTTTGGCTTAACAACAATATAGTGTGAACCTTAAGCGATTATCTCCAATACTGAAAAGGTCAGATTGTTGTAAAAACTCCCATGCATTCGGATTTATAATCTGCGTTTTGGCTGTGGGCAGGAAGGTGAGTGGTTCTAGAATTGCATTTATTGGATACAATACCTTTGAACGAAAAATAAACGTTTAATCAAATCAGAGGTGAATCTCATAAGGCTCACCTGTCGTTTATTATCCTTGGTTACAAATTCCGTAATACCCGATGTGTTAACAAAGGCGTTGTTGATGAAAATAGCACCGTTACTACGTTTGGTTATATATAACAGTGGGTTGCCATCAAAATCTGATGGAATTGTTTTAGTAAATTCATGCGGCAACATGGGTACCGTAGCTGCAACAGATGTAAAGTAATTTTGGGAAAAGGAGGACTTGTAAACGAAAAGTTAGCAAGAAAAATGAATTAAATTTGGCTTTGGCCAAATCTTAAAGGCCCTTCACATCTACAGACAAACAGTGGGCGTGGCATGTACATGATTACACCCTGCTATTACATATTTTCATTCAAGTCGGGTAAAACCCATTTTTAGCACATCGATGGATGGACTAATAATAAATATGAATCCAAAATTCAACTCAACAGCTCAATTTTTGTTGAAAATGAATCAATTGTGGAAGTGACTCTTGGCCGATTTTGTCCAACTACAAAGTAGAAGGGTCTGTACAAAATTTCAATTTCATATCTCAAAACGAATAACTGTGAGAGTGTCAACAGTGACAGACAGATGGACGTACATGTTTAGATCTACTCAGTTTTTGATGCTGATCAAGGATATATACGCTTTGTAGGGTCTCTGACGCCTCCTTCTGAGTGTTACAAATGGAATGACAAATTTTATGTGGAGAATGGTGTTCAAGACATACTCATGTGATAAGATACATGTACTGCATCCATAGCTTTTGCAATTTCTTCACTCGCCGGTACAAACACAGTACACGGTCGCAGTTGTAGGGTGGAATTTGCCACAGGATCCTTTTTCACCAGTTCACTGAACTGAAAATAACGAAAAATGTAATTAAGTAACAAAAAAGCTATATTTGGGAACACAAAATTTCAAAACAGATATATTATATGACCTATAAAGTCTTAATGCATTCAGTTTATTTGTTTCTATTCTAGTACGAGTATATAAGTATTACCAACAGAAAAATTTATTTTTCAGATGCACTTTAGCAAAATCCTTTGACCCATTTCGACCACATGTAAAGTTTAAAACCGACTCTTCGCTTGTTACAATCGAACGAATATGTTCTGCAAACGCACTCGGCTTTGGAAAGACAAATGCAGGTCAATTAATATAGAGTGTGACCCTGATCCCTATAGTTTAGCTATAAGACTTTTGTCTTTTGTGTGTTTGAAGAAGCATTATTTGAAAAGCCAAAATGTGTGTGAAAGGAATTTGTTGGTTAAGAAAGTACATTTACAAGTTCGACTCACTTGTAAGGTAATGTATGATTTATTTGGGGTTTACATTTTTATATATATTTAATAATCGAAAACTTAATGGCCTTCCATTGAGAACGGTGTAGTTAGTTATTGAGAACATCCCTTAAACTAATATTCAAACTTGTTGGTGAGTTTATTGAACTAAAACTAAGGCGACGTTTTGCACAATGTAATACTACGTTGTGCTACAATAGGGAATACTCTGAGAACAACCATCGGGCAAGGTGCCAAACAAAAGGAATATAGAGTACTTATGTGAAAAAGTTGCCGATAACATTCAATCCGCTCCATTAGTTGTTCACCGATACGTTTTCATTCAATCTTCTTATGTCAATATTTGAACAATTTTTTCATTTGTATGTATTGTATACCCACTCACTGAACTCTGAACATTTTTGGCTTAATATTATTAATTTGGGAGAATTGTGTGTGGAGCAGGATGCCTAAATGATGTAATGTTATAAGTTTGAGTTCTGTCTCTATTTAATCGATACATAATTATCTTGTGTGTGCACGACAAGTTTTTCTTTTATCAGACGCCCTTCAATATACTGCGTGCATTATAACATGTTTATATAACCACCACAAGTTTATTGTTATTATATACATTGTAACTGAACAGTTGCTGCTGAACATATGCTGCTGCCGAAGGTGTAAATTACTTATTATTCTGTTCTGGTCATGAATGAATGCCTGTAATAACGCGCCCTTGTACGATGAGAGGGTGCACGCCACGCAAGTGTTTATGTGCACGTTCACACATATTTACGTATATGTTTATTTCACTTTTTAAAGCTTGACGAAACAATCTGGTGCATGTCGTATTAATGAAATTACAAGTATGTCGCTCCTGGTATTAAGTGTTCATTAAATGTCTGTAGCTGATATGCTGATATGTATGTGATACCAAGGGTTGTCATTGACCACCGCTATGCATCAACCCTATGAAAATAATTGCTATAACCACCACCATATACATGGACGCGTGTTTTGCCAGCATGATGTCATTTCGAGCATAATTATCAATAGTTTCACACATGTGTGTGTGTGTGCATTTGTGTCTAATATCCTAATAGCTGATTTTATATATTTATAATGTAATTGTTAATGTTATTGTTATTGTTATTTTCAGTTGACAGTTCGTCATGACTCATAACAGTTACAGTCTAATATGATTTCGAATAAAGTACAAGTTGACTTGTGTGGGAGAGCGACAAGGCATCAGAAGAGAAACCGTTTTAACTCAACCAACCCGAAGTAGGGGAGTTGTGAATACCGGTTATATCGCTACATAAAAGTTACCCTCTTTATGTTATACTTGATTGACTTAATTTTTACAACTCTTTACTTTAATGAAGTTTGATATAAAAAAGTTTTCATTGCTTATTGTTGTGTGCTATGCACAGACACACACATCCACACTTACATACTTTCTTTATTATAAAATTATAGCTTCTTTTTATCCTTTACGTCTTTTAAGGTGTGGTCAGTGATATGTACTTTTCCCAGTCATGGGATCGTAATTTTTTAAGGCTTATGAACAAAACATTACTTGGACACTATTATTACAGTGGTGGCCGCTTGAATAAGTAACAACTCGTGACAAATCATTTACAATAGATGTTTCTATCGAAGAAAAAGAAAGAAAAATCTTATACTACTCAAGTGACCACAACTGCATATCTTCTAATAACTCTTAAGAAATATGCAGTAATGTGAAAGTAAGTCTGCACAAGGAATATATGTGTAGCATGGACGCTCTATGGTGCTTCAGACATCTTAGTAAGACCCAAAATATTATTAAGGTTATCGCAGTTTCTTCCAGGCTGTTGACGACATTGCATTAAAGTAAATTTTTCAAGTTACACTGTAATCATGACTAACATAAAACGTGTCCCAAGCACGTGCCTACGTCATTACGCATAAGTGGCTCCAGACTGACCGGCTATTATATAATTATTTTTGTTTGTTTTCCGTGTATTTGCGTTTGTAAGGAAATTGCATTTTATACCTTCCCACCACCCCTTTCATTGGTAGAGAATGGTAAATGACACACCAAAAATGTCATTCCTCCCAAAACAGAAGCTTTGTTTATCCCATTAAGTATATATGTATGTTGATAACCATTCCCACCCAACTCAGTTATAATCGAACATAGCCCATAGAATATGTTTGACAACAGAGACAATTAGTTATTAGTAGAAAGCTTCAACATAAACGAGTTTTTAATAAAGTAAATGTGTTGCGTTATAGATAGGATACATTATATCGTACACGGAATATTCAAAACCTGTCAAAGTACTGCAAGGCGGGCCAGCTACTACATTACAATATAATTAAATGAAAATGGAAGCAGACCTTAAAACGAAAAGTTAAAATTTATCTATATAAACAAAAACAAATGTAGTAGTCAATTCAGTCCCATCATGTGTACCCTACACCATTTTTCTGGTTGCCGATAGATACATTTTACACTTTCTTTTGTTACGTTACCGTGTATTTTTTCTTATTGTTGTTTCGTTCTTATTTAAAATTCCCAACCACTTATTAGCTAACCTAATAGTTTTATAAATTATGCTACAATTAGTTGAGCTGAATCAATAAACGTGTGACATAAAATATTGTTATATGAAAAGGACTTCAAGATATGGTCCAATTGGAACTAAATTCGATACAGCCAATCAATTATTCTTTACAAAATTTTATCAAAAATATTAAAAATTGCAAATTTTATTTTATATAAAGATAGAACTTTATACATATAAGATAGACTTAGTTCGATTTGTAAGGGATTCTTCCTTGGGCTAGTATACGTCATGGTACTAAATTTTATCGTAATATTTCCAAACGTGCGACTTGTAAATTGCGCACAAATTTACACGGATACAAAAGGTCACATGGACATGATTAAATCGATTTGAATTTTGATTCTGATTCGATTGGTAAAATTGAAGGTGGGTGTGGCATTTGCCATAGGAGTTAGAAACATCCGAAATATATATATATTAAGTTTATGAAATCAAAAAATTTTTATATGAGGATTGGATCTAAAAATGGTCTGATCTGGTCCAAAAGGGTTTTCCCTTGGGCCATTACATGTTCTTGCACCAAATTTCATCGAAATATCTCACAAAATTATACGACCTCATATGGGGAGGGGTTTTAAAAATGGTCCAATCCTATCCATTTTTAATAGAGCTCCCATTTGGGTCAATACATGTCCTTGTACCAAATTTCATCAAAATATCTCAAAAAATGCGACCTGTAGCTTGTGCACAAATTTACATGGACTGACAGACAGACGGACATGGTTAAATCCATTCAGATTTTGATTCTGAATCCATCGCCATTTGCCGTTTAGGAGTTACAAATATCTGCACAAACTTAATATACCCTTTTCCACAGGGTGCTCCAGGGTATAACAATCTTAAAATAAATGGACACTAAAGGGGGCATGGTAAATATAATTAAAGTACTTAAAAAGCCCAAACCAAACATTTGAAAAACATATGGAAAGTATACAATTTTTTTATAAATTTTTTTCCGAGCTTGAGAAGCTGCGATAAACCAACCAATTGCCTTGATATTAAAATTTAAGAAAATTCAAAAAGTGGAGTTAACTGACTGGCTCGTGTGTCCTAAAGTTCATGAGCTGACTTTCCGTAATAGATTTTTTGTAGACTAATTAATCTCAATAATGGGACAAACGCTTTAATTACAAAACATTAACTCATCTATTGCTTTCATAAGACATGATACGAGAGTGTGGGTGGATTTTGACAATTGAATTAAACGCTACCATGCGAAGCGTGCGATGCTCTAATATTTCAAATTAAAAGCAATAAACAGCAGAAACATTTTTCATGCATTATTTGTCGTACAGTGAACAAAAATATGTGCAACATTATATACGATGATACATGTTTGACAAGTGGCATCAGAACATTAGTGGAAATAACAAGAGTAACATTAAGGTCAACGCCGCTCCACACTTAAAAAAGAACGCAAGAACACTGAACAGAAAAGTAAAGGAAAAAAAAAAGAAAAGAAAAACGCGACTTTAATCTCTTAATTAAGTTTAATTGAGAATTGAGAAGTTAAAGCAAATGTTTGGCATGCAATGTGTAAACTATTGTACTTAGTGTTGTACTATCGAGGCATGTCCGCGCATGATTAGAGCAATAAGCAACTGTGACGTTGTTGAGAACTGTGCTATATTATATGTTATATGAATGCATTTTATGCTTTAGAGAGTAATGATGGATGGAGGAGACGGAAACTCAAGTGCATACACAATGACGTGCACTTGTAACCTTTGGAAGATGAGTAGTGAAGCGCAGATGACAAAGCAATGGCACACTGATATCCCAGCTAGAGACTCTTTTATTCGTTTACAATATGTGACAACAAAACGAAACAAACAAAACAAAAACAAACTCATATTTGGCAAGCACATCGCGTGTGCTCAAACTATGGCCGTATCCCCAACCCCACGTTTACCGGAAGTCGGGTCCGAGCTTAATGATCTGTGTGACACTGAGTGACAATCAAAAGGTCAATTATGACGTTGAAGAGTTCTTTTTTTGCAACGTGCTTGCACTGTTTTATCCAAAAATGTGGATAAATTTATTTTATAATAAATGCGAGCGTTGTATTTATTGCTGCTGTTTTACATTTAAAGTTCTTCACAATCATTTAAGACCGCACACGAAACCTTTATGTTCCATGAAATTTAATTATTTCAGGTCAAATACCCTACTCCAGTTCGCTGCCTTTGGCTATGATTACTGCGCCTGATAGACGAACTTGCGATTTTATTCGTCACATCCTCCACTAGAATGCGGGAGGGTTTCTAAGTTAGACTTCCAGTGTGCATGAATCAACTACTATGCAGAATTGTTTCATATATCCTAATCAAGATAATTTATAAGAAAGAAAATTGCATCATTAAGCGCGAGTCCTTATCATATAAAATTCACGAAAGAATAAAAATAGCGAATTTTCGTCACATAGGACTTGTAATTAAATTAAAGTGTATTACAGGACGGGGTTCTAAAAATGGTGCGTGCAGGTCTATTTTCAATAGGAATCGTTCTTGGCCCAAGAGACATTGCCATGCCGAAATTTATTAAAGAATGTTCAAAATTGCGACCTGTAGATTGATTACAGGTAATAAAAGGACTGACAGCCGTACATAGTTATGTTGATTTTGATTCAAATAGTATAATTAAGGTGGATGCGGCATTTGTGGTTAAGACATCAAAACATCTGGACATAACATTATATCCGTTTACCACCCTGGGGTGTAGGGTATAAAGCTTTTAGTAAGCTTTTTAAGCGCTTTAAGCATTTACTCAAAAACTGTGAAAGACAAGAACTAGAAATTGGCACAAAATTCTCTTAGAATACAATTCTTTATCTCTGCAAAAAGAGCGCCTATCAGAAAGTGTATTTTTCTTTTCGAATGATTTGTTCGTTTTCGTTAAAGAACAAGGAAAACAAGGCAAATATATATAATATAAGAAAATCTGACTCGATCTAGACATGTAAGGGTATTAAATGCGTCTTAATGGTGGTTTAGACTCTCACGGTCGTAAATTTTGAGATATTGAGTTGTACAGATCTTCATTTAAATTGGCTGAAATCGATTAAGTACTACACATAAAATCGACGAAAATCTATCTATCATAAAAATGTAATTGAAAATTTTGGGCGCCTGCCTGGCAAGCCTGCCTCGCTCATTTGACCGAAACCAAAGTTTATGCGGATGTTTGTAACTCCTAAACGCCAAATATTACAACCGTCTTTAATTATTTCGATAGAATGAAAATTTGCACCGATTTAACCATGTCCGTCTGTCCATGTGAATCTGTGCGCAAGCTTCACATCGCATTTCTTAAAATACACGATGAAAATTGGTACAATAATATGTAACATAGCCCAACGAAAAACCGTATTGGAAATGTACCGAATTGGGCGAATTTTAGAGCCCCTCCCCATAAAAGGTCCTATTATGATGGAAGTCTTTATGTAGCAAAAAATCGCAATTATTAATAATTTTTTACAAAATTTGATGAAGCATGAGCTTAATAATTCGCTGTGTCAAATTTGGGTCCATTTTTAGAACTGCGTTCTATATAATGGTATATAACGAAGAGACTTATATGGCAATTCCTTTCCGCTTTTCCGCTGAGACAACTAAATTAAGTGTAGGGTATTAAATGATCGGGCTTGACCGACTAAAACATTTTCACTTGTTTATGTATAGGTAAGTATGTATGCAAGTGTAACTCGCGAATACGTATCATTAAATAATTTGTGAAATGTAACTCATACGCGATGTGTGATTTTAGAAACCAAATATAAATGTAAGGAAAAGTCGTTGCATCTCTTCTGTTTTTGTGTCATTCCCACATTGATTTTTCAACAACAAGTCGCTTGTGCGAAGGGTAAGGAGTTCAAGGTCGACTATTATTATACAATTAAAAAACATATAATTATGGTAGAATTTTAAAACTTACGCCTTTAAGAGTGAGATGCTCGTGAGAACTCATAAAGTCCAGCAAGGACGTTCGAAGAGCTTCTCCTGCAGAGTGATGCACAAAGGCTGCGGACAAAAGCCATAGCAAAGCTCTAGTAATGCCGCCAAACCACGTCATTTTGCTACCAATATATTTTTATATGACACAAATTATTCTCTTTAAGGATTATTCACCATTCACACCTGTTCATAAACTGTTAGGCTTACTTTCTTCAGTTGTTTATGCTTTAAGCAGTTTTTGTTTGTGTTCGTCCCCTCAGGCAAATAAGGAAAACATATAATGTTAGCAGTAAAATTTATAATTAGTTACAGTTACAAGAAAATCCATCGAAACTATTCACTGTTTAGAACGAAACGGTGCAACCCTTATTTCAATTTATGCAATCACTAGACAAGTACGCGGTATTAAAGCAAATGTGATTTGAAAAAAAGAAGAAAAAACACTCAATTTGGCTTAGGCCAAATTGTAAATACTGTCCACCTTCATATACAAATAAGTGGGTGTGACAAGTGCCAGTTTACACGTCGGATTTTGCTCAAAATAAGGTTTTTTGTAAATTGTGACCGCGCCTGTTATCCGACCACACCTCTTTTGGGTAAATTGATGGATGCCCTGATATTACATATCTATGTGTAGCAATTTTCAATAGATGGTTATGAGCGATTTTTTCGATTGTGGGTGTGGCACCTGCCAGATTTTGCCCAATTTAATTAGGAATCCAAGTACAGTGACTTGTATAAAATGTCGGCTCGATATCTCAAAATTTACGGATGTAAGAATTACAACACGCACACACGGACGGACTATTTAGATTTTGATGCTGTCCCCTACTTCTGGGTGTTGCAAGTGAAATAACAAACTTGATATACCCCCGTCTTATGTGGAGCGTATAAGAAGTGAAGAAACAACGACATACACACAAATATTCTTTACGTTGCAACCACTACTAGCAATGTCACTTAATGTTGTCGTACCGTTCAAATTGATTATTTACTTTGTCATGTTTTCTGTATTTGGTTACTAATGGTTTTGCTTAAGGTAGAGTTTTGGGTTTCCTATTTTCGGTGTCATCAACGCAAAAGCTTAAAGTCCTTCAATTTGAAAATAATTCTTGTTTGAGCAAACAACATATACATATACGGAACACTATAAATTACAACTTTTTACATCATTTGCGCGTTATTTGTACTCAGTTTAAGAAGGGCCACCAATACAAAAATATGAAAACGGTAATGTTTTTCAAATTCAAATTTTAATCGTTATTACAAAAAGATATTCAACTATAACGTTGCAAATGGAGTTGGTTGGAGTTGTTAAAACACTGCACAGTCCTTTGCTATTATTATATAATGTCATGTACAATTTGGCTTATTTCCGCTTTAAATGTAATTTGATCTATACTTTGTATGATTTCTTAATGAGTTTGGAAGAATGGCATAATGTTGTAATCATTTCTATGGACACTGTCGCAAACTCGCACATAAAAACGTAACAAAAAAATTAAAAAGAGAAAAATTATAACGTAATAAACATTATGAAAAATCCATATTTGGAGGGGCATCTTTGCCATTCAATTATCGGTTGAGGGACGATATACTGATACAAACACACACGCGCACACACACAAACATCTTACTGTTATGTAGTTGTTTTTTCATTAGGCAGCTCTTTATTATTATTCTGTTTATTTTTTCTCTTTACTTATAACGGAGCATTTAAATTTATATTCACTTGTGTGCGCCAAATGTAAGACTGGCACAACCTACGTTTCACTAGCAACTGAACTGAATGGTGGCAGCAAAAAATTTCGTCGATTAAGTGAAAAATTGACTCAAACATTAGACTGAAGCAAATATACTACGTTTAGTTATACAGCCAACCCCCGTTTTAACGATACGTAATTTCTGCATTTTAATGGAACGCTTCATTCATTTCCACGTCTTTTGTGCAGATTCTAAAGTGTATCAATGAATTGAACGTGTAAGTCGAGGGTAAGTGTACTTGTGGCTCATATTTTCACCACTAAGATCATACAAGAATGATGTGTGGTGTAAGACATCGAACATTTACTCTCCAGCTGCATCGCTGCAGCTCTGCACGAAGTAGTGAAAGTTTGTATTTAAATATGGTTGAACATATAGCTTAAGTGCATCGCTGCACTAAATTAAAAATAAACAAACTCTTTCTTGTGTTCGACCGTATTTAAATACAAACATTGAACACTTCTTATAGAAAGTCTACAGGAAATGTCGGTATTGCAGCATGAGCATTGTGCCAGTCACAGAGAAATAAACCAAGAAGAGATGACAACAAACATGTTCGATTGAAGTAACTGACGAAAGAAGTTAGTTCACTCTTGTATTGGGTCTTATGGCTTTTTGTATTTCATTTGATCCATTGATTTAATACAACATGTTTGCTATTATGGTTCCAGTGACCAAGAGCTTAATCAAAGTTGATTGTTACATTACACAATGCTTAGTTATTAGTGGACTCAATGTCAGAGTTGTTTGTATGTTTTAAGTGCAGTAGTTCACAAATACTTGCTTGCATTACAATGGTTCTTCAAGTTTTAACTTAATATCTACAGCATTTTTAATTTAATTTGAGAAAAAATCAATCAAAAACTAATAACACAACGAGAAAAAGTCATTTGGTAAAGGAAAGTATTAGTTTTAATATTGAAAAATAAATTTAATTGGACGTTTGTTCAAGAGGAGTCAAAAATCATCTGCATACAAACGGTGGGCACGGCAGATACATGATTGCGCCCTTTAATAGTGTATCTATTACGGTCATGTTGTAAGTCGACTTTATCGCTGAGTACAGATTTTTATAAGTTGTGGGCGTGTCTGGTAACCAACCTTATCTGCTATTCAACCTTGTTGTACATTTTTGGCACATCGATTAATGATAATTATACATATGTATACCAAATTTCACCTTCATAGGCAAATTTTTGTGGCAGATAAATAAATTTTTCTCGATTGTGGCCCTAGCTCTTTACCGATTTTGGCCAAATTTAATAGCAATTTGCGTGCAGAAACTATAAGTGTCTTTACAAAATTTCAGCTCAATATCTCAAAATATTTCGATCGTGAGAGTGCCAACAGTAGACTTACGCTCACATGAACAGAGAAGTCTAAATTACCTGAGATTTTTATACTGATCAAAAATACATATAACCCTTAGTAAACTCTTCACGCTGTAGGACACGGGTTCAAATACAACTTAGGAAATAGGTTTAAGAGTTTTTTCAACTCTAATTTGAAATGGACAAACTTAGAATACCCTCCTTAATGTTTTATAAAAATAGATTTGTAATTCAAATAATCATAATAATATAATAACAAATAAAAATTTTGGAATTTGATTAGAATTTTAAAGTAGTATGTATGTATGGGATGTATGAAGCTGCTACATTTCACTTAAAATATATCCCATATCCCTATATTTACCGTTATTCTTAAAATAAAATATGCTAAAAATTTTTGCAACACAGGTTTTTAGTAATATAGAATAATCTCTTTATTGATATTAAAAATTTTAATAAATTTTGTAAGTTTGTTTAAAAGAACACTTATTATAAAATTACTATAAAATCTACAAAGTCAATGTTACGCACTTACATTAAAAATGTGAACTACATAGAAAACAAATTCTACTTAGATTTTCAAATTGTGAGACAGATTAAATTGGTTAGTTTAATTTGATGCAAGATTATTTGTAAAGTTTTTCATTAAAATGAGGTAAAATTTTTACATTACTGATTTCAATATGAAGTAGTAGTAAAGAAACGAGAAACGGGAATTTTTGTTGTTAACTTTTGTTGGTATATTAGCGTACACAAAAAATTCTCCAACTCGTTTAAATATAGCAACATATGATTCTAACAGAGCAATAGCATTTTTCAAAACAATCAGTCTATTTGGGAACTAAATAAATATATTTTATTTGTGTCAGCAATGATAACAAATTTTCGCTATGACGTTGTAAAAATAGTACAACCCTATGTAAAATATTTCCAACAACTCAACAAACCAGCAATACGAGTATTGCTGCAAGTATCAGCAAATTATATTGAGAGCAGTAAATGTTCTGCGGAAGTACTGGATTTAGCCTTGACCAAGCTAACGAATGCCGGCCACACTGTCCCTGAGAATTTCTGTGAACTGTTTGCAGCAATTTTACAGATAATGCAATTATATTTGCGGTTGCCTAACGGTTCAGTAAAAGCTGAGGAGCTGAACCAGTGTCTTAAAGAGGATTTAAGGTAAAAGCGTAAACTAAATCAAATAGAATATTCATTTATGTTGTCCTCTCTACATTTTATCTCAGATTAAGTGATGAGTGTGCGAAGGACCTAACCAATGTCTTGCACACTCATGGCACCTCATTAACTAAAAATTTTGTTGAAGCGAAAATGATTACAAGAAGTGTCAAAAACCTTCAATGGAGGATTAATGTATCTCTAATGCAGGGGTATTTCAAAATATTTATTTTATTTGTCCTAAAAGTATAAAATATTGATTGCATTACACTTTTAAAATCAATTAAAAGAAAGCCAAATGAAGCCACGCTGGGTATGCCTACAGTAGTAATTCATTTCCAATTACCTGATGGACGGTACCGTACACTAGAAATGCCTATATTCATATTTCATCGTTTACGTTATAATGTGGGTGTACTTTTAAATGAAATGCACCGTTTGTCCCAACGTGCAGTCATGAAGAAGTTCTGAAAAAGGGAATTTCAGGTCCTTGGAAATTTTGTAAATTAAGGGTGCATGTACATTGTAAGTATGCGATTGATATATAATAAAATATATTGTAATTAGATGGGAGCTTTTCAGAAAATATTCGCGATTGTTTCGGCCATAACTGGATGGAGATTTTTTTTATCACGTTAAGGTAAAAATTGGCAGAAAACTTCATAAACTATGAATATTAGAATGGAAGGAAAGACATCGTAAACTCGTTAAAAGTATGGGAAGCTAATGTTAGGCTGTAATAGACAATTTACAAAATATTGAACAATAAGGAAAACCACTTGTCAGCATCATTCTACGATTTAATATTTTATAAATTCTGAACAAATGAATTAGGTATACGTTAAATGTATATCAAATTGTAATCTTAAAATTATTAAAAAACTATAGTTCCCATGAGTTTGTTAACACGTTCAATTGTCTATGGTTGTTTGTCCTGTTAACTTAAAGAAGAATATCCATCACTTGTTATTGCGTTTGCAAGTAATGATTGTCACCACTCTGCTTTCTTAAATGCTCGGCAGCTTGTTCCGGGGTGAGGTCACGTTGCGCTTCACACAAAAGTTCAAAGCCAACCATAAATTTGCGTACGGTAGCCGAACGCAATAATGGTGGATAGTAAACAGCATGTAAAGTCCAATGCTTATCATCGACCGCAAATAAATTGCCGGTAGGAGCGCCACGAAATCCCATTGAATATGGAAAACTACATTGGAACAAATTGTCATATTTGGTGGTTAGTTGCTTAATGGTTACAGCTAAACTCTCTTTTTGGCTGTGCGTCAGGTCACTTAAACGTTTATTAGAGTGGCGAGATATGAGCAAAGTCTCGTAAGGCCAAGCCGCCCAATGCGGTACTACTACCAACCAGTCGGGATTCTCAATTACAATGCGTTCTTTTCGTTGTATTTCTTTGGTCACATAATTGTCTAACATTGGCTGTTGATATTTCTGGTAGTATTTCTTTAGATTATCATCTATGGTAGAGGGTTCTGTAGGCAAATATAACGTAGCCCATATTTGACAATGCGGGTGAGGGTTAGAACATCCCATAGATGACCCTTTATTTTCAAAAATCTGAACCCACGTGTATGTTGGACTCAATTCATTGTATTGCTTAATCCACTCTTCTATTACCTCCACAATGTCGAGCTTAGTCATTTGAGGCAAGGTCAAATTAGTGTTGGCATGGAAGCACATGACGCGACAAATACCCTTAGCGGGGGCAATTTGAAAAAGGGGATCGTCATTTTTGTCCGGTTCAGGCGTACTCTCTAATAAAGCCGGAAAGTCATTGGTGAACACAAAAGTTTTGGTATATTTTGGATTTCTCTATAAATGTTACTGCATTAAATTTGAATTTCTTCTAGTTGAGGAAAAGTCACTTACAATTCCATTTGCTCGAACACTACCCGGACATAATGGATTTGTTGGATCAATTGCTGGTATGCAATTTGATGGAACTTTCTCTTTCTGTCCTGACCAAGGTCTCAACATACGGTGGGGAGAGACCAACACCCATTTTCCGTTTAAAGGGTTATATCTACGATGTTGATGTTCTAGAACAACAAGTGCTAAATAGGATGAATATAGAATTGATTGTAACGTACCTGTTGGAACAAACTCTTGTGTTTCCTGCATTATAACGAAGTTTGTTGTTGTTTGCGTCCCTGGCGGTTTTTTGTTTTTGAATTGATTGGATCCATGTGGGTACGTTCAATTGAAACCTATTAGATTATATGTTTATAGAAAACATATCAAATTATTGTTTAATTTTGTAAGTCTGCATTCTTTCTATGAATTTTTCCTAAAGACAGAGCCCTCTAAATATATATAAAAGATTAGATAAATAAAATATTTAGATAAATATATAATATAACTCTGGTGTGGATCATAGATTAGGCATAAATACGAACCAGCTGACAACTGAAACTTTACTAAACTTATAAATATGTTATTTTCTCTTTAGCTACACAGTTGTATTATAATAACCATATTACATATTTTTATGATATTTTTTTCTTACTTTAATATTAAAATTAAATTGAGAAGAAATTTTAATTAATCTGGTATATTTTTTTAAGATATAAATATTGTTATTAATAATATTGTTGCTAATTTTTCTTTATATAATATATTGCGCAATAGCTTTTCTACCATAAAATCATCTCTGGAATTTTCGTGTACCAAATTTTTTTCATTGGCGCTACATTAAGAAACCTTCAACAAAACATTCCAACAAACCGTAATAAAAATAGCGTTGATACTTTTTCAATACAAACAATTTAATATGTGACAATTTACAATATAAAACATTTATGTAACCGAAAGTGTAAACGTCATCTAATCTAACTTAAAAAAATTATTAATGTTATGGTATTACTTACTCTCAATGATGATCTATAATTTTTGTTCTTCTTCTTACAATTTGTTTATAGCTTGGTACGGTTTGTTTTTAACTCTGGCATGTTTACTTACTAAATTATGTATCCCTATATTTACCGTTATTCTTTAAAATAAAATATGTTAAACATTTTTGCAACACAGGTTTTTAGAAAAATAAAAAAATTATTTCGGTAATAATTAAAATATATTTTATTTAAATTATTGAAATATACTTTAATTAGTAACAAAATAAAATTTATTTTAAGAAATTTTGTAAGTAGTATTAAATAATAGTTTGATAAAAAAAATGTACAAAAACAATGGCACGCAGTTGTGTTATTAATTATTTTTTATATGGAACAATATGTTATAAATGTTATAAACTTATAATAAATACTGCTTTTTATTTTTACACTGAATTTAAAATGAAATAAAATTAACATCGATTATATTATTATTATGATTATTAAAAAAAGTTATAGTTTTTTTAATGTATAATATGACCTAGCATCTGTGTTCATTTCGTAGCATACCATTTTATTTTTTAAAATACTCCTAATTCACATAGTACTCGAACGCGTAAAGAGAGTAATTACAAATTTAACGAGTTTTCCAACTAAGCAAAATTTGTTTGCGTTGTTAGATATGTGAAGTTATCAATATTATTTAAAACTCTTATAAAAATGAAATCAACCAAATTTATAGAAGAGTTTAAAAATTAGATCAAATCTACGTATATATACAATTTGATAGTTTCGGTATTTATTACATACAACATACCTTTTATATTTTACATTTTATTTTTATAGATATAATTTATATTTTATTTCTAAATTTTAGACAAATTGAAAACTGCTTTGAGATATAAATTGTGGTACCACTATAATATATTCCAGAAATTATTCTGTCATAATTGTGCTCACTTTTTGAATAGTTATTTAATTTCTGTCAAAACATCATCCATGGAAGAATAGGAAACGACCAAAACACTAGGTAATCGAACATTCCATTAAATAATTCATTATGCGTGGATTCTAAGTCTTCTTTTAACGCTTGAAGTACTATTGGCAGTTCATCGCACGAATTGCTAACGTTATCTAATGGCTAATTTGATCTGGGCTGAAGACCCAAAATAAACATCATGATGAAAGTATTATTTTAATTTTTTGGTTGCTATAATCTGTTGTTGTTCGCTGGCACATATATCCTGTTGTTTGATGTTATATATTTAATGTTCAATATATGTGCTTCTTTTTTTTACCCGGATATTATCTTGTCGAGTAAATTTGATGCGGAAATAATTCACAGCATTGGCAGGATCGCCAGTTTTGGTGGTTTCGGTATATATTTGACTACATTTTATTTATATATGTAAATATACGTAAATTTAAGATTCCATTAAATCAAATAAATTGATAATCTATATAATTCAAACGTTTATTGCTATATATACAAAATTAATAATTGAGCTGTTTATATTCAAGTCAAGAACCAGCACGGTTACTTAAATATTGCATGAGAGTTTGAAAGACTCTGTCGTGCAATTTTTTATAGATTAATATGCAATGCGGATCTTATTGTATGGACACGCACTAAATAAAATACAGTGTTGCTGTAGTTTTGTATAATAATGGTTTCTCCCTGCTTTTACTTCAAATTTGGAAATAGCCCCCTGAAAACATCAGGGGGCTATTAGGAGCGATTACGTCTAAAGATAAAACCAATTCATTAAAGAATGAATTTTTAATCTCAACTTTATAGTTGAGTTTATATAGTATAGTTTTATAATCAGTACATATTTTAGTCCATACACAATACTTTCTAGTAACCCTTGCTTACCATTTAAGACATTGTTTAGACAACATTTCTTGGTTTCACAATAGATTCCAAAGTTATAAGAGTTTCGGAATACACAGTAGTACACATCCAGGTCTATGCACTCGATCTATTTTATATGACAAATATTATCAATAGAAAAAGCGATCAAATTATTTATGTATGTTTAATAAAAAATATTCAACATCTTTAAAGTTGTTGTTTTTGTTGTTTTCTTTTGAAAAACAATTACATCTTTTTTCCTTCACATAGAGAAGAAGTGGCGCTGACTCGTGTTTATTGTGTTACGCTCTATAATAATTCGCTCAACTGTGCATAAAATCAATCTTAAAATATGCAAATTTTAATGGGTGCGACAATTTAAATTTAATGTAATCTCTCTCCGTTGTACCTCTATTTTATGTAGGAGGAAACCCAAAATTTTTTTCTAATATCAAGGAAATTAGTCTCCATAGGGTCGTTAACAGACACAACGTTACGGCATCACTTTTATTCTATAAGCAGGAAAAGTAAGAAAAATGGTGTGTTGGAATAAAAAAATCCAATCTCAACCACTATGTCGTTATGCAACCCAATTTCTGAATAGGAGTGAGTTGTATTGGTTGTAGGTGGTGTTGTAATACAATTTGTATGACTTTTTAATGCAAACTCAATGTGATGGCTGCGTCCCTTCAGGTGTTGATGTTCTATTCAGATGTTCACTAGATGTGACCAAAGCACGTCTACATATAGTTTGCATGGATAGATATTCGTAGGGGCTCTTTATTATATTGTGTATAACGTCCAGAAAGTAGCCTCTCAGACTCTAAACGTACATACGAGTATGTATATCCGTCCGCGTTTTTTCTATCCATGAGATTTCGTATTACCCCCTTATCAAATCATGGGAATCAATTTTTCATTTGCCATTGCCCGCGCTTATTATTGAACAATTTTTAGTAGAATTGTTATTAAAAAATATTCAAGTACACAATAACCTGCACCCACTGGGTGGTGTGCGATGAAAATACCTACAATTTTCCCCCTGAATTGTTTATGAAGATTATAATTGAATGTGCATCTGTCGTGCACGCAGCGCAGGTGAGGAGAATAATTTTATCACTTAACTTATGAACCAGAAACGATAACGCTGGCGGTAATGGAACCCGTAGAGCGTCAGACACCTATGCATTTAATCTAACCGCAATTCGATTGGGTAACAGCAGTAGTAAGCTTGATGAGAATGTTGCAACGTTACTGCATGTCAATATATGTCATTGTGGAGGCTACTGTTAATATTTACATAATTAGAAATTGTTGAAAGGAAAAGTTGTTAAAAACAACGCAGGAAGAGTGAGAGAAAATTTTTCACTTTTCCAAAAGATTGTTGGGCACATTTTTGAGCTTTCTTCTGCGGGCTTTCGATCTTCGATTTTGAAACTCCCAACGATTTTGATCAAGTTATGCGGTTTCGGAAAAGCATTAAAAATAAGAATACGCAGAGGCAGCCACCAAAAGTAGACCTGATATTTTTCAAACTTAGTATATCCTCCACTAAGTTTATCATCCCTCAGAAGGAGGCGTCAAACATCCTACAAAGTATATATATTCTTCACATAAAACTGTTAGAGGGCGTAATCATATACCTGCCGCGCCCACTAGGTGTGGATGGTATTTAAGATTTGGTCTAAGCCAAATTTAGTTTTATTACTTGTTATTTGTGTTTGTGTGGAAGGTGTGGAAGATGAAGGACACTGGGCCCATATTCTTGTTAAATATTTTAGCATTGAAGCCATCAAGATTTCAAAACATCTCCTGTAAAAGCAAATGACATTTATAAGGATTGTGATGAATTTTTAAAGTTGCTTTGTATAGAGCCCTTGTTGTGCCGTTTTGTTTATGTACTTTTGTCTAATGGACAATTTTGATTGTTTGCTTTTCTTGTTCTCCATCGTTATACCCCAAACATCGTTAACATTATTTTTGGAGACAATGTACACGCAAATGCCCAAAAATTGAACGTGTGTGTATACATGTGCGAGTCTGGGCCTGCTATCCATCTACATATACTTACAGACAAACATTTTATAGAAGGCTTTACTTACCAATTCGTAGATATGTATGTGCGCGTAACTCATTTTCGTATCGTGCAAATTCATTAAATTTCAGGATCCGCAATAAATCTTTCTCATCTTCTGCTTTTTCATTTTCTTTCTTGCCTATTGACTGACTGTCCCGCATACATTGTAGTAATGCCGACACAAATACTCAAACACTAATTTAACAAGGACAAAAATCCCACTGCAAGTTTACACACACGGACATGGGTTGACAACAATAAGAACACTTACCACCACGCTTTAATGTAAAGAGAAATTTGACTTTGAGTGCGTCTGTGTTGTTTCGATAAAATTTTCTGTTTTTTTTCATGAACTTAACGTTCATTTAAAACTGAATCAGAATGTTTGCTTAGTGGTGTATGAACGGTGTCACTCCCAATACTACAAAAAAACTTTTCAATGGACTGCGGGAGGAAATACTCTGAAGCCTTTTCCAATGCCGTTCTGCGCAATAAGTGAGATCGGCCCGATGACGCATTTTTCCCGAATTTCAATGACAAAAAAACCTTACAAATCGAAATTTCTGTTTTATCACATGAATCAATGCCGGCAACTAATTAAGTTCGTATTCGAAATGTGTGCAGGTTTACCATGGCGTATGTGTGACAATTTAGTGCAAAACATAATGCAAGTATAAGCTTAGATTGTATTTTGTATAATACATGCGCGATATGTACAAAATCAATCGAGCTCAATTAACTGTTTTGCTGTCAGAAAAACTTGAACCAAATTTTGAAAACTGTTTAATGAGTGACACCGAACATGATTTTCGTAAAGGAAACGAGGGAATAATATGACATACAAAACACAATAAGTATAATAAAACACAACATATCATACTACACCAAGTAGCAAAGCAAATGCATTTAACGATATTTTCTATAAAATTAAAAAGCACAGAAAAATAATATGTGTTGAATATTATGGAACAAAAATAAGTAGAAAACAAGTGAAAATGTTGTAGTCGGTCAAGTCCCACATCACACCAACCCTTAGCTCCTTAAATTATGCTACAATTAATTTGATTATATCTCTGTAAACTTCCATATACGTTACAACGTGTATGTCTCCCCATATGTCATCATATGGAGAGGGGTCCTAAAAATGATCCAATCCGGTCCATTTTCAATTCCTCTTTGGGCCAATACATGTTCTTGTTTCAGGTGCGATCTGTAGCTTGCACGTAAATTTATATGGACAGACATACGGACATGGTTAAATCGATTCAGATTTTGATTGTGAATCGTTGGGTATAATTGAAGGAGGGCTGTGGTATTAGCCCTTTGCCACAAGTGGTGCAGGGTTTGAATAGATTTAGTTAAGGTCAAATCTCAAATATCCTTTATATGTATATAATTAGTGGGCACCACTTTATGCTATGAAATTATGTTCTCGCCCATTTTTTGCTTAATGTTTCCAGCTGAAAGATAAATTGTTGCCGATTGTAGACATTGCCCTCAGCCGATTTTGCCCAATTGAAGTCTCAATCTGCGTGCGGAAATTAGAAACTATGAATGCCCATAAATTTCAGAGTATGAACAACTACGTGTTGTAGTTGTTCGAGTAAGAAACGTGCAAACAAATTAACAAACTTAGTGAAACCCCTCTTCATCTTAAGTCGTAAATTGTAAAGTAAAACAAAGTCAAGTTAAATAAAATGATTGCAATTTTTTAAATCTAAACATTTATTCATTTATACTGAAGTCAACTTTAGTATATGTATTGTAGTATGGGTATACTAGGCCTGTTTGAAATGTGTAGGATTTTTATTATTTTAAAAATTATCACTCACAGCGTCGTTTGTAACAAACTTAGGGCACTAATACTTTATATGTAATTTACATGTTATTAAAGATAAAATTGAGTATATATGAAAATTTAGCTGTAAAGACAAGTGTATCGTGTGTGGGTGGTAACAACAAATTAACCATAACTATGGTTGAGAAACATCAACCTAAATGAGTCCACAAGGTGTCGTAAAGCAATCAACAAAAGAGCTCAGGATTGCCATTGCGGTTATATTCCGCAGATATAATTATGGTTACGTATTACAACAACAATGATCAACAACAACGACTACACAACAGCACAACAGCAATAACCTGTGACCCTGCCATATTATATACAATACATGCAATATTAAAAGGAAAACACACATGTAAACTTATACGTACAGTCATGACAATTAAAAAGTCCTTCATGTTATACAGAGAGAGAAGTCCATTTGTTCAGAAGAGGACATAAGGGTACAGAATACTACTACTTATGCGATAACTATTTGTGTTAAAGTCACTCTGCGTACAACTCATGTTGTAGAACAAACATGGTTGTATAATTACCAGTATTGCATAAGTGGTCGTATAATAAGAATGGAGAGGATTGCCGAATATTTATCCAAAACGGTAAACGCTCACTTAAATTAAGAAACGTAATAAAAGTACGAATAGGAGGAAGAAAAATTGCTCACTAAACGGTAATTAAATTTTATCATGAGTATTTTCTCTCAAAGAGATGCCGTCACACATAATTTTTATTTAGTCATCAGTCGCTTTGACCCACTTCGATGTAATACACATA
The DNA here is from genome assembly GCA_963978525.1 of Ornithomya fringillina. Taxonomy (NCBI): domain Eukaryota; kingdom Metazoa; phylum Arthropoda; class Insecta; order Diptera; family Hippoboscidae; genus Ornithomya; species Ornithomya fringillina. The sequence continues at coordinate 25,069,750 of OZ021691.1, forward strand.
CCATAGGGTTTTTTCTATGGGCGGTCTCTGGTTTTTCTTCGGTTTTGTGAGCTCTCTCAACGGTTACAACAGTTACTTGAGGCTCATTAGCTAAAGAAAAAATTTTGAAGAAAATACTTTTCGTACTTTTGAGGCCCCTAGGTATTGCCGTACCGATGAATATCGCATTTGGTACTGTGCGGTTTATAAATTCAGTTACAACTACTGCTTAATGCTCGGTATAGAGTTTTCGTCATACAACACTTTTATAATTCTGGCAGCCTTTCACGAATTTTCTAATCTTGTATATTGTACAACCAAATATAATCCTTTTTGTACTCGCCACCTAAGTAATGAGGGTCAAGTAATTACTATTCTGTTTGTAACACCCAGAAGGAGGCATCAGAGACCCGACAAAGTATATATATTCTTGATCAGCATCAAAATTTGAGTCGATCCAGATATATCCAGACTTTTGAAGTTTTTTTTTTGAATATTCTTAGTATCTATACTTGAGTTGCTATTTAAATTGGGTATAAGCGGCCAAGTGCCATGCCCACAATGGAGATATTGTCAATGGGATATAAATATACCTATGAGGTTACAATTTGGTATATATATTTATAATTAGGGCATCTATTATTGGGAGCGTGGTCGCATAACAGGCACGTCAATAATACCTCTGTTTGTTTATAGAGATGAATAATATTTGAGATTTGGTCTATGGCAAATCTAATGATCAAGAATATATATCTTTCTTGATCCAAAATTTTTCGAAACGATTTAATAACGCAAAGATCTAAACTTAATCTAGCAGTTCGAAAGGTCCAACCTAAACAGCATACAAACAGCAAGAAATTAAAATGTATAAAATAAACACCTTTGTCCAACTTTTATAATATAAGAGATGGTGGAGAAGTAGTCTGTTCTTGAGGTGGAATTTCACAATTGGTCAACTAATAACCAGGGTGCGTCTTTTGTGTGTTTAATGTTGTGATGCTAGAAACACATTTCACCCATTTTCTTGACTCTTAGATATTGAAGTTATTCAATTCCAAATATGAAACTAATTATAGCCGAAAATTACACATTACGCATAAAAATTGCTAAATTATGGAAATTTCTTAATTTCTTTCCTCGCATACTAATCGAATTTCCTGTAAATGAAGCAGCTACGAAGTGCTCGCCCATTCGGTATTTGCGGCACGCTTAGAAACCAATTAAATTTACCTTCACTATGCGTTATTGGCAATATGTCCTAATAGCAGCCATAAATTAATTCCTTGATTAAATATTGGACAAAATTCACTGTTGCTGTGTACTCGGTTGTTTAATGCACTGAGCGGAATAAAAAAAATTCCTTTGACTTTATTTGGTCTTCTTTCTCTGCAACGTGGCGATGACTTTAATGGGTAACAGATTATTATACTAGTTCACAAAACAATATTTAAATCGTTATGTTACATACTTTTCACTAGATAAGCAATGAAGCAAAATTTCTAATACTTTTCAGAGATGTGGTCAAACTTTTGTCAAGAATGTAAGATGACATAAAATCACGTGTCTGCTGGCGAACAGAAAATCGAAAAGTATCCAGAATTAAAAATGTTCTGCTCTTCTACGATCTAATTTCAATTTAAAAGGCAAGGTTCATACTCAAGATTGTTGTAATAAATATGTCTTTAAAAAGCGAGCTTGCTTTTCATTGTTGTGGTTTCGTGGAATTGTAAAATTGTAACGTTTTCCAAACTTATTTGGAATCTATTTTATTGGCTTTAAATGACATCCGCTCTTTTGTACGGTTAGTTACTTGTAATCGGTAAAGTTTTCTCAACACAACATGCATGCATGGGGTAATTTTACTTAGGGGGAGCAGGCTATGTTACGTTTAACACTTTTTCTTCAGAAAGTAAATAGTGCGAAAGACTTGAATCTAAAAACAACTATATACTAAGTGAATCATACCATGGGTGTAATTCATGCAGGTTTTCTAATAAAGTAAATTCTGAAAAGTTTTCCGTTTAGTCCGTTATTAGATAGAAGAAGTAAAAAAGCTACAAAATATATAAAACTAGTCTGAGATCATGCCATCTTTCAATCACTAATGAAGCAAAGTGTCATTTTTTATAAATTTTGTGTAAATTTCATGTTCTATGCGTATCATCATTATCAAATTTTGTATTAAATATGAAAGTTTGTAGTCAATGTTTGACCCAACCTTGATCTCATTTCATTATGGAAAATTCTTACGAATTAGTGAAAATTATTTTGTCGTTATTATACCCTCCACCTTAGTGGTGAGTTTATCCTTCCGTTTGCAAACACCCAGAAGGAGGCGTCAGAGACTCTACAAAGTATATATATTCTTGATCAGCATCAGAAACTGAGTCGATCTAGACATGTATGTCTGTGTGTCCGTGTGCCTGTCATTGTTGCCATGTTGAGATATTGAGCTGAAATGTTGTATTTTTTTAGTTTTTGCATGCAGGTCGCTATTTAAAATGACGGACAAGAGCCACGCCCACAATAAACAAAAATCTATATATCTGCCACAGAAATTGGCCTGCGAACTTGAAATTTATTTAAATCTGTGTGCCAAAAATGGGCATGGTCGAATAACACAATTTATAAAAAATCATATTATGTAAAAAAGTAGATTTGCAAGCTGATACGTAATACATACGTTATTAGAATGCCAATATATATGAATATGCCACGCCCACCCTTGTGGATGTATATGTGGAGGGTATTTAAGGTTTGGACTCAATCAAATTTAGTTTTATTACTTGTTTTTGATATACTCTCTTGAAGGCTTCAATGATGTAATTCATCGGTAAAATAAACGAAAATGCGAAAAATCGATTGCAGGTCAGGTTAGACATTTAAATATTCTGTAAGTGTTATTAAAGGTAAAGTTTATAGTATTTTGTATATCTTCAACCAGAGGGAATTGTAAAAAAAATCATGACAAAATCTGTTCATAGTGTGAACCACTTTTAATGTTTTTAGTTACTTCTATCTAAAGCAATAAAATGCGAGTGAGACGAACATCCATTATAACCGATTAAGTTGAGTTTTATTACCACATAAATCATCTAACCCCGAATAATAATTGCATTGTAAGTAACTTTGTTATACCTCAACTTAGAAGATAATGAGCTTTGTTGATGTGCACGAGAGCAGTGCATTTTCGATGCAACAAATTACATTTGAATGACCAAAATATTACCCACAAAATAACACAACAACAATACAGCTCTGTGGTAATAATACCGACCTAAAATGTAATAACACAATATCGAATAGTTGTACATCGTAGTTGTGCATTGTATTACAACAACATTTCGAAATCTTTCCACATAATTAAGGTAAACGTAAAGTTCATAAACCAAGCCATCAGGTATATGGTTTTTATATCCCGTACATTGATGCACACGCACATTATATTGCATAATATTATTTTATATAACAATCTGGCCATTCTGAGTGTCTTTGTTGGAGGTGTTGGTGTATTATGCGTACAACTACAATATCACTCGTATTGTACGCCATCATAATTACTGTCGGTTAACAAAAGCTTTATTTTGTGGGCTTTGTGTGTATGTACGTGTGTGTATGTGTGTTTTTATAGTTATGTTAATACTTACGTGGTGACAATGTAGTGATACCAAAGATATACAGGAATAAATCTATGACATGAAATCTAACAGATTCGGTTTCAGTGTGCATGCATTTAACAACGTAGTCACCTGCTTATACCTTGTTTAAGTGAAGCTTACAGTTGCTGTTTTTGGCATATTTGCAAAAGGTTTTATCTGTGAATTTTAGTTAAAATTTCATGTTTATTTGTCAAATACAAATTCAGTAGTAGGTAATGGAGTCGTTGACCGAGGGTTAAGATACTACACTACTCTACTACGGATTATATTCACTTGTGTCCTGTCTTGGCCATACGAATATGTGGTTATTTAAATCTTGTAAAATAAATACTTTATGGTCAGTTAATATAGGTTTAACCGCAACTAAATGTATGAGTATTTGCATGGAAATAAGTCTTTGTAGGAATACCTTATTATCTAAATACCTACAAATGTATATTAATGCACAATTTATTAAAAATAATATAAATAACAGCAACATGATATGATATGATGTGCCTTAAAATAGAACTTAAACAGATATTGATTATTTGATTATTTGTTTGCGCGTAGTTTTAGTCCAATTCTGTTTACTTCCTACGTACAAATGTAATTCTTAACTTCGACGATGTAACTTTTGCGTTTACAAACGAGTAAAATTTGGTTTAGACCAAATCTTAAGCACCCTCCACCTTAGGGAGGGTCTGTGACATTGTAAATAATAATTTATAGGTATCAACATAGACGTTAAATTCAGTGCCCATCTTTCTTTAGTCGTTAGACGCTCTGTGCATTAAATGTGCATTAAATTTCAACTTCAAAGGTTTTTTTTGACTCTGGGCGTGGCACTCAGCTGATTTTGTTCTACTTTAAATAAGAACCTACGTACATATACTAGAAATATTTATACGTCTTGTGCCCAGGATCTCTTAAAATTTCCGACTATAAGAGTTCCCATAACAGACATACGAACAGACAAGTCAACAATGACTCAGATTTTAAGAATATATTCAGTATAGTAGTATAGTAGGGTCTATGACGCTTGCTTTTGGCTATTGCAAACGTAATATCAAACTTAATGTACTCCCATGAGGTAGAGGGCACAAAAATGTTCTCAGTTGCCAATTTTACATAAAAAAGTGAGCCTGAGGTTTGCAAAGAAAACCAAATAAATGGATATACACGATGGGATAGAATGGTTATATTCCAGAAGGTCTCTAAAGCCTTTTATTATGTACTTAGCTACTATTATTTTTCAATTAATTCAATTGAAGGAGTGTTGGTGCTGGTTGGTATTGAATTTGACCAAAATCGGTTAAACGATAAGCCTACTGCTCCTTTCCATATTACCCAAACAGTTTTGGTGCATAGTTGGTGGTAGGTATTCAAAGGATGGCTTAAGTGAAATTTATTTTTTTACTTGTTTTATATATCTGCTCAGGACTTCCATGAACAAACATTTTCATTGCATACTTAACCGCACCCTCATGAGGCACAGTGTCGCATACATATACGTACAAGTATGCTTACAAAGTTTATGACAATATAAAACAAAAAGCATTTTGCTAAAACTCCCTGTTGTTGGATGGAGAAAATCCCGTGAAAGGCTTAAGTTAAGTCTAACAAACACCTGAGACATTCAATTATCTAAACAGCGAAATAAAAATGCTAACCAATGTACAAACATCAAATAAACAAACACACATATAGATTCATACAAAAAAAGAAGAAAAAAAAGAAGAATAATAATACTTATGAGAGAAAGAGAGAAACATAAAGTGCTGTCAACGTTGTGGTTTACTTGTGGTTTTGTTCAAATAAAGTTGTTAAACAATAGTTCGGTAAAAGTTATTAATATTTAAGAACAATTTTTTCGGTTCATATTGCACCTTAAGAGTCCCACATTTCAAAAAGTGCTTTATGCTTTAAAAATTTGCTCCAAAATGTTCTTATTCTATCCTGATAAAGAACATAATAATGTGACGGCGGAGTTTGTGCGTAAGCGTTGTTCATTTCCTTCGTCCTGTCATACAGGGACGTAGCATGAAAAAGTCGTTTTTACTAACTTAAAATTTTACATATATTTCGTAAATATTATTGTAGTAAAATTCTACAGATAAATAAAGTCACTTCTACGATTGGGAACATGTTTACATCTACTGGGTTTTTTATTTCAATTAATAATTCTGTGTTTTATGTAAGCAGTGAAAAAGCTGCATTTAAGCCATATATGGTATGCTGTCCATATTTATAGATTTTCTGTGGGCGTGGCATATAACAGTACCGAATTGCAAAAAAATATCTCACTTTTATTGACCAGGAGAATGATTTTCCTACACAAACGGATAGATGGACATGGACAAATAGTTTCAGAATTCGATAGTGAAGTAAATTGAAGACCTACTGTTTGTGGGGCTGCAAATGTATCGATCAACCATCTTTGTCTGCGGACTGTAGGTGATGAGTATAAAAGACGCTTTCAATTGTATATGTTGTACAATTATAGTCAGATACAATTGGTTTTGTACAATATTATAGAAATAATTAAAATAAGTATGAAACAACAAAACAGCTGAGATTTATTGCATAAATGTTTTATTTTTGGGTTATGATTATTTAATCATTCCTTTTCAGTTAATTAGTGTTTTGTAATAGAAAGCTAAAGTAGAAGATAAACTTAACGAAAGAAGTGTTGCTTAAAGTAAAGGTGTATGCAGTACTCGTAACGTTTTGTTTGAAGTTGACATATTGGCATCAGAGAAAACCCATTTGATGTTTTGCTCCATAATAAATTTTAACAAATAGTCGTTTGGGCGTTTACATAATTCGGGGGTTGGCTTAGAGTGTACGAACAATAATATTAAATCCTAATTGAAATGTCCAAGGTGACACTTGTACCCGCACATGTCTATACGTCAACCTTGACAATAGTTTATTAGAAAAACACAAACACAAACACAGGAGACAACTATTTACATATGATTTTCTGACACAGAATTGTAAGTAAACGACCTTTGAACTTAAATTAATTTTAACAGGTTCGCATGTTTTCTACACAGGTAGTGATGATACGTGTAGCCTTCACCACCATAGAAGAAGTGACCATGACAAGCCGGAGTGCAATATAAAAATAAATTAAAGGGAATCAAATTCAAAAGTTGTAAACATGTTTATCATACTTTTTGCACAAAACTATTCGTTGAAATCTTAGATAACTCCTAATTCCTTAAATTATGCAATTAGTTTAGTTGTGTCTGTAGGCGCGTTATAGGCTCTGTAGTTATTTCGTGAAATATAATTATATGAAAAAGGGTTCTAAAAATAGTCCAGTCAGATCCAACTTTGGCACAGCCAAAGATTAGGCAAATTAATTATTCTTTATCTATTTTTGTCATAAAATAATAACAATTGCGATTTTTTGCATATAAGACCTTCAATGGGGAGGGGTTCTAAAAACCGTCCGATTCGATCCATTTTCCATATGGTTCCTTTTCAGACCAATATACGAGTATGTTCAAAATTTAATCGAAATTTCTCAAAAAATGCGACTCGTAACTTGCGTATAAATATACATGGTCAGATGGACATACGGACTTGGTTAAATCGATTAAGATTTTGATTCTGAATCGATCGGTATAATTGAAGGTGGGTGTGGAATTTGCCGTTTGGGAGTTACAAACACCCGCACAAACTTAATATACCCTTTGCCACAAGTGGTGCAGGGTATAAAAGCGTTAACTTGGGCACAGAAGAAAACTAAATTATACCTGTATACCGTTATTAAAGAGTTAGGAATTTTCAGTCTTGCACAACAGAGTGCAAAGTCATAACCATCTACAGAGCATATAAAATACAATCCTTGACGCCTTGGAAAGGTGGGCGCACAAAGTAATTATAAAACTTTAATCGTAGTTTAAAAGTAAATATTTTAATTCTTCTTCTATATACATATATTACTTCCCCATCCTCAAAATGAAATTTAACCCTTAATTAGTTAATTCTATAGCATAGATTTATGCTATTCGTATACTTTTCAGATCTCATTTCTACTCCAAACACTACCTACGTTGCGTTCTGTAGTATATTTACATATATACGTTTTATATAAATTATTTATTTATTTACTTACATTTGCTCTCCCGCAGTTTCTCTTACCTTTCGCATGGAATACATTTATGTAAAACATTTTTCGTACGAGTCATTAATCACTTGATTACACGAAATACCTCGCACCACTCTCATGTTGTTATCCTTTGGAAGATACATTTAGTTGTATAAAAAGCACAGGCATAGAATCTTCGAATACTGTATCTTACGTTTTTGGGAATTGGTGATAAGCCTTAGAAGAGGGGAGTGCTTTTTTCAATGCAAGTGTGAGGAATCAGTTGATTAAAATTTTCAATATACGATAAAAGCTGCACATTCTCATTTCTTAAATTGTTTTGTATACACTCCAGCTTCGCTTGCAACGAAGTCGGTTTAATCGTCCATGTGTCTTTGTGTCTACGTTGAAATGCTCACCGTAGCTAAAATTGGGATAGTGAGTGTAGGCAGTTTTCCATTTCAAATGAGCGAAATTGGTAAATAAATGCTAACCAGAGCTGAAATATGAAAAATGAACTGAAATACCGAGTCCATTTGAATTGTATAGTTCTTTATTTTAAAGACAATTGTTCTATTGTTCCAGTTGCTAATTGCTGTTTAGCGATATTCTAAATTTCATTTAAATTAAAGAACTTTTAAGATGTAGCAAATTTTTGTAATAAAGGGAAGTTGGGTGGCAGTATTAAGAGTCTCTAAGTAATGGTAGCCATACATATTCTCGGGACGGGACAACGCAATTCTTAAATTTGAAATCTAAATGATATTTAAAAACCTTTTCACGACATATCACAAACATAGTTGTGTAGTAAATGAATTTAAATATTATAGACTCTTTGTCACATTTCTTTCTTATTTCTTTTTAAGATGTATTAATATGAAGTATCATTTGGGTTATTAACTTTGAAAGCAGTAATGTGAAAGAACTGTCATCATCATCAGCATCATGAATAGTAGCAATAATCATAAAACAGACACCAAGCAACAGAAACGGCAATAAAAAAGCATATGGAGAAGAAAGCATGTTGTATTTATATGGGGAATTCTTAAGATCGTAAATAAGAGACTTGAAACATCAAACAGGAATGATAGCCAGCAAGGATAGCACTGGTGAATAACTGGAGATACTCGCAAATACACAAAGCTAGAAAGCTTCATTTTAGTATCAATTTTACAAACACAAACACGCACTTGAACTCATTATCCTTCTAGTGTAATAGGGCCATAAACTGTAATCATTACCATTGAAAAGCCTGGAACAAAGACGACGAGAGACTGTATTTAGTATAATTTTTATAACTTTCAAATTGACATTTGATGGTCGTAAAACAACAGGAAACTGTATAAACATTAAATCGGAAATGGAAACTGTTGTAGAAGATTTCCTCTTATTCAATTCAACTAAAATGTGTGACTTTTGTAATCTTGTATCTGATGGGTGCTTAAAATGCTCAATGGGTAGATTGAACAATGACTGAATTATGATCGAAATTAAACAAGAAGAGAACTCAAAATCTCAATCAATCAATGCGATATTTATTTATTTAGGCAAAAATTGGAAGTGCTTAGCCAAAGTATGTTGGTGACATGAATGATCATCAACATCCAAAAAAAAAGAGTTATTCGTGGAATAGAACTTAGTGAACTTAAGACTTTCTTGCGTCCATTTTCAGCACACACCGCAACCACATTACTTTTTGTAATAAAGGGAAATATTTACTTTTAAGCCAGCTGAACAAAATTTAGGCGAACATGTTCACACTTTCAAAACTTCCTAGGCAAGGGTTTATTCTAAGAAAAAGTGAAGAGTCTCTAGAGCCTGAGTGAGATATCTCGCTTATATTGCTGATAACCTATGTAGATATGTGCGTATTTTTATGTGTCATTGATTGACAGTGTCCTCAAGAAGCTACTCCAATTTTTAGGAAGAAAGACTGAGCGTTCATTTTTGTTCATTTGTTTTTGATAACGCTTTTTTAAACATTTTTATGTTTATAAAAATAACGGGAAAATTAAAGGAAAGTTGAACTTAGACATATACATACAAGACCACGCCCAAAATTTATAAAAATCATTGCAAGTTGTGAATTGTACTCTAATAGACTGTACTGGGTATCCCAGCTAAGGCATTTGTTCGTATAGAAATATTTTAAACTCGAGTATTTTTTTTTCATTTCTTCCGCCATTTTCTATGACGAATTGTTGTCGTGCTTCGGTGGCGTTTATTTCAAACATAAATGCGAATGAGAAGTCCTTTCACATGCGTTTTGTATGTTTCATTCATTTGTCCAAAAACCTGTGTGATTGGAAGGGGAGTTTTACAATTTTACAATTCCATGTGCAAATACAGTTAACTCGGTGGTGAAATACTGAAATATGTTCCTTCTTCAGCATCAACAGCAACAGTAGATAGTTAACCAACAATTATAAACCGAGGCTTTAAATGATTACAACACTTGGGGCCAAGGTAGCGTTGCAGGTTACATTGGTTTATGAAATGTGATATTTGGAACGACACCCCTTTTTCAAGTACTTCGTAAACGGCTGAGACGCATAGAAGCAGGAAAAACGGAAGTCTGTTACAAATTGTACATTTTCCCTTCTTACCTATGCGTACGTAAGTGTATGAGTACAAGGGTGGATTTTATATTTTTGCTGTGTTTCTCTTTCATTTGTACTGTGTCTGTTAAGTTGGGGAAAGGCATGAGCCCAAGCACTCGCCATCATAAACAATAAAAATTCATCTCGAAAAACAGTGAAGAAATAACAAGTGAAAACATCATGGGCGGTTCTGCCGGACTATTGAATACTCTACACCACATAGTTCCATTTATGGCTTTGGAATTAGTTTCGTTGCACTCGATTTATTGTCATATAAGCTACTTCGAGAGAAAGAGTTGTTGAAGAAAAAGGGTTCTAACAATGGTTCGAAATAGTTCGAATCAGTTACGGTTTTAAGCGGATTAACTCTTTTCCATCAAATCTTATTAAAAAATCGGACGACTTGTTTTAAAATACGGTATAGAATTTGTATGGGACCTAAAAAAGGAGCGATCAGGTCCATTTAGTGACTGAAAAGCTAGCATTTGCCGTTTAGGCCAAATACAATACGTCCAAGATACCGCTTCATAGTGTGGGGTGTACAAATACAGTAACGCGAAAACCAAATATGGGAAATTTAAGCGCATTTATGCATTCATACATATTTGCTTTCTCGCTCTTATATCCGTTAAGTTGCATCTGAAACTCACAATTGCGAATGGCAAGAACACACGCGTACAACTGTGATGTCCTGGTGATGAAATATTTCTTATTTTATAATTCAACGAATACATACATATGTACATGCATGCATGCATGCTATACGGTATAAACTGAAATTGATGGATGCTATCAAATTGCGCCGTTACGCTCCCTTGATTATCTTATTTATGTTTGTGTGCTATTCTCGGGCAGTGCCCTACCAGCCGATGGATGGTACACAAGCAGACCTTGTACACTGATGTCTGCATCAGTAGTCTATACTACATATCCATATATATCAACACTCTTGCAGACGTGTACGTGTACGTACGTATGGTAGGAAAGCAATATGTTTTTCAAACATCGCCAATATTAAATCTAACTGTTAGTGACAGTTTTGTGTCACAGGCATGCTAGTAGTCTCTGTTTATCGTGCAACATAGAGCCACGAATCTATTTGTTTATATAAAGCACATAATATTGTAGACGAGAATAGACGAAACCGTACCTTCCGTGGCGAAATATGTATTGAGGGAGAAAGTGTTGTACATATTTTCATTGATAACGGTATAGCGTATGTGAAATATAGCCAACCTTGAACAATTTATTTTTTATTATTTACTAAAAAACTCCGCCCGTTCCCTTCAACATTCCAGCAGGGTGTTAAATTCAAATATGTTTGTGAGCGAGTATTTGTGTGATGTAAAAGAGGGTGTGCTTTTATCTGTTTATGACGGTTGTGAACTGTGCAATCTTCTCTTCTTCATGTCATTCATAAGACATCTCTTTCTGTCGTGAGGTTTTCTGTTATTTTTTTCAAAGGGGAACAACGCACGTATCCAAGAGAGAATGAGAAAAATTAAAAGTGTGGAGCGGAGTGAAATTGCGAAAAAACCATGTACAAATTGCATTTCAATTTTCTACTACATTAACGCATATCAGCAAGATTTGTTCTTTCTAAACTTATGTCAGTCTTTTAGTCGGAACCATTTGGGCATTTCCTGTAATACAACAAACAATTGTTAAAACATTGGTTGTAGGTGTTTATTTATTTAAAGGATAACTACAATGTGGCCATAATATTTAACTTAAATGAAATGAAGTTAAATAAGTGTAAAATTAAGAAAATTAAAGTTATTCAAAAGTAGGGAAAAATTATAAAACTTATTCGGGTTATTCAGAATCATTCCCAAAAATGAATAAATTGAATGTATTTGAAAGCTATTCCTCCGATAATAGAGGAGTACTGTGCGCTAAGTAATAATGCAGGGTGCGATCGATCTAATGGCAAACCTTTCTATTAAACTCCGTACAATGGAATATTATAAAAAAAAAAAATATACAAAATGAATAAAAATTTAACCTTGAAGTAATTTGAAGGCATTTAACACGTGTCCCCAATGCTCGTAAAAGGCTTTCTCTGCCGCGTAGTTGCTATTGAGGATGTTGCCGAAATTTGTCGCATTTTGCTGCGGCTCAACACAAGTCGTAAATGTTTATGACTGCTTTTCTTGTTTAGATATTTGTTGTTATATGTACAATCGCACACACAATTGTTTGTCTGGTGGTGAAAATTTGCTGTCAAATTGAATTTTTTTAGCAGCCTTGACTCGTTCGCACTAAATTGTCTACCATAGAATCCAACAGGTTATTTGTTTTTATTTGTAATTTTGTCGTTTGTAGTATTACTAGATAAATTTTTATTTTGTCGAGTGCTAAATGCACACTGCTTGGCCTTGAACATTTTTATAATCTTTTACAAAATCATTGCTTACTTTTCCGTTGCAGCGGAAGTTGGTGTATTTTTTTTTTCTATTTTAGACGATATGATGTTTCTGACGATACGATATTTTAATTTACTGATTTATTTAAGTTAAAGTCATTTGGAGAGTACAGAGGTGAAAGTAGATTAGTTTACATAAATCGTAAATTTCGGAACACATTGCTGTGGGATGTGAAAGTAAAATATTGTGGTGGGTTATGTAATAGCCAAAAACAACAACAATTTAAGAACTCATACCTTTTGTCACCTAAAGGTTTACTTTTTAGTCGAGACTTTATTGATTGAAGAGACTAAAGTTGAAAGATCTTTGAATGAAAAATTTCTGCTACATTTTAGTCCTTCTGCTTAGATGGACCTCACCTTACTGAATTGCATGCATTTACATATTGCGCCGATAAAAATAAAACGAATTAAAGAAGAACGAATCAATATATTGTTGTTATTGTATGTGTGTGTAAAATATTTGCGTGCATTTATATATACGAAGAATAAACACTATGTAGTAAATGAAAAAACATGGAAAGGAAAGAAAGGGTGTGAGAATGAAGCGTCGTTAGACATACATACATTTCAGTGACAGACAATGATTAATGGTTGTCATTGCCAAACAAAACAAAACAAAACAAAAAAACTGCTATTCTTTGCGACAGTTTCGTTTTTTCGGGTTTTCTTGTTTGTTGCTGTTCATGCTTTATCAAATAAAGTGCTTTGCTAGATATATACATTGCACCGTACTTTAAATAACCTCTTGCTGATAATAGTAAAGCGATGTTGATGCTGATGTTGAATATTGATAAACTCAAGCAGCGAACTGAAATGAATTAAATTTGGTGCGAATGCCTTCAATTGGTAAAAAGAAATCTAAAATAACGCATTGTACGAGTTGTCAGATATTTTCAACAGTCACCCCAATAAAAAGCCGTACACTGATAACTGAAAATATGCCGCATTTTAGGATACGGTTGTTTTGGGCGGAGAGTGATTTTGCAACCAAGGATATTCCCAAACCATTTTTAGTCATTTATGTGTGTAATTCTCTACTTAGAGGCTCAATGCGCTTACATCTTAATGAATTCGTAAGAATTGAAAAGAGAAAATAAATTTGGTGCGACTGAAATATTGAAAATGTTTTTGAGTTTAATATTTTTGCAATTCCCTAAAATTACAAACTTCCCTTGACAGCATAGGGTAAATGATGCAATGTTCCAAATGTGTCCAGTATAGTTTGAGTTCTTTATTGAGTCCTTAATAATATTTACATGAAAGGCAAACAAGTCTAGTTAGTGTTAAATAAGTTCCCAATTGCAAGAAGAACTTGTTGATGAATTGTGAGTACAAAAGGCTTACATGGGCTGAAAATAATTGGTTTTTTCTATCCTATTGCCATTAACCATAAAAAGGGTGCATCTAAATAAATAATATTTTCGTAACATTTGTTATTTACATTGCAAAACAATAGGTATAAGCTAATTTTAGTTTAACTTAAATTATATGATGTAATAGGCAATAATAATTGCCGTAACCAAATATAAATAAATAAATAAATATGTTGTGTTGTATCCAATAAAAAGTTTAAGAATATATTCAGATCTTAAAAATTAAACGTAGCTGCAGACCCCTGCCACTACATGGATGGTATCAGAATGACTGATGGAACAAGACTAATAAATTGGATACAAAAAGTTTCTAGTCGTCTGCACTGCTGGTTGTTGTAACGTATTTTTAACTGTCTTCAATGTACATAGAAATAAACATTTAGAGGTATTTAGTACATGGGTGGATTCAGTTTTCTACATTACACTTTCTAAGGTGCTTTAACTTGCCAAAGTGGAGCGTTTGTTATATGGGATCTGTCCGGTTACAGGATTAGCTCATTTTGCAAAAACCATGAGCAACCGAAGTTTTATTCTAGAATGTAATTGTTTTAGCTCATAATACCCTGCACCACTTATGGAAAGAGGTATATAAAGGATGTTTAATTCCGAAACGGTACACTACCATACCCTCAATTATACCGATCGTTTCTGAACCAAAATCTGAATCGAGTTAACCAGGTCTGTCTGTCTGTCCGTCGTGCACGGAAGCTATAGGTCGCCTTTTTTGAGATATTTCGATAAAGCTTGGTACAAGGAAACTTCTTTGCCAAAGATAAATACTACTAAAAATAGACCGAATCGGATCCTGGATTTGGTTGGGCCAAATAATGATATGGTCGGACCATTTTTGGACTTTTTTCCATATAATAATATTTCGCGGATACTGATGAACTAATTGTAGCATAAATTGTGGAATTAAAAGCTGTAGGATATTAAATGGCCGTGCTTGATCGACTACACCATTTTTACTCGTTTTATATATGGTTAAATTCTTGGTTTTTAAAAATACATGTAAAGAGTATTAAAGAAAACTCACGTCATTGAATGCATTATTATAAAGCATCCAAAGTCTTTTAAGCAAATTTTAAAGGTATCATTAAGGGAGGTGCGCCACAAAGCGCACATGGACACACACATACATTCAGGCATATTTTTGCATTTTGCATTGTACTGACATGTGATATTACACAAACATAGGTAACTGTAGCCCCATACAGCCTTAGAGATGGCAATATCTTTTTGACAACACATTAGCAAATGTAAAATCATTTGACATCGTACCATTGACAATGTTATTAGTTTTATAGCATACACACACACAACAACGTACGCATATGAGCAAACGTTTTATAATGGGCTACCCAGTGCAATGCACACGCTCATACAACATCTCCTTTTGTACACACTGATCAGGAATCGAATTATGTCTTTTATGTTGGTTGGTATGGTTTAAAATATCTAATTATTGGGAAAATCTCATTTATGGCAGGACTTTGCTTTGGTTGCGTACTGAACCTCTTGGCAGTTTGTTTAAAATTTAACATGTTTCCAATTGAACTTTTCAAAATCATCATTATGACCATATAAGGATAATCATTTGCATCTGCTCTGCACACCCCACATTCCGTATTCGTTTCCATCTATGCGTATATGTGGGAGACTCTGTTGTGCATTGAGAGTTGGTCCAATGAATGCCTCCAAGCGGTAACTATCAAATAAATGAAACGAAGTAATTTACTACATATTGATTGGAATGCAAGTGTGTGTGTGTTTGTGTGTGTACTTACATTATTACATTTTAAGATAATGAGAAACACGTTTCAATTTCTGCTTAAAATTTTTCGTTGCAATTGGTTTATGCAACTACAAGTATCATGTGCATACCAACCGATTCGTGTATTAATTTGAGATACAAACTAAATGACTTCACATGTCACGTGTCAATTTCTTGCAAAAACTATCATTTTTACATACAAACACTCGCGCGTAGTGCGTGACATGTATGCAATACATGGCCACATAGCTGATGTGAAATGTAACCGCCCATCTATGACATAACTGTTTCGTTTAAAAGTTTACGTTTAGGTTTGAAACGCCCACTGCATATAATATTATTTAATATTACATATAAAAGTTATAGTCGTTCGCCCCGTTGTTTATTAACTATGTGTGTATGTGTGTGTGTGTGCGTGCGAAAAATTTACATTATCCCTAAAATTATGCATCTCCAAACGCTCTAAACTAAATGAATGTCTTTCAGAGAAGCAATGGCTGAGGAAATATTGAATATTATATACCCTGCACTACTTGGGTCAAAGGGTATATATACCAACTATGTGCGAATGTTTGTAACTCCTCAACTGCGAATGCCACATCCACCTTCAACTACACTGACCGAATCCGAATCCGAATGGAAATCTTAATAGATTTATCAAGAAGTGTGTCGGTCTGTCTGTCCATGTATATTTGTGTGCAATTCGCATTCTTTGAGATATTTCAAAGAAATTTGGTACAAGGACATTTATTGGTCCAAAAACGCAGCCTCTTAAAAATAGAAAGTATTGGAACATTCTTAGGAAGTTTTTATATGGCGAAAGTTCATAATTTTTAATATTCTTTAACAATATTTCGTTAAGAATAGTTGAGTGGCTTGACTGTGCAAAATTTTAAATCTCATTGGACCATTTTTGAACCCCTTTCCATGTGATGCTTTGCCAGGAAATTTCTTATATGGCGCAACAAAAGTAATTATAGCCCAATTTGTGGAACTAAGTGGTGGAGAGTATTAAATGGTCGGGTAGAACTAACATTTGTACTTGTTTTTCTAGTGCATATATAATGGAATGGAATTTAATTGCTTGGAAGCTTTCTTCTATGCACAGAAGGACAAACTTAGTACAATAAATCCGCTACTATAATGTGAGGCGAATATTAATACGAATAATAATTAAATCACTTTATGCAGTTCTTCAGTGAAACGCATTTATTTCGAATCTGTGTTTTAATTTATAATAAAGTGAAAATATTTTGAGCGACATCGATTTTTTTTATTTAAGAGCAATTAAGTAAGAGTACATAGCTGCCATGTATTGTACAAGTGCAAGAGTTATCATCCAAAAATAAAAAACGTGCACAAACGCGAAAGTATGAAAGAGAAGTTTGTATCTATTTTTATCTAAAGGAGCTCAGATCTTTTTGCTATACGTTGTACATGTTGACACATGTATATGTGCGACTTTGCATAGGAGTTGCTGCCCAATTTAAATGCCCGTCCGCATATATCATCCTGTCTGACAGGACAATTCTCTTATCTACAAAAACTCAGCACAAGCAGTCGCAACAATTACAGCAGTACACCACACACATATACAAGGACACGTATGCATACATATATGAGGCGTACATTGTTGCTATAATGTAAAGTTTAAACATTTTCAATACAAAGCGAGTGCACATGGATGTATGAATGTGTGCAATACAAACGACGACTATGTTAGCAATGAATAAATAATGCAAAGCTGTACTTATAAGATTCCCAAAGAAGCAGATTAAGTTGAATTTTGAAATATTTCAATAACACTATGTTTCAGTTAAATAATTGCGAAAGAGTTTCATATGATAAAAACGCAACGTACAGTAGCTCTTGATCTCAGAAAAAAAGAGTAAAAAATTGGGTAAACAAAAACTCCGCGTTGAATACATTAATTTTATCAAAAAAATCTTTTGATTTTACCCAATTGAATACGAAAACTACCAACACTTCCGTTAAATTTGGAATAGATATCTCAGCTTATGTCCTTTTAGTAGCTGTGTGGGCTGAGGGTTTGTTTTATTAAACTCTGCACGCTTAAGGACACTTGCAGAGTTTTTTCCTCCAGCTGAGGAAAAAAGTGAAAAAGTTTTTTCAAGTGTCGCGTTGGATTGGTAACCCACCGAATATATTACCATAAAAGTCGAGGTTGGTTCGACAGGTGAATAAACATTTACGCTTGTAATATGCCATACATTATTATTATTTTAATTTATATAACTCCGGAGAGCTAGTACCACTGCACCCGGACTGTTGGACGCACAGACATGGCTTAGGTGGACTCAGTATTTGATGTTGATTCAGAATATAAATACTCCATGTTCGACGCCTCCACTCCCTCAAACAACGCCCAAAAGCTTTAAAAAACAAGTGGAACAACATTATTAAAAATCATCTCGCTTGCATTCGACTCCAATACAATTGAGCGATGCATGAAGCAGAATGCGTCAATGACTTCGTGCAAGTGCATGTGTAATAATGAGCCAAGTATATAACAAGTTGTTGATGTTCCGACAATTGTTGCTGTGTTA
This sequence comes from Ornithomya fringillina, assembly GCA_963978525.1. Classification (NCBI taxonomy): domain Eukaryota; kingdom Metazoa; phylum Arthropoda; class Insecta; order Diptera; family Hippoboscidae; genus Ornithomya; species Ornithomya fringillina. Next base: position 25,088,211 of record OZ021691.1, read on the forward strand.
GTATAACTCAACGTTTCACATATCATATAATTTAATATACAGGGTGCGTACGATATTTGAAGACACTCGTACATGTAAATGTAATTTCTGGAGAACAATTTTATTTGTTTTTTCTTGTCTGATCAGCATCAGATTCATGCATGTAATCGTTTCCGACCCCGGATTGAGTGCGTTAATGCGGCTAACGGGGATTTTAATAAAAAATTATATAACATTTCATGGAATTATATGAACAAATTAATTTTAATGTCAATATGTTCTTAAATATCGTACGCACCCTGTAATTGCACCCTGCTAATATTTATGAAAATGAAAAATTAAGTAAAGCCCTTTAACCTTAAATAAACGCATATAACACAATTCTAATGCATGTACGTTATTTTTTGTCCATTATATTTATTCTTGGTTGTACAAATAATTTTTATACCCTCCACATAAGATGGGCGTTCTACTAAGTTTGTTATTCCAGTTGAAACACCCAGAACGAGGCGTCAGAGACCCTATAAAGTATAATTTTTCTTCATCAGCATCGAAAACTGAGTCGATCTCATTTCTGCGGGTCTGTGTCTCTCTGTTGTTGGCACTTTTACGATATTAAATTTTGACATATTGAGCTGAAATTTTGTGCAAATACTTTTAGTTCTTACACGCAGATCGCAAGATCGAACAAGAGTCATACCTACAATCGACAAAAATCTATTTATCTATTTATTTACTTACATAACTTCATTATCGATGAACTAAAAAATAAGAATGGACGGATAACATACACGACCACAATTTACATGACTTAAGATTACTCGATTACGTATAAATTTATCAGCAAGTCCAAGCGTAATATATACACTATATCATAGACCTACCACTCCCGCCATTTGGACTAACCCAAATTTATTTTTTTTACTCCTTTGGTCTTAATTAACTGGTTGGGTGTTTTTTTTGAATACTCGTATTACTTGAAATACTTAATTTTTACAGCTTGCACCACTAATGGAAAAAAGGTGTTTTAAGTTTGTAACTCCTAAGCAGCAAATTCCACATTTACCTTCAATTATATCGATCGATTTAGAATGAAAATCTGATTGATTTAATCGTGTCTGCTTGTCCGGTTGTCCATTTTTAGAATCACTTTCCATATAATGATATAACAAAGTGACACATACTCGTATAATTGCCTTGACTTTTCACTCTGTTATAATATTGTGGTACTGATAATACTTACTTTGACAATAAGGTCGATTTAAGAAGCATTTAGTTACGTTTATGCCTGTTGAAATTGATATTCAACTTGATGATTGTACGATTTGTAAAGAATAAGTTATTTTTTTACATTTAGATATTTAGACAGATATGCAATGTATTGTATGGTTTCGGCCCAAAATGTGACTCGAATAAAATTGAAAAATTAAGATACAATATTTATTAATTTTATATTAAAACAGTAAGGAATCAAACATCTCTGTCATACCCTTTTATTGGTGACCAGTCCGGAGATGTAAGGTCTTACACTGGTAGTATTCCTCCTAGTGGAATACGCGGTTCGACCCAGGAACCTATTGCTGGTACCACGGGATGCTAGAGCCCCAGGAACTTGTTCCTGCTAGCATTATGGGATGGCCCCCTTGTGGGAGCATCGTGGTGGTTGTGGTTTTCCCCTTACGGGGTGAGAGTAGGTGTAACCTCCCCACCGAGGAGTGGAGTTCATAACCTTACAGTGTGACTCCTAGATCGGTACCTAACGGGGCGTTGGGAAGCGCATATCTTTCCCCTGCATCTGAGCTTCGGCTTGAGATGCCGTGTGATTAAGCCTCCACGGCAGGAACACACGTTAAACACTTGACTTCATGTCATACCCTTTCGATACATTCATAATTCACATATATATGTCACAAATTGGAGGGTGCTCGTTATTTGTTTTACGCCAAATATACTACACTGGGTGTAGGTTTTTACTTCTTTTTATTAAAATACGTTTTGTCACCTTCTTGCTAACAACTGGTGTACAATATATGTACATATGTGTTTGATGTTATCATTTCGATATTGTTACACACTCAGTGATGGAATATAATGAGGATAATAACGATAGCTTAAATAATGTTACGATGCGATGTGTGAAGCGTAATGGTTTAAAAAATTTATCATAGTATAGAGAGGGTGAAACGTATTTTATTCGAGGTTGATGTGGTGCCGGCTGTATCTTATATGTCATCGGCTGAGGAGCGCTTTGTCATTCATTTTAGAAAATTTTACAAAATCAGTTTAAGAAAAAAAAAAATGCAATAAATATTAATGGCGATATTAAAAGAATCAAAAGTGGGTTTCATAATATTCATAATATAACTACTTCTAAGAAGGGACAATTTCTTGGTGTTGGTCTTTAATTATTGGTTCCTTAAAGTATGCACAAAAACTTTTCATATTATTCTCCACTATTGTTCTCTTAAAGGCAAGGTTTCGTAAAATTATATGTATGGACATACAAATTATAATCAATCGAGCCAGTCTGTGCATGTAGTTGAAATTGTCCGATTATAAATATTATCCAATGTCCAGTTTTCGTATGCAACATAAGTAATAATGTAACAATCTCAACATCGAATTCTGCCCTTTTTCGACATATAAACATGAATGTTATGTTAAAGGTTTATAAATGTATTCACATATGTATGTAAATTGTTTTACGCATATTGTACAATATAAGAGTTTAATTTTCATGTTGCATGTTATTAGTCAAGCGGAACAAATTGCTGACGAAAATACGCCATTTAAATGCATAACATCACTAAAGAATTCATACCATTATAATGCTTTATCCCAAACCACCTTAACATATATTATATATATGTTATACATACATATATTGAATTGTGTCACAAATGGCCACGTAGGCTTAAACATATACATATATAAACTTTGAGAAAAAGTTCTTTTTTTCTTTACCCTCCACATAAGATGGAGAACATGCTAAGTTTGTCATTCCTAGTATCAAAAACTGAATCTATCTAGACATGTATGTCCGTGCGTCCGTCTATTGTTGGCCCTATCATGATAGTAAATTTTGAGATATTGAGCTGAAATACATACACTTTTAGTATCTGCACGCAGTCGCAGTACCGATCAAGAGACACGCCCACAATAGACGCACAATTTATATATGAGCCACAAAAATTGAACTGTGCTTATCCACAGATGTGTCAAAAATGGTTGTTGGATAACAGACATGCCCACAATTTTTATATAGATATGGAGGGAATTTAAGATTTGGCTTAAATCACTCTACAAGATGTATTAATTTTGTTATGCCGCCTTCAATAACTCTAAACTTTAAACATATTACAAGAACCCTGTAACCGGTCAAAACTTTCACGGAATATATACATACATGCAAATAAATTAAAATAAATAATTAAAGTTTTTCTGTCTATCTATAGGTTGATAATAAAGGTAATACAATAGGGAATCCTTATACCTTATTTTTCAAGTATTATGGTCTTAACAAATCGTGTGTCTAAAAGGTTTGAATGCCGTATTTAAATGGTTTAGAGAAGGTCTGGAGAAGGTCTATTACCCAGATCAGAATTTTTCATTTCAGGAGTAATATTTAATTTTTCATACAAAGAACGTATAAATTGCTTTTATTCATAAAGTCGTAAAAATCTTTAAAATAATTCCCCAAATAAAGAGAGAAACACATATTTCAATGCAAAAGTGGGAAAAGATGCTATAGTGACATATATAATCATATATACGTTGATGAACCCATCAAAGGTGATTGGGTGCTGCTAATGTTCTAATACACGAAATAGGACGAATCTTCATAATCAAGTAACAAAAAAAAAAAAAGAAAAACATCAGCTGTGATTAACACATATGTGTATAAAGCCAAATAAACACATACTGTAATGATGACGAACAAAGCAAAGGGTGCATAGTGTTTCACTTCCTTTTTTGTTTTTTTTAATTGACAAGAGGTGGTAGATAATGGTTCCATGATAAGAATTCCTCTCTTTTCTGTGTGTGTTTATTTTAAGCAGCTTGGCATCACCCACTGATTGACTTTGGTAATTGGGCTTACATGACTATATCCGTAATGAAGGTTACTTTACGTACTATTTGCTTTGTACAGGGGTTGAAATTAACGAAGCTTTCTTTGCCTTTACACAAAAAATTTCCTCAAATGTCAGCCACCAATGTTCTACTACTGCAACTGTTCCTGATTAAGTTATAATTATATGTAAGATTACAGCACCAGCGGCTTTCTAACAATTTACATTTACAGAAAATGATGAATTTCTGTTCAAGTCTTATGATTTGGAGTGAGAAAGCGAAAGCGTTGGTTTTTATCTCTTCCCTCCCATTTGACTGGTGGTTACTTAACTTACATACTTATAACGCCTCATTAGTAATGAAGTTGGCCATAAAGGGGGACGTCACTTGAACCGCAATAGTCTTATATATCCGTTCGTGTGTAGCCTATTTTCTGAACAAGTCGAAACATGAAACTGACTTGCTCTCTTATTAGTTACATTTCTTTCTGATCTTGCACATTTTGGCGGTTTTGATAAAAAGTATTTACGCTACTTCCAAAATAAATCAGTCATATAAAACCATCGTATTCTTGGGTTGTTTGTGTCGTAAATTTTAAGAAAACTTTTCACTAATATTTCAAGTATAGTTCATTTCAAGGTTATTAATATAACAACCGTGCCGGATATGCTAGTCTCTCGTTTTCGTTTACTTTTCACGTTATTTTCTAATATTATTTGAGATTATATAACCGTACGTAGACTTAAGGTATTAAATAGTGGTACATTAATCTACGAAAAATACTCTAACAGTAACATTTAGTCAAACTAAAATGTAATGAAAAAGAAACCAATTAGTTCTGCTCGACCTCTTAATACCCTACATCATTTGGTTTCACTAGTTTTGTTAGTTGTAATTAATTTAGTTGTTTCAGTAAAAGCGAATCCTTGGCATATATAATCCAGTGCGTAAAAACGCTTTATGAAGTTCTAGTTCCAGAAATAGCTCGAAATTGGAACAGTCCATTTTTAAGCAATTTTCCATATGGAGGTTGATTACAAGAAATAGACGGACATGGTTAAATCGACCCCTTCTCAGTTACAAACATTAGCACACATGCTGATCACTTTATGGTGTGGGTGAAAATAAACCTTGGATACCACTAATTTATATATTGTACACCTTTTTCTAGCGACCACTAAAGCGTGATATTTTAATTTTGCGGACGGATATTGCATCAGAAGCTTTTCTCGTTTATTTTTTCGTATATTCTCTGTGGCATCTCTGACGCTTCTTTCTGTGTACTGCAAACGGAATGGAAAACTTAGTAAATTCCCCACCTTATGTGTTCACTATAAAAAAAGGAAGAAGAGAGATAGCAAAAACGTCCTTTAGACATAATAATGCGAACATGTTAGGCCAGAGTATAGGTGATTGCCCCTTTGCAGCATAAGCACCAAGAACAAAAAATTTCATTAATGCAAGTTCTTTTTCTCCATCTTCCTCTCTTTTATCATATTATGTACACTACAGTACAAACATACTAAATACAACACACAAGACTAGAGCATTGTGTGCAACATAGTGTTTAGTAGGCCATGTCACAGTGACTACATGTCGCAGAATTTATGGCCATCATTAATCTTCTATTTTCTTCGTAAATGTCCTGTATGTACAGAATGGAACGTCAATATGAATATTGTTGTCTGTGCCGTACTGTGGTACAACCCCATCCTGTTTCTTGTTTACAAACTTTGATTTGATTGCGTATTTCGGGTGTCCGTTGAAAAGAAACCCAGTACGGTTGGTTTACTGTCCTCATTTTGAAATCTCAGGTCGTTACATATTACTTAATACATATTAATGTGTGTGTATGTGTGTATATGTTCGTATATTGACCCTGTGTACAGTTTTTATTAAATTCCCAGTGATTGCCCAGCTTCGCTTGCTTGGGGATTAATTAATTTATTAAGATATATATCGTTTGTTGTGCTGTTCTTTATCCGAACGACTAAACAACTGAAGCAAAATTTAATTAGCAATAAAACATAAATAGTTTTATGTATAGAAAGAAATTAATTAGATTGCGTACATATGTGATTTGATAAGAATATGAATCTTTTTTTATATCTCACCTTAAATGACAAAATATGCTGATTTGTTATTTCGTTTGTAACATGAGGAGAAACAAATGAAAACATAAAATTTGGCTTGGATAAAATTTTAAGTACTTTCCGCCTCCATATACAAAGAGTAGGTGTATCAAGTAGTAGATGACACCCCGTAACAGTCTAGTAATACGTATCAACTTAAGCGTCATTTTGTGCACCAAAAAGATTTCTTCTAAATTGTGGGCGTGTATGTTATTCTTCAATGCCTATTTTTGAGTGCCATTATTATATATACACCAAATTTGAACTTCAAGGATACATTTTTGTTGCTATAAAAGGCCTGGTACTTAACCGATTTAGCGAAATAATATTGTAACCTATGTACAGGCAGTAGAAATATTAGTACAACGTTTCAGACACACATCTCAATATTTACTAATGTGAGAATGCCAACAACAGATCGATTTAATTTTGAAACTGATCTAGAACATATATACTTCGTAGGGTCTTTGACGACTCCTTCTGGATATTGCAATTGGAAAAGCAAATTTAATATATCCTCATCGCTAAGGTGGAGGGTGTAAAAAAGACATATTGTCTCCACATATAATATTCTGAACTAAGTGCTAAGTTTCTCCTAATCTGGGCATCTATTTTATTTTTTTCCCAGGTATTAAACGGGAGCTTCAAGACCCCAATTAATTTTGTTATGGAACAAGTTTTGGCGTTTGTTGATTTTGATCGGCTACAATATTTTATCTTGTTACATTGTATTTAGTAAGAAAACTTATTGTAATTATAGTTAAATAAATACACATATACACACACACGCATCTATTCACCGCTTTGATTGGCATGTGAACTTTGACAGGTGAACCTTAGAAATCATATGAAATCTTTCGTGCTGTATAGCAATTAGAAATCATGAATTCCAGTACGAGACCATTTACAACATATTAAATTATTAAATATATTTCAATGCAATCAAATGGTAACTGGAAGCAATTTCTCCACATTTCCTTAAGCAAAGAGCAGTCTTTGCATTATTGTTTTGTTTCCCAAAATGTCCAATTATAATAATTTCGTGTATAATAATATTTTGTAAAAACCCATAGACACAGTTTAAGCAATTATATAAATTAAATTGAATTGGTCTAACATGTTCTTGAATTATTATTAAGCACAGAGGGAGTCGTTAAACGAATAAACCTGAAAATAGTAAAGTCGAGTTCAAAACTCATTCACCGCAACCGAGTTGACAATGTTAAATATCACCACGACTTGAATGCAACCCAAATCGGTTGTTCTGCTTTCCCCTCCAATCCAAGGGTATTTGTCATTATTGACTTCCAATTTAAAATAATAACAATAATGAAAAAGTGCACTACCGAAATAAGAATGCGGCAAATGCATGCGTGTGTATATATGTCTAAAAGTCTGTTATCTAAAATAAATAATATTTTATCCTACAATAATATGAAAAGTGTGCTATACACAGTATCTAACCTATCTTCGATATGAGCTAGGCCCGGAAGTCAATGCAGTGTATTGAGTAGAATTTGCTTAAATAGCATATTTTTATGCACTCCACATAAGACGAATGGTATGTTCAGTGTGTCATTTCATTTGCAATACCCTAGACCTTACAAGGTATCTTCTCGATCAGTACCAAAAACTAAGTCGTCCGTATGTCCGCGTGTCTGCTTGCTGTTATTACTCTCACCACTGTAAATGTTCACACATATATTGCGCTGAAATTTTATACATAAACTTTTAGTTTTAGCACGTGGTTCGCTATTTAAAATGGGAAAAATTGCTCAAGAGCAACGCCTACAATCAGCAAAAATCTATTTATCTACCACAAAAAATGACCTATGTGAACTTGAAATTAAAAATATCTCCATCATCGATGTGCGATTATCTACTACAGAAATTGAAAAATTTAATATGCGTATTTATAAGTATTATATCCATCGATGTGCAAAAAGAGGGCATAGTAGGATAGCACAAAAGCGCTCACAATTTACAAAAAACATTATTCAGCGTACAACTCAACGTGCAAGCTGATACGTAATGCGTACACTATTCGGGGACGTAATCATGTACCTGCCACGTCCACAGTTTGTATGTAGATGTGGAGGATATTTTAGATTTGGTTTAAGCCAAATTAAGTTTTCTTACTTGTTCGAATTACTCTTTATATGCATACGCACATACATTCACATGCGTGACTTTATTGCATTGACAGCAATGCTGACGTTTATTATTTGACTAAAATTGCCTGGATTGCAATTAGAATACCGCCTGCCATACAAGTGTATTTCTATTGAGGTGGGTATTATAACGCGAACGTATGTATATAAATTTATATAATTATATTTGTGCTTTGTCGTACAGTGCTTTTCAAAAGAATAAGAACTAAATTATTTATATACATAAACTTTAAAAAACATTTCTTGAATAACGTTTTATCTCATAAACTAAATTTACTTTAGACCAAATGTTAAACACTTTCCACATCTATGCACAAAGTCTGAATGGGCCACTCTGAGCAGGGACCCCTTTTTAGATATTAAACAATATCAATTATGAATCGATCTAAAGCTGGCGTAGCCATCGTTCTCTACCAATAGCCGTTTCAAAGATTAACATTATCGTCACCTTGGTTGTTTGTTGCTGATGGCGAATTTTTACCTCTTAGCGGGTTCACATAACGCACTAGTTATTATCCGAATACCAATCGATTCCCCATTCTTTTAACCGGCACTGTATCTGATAAGAACTAATTTCGAATGTATTGTATATACATCATTATTATATCATCGTTAATACATTTTAAGGGAGTTTCATGTAATTTAAACCTTGTCAACCATTATTATTACTATCGATAATCTGCTATGCAATAACGTTCTTTTGAAATTATTTTGCTGTACTAACACATTCGGTTGGATTTCTTTTGCCATTTTATAAATGTTGATGGTTTGTTCAAATAGCAATTATGAGTATGTCAATTTCGTTTCAACAACTTCGTACGAAAGTCTCAGTTATCTCGCATGGTTGAAATGCCAGCATAATTCTTATTAGCAGAATTTATCTTTTGTTTCAGTGCTAGAAGACATTGGCTAAACGTAAAAGTAGGAATAAATTTAAAATTACTTAAATTTCTCATTTTTCGTTTTAGTTTCTCTTTTTAAAAATGCTGACGAACTATTCGTGAAATGTGAAATGTACTTTGTGTTTCATTGTAACAGGGTCGGAAGTTATATTTTTGGAAAATTATAAATAATATTCAACTCGGTGTCTGCTTATTTATTTATACCATTACATCTTTAGATTAGACGATTCTAATTCGATATGAATGATATCGAATATGGAAATAATGTATGAATGCGTTAAATACTTAACATCGAAGAGTTTTTAGCCTTTTTATACCCTGGATGTGGATGTTTGTAACTCCTAAACGCATTCTTTGAGATATTTCGATGAAATTTGGTAGAAGGACATGTATTGATTCAAAGAGGAATCCTAATTTAAAATGGACTAAATCGGACCATATCGGGAAACCCTCCTTTTAAAAGATTATAATGGATGTCCTTAAATGGCAAAAATCGCAATACTTTAAATAATTTTTAGCAAAAATTGCTGAGGAATAGTTAATTAGTTGTGCCAAGTTTGGGCCCGATCGGAATATTTTTAGAGCCCCTTCCCATATAATTTTTTTATGGCAATATATACAGGTACAACATGAGCTAAGTGGTGTAGGATGTTAAATGGTCGGGTTTTACTTGTTCATTATAACGTTTTCAGTTTAATTATTTATCATTTTTCAATTGGATCCATTTTTAATTTAATACTACAATAACAAGATAGGAAAAAGTGTGTCTTTTCTAGGCTCTACAAAGTCTTCCACTGGCCTTACACATATAAACTGTGCTTATAGTTATATTGGTTGGCGTCATTTGCTGTCCGCACGCAGTTCCTGTTGATTTACTTCTATTTTTGAGTTTGTAGTGCATCTATATACTTATGTGCATATTTCTGTTTTGTGCCTGCACTCTCATATTATTATGCTGGGCTGTCTTTAGATAGAGTACACTTTACCTGAGCTTTACTCAATTTTAGGTTTACCTTTTTGTTATTATGGTTTATTCTTATAAAAAGCACTTGGACGATTAAAGTTGTAAAGTGTTGGTGACTTGAAATTTATTTAATCTCTTGTTGTCGCGGCAGCTATTCCAAGTGGAACTAAAACCTTTTGATCAAATACAAAATACCGCCTCTTGTACATAATCATTTTTCACAAACCTCCATATAAATGAAGGCAAGTATTTAGATACTTAACAGAATGTGCTTCATAACGACTACTGTTTGCCGCATTTTGGTGTGTTTGACTTTATTGTAGATTCAGCGTAAGCAGGATGAAAACAATCAATATTGATTTAGTTACAAAAAGATATAAAAAAAAAAACAAGCAAAAGAACCAAATTTGACTTGGGCCAAATCTTAAATACCCTCCATATCTATAAAAGCTGTTGGCATAGCATATTGAAAAGGGACCTAATTGCACGATAAGTACGTATAGGTACATAGATTTTCAGTTTTAGATTTTGATACTTTTTATGGTCTCTGACGTCTCTTTGTGGGTATTGCAAATGGGATAACAAACTTACTATACCTCTCTCTTATGTGTAACAATCGTCACAAAAATGATCACATTTTTTTATTTATCGAGGATGAGATTAATCGTTGGATCAATAAATATACTTATTATGCGTTGGAAAAATATTTGAGAAATGTCCAAAAGTCGGCTTAGATTTAAGCTCCTTTTAGTTGCTGACCTTAGAGAAGTAGATATATCGATATTTCGTAGCATCTTTAATCTTTATAAGGTTAATATACTTAAAATATAGTCGCTTTTAATCTTTTCAGATTATAAAACCTTAAACTCATTGCAGTGCACTTCTTAAAAGTAGAACATTCAAATCGTTTCCTTTAAACCAAAATAAAAACTTAAAAACCCCCTAAAAAACGTAACGAATAGATAATGCATGAAAATAAATAAAGAAGATGAGAAATGTTTAATCCACACATTATGCGGCGAGAGGTACAATTTCGGTGGATCTCAAAAGATTCTGTACACTTTCGCGTATGGAGCAATTTTGCGGATTTAAAAAAAAAATTCATTTTCTCTCATTTTCTCTCATAAAGTTTGCTTGAATTTCAAGAATCTTCTACGGACACCTTGCATACGAGAACATTTGCGCTAGGATTTCAGATTTTCCAGGCACGAATTATAGTTTTGTATGCATAAAGTGTTTCCTTTCGAATATTTTACGTTACTCGTACGTACAATATATTTAGATGTGTGCGTACGAATATGTACACGTGTGAATTTACTTAATCTTATACGGCAAAATAAATATCACTCGTACATTTTCAATTTTACAAAGGCGTACATTTCCATAAAAAACACAAACGTACAACCTGAAAGATGCGGTGGATGAGCGGTGGAAGAGGATAAACCACAAAGAAAAAAACACTGTAACACTTTAGTTAAGCAGATATCACATTTAAAGTTTGTCTGCGTTTTCGGCATATAATTGAAATTGTTAATTTGGTACGTGGCATTAACAATCGGATGTGGAGAAGAAAAAAGTTAAACCAAATATTAAGGAAACTATAGCATACCTTCCACCCAAGTGTAAATGAGAAAAAAGTCGATAGAGGAAACTGTCTCCGTTGAATTGATCATTATTGCACTTCTTTGATCTCACGACAGGGAAAGGTTCTTGTCCGTATGCCCTAATATGGTTAGATATTTGAAATTTATTTACATTACCTTACTAGTGGGCGTGGCAGGTGAATACATCCTCTAATAGTGTATTTATTATCTATCAGCTTGCAAGTTGAGTTGTACGCTGAGTATGGCTTTTTATAAATTATGAGCGTGTCTGTTATCCGATTGCGCCCATTTTTGGCACATCAATGGATAAGATAACTTCCCGTTTTGCAGCAGATAAGTAAAATTGTATCGATTGTGGGCGTGGCTCGTGACCGATTCTGTCTGTTTAAAAAGTGTTTGTACAAAATTTCATCCTAATATCTCAAAATTTACGACTGGGAGAGTGCCAATAACAGACTGTCGCATGGACTAGATCGACTCAGCTTTAGACCCCTATCAAGAGTATATATACTTTGCAGGGTCTTTAACGCCTCCTTCTGGGTATTGCGAACGGAATGACAAACTTAGTATGCACCCCATGCTTAGAGCTTTAATTACTTACTGTAACGTAAGTCGTCCTGCTGTCAAGTCTGCATTACTTCATGTAAATAAAAATTGAAAAAAATCCCAATTTAATTTATTTAAAATTAAGAACCAAACGACAATGGCCCCTTCTTTTTTATTAGAAAAGAAACTAAAGAAAATGAGAAACTGAATGTAAAATGAATGTAAAGAATGTCATTAATCTTGTTAAAAATTACAATGAGTTTTCATTTACTTTTCGGTCTGCGTAACTCAGACTAAGTGAAGTGAATAGAAATATATAAAAAAAAAAAAACAAATAAACAAACAAATAATAAGCTTTATGCACCTCTTATTATGAGATTCATTGATTGTGGGAGAGGCTTTTGTGTGTTTCGCACCACATTAAGTGAATGTATTGCTTTGCTAACAAGGTATATTTTTTGGCTTGTGTCAGATATACTGGCAAACTCATCACATAAGAAATTAAACAGTGGGCATGGTTTATATGAAGTTCTGTTCTCACACTCCGACGAAAATATAGGCATCGTTTGAGATTATGATGCTGATTTTTAATATTCTGGGGTCTCCCGCTTTTGCATTTCGGAAATGAAATACGAAACTTAGTTTAATCCCTTCTTATGTACATATATAGTATGAATATGTATTACGAAACACACTTTTAAAGCCATATTCTGAATTAAAATTGAATTCAGACTATGTCTATAATTTTCTAGATTAGTCTTAAAAGAAAATGCACATGTGGTGATTATTCCACATTTTTTTTCATTTTTTTGCCCTCCACATAAGATGGGGAAGGGTATACTAAGTTTGTCATTTTCTTTGCAACATCCAGAGGGAGGCGTCAGAGACCCTGCAAACATACATATATACACTCTTGATCAGCATCAACAACTGAGTCGACCTAGACATTTCCGTCTGCCTGTCCGATGTTGACATTCTCACGGTCGTAAATTTTGAAATATTGAGCTGAAATTTTATGCAGACACTTTTAGTTTCTGCACACAGATCGCTATTTAAATTGGGGAAAAACTTGGTCAAGAGCCACGCGCACAATGGATCACAATATATTTATCTGCCACAAAATATACCTGCAACACGCACCGTTTTTATGTTGATATGTAGAGCATTTAAAGTTTGGCCAAAGCCACACCTAGTTTCCTTACTTCATTTTAGTCTTGTTTCATTGTTTTGCATTTTGTCTTTTAGTATTATGTGTGCTTTTTTCCTATTATAATTTCCACCTTTCAGTACAGAATATATTAAGTTTGCCATTAGGTTTGCAAATAACAAAAGCATATGCCAAACACGGCTTTAAAGTTCCTTCGACTTGACCGCTTAATTATAAAATAGGACGGAATCATAACCAAAAGGTCCCTCAAGGATTTTAATATTTCTAAAACGTTATTCTGTGCATTTCAAGATTCAATGTGAAATCTTATACCTGCATACGCATTTAGGTTTTTGAAGGGCACATAAAATGTGGACAAACATGTTTTTTTAGTTGTTTTACTGAATGGAAAATTTTGGTTTTTCTTTTTGTTCATTTAAGTTAGTGTAATTTCCTCTTGTATTTTCTTTTCACATGTAGTTTCTGCTTTTTTTTTTTTTTATTGGAAACTGTCAACCTTTCCTTCAGGCAATTTATCATTCGTTGTATTCGGGCTTTATATGCTCGTTCTGTACCGTAAGCCCCCCCCCGTCAAACAAACATGGTGTGGCCAGGGTAGGATAGATAGGATGATGGGTTTGTTGTTACTTATCGGAAATGAAATCATCAGCAGTTTTATTTTCTCATTTATTTCACTGCCTTTATCGCGTTAACTTGTCCTTATTTTCGACTTTCTTTTAAATCGCATTTTCAGAGGGTTGTCCACTTCAACATATCTAACAGCTATTTTTGATCGTCATTTATAGAATATACATATATAATGGCATTTAAATAAAGAGGTATACATTTTACAATAATAACAGAATCCGGCCAAAGTAAGAAGAAGAATTGCTTAAAGCAACTTGACTTTATTATTTGAAGCGTGTGTTTTGTGTGCATAGTATTTGTGCCCTTTTTGCATTAATAACTGAAATTAATATTAATTTTTTAACTGGAACAAGTGCGCGATATAATTCTAATATTAGAGAAGAATGTTTACATAACGAAATAGTACATATGGCACGCGTATGGTTATCACGTTTGTAAGTAGATGTACAACCTCCACATAAGAATTTGCCCAAGCCAAATTTAGTTGTTTTACTTGTTTGTAACTAAAACCATGGATGGAGCTTTAATGTAAACACTGAAGTTGCCTACAGCTTTTGGATACTCCTTCTAATGATTTTTATGTCTTTTCATGATAAACCTGTGTTATATGCTCATCTTATCCATATTTCTATTAAAGTTCAAATGGCGAAGAGATGAATAAGGTTAGATCAATTTCAAATAATTTCAATATATGAAAGTTTTGAAGGAGGTCTGATACTTTTTCTAGGTGTTACGTACGCCTCAATAAAATAGATAGGACGAAACGAGGGAATAAATAATTAATACGATGATTTGACCAAACATTGTGGTCAAATTAAATAATTGAACAGATGCGATAATCCAAGGAGCCACAATTCTAACCCTTCAGATATTATGAATTTTTAATTTCTAAACGTACAATTGAAAACCATAAAAAGAAGACGAATACACATGTATGTATGTCCAGTGCAATCAATTTACGGAGGAAGCACCTTGCAAATTAACTTAAGGCTGTAAGTGAACAAGTACAACATGACGATAAATTATATTGACGTCTTGTGCGTGTTCAACGTCTAGGTGAACAAGCGTCAGTTTGTTAATTTGTCAAAAATTAGATGTTACATTCGAAAAAGGCGCAAACCAACAAAATGATAAAAAATTGCGGTTATATTCGTACATGATTGTGTCTTCGGCTCATTATTCATCAATACCAATTAAATGGGAGAGCTGCAATTAAGCGATGACAATCCATTTCAATGGTTTGTTTACTTCTACGAACGCCTTAACAAGTAGTCATTCCTTGCTAATACTCTGGATCATCCCTTACGTATATCATCAACTTTTTTGTGGTTTTAAATTGGCAAATGCTGCATGTCAATGCCTCCGAGTGTCCGCTGCTGGCACTTAAATTTGATACAATTTATCCTGGTTTCTTTTATGAGTCCAAAATAACAAAGTTCTCTAATGGTCACAACAATTAAGTTTGGCGTATAAATGCTAAGCCCACATGTTGATGTAGAATTCAACTTTTGATATGTTAAAGTACACTAGCCACTCCCATACTTTAATATCTAGTTTACAAATGTAACAGTAACTCTGGATGTTAAATAATTATCAAAAGCAAGTAAAAAAGGTACATTTGGAAATATCTTGCTTACCCATCATCAATGCAACAAAGCCCTTAAAAGGAATTCTGTTGTCAATGAGTCTTCTATTATATATAATTCGAGTAAGCGGAAAAATCATTAAAAAATAAGTTCTGTTCGCACTTTGGACGTGTCCTTTAATCGATTTTTACCAATTTTTCTCATAACTTTAAAACCAACCAGAATCGAGTATTAATCGTCCATTAAAACGTTAATTAAATGGAATGGAAATATAATTTTTATTAATAGTGCCCTAATTAAATTGACAAATAATGAAAATAAGTAAATGGCAAAAATGGAAATATTAACGGTTTAACAAATCCATAGCTATAGTATAAGCATTAGTTATCTTGAACTTATCTATTGAACTCTATCATTCATTTGCGGAATTTAAATGTAATGTAATGCAGTTGTTTAGCGCATATTTTGTTTAAGAAAACATTGGTTTCCAAAGAACGTCCCACCACCGTCAATAGAAAACTTTTAGTATTAAAGCATGATGTATTCACTTAAGTAATCTCAAAGTCATAGATAAAGGATGTACGAGTACGTACATATTTTCCATTTGCGCGTGTAGCCGACGTTTACGAATATAATTATACCCAATTTGGTTATTATTTGAAAAGTAATTTACACTTGATTGTACCCGTTTTCTAGCAAATGAGCACAAAAGTATTATTTTGATATTTGCGTGTAGTTTATAATTTCAAATTTCTTTTCAATTCAACTGTAGTGCATTAAAATGTTGTTGATAGGTAAAAATAACTCTTACGATGGGGGTGTACTAAGTTTGTCAATCCATTGGCAACATCTAGAAGGAGGTATAAGAGACCTTACAAAATATATATATTCTTCCGCATTAAGAATATGTGTTTTTATGTATCCGTCTGTTGTTGGCACTCTTACAATCGCAATATTTGTACACAGATCGCTGTCTAAAATGAGAAAAAATTGGTCAAGACCACGCCCACAATCGACAAAAATCTATTTATCTGCCACAAAAATTTAACTTTAAAGTTGACATTAAGTATGCACGTAACCCATCCAGTGATAAGCCAAAAATGGACGTGATTGGATAATGAAGGCGCCCATAATTAAAAAAAAACGTATTCAATGCAAAATTGGACTCGGAAACTGATACGTAATATAAACGCTATTACGTACCTTCCACGCCTACTGTTTGTATGTTAATACTGGCGGAGGGCACTGAAGATTTGGCCTAAGCCAAATTTAATCTTCTTACTTACGTTATATGTGTGTCAATTGTTTGTGCAGTTGTTGTTGTCAGTCTGAATGGAGAAAACGTTTACGTATTATACACACGTTATATTACAAAAAGCAAAACAAATTATTGTAATTTTAATTGCACTCGTGTATGTATGTGCGTCGCGTTATAGTTTAGGTATGTACAATATTATAAATGATTGTGCACAATGTACTCGTAATGTTGTATGTATGTTCATGGGTATGCATGAGACCGTAATAACAGATAATTCGTATGAAAATAGCATTTATGTACGAGCAGATATGATATGTACACGTAAGCATGTTTGTTGATTTCATGTCTTTTGGATTGTGATTGGTTTAATGCACGCACTGTTTGTTGGTGCGCTCTCTCCGGTTCCGATGCGTGCGTTTCATGAAACGTTTCAGACTGACAGAGTGCCTGTACAAGCTGCAAAACCAACCAGCTGACTGACTTGGCTGGGGCAATAATTGCTGATGCAGTTTATAGTTCTGGATTTCAGCTACTTTGCGTACCAAATGATTTTTTGACATGCTGACAGTTGATTATTCTGACAACTTAACTGCTTTCAATGTAATACAATTTTATTCTAACACATGTAAATGTATAGCGCAATATAATGTGCACTGTGTATAATTCAATATATTTTGTTATAATTGTAATTACATCGTACGGATTTGTGCCTTCTACATTGTTTGTGGAATGAACATTTTTCGATTAGTTTTTTTTACAAGTAGACTGCTTTTGAAGCAATTGAAACTATTTTCATCAAGCACGCCCACTCATTAAATGCTTTGCAATTAAGTCTCAGAGGACTTTGTACTGCTTATAGAAGTACTTTGACGCGTTATTTCGACACCATCACTTTTTTTAGGTTTTTTATTGCAACCGTTTAAAGTACATTTCTTCCTATGGCCTTTCAACTGTATTGACATCGGTGATTTAGTATGTACACAAATACATGTATGTATGAAATAGGAGTTAAAATATGACAAAGGCCCTCCACACCTGTGCACTTGAGTTATACTTGTGGTTTTTGGCAACACAAAGCTGCCAGTGACATTTTCTAAGTTATATGCAAAATGTTGCTTCCAGGTGTAATAGCTCATATAGTTGCATAGATATTTTGATGGTATACAAACGTACACACATACATATAACGTACATATGTATGTATATACATATATGTCATATACGTCAAGAAAAAAAGGCGGCTCTTTAAAGGTGGACTATTCAAAAATTTGATAATCTCCAATGCAAGGTATATATTAAAGTGTTTGTTTGTATTTCTAATGAAAGATTAATATTTTGGAGAACAAAAAGAAAGAAAATCAAATACTTAAAAAAATGGATACAACATTGGTGACGTAATTAAAAATCATGTACTGCGTACATATTATAGAGATGCAAATCTGCACTTAGGCCTGTCCCAAGTATAGAAGAAACTAGTCGTTGGCGTGTCCAAATAGTGCCACTGCCTGAAATACGAACAGAAGAAAAAAACAACAAGTAAAAATCGGCTTTATTAGGCGTAAATAAAACTTAAAATGTCAAATTTTGATGGGCACTCACAAATTTAGAACTGCTTCTCCAAAGAAGGAAAAATACCCCGAATTTATTTGAATAAACATGTTTGCATTTAATTTTTGGACATGGGTGTATTATCGAAATTAAAATTTTTCTTCAAATAATGCGCAAAAAACATATTGTGAACAGAAACGACCATTTGAGCTAATTTTAATACATTTTCATAATATAATTTAATACACGACAACGTAAGCAGAAAATATCTGAAAATCGGAGATTTTATTAGGGCATGCCCATTTTATTCAAAAGCCCAAACTTATTAAAACTGATTTGCACAACCTCCTAATAGTGTAAATTATGTAAAATTGAATATTTTAATCACTGTGCGGGTATGATAAACAATCGCGCCCATTTTCACAAGTTTGTTGTGGACATACCCATTCTAAAATTTGGACCTATATAGACTCGCATACGTCAAATATTCTTAATAAACTCCCATGGTTCGAACCAAATTTCAGATGTACAGGTCTTATGATTCAGACGTAGTACAAAACTGACCAAAGCACTAAGGTAGCATTAACAGTTCTGCCAAAATGCATAACATTCGGGCAAGTACTTCTAGGCGAAATTTTCAAAAAAAGTATAAAAATTTGTACAGAAGCAACAATGCATGTAATATAATAATTCATTGCGAATTTATTTTTTTAAAATGATTCCATCTTCTTTTTCAATATATCTTCCGAACGCCTTGTTATTGTTCATGAACATTTAGAATGTATAAATAAAGTACAAAATCGCTCTTCTTTGAAATTAATTTTATTTTAATCGAAGCATAGGGAACTTTCTAAAGTTGGGGGCCGTGTGTCGATTTTGTTCATTAAAGAGAATACTTTTGACGTTGATGATGACTACTTGTCCCAAATTCAGGTCTAAAATAAAAATTTTTCATTTTCAGAGCGCTGAAAAGCATGTCTGCAAGTTTTAGTATACTATTACGGGCATACGATTTTGCTCGAATGTAAAAAGAAACCGTAGAAAAAATAGAAGATTTTTCGGAAGAGTTTCAACGCGGTCACAAGGAGAGATTTTTCTATGGATGCTGATCAAGAATATATTTGCTTTTGAGGGTGTGGCTCCCCGCTTCTGATACTAACAAACGTGTGCACAAAAACAATTTATTGCAGTGTTCTTTACTTTATAAGGTGCTTTGTGTCAAAGAACTTTCGTCCACTCCACTCGGTCCTGCTTTTTACCAATAGCTCGTTTATACTATATTAGTACCATGATGCACTTCCAAATTAATTTGAGGCGGGTGATCTAAATTCGTTCATTACTATTAATAACTTCACGTGCGCACATACTACATACTTTGGTTGTTCTCTTCATTTTGTTTCGTGGTATTTGTTAAGCATGTTATCACTTTTTCAAGTTTGATAACTTCTTCATTAATTGAAAATTGTTGTTCGATACTTTTGAGCCACTTAACAGCGGTTGTTTGCAAGGCCAGCATGCACGCACAAAATAAAAGGACGGATAGGCACTGCGCCGAAGACAACTCTCCACACACAATGTATGTGTCCGCAGCTCATTTACATAATTTATGATAAGCTCCACTGAACAAACAATAATTTCGAAATAATATCGTTCATTGAAATGACACGACACAGACGCATCATTCTTTCAGGGCCCCGAGATAAAAAGTATTATTTAGTGGTTTTGTGTTTGGCCGCATCAGTGTAGTAAATTAATGTTACATTAACAAGCATATGAACTCATTTTTGAAATTGAATTGAAAGCATCAGCAGTGTGTGAGTGTGTGTGTGTGCTACCTGTTGCCCGCTACTTAATAATTTAGTGATCTTTAATGCATAAGGAATTGTGATAGGTATGGATAAAATTAATGTTGTTGCATTTTAAGGTACCAACAGCTATGTTACTACTTCAATATGTATCCCCTGATACTTTTCTGTTCCAATATGTACTTTTAAACCACTTGGAAAACTTGGCAGTCTAGCTTTGCACAATATGCTATGCAATAAAGAAGTGTCGTCCCTAGGTTTTTTTCAAATGTACTTTCAGGAGTTCGTTTTATGGAATTGGCAACTATTGCCACTTTACCAACTGACAGCTATCCCACAAACTTGGGGTAACCTAACGGATTTTATTCAAACAACTTAAAGGAGAAAACAACAAAAATGGATAATGTACTTTACTATGCTACTGTGATTAAGCTACAAAATTTATAATGAAAATAATAAACTTTTCTGGCTGTCCTGTAATTGTTGCCACTATTGTTTATACACATAATCTGTATGCCTATATTCTGTCTTATATTGCGACAGTGGAAAAATTATCCGCTTATTAGCTATATGTGTTGAGTTTTTAATAGATCGGTGTATGCAGTAGCTGTGGGTGTTTAGTTTTCTTCTTTGCACTTATGCAAAGACACGCTAATATTAATTCTATTGGGTTTGTGGATGAGTGTCGCATTCATATGATTGAACGTTGCCTCGCCAATATCTTTTGGAATTGATACATGCATTATACGAGTATATGCTGCTTGTATTTTTCTTAATTTTCTAGTGATAGCTTCTGTAGAAAATTGCATGATTTATGAGTCCCATTATATCTTCAAATTGATTGCATTCTCAAACATATCCTACTTTTACATATATTTGAGGATGGGCTCCAAGGCATACATTTGTTCCTGTGTGTGTTTGAAAACTCTAACTAAGAAACTCAAATAAATGTCTCCTTTGTAAGGAACTTTAATGTAATGTAATGATTGTGTGCATTATATATTAGGTACATAAAAAGTACACGAACTTATGCCAAGTTGCCTGTTCAAGGGATAGTTATCAAAAGCAATATCCAAACAAGAGATAAAAGTCTAATATGATGTGATGTTCCCACTGACTACATTCCCGTTAAGTTCTATATTTCCAAAATATTCTCATATACAGATTATAACTTATGATAGCATAGAAAGAAATATAAAAATGCTACACAAGAAACATACCAATCGGGTCATGTATGATAGGAGTGCGGTGTGAGGGTTGATTTACATCTTTGTGCAAAAAGGTTTATGCAAATTTATATACCCTTAACAAAAGATGGAGTATATACTAAGTTTGTTATTCCGTTTGCAGTATTCTGAAGGAGGCGTCAGAAACTCTACTGAGTCGATCCACATGACATGTCGTCGTATATATTGAGATATTGGGCTGATCTTGTACAGAAACTTTTAGTTTCTGCCACAGATCACTATTAAGATGGAAAATATTGGTCAAGAGCCACGCCCACTAATTATCTGCCAAAAATAGACGTAGTTGGATTACAGACACGCCCACAATTTGCAAAAAACTGTATTTAGCGTAAAATTTTATTTGCAAGGTGTTACTTAATACGTACATTATTAGACGAAGCAATCAGGTACATAAGTCGCCCACGATTTGCACAATATGTACATAGATGTGCAGGGTATTTAAGATTTGGCCTAAGCCAAATGTAGTTTTCTTACTTTTTATAATTTATATAAGTATTACATAAACTACACCAGCGTACACTTTTTCCTACTCTTGTCAGCAACAGAAATATTACCTCGTCTTTTACGTATATAAACTCACAGCATTCCGAGTCATTCAGTTATTTAAAAGGAATTTTTCCGCTCCTCTATTTAGAACAGTTTGTTTTGAATGAGTATGTCAATCTAATAAAAATGACTATTTTATGCTCATCTCCCCAAGGTCGGAGGCATATAATCACTTTGTCAAAATATTTTCAGCACTCAGAGGTGGACATATCAAAACCGATGAAGTACAACTATTTCAAATCAGCAGCGAAACTGAGTCAACATAGCCAATTCTGTCCATCTGTATGCTTGTGTTTTGAAATCATTGTCCTGGTCGCAATTGATTTATCAATTCGAAACCTATGCCAAATGGGTGATGATAGTCTCTGGGCGTTGGTTGGCATTAAAATCAATATAAATTGATACATATTTTACAGTTAGACGAAGATAATTTTAGTTTTGTTACCTGTTTTTTATTTTAATTTATACACAATTTTGTTGTCATAAGAATATCAATTTATTCTTAATTACAACTGAGCTTATTCCTTAAAAACTCATTTGCTATGCGTCTAAATGATATTTTTGTGAGGGGAGAAGGTGTGTTAAGGTGTACGATATAATAATGTAACAAAGATGCAACATACAATACATAGAAATAAAATTTAACAGCGGGAATATATCAGAGGAACTGTACTTGGTGTAAGCCTCAATAACTCTAGTTGAATATCTGTACACCTTGGCATTCGGTGTAATGGTTAGTTAACTGCAATATACTTGTGCTACTAAATTCAATATTTCTGTGTTTTTGTTTTATCTTCAATGTCCTTTTTTATTGACATTGATGGTGACATACAATGGATCGTCGAAGAATTGCTTATGAAACTAACAATGACGGTCTCCAGTCACTTGAAGCGAGTTGTGATGCTTGTGATGATATTGGTGATTATGGTTATAATTTTTTGCTTCTTAAATATAAAAGCTCGTAACTTTAATATATAGTACACACGATAGAGTAAGCGGCATTGATGAAAGTATCTCCTTGTCAATTGTAATGGTTATTATTATTGCTGTGATCTTTTTATACCCTCCACATAACGTGGGGATATACTGGGTTTGTCATTCCATATACAAATATTTAGAAGGGGCCTCAGAATATTTACAAGGTATGTATATTCTTGATCGGCAAAAATTTATTCGGTGCCTGTTTTATGGCTCTCACGGTCGTACGTTTAGAGCTATTTGAATTGGGTAAAATCGGTAAAAAGCCACGCCCACAATCGACAAAAATCTTTTTATCCATTACAAAAATTGAGCTTTGTAGGTTATATATGGTATACATATTTATAATTATGCCTTTCATCGATTTAGCTTAAACAGGCGTAGTCGTATAACAGATATTTACATAAAACCGTACTCAGCGCAAAACTCGATTTGCAAGTAAATATGTATTTATCAATTATATGCCACGCCCACTACTTGTAGGTAGTGGTACATGTGGAGGGTATTTAAGATTTGATCCAAGCCCAATTCAGTTCTTTCCCCCTTTTCTCTCATTTCGGCTATAAATTTAAGTACATAGAGTATTAAGTATTTTACTTATGAGGTATGGTCACTAAATTAATATGTACAGGGCTTCAAACTCTGGTGATGCAGCTGCAAGAACTTTTATATAATTTTTCTCCTTCGTTTTTACCGAAACACATTTCATTGAAGAGCCCAGTACCTTAAAGCCAGAGTATAGTCATTGTGTGAACGTAATACCCAGAATGCAATCCTAGGTACCATAAAAAGGTTCAAAACATCAGTATCAAATTATTAGTCGATTAAACGAACAGGACGATATCCCAGCTGCAGACGCTGTGCAATCATAGTACTGCGTCCCCATATTGTTTAGTAAATATTTTGCTTCATTTACAAAGCAAAATACTTAATTATAATTTTATAAGCAAAAGCTTAGAAGTGTTTCTAGGCCAGTCTCGTAGACACATACATATGTCATCAATTGTTTTAAGCAGATTGTTGGGAGATACAAATTAATACTCACTATAAAGACTTTAATAACAACCACTAACCACCAAGTGGTAAAGTAATTTTGAAAATTGCTTCGTGATGTTAAATTGAAGGAAAAATTTTACTTATCTACCAGCAACAGAAGCCGAGCATCCAATAAAAAAAAAAAAAAAAATCATCAAGGTCTGATATATCGAGGAAGGAGATAAACATTATGTTACGATACAGTTGTTGCTGCTTTAGCTAAAGCATAAGAAAAGTGCTTCATCAGTTTCACTTGATATTGTTATTGTTGCTTTAGTGCAACAACAAGCACAAAGTACAAATCAACAACAAGCGCCTCCAGAGAATTGAAACAAGAGCAACAACCAAATCAAAAAGTGCACACATAAACGCACACGTGAGCAATCATGGATTCATTCATCCAATGAAACATTAACGTAGAAACTCGCCTAAGCTTGCAATAGGTTGCACACTTTCATTTAAGATGGCTGTAGATTGGTCTTTGTTCGGATATAATAATATGCGATGGACTTTGCCCAACAACATTGGTTTTTAAACCCTTCACCTCATTTAAGGTACGCTACGTTCACGACATACGACTCTCACGAAAGATCTCATAACCCAATATTCACCCACTTTCTTTATTATGCTGTAATTTATTTAGTTGCATCAGATAACACGATGTGAAGCCTTAATAAGAGTCGTCGTTTTTAATTTCTAGTGGCGTTCGCTACCATTTGCTGTCGCTGAATTTCGCCTAACATTCGGTATTAGGTAATACGCAGTTATTCAAAATTCATGGCAGATTTAGAAAAAAAAAAAAAAAAAACGCCGGCTTAGCAAAAGGTGGGTAGTAAGGTGAGCAGAGAAGTTAAAGACGATGGCGATGGCGACTTCCACAATATGACTAAATAAATAATAAAAGTGAATATTTTTTAAAAACGATTCGATCCGGTACAAAATTAAAACTTATAACATTATTTTCATATTAATTAAATATTATTTACTCATTTCTGTACCATCCACATAAAATTAGGGGTACACTAAGTTTGTCACTCCATTTGCAACACGTACGTATCAGCTTGTAAGTCCAGTTTTACACTTAGTACGGTTTCTTATATACTGTGGGCATGACCGTTATTTGATCACGCCCATTTATGGCACATCGATGGATGGGGCATCAATTATCAATTTCTGATCAGTATCATATGTACTTTGAATTATCCACCGGGTGTTGCATATAGAACGAGAAGCCATCTTATGTGGATGGCATAATACAGAGGAAAACGTTGATGCAGAAGAAAAATTGTTGTAAAATCTTTCATAGAATGTTTGAAAGCTACAAACAGCCGCTTTCACAATAGTTCAGGCAGATTCTTTCATTTGTGAAGGAATTGTTTGTGATCCGATGCGTACATTTTTCTCTCTCATGCGTGTATGTATTTTTGTATCTGTTTATAAATTTATCTGGTATAGAACGGAATTTATACGTGACACAGTGTCATTTACAGTTATGTACAATAGCCTGCGTAATTATATGCAAACGTTTGGAAAACATAAATGTTGGTGTGCGTCCAAAATGAGTTCATATCGTTTTAGAATTGTTTAGCGTCATCTTCGTACCAAGTTAACATAGAGTACTATGAAAAGAACTCAGGGCAAGGCAACTCAAGCCAAGCAGTTTTATGCCGTTCATCATCATCTTTGCACACATTCTTGTAGCACAACTGCAGTGTTTCTGTTCTCTCTGTCATCTGTGAACTTTTTCGTAATGCTACGCCAAGCAACAACTTCCAGCGCAATAGTTTTAAATATTTTGTATTTCAAAAATCCTATCAGAAGAAAAAACTGAAAATGCTTTCTATCTCTCTTCCCTCAAGTGTGCTAAATTATCTATATTTGTATGTAAGTATGGTTTTAGCGTTTTGTGTGAATTGTGGTAATGTGGGCGCGATAAGTACTAGTGTGCATGCAATGTATGCGTGGTATGTGAAAAATGCAAAGTGACTGTTCCTTGGCTGTGGCTCTCTGCTGTGCTGTGATGTGGGCGTACAACGCACATCATTTCAGAATGTTGTAGTTGTGCTTTTAAAAACAAAGCAACTAAAATAAACATATAATTCACTTCAATTTTATCTGCAGGCAAACATTAAACTCAAAATGCTAAGTAACGTGTATGCGTATGTGTGCAGTATGATGGCTCACGGAGTACATTATCATGACATGTAAACGCCATTCTATGATGAAATGTCACATACACTCAAATGTTGGCATATACGTACATGCATGCTAACGTTGTCCCTGTTCTCGTATCTTTCGGAGGAAAAAAAAAACATTGCAACACTCTGTGCAATAAAAAAGGCATTATCTAAAGTCTCTTCAGTTGATTTTTGTCCTTCTTGAAAAATTCAAAATTATGCTTTAGATGAAAACATTCATGTGTCCTGTCAGTCATATATGATTATGGTTACAACTGCCTCCCACACTCACACATGTGAATGTGATGTATGCACAGTTGAATGTATGTATAATAGAATACTATTGATAATGACTAATTATTAAATTTGCTTTAAAAGTGTTTAATTTTGTTTCAGTACAAAAATTCCATATAAAAAGGAATTTTTTTTTCAGGTGCAATGTCTTAAAAATGGATCTAATTTTAAATTTAGTAAGTTTGTCATTCTGTTTGCAAAACATAAAAGGAGGCATCAGAGAACTTAGAAAGTAACTATATTCTTGATTAGCACCAAAAACTGATTCGATCTAGACACGTATGTCCATATGTCCGTGTATATGTCTGTTGTGGGTATTTTCATTTTTGTATACATAATATTTGGAATTATGAGCTTGATTTTTATACATGCCCTACAAAAATCGTACTCTGCGTAAAACGCGACTTGGAAGGACGTACGATGTGTTGGAGGACGTAATTATGTACCTGCTATGTCCACCATTTGTGATTTATTGTGGAGGGTGTTTAGGATTTGGCTTAAGTAAGTTTTTTTTACTTGTTTCTTGTGAAAACAATGGTTGTGCAACATCTGTAGCTGAGATTATGAATTTAAATTGAAGATTTATTTTGTTGATATATTTCAAAGGAGCGCATCACAAGGCAAGGTGTGCTAAAAGTGGTTCGATTCGGGCTACTCTCAATATTTGTCTGAACAGTGTGAGAAGAAAGAGTCCTAGGTTTTTGTACAGTTGTTATTAGTTCATGGTTGATATTGCAGATGTGACTGAAGCTGAAAATATTGCTTGCACATCCTTTCTATTTGTTATTTCTAAAACGCGTCTATTTTATCTACGTATGAACTTTGCCTGAGAAAGTAAAGAGTGTTAGGGAAAATAGTAAAGTGGCGACGATAATGAAATTGAAATATGTACGCAAATAAAAATGTCAACATATGCATGCGTATGATTATCATATTTCTCTTATGGAACTTAAAATACAAGACACGTTTGCTGTACATCATGTGAGATTTAAGTCCTGTGGGATTATTCGAGAAAAAAGAATACAAAAAAAAAAAAAAAATCCCATTAAAATTGTTAAAAAGCAAATATTTTGCGGGAAAAGAAACATAAACAATTTCTCGATCCTTAAAATTATTTATGAGCGCAGTGAACATATGTGAACATATGGAAAAAATTGCTATAATAACTTCCGCTAAATTATTCATATTTGACATTGATTTCTTCTTCACAAGTTCTATGTGCTCCCACTTCATGCAGTAGCTTGCTTTGTAATGGCAATGTAATGCGTCCCACGGTGCACTCCTTGGCACACTCACGTGAGTGTTTTTAATTGTACTCTCTCCACTTTTTAAAAATGTTGTTCTTTTTTTATTTTTTTTTGGTTTTTTGTTTTATAAAATTTGCACAAAATTTATTCTTACATTGTTAAGATAAGCAAACTGGATTGTGAAACGTGCCGAAAGTATTTTAACATTAGTTTTCAAAACTTTTGTTCCTTCTCAGGGTCATGCATGTGCATGTGTATCATGCAGTAGAAGTAAACTCTTTGAATATTGTTGACAGTTATTATGTACACGCAGAGGTGTGACTTTTTATTATTTATGTTTATTTGAAACTATCTTTTCTTCACTTTTCAAAGAGAGAGATGAATTATATTTTCTTGCTTTCATACCCTACATCACCTGAGTGCTGGTTGTACAGGATGTATCAAATTTAAGAAGAGATTTATAATTTGTAAAGGAGTTGAGGTGGATATATTTTATTTGGCTGCGTTGGTTACCCGGGGTGGTGAAGATGGGACGAGACGAGGTGTACAACAAAGTAAATATCGACTTAATTGTGAGTGCCTGGAGCAGTTGCAATGAAAATTGCAATTTGTTTCTATTTTTTCGCAGAAGTGAAAAGCAATATAAAACGAAACGAAATGTAGCTATTATGTGAGGCCAATAATTTGGTGCGTTGTTGTTAAAATGTACATGAAACTACCAGGGATGCGGCCGAGCCAAGATGTTTCCTGCAGCAATTATGTTAAGCAACATTTTGATTTCGATTTATTTTTTTTGCACATTTTACTGTTTTTGCTGTTGGTATTTTGGCCTGTACAGCGAAGAGAATAAAGGCTACTGGAAAATATTTCAATGCA
Organism: Ornithomya fringillina; assembly: GCA_963978525.1. Lineage (NCBI taxonomy): Eukaryota > Metazoa > Arthropoda > Insecta > Diptera > Hippoboscidae > Ornithomya > Ornithomya fringillina. The sequence continues at coordinate 25,116,972 of OZ021691.1, forward strand.
CTATAATCATAGTGATCATTATTTTAAAGTGAAGAGGTGCAGTTCACCATTGTAGCTGCAACTACAGCCACAACCATAGACACAGCCAGCCAGTATCACATAATCATAATAATAACAAGTTACATAGCAATGAGCGTTTAAGAATGATGGTGCGTTTATATGTATGTGTACGAGTGTGTGTTTATAAACCTTGGTCCTCGTATTACTTTTCAACTTTTGCCTGTAAGACTGGCAACTGGCAACTGACTTGCTTCTTTGCTTTTGGTTGGCTACTCCAAAAGCGTTTCAGGCTAAAAGCCTTAACCAACACACATGCACAGAAAATCTCTATCAAAAACTGTTCACATTGTATGATATAGTTTCAACTTTCCTTTATAAATATGTGGCAGAATGCGATCGCTGTTTAATCTTCGTTATTATGGTTATTATTGTTGTACCCTACATTGCAGAGTATGCCTGCGGCGTTCGGTAAGGTGAATGTGATTGGCTGTGTGAAATTTAATCCAGTACACAACATAAATCTAATTGTTATATGAAAAAGGTTTGTCCACAAGATTGGATTTTCCGAGGCCGCCTGCTAATAAAGACCACAAAGTTAAAATTTATGTAATTCCGTCACATTGGAGGGTAGCAAATATTCGGCTAAAGACACTGCATGGTTTTTTACTTGCCTCAATATTCGTGTACGTATTCATTTAATTGCATTGCTACAACAACAACGTAACTATGGGCCCGATTTCGCGCTTGGACGCTCTTTGTTGTGGCTTCATCTGCCTCATATTGCTACGCTGCAGTCGATGATTTTTAGGCTACGCCTTAAACGATATTATGGCATATTTCAAACGAATTGCATTTTAAATTGAACCCATACAAGTATACATAGATTCATTACATACTAAATGTTGTACTTTTAATTGCGTTGAGTGATATCACAAATATGTAACGCAATCCAAAGCGTCTTTCTAGACCTCTCACCGACCTACGCTCCGTATTTTTATTTTCATCCATTGAATCGAACACTTTTGTCAATTGTGACCAGTTGTGAATGTTGACGTATTATATAATTTTAAATAGAAAATAAGTAATTTCACAAATTATACTTTAATTATTTTAGACTCTCCATAACGAAAGCTTATATTAGACTACGGCTAGCAAAACGCGATAAGAGAATGAGAAAAAACACTACTGGCCATTGAATGCCATACAAATGATTATGTAGTGCCTTAAGCCTAATTATTAGGGAAAATCATTCTAAACATACCAAGTAAGTATTTGACTCGTACAACATGGATTTATAAAGCAGGGAACGTATACAACAGTATTACATACAAATCACTTTGTGAAAAAACATTATATGGAATGAGGATAGGGTCCGAATTTGGCGCAGTTTATTATTAAGCTAATTAATTATGCTGCACCAAGTTATGTTAAATAATATTAAGAATATTGGATTTTTATCCTATAAAGACGCATTATATAAAGATGGGTCTTAAAAATTTAGGAATTGAAACCATTGTCAAAAGTATACAAAACTACAAAAATATTTCAGCATATCTACAAAATTAATACAGACGCTTAATTAATTACTTTCCAAATGCAGAACCTCCCACAAAGTTTTGCTGACAATATAGCATATATCTGATTTTTGGGAGATGGAACCGATTCGCATTGCCTGCCTGTCATGCAGATAATATTTTGTGCTATTTTTTATAAATGTTAACATAACTATTGTACACACACATATTTAAGGAAATCTTTTGCAATTTGAGGCGGTAAAAATGATACCTTGTTGAAACTTCTTATAAGAAGAACACTCTTAGAGAGGTATTCAAGCATGTTGAGGAAATTAGTACCACCTTGACGCATGAGTGCTTCGGTATAATGAAAAACACTAAATTGCGTGTCGTGAATAAAACTTCATATTGTGAAAAAAACAACCCATTTCTTTTACTTACTTTCACTGGAACAAAAGGATAGCAGAACACACGCTTAACAGCACAAGGAAGCATTACCATGCCAGCAAGAAGTAGACTCATAGAACTCAAGCCTTGGAAGTGGAAAACTTTCAAATATCCGTAACACATCAAACAAAAGAATCATTTCAATGGAAATAACAGAAACAAGAACAATAACAACGACAGCAACAACAAAAATAACAATAGAAGCACTCGTATCAATTTTCTTAGCTTTTGTTTTATAATTAGTGTTCACCATACGTTTCTTACACTTCTGCCGGTTTTGATTTGTTGTACGTTTTTGGCGTTTATTATTATTCAGTCTAACAACAAATGGCTAATGTTTTTATACCCTGCACCACTTGTGGCAAAAAGTATATTAAGTTTGTGTTCAATTATATACATCGCTTTTAAGGTAAAATCTGCAACCCATTAAAACAATTGAAATCTAAATGGATTGAACCATATCCGTCTGTCTGTCCATGTAAATTTGTGCCCAAGCACGTAGTCGAATTTATTGAGATATCTTAAAGAATTTTGACAAAAGGAAATGTTTTGGAAAATACGGGAACCACATTGAAAATGGACCGAATCGGACTTCCCTCCCCATATAAGACCCAATTATAATGGAAGTCTTTATAAGTCAAAACATCTTAATTTAAATTTTTTTTTTTAATTTAGTGGAGAATAGTTAATTGATTAGTTAATAATTAATTGTGGCAAATTTGGATCCGATAGGACTATATTTGAAACCCTTTCCCATATAATGATATTTCACGAAGCAAATATGGCAGTTCCTCGAGTTCACGAACACAACTAAACTAAACTTAAATTATTTTGTGGAGCTAAGTGGCCCAAGGTATTAAGTGGTCGGACTTGACTAACTTTTTACTTGTTTTGAACTTTTACGCTGCATGATGGGTATGCTATGCTATCAAAACTTTGAATAAATGAACTTAGGGAAATTTATTTATATGTTTAATTAATGCACAAGTAAACAATACGTCCAACCAACACGGAGAGTATTGCTATCTCTGAAGAAATGGCTAACGGATGTAGTTAACAAAGATTTGTGGAAAGTTCTATTATAAATTTTACAACAATATCAAAGTGTTATACAGATGAAAGGTAATGGTAGGAAACGATTTAATAAATAAATTGGAGTTTTCGATAAGAAAGTTGTTATCCAACGCGATCATGCAAATAATGCCAGAGTACAAATATAATATGTATTCATATAAGGAGTTTGTTTAGAATTTTATTTACATGTAACTCCACTTATCCTATTATATGACTTCTAATGCATATGTCTCTATAAAGTAACTTCGTGAAAATTTCTTATAAAAACAAAATCATGTATCTATTACATTTTTTTAAAAATATTTTGATCAATGATCAATTTAGAAAGAAGCGTCAAAAAGTCCTTTTTTATTAAAATCTCCTTTCTAGCAAAGATATAAAGCGAGCGACAAACGAATGAACGATGGATGTACAGAGATGGAAGGAAGAAGTTATAAAATATCGAATAGGTTCCAAAAATGACACAAAGTAGTGGAATTTAAAGTTAAATTAAGAAATTTTATTACAAGCAAGTAAGAAAGTAAATTTGGCTTAGACCAAATCCTAAATACCCTCCACATCTACAACGATAAGCGTGGCAGCTATGTAGTGGCGCATTTTAATAGCGTATATATATTACGTACCAGTTTGAAAGTCAAGGGTTTTTTGTATAATGTCAGCGTATATGTTATTCGACCATGTCCATATTTGGCACTTGGATGGATGGGATAATTATTGATATCCATGCTAATTTTTAAGTTCATATGTTAGATGAATTTTTGTGGCCGATATAAATTTTTTATCGATTGTGGGCATATCTGTTATCTGATCATGCCCAATTTTTAACACTTCGATGGATGGATTGCTTGTAAGTATTTATACCAAATATAAATTTAATGAACTATTAAATTTTTGTGGTAGAGAAATATATTTTTGTAGATTATGGGCGTGGCTCCTGATCAAGTTTGCCTATTTTAAACAGCGATCTGCGTGCAAAAACTAAAAGTGTTTATACAAGATTTCAGCTCAATATATCAAAATTTATGCTGGTGAAAATGCCAATAACAGACGGACAAACATGTTTAGATCGATTTAGTTTTCGATGTTAAGCGAGAATATATATACTTTGTAGGGTTTCTGACGTCACCTTTTGGGTGTTGAAAACGGAATGACAAACTAAGACAAATTTAGTATCTTATGTGGAGGATATAAAAAGCTTTTTATGGAGAGAGTTTCTTTTTAGAGATATGTGGCCCAGTTTATATATTAAACGATGTCAGTTTGCCGCAAATTTAAATGTATAATCTGTAAAACTTAATTAACAATAATAATGCTTTAGTGGTGGAGGGCATAAAATGAGTTTGAAAGCAATGAAAAACGACAGCGACAGCAATATCATTTCGCTTGACAGTTTTATTTATTAATGTTGTAATTCAAATGTGTAATAAATATTATATAGAAATGCATGTATTAAATAATTTACAATGTGAATATGGCCGTACAACGTGCACAATATATAGAATGTGAGTTGACATACCCACACATCTAGCGCGGCTCTAAATTATGCAGTTGAAAGTCAAACCATAAAGCGGAGATCACATAATTTTTTAATATGTATTACCACACACCAATAATAATCATTTTTGGCAAATTAAGTATATTACGGCTGTCAAAATGTTTGTTAATCGGATATGTGAAATGTTTACCTTTGTCCTTACGTCCACATTGCCGACTATGATATTATTTACTCAGTTAGTTAGTGCTCTTAATATGTTGCGATTTTTGACAAAAATATACATATGGGAAGGTTTATTATGAATAGGTAGAAAATCTGCTTGTAGTTGCACTGACTAGAAAGTAAAAATTTATTAAAAAATGGGATTTTTTTTGAAAGAGGCAAAATGACATTTGTACACTGAGTTCCGTGCTAAGTCGTACAGAATTTCCTTATTTGCTGAGTTGAGTTGTGTGAATGTGAGTGTATTGTAAAAACCACATAGAAGAGTATTTTCCGGTATCCGGTAGAAAACTGTTTCCGTTCGCCACTGATACAATGATAGCGCAATTGTCGTTGTTATTAATTGTAATAGCAAGAGTTGGCTTCACTCTATTGTTACACCCTACCATCACATGTCTGCATCTCATAAAAGATGTGAAACACAGTAACATTGTTATACGCAATATATTCCTTTTTCATTCGTACTATCTGGACAATATTTAGAATCTCCTCTCTGAGTAAATTTTTTTTCCCAATTTTATTCAGAAGAAGAAGGCTTTAGATCTCATATCAACTTACATATATTTTTTTGTCATTAATATATTGCAAGACTGTCTGATTGGTCGTACATCTGTTAATGTTACATTAAAGGTAATGTTGTTGGGTATTACAGGATCGGACTTGACTCACGATAACATTTTTACTTGTTTTTATTATTTTGTACAATAGTACGATTGTGTTAATGTTGTTGTTGTTGTTGATATTTTATTTGTTCATTAAAACTGATAATATACACACAAATACACATGTACGGTATACCCATTCTGTGACCTCAACTGTCTGTAAAAACTTCAATTATGTGTTTGTACAGAATTTTCGTTGAGGACGACTCAGATCGAAAATAACAAAAATCAGCTAAATAGGCAAAAATATAATAATATTGTATATTTTTGTTGCATCCGGAAAAATAATACAACAGCGCATACATGAATGTGTGCATACATACAATACTCATACTCAACTAAGAGTGAGTGGGAATGGGAGCCATAAGTAAATGCATAATTCAGCAGAATTTTGTGAATTTCAAATAAAATGAATAAACACTCTGAAAGTAAAATGAATTGTAATGGAAACAAGTAAACCGAATGAAAAACTCAATTTGGCTGAGGTCGAATCTAAAACACCGTCCACATCCACAGACAAATTGTGGCAAAGCCCCTTAACTATGTGAATGTCGGACTCTGTGTAAATAGTGAGTGTGCCTTATATGTTATATAACGGGGGAGGATTCCCCTTATAAGTATATATGTGCACGAAATTCCAACTTCGTAGCTTTTGTTTTTGTAGCCGATTTGTCCATTGCCGGCATGGCTCTTAACAGAAACTACAACCGTCTGTATAAAACGGCTGCATGAGCGCCTGAGTGCCAACAACAGACTGACTGCTTTTAACGCTAATAGACCAATAGTACGTGTATATATTATTGGGCCATCATTCCCTCCTTTCGGATGTTTCAAACAGAATAACAAACATAGCATACCCTGCATCGCAACAATGACAATGCAATAACAATACAAAATGATATCAAATTGACACATGAACAAACGGAGCTGGGGAAGTACCTTGACTGTAAGTAAATGATACGATGCAATATGCCACCCGTACATATGCACTTGTTCAACCACAGAGGCTTATACGTTTGTATATGGATAATCAATTACATATATAATGCCATTCCGAACTCTAATTACTGTAAATTTTTAATATTTTATTTGATTGGTCGGAGGCACACTCACGCGCAACGCGGCAAGCACAGACGTATAGTTGTGGTTTTGATGTAAAAATATTAAACATGTTTTTTTTTTTACTCTCAAAGGCCTAACGGGAATTGCTGCTTTTTACTCTCAATTATTGTCAAACAATGTGTGTGTTTGTTCTGCACGAACTGCAAGTATGTGTGTGCGAATTGTAAATGTTTTAATTTTGTAGCGTGACAAACATTTCCAATTAAAGTTATTAAATTTTCTATAAAGGAAGGCATTTTCTTATGGCGCTTCTCTATTGGTATGTATCTAACGTTTAGTGACATTGTAATGCTGTTCACTACGTTCATCATTCTGCTTGCAGACGGAGGCCTCAGAGATCCCAAAAATTACATATACACACACACACACACACACACACACACACACACACACACACACACACACACACAACATTCTTATATTTTTAAATTCAATAAATAGACATCTGCTTTTTATACCCTCCACATAATATTGTGGTTGTACCAAGTTTTATATTCCGTTTGCAACATTAAGTCCGAACGCTTAAATGTCACGCCCACATATTATCACAAAGAATAAAGCCACAAAGTTCATATTTATGCATGTATTTAATCTCATAAGCAGACTTGACAACAATTTACAAAAAACTCTCTTTGGTGTGGTATTAAACGTTCGCATTGAATTGTGCCAAATACTTTTAAAGTCGCTTAAAGGAGGCGAAACTGTATAAATTCCACTCCCATAGTTTACAGATAAATATTGAGGGTATCTGAGATTTGGCCTAAGCCAAGCATACCTTTTGTACATATTCATGTCGTTGCTAAGTACAATATATTACGTTGAAATTAAACACATTTTTTAACACATGTGTGTTTGATGAAAAGTAATTCCTCTACACAATGCACAGCAGGATATATCTTGCTTAGGGTTTCATCTAGCAACCAATTTGAAAGAACGAAACGCAATTCACTTGCTTTGGTTGACAACCCTTTTATTGTAATGATGTTGTAACAGTGTTTTAATACCATCCACCACAGTGCGAGTGGAAGGTAGAGTATTTGCGCTCAAACCCTTGAGGTCAAACTATTTGTAACATCCCGAAGCAAGTTTTAGAGACGTATCAAATACTATGGCTTTGTGTGCCCCAAAGATGTAAGGTTGAAGTTTAGCACACACATTAATAGTTGGAACATCCGTCAAAATGAGAAAATTGGTGCAATAGTGGCATTTCCGATTTACAAACACCTCTCTTAATCAATAAGGGGCGTTCTAAAATTTTCCAACAGTGTTGTTGACTCATTTATTTAAATAATTTTATGCCATAAAATTTCACAAGCATAATCAGTGAGTACATTGCAATGAAGCTTTTTCTTTCCCTTGGACAATGTCATTTTTAGATTGCTTGACACAACCACTTGTAATTTGTTTTTTCTACAAATGTTTATATTAATGCATGAATGCGTGCCTATGTGTAGTCCTTCTTGTATGTTTAATATGTGCAGCTTTCATTCACACGACTTGAATAACTTTGTTTAACGGGTTCTCAAAACACATGTTATGTTGTTTTCGTATGGACTCCATTGGGGAATAATTAAGTGTATCTGTAGAGAATATAAATCATTTGTGGCTTCCGTTGCCGTTCTGATGCGATTAACTCTTATATGCCGTTTATTATTAATTTTTGTAATTAATGCGAATCTCTACAGATGTCTTTGTTTTGAATTGTGGATTATTCCTAACTCTAATTCGTTATATTCGTATCTTCTTTTTCACTCATTCATTTATGTCAAAAAGATTTTTTTTTTTCCTCTAACTAAAGTTGGTCGATTGTGGAAAAAATTCAATTTGGTTTAGGTAAAATCTTAAATACTCTTCACATCTACATAAAACCATGGGCGTGCCATAGTGTACGTATTACGTATTAACTTGCGAATCGAGTTTTACTGTGAGTTCGGCTTTTTGTAAATTGTGAACGTGCCCGTTATTCTAACACGCCCATTTTTGCACATTCATGGATAAGATGATGATGAATCAATTTTCGAACCAAATAAATAGATTTTTGTGTGGACTTTAGTGATATTGGTAGAGATGGTACACATTTTCGTATAATCCATTTACTCTTGAATAAAAGCGAGTAGACTTGAGGCTGCTGGTTATTTCAACGGCGGACATTCGAGCCATGTCAGTGACCGAATATTAATTTTTCACATTTTCTTTTTGAATTATCACTTCAGTTATATAATAAAAAGTAGACAAAAATATACAAAATTTCAAAATCTACACCCATGAGTCTCAGAAATAAGCGGACAAAAGGTCAAACATGTCTAGATCGACTTAGTTTTTGATGCTGATCAAAATGCTTCGTAGTTTTGCAAATGGAATGACAAACTTAGTATAACCCTATCTCATGTTGAGGGTATAAAAACTACAATGTTAACCTAAACAAAAGAAGAAGCAATATTTATAGCGTTACGAATCATGTCTGATTAAATGTGAATGCAAATATGTACATAAATGCCCAGAAACTTTTATGAACAAAACGAAAAAAATTAACCCTATCCACGGTAACAGAAGGCAACGTAACACCAACAAAAACACAATCCTGATGAAACGCAAAGAAAACATGCCTAATTTGGTGTAATTGCATTTTGATTTATTACAATTCACAAAATTTGACTTTTGCCACATGTGCGACGCACACCGCCGTAATGGCTGCCCAAACACACATACAACACATATAACAAGTCATCTGTGTTGGGTATATGTTAATAAACGGTGCGCATGTATGTGTGTACATGCTTTATTACAAGTGTAAGTAAGTGAAGGCCACGGAGAGTAAGTAATTTCTTCACAAGTGTGTACATGCGGACAACGTGGATTACATACAATGCGCGAGTGTTAGTGTAATTCAAGGTACAGGTGGCACATACAGAGAGCACAACAAAAGTGAGCTGTGTTACACAAAATGGTGAATTTATGTCCATAACATTGCAGCTATAGGTGGAGGTTGAGTTTCGAAAAATTTTCTGCATTTTTTAAATAATTATTGATGTTTATGTGTTTAACTTATTATCCAAATGGTAAATATATACAAAAATGGTGCAATACAAGATGGGATTTGGATACCTCAGTAGGAGACTTCAGCCTCTTTCAGGAACTAAATTAGAAAATTGGAAATGGATGTATTTCTTGATTCTAAACGTCTGTCATGATATGAAGTTATTGAAGATGATGAAAAATACATCAGACACCGTATACCCATAATCGTTTTGCCCCCATATTAGGTGAAGTCATAATGTTTGAGTCAGTGCCGCGGGAGGTACGATCGCCACAGTACGTGAATTTATGGGACCTTTCCACTTGGGTGTCGATCTTTAAAGAAATTCGCTATATAGTACTTTCCGATTCCCACTGCCAACGCTTGGAGCCATTACTAATGAGCACTGCGTCTGCAACATTTGTATAATTACAAACATGCATAAAACTAAGTTTTGTACACAAGAAATATTCGTGGGGAGTTTCCGACTTTAAAAAACTATTCATGCATACAAGTATATGTAAATTTAATTTTTCCTTTTGCTACCATTATGTAAAAAAAAAAATTACCTGCCTTGTATAATATGACATGCAACACGCGATGGCACACGATAAGGCTTCATACAATTTATAATAAACTCAATAACCCGGAATTTTATAATGGCTTCCCAAACATAATCATATCAACACCAAAAAATCCTTTTCATTTCCCTATCAATTTCTCATCTTATAAAATTAAAATAAAAATAAAAATGAAAATGAAAATTTACACATACAGCCGAAACTCAATAACCACCTTATGGATAAAAGAAAAGTGAACAACAGCTTGTATGCCGGTATTTTACTCGTATATACAATATGGCGCACACACAGTAACTAAACCGTATCCACACCCACTCCACCACTAGACAACATGTGTTTGTTTATATTGTACTAACAGTTCAACTCAATTTCAAGCTTGTATAAAGAATCACACAGTACGAAAGAGAGCACGTGATTTATGACTCCCAGGCGGCATCACCTGAGATTAAAAAAATCGCACACATACACATTCGCACACATAAGTTGGATTGCACTCGTAGTGTGTACAGAACAGAACAAAACAAAACAAAACAACAAAAAACAGAGCAAAACAGAACAGAATTTTACACCATTGAAGTATTTTCCATGTGTACGTTTTGTTATTCGCTTCTTTTTGTTGGGATGGAAAAACTCTTTCAACCATAAACCAAAGAGGAAAAGTAACGAAATTCCAATAAAGCACATTAAAACCACTGGCAAACGGTATTCAACATTCAACGGCGTAGGCTTTGAAATTATATCGGTAATGGCGCGAAAATAGCACTCCCGTTATAAACCCTTTTTGCCCAAACTTTATTACAAATGGCACACGCAGCACTGTATGTGTTTTCGAATAGGGAATTATATCGAAAAGTCGTTTAGATGACGAGGAGGCGGTTTGAAGCAAAACAGATATGAAAAAAGAAAAAAATTTTCTTTTTTATAATAAAGACATACCAGCGTTATAAAAAGACAACATAACGTTACATGTGTACACTACCAGCAACCTTTCCTTTTTCATTATACTTGTACTTGCACGTTCATACGTTCATGAATAACTCTTCATACTGGTATGGGCACGTAATCGGGGATGGCAGCTACTTTCACCATTCAAAGTTTGGAAACCACTGCTTAGAAAATGTATATGCGTGGTGGTGTGTATGTTTAGAAAGGGTTGTTACAATTATATGGAAGCACACCCGGAGCCGTATCGTACAATTTAGTTACGTTATGTTATCGTTCGTTCTACAGCCTGCTTGCATGTGTTACTTTAGCACAAACACATACACGGCTGCGTTTGAGTGTGAGGACTTATATTAAAAGTTATTGTTTATGGGATTTCACTAAAAAGATGCAAGCAACAATTGCTGTTTATACAGAGTTTGCATGATTATCCCCATTCGTAATGACACCCTTAGTTATTTTAATACTTTGTCAGAGAAATGTGACAATTATGAAATTTACAATTAAAACATCCAACCCTACACAGCTACCACCCCGCCCAGCACTCGCTTTTTGGGTAATTGGTTTGAGTTCGCCAAAGTTGTTAGGTCCTCCTTTACGTACAAGTACAACCAAAACTATATTGCGGCCTTTAAATAAAATGAACTTTTCAGCCTCGAGTTAAGTAAAGTTTTTTTTTTTTTTTTGTGTTTTTTCTCATTCATCACCTGTGCTTGGCAACATTGTAGTCATTTATCATTATTGTTGTTGTGTTCTGTAGTGTTGGATGGTGACTACGTTTCATAACATATAATTAACAATGGGCATGGTGCAATATACAAAGAGATAACAGCCCAACAATGCTGTAAAAAAATACTACAACTTCAGCTAGGCTGCGGCTAAGGCTACTGGTTGTTTCTATCAGCCAACAAAGTTACGACCGAATTAATGTCATCATCAGCAATTAAGCGCCTATGGGAAACTTTCTAATTAAATGATTGTCATCTTCATTAAAAAAAAGTCCACTAACAAAGCCAACCGAATCCAAAAACACATGTGGACACATGTACATAAAAACAAATATATGTAATATTGTGCAGTCTTTGACTCAACGCAGCGTTATATTACTAACTGCGTAAAACTGTTTTCACAAAAGCCAACTTTTATTATTATGCGGTATTTTAATGTTAATACCTCTCGTTTATTAGCGTCAAGCAACAATTCAAATCATATTATGTACAAAACATGTACAACAGAGGTATCCTGAGCGTTCCGTGTACACGTTGCACATAGAAGAGGCGTGGCATATGTACTGAAGCGTTAATAGTTATTACCTCGGGTATAAAAAATGAACGGTATTGAAATTTAATGGGGGATTATAATCACAGCAACATTGAATAATTGCTAAACGCATCCACTTAATCCTTATTTCAATTCTCCACTTTATTGTTCTGTGCCATAATATAAAGCGCCAGACATTTTTCAAGGCATGCATTTGATTTGTATATTCACGACATTAAGCTGCTTGCTCTCCTCCATTGTGGTAAATTGTAAACGTCCAAGGAGAACAACTTCCACCAGTTGAAATATTTCATGTGTACAACATTGCGTTTGGCGTCATTTTGCCATGTTGTCAACAACATAAGCAACAAGTATTATCAGCATGCATCACCTAGGGACATCTTGCACCAACTCACGTGGCCTCAATTCGCTAGCGCTGAACTGTATTACCATTCTTCCTACACTTGTTTGGGACGACTGTTCTTCAAGTATCGCTTCATTTCGTAGTGCATTCACACACATATTGCTCTGGTGCGTGAGTTTTATACAAATACTTGCATCCCATAGAGAAATCATTAAAACAGTGTTTTGTATAAATTATGCTAATAAGCCTTCAATTGATTTGTAATAAAATTCGGAAGATAAATACGGTTCAATCACGCACATTATAACTTGTACCTGCGTCGTTTGATTCCATTTCCACATTTCCCACATTTGGATGAAACCAATGCTAAAATCTGTTGCTGCTCTTGTTATTGCACTTTGGCCATAAAATACGCATGAGCAATATCTCGTGTTGTGATGTTTTTTATTTATTCGAATTGCATTTTTGTTTGACTTGACTTTGGCTAAAGACTCTCGCGCAAATGAAATGCACCTTACCTCGTACCTCGTACAAATAACGTAGTATGTATTTAAAGAAGAAGAAAATGGAGAAGAATATTTTGGCAATTGGTTGTGTGCTTAACTGTATTCTGTTGAGTTTCAAAATATTGCAAGAAAACGTAATAAAGCCAGGGATTTAAAAAAAGTAGCGCCAAGACGTCAACATACACGTTTATGTGAATTTAATTGATTCACAACATTAGGAACCAAACAAGTGCAACATTTTTGTGGTGAAGAAAAAATGTCATCAAAATAATTAAAATTTCCATTCAGATCTGTAAAGTTTATATGAATTTATTGGAGTAGGTGACAGAGTGTTTGATCAAAACGTGTCTTAAAAAATGTGTTATTGCTGGCGCTTCTAAGTGACCTTCCAAGTAAATTACCACACACAACCAACAACTAACCTTTTTTTTTTTCTATATTTTTATTTCAATAAAGTTTTATGAAGACAACGTGTAACTATTAGAAGCAACCAATCTACATACACTCAGTCTGTACGTCACTCGGCCCATCCTAGTTAAACGTCAATTGCAAAATGTTACAACACACCTTTAATATTTGTCTGGGATGATCAAACACAAACGGTAATTACTGAACACATAAAATTGAAATTCTGATCTGAAACGATCGATTAGACGCGAAAACAATTAAACATTGCCCTCCGCGTGCCGCACGCCGTACATATTTAATCGACAATGCGGTATTTTTTTGCGGCAGCCAGCCACTATTGCAAATATTTTCATATAAATAAATACTCTAAGCTGTATACTGGTTGGTCACCGTTTACGCAGATTAATGAAGAGCATCAACAAAACGCTATACGCCCATACCTGTACGTATACGTATATGCTTGAATTACCATAAGCTACGTGCAGCACATTTTTACTGGACTTGTCGTTTGTGGCGGCCCTATCTGTGGCGACAATCGTAGTAAGTCTCTTGAAAGACGTCACATTTGTCTAGAAAATAGAGTGCAATAGAGTGGTGAGAAAGGGAATTAACCAGCAACTGACTCGGCGCAAGTTAGTGCCACTGCGACAACAAAAACAACAGTTGTAACAATAATTATAAGTAAGATAACATCATTTTCGGTTAATAAACAAAAATTTATTCAACTAATAGCAAGCGCCCTATAACTATATGCCTTGCATTACAATGCATCACCTAAAGACTCTCGTGATGATAGCGATTTAATTACAACAACATGACAAATATTTGCTTCGTGCCTTATATTTAGAATATATATTTGTAGTGTGATAGTGGGCGTGGCAGATACATAATTACGCCCTATAATATTGTGTATACGTCGTATAAACTTGCCGGTCGAGTGTTACGCTGGATAAGGTTTTTTGTAAATTGTGGGCGTGTTCGCTATTCGACTACCCCCATTTTTAACACACTGATGAAAGGAGTAATTATAAATATATATATGAAATTTAAAGTTCTTAGGTAAACTTTTGTGGCAGATAAATTGATTTTTGTCGATTGTAGGCGTATCTGTTATCCGAATTTTTGGGGACGTGGCCCTTAACCGAATTTTATCATATTAAATAGCAATCTGCGTGCAGAAACTAAAAGTGTCAGCTCAATATCTCAGAATTTACGACCGTGAGAGTGCCAACACTCTCACTCGGACACACGGACAAGCATGTCTGGATCGACTCATTTTTTGATATCGATAAATTTAATTAAATTTTTACCATAAAAAAAAAAACCAATTTTAATCCTTTATCCTTAATCCTCGGAGCCTTACTAACCTTTTTAGTACATTGTGACCGTGTCTGCTATATGACTCAGACCATTTCATTTCTGCAGCTTTACCTATTTTAAATAAGAAAGTGCCCAAAAATTTAAAATTTTGGATGCACAGTTTTCATTCTGATTTGTGGAAAGCCTAAAGGTTTTTTTTACATTAAACGGAATTGAAAACTTGATGGTGAATCTGTGGTGATTCAACAATAGACCAACAATACAGAAACGAAAGGGAAATAAGAAATAAAAGTTTATTCACATGGCGTGACCTTTTTAATACAATCCTTTGCGGTGAATTTCTTTCCATCGGATGGGATTGGACTGCGAGCAGGCGTTTGTTTATGTGCGTATAAAATGAGTAGTCATGTGTTTCAATAAGTCTCGGAAAAGAAAATCCCTGTAATATATGCCAAAACATATCCGGCAAACAAATTGTAGAGACTCGCACTCCTGCTGTGAACATCAAGTGATGAAAAAAATATTGTAGAATAATTTTCCTTATATCCTACATGATACAAACGTGTATTATCATATATTTACTGAATATGTAAAAATTGATAGAAAATGAAAAAATAGCCACTAAAAATACTAGAAATCACATTTACATCACATTCTATTTAAGAAGGTGGTGTCAGGATCTACTAAAGGCACCAAGTGCTGAGTTGATGTAAGCGTATCTTTCTGTCCGTCTAGGTGTATTTGGTTTGTTCCTATATCTCCACCTGCAATGTTTCAAGACGTAAAGCTATGAAGTTGATATTCAGTGTATTCATATGCCTCTGTATTCATATACCTATAGAAAGCGGACGGAATTGCAATATAAATCTCACCTTTGGGGTGAATATATAATGTAGCCTTTTAAACCTGACTTGTCCATAACCGTTAAGATTCAAATGCTGTTTAAAGTTGAGATTAACGAAAATTTAATTCAGTTTATAAAATTCTGCTATTTTGATCCGTTAATCTTGACGTGTAATACGTCGATGGAGGCCAAACTCTTTAAGCGTTCATTGCAATTTCACAAGCCAAAGAAGTATGCAATAGTGCCGTAATTTAAATAGAAATAGCAGTAGAGATGGGGTCTTCTATTTACGCCCACACCAACACAAAAAGCTTCAAATGAAAGGTTCGTTGGTTTTTCTTCTCGCGGAACTTTTTAGCAAAATGTCGACTGTGCTGCCAAATATCGACACTTGAACTTAATTTATGGCTTTTTATACACATTTCAACCCTTTCGACTACATCCTTAATGTACATGTGGTTATAAAAATAAAAAACTGTCCCTTTTACGCATAAGTTGTTTTGTATTGTACGGCAGTGGGAGTACGAGTATATTGCATATTTTAAATTGCAAAATTGCTAAAGACATGTCTACATGACACCGCTGCTGCCTATACTCTACGCATAGCATTTAACTTTATTTGCGCTTTTTACCAAATAACTTCCGACTTTACTTATATTGTGTATTGGTTTGCCATTATATTGTATATAGTATAAGTTCGATTTCCGTTGTTTGATTTTTTTTGTGGAAATAAAGTTTTGCGTAAGGATTGTATGTGTTGAATAGGAATCTTTTTTTCATAAATTTGTTGAATTCACGCGCGTTTTCTAAAGAACTTCTTTCTTCTTTAATATTTCATCAGAAGTAAACTTAACTGTCGATTCATGAGTAAGAATTGCTCTTTTAGGCCAAGATATTTTTTAAGTTTTATAAATATTATATTACATTATATATGTTCCAAACATTCATCTTCAATAACACAAACATTTGCGCCTACTGCATGTGGGTGATGAAACAACTTGTACGTTTAACGGTCTAATGAGACCCCCGATATGATGTAGAGGTGGTGGGTTTAAATAATAACCGTTGCGCCGCTCCCACAAAGTTATACAAATAAAAGTTCATTAAGCGCAGAATGAAGTTATTCATAAATTGAAGTTTCCTAAGAGCAATCACCATCCCTGCTGGGCGGAAGGGTACGCCACTCACGCGCATAAACGGTTGATGCGGTTATTCATACCCAGGTAGGAGAACTCCATGTGCCTAAAATTATGCCAAGTGAGTGTTTTTTTTTTTCATTTTTTACTTTTTATGCCCTGCACCACTTGTGGTAAAGGGTATATTAAGTTTGTGGGGATGTTTGTAACTCCGAAACGGCAAATACCGCACCCACCTTCAATTATACCGACCGATTCAGAATTAAAATGTGAATCGATTGAACCATGTCCGTCTGTCCGCCTGTCTGTCCATGTATATTTGTGCACAAGCTACGGCCCGCATTTTTTGAGATATTTCAAAGAAATTTGATACAAGAACGTGTATTGGCCCAAAGGGAAACTCTTTTGAAAATGGTGCCAATATAATGGATGTCTTAATACATTCAGTAGTGTAGGGTGAAAAAATTATAGTTATATTATTGTTTGAATAGGAATATAGGCGTGAAAACTTTATTGATCTCCCCTTTTTATATTCTCCACACAAAATGGGATATAAGTGCGATAAGTTTTTAATTTCGTTTGCATCCACCAGAAGGAGTTATAAGAGACCCCACCCATTGCATATATATCTCTAATCATCATCAATATTTTAGTGGATCTTGCCATGAACACTTAACACAAACACAAACGCAGCTGAATACATTCAAATGTTGATACTAATCAACCAGATTCTTATCGGATGTGGGTTGAAGCTATACTTAAACCAATTTAAATAGAAAACTATCTACACTACAGAACAAATACTAAATTATCTGCAGATGCGCAGCATTACTTACCAGGTTATGATACGTATAACAAACACTTGTCAACTCCTTCAATTACCTCCCAAGTAAAACTACCAACTATTCATATTCATCAGTTTCAAAATGAATTACTTTTACTACCTAAGCGATGAACGCCCTTCAAAACTTTCTGGTCATTTATATATAAATGAATGTTAAAAAATAACACAACATTAAACTCATTTCAAATTCATTTCATTTCATTCACTTTTCCACAACAAAATAATGCGAAAGGGTTTTGGTTCAATTATTTGTTTATACCTGCAGTTATAATAACAATAAAAAGTTTAATATTCGTATGTTGTGTTGTTGTTGTTGCTTTCGTTACTGTGTATTTACGTCTAACACACTCTGACATGTAAATGTTGCTACAGACGATTGAATTGGACAACAATGATAAGATGATTTGTGTATGTGGTGTCGGTGTAAAGTAACCCCGCGCCCCCAAGAGGCAGAAGGCAGACCCAGCCAACAATATTTTATTTAAATTTGATATTAAACTTAAACCGTGTTAATAGCCAAAGACTTGAGGTACAAAGACACAACCTCACATAACCACTCACGTTGACTGTGGCAATTGTTTATCAGTTTGCACGAGATCTCTTCCGTTTTATGTTTTATGTTATGTTATTGCGTTATTTAATCCCTTACGTTTGCTACTTTTACTACTCTATTTGTTATTGCCATGTACTGGCTGTGTAGTGAAAAGCACATCCCCGCAGCTCATTTTTATGTTTAATAAAAATCTCTTTTTTATGTGCGATGCGACGTTTACTTCTCATACAAGC
Organism: Ornithomya fringillina; assembly: GCA_963978525.1. Lineage (NCBI taxonomy): Eukaryota > Metazoa > Arthropoda > Insecta > Diptera > Hippoboscidae > Ornithomya > Ornithomya fringillina. Next base: position 25,135,515 of record OZ021691.1, read on the forward strand.
TCTTCCCGCGTATCTTATGGTGCGAAATTGCATAATTTTACAATTTTCCAAGTTGGTGCGTCTCTTTATAATCTTCACCTTGAACGGTATACTAAATTTGTTATTCTGTTTGCAACTGAAGGAACCCATAAACATCACAAACAATCACAATAGTTACAATTGTTGCACTAATGCAAATTACAACCGCCCACTTGTTCTGCAATGTACTTGAGATCCGGCCTTAACCAGCCTCTGTGTCTATAGCAACTCTGTCTACTGCTGCATTGTTCAATGTTAGATTCTTGTCTAATCAACTGTCATTTGTTTGACATTCCCCGAGGAGTAACAATGACGACAACGATAGATGAACGGCTGCAAAACAGACGAAAGTGTACAATTCCGAGATGAAATGATATCAGTGGTGTACATTGTCTACATTGTCACTCGTATTACACTCTCTCCTTCTATTGTGTCGAATTTGTGTCTTTTACCGTATTACGCGTACGCAATGTATTGTGCAATTGTAGATGTCAGTCAGCGGTGTGTTTTAAAGGACCGTGCCCATATCTAAATTAGGCAACTGTTATGATACTATTATATTGTGGTTGTTGCTGCTCATATCTATTCTCGTCTCTTCATTTATTTTCATTGTTGTGAGCGTGTCGTCATTATTTTTACTTCTTACAATCGGATAATGGCTGTTTGTTGGTTATAATTCTCGTAACTGCAAATTTAGTGAATTTGATGACTTTTATGGTTTGTTTTGATGTGCTACTTAGCAAAGATCAAGCAGCAGTTAAGAGATACCTTCTTTATCTCGTTGGATCGATTTATGAGAGGGTTGCTCAGCACTCGTAACAACAATGTCAGTCAGTGTCCTCTTTTCGACGCATTCATTTTGTATATGTGTCGACTAAATAAAAAAAATTCTAATTATAAACACTAAACGTGTGACTTACTGTTATAAATTTATAATTATTACGTTAAAAGATCATTACCACGTAAAAAAGTTATATTTAGACTCAATCCTGGATACTCACTACGTTGGTACGTTAACGTAAAAATGGATGCTTCGATGTGTGCGAAACTGAGAATGTTTGATCCAAACATTTGCTCAATAGTTAGTTTAAAGCTACAAATATTATACCTGGAAAGCTAGTTCAGATTGTGACGATGAATTTTTTTATACTCTCAACTGCTATATTAGAATACATCACAAGTGCGGACGGTTTGTCTTGACATATATATTATCGACTTTTATACATTATTCTGAGGATGAAAAACTACATAAAAATTCTGAACTAATTTTTTTCTTTTCAGTCTCAGTTTACAACACTTGTCAAGTGACCAAACGAAACGGATGCAAACCGAAAGTTACCGTTTGTAAACAATAATAACAATAACGTAGGTATGATTTACGTTTTCACACACGTACAAGCATTTTGTGTTTTATACCCTTTACATTGGAGTGGGGCATAAGATAGGTTTTCCGTTTTGTTTACAATTACCAAAAGAAAGTCTCAGAGACTACACAGAGTGTAATTTATCAAAATCAGCATACACGAGATCGACATTTAAATATGAATCGCGTTAGACAAAGTCACTCAGATAATATTTAATTAAGAACTGAAACTATTAAATTAGAATTTTGTACACATGGACGGTTCAAAATAACAGATGAGCCAATATTTTACAAATCAAATTTTAATTTATATGATTGTAAAAACGTTTCGTTTGTGCGCTCGATGTTTTCGATTTATCATTATTTGGTTATCTTTGGAAAGCTTCTATGCATCATTACAATTTAGCCCAAGTGAAGCATAGTTTTTTATACTTCAGAATTCATATCTGAATTGATTTAACCATGTCCGTTTGTTTGGACCATAGATCCTATTTTTTTAAGATATTCCGATAAAATTTTTTACATGTCTTGCCTCAGAGAGGAAGTGTATTGAAATTGAACTGAAAAGGACCATTTTTAGAACCTTTCTGCATATAAGGTCCTACAGTGGAAGTCTTTTTATGGCAAAAACTCTAAAGGTTATTGAGGGGCCTGTATTGATCGTCTCTAAAACTTTCATTCATTTTAAATAAAAGAAAATTGTATTTAAATGGTTGTGCGGGGAATTGTTTAATATTGCTCTTCTGTGGTCTTACATCTTCGGTTATTTCACTTTTATTGAATAATTTAAAATCACTGCAAGTCAGTAACTGTAACTGTCTGTTTCAAATCTATTTCTAATAAGAATATAAGCACGTGTATAAAGAAACAGCTATAATTTTTTACAACAATCTAGAGTTGAAGATGTTGGTAGTGTTTAAACCATAGCGTTCTTTGGCATTAACTGCAATTCCCGCTGACTTTTTCAATTCAAAGGAACTTCCGCGCTTGTAAAGTTCTACATGCATGTATAATAATATATTTGTAGTGAATTAGGCTAAAGAACATTGAGCGCATATTTTTATACGTGAACAGGTCGCGTATAGTTGGTATTCTACCGAAAACAGATCAAAAGAAAATTATTCCCAAAGCTGATATTGTGCACAACTTTCTTAAACAATTTTTCTGCATGCTCTAACAATGTATGACACAAACGTTGTCTTCCCAAAAGCTACAATTTTTGATATTCATAGCATTTAAGTTTCAACTTTATAGAACTAGTAGTGGAATATATCCCCTAAGTATATACACTACTCAAGGGAAAAATTGAAAGGGGTTTAGCAAGTAGTCTAACTTACTCGCTAGTTCGGGCAATGAACATGCCTTGTGTTTTTGTTTTTTGTTTTTTAATATCGTATGTTTTATAACGTGAATAACAAACCACCCATTTAGACTTTTGACGCCTCAACGATACCTTGTGGAGTTTTTTAATTCAAATCATTTCTACTGATTTGTCTTAACGTTGGTAACCACCTTCCACATTAACTTTCATTCCTTTATTCAATTGTTTACAAAAAGACAAAACAGAACAAGAATAAAAAGGAACAATATTGTTTTGCACACCTTTTTCCTGTCTTACCAGATCCGTAAACCTTTTGCTTATTGTTGCGTCTGTTTTCTTTGTATACATGATACATTCGTGTTTTTGCTTCCTTCCTTTTTAAATGCGAAGGTGGATGTGCGCTATACCACATAACAAGCACTTATATTGTTTTACAATACAATCAACCACAATCTATTGATTTTTATGACTTTTTTTCTATTGCTTCCAAGTCTCTCAGTAATTTGATTAATTCAACGTTGGCATAATATAAACGTAAAGCGAAACCTGAATGTTTTGTTGGATAATAATTCGCGCAACATAGGTTTGACATAATGTTGAAAATTATCTGTTGTTATGCATCCTTTAAACACTCCTTGGTGACATTATTAAAGTTCAATATGTTCAAAACAAATCTGAAGTTCTTCCGGACCTCAATGAAATGAAATTCAAATTACATACACATGCATATATGTATATATATACATGGTTGATAAGGTTTAAGGCAGCGATACTTGATAATATTCTTAAATAATAACAGTAGCTGTGGTTCGCTTATCACGCAATTGGAAAAAATCATTAATTCTTTCACGTACACAGTGAAACAAAAACTGAGAATGGATTCAATTTTTGGAGACTAAGAGCGATTTTTCATTCAAATTAAGACGCCGCTCACATTAAGACGCCGCTCACAATTTAATTGTAGAATTTTCTTTTAATTTCCCAAAACAGTGGTTGTAAAAAACTTTTGTAACTTTTTTATTTGTTTTTTATACCCGGTACTTGGAATACCCCTCACGTTTGTCATTCCGTTTGCAACACCCAGCACATGCCTGCTAAGTATATATATTCTCGATTAGCATCAAAAACTTCATACATAGATATGTACGTCCGTGTGTACATGTATCTGTCTGTTGTTGACATTCTTACGGATGTAAATTTGAAGATATTGAGCTGAAATTTTGAACAAACACTTTGGTTTTTTGCACGCAGATCGCTTTAAAAATGGGCAAAAATGGGAAAAATCAGTCGAGAGCCACACCCACCATTGACAAAAATCTATGTATCTGCCAAAATTGATCTCTGAACTTGAAATTTAGTATGCACATCCATCAATGTGCCAAAAATGGGCATGGTCGGATAATAAGCACGCCCACAATGTACAAAAAACCGTACTCCACGTAAAAGTCGACTTGAAGCTGATGCAAAATATTATTAGAGAAGGTAATCATATACCTATCACGCCCACCATTTTGAATGGGGGGGGGGGGCATTTAAGATTCGGCCTAAGCCAAATTTAGTTTTCTCACTGTGGTTTCTGGCATCTCCTTCTGGGTGTTCAAACGATCATAAAAAGTAATATCATGATTCCGCACTAGACAGGAGTGATGATAATAGAAGATACATAGGTGATATTTTTTAAGTAAAATATATAAGATAGAGAGTTTAAAATTGACCGAATGGTTTATAATAATAATATCTCATATTATTATATAATTTTAATTTTGAAAAGTTTAGTTGTTTGTTCAAATGAATGGTCACAACCTTGTTTAAAGTGTGGTGCCTTTTCATTTCACCACTACATACAAGTTGTGGTCTCAATGCATTTCTGCCTCAGGGCTTCAACTAAACGTAATTATTTTCGGTAATGTCGTCTTCACATACCACGAGGTTTCCTCGGTCAGCTGTATGTTTGCATCACGCCATTTCATCTCTTGAAAGTCGTTGTTTTTTTGATTACGCTTAGGAGGAAGTGTATATGTTACACCAGCTGTAGCTTCATTTCCTGTTATTCTCAGAGTAGATGATGGTTTCCCCCTACACACTCTTATTTCATGATACCCAAACAAACACGCGTTCTCTTCCATTCAGTCATTTTTCGTTTATTCACGCATTCATTCTTTTATAAAAACTTTTTTCATGTGCAGACTTATGCCGGCTGTTCCTGTTGCGCATTGCCATTGTGTACAGATACCTACGTACGTACCCAGGCAAACAATTATATATAATATTTGCGTAAACAATGCTCATATCAAATGCAGCATTTCACTGTTACTGACAGTTTTCGCGTGCACTCTAAATTGAAGTTCTTGAACATAAAAGAAGGCAAAATCCCCTTTTTTTATTATTATTTTTACCTTTGTACTATCTCTTTAAAGAATGCTCTGTTTGTTCCCGTTGTTTGATTGGCTTGAGGTTTTAGATATTCGGCCATAATATCCCACTTTAGGTATGGGAGGAAATTATAGGAATAACAACAAAGTCGTAACCAATGGCATTATCAGTATGTAATCCATACGTTGTAAGTATGGAAGTGTATGCACAGTGAAGTCTTTTAGAGCGCCTTTCATCATTATCTATAGTTTAAAATTGTAAAATCTGCAATGATTTAACCATGTCCGTCTGTCCATGTAAATTTTTGCGCAAGCTACAGGTCGCATTTTTTAAGATATTTCAATGAAATTTCGTACAAGGACTTATATTGGTCCAAAGAGAAACCCTATGGAAAACGGACAGAATCGAACCATTGTTAGAAACCCCCCCCATATACTATAGAGGAAGTCTTTCTATGGCAAAAATTTTGCAATTCTTAACATTTTTTCACAAAAACGGGGGAAAAATAGTTAATTGGCTTAATATTTGATTGAGCCAAATTAGGATCCAATCGGACCCTATTTAGAACCCCTTTCGATATAATATTTCACGACGAAACCTAAATGGCAATACCTCGCGCTTACTGACACAACTAAACTAATTGTAGCATAATTTGTGGAGCTAAGTGGTGTAGAGTTTTATATGGCTTGACCGATTTTAACATTTTCACTTCTTTTTAATTTCAAATTCAATTTTCCTGAATGTGTGTCCAAATTATCAAGGGCAACATACCATCTCTATACGGTTTTTACACAAATTTCTGAAAACGTATTAATGCTTTAAAAACTACAGTTGGGTTTGTCCACTCATGTGGGTATATTGTTTCCACTATATTTTTTTAATAAGTTTTCCAGTAGAAGCTCAAATGTTTGATCGGATCGGCTTATTTAAAGCATTGGCTTTTTTCTTTTGCTTGCTTCGAATTCATTATTCCCGTCGTCCTTCAAGAGCTTTTATTTAGAATTTTTTCAGAATATTTCCCGTTTCTATTAAAAGTGCTTCATTAGCATAATGTTGCTAAATTCTGTTCGTAAAAAAATTAATTTCTCATACATAAATGCCGAAGGGTATAAACCGCCACAGACTACTTACTATAGTTAAGAGGTTACGCACAGAAAACGAGGCGACGACACAAACATTACAAGTGGGTGTTAAGTGAGATAAATTCGTTTAGTGTGATGAACTGACAGAGAAGACGAACGTGGGGTGTTTCAAGAACACGCATAAAATAAAATTCAAGAAATCAGTTAAATTCAATTAAATCAAGTTCATTATGCGAGTGTGCAAAAATCACAAAAATCGGATGCTTTTTGAGAGTTATGGCGGTGGTTGAATATTATTGAAGTAACTCAAGATTAACATAAATGTATAAATTGTGTATGTTAATATCAGCAAGTGGCAATTAATGCAATACATAGACTCTTTCCCTAATTGCGGTTCATTATGTCGTGAAGGAACTTGTGAGGTTTTATTCAATTTGCAGTAATTGTTAATCTACATATTTATTTCATAACAACTTGTGCGCAAAGTACTTGCCCGTCCTTATCTATTTAGTGTAAATTATTGAAATGATGCTGCAGTTACTCTCTGCAGGGTGATTATAGTTCTCCGTTGTTGTGACCGGTACGGTTTGACGATTTAAGTTAAAAAACTACTTTGTTCATAAATAATTCATTTTTATCCCAATAAAATTATTCCCAGCTTTCTTGAATTGCTTTTCAAAATTTTTAATTAAAAAATATTGCACAAAAATTATTGATCCAAGACTTAGTTTGACCTAGGACACGGTATCCTAAGTTTATCAACTCCACTGCTCTAATTTGTAATACTCATGTGCTTTTTCTTTTATGTATCATTGGAGGGATTTTTAATTATGTCGTTCGTAGCCGTTATACAGGTTTTCATTGTTAAGCACGTCAACTTTAGTTAAAATGGAAAAATACCTAATTACGGGCACTCGAGTATGTGTGACCTTTACAAGTGTGCAAGTGTTTTCTAAGTACACACATACATCTTTATTTCTTGCTTTATTACTTAAGAAAGTGTTTGAACAATACGTCACCTACGCAAAGCTGGAACAAATACACGTTGTTGAAACTGAGGTTCTGTACAAACAAAAGAACCTGGAAAAAGGATAGTAAAACGCAAACTAAGAAACTTAATAGTGAAAGCATTGACACGAACAAAGAAGACGAGAATAGTCACGTCATTGTCTGAGGATAACATAAACTATTAACAATGCTCTTGTGCATGCAATTAACACATACACTCTAAGGCATTTCTTCAGATTAGTTAAGGTGAATGGGATTGATTTGAAGAGTAAAGAAAGAAAACTGAAGTATAAATGCCGTTTTTAACTTGGAAATACAATGAAGGAAATTAGGCATGAAAACAAGATATCCCCCATATCCCCACATATGCCTAAATAAAAATACATGCCATTGTATTTTTATAAGTGCACAAAGAACACATACAAATACAAATGAGAAATTTCTGTACATTTCGTTTCCTTCTAGATCCCCCACGTAATTAACACTTTTCTAAGTTGCATGTGTGCGCACAATTACAAAACAATATATACATTTATACATTTACAAAAGATCGGTATCTAATTTTTATAATTTTGGGAAAAATGTAAACTCAATATATCATCCACTCCCTGCTTATATCATTCGTGCATCCGTACATCCGTACATTGTACGCTATGAGAACTTTTCATTTGAAAGAGTGGTGAACGTATAATAAATTCAAGTTCGAATTCTTGCCGCTTAAATTAATTAAATTGCGACAATTAAGCTCAAACACTTGACAAAGGAGAGACGAACGCAATTTCCCATTTACAACAATTCGAATGTAACAATATTCTGTTAACCATTACATTGTAATTCAATCAAATAAAACAAAACAATACTTTACATAGAAATAAAAATAACAAGAACAAGAATAACAGCATTTGGGATCTTTTCAAACACCCACTGATACACCGACAATTCACTTACGTACTTGGTCTGTGAGTACTTGGGTGCATGTCTGTTGTAATGTAAATTAGATGATGATTGTAGACAATGTACTAAGTGCGGGCGCATAGAACGGCTACTCCAGTTCATTGAAAGCAAACCCGCACTTTTATGTTCACTTACAAATTTAATTAAACACCCCAAGAACAACGCGGTTAAAGTAATACATCATCTCATTGGAGTCGATACTATTATCATCACTTAAAAGAATGATTTCAATAAAATTTATGTTAAACAGGAAGGCGAAGATTTAGGAACGAGCAAAAATACCACAAGCGTACAGTACATATCTAGAGCAACACAATTTCTCTTGGATGTTGTGTCAGAATGTTATAATATAAAAATTTTGTATGTATTTCCTTGAGGATGGCGGTATATTCCTCTTCTCAATTTATATGCAACTATCGGAAGAAAACTTTAAATAGTCAAATAAATGGACTAGTTCTTCTCTCTTTTTTTAGTTCAGTCTTTGTAAAGTAAAGTTAAGATACCGTCAGATTTATTAGGAATAATTAAAACAGTCAAAGGGCGTGAAACAATAACTCAAAAAGAATCCCTTTCTTTTGTAAATGGTGGAAGCATCTCTGCTCCTATCACGTGCGCTTTTAGCACAATCGAATTTCAACTCTATAGGTAAATCTTTTTATACCTTCTATATAAGATGAACCCTTTGCTCCCACTAAGTTTGTCATTCCGTTTGCAACACCCAGAAAGAGGCGTCAGAGACCCTACAAAGTATATATATTCTTGATCAGCGTCGAAAACTGAGTCGATGTCTTGTTGGCATTCTCATGGTCGTAAATTTGATATATCGAGCCGAAATTGTCTACAGATATTTCGTTACGTCCCTAATCAACAAAAACCTATTTATCTGCTACAAAAATTGACCGATGAACGTGAAATTTGGCACGCATCTTCTCTACAGCTGCGCCCACAATTTTCAAAAAGCCACACTAGGCGTTAAAAGAAACGGATTCGATATATAGGATCAGAATAAAAAAACAATTGAGTTTTGTTTAAAACAAATTTATTTTTAAAATGAATCCTTAACGAGTAACCCTTTAGCCCTTTTGTTGTTGGTAACTATATTTATTTAATTTTAATTCTTATTTCATATATTTTTACTACACCCAATATATTTATACCTAATTTTGTGTGCATGTGATATGCGTTGCTTGGATACCTGTGCAAGCAACGCATTTGCATAATAAACAAATTTCATTCTTTCAATTTTGTATACATGTTTATGTGATTGTTTGTTATTGTAATAGTGTTAAATTGTGTTATTCTTCCAAATAATTATTGTAATGCTAGAGTATCGTTCATGAACAATAGACGCTGTTGTTGCTCGCAAAAGCATTTCTTGTATAAGTAGACAAAGCAAAAATAGAAAGAAGTGCATGCTACATACTTCACTATACATCATATATCACATGCTACGGATTATATTGGTTATTATATTATGGGTTGATATTATAACAGTTGAGTTTCATTTGCAAGCTGATACTTAACATATACAATATTAGAGGGCGTATACATATACCTACCACGCCCACCGTTTCTATGTAAATGTGGAGGGTATTTAAGATTTGGCCTAAGTTTTGTTACTTGTTTATACTAGATAGGCTCTTCACAATTGTAGGCGTGGGTCCCAACCGATTTTACTCAATTTAAAAAGCAACCTTCTTGCAGAAAATAGAAAAATGTGTGAAATACTTCATCTTAATACATCCAATGACGGACAGACAAGGAACGTACCCATGTACGTCCATATAGGTCGATGGAGACTTTGCTGCTGATTCAGAATATACATTACTTTGAGGAGTCCCTGGTGCTTCTTTCTGGGTATTGCAAGCGAAACAACAAAATCTACAAGTGTACCCACCACCATCGCGGTGTGTAGGTGTACGATGTCTATTCTGATCCAAATACAGTTGTGATTATTTATTATTGCTTCATTTCATTGCCTTAAAAACCGAAAGTTATCAAAATCACTTTTTCACAACTACACGCCAACCTAAGCGGCAAGTAAATATGTAACATCTCAATAACATTAAGTGTCACATAACTGTCAGCGCACACTTAGTGATAGGAATACAATAGTATTACAACAACTAATACAACCACTAACCCCACCACAACTACAGTTATAGTAACAAGGGATTTTATGGATAATTTCAATATGTGATGGTAACGTAACGTAACCATCATCATGATCAACATCATCGTACGTGAGCAGTGAGAGAGTACCAGCAGAATTATTTATTACAGTGCTTAACATTCATCATGGAATCAGCATCTGAACATACCAAAGGCAGAAATGAATTCCCATTGTCGTTTACACGTGAAAACGCACCGAAACTTTATTCTTAACTCGTAAAATTGTATGAATGGTAAATTTTTATTTTGAGTGCCAGCAATCGCAACGGGCGCGTGTGTATGTGTGACGCTGTGGTTTATTGACAAATTGTGGTGATTTTTGTGTGGCTTTCAACAATAGCAATAACACAACATCGTCACAATCAAATGCACACATGACACAAAACGTGTACAGTAGGGCATGAGGGCAAGGGTGTATTATACACATCCGCAAACATATATACATGTACTGTGTATATGTGTGTGCCCACTAATCCAAACTTACCAAAAAACGCAACAAATTATGACAATCACTCAATGGTAATCACGAGTTCATGTGTGCGTATGGGTATGGGCACGAAATGCAGAGAGTATGTTTATGTGTTACAAGTGGATGACCGCTTTGATATTGATGTTGATGATGACAAACGCGCCGGAACTATCATTCAGTTTCTTCTTCGGTGGCATTCAAGCGCATATTAACGCACATGCACACGGTTGAGATGCCATACAAAGCCAATAACGCAAGCGCACACATACGTAAATGAAATGTAACGAACAAATAAACAAAAACAAAAACAATAAATAACAAATTCAATTATGTAAATCCACTTTATAAATATGTAAAATGCGCAAACACACAAACCGATGCAAGTAACTCAAGTGAGTTTTGGTCAATCCATCCATCCATCGCCCAGTTGCGTTTCTCGGAGCAGACATTGTATCCATATATAGCGGCATATGTCGAACACGACGTAACGCGTATCGGTGACACAGTTTCTCTTAACCAGCATTTCTGCAACGTCACGACTATTGTCGTTATGTGAATATTTGAAATTTTGTTTTTGTTCTTCTTTACATGTATGTGTGCATAAGTGTACATGAATATTTTCGGATAATAATAAAAATACATGAACGACCATATGCACGTAAATATATTTGAATAGTCGTTAGCCTTGAGGAGCTTGTCTACATACCCTACAACAGCGGTGGGCAACTGTTTTTTTCTGGCGGAGCTAATTTAAAACGCTTTTTTGATTACAATACAATGTCAAGATTATCAAGATCATACCAATTGGTTTTGAAAAATCAATTAACTTTCCAAATGACAGGAAAAGTTGAAATATCATATAAAGAAAAAATAAAATAAAAGGAAGGTCGAATGTTAGCAGCTCGCGTCAAACTTTTATTGCATTACATCACATAACGATTTTCCAATAGATCAAAAGTAACGCACATGGCTTGAGCTTAATGGTCAACTGTGAAGTATTCTATTCATGCAGACTTGAACGACCAAACCGTTTTTCTAGCTTTTTTGAACTCACTCCTTCATATGTTGTTGCCTTTTTGATATATTTTTAACATTTTCACACCTTCACCAGTCAACACTTGTCTTCTGCGGTATTTAAAAAAGAATTATAAATATTTCGATGATGGAATACATACACATTCGTTTCGCATACACTGTAACTTTTTGTTACGATTTGCCTGTCTGCGTATTCACTTTAGAAATAATTAAATAAATTGTCATTGTCACTTACGGCTTCCATACACGAATGCCCATGTATGCGCAATACGTGCGCAATTGTGAAAGAAAGCATGATAATCAAATAAGAAACAAACGGTTACAGCAAAATGAATCACTTCGTACATACTTTACATTGTGCTCTGTTGTACAATGTTGCTGTGTGTCGGGGAAAGGAATTTGAAATAAATATTAATTAAAAACACTTGTTGACATGAAAATGATTTGACGTGATAAATGGCTATCGTCAGATATTGAAGTGAAATATATGCACGTTAGAAACGTTAGAATTGTATTCGCGTTATATATCAAGCTTGTGACGTTGTTTTTGTAGATGTTCGCATTGCACGCTAAACTATCAACACAACGCAGAATGTTTATGTAAATCAGTTCAATATATCCATTTATGCTAACGGGAAATACAAAATAGACGGACTCATGGACATTATTCGAATTTGTCGAAAACATATATTTTATATGAAAAACCCTGTTTCTAGGAAATGCGCTCATCTCCGTATGGGCAGTTATTGTACGATAACATAGCATTAAAAAGTATTTAAAACAAAATAAACAAAATCACTCGCAAGACGATTACATCATCAACCAAACGTTACACATTAAGGGAATGGAGAAACCATAAACTCATAATCTCAATGGAACGGTTGCAGGGTATTAACAAGAACAGCAACAAAAACAGAAAATAAAACTAAATTAGAAATTCTCACCCATACGGTTTGTTCCAGTTTGATACCTTTTTTATTATTATTTTATTTTTATTTTTATTATAATTTTTTTTTTTTTTTTTTTGATATTTTAAATCCGACACATAGTGAGGGTAAGAAAACTGAAACAAGTGGCGTGGCGTTAGGGGCGGTTTGAAGAGGACATTTGTGGCTTGTTCTTCTATGAATAACACAACTGAAGGCCAGTCTAATGCGTCTATTGTTTTGGTTGGTGGTGCAGAAAACTTTATCACTCAGCCCGGTCGGAGAGAGGGGAGACAAAATGAACAAAATTTGCATAATTTGACACAAAATGGTGTGTAATAACGATTAACACCAAATAAAAGTCACTTTTTTATTATTATTGACTTTGGTATGCATAAAAATTACAACAAGCACAAACGCATTAATTGGTTTAGATCAAATCGGATGAGTCTGGTGTGCATATGTGGACTCAATGTTAACCTTATGTCACCATTCTTCAATTACAATAAAAAGCAATCATTTGACCGGAAACAGTCGCTTGAATACCTTGGATCTACTCTATATTCAACTTTGTCTTAAACGTTTTATATATTTCATGATTGTTTCTTTATATTGTTCAACATTTTTAATTAACGCATATATGTACAATTATTTTTCATTATCTATCGAACCCCTACAGAAACATATGTCAGTCGATTTGTTGTTAATTATAATGAAATGTATGGACGCTACATTTAGATCAATTCAATTATGTTTGTATTTGAAATAATTGAATATTATTTAAAAATGCGCCAATTTTGTGCGAAATAAATGATAGACGAACTATTTTCATTCCCCTTGCTCAGAATACTCAACGGCTAAATTGTTTAGTTGCAGTTTGGGAGAAAGTTCGTGTTGCGGTTGATAAGACATTCATGATAGCTTCTATCCTAGCATGACGTCATTTTTATTCCTTTCACATAAGAGGGGGGTATACTAAGTTTGTTATTCCGTTAGCAATACCTAGAGGAAGGCATCAGAGACCCTACAAAGTTTTCTTGAGTATTCTTCATCATCATTAAAAACTCAGTCGATCGTAAATTTGGAGGTATGGAGCTGAATTTTTGTACAGACTCTTTTAGTTTTTGCACGCAGATAGCTATTAAAAATGGGTAGAATCAGTCAAGGGTCACGCCCACGATCGATACAAATTTATTTATCTGCCACAAAAGTTGACCTGTGTACTTGAAATTTAGTGCACTTATTAAAGGTTATCACATCCGTAGATGTACCAAAAATGGGGATGGTCGTGATGGATGGAAATTTCGTTTTCTTACTTGTTAATGATAACCTTAGGCAGGCCCGTCGATTCTTTTACACATTCCACCTTCAATTCCAATAAAACTCTGACAATCTTAATATTTCCGTTTTGATATATTTTCTTTCTTTCTTCTTATTTCATCATTTCATCATTTCATCGTTTATTAGTTTTTATGTTCAAATAGTATTTTAGTATTTTTCTGATAGTTCAATTTTCATATAATGTGAGATTTTCTGGGTGTTTTACGATAATTTACTACAATATAAGAGTTCAAATTTCAGTATGTGTGTCTGCTGTGTAAATGTTTGGGTAGGTGTGTAACTGCTACAAATGCATTTTAATTCTAAAGCAATTATTTTACAAGCTTAGCATTTCACGTTGCTGGGTTAGCAATCGTTTATAGCAACATTTATATGATTCATGGGTGTTTATATATATATATGTTCGATATTCTATATAAATAAATAATAACCATGCACTCTCACATCAGTGTCCTTAGCATAAAATGTACATTACACGAAAAAAGGATATTTTGCATTTAATTCTACATGACTTTGTGAACGTTACGAAATAGAGCTTACAGTTTATAGTAATGGTTACTTGAAGTATAAGTATACGGTTGTGTGTTGTGTTTGTAATTTACATCTAAATACTTTTTAAAAACATTGCTAAGCTTCCCGGTGTTCTGAGATCTAAACATTTACACATTTACATGTTGCACCAAATCAAACTGAACTGTACTATAATCGGGCGAACTGGTGATCTTCGTTCTGAAGGTATTTCTTTTGTTTTGTTTTGTTTTGTTTGCCCCACTTTTAAGTACTACTTAGTCTATAAAGTCAAATCTTAATTACAATATTTACATCCATAATGACGTAAAGCGTTTTGCTAACACTGAACGTTGAAGTGGAAACAGTACAGCTACAACATCCAACATGGAAATATCCTCAACACTGCCTTACATCTGTATGAATATCAACAGAAACTGGGAATTTAGGAATTGTAAATAATTATGTATGTTTGCTTGTAATATTAGTAATTATTCGTATACTTTTTTAATTCGTCCTCCTCCTCTAACTCCACACTTTTAATGTTATTAAGGCGCACTGTACACGTGTGTATATTGTGTTGTTACTTTCTCTTACTTTAGCTTAATATTAAATATTGCATTAAAAATTATTATTACTTATACGAGAGTTTGCTTTCAATCGCTATACATCCAAGTCGTATACTTCAGATTGATTGTTTTGTTAAGTTGTTTAAAGTTGTGTTTAGCAGAGAACAACGTATCATAAAAAGCCTTATTAAATCTTTTATTAGGTACTTGAACTAGTAAAGTGTTGGTGTTTTTAAGGAAAAATATACACATTTGCATTTACATCTACATTTACACATTTACGTATATCGTTTTCGATAGTTTCACTTGCTTTTTAGAAACATTTTGTGCAACCATTCAAAGCGGCTTCAAAAGCTTAGCTTTTTAAGGTCAAAGTAAGAACAAACAAGCAAAATAAAAAAAAAAGTGAACACAAACGAAATAAATCTTGAATCTCAACTACAGGTGTCAGAAACGCCACTCCTTCATTGAAATTAATTTCAAATTTTGTCAAATATGTGGAACGAAAAAGCCTACTTCTGTGCGTGCCCCTTACGACACTTATGGTTTATGCGATCGAGCAATTCGAAATCAGTTTTTGACGTTCTTTAAGGCATGACTTTGTGTCCTCCTGGCTTTGTCAATAAACTGGTATTCTGCAGTTTAACTTGGCCCTCGGGATTCTTGAAATATTGAATACATGAAAGAAGGAATGGACCACTGCACACGTATCGAATATTGTTGGGAGGAGTATATATAATTTATAACGAGTACGCTCTCTGCATTTTAGTGGTTTAAGGTAATAGCAGGATTTTAAAAATCTGTCCCCCAACAAATACTCAAGTCTCCTGATATTGTTAAACAAACCAATAGACAAGCGGCCTAAAATGAATAAAGCGGCAACTAAAGCGAAACATAAAACTTTTGGCATTGCCACGGAACCTTAAGAGCAGAAAAGTTTCAAATAAAAACTCAAATTTATTCATATTTCACTCATTCAAAGTTTCTGCTTTAATAGGTTTTCCACTGTTTTCAATATTTTTTCTGTTATTTGCTTTACACTTCAGTAACTAAATAATTAATAAATTTAAATTCAATGTTTGAAATAATAATACAATAATTAAAAACTAAACGTGCTCACTACAGATTACTAAAACTAAAACTAATTACACTTGGAGCTTCACACATCCCCAGCTCAACAAACTATCTAATATTCACACTATATATATAATATATATATAACTATCTTAAGGACGCTTAATAACATAATGTTGGTAATTACTGTAAAGCCATATATTATCGTACAATTGGTAATATTCTTCTTTCACCTAAATATTGTATTTAGGCGCTGCTGTACACTCCACCATAAACACACAACAAGATTTCGTCTTGAATAAAAGAATATTAAAAACAAATAATAGGTCTGCTATAAATTAGGTTTTTTATATTTTTTCGTATATTACAAGAAACATTTTATGTGACGAATTTCCTTTTTAAACTTAAAGCAAAGTAATATATAATAGGTTTCAAATATGATAACAAATAAATACATGTAAAATTTTTCATTGCGTTTACCATTCCCTAACATAACATACATTGCAGGTAAAGAGGGCATGCCATGATCATCTTTCTTTATTAATTATTATTTTTTATGCATTATTTACGTTCTTGCATATATTTTGTGTAAATATACAACCAAGTCATTCGCTGTTTGAGAAAAAAAACTTTGGAACAAAATAATTTTAATTAGCGGGAGCTGGACAGATGTCTGTTAAGTGTGGCAATTGAAAAATTTCACTTTTGCAAACTCTCTACACCCTCCACATTACAGTGGGAGTATACAAAGTTTCTCATTCGGTTTGCAACTTTCAGAAAGAGGCCTCTGACAGCAAAATGAAAATCCAAGTCGATCTACGTACGTCCGTTCGGGAATTTATGCGACCCCTTGCCTTGACGTTCTTAATTCATCTCGTTGCAGCCTTATAAGCAACACTGATTTAGAGTCAGTCGCGTTAGTCACGTTTGAATGAAATGAGCTACAAAGTTGAAACTTTGTTTACATATTATTTGAATAATAGAAAATGGACGCGCCTACAATCTTAAATAATTTTGTTGCTGCAGTTGAAATATTACACATTACCACGCCCACTACAGTTTACATGTAAATGTGGACGACATCAAATATTTGGCTTAGGCCAAACTATCTTTTTTACTTGAACCAAAAACTATAATAACTGAGTATATGTGCGAGTGTTATACGATGTATTGCTTGGATTTACGGATGGGTCTGTGCCTTTAAACGGTACTAAGTTTTAAGGAGATTAACTCAGAGGCATTTTCATCTCGCGTGAATCAATTTGTTTACTGACTCTGTGCGAGTGAACTCATTTGACGGTGTTTAACGAATATTTGGATAAAAGTTAGCACCGAACGCCGCATGATTTGATGAATATCTTAAAATGACTAAAATTATGCTATAATTAATACCAAAAGTGGTTCACGATATGCGTTTATGGATCCTGGTGTATGGTCAAGCCGCTTTAAGTAATTATTTAATGTCTAACTTTCGTTTTTATTACAATTTTTTATGGTGACATTGTAATAAGTAAATTCTCTGCTAGCTGTGTTTGTATATCTTATGCGTACATTTCAATTAATCATCTATCAACTATACACTTTACACTTTTACGGCTTGCATACACATTCACTTTTCGTTATACCCTCCACCTTATTGATGAGGGTATACTAAGTTTGTTCCTTCGTTTGAAACACCCAGAAGGAAGTGTTACAGACCCTACAAAAAAAACTGAGTCGGTGTCCGTGGGTCCGTCTGTTGTTGGCATTCTCGCGGGCCTATATTTTGAGATATTGAGCTAAAATTTTATACAAACACTTTTGCAAGTAGATCGCTTTTTAAAATGGGCAAAGTCGGTAAAGAGCCACGCCCACAATCAACAAAAATTTATTTATCTGTCATAAAGATTGAGCTATTGAGTTGAAATTTGGTACATATATTATTAGTTATCCCCTTCATCGATGTGCCAAAAATGGGCGTGGCACGTGCACAATTTTTAAAAAACCATATTCATCATAAAACTAGACTTGCAAGCTGACACTATATGAGAACACAATATATTTGTCTGCCATGCCCATTATTGCAGTTGTGGAGGGTATTTAAGATTTGGCCTTAGCCAAATTTACTTTTCTTACTTGTTTTTCTATTTTATTAGGTAAACTGGAGCCTTTTTATTTACATTTTGTATAATTTGAGTTGATCGCATAATGTGTATAAACTGCTTAAAAACATATCGCCATTAAATCAACCAAGTAGACTGTTTGCAACTTAATGGACGCGCATCTTTGAAAACATATGCAGCAGAGGATAATTTTGCTTTATAACTTTCTTTAAAAAAACCATTAATAAATTCGTTTAATGAAATTATAAATCCTGCATCAAAAGGGCTTTTCCATGTTGAGAAAACAAAATGCTCCCAATCCAGCATCATAATATGCACCCGCAATAATACATATTACGCGAAGAATTAATTCGTCCTCGTTTAAAAAACAATAACAGGTTGAGACATTCTGTAAAAAAGGGAAAAAATGCAAGAGAATTAGTTTCCTGGAGAAGAAAATTATTTGTCGGTGCAAAGTTCAGTTTTACTATAATATTTTTACAATTATGACCAAAGGAAAAATGGATATTTTTCAACCGAACATCTGAAATTTGTCCCGCAGAACACTCAGAAAAGTCGAATATTGAGTTACTTCCCCTATGAGGTAAAAAATTCGAAATCGTTGTTTATATTTCTTAGAAGGCTTCGGTGCATCGATGGTGGTTATGCAATTTTACAAACGGACATACAGACAAAAAATTTCTCTACACTTATTTAGACTACATTTCGGGTAAACAAATTTGGATCAAAAACTCATCGGTAAATGAATTGGCTGTAATTTAGCTAAGGTCTTATAATTACAAATAAACAAATAAACAAAATTATACATCAGATTATGTTATTTTCGATATTCGGTCCCTACTCTCCATTACACTCTTGCAATATTTTTTGTATATTTTTTTACCCTTCACATAAGATGGGGGGTACACTAAATTTGCAACCCTCAGTAGCAGCGGCAGGGTGCTCGGACAACAGGTGTTCCCATAATTTACAAAAAACCATTCTCAGCGTAAAAGTCGACTCATATGTAATACATAAACTGTTAGAGAATGTAGTCATATGCTTGCCACACCCACCCATCGTGTTGTGGAGGGTACTTAAGCCAAATTTGGTTTTTTACTTGTTTTAAACTATTTCACTTTATAACCTCTTACCTCAATTTAATATAATTTCAGGTCCACCTGCAGATTTTTTATATGTAGAAGAAATTTATGCGACATCTGGTAAAGCTGGATTGTAGTTACGTATAACGGATTTTTCTACAGAGGATTCCAAATTTTATTTTCGGTTGTTTTGTTATGATTGTGGCAGAAACGGTATTGTACGCAGAAATCGTGATCGTTCCTTTGTAATGTAATTGTTGGTCATCTGTATATATACATTTGAATGTACGTGCACGGAACTGCTACATGTTTTAGTTCAGTGATGGTGATGCTGGCAAAAAGCAAGTGGATAAAAATTTACAAATGTTGACCGTAATATTCAGCTGCGTGAGGGTAGTGCGGATAGGCCTGATGGAAGGCGGGACCTGGATCTCCTGGAGGACGATGCATCATATGCGCTTGACTGTCCATCATGTAGCCCATGGGATCGTGGCCATAGCCCGAGGGCCCAGCATGAGGTGTATACACTGAAACGATTCAAAGTTTTCAATTAATTTTATTTGATATTTAATAAATTGGTAGATTGTTCGTAAAAAAAACATGAATGCAATATTTATTAAGCTAACCTGCACGATTTGATTGATCTATCATTGGCTGGACGATTCTCCGTCTCGCATTAATGAACCTGTGAATTTAAACAAAAGAAGATCAATGAATATAAACCAAGGAAAAGGACCTAAAATTGAAATTTAATTAGAAAGTTTCGTAAGATTTCATAAATAATTTATAATATGATTTATAATTCCGCATTTACCATTATACCGTGGGTCAACTAAATCACAGCGCAATGTCTTTGTTTTGTTTTGCCCTGGCCTGGCGTTGTGTTTGTGCTTATTTTTCGGTGGTAACGAGTGTCATAAAAAATAATAAGTTTAATGCCAACACACACAAGTTGTACAATATTTTGATCAGACAACAGACCGACAAATGTTCAAATAACAACAAAACAAAAGCGACTTGAAATGATAAAAGTACAAATGCCGCCAATAGTTGTTGCTTCTGTTTTTCGACGAGCAGGTCGGTATTGAAATTGATTTAGTCGCTGATTTCAATCCATGTTCTGCCAGGTCTGCAGCAAAGGTAGAAATGTTTCAAAACGTATGAAAAATCTTGCACAAGTGGCAGCTATGCATACATTACACCGAAGAGACAATAAACAAAACAATTATCTCAATTTTTATATAATTTATTTAAGGACACACTGTGACTATATTAAGACATTTTCGGGTTAGCTACTTCACAAGATGCGCTTCCGCAGTTCGTTTTAAGCCCCAGAACGTTTCTGTGGATTTGAAATCTTGAAAGAAATACAGCAGAAAAGCACAACTAAACTACTGCACTTAATCCCGCTCTTTATGAGCGGAAAGGAGGACAAAAAAAAACAGCAATTGTTGTTTGCACAAAATGATGATGGTTGACAAAATCACAACACACGGGAACAAGGCTGAAAAAAGTAAATGTGGCAGCAACAGTAATAGCACCAAAAAAAAAAAAAAACTGATCAAATGCGCCATAACTTTATGCGGTATAATCAGTAAAAAAAAAATATGAGTGCAGTTAGTGAGGCTCACACAAACAGCAACATCAGAAAATCACAGCGATAGCGACAACAACCTGCTTTTATAATAGAACCAATTCATGTATGTGAATAAAAAACCGAAGAAAAATGAGAAAAGGAAAAAAAAAAACGTTGAACTCTGAAGCAAATCTAAGTAGAGTTTTTCCCTGCCTCCACTTCTTACAATATGTTTTTCCTTTAATATGGTACAAAGATCCATGGCTGACACAACGAAACCGCACAGACTTATAAGACATGTTTAACACAAATATTATTATAGGTATTTTTTCTCATTTCTTTTATGTTTTATTGTGCACCATGTGCGTGTGTGTGTTTGTGTACAGGTATGGTTGCCAGTACACAATAATATCCGCAAACTGTAACAATTTCTTGGCACAACATTGAAATCTGATTTCATTTCATTTCGTTTTATTTACGTTGAATGTTATTTTGTTGCTGTTTGAGGTTAATGCACTGATTGGTTTTTGATGCTGCTGACCATATAATCGATAAAATGTACGAGAAGTCATAATAAAATAGAAACCTAAGAATGCAATTTCCGTTGTTATCAACAGAAGTTAATGTTTTCCATAAAGTCACTCCCTGCTAAGTAGGCATCACATTACACAATAATGCCCCATTCTGTAAATACTTGACAATTATTAAGCATGCGCTGTTCTTTCTTGTCTGTACGCGCTAAACAAATCAAAATGATGATCTAATAGCTACCCTTAGTGTGCTTCATAACAATAACAATAATAATAAAAACAAATGCGACGTCTACTTACCAATTATTAACTTGCAGTATTGTAAGGCCAGTGTCTTGCGCTAATTGCTTTTTCTGATCCTCGGAGGGGTAGGGATGCTGCAATAAATTAAAAAAAGGAAAATGAATTTTTTAAGAACACATTTGTTTATATTTAGAAAATTCAATTCAATAAGAATGAACATAATTTCAATAAAAATTCTTGAAAATTTCAGTAACCAGAAAAGCATAATTGGCTTTGGGCAACTCCTGTGCACCCTTCTTTACGTTAAACATAACCTTGACGGAAAGTTTTTGCTCTAGTAAATGTTAGTGTACCTCTTCTAAGATTTAGGGTGGATGTGTCCAATTATTCCATATGTGTTTATATCTATGGGACTCTTCCCAACCTATGGAACCACAAATTCAAAATTATTACTTTATTCTTTAAACAGTCATTACTCGTCCATTTTTGTCAATTTCCATTCATGCCAAGTTTATACGCGTATTAGAATATTTTCTAAAAATGTCCCTTTGTCAAAGTGAACATAACCCTTGCCTCAAAGGGTGTATTAAGAGTTTATTAAAAAGAAAAAAAAGAAAAAATGATACGTTATGGTAACTCCTCCACAGACAGAAATGACAGCTTAAAACTTATCGCACTGACCAATATGCCAATAATATATTACATAAATTATTGCGTTTGTGTAAAAGATGAACTACCAACAAACTAAACAAACACGCCCTCCATTATTACATTTACCAACAATGTAATGCAATAATGAATTTGAATTTGAAAGTTCCACAGCACAGCACAAAATGTATTAGGTAATGACATCGACATGTAGCACAAAAATGCTTGCGCATGGTATGCAAACTGACTTGGAAGAGAAATGTACAATTCGAAAAAGTAAATCAGGAAGAAGAACAGCACAAGGATGTTTATTAAGGAAGCGTAATAAAATAACAAACTTATTTTAGATGAGACGATGCCGGAGGAGGGGAAGTGCAGCAGCATTCAATATCTTCAATGCAAGCAATAATATTAATAAGTTATGCAGAAGCATGCTTGTTCATGTTCTCATACACTTGTGCACATAAAATTACAAGAAAGTTCGTACGGCTGATACCTGTTCTCTATTGCAATAATGTATTGGGTTAGGAAGCGACGGAAGAGGGTGCGAGGAGGTGGAATAAATATAAATGTACGTACGTATGCAACTATTTAGTATCTGTCGAAATTGTCATTTGTTGCGTGAAATTTACCGTTTTCTTATGCAAAACCATGTTCAGCTAACAAGAACAAAAGCAAAATCGAACGTCATGATACACATACTCACACATAACATATATATACAACACACATGCCCACCTCTGCTGAAGCAAATGTGTATATAAATTCTAAACAAGAAACAAGAGTACAACTTATGCATAAAATATGTTGAAATTGAAAATTTCAACAAATACTAAATAATGCATGTCCTTCTCTCTAGCGTATACAAATGGAAGAGAATGTGTATGCGTGTGATTGTGTTTGAATGTGTGCGGCTTTGTGGTTGGGACGGCTGCCATTATGTGCTATTATGTTATGTTCACAATGCCCCTTTCTTTCTTTCCATAGTAGGTTTGCAATATGTGTGTGTGTGTGTGTGTGTGTGTGTGCGACTTAGGGAAAGTTTTGTTAATGTAATTCTGTTATCCCTTCTTTAAGTATGTAACATACAATATAATACGTACATATAAGCGAACGTGCCTATATTAATGTTTGTCTATTTATTTTGTTTACACCCATTTATGTGGTGCAATAACATCCTGACAACAATAGCAGCAGCAACACAACGACCAGCCACCATTATAGAAAATTGCATTTGCAAATGGCCCTAACAATATTTGTTTCTCTAGTTGTTTGTTGTGTGTTTGCTTAACATAAATTTACATGATCTTTTATATGCACACTTACACACATATACGGGTCTATGGTTTCTTTCAAGTATCACTCCTATCCTGTTAAATATAATATCTATCCTGGCATTGAATGCTTTTCCTAAGAAAGTATGTTCGAAGCTTTTGGAATATAACAGGCAGTCATGCTGACTTTGAGTGTTTCCAAAAAAAAAAAAAAACATACAAATATGAACGAAATGTTTTGGAATTAAAAATTCTTGTAGATAGAATAAATCTGAGTTCCCCAGATTCCTGTAAAACGGAGTTTGATGAAGGACCCGCTTAGAGTTATAAAAACTGGAAAAAAGCAGCAAGTCCAGGTTTGTTTAACGTCATCAATAAATTTCCAAATATTCCTTTCGCGTAATTCGCTTTGTGCTGCACACTCCTTGTGCAATATAATATAATTGGTAGTGTGTTGGTAGTAATTTATACTTGAATTTATTTACATTCCTAAATCTACTGCCTTCAAATAGTGTGCACGTATGCACCTATGCTTTTGAGAATGAGTTAAAGTGGTAAACATTTCGTTTTATTTATTGGTTCAGCTTCTGTTAATTCTCCCTTTTCTTTATCCTTTTAATCTTCGTTATTAAGCACTCAGCTGCCGGATGTTGGTTGTGTTAAATGTTCACTTTTCATACGTAAATGTTTATGTGTACCTTACCTATTAAATGTGTGAGTTTCAAACTAAATCAAAAACGGAGCGCAAGTAAAGTTCAAGAGTAGTGGCTGTCATATAACACACATATGCGTAATACACACATTGTGGTCTTGTAGATGATGATTAGTTTTTTCTATTACGTTGCATTCAAATCGTACAATAATAAAATTGTTAAATCAATAGGTAGCGAGTTCCATTTCATATCCTCTCTGTTTATACCCTACACCACTACAAAGTGGTATTTGTGTGAATGTTTGCGACAAATGCCACACTCCCCTTTAATAACACCGATCGGCTTATATTCGTAATCGGTATCAATTCAAGTGATTCAATCTGACTGTCCGTCTGTCCATTTCTGTAATAAAACTACACTTTGCAATTTTTTTGTAATTATTTGATGAAATTTAGCACGAGGATTTTGTGTGGGCCAAGCTCAGACACTATTGAAAGTGGACCTTATTGACCACTTAAAACCCTGCTTAGTTCCTTAAATTCTGCTACAATTAATTTAGTTGTATCTATATGAGCGAGGCACTCCCACATACGTTACTTCATGATATATAATTCTTGTATATGGAAAGGCGTTCTAAATATGGTCCGATCGGGTCCAAATTTGACACAACTAGCTAATTAACTATTTTTCAGCAAATTTTTTTCAAAATATTTTATTGCAATTTTTTGTCCCTTATATTGGGACCTTATAAAAAATTGGTCATTTCAGGTACATTTTCAATAATGTTCTACTTTATCAAATTTCAATCAAATTTTATCGAAATATTTCAAAATATGTTATATGTAGCGTTCACTTGCCGAGATTCGACAACATGACGTTGCGATCTGCTGGGTCCCTGGACACTCAGGTATACTCGGAAATAAGATTGTTGACGAGTGTACAAGAATCGGGGCGAGTGGACAAGACATTAGCGAGAGAGTGGTGGTGCGGTCCCCTCCTCTCGGAATTGAACGGCCGACTGAATAGCGAGGCAGTGAGATGGACAAACAGTAGATGGAGTACTCTATCGAACTATAAACAAACTAAAGACCTACCAGGTCTATATAGGAAATCGATCTCTGCGGTCGTAGGAGTCCTAACGGGGCACTGTCTCATAGGCCACATGGCCAGCAGATATGGTGTCTCGTATAATTATTTCTGTAGAAGCTGCAGAGACAAGGAGGAGGTGGAAACTATGGAGCACCTGCTGTGTGAATGCGCGGCCCTACGGGAAAACGACGCAAAATAATTAAAGTCAGATTCCCAGAGAGTCTAGGGTCACTAGAAGATGCTAATATTTTTGACTTCAAACGATTTAGAGCCTCTTCCGGATGGCTTAATTGACTCTATGTTATGTTTCGTCGGGTATCAAAGTGGGCCTGCTTATTGGCCTAAGTAAAGCGCTTTTGTATAAGCGCGCAACCAAGTAACCTAACCTGACCCAACCTAGCAAATTAACTTAACAATTAACTGTGCCAAAGGATCACACAATATTCAATAATTTTTAAAATAATTTATAAAGAATCCCGATGTCTCTTACGGGTAAGTTCTATGAACATGTTAAGTAAAGTTAAGTTCTTACTAACGGACAACAATGACAATGTTTATAAAAAACCAACAATGTCATATTTTAAGAACTGTCCTATGGTGTTTAAATCAGCATTACGTCACGTCTAGGAAAGTTAAAGGAATATTTTTTTTCGATTTCTTGCTATTTTCTGTAATAATTCTTTTCCGGATTCAAAAAGTTTATGAACACTTGGATTATTCATCTGAATTTAAAACTTTAAATACATCCTCAGTTAATAATTTTTCGGCTATTTCACTTCATATTATAAAAATTCATTACTTCCAAGTCTCTTCGTTTTGAAGATATTCACCGTTGTAATAGTTGCAGTAAAACATTTGATGTTAATCTTGCGGCATGCCCCTTATTGGCTTCAACCTTTATGGTTCATTTGTTATTAAGGAAAGTAGAGACAACAACAACAAACCTAATAATAATATAATATAATCCTTGTATGGTCGGTCAATCCTTTCAATTTTTTCGTTACGTTTATGTTCAGTTGTATTCTTTCGGCTTATCTTAATGGCTTTTCTTACCATTTTTCCTTTGATAAGAGAATTGGAACTAAAAAGTTTTCCTTTTATTATACTTGTGTGTGTGTTTTTTGCTATTTTGCTATTTTGCAAACAATAAATGACATTCAGTTCTCTTCTCCATTACAAATTCATTTATTTCCGGTCAGTGAATAAATTGTGAAGGATACGTACAAACTACTAAAACACTGCACAAAAATTTAATTTTAGTCTCGGAATGACAATATTGTGTGGACGTATGCATATGAAATGGTCTTCAAATATTAATAAAATAAAAGTAGATTTTAAGCTTAAACCGGAATGAAGTAAATGGAAAAATTGCTCAGGAGCAGGTACAAGAACCACTGAATGTAGGGAAGCCACACCAACTTTACCTTAAAAGAAGAATTTATTGGTGCGATATTTTGAAACACTGAAGTCGTTTTTGGATTCAAAACTATTAAGAATCGCTTGTTGAATATTATTTACTCTCCTGCGATCAGTTCATTCTACATTGCTTGGCATAATGTGGACACAGGAGGTATTACTGACATTAGCATCTAAAGAGCAAAAAGTGAAATTAATCGATTTTGTCAGCGAAACAAGGGGAGAAGAACATTTCTCACTATTTATTCCAACGGCTTTGCCTAATTTTATACATCGTTGGAAATGTTAAAATTCTTCAATTTTTATTCTATTTCTTGTAATTTAAAGTATTTGTTATGTTGCTGCTCTACACTCACACATGTTATTAAAGTGATGTGTGAATGCATATGAATGTCACGTTGAGACAAAGTCCATTTCATTTATTAATTTACCATACAACACAATAATTAATTACTGTCACGCCTTTAAAACGCTTGCAAGCGTATACAAATACCACACGCACATGCACACAATAATGCAAATTTGAAAACATTGAGCTAGTGAAAAGGAAAAATTAAACCACACACACACACACACACATACACATACCACATGTTGCCAAGAGACAGCCAAACATTAAAATATACGAGTTGAAGTGAAAGAGATGAAGAAACGTCTGCGCAGACGGACAGATGAGCTTATGGACGTGGATTTGAAAAGTTAATGCACTGGATGGATGGTGGAAGAAAATTGTAAGGAAAATTTCACTGGTGTGTGATTGTGTTTTTTTCTTTTATTTCTTTATTTTTTTAGCGTTTAAGCTTTATTCGCAGCCATGTACATATTTTTTTGTCTGTCTGTCAACAGGGGCAAAACTTGGAATTATTAGCCGATGTGTGAGTTGTTTTTAAAAAATTGAGGGAGAAATTCAATTTTTACTTAATTTTCTTGCGTTCACACACACCCGAGCATACATACATATACGTTACTGTTGATGTTTTGTTATTGTAGTTGGTGTCATGGTGAGTTTAACATGTGCTAGAACGTGTTGTCTGCCATTAACTAAAACGTGTATACAACATTTACAGTAAATGTGCATATATATGCATATGCACCAATGTCGCCTACGAAAGTTTTCATTTTTTTTTTTTTTCATTTTGTACTGGTAGCGTCGCCATGAGCGAAAATTGTTTTGTAGACATATTTATAAATGTATCGCCTTTGCTATTGCTATTGTTGTTGTTGTTATTATTGTTGTTGTGTTTTAATGCTTGTACCATTACCAAATGCACAACATTGATGGTGCTAAATACCGGGTACCAGGCAGCTACTCGGGTATGTCTACACAAACGAATGACTTACATGTTAATGTTACAGTTCATTTTAGTTTATACCTCTCACCTTCGCTGTGAGGGTGTACTCATTTTGTCACTCCGCTTGCCACACACCGTGCCACACATATTGCTACTCCCTTGAGGGGCATAATAAAAAGGTCCCACAAAATATATACATGTTCTGATTAAAGTCAAACTTTAAGGCGATATTATCTTTGACCATCCATCCGTTTGTATACCCGATGATAATGATGATGTGCTTGCAATTTGAACATATTTTAATGAATCTATTTAGAGGTTAAAAGTGGGTGAAATTTACCCATTTTTGTTTACAATCATCCCAAATTTGAATCGCATTTTAAACGCATAAACAGTCCGGATTATGTTTCCATTCACAGGTCTCCACCTTTTTTATTATTACGACTTCTTGCAGTCAAGCTTCCGAACGACATCAGTGCTTATCAGTATCGTAGGGTCTTTGAAAGAAGATTTATTTATATTCATTTATTCCGGAATTATTAAATTCTTTAAGGTAAATTATGCCATTCACACATCAGCTAATGAATCGGTGCAAATGAGCGGAATAGTATCTCCGATGTAACTTACTTTTCTTATTCGTGTTGTTGTAGTTAGTATTGTTAAATTATATGCGGGGGCTTTATGACTACGACTACGGCCATTAACGACGTGCGCTATTCGATAAAGCGCATGAAAATACAAAATACTTGAATGAAGTGCAGACGTTTAAAAACGTTAATCAAGTCAAGATGGAATTAATAATACAAGTGTATTTATACATGGATGAATTTGATTTGAATTTTCATCAATTCTTTCTTGCCTCTGCTACAAATCCGTTGAAGACAACACCACCATGACTGATTATAATCCGCAGTTTAATGATGTAGTTACTTTCTTGTTTTTTTTTTAAATTTAATTACGAGCTTGAGTCGTAGGACTTGATGGAGTTTAAAGAGTTTTCACTACGTGTGTTCCATATCATTTGAATTATAGCACATGTACACATATTGTACATATTTTGTTTGTGTAGGTGAATTTTTGTTTTCGCATTTTTGTATTTCAGAACTACAGATTGTAACCCTCCTCACCATTTCATTTTAATGTTAAATTGTCTATCACACATAGCCATACAATAAATGTTTGTTGTTGGTCTCTGTATTTTGTTTTGTGCTACCTCCTACTTTCATGGGGTTGCATGCAAGATATTTGCGCCATTGGAAATGGCGCACAGTGCTCAGCACTTGGAATGGAGTACAGCGCAATACCTTATACGTTATAAACGCTGTTTACATGCACATGCACATGTGTATGTAACGTGAGTATCATAAAGTAATTTACAAAGTGCTTCATTTACGCAATGTCCAACTCACTAGCTAGCTATACATTCATTATGTATATTATCTGTCTGCATGAGTATAAATTTTTTATTTGCGGTAAAATTTAAAATTATTTTTCCAGGTTTGCTCGTCGTTTTCGAACTTTTCAACATCACAACTTTATAATTAAAATATTTCCGTTGTTTCTATAAAAATCTAAATCCGAAAATATGCTTTGGGATGTCTGAACAGTCTTATCTACTTCTTTATTTTGTGTGCCTTTTCAATCAATTTCATTCGTCCGTCGGTGTGTCCATTTTATAGTTGCTTGTAAGGAGCGCGTTCGCAAAAAATATAATGTTGAGTCACAGTTCTGTTCATACGTTCTTTGTTTCTTGAGCTGGACGTATATTATTATTATTTGAAGTGAGCAAATCGGAGCGAAGCCCTCTATTAAAAAAGTCCCTTTGGCACTGAATTCAACCACTTTTCTTAAAAACATTAACTCTTAAATATGTTCCTTTCATATTAGTTACTCATAAATTATACATGATTAATAACTGAACATAGGTTTATAAACTTCTTAGAACTTTTCGATATAAAAGTTGACGTATCTGTGACCGAAACTAACATGTGCTACTTTCTAGCTCTAGTTAGCCCCAACCCAACCTATACAACTGTAACTCTGTCACTTTTTTTTTGGTATTCAAAACTGTTATCCATAAACAGGTCATATTGTGCCCGTACATATACAAATAAATCTTAAAATTAGTCTACTTCAGTAACGATAGATTTTTTAAACACTCACTGTTAAATGCTGAAACAGCCAGGCTCTTAAAATATTGGTTGCTACTTTTGGAAAAATGCCACGTTTCTTTTGGTTCTTTTTGCCGTTCGCATCCTCATCCTCCTCTCCGGTTCCTTCGCCGCTACCTATGCTGGCATTGCTTGCGTCACCTACAATTAAGCATCGAAAGAGACAATTATTACATAACCCTCGACAAAATGATACAGCGACCACACCAAATAGTGGCCACCGTGTGTTTTTAGTAGTTTTTCTTTTTCCTTGACAACTGTAGATGTGCTTGTACGGATTGCTAAGGGAAAACGAATTATTCGATCAAGTTTAATAATTAGTTGAGAAAAATAATAAATAAAACGCCTCTTATCTTTAACTGTAAATATAACTGTCCGTTGAACAGATACCAGACTGTTGCACGCTGTGAAACATAATTTATGAAATATTTATTTTGTACGTAATGCTTAGGTATTGATAAAAGTCCCAAACAATGTCCACAGAATTAAAGTATGTGTGCTTAATGGAAAACGAGTAAACCAAGCCAAACAATCGACTGCTATTATGAGTATAATTATAATGGATTTAAGAACATGCACACATAAATATGTATTATTAATACAATATTGTACAAGTGCTTACAAAACACTGCAACCAAAAAACTGAACGGATGATAATAATTGTTTAGTTTTAATGTTGATATTGTTGTGAAAATTATTTTAATATTATGTGGTGGTAGCTTTGTTGCTTTCGGGGCATGATATCATTAAAGCCAGAAGCGGTGCAACGCAAAACTATGTACAGCGGAGGCTGATTTTCTATATCATGGCAAACAATAAAAGCTTTATATGTGGACACAAATGAAAATGTTGTTGCTTAACGCTGTCCATGCATAATTTTTGGTTAATTTAAATTGGGTTTTTTTTGTGTATTTATTTTATACGCACACACACACACAATAGCTTTAGCTGTTTAACGTTTAGAAACTGTCTGTACATGTGTGTGTTCGAGATTAGTATAGGTTGCAAGTGTTGTTATCGTGATTGTTTACTTTCATATTTTACTTATTAAAATTTATGAACGTTTATTATAATACACAATTACTATAACATAATTAAGCTAAACAGAAAACGGTTCGTTCGGTTTATCTTGTTTTACTCTCTTCTGCTTTGTCTTACAATCAGATAAAGATGGTCGACAGTCGCGACATGTATTAGAGTTCGCCATGAGAACATTTTCACGTTTTGTAAATAAAAGGAGATCCGGGCACAAATTTGTTTTAAAGTAAACGTACCCTGTTATCTCAGAAGAGCTCTCTTACGAAGTTTATCATTCCAATGCAACATTCAGGAGTTGGCGTCAAAGATCCGAGACTGGATATACATAAATTCTTGTTCAACTTCAAAAACTGAATCGACCTAAACATTTATGTCCGTGTACCCATGTCTGTTTGTCTGTTGTTGGAACAAAAAAATCGCTAAAAATCTATTTATCTGCCACAAAAATTGTCCTAAGAATTTGAAATTTGTATAACCCATCCATCGATGTACCAGTGAGCATGGTCAGATAAAAGTCAAGCCTTTACTTAATACATATAAAAAAAATAAAAAGGAAAATCCTGTACCTGTCACGCCCACCTTTAATAGTTATTAAGGCCAGTGTCACTAATACGAAGTATTGATAAACATGCCTAAACGTACGGTATAACCGTGTATAGAAGGAATCCCAACATACGGGGTATATAATACTTTGTCCAGAGGGAGATGTCGGAGGTCCAAAATATATATATATATTGAATCGGCATCCAAAACTGTGTCGATCTAACCATAATTCATATGATTGAAAAACTTTATCAATTTCAATTTCAAGATTTGATTCTTTTTACTTTTATTTAGTTTCGATCAAAATACTTTATGAAACTGCAATTCGTGAATAAGAACTATTAACTTAAAACTGGTCAAATACACAGGGCGAGGAAAACAGATGGAAACTCTTTAGAAATGTCAAAGGCTGAAATTTTTCAAAAGAACTTCAAGTACGAATGTTGTTGGGTTACTTTCGAGTTCCCCTCTTTTCCATCAACAATTTTTGTATTGAAAGCATTTTCGCAAAATTTGACGTTACTCGAAAGTTTCCCTCTTTCTCCCATCCTCTGAATAGTACTGATGTACGGCATTAAACAGTCCAATATGCCTGCCTATGCAATTTTACTCTTTTCATTTGCCTTAATTGACCCACTTGAATTTTTGTTTGAGGAATACTCAAGAGGTTTAATAGATTCCCTCCCTCCTTTGTTATTAGAAGCATAAATAAAACAATAATTCTTAAGGAATCACGCTCTATGAGTACATTATTCATTTATTATAGATTTTATATGTGCTTTACAGAAGGCGCGTTGCTTAGTTTAGAGAATAATGATGTGCAAAAGTCACTTATGAACAAGCACGGAGAAGTGTAGTGCATATTAGAAAAGCACTTCAACTTTGAAGCATACATTCCGTAGAAGGCTGCTGCACCAAATGATTCCTACAGGCCATTAAAATGTGATAACTAACAGAATGCTGCATTTTTAATTTATGAATTGCTAAGTTCATCCACATAAAGTGTTTATTGAAGAGGTTACAGAAGAGTGCTTTCAATTGATGCAATTTCCAGTTGGGCTTCTCATTTTCGTTATCTCCGAACACTCCATTTGTTTCACAAATTTTAAACAGATTTTTAAGGCAAATGCACCAATAGAGGAATTCGGAAATGATTTATGTTTTAGCTTGAACTGGATTATTTTCAATAATTTCCACAATTTCAGTGCTTGATGTGACCATAACATGGAGAGTTTCCATGTATAAATATGCAGAAATCCAAGGGTATACAAATAACAAATTGTCGCAATTTTACATGTCACTCGTGCTACAGAAATACTTTTCAGTTTAATTATTCTAGGAGCCACAGCAGAGCAGCATACCTACGATGTAAATTAATTTCTCCATTTATATGAAGTTGTACCAAACTGAACTGGGTGAATATTGTATATTTCTGCTTTCTTATTCCACACATTGGTGTGTGTATGTATGCACGTATGTAATCATGTACGTTAATAAAGTCTTTTATAAAAATATAAGCGTCCTGGATGTATTGCATTGTACGGTGCATGCGTTTGTATTTTGTCTTCTACACTTTATAGGTTGGATATGTTCTACATGGTTTAATATATTGTGTTTGTCTGCTCCATTCGCTTGTTCTGCTATGCGGCGTGTGTGTGTTGGTTGGGACTTGTGTGCCCCATTTTGTTTTCTTTTCCTTTTGTTTTTCTTTCGTTACTATTACTTTTCGAATAAATGCACAAAATTCCAATTTGCAGTAAATTTTGCGATTTTCCTTGTGACGTCCATTATACATATTAGATTCTATTCGTTATTTTTTCAAAAGCAACAATGCTTTGCTGTGACTCTGTACACCAAAGAAGCAGCGTGGGAAGGACCATACGACAGGGTGAGCGTAGGAAATTCACTTTGTAAAGCATAAATATTTTGTGAGACTTTCAGCTTGCTCTGGAAAAATTGCATTATAGTCTAAAATAATTATTGTACGTGTGTGTGTGTCCATACATACAATATCGCATAAGCACAGAATTGAGTGTTGCTGATATTATTTTTACTTAAATGCACCCACATACTTAATTGCATGAATGTAAAGTTTTTAGCGCAAAAAAGCAAACTTTCCTAATTCTTAATAAAACGTTTGTATATGTGCTCCTTGTTCGAACGTATCTTTGCTTATTTATTTTAACCGATTTACAAACAGCGGCGGAATTTCTAAGTTTACCCACCACCTTCGTATTGCGGACTACACCACACTTCTTACTTTTAATGTGGAGTTTAAATCTATAAAGTGTTTATGTGTATTCTTGATCAGTATCAAAAACTGAGTCGGTCTAGTCGGTCCAGGTGTCCGTGCGTCCACTCTCACTATCGTAAATTTTGAGGTATTCTGATGAAATTTTGTACAGACACTAAGATCTCCGCTTTCAATTGGCAAAAAATCCAAGTTTGCTACAAAAATTGACCTTTGGAGTTTTGTTTTTTCCAAAATATTTATTACTTTTAAGGATGTACAGGAGACTCATAAATTATTTCCGGGTTTTCCACTACCCAAAGTAGACTATCCTCTTTAGTCACATATCCATTCAAATCAAAATGAACCTCGTCACTCATTATGAGTTTTTCGTGAAAATCTGCGTTGTCAGGGGTAAACTGTAACCTACTATTCGCATATGTGCGGCGGCGTAAATGGCCTTATGGAAGAAGCTCTTATCTTGATCGAATTTTAAATAAAAAACAAGTCAAAGTCCTTGCGCAGAAGTTGCTGCGTACGGTGTCGGATTGAGATTGATGGATTGTTTTGAACACTTTCTTGAGTAGCAGCAATGTTCCCAGCCGATCTTGCAATACATTCTGGTCTGCGCTTGGGCTACAGACCCTCTTTCTTTAAAATCATACCTTCGCGATAAATAGTGTGTTGTGTTGGTTTTTTATTTTTTCTAAAAATTTCACGTTTATGTTTTAAAAAGTAAATCGAATATTTTCCGCAATAAATTTCTTTCATCTACATCTTTCACTCCACGACTGCCAAGTATGAACTATGAAAACTAATTTTAACCAAAATGGTCGTAGTATGTAAATCTTCGCGGCGTCCACTCTGTATGTGAGCGGTCGGTGTTAGGTGAAAACATGACATGGAATGGACGTTTGAGACACACTTTGCGGTTTATTTTTCTAAAAATTCTATGCAAATATCTGAATCAGGAATATATATACTCTGTGGTGTTGTGGTAGTTATAAATGAAATGACAACGTAGTATAATGTGGCGGAATTGTTTTGGTAATATTTTCTGTGATAATGTTGTCGCATTCGAACCATTTTATCGTTGGGTTTTTTTTATACCCTTTACGTAAGGAAAACCATTTCAATTGCAACTCCCAGAAGGAGACGTCAGAGATCCTACAAAGTATATATATTCTTCAACAGCATCAAAAACTAAATCTAGACATGTGTTCCCTTACGTCCGTTGGTATTCGCACTGTCGTAAATTTTGAGACATTGAACTGAAACTGTGAACAGACACTCTTTTTTGTACGCAAATGAATGAATGACTGAAATGAAATGAAATGAGCAAATTGGCACGCAATCGACAAAAATTTGTTTATATGCCAAAAAAAATTGAGCTGTGCAGTTTCGTCCACATACTTATAATTATCGATTTGCCAAAAATAGACATGCTCGGATAACAGATACTTTATTCTAAGACTTAACTTACAAGTTGGTATGTAATACATACACTATTAGAGGGCGTAATATTGTACCTGCCACGCCCATTGTTTGTATCTAGATGTAAAGGGTATTTAAGATTTGGCTCAAGCCAATTGTAGTTTTCTTCCTTGTTTTATTATTTAGTTGTTTGCATTTGCGGTTTATCAACTACGTGCACATGCTTACACAATTTTTTTTATTGGTCGCAAAAAATATTATATGTTTCTAGATACTTTGTTTTTAAATATGAATGAGTTTTTCTATTTGTGCAGTGGTAGGTACAATGCAATGATATTGCACAGCTTATGTATGATTGAGTGATAAATTTTGTTCTATTCTGTACCACATCAAAGATTTTTTGACAGTTGACTTTCGAGTCAGAAAATACAAAAACAACAAAAAAAGATTAATTAAATTTATTAAAAATTTATGGTACTTTGTTGTCGAAAGGGAAGAATAAAACTTTATACCATACACGCATTGGAACATATGCTGTTCACGTACCAGCACCATGTGATTGTCTGTCTGTACTTGCATTATTGTGAAATTTTTAATATAGAAAAACTAAGTGTTCGCGTTGTCTCTATTGTTTTTGAAACAGAAGAAAAAAGGGATGCCTGCCATTACACGAGTATTGTTTTTATTTTATTTTAATTGTAAGCCCACATACGAGAATATTTTGTAAGCATTTATCTAAAAATAATTGCTTGCGTATGAATTTTATTTTAAAGAACTCAAGCTCGTTGCGACTCAATCATATATTCAAGTACAACATTTCCTGCTTACTCTTGATTTGCACTACCCCAAAACCCTGAATGCAAATGTTCATATAAGCGACTGCGCAGTTGTGGCCCGGAAGTCTGCTTTTAAGTCAATAATTATACATTTGTACTCAAGAGGTGTTGTATTTATAAAATACGCAATTATCCTAACAAATCTAAGAAACACACACCCACCTAAAAGAAGGAAAGGGAGTACCAAGGAATTTTATGTGGTGGTAACCCTGAACATATAAAATGCTTTTAATAGAACGAGCCGACCAGTTATTTTGAATGCTCTTAGGCGAATAGATAAACTAACACATATAGCTATTGAAACTAATATCTCCAAGGTGGAATTTTAATGTACAATTACAGGGGTAACCAAGCCGCTCCTGTGCAATGTTATGTATTATGACGTTATCAAGACTACCCCTACTGCCAGAGGATAGCTGTATACAAGATGATGACATAGCACGGCATACTGACGAAATTGAAATGATTGCTAATAGAGTGGTAAAAACAATTGACCTAATTGGAATTGGCCTAAAACTTGCAGAAAAAATGACCGAACAGTGCACATTATAAAATACTAGAACAGCAAATTAACTCCATTGACATCTTAGCAGATGAAATGTAACCAATTGACGAAAGAAAAACGGATAGTCCCCAAACTATAATGTTAATAAAAAAGGGCAGAAAGATGGTGGCAGAGTCGTTGAGATGTATCCGCAAAGGGCAGGTGGCCTACCTAGCATTAGCGAATTGGGAAAGTTAACTTCTCCATCTCCTACTGAATGGACGCTACGATTTCCCATCATGCGTCATCTGCGAGGGAGAAAAGGATGACACGGACTACGTTTGCTGCCATTACACCAATTGCTAAGACAGAATAGAGGATGCAGCAAACACCATGAATTCATGACTCCAAATGAAGAAAATCGGCACAATTAATTATTAATGCCGCGGCTGTTTTTATTTTATTTATTTTAACAGAATTGAGGAGACAAGAACGGATTAAAAAATGTCAACGTGAAGAAGTTTCGCGAGGTTTTTAGTAGTAGCAGCGGGACCTGTTCGTATTGTTCGAAGATTTTCCATCGCTAGTAAATGTTTATTTATTCACCTATAAAGGCGAGACTGTTTTACAGTTGTTTAACTTAATTTTAAATAAACAAAAAATGATAATGGACGAATGCTGCATCGATCACATTCGACTTTGATTTGTATAATAATCAACCAATGAGTAAATGAGAGAAAGCAACACTTTGCAACGTTTTGTTTGATTTGGAAACTCTGCACAATGTTTTCCTTCACTCTCAATAGAATTTCAAGTGTTGTGAAAACGTTTTTACGTACATAAAATATGTGCGAGTGCATGTGTGTTCGTTTTCATTCTAATTTATATCTGAAGTAAAATATTTTTATACAAAAACGCAAACATTTCTCAAGTATATGTATGCAATGCTTAAATGTGGACTGTCAGGCTTTGTTTACACAGTGGATGTGCTTCATGTCGAAAGTTTACTTAATTAGGTGAAACGTTTGCAACATGTGCGGTAGATAGGCTTGCATTACAGGAATGGGTTATTTAGAAAGTGCCACAAGTGCATTTTCGTTTCAACTATTTTATTTTGTCATCTTTCGAATGTGAACGTAAATGGACTTGCAACAGTTCCTGCATTAGACATGTTTTAGAGCAGGTATCCAAGATTTGGCCAGAGCCAAAGATGGCTCTGTTACTTTATTATTCATTTGTTTTGTCGGCTGCTGCATATGCAGTACAAAAGTACAATATTATATTTAAGTGTGTGTGTTGGCCAAAACATATGTAAGTGCTAAAACTTGTTGTTTCAAGTGTTTGCTAGTGACACGTACAGCATGCTTTGCTATGACATTAAAAATATCATAACTCTTACTTTTCTTTATAAAATCATCTCCTCAGTGAATTGAGTTGGAATAAAATTTGTTGTTGTTGCCTGAGCCACCGTAGCCACAAAAGTACGTTTGGTGTCTGGCTGGTAAACGTGAGTAAGCAGACCACACACCACATAAGATGACATAAACAAACACTCTTTTCCATATCGACTCTGCACACACTCGCACATTGCACACATGTGCACTCGTACTCGTACTCGTACTCGTACATGGGAATTGAAGCACCAGTCTACGTTTTGTCTTCATTGTTAATAGAGTTTATTTATTTGTAATATATTACAAAGTGGGTGTGTTCTGCTGAATGGTTCGCTGCACAACTCTATTGAGTTTGCTATTGCTTGTAGTTGTATTTTTCTTTTTGTTTTGCACTCCTTATCTTTTCAATTAGTGTTTATTTATATTCAGTTCTTTTTTCATTTTATTCAATATTTAATCAATTATTGACCTTTGGAGGTGCAAACAATAAATACGGCAGCTAATAAAGGGGGACAGCTGATGTACAAATGGATGAGCACAAATAATGTGATGCCGCATCATTTGCATACAAGTAGTAGCCGTAACTTCCCAACTGGTTTCTAACTCCATAACTCATAATTATGAAAATGTTTAATAAGCGCCTACAGTCTGTGCTCTTTAATGATAAACACATCTACCAAGTTTTACCAAAAAAAGGTAAATACTTTAACAAGAAACGGAAAACATTTGTTCATATATTCGCTAGTCTTCCAGCAAATGAATTACGAAGGGGAATAAGTATGTAATTTAACCAATTTAACCATTCGGATACATTTTCCCATCAGCAAACCTCTGTAGTCTATCTGACTGATTGAAACCACATAAAATTGTTGCCCGTTTTGCCGAAATTCTCATATTTATGATAAACTTTGTGAAACAATGTCTACACACTCAGATTAAGACAACAATGTAACAAAAAATAATAACATATTATAATAGCTGTACATACGTACACACTAACTGGTATGTATATATATACAATCGATATGGCAGAATATTTCATCCATTAAAAACCGCAAAATGAAAATAAATAAAAAGCGAAAAACTGCATTAGGCTTAGTCCGATTTTCATTTACCCTTCCTCTACACCTCGATGGATTTATGGATGGACAGAATTTCAGCTCAGAGTACAGGAAGTAAACATCGTAAAGTATCGATGAAATCCTTACAACGGAAATATGTGTGCCTTGAATCTGAAATTATTGCGCCCATCACATGATCGAACAGTATATCAATGTGTAAAATCAGTTATGGCTGTATTCTGCTGTTAATTCGATGCTGACCAAGGGAATAATTATGGTACGTTATGGGCAGCTTGTTTGGAGTTGGTGAGAAAGAAAAAAACATGACGAAATTAGTATACTCTCATCCTTGAGGTGGAGAGCATGAAAACTAAGAAAAACTCGATGCAGACAATCAAGCAAAAAACTCGAATGAATGCACTTTAGCCGCAACAACATCAACAACAATGCCGACAACAACGTTCGAGCACTACAATACTAACAACAGCCGCAGCAGCAAAAACAGTTTGTTATTATTATTATTGTTGCATGCTTGTGGCAACGGGGATCACACAAATCCAGCGTAAAATTTAAACCATAAAACCGGCAGCATTCGTTAGGAAAGATAGCCTAGCGCAAAAGGGGGTTAATACCAGCATTTAAACGTAACCAAAAAAATAACAAAAAAAAGTTAATAAAACCGAGAAAATTATTATTGACTTTGTATGGGCACCTTTTTATTTTTATTTATTACAGTAGACTTGCACTTAACTCTCAGCTTGGTGCGCATAAAAAGTCTTTTACAGACTTTGTCATAACAAATGTAAAACAGAAATAAAATAATTGCACACGAGTGTAGGTGTGTGCAGTACAGTAGCTGGCCCATTTCAATGTGCAGACGAAGCAGATATTGTTCAAAATTCTAGTTGTTGGCAATGATGGGTCAGGTGTAGTTATAGAGTGCTTGGATGGCGGTGTGTGTTGTGCACATTTTTACCATTACTGTACTATATGTTTAAACCGTTTGTTAATAATGACGATAATGACGATGATGCTGAATGTTGGTAATGTTACAGGTTTTTTG
This sequence comes from Ornithomya fringillina, assembly GCA_963978525.1. Classification (NCBI taxonomy): domain Eukaryota; kingdom Metazoa; phylum Arthropoda; class Insecta; order Diptera; family Hippoboscidae; genus Ornithomya; species Ornithomya fringillina. Next base: position 25,175,886 of record OZ021691.1, read on the forward strand.
CGTTTTTCAAGTTACTACCTCTACAGTTGTTGTTATTGTTGTTGTTATTATTGTTTTTTTTTAGGTTACCAACCCATTCTTTTAAACGCATTGTTTTGTTGTATAAGTTGATGGTGTTGCTTGATTGGTGATCCATCATAATTTCTTATTATACGTATGTATGTAGCAAGTAGTTGTTCATTTTTGTTGTTGTTTTTGTTATGGTGCTGTTCAGTTCAAAATGGTTACGAAACAAACGGCGAGAATATAATTTTATGATATTATTGGTAGTTTTCTTGTGCATTATTTCCGACCACATAGATATTGTTGCTGTTGTTGTGATTTTTGATTCCTTCCTTGAAAAACACAATATATACTCATTCATTGGTATATGTGCATTATATGTACGTATGTACATAATGTTATATTTTGTGTCTTGAAGGAACGTATTGTATAATGTGAAAATGTATTGTGGAACCCAGCAGAAGGAGGGCCTCCGTCGTGTACATATTTTGTGCGGTTGAACGAAACTTTAAAACGATTTTTTTAAATATAAAACATGAAAAAAAAACATTATTTGGCTAAGGTCAAATGTTGAATACCCACCATCGATGAACTAAAGCTTCCCGAGGAGTATATGTGTCAAAATGTCATCAGTTTTTATGGGAAATAGTGAAAATTTACTCAAAAAATTTTTGCTTTTTCAGTTTTTATTGCATCACGGAACCGAATCGAGTTGGTCCAATTTCAAAACCAACCTGGATATGAAAACTATCAACACTTTGGAAACAATATCTCAATTTTTGTGGCCAGAGAAGTGATTGACTTGATTTATGATTAAATGTTGATTCGGGATTCGGGATTTGTGGGGTCTGCGGCGCGCCCTTTTGTGTGTTGCAAACGTTTGGGCAAAGTTCTATGTACCCCCTATATTTATATGACGGCGGGTATAATAAAAAACAACAACACAACCATACAACAACTTTGATATTATAATAATGGGAAAAGGAAGCCATGTGTTTGTAGAGTTGGATAAGTATAAATAATTGGGAGAAGCATTTATCGAGTAATTGGTTAAGATTTATGTCCAGAAACTTTAGACAAACATCTTGTTTTTGTCGTCCTTTTTATGCATTGAAATAAACTTGTTTCATTCTTCTGAAGAGCACTTCCTTATGCCACATTGTTTCATTAAAGGTTCTACTTTTCAATGCATGGATAAAAGGATTTCCATTGCTGGTTATTTGCTATTCACAATCGATGCTTTCTATTGGAATTAGATAATACCTCCGCATTCATTGCTATTTCTATTATTTAGCTGACGATCACTAAAGTTTCGCTTTTTATTAATTCAGCAAAGTCTGCATGTTTGGCGTAGATATTGAAATTCAAACACCTTGGAGTAACATATGTCAGACTTTAGTTCAAGTATTCGAAAATTGATTGAATTTAGTTTTTACTCGATATTCTTCTACAATAACGATTCTTCAAAAAGTGGCTGATTTGATTATCATGTCCTTAAGAGCTACTAATTACCCATTGCCATGCTGCCAAGTGAATAATTGAAACAAATTTGATTTTATTTGATTAGCGTAACTTTTTTAACGGCCTCATAATAGTTTTCCAATACAATGCACACGTATGGTTGAACACTGTTGGCATTTAAGGAGGCCTTCACAACAATAATAATGAAATCACAAATCAAAAATGGTCACGGCTTACGCTCGTTGGTTCAAGCTCGTTCTGTTATTGGACAATTTTTAAGATGCCACGTATCGGGTGGTAAACTTGTCTCCTAATAAAGAACTCAAATTGGCGCGTTCAAGTACAAGTAACAACAATAACAACAACAACACTCTAACTGACTTTATACTACCAATACCATCCCTATACCATCTATACCTCTACCAGCCCATATTCGAATGTCATATTATTTGCCTTACAGAACAGGACAGAACAGGAATGAGATAGCAGAAGGCAGTAGGAGAAATGAGATGCTGTAGAGCTACAACAACAGAAACAAAAACAACTATACCACCAACAACTACAACAGTAAAAAACATGATGTAAACTACAAAATAAACTTCAACCTCCTGCGGTGCAAAGTTGACGTACGACCATGTGTCGGGCATATAAAATATGTACAAATGAAGCATTTTCAGGGAAAAACAAATTAACTAAATAAGAAATATGTATGCACAGTCATACAAACAGGTATGATGAGAAATCCGCCACAAATGCAATATTATGTGGATTTAAAAAAAAACATAATTTTTTTTTTATTTTCTTCTCCTTCATTTGTAAGATTTTTTTTAACGAAAATACACAAATTAAAAACTTCGCCAACACAACACAACACAACAGAACAGAACATAACCCAGCACCACTCCCTCACGCGCTCGCATTCCAATTCACATCTGATTGAACTGAAGAAAAAGTAATTTTTGTGGTCTTTGTCACATGTGGTGATTAAGGTGAGATATTGTTGTATATGGTGTGTTGTTGTGTATCTGATATTGTGAGGAATCCAAAGCGATATATTTCAATCTGTCGCATAAATTCTGTAACTAAGTTACTGCAATGAACACAACGCGTTACACGCACACCTCGTAATTTCTTAACTTCACGTTTAATTATGCATGTAACTTATACAGCATGCTAGCGCGCGCGCATGTGTGTGTGTGTGTGTGTGTGAGTGTGTGTCTCATTTCAGATTTACATATTTTCTTTATTTCCTTATTATTTTCTTCTGGTGTATGCGGTGTCTTGCTGGAAAGCAGCTGTTGTCATTAATTTTGGTATCAAAATATTCTTTCAATTCTTTGCATTGGCCGGGAATTAAATTGAATTGAACTGAACTGAACTGAACTGAATCGTGTGTTTTCTGCACACTGATCTGTCACATAAATTTGCCAAATTTGACCGTTATAAGCTTAATTAACAATAAAGTGTGCACATGGAACGACCATAATGAATAACCCACAATAATCCAATACGTGCAAAAGTTTTTTTCTTTTTTCATTGCGGGACATTTCATTTCGTTTATTGACTTTAGTATAAGAAGTTCTACAAGCTGCTGATATTTCACCTTTTTGGCCAAATCTTTGCATTATCGCTTAAAGATATCAGAATGAAAGTTTATCTCCAGCCAATCAGTAGGCATTGTATTTTAAAATGGTGCCACGTGGTGGTTTCCTGGCTAGCAATCACTCGGGGTTGAGAAATGACTGCGACAGTTAAGGGAACATAATCGATCCGAGCTACAAAAGTCCGCACCACAAGTAGTCAAATGAGTTGTACGCTCACAACATAATATACTCTTATCCAAACTCGTTGCTTTCATGGGAACAATACACTCGCCCTAAACGAAGAACTACTTGGCCGATGCCTGGACATGCGGAAACAATAAATGTGTACTAAATTGGAATATTGTGACTTGAGTGATTTTAGTTAATTGTGGCGCCGCTATTAATCGAAAACTACCAAAGTTCACGAAGAAAGTCTTTACAGATCGATATCTTAATTTTGCGATGGCCAGCAATTCAACAACAGACACATAAACTGAAATGTCTAGATCGACTCAGATTTCGATGCTTTTTGTAGGTGTTGCATATAGACTGACAAACCTAATACACGCGTACTGCATAAGGTTTTTTCTTTTATTCTAGGAGAGCCTACTTCTTTTTCACTCACAACATATTATTAAAAAAAAAAAAAAAGGCATCCGTGTAAAGAAAAATGTATAAAAAATTTCATGCTAATTATTTGCTAAATTCATAAATCTTCGACCCCTTTATTATTATGCTTATTAAAAACTATGCAGCATGTAGCGTTAAAAGTATGTTGCTTTAATGGTTTCTTATGTTATGCCAGAAAAAGAAAAAATGGCAGCAGCAGCAACAACTGTAACTTAAGGCAATTCTGACATCATAATTGCTTGCATATGGAAGCTACTACACAAACACACTAAACATATATACAACTTTGAAAATGTTTTTTGTTTTGCTCTCGTCTGCAAAAATACATGTTCATACGTTCATAAGTATATGCTTCAATGTATGTTCTCATAACAACGGCACTTCCTTTTTTCTTTCATTTGCTTCTTTTGTGTTACTATGCGTACAATACATGTTTTGGTTTTTATATAACTACTAACGAAGATTATTACGCTTCTTAACGCATGTCACATTATGTGGCAAGCACCAACAATACGCAGCACGATTGTGTACTTACAAAAGTTTATGTTTGTTACACATACAAATACGACACAGTGAGATCAATATTTACAGCATGTGATAAAAAAATGAACAATTTAAATGAACAAGAAAGGAGAAATGCCAAATTCGGTTTGGTCAAGCGTTGCGCCTTTGGCAAGCTTGGAATCGAAAATTCTACTATTGAGATTAGTAAAAATGTTTGCCAAACACAAATAGGCGGATGGACCAGCATACAGTTTGTTAGACTTAATTCGATTCTGGTGGAATTAAACAAGTTGTTGGGTCTCCGCAGCCTTCTTCTACAGGCTGCAAACGTTTTGACAAGATGACACGTGTTGCCAAGCTTGAGGTGGCACAAGCAAAGGACTTTTTGTAATATTCGGAACATTATAATAATTTCTTTGAGAATACGAAGCATGTTTTAAAGGTAAGGACCTTAAATGAAAAGTTATCTTCTATGAATTTAGCACATCTTCAGTATCAAGGAAGTAAATATAAAATGCTAAACTTACCGCTTGCACTCGTGCCATAATTGTCTGAAATGGTAAAAAGAATAAAATGTTATTAAAGTCTTTATGCTGTAATATCGAAGGTAGGTATACATGTTTGCTTATTGATTTAATTTGCACTCTAATGTTACTAAATTGTTCCGTTTACAATTACTTGGAGAAGGACTTGGAAGGTACCATAAGGATTATGAACCCGTTCAGCGGGGAGTCGAGTGGATGCATTCAATTGTTAGACTTAAAGCGATCTCTTTTACAAAAAAGAGATCGCTGAAGCTTTGATATTAGACCTAAAGTGTTCTGTGTATTAATAATAAAAATTATTTGGACGGATGGACATTATAGTTTTGTAACTCTTTTTAAAATGATGCGATGGGTATGGGTATGGGTCTAACTTTTAATGCAATAAATTTTGTGGTATAAACCTTTTCTTAACTGACATATTGTTTCTTTTCTTCTCTCTTCTATGTTTTGTTTGTTAATTAAGTCCGTCTTTGATTGCTTAGTATTATTCGTTTATCAATTTTGCATATTAAAAGATAATAAATATAAACAAGAATACCAACTAGACCCGATGCAAAGTGAATGTTAAACAGTTTGCGTTAGAGTGCGTGGACAAAGGTGACGAGATGTTGGCGAACGTAATGTACTTTTAATAATATTTATGTTTGCACTGTAAACTTATTTGAATGGTTCGGTTCCAAAGGAAATCAATTAAGAAAACAGCAGGCGTAAGGAGTAGAGAAGGCGTCCAAAAGGTAAAAACGATAATGGGCATACCCATCCGCATATATTCTATTTAAAGCACGAATAATGAACAAAACAGTTCACTTTAACGAATGGAAGCATATTAAAAACATCATAAGATTTGCAACATAAGGGGCATGGTTTCGAAGGCTTCGTGTGTTCTACGCTCATGAGAAGGACCCGATCAGATCTTTTTAACAAATTGGAATATATGATATGTTTGAATTTGTTCGTGAGTAATTGGTTTAGGGTGTTAATGATCGCAGTGGATCGATTGCGTGCGAGCTGTTAAAAGGGCACTTTTAAGAACACAACGATTTGAAACTGAACTCATTTTCGCCGTCGCATTATAAAAAAAAAACACTTCAAAGTAAGTTTGAAGGAGTAGTGTGGAGTTCTTAACAATGAAAATTAGTCTGTCGATTAACTCAAACCGCCTCTGGTGGCTAATCTTTGGAGATTCCTCCATGTAAAAACTGCTGCAGTCAGTTTGCAGAAAGTTTGCGTTAATACGTTCACCTCGTTGCAAAGCTTGTAACGCTTACTAGCAGTACATCAACAAATGTTTTGCACATGATCGTAAAAGTGCGGCTTATTAACTCAGATAATTCCTATTTACCTCACTTGTAAGAATAATTTCTGTTGTGACCATGCCCATAACGCATACAAGTTTTACTTTTACTCAGAAAACTAAGGAAGGAGAATGTGGGAAGTAGTGCGTACCCAAGATTTGTCCCGAGCCATCAGTAAAGTTTTTACTTAAGACGATTATTTATGAACTCCAAGTCAAGCTTCAAGATATGTTGCTCGCACAACTACCGCTAAAAGCTTATTGCAGTTTATAATTATCATTAATACTAAGGTACGGATAACGTGGCCAGCTAAAAACTCTGAACCTGAACTCGTCTTTAAATCGCTTTTTTTTGTCTTTACAAAATGTGTGTATGCGTGTGTATGTCTCCTATGTGTACATGTATGCATGCCTGCGAGGCGACTTATGTTTACAATCGTGTTTCAATGCATGTTCAATAACTTAAATGACAAAGAAATCAAAATGACTGAAAATCTTAAGTTGAAGTCTCATGAAAAGAATTTTTAATTTCCTCTTCCAACTCAATGTGGATTCTAAAGAGCTAACAGCATAAAAAATATAACATAATATGATATGGAGGGTACAAAAGTATTACAAAAATCTTCGGACCGTAGTACACAAAATGCCCACCAATACCCACCACACAAATTGACGCACACTGCACTCACTGACTTGAAGGTGACTTGAAGGTGTGTAGTTGGTATTTTTAGTTATTTGCTTCTTAGTTTTGTATGTTTTGTGCGTATATGGTCTCTCTACTAACAACAGTAGTTTTTGTTAATTCCAATATATTTAGCGCTTTATTTTTTGATTTTTATGGTCATGGTGCTGTGTTCTTTAGGCCTTAATGTCATTGCGATCTTAAAAGTCTTAAGCCCAGCTTCATCATCTTCATCTACACCGTCGTCTTATCATTCAACAAACAAACAAAAAAACAAAACAAAAAACTGGAATCTTTTTAAGCTGTTTTGGTCTGTAACCCAAAATGGCCTCAGAACCAAACAGACAGACGTACATACAAACATTCAGTTATACAATCAGCATTAAAGCACCAAAAAAAGAAAAGAAAAAAAAAGTATTGTATTTAAGCCGTTTCGTTTAATATTTTACTCTTTTTTCAATTCATCTCTGGTTGTATTGTTACTGTTGTTGTTGTACATAGTTTGTTGCGTTATTCGTGTTGATCATCTTCAGCATCATCAACATCGCCACAACGTTGTATCGCATTTCATTGAAGCGCGAAATTATTATGCCTAGTTGGGGATTTTGTTAACACACCAAGAGAAATACCATCCAACAACAACAACAAAAACAACAATGTTTTTAAAAGTTTTTTTTTTTCTCAGGCAAAGCAACAAAATTAACTTCAAATATATGTATTAAGAAAAAAATGCTGCAAAAAACTTTCGGTATTAAAGTAAATTTATGAGTGTGGATAAAAATAAAAAATACAAACAAAATACAAAATACAAAATACATACAAATGATCAAATATCGCTCAAAAATTAAACAAAAATATATTCGGTCATAGGAATTAATTTAAGCGACAAATACAAAAGCGCGCCCAATTGAGTGGCAATCTTTGTACAAGAAAGCAGGCAGACGGACAGGCAGACAGACATCGGTGAAGTTGCTCATATGTCTAAGCAACTTTTATGAATAATAATTTTAGAAAAGAAATCGTTGTCGCATTCCTCTAAAGATAATAAACTTAAAATAGAAAAACTGCCTTTTTTTTTGCATTTAAACAATTTCTGGAATTTTTTCTACCCACACTTTTGCATGATTTGTCGAACACGCTATAGTTGGAAGGTGGTAAAGGCATCGGCTTATTTAATGTTCACTTCAGCCTGTAACGTAAAGCATTTTGTTACCGTATTATTGCTCATTATTTTTTGGCGGCTGTTCTTGCATTGCCTGCCCAAACACTTGCGCATACAATACAATGCCAGCACAGCACAGCACAGCACACTTTATAGAAGGGTTTTGCATATTGACTGCATATAACTAAGTAACCAGGTGACTGGCCAACACACCAACCAAGGAACTAAAGTGACTGACTGGTTGGCACAAACATTCCAAGTTCGTTGAATGCCTACATATTCTAGCACATGTGTTGTCCCCGTTGCCCATCTCTTTCTCTCTTTCACACTTTCTATACCTACTAAAATATAATTTTAATACTATTTATTTCTTTGGATTCCCAAGCAGGGACTAAGAAGTGAAAAAAAAAAGAAACAACATTTTTGTTGTTTTGTTGTTTACTTGCTTTCGTTACCAAGCATAAAAATGGCGTTACAATGAATGCACAAAACTACCACCGACGCTTACAACATATTGCAAAAAAGTTGCACTTCAAGTATATACTACCATTGAAATAATAATAACAACAACAACAACAACTGCAACAGCAACAGTAATATCCTTGATTCCTTCTTTTTTAACTATTACGATTATTATTATTATTATTGTTTGTATTGTTGTTGTTGTTGTTGTTGTTGTTGATGTTGTTAATTTTTGTTTTTTTTTTGCTTCGTTTGCTGCAGCTCTAACAATTCTTTTGTGAAAGAAATCAAGCAAAAATCAAAGACGCATTGCCGCCTGCCGCTATAGTGATGATGATGATGATGATGATGATGATGACGACGTTTGGCCGTTTTACTAGTTTTTCTACTAGTTCGTTTTTGTTGCTGTTCTTTTATGTTGGCTACACGGTTTTTGTAAGATGTAAAATTTATGGCTATACATCTTCTTCTTCGTTTTAAAGCTTCAAGTGCATCAACACTTCTCAAAGGGTTTCGGATGCATTGCATACAAACAGTGCCGGCAAACATAGAATTCTGTACGACTCTGTCTTGATGTGTGCTTTGTATTGAATAAAATTGGCAGACATTATGTCTGTAAAATATTGTGAGAGTCATTTGCAAAAAGAAAATATTAAATAACAAAAATAAGAAAAAAAAAACCCTAACGGCCAGTCGTAATGTACATTCTATCACTTTGTTGTTGTTGTTGTTGTTGTTGTTGTTACTTCTAAGTATGTAATGTTTGAATGCATGTTTTCTTTCAAATCAGTTATAGAGTGTTTTCTAATCAGATAATTTTTAGTGCTTTCAATCTTTTTTACAATTTGGATCAATTTTATAAATCACATATTTACGCATAGAATATTTAAGCGCACACACACACTTACCAGGACTACCCAGGAAGACAGAGGAATATAGTCGCCTTGATGGATCAGGATTTCTCGTATCGGCAGGTGAGGACCACTCTCTTCGACACCATCGACCTAAAATATTATTATTTGTGCTTTTTTAATCTATTTTTAAAATTAAAATTCAAAACAAAATTAATAATTAGCATGCACTGTAAAAGCTGTTGATTTGTTGTTGATAAGCAAAGCTTAGAGACTTTAATTGATAATCTGTTAGATAAGGTAAGAAACTTAAAAGCCGCCAAACACATCTGTACTCGTTATACTCTCCACATTTGTCATTCCATTTGTAACACCCACAAGGAAGCATTAGAGACTATTCAACGTATATATGTATAGTCGTAATCAGCAACGAAAACTGAGTCTGTCTGCATAAGTTTAGTTGACATTTAGTACAGACACTATTTTAAATGGGACATTGCCACGCCCATTATCCACAAAAATATATTTATCTGCCACAAAAGTTGAGCCATTAAGTTGAAATTTGGTTCACATATTTATAATTATCCCATCCATCAATGTGCCTAAAATAGGCGCGGTCGAAAACCTTACACGCCAATAATCGACAAAAACCTATGAACCTATAAATTCGATACGCGAATCTATAATTATCCCGTAGCCCAATGTGTTAAAAATGGACATGGTCGGATGGTAAACACGACCACAGTTTACAAAAAACCGTAAGACTTGATTTGCAAACTATTGGAGGGCGTATCATATACCTGCCACGCCTGCCACCGTTCGTATATAGACGTGAAGGGTATTTAATATTTGACTTAAGCCAAATTTAGTTTATTGACTTGTTTATTGTTAAGATTGTCCACTTTAGCAACCAAGAATCTTAATTGCTTTAGAATCGAAATCTTTTAACATTTTTATAAGAGTTTTCTATCCTTAAGAAAACTCTTTTATTGACATTACATCGATCGATTTAGAAACTAATTCTGATTAAATCAAGTTAATCTGTCTGTTGTCTGCCCGTTCAATTGTTAAGATATTTTGATGAAATTTGAAATGGACAATTTTTATGACTTGAGGCATGACTTGCGTACCAAGAGAGTTTGGAAATTTTTTGATTGTGTGCATGTATTTCATAAGTGACACACTTGGACCGGTGCGTAGTGAAAAAGAAGTTCACATCTAGGGAGATGTTTAAATATTTAGAGTTACTATGCAAGAGTGACGTTTGACCTTTCAGTCTCTTGTTGTTTCTGCTCCTTATTAAAGACAGACGCTCGGTCATTTACTTTTCGCTTCAATTTAATAGAAGTATTTTTTTTTTTACATTTTTCCTTTAACATTTGTTCTGTTCCACCCGCAACAACACAAAACAAAAGGGCATCAAATTTAATACGAGCATTACAGTCAAGAAAATTGGCCATTAAAAGTTTACTGTAAAAGTGTAAGGAAAGCAAACAAAGGCATTTTTTACGAATTTCTATTTCGCGTTGTCGTAAGGTGTATGGTATGTGTGTGTCTCTGGCTATGTCACGGACCAACTTGTTGATGGGAGGCAGGAGACTTTTTTGTTGTGTTTGTTGCCACTTCTTATTAAAATTGTTTTTATGTGCCATTTAAGGTTATAAAATAAATTATTATTAACGTCATTTGAAATTAAATAATAATAACAAAAACAACGACTGCTAAACAGCGATAAGGGCGGATAAAATTTAAAAAATGAAATTCCAACCTCTGGCCATAACGGCCGTGCCTCGTGTAATTACATACAAAGTTCTCAATCTCATTAAAAGTATAGATAATGGAAAACAAGTAAGAACGTAAAATTTAGCTTAGACCAAATCTTAAATACCCTCCACATCTACACACAAATAGTGGGCGTGGCAAATACATGATTACACCCTCTAATACAATGTGTAAGTATTACGTATTACTTGCATGTCGAGCTTTATACCGAATATGGGTTTTTGCACATTGTGAGCGTGTCTGTTATTCGACAATACCCACTTTTGGCACATCGACGACAAGTGTAATTATATGTATAAATATTAAATTTCCTCTTTCTTTTGTAAATTTTTCTGATATATAAATCGCTTTTTGTAGATTGTGGGCGTGGTTTATTCTTAAGTTCAAGGAGGCAATTATCTACTCAGCAACACAAGGACAGACGGACGTGCTTAGATCGACTTTTGTTACTGATTTCAATGCCTCCCTCTTGATGTTGCTAAGCTGCGTCTACGACGTAAGAAAATGGTAAAATTGTGTTCCTTTGGTAAACTCAGATCGACAGAATAGTTAGGAAATTCATTTCATTGAGTGTGTCATCTAATACAAAATGTCGTGTAATGGTAAACACAGCGTACTACCAAACTTATTACCGTTTACATAAACATTTTATTGGGAAAGATACGATAATTGTTTCATCTAATCCTATCATCAACAACGGATAACAACCAACCGCATGCATTGCTTCTTATTGTTGTCTTTTCGTAATTTTGTTTTCATACTTTTAATAAACTCACGGTCACGAGCCCTAACATAAAAATGTTTCGCACATAAATCTTCATAATTTTTCGTTAACTTCGTGTAGATGATATTTTCCTCATCGTTGTTGTTATTGCTAAATTTTTTAAATTTCATTTTTCATTTTGTTTCGTTACATAAAAAATCGGGAAATTATAGTTTTTACGACATGTTGGTGAAATGTACTACGTACTCCAAGCAACGACACCAGCAGTTCAACTCAAAGAGCAAGCACTAGTAATCTTATTATACAAAGAGTACAATTATGCTCAATCCAAAGCGAATTCAATTCATACCAAAAAAAAAAAAATAACAAAAACACAATTTAAGAGAGTGACCGAGAATTAAGTTTTCCCCTTTTGCTGTTTGTCGAAAAGCGTACTGAGAGCACACGTTTATCAACATTCGCTGCCAAGTGCGAGATAGAATACAAGAGAGCCGCATACGGTGCTGAACGCGGATGTATGAACATAAACAAATTATAAATCACATTCATTTACACCGCTTTTATTATTTTGTTATTTTTCTTAGTTCGAAATTCTTTTTCAAATAAAGTGACGACTGTTTATCTAATAGGTGGAATTATTTCATTGCATGCTTCACGTAAAGATTTTAATGAGAAATAAAAAGTGGGTGGAGTGTAGTTTTGTTCGCTTTTTTGTGTTTTGTTTTTTTAGTTTTGTTTATGATGTTGTTTGTGTGTTTGTGTAGATGACTTTACAGTGAGACAAGTAGATTTTTCTTAAGCTTCAAACGCTATACGTGCGTCTTGCTCACGTTAAATTTCTTAATTGAGCAATTTTATATGGCATCGTATTTTATAAGCTGTGCGTTAATATTCTTTAAACATCTCATGCACACAACACAACGCAACGCACATTGCAACACAAATGTTATTAATATGGCACCACAATGCCGACGCTAAAATTGTTTAAATTACATTGTGTTTTTGCGCTTTGAACGCTTTGCGTATTATGTGCGGTGATCTACACATAAACTGGAACAAGAGCAAAATCATAAAATATTGATTAAAAAAATTGGATTTGTTTTCAAAGTGTGGTTTTTTAATCAACAAAAAATCATTCTACAATACACACAATATGTATAAAAAGCAGTGCATATGTTTGTAAGGGGGTGTGTGTGCCGTTGTGTTGTGTTTAGATAAAATAAAATTTCGAAAGTGACAGCTGAAATGATTTATCATTTTATTTCGCTGTTGGCTCGCTATCATTCGCGCTGACTGAATACTTTGTCTTCCAAACACTCCAACACTCAATACTCCGGTTACAGTTGTTGTTATTTGAATGATTTTTTGTTCTTTCGCTTGTAGACCCAAATGACTGCCGTCGCTATTGCGCTTAATGGTAGTGCTGGCTACATTTGTGGAAATGTTTGTATGCATACAGTCACCACCCTAAACCAATTCTAATAGTGCACTGAGTTTATTACTCCGTTGGTGCGGTCTGTCTGCCTTTTAGTTAATATGTATATAGATACAGTTAACATTTTCAAATGTTCTTCATGCTAAATGCGATTCTCTAAAACTCGTCTCTTCATGTATTCATGTGTTCCCGGACAGATTCTCAGACCTCAAGTCTCTTTTTATTTCGATTTAACGTTACGATCCGCCCACAAAAAGTTGTACTGCATACCAACTTCGCATATGTATTAACCGTTGTTTACACATCAGCTTTTTATCACGAAACCTTTTAACGCAAGTGTTTTCCTTTTCTTGAACAAGTACGTCTCATGGTACACTTTTTAACGCTTGCAGCAATTTATTTGTTCACAGAATGAAACAACTTTTTTCTTTTCATATCGTATACAAAATTGACTGGAAAAATAAATTAGCAGATACAAAAACAAATCCACTTCCAATTTTATCGCACAATATTGTGCGCTCTGTATATAATATGAGTGAATACTTAATTTTTTGTGGAATTCCTTTCGAATTTAATGTAAACAAGTAAACACTTCAATTTGGCTTGGAACAAAACTTGAATACCCTCCATATCTATATAAAACGTATACAAGGACTATTAGGCCCTAAAAATTGTTTCCGGGTAACTGGATCTGTTTTACTGCGTATAAACGTACAAGTAAATGTCTGCACCAAACAGGCATTTTTGTAAATTATGGGCGCGTGTGGCAGCTAACCTCGCCCATTTCTAACACAGGGATTGATGGACTTTTTATAAATATTTACGTCAAATTCTTACTTTAAAGCCTCATCACCAAATTTTGAATTTTCGCAAAAAATATCGGGACACAGACCGTTACCACCAGAGGTAAGCATTGTAGGGTTTGTTGATGACATTGCACTCACTACGGTAACCAAACGTACTCCAGAAATTTAAATGGCTACTAACGGAGCGACACAAATAATTTAGGAATGCAGGCTATGTACAAAGTGCTTGGAAGTGTGGTAGTACGCGTATTATATACGGGATGAATGGCCTGATGCAGCTAAAAAAAAGGCACTTTTCAAAAAATTATCCACCTTCTACAAACAATCTGCGGATTCAGAACAATATTTGATGATGATGGAAAAAATGAGACGTATCTAACAAAAGAAGAAAAATCTGCATCCACAAAAGGGAGCTGACACATCGACTAATTCCAAGCAATAGTGTATTTTTTGACGGGAATCTTAAAGTAGGTTATCTTCTACATTTTCCAATTTTGAACCTATCAAGGTATCTACAGAGAATACCTGCACAACTTTGGCATGATGACTGAGAAAGAGGAGAAGAAGAACGTGTCCGCCATTCGCAAAAGAGGAGTCTGCGTTACAAAAAGCAGCAAACATGAGCTAAAATTAAAATCTCGCTATTTGAATTTCAATGCTAACCTTACCCCGTGTAGTAGTACGAGCAGTTCTACAATATCGCGACTACAACTGAGGGGCTTAGCCTTATGCTAAGAACAGTGCAATATTTCACATCCTTCGGCCGTACATCGAAAAGGCACTCGCACACGGGTACACCCATTGCGATTTTCATTCTAACAGTGACGAGGCAGTTTGATGTGCCACAAAATGTTAAAATCTGTGTTTTATAACAATTGTTTCACTTCCATTAAATATTTTCAACTCAATAACATTTATGGAAAATTCAGTAATAAATTGTAAAAACGTAGAAACGCAAACAATCCGACTTTAAGCTTAAAACTTCATCATTGCTATTCATTCTGGATTTTCGAGGATTTTTACATTTGAATGTGTAAAAAGGGCTCTTTTGAAAAGAAAGAAATGCATTTGAATGAAAAGCCGCTTATTGAACTGAAAACCAGCAAGAGTGGATGGTGAATGAAAAACAAAAGTCAGAGAATGTTACATGAACTATAAGGGCAAACTACTGAACATACTTTGCTCTACTCCATGTTAAAATATTTGTGTCATTCTCTATTAAAAGTAACGTTTTGGTGGACTTTGAAAAACTAGATATTTTTTATAAATAAAAATGAAATTTTTGTAAAGTATCCAATCTGATCCTAAGCTTGGTGCAGACAGATGTTATTTCGAAAACCTCTAAAGCACGAAATTTCAATGAATGAGAAAAAACAAACTGCCAAGGACTTGTGCGAAATGATGTTGTTGATGTTGTACAAATTAATACGCTTCCTGGAAGCGTAACAACAATAATTTCAGTGCCCGAAAACAGTTTTAAAAATACATTCGTTCCGCTTGACGTGCATGAAATAATCATGATTACATTTATTTATTAATAAATATATTATGTGTCGTAAACATCAATTTTTGATTTTAGGAGGAATTTATTTTGAGAATAAAGGCGAGCCCTGTGATTATATGGATAAAATAAAATAAAAAACACCTTAAGGCTTTTTTCAGGATTAAAAGTTTTCTTGGGCCATTTGAGCAATTCGGGTGCTGCACCATCGTTAGGCATTTCCCATTTTGCTTACATCTTGTAGAACATGAACTGTTTCCTTTCTAGTTTTTCATAAAACACAGTAGAAAAGTTAGTACAAATCGAAACGACTTGCATAGGAAATAATAATTTTTCAGACATTTACGATGAATATTAACTTTCATCCTTACAGCACAGATGCTTATAATATTTTTAAAGAATTGTATCCCTTCGTATTGAATATTGAGATATATTTATACTGCATGCCTGCATACGGTTTCTTTACCACTCCACACTCTGCATAGTATTGGCATACATGTATTGTCCGTCTTTATAACGTCACACACATATATGGAACGCGTGTGTGACATGGAATAATGCTGACCAATCGTTGAATGTTTTTTCTTTGAATTTTGCCAACATTTTGTTTGTTGTTTTCCTGTGTCGCTGAATTAACTTTTTTCGTTTTGAGTCCTTTGCACCATTGTACTGTATTTCAACCCCATTTTTCTAGGGTTTCAAACGAACATAACACAGTGGTAACAACAGCGATATTCATTTTTTATCATTTTCGTCAGACGCAGATGCGTTCGTTTATTTCTTGTTTCTGTTAAGTTTTCCTCATTTTTGTTCAAGAGTAACTTTACACCAGACATAAACAAATGAAGTTGATTTGTTTTTTGTTTTTCTCTTTCATTAAAAACAAGTGAATACCCTACATCGCTTATATTATGTACTTAACAAAATTTTTGTTATTTTTTGTTTAACTCGTACGGTTGTCATATTGCAAAGGTTCTAAAAATGTTCGTTGGGGTCTAAAAATTAAATTAAAATTGTGTATTGAGTATATCTACCAATTTTTATTAGGAAATATAAAGATATGTAACTTTTTGGCCTAAAAATGAATTTCTTTGTAAATGAAGAAAAAGAATTAAAATTTTCGCCATCTTTTAAAATGAAATGAAAATATTGATGGAAAAAGTGAGGATTGGCCACACCCACTCTGAATCCTAGGATGGTAAATGAGGGTTAAGGATTAAAATAGTTAAATTACTTGCATTAAGATCACGCCCTATGTACCTGTTACACGTTAGTCGAGCAGTTTGATGTCAATATTTTTCGGTAAAATTTGGGGTAAAATTTCACTAATTTTCTTAATTTCGTTTCTTGTAAATTAGAAATGGTGCACAATAAAAATATCTCCTCTTTCTACAACATATTTTTTCCGCTTTGTAGTTTTGTAACTCCCAGAAAGTACCTTCAAATAACCCTGTACTGGAAGGAAAAAAATACTGAAAGAAGCTTTTCTTAGGTACTTTTGCGTAGAACCTGATTCTGCCTCTACAAATTTTTACAATTACAACCAATACAAGGCGCCTACGACAAAGTCATGAATCTGGGAATGTTATTCACTTCTTTCTACCTTGGAGAAGAGACCTCACTTTGTAATATCGACAAAAAAGCTAAAAATTAAGACCATATCTGAAATCAGCGGCCTAAAGTTGAATTAAGAGCGCTCACGCTTCACGTTATTCGAAAGTGAACAATTTGTATCAGTGTAATCAATGAATTTAAATATTTTTTACCACCATGGAATTCCAAGTCGTTTTAGATATGACAATGGGTCTGTGGGTCCACGTTTATCAGAAATTTTTTAAAGTTGTTCAAAATTGAATTTTGGGCGGTTCTTATTTCAAATGAGTAAAACCAGTCAATAGTCAATTAGGGGCACGCATGTATTTACAAATGCTTCGATATTGGAGAGCATTGGCAGTATCGAGGAACAGACACGCCCACAATATGTCAAAACCTTTTTCGATCATTGACATATAAGCGCCACAAAAAGACGGCATTCCACATGCCACAATTTAAATAATAAATGTGCAGGGCAACCCAGCTGTGGCTTCAGCCACGCATTACTTTTTTATTTGTTTTTAATATTCTGATTATTTTTTGGTTCTGTTTTTCTCCTTATTGGATTGTACTGCCACATATATGGTATAGCGAATGTGTGTGTGTGAATGTATTTGTGTTTAAATGCAATCAACCAATTGGAAAATTTACACGTGAAAATTGTGAAAAATTGTTGCGGTTTTAAGTTGGTTTATTGATAACGATAATAATCCCAGTGTTGTAGTCTGTTTTATGTTTATGTTGTTGCTGTTGCTGTTGCTGCTGATGTTGTCCTTGCATCATGGCTCGCACTTTTTATGCGATGCTTTTTGAGAGCAGCAGCTCTTTATACATATCACACAAATTCATTGCGTGTAAATGGAAAAATAATGCATCAAAAAAAAAAAAAAATATATATACAAAATAAATTACATACATGTCGGTATGGTGTGCATGTATAAATTTGTATTACTATAATGATAATAAATAATTGATAACAACAAAACATTTGACGACAGGACCAAAATTTGTAGCGCAATATTTTTATGTATAATATCCTTAGGTGATGGTTAGGGAGGCTTAAGCCTTCCCTCCACCAAAGAGTGGGCGTGGTGCGTATCTGATTATGCCTATTTTTCGTATATTGATGGGTGACTCTAATTATAAATACTTGCACCGAATTTCAGTTTCATAAGTTCTTTTCATTTTTGTTGCTGTTAAAGATTTTTGATTATGTTGGGGCGTGGCACTTGGCAAAATTGATACCTAAAATATTTGTAGAAGCTTTCTACTTGATAGCATTTCAACATCGGACATATGGACACAGAGATGGACATGTCTAGATTGCCTCAGTTTTTGATGCTGAGTAAGAGTCTCCGAGGCTTCCTTCTTGGTATTGCAAACGGGTACACCCTCATCACTAAGATGTAGAGTATGTTAGTAGTGAGTAATAGTTAAGTGACAATGTAAATGAACAGTACGCATCAGTAACGAGTTGTACTCGTCCACAGAAAATTAATTTTTCACTTACAACGTGTGAAATTTAGAGAATTGAAATGATATTTACAAGGAAGCTATGTGTGGGCATACTTCGAATTATAAGCTATTCGTGATCGTGGCCATAAAATGATACAAATTTCATTGTTCAATAAATATTTGAGAACGCTCGCATAGGTGTGCGCAGTTTAAAAGCAAACAGCAAGCAAATCATAAATTCGATATCGAGAGTGTGCACAACGTGTAATTTGAGATAGCACAGAGCCTTATTCCCAAAAAGGGGAACTCTGTTTACTCATTATATACTTTGTTGGACTAAAGCACGTGTCCCTTTCACTTATACCCTTAGATCATATATCAGTGTGGCACCGAATTCATCACACAACACATTATGCCAAGCAAGTGTGTGTGCGTTAAAAGTTATACGAAAAGTTTCCTTAAATGTGTGAAGATGGAGTAAGGAAATTAGTGAAAGAAAAAATTATTAATCAATTAGTTTACGCGCAGCATAACTGTTTATTTATATTTAAAGTGAACTTCAATTAAAGCGGCAACTTTTTAAAACCGCTTGACATGGAGAAATTTCACATCAAGAAATGTCGCTTACCTCCGCACGATTTAAGTTCAAATTTAAGTTGAATACATATAATATTTTGGAATGCTATGTTTGTGCGTACATGTGTAGGCATGTGTACATAGAGACGATGCGCTCATTCATCCGTTTGACGGTCACGTGACCCTAATAAATCACAGAATTAATGTTACGTAAAATGCAGTATATGTGTGAGTATCCATGAACCACATACCACTTACATATACGCATAGTATATAAACCAGCGCTTTCGAGTGACTTACAATACTCACCCGCACGCACTGTGTAATACTTTCGGTCCCTTAATTAAACTATTCTATGGCATTGTTGCAGCAGAAAAAGGAAATTAAAGAACATTCATAGAATTTGAAAGTCTGTAGCACTGAATGTGGAACAAGCACATCCTGAACGTATATTTCAGTAATTTCTTTAAAGCGAGCAACTAAAAATATGCTTTCATTCCTGTGTTGCTATTTTTGTGCGGTAGGTGTACATTTGTTTTTTCTTGACTTTCACTTTTTATGAGACGCATGGAAAATAATAAAACTTCCATAATATCAACATAAAATTAATAAAAGTTTTCAGTAAATCTTCAACTACATAAACCAACCCTCACACATTTACTGTACTGTGTGTGCTTAATAAATGACGGCACTCTTGTGCTCTCTTTCTCGCTATCTCTTTCATAATATTGTACACACACTTTGCAAGTGTGCGTGTGTGTATGTGCACGAGTACACATAACGACAATTTCCTCATTATCGTAAAATTTATTCAAGCAAAATAAATTCATTGGTCGTTAACCTTGACACTGGTTTTCCGCCGCCATTGAACGGTAAGTCACTACAGTGTGTATTTGTATATATGCATCTGTTCGGTAGGTAACACCATACGAGCCATTTGTTCTCATTCTCCATATTAAAACTGAACATGTGATTGTGTGCTTACCTCGGGACGAGAAGGAATTTGTATAACATTTATCTGTAACGTAATGACTGTATATGAGAGAGCCCGAGAGTGCGAATGGGCACCACTACTGGGACTACATACCTTTTTATTTTCATTTCATTTTCGGTTGAATTGCGTTCGGTGCTTACTTCAACGTTCGAGGGTGCTAAGTGAAACATTTGATTTTTATAGTTTTATGGCGTTAAAACAGGTATACAAGGATAACACACCCACATTGTAACGACCCATAAACGTAGACCTAAAGTGTCACATTAAGTGGTCACATTTTAAATATAACGAAAATTCGGCAAAGTTATAAAACTGTAAGTTGAAAACTGCAATTGTTTTATGCTTGAACATGTAACAGTATGCAGCAGCTTTGGAAAGTAAGCTCTGCCTGAAAGTATATTTTATGTTTTCAATTTTAATTAAATAAGCCTACTTTGCGGAGACTTTGTATATAAGCTCTGTGTAGGTAGACATAGATTTTATAATTTTTCCAACGAAATGAAGAGGGAGGGAGCGTAGAGGAGGACATGCCAGACTGAGTGTCCTTATTCCATAATTAAAAATATGCCCAAAAACTTTTGCACTTAAATGATTGCACACATACAACTCGTAACAGTGCTGTCCTATTCTATTTGGTGCCCCACTAAAGCCTCAGCCCACTCCAGCCGACATACATATGAGCAAGCACAGACTGCCAGACTAAACCCAATCAGAATGACTCTAATTTTTGTCGTTGGTTTTTTGGGTTTTTTTTTGTTTGTTTGTTTTTTGTTATTTTTGTTATTTTATTATAATAATGTAGTAGAGACAACATGTATTCGTAAGTAGGATTTTCTGGATTGTTCATGGCCTACAACGCAACAACTCATAACGACATAACAGTTAAAGTCTTTGGGATTTAAGTACAAAATTTTGGCTTTAAGCATAGACGCCTTAATGGAGACTACACATTATTACATGCTTACATGGATACATGGCAATGTATAAGATTACACACACACACACACACACACAAACTCTGTGATAATACACGTGCGTCTGCATGTTCAAAAATTATTCAGACGGAGTGAAATGTAAAATAAAAGCAAAGCAGAAAAACAACAAAAGCAGCAAATAAATCGCTATTATATTTATTTAACATGAAAATGTGCACAAAAAGGGGTTGTTATTATTGCTAAAAACCGTAAACCTGCCCGCACATACAACGGCACAAACAACGAGTTATGTAATAAAGCAGAGAAAAGTAATTTTCTACTTCAATTTTTTCTGTAATTCCTCTTGTTTCAGTGTTTACTCGAGCAGTTGTACCTACAAAGCTACATGTGTATGCATATCAAAGGGAATTGTGAAATGTGATGGAACTACCTCACTCAAAATGGCAAAGAGTGAGAATGAGAAAGAGGGGGAACAGAAGAAGAGACTGTAGTAGAGAAGGAAAGAAGGAATGAAGAAAGGAAAGAAAGAGAGATAATACATGCGCATGTGTTTGCTAAGTATTATTTACTTAAATTTATGTACTATTTTGTACACACACACACACACACACACACTGGCACACAGCCGTTTGTAAAAGTTTATATAAAGAATATTACAATGGAAGTCTGTGTTGTAAGGCTGTCATAAAGCACATGTGCGAACTTACAGCGGTATGCACATAAATGTATAAAATGTACACACACACATCTGTGTGCAGTGAAATGTAATTACATTCCGAGTATCAAGTAAATTAAGTAAATAATCAATATTCATAAGTTTCATTTGAAATGTATTGCACTCGGTAAAAACTTCTTCCTTTAAAATTATGTATTTCACAAAAACAATAACAATACAAACAAAAAAAAATCATTACACTGCACACCACACAGCATATGCGAATGCCTTGATTGTTGTTTGGTGTTTTCCCGGCTGGCTGGCTGGCTGGCTGACTGGGTGGTTGGTTGGTAGCAAGTTGGGTCTTCACATTTTATTTTATTGCATAATTTAAGGCATTTTGTTTGTGTGTACTTGCGGCATTAAAATTTATGGTCATCATGTTGTTTTTAGGCTTTCACTATTTGTCTGTCCGTTTATACACATACATTTTCAAGGTAACCTTTGCAACAATAGTTCCACACTTGTTGCTATCTCTTAAATTAGCATAATGAAAGTGAATTTTCGGTTAAATTTTTTTCCTAATATTGCAAAGTAATTATTAATGAAAAGGCATCCAAAAACGTACCCCAAGTGATGAAGATTTTAATAGTTTTACAAGTAAACGGGTAAAGTGAAAGAATTAGAAGTTATACTTGGGTTGGACCTTGACGTGGAATCGCATCGCCGGATGCAGGACCACCTTCTGAACATTATTAGTTTCAACTTGTATCTTTTGTAGAATACCGCATAAGTCAAAAAACCATGAGTTTCTGCTTTTTTCCTTTTTGTTGTACATTGAACGCTAGTCATTGTATTATATGAAGGGAAAATCTCAATTTTTAATTTAACTTGATACAGACGGACACACAGCTACATCGATAGATAAATTAGTGATGAATATAGAAACAAAACGTACACCATTCTGCGGCAGTATAGGATTTATGCAATATTTGCTTTCCTTTATCCATTTTCGTTGCTACGCTCGGTGCCCCGTTCTTTAGTTGGTCTTGCATTTTTCCACTCACTACATACTACATACCGCTCTCACAACACCAACTGCTTTTCATTTCGTTAGCTTAGACTTTTTACGCTATACATGCTCGTTCTTCGGCTCACCGTTCATTTTTTCCTGTTTGCCAATTTCTTGCTTTAGATCTATTCTGTTGCAACTGCTGTACATATGATTTTGCCTGTGCTGCTTCTTTTCCCTCTGTATACGTTATTCTTTTATGTGTGTATACATCTTATGCTTCTTCTTGCTGTTCTTTGCCTCGTACTATATATTTCTTTTGAATGATTCGATGATTTTAAGCGCCTGCGTTATATGAAAACCAATCGCATCAAAGCACCCCATTAAATAACGTCATCAGCAACATCATTATAATCAAAAATATCATCATCATCACCATTACTATTATTAGTGCTCCTTGAATCCTGTACCATACATCATCATCATTTCTATGACTGAGCTCTTCTTGTACACTAATAAAAAAGGAAAAGTTCAAAAACAGGAAGACTGCTTCACTCAAACTAAGTTGATGAAGTTTACTCGTTAGGAGAATTTTTCGTTAATTTTTTCTTATTTTTTTTTTTTTGTGTACATACATACATTTTGTTCATATATTTTTGAAATATATTATTATAGGGAATTTTCAACTCTTGAATGGATACATTTCGTTTGTATACAGGCATCCTCACAATAAGTTTTTTGTTTGTTTTCTATTTCATAAAGAAATTTAGTTATTACATTTTATGGTTTGCTTTATATGTCGTCAGCAATCAAGCAAAAAAGCAACAATAAAAAGGTAAAAACTTAACACAGCAGAATATCTCTCTATCCATCTCTCTTTAAGAAGATTTACATAATAGATAAATTTTTGTGGTACTTTTGAAAATATTCAACAAAGATCTGGAAAAAAATGTTTCAAATTATTTTTTACACATAACTTAAACCCACTAATGTTTGGAAAGACATTCGGGCTAATATATTTCAGAACAATCTTAATTCCTAATCTAATCTGTTTCCGAAAATTCTAGTGCTATGATCTGAACAGAGCACTATGTGAGCTTTACGTCCATGCTGGTGGACTCAAATAAAACTTCAATACTACATTAAAAGGTAATACTGGGCGGGTGTTCAAAGGTTGGTTGTAACTTTAATGATCAAGTGAAATGTTCGTATACACCACACGATTGTATGTAGTCGCTTAACGAAGTACCAAATCATCGAAAGATTATGATTGTTGGTTTAAGCAACTCCAATGGGTGTGAAACAATGCTTTCTTTTGCAACGTTTGATGCGTTTTTTTCTGCAACTGTTCGGGACTTTTTTTGGTTTTTATATAGGCCGTACACTTGGAGATAAATAATGACATTCACTTAATGCTGATGATATGGCTCCAATAATGTTATTTTGCCCTTTTTGTTTATAGAATCGATTCATAAAAGTAAACGTCATTTTGGTAATCAACTGTATATCGTAAGAAGCGTGGTCACCTAAACATTACTTCATTGCAATTAAACGCCCACCCACTAATATCATACATATATGCCCTAACATTCTTTTAAGTATTTTTAATTTTTTTTTAATTTATTGAATCCAACATCATCACGATATGTGAAAATTGAAATTATCGAATCTGTCTAAAAATCATTTTGAAGATTTTCATTACGTGGATTGAATTGGGACCCTCGTGGTGAGCATTCCTAAAATTTTATAATGTGTATCCTTTTTGGGGTTTTTCCTTTATTACACACAAACCATAAGAGACGCAAAAATAAATTATTTACATATATGGAAAAGTGAAATTAACCACGCCCACCGATAACAATTTAGACCCTATTGGATTATATTTAGAACCCATTTTCATCTAATACTTATAATATATATTCGAAGTGACTTTTACTATAATGTGTAGTGTATTGAACGCGAACTAAAGACAATAAGTGGAAAATTTTAAAAATTGGCAAGTATTGCGTCCGATACTTTCTTTTGTCAATCTGCTTCATTAAACCGCTTTCAAGTCTAAAGATGGCAAAGCTTTAGCGGACAAAAAAACATATAAATAAAACCTGCTTAGGGCGATTACCTCCATTTTAATATACAACTTATGGGCGTCGCAGGCACCTAATTACTCATTCTAAAAGTTCATGCATTTCGCAATTAACTTTTAAGTCAGATTATAGGTCAAATAAGGTTTTTTTTAAATGTGTGCGTGTCTGTCATCCGACCACGCCCTGTTTCGCCTTTTTTGATGGGAGGGCCAATTTTTAGGGCAGATTAATAGATTTACGATTGTGGGCGTTTCCCAATTGAAATATCAATCTGTAAATAGCAATGGATATAAAAATTCAGCTCAACAATTCAAAATTTATTATCGTGAGGGTCCGAACAACAGATGTACGCGAACAAACATGTCTAGATCGCCTCAGTTTTTAATTTAACAAAAAAAAAAAAAAACAGGTACTTTCTAGGGTCCCCGAGGCTTCCTTCGGGGATTTGCAAGCGGAATAGCACTCTTACCCTACATAATATTCAAAAGTTTATTTGCATTTGTTTTAAAGAACCTTCAACAGCGATTGAGAAGGAGGAGTTTTTAGCTCTTTTCAGCAATATTCACAAACTATTGTATAATTGATAATAATATGAAATTTCGATCAACCAAAACGGTATTCTAACAAAAAAAGATGGTAAAGATGACGCGTCCCAAAAAAAACATAATTATCATCAAAAAAGAAGTTTTTACTCCGAAATTTCTATACCTTGAATCGTGCTTACTTTCTGCTGCATACAGGGCGTTTAATAGGTTTCATAAGGAATGACCACTTTTAAAGTAAAATATTTTCCATTAAATTTTTAGTTATATTTGTTGTTGGCGTTTTTTGCTCTCCATTCAGCTGTGTCTTGAGAATGTTTTTAATGGATTTTTGTTGAAAATTGCATTTTCTTTAATATATGGTATGCGTTGGTATACATGGAATTGTGTATGTGTGTGTGTATGTAGTTTATATTATGTGCTTTCATTATTTCTCTTGGTATTTATTTTATTCGGGATGGTGGAAAAGGATAACCCGTCATCTGGCTCTTAGATTAGGTTAAGTCGAAGAGAAATAGAAAAAAGGGAGTACAAGCTTGAGAGTAAGCTGGCTGGCTTGCTTGCTCTTGTGACCACGGTTGCCATATTAGATTCGTAAAAGTATTTCCGCTTCTTGGTAACAGCCCCACACGACATGGATATTTCAAACTTTTCCTTATACACTTGTATAAATGTATGTACGGCTAAAGTATGGGAGCGAGTATATATGTACATAAGTATGTAAGGATGTGTATGTATTTGTACGTTCAGCAACACTATGACTGGTTGTTTGTTACACTTGAAATGCTTTTTAAAAACCTGTATATGTATCAGCTCAGAGAAGTGTGCGTAAGTGCACGAAAATGAATGTTTCATGAAACAGTAACAATACCAATAACAACCATTTTAGAAAGAATTTTTAGTAAAAAATAAGCAAAAAATTTATTTTGCTTGGGCCGGATATCTTAAACACCCTCCACATCTATAGCCGTGGCAGATGCTTCTTATACGCTTTAACACTGCATCAGATTCTGCACAAAAAAGATTTTTTTGTACATTGTGGGAAGTCTGTTACCCCATCTAACCAATTTTTGAGACACCGACGTGTTATTGCTTCTTAGAAATATTTTATTTTGATGTATAAGTAAAATTTGTCAATTGTGGGCGTGCCCATCAACCAATTTTACCCCTTTTAAATACCGATCATCGTGCCCAAACAACATAGTAGTGTCCGTACAAAATTTCAACTTAATATCACAAAAGTTATGATCGTGAGAGAGACAATATAGACCATACAAACGTATGCACGGACATACATTTGTCAAATTTTGATGATATATACATATACGTTATAAGGTCTTTGACACCTCCTACTGAGTGCTGCAAACGGAATGACAAACTTAGTACGCACCCCATCTTTTGGGGCTGTTAATAAGGGGCAATAGATGCAGCATATCCAGAAGCAGAAGCAGAAGAGATGAAACTTCCTTATTATTGCTCTGTGTGATGGAAAAAAAATGCAAGCACAAGAAAATTAAGTCAGGCACAAAAAATATATTGTGACAGGCAGGATTTTAAGGAATTTTTCATTCTTTCATGTAGTTTCGCAGCACATACAAGAACAAGTATATGCATTGGCGAGGTGCAGGAATGACAGTAAAAGAGAGAATACAAAAAAACAAAAACAAAAGAAAGTAAGGAAATTACTTAAAGTTTGTTGTCGTGAAAAAAAGTTATTTAGAAAATTAATTAAAAGTAGCAAAATATGACAAATTTAACATGGTCGTATGCCGGAATCCAGCACACCTATTTTTGTGCATATTACAAAAATCGACATTGACATCTATTCCCGACTAATAACAGATAACAGTATGTATCGACACATCGCCGATGAACTTAAGGGTAGAATAAACCTTATAATAGCAGTGTAGATAAGGGCAAGCGGTTTCACTTTTGATGTGCTTGTTGAAAGTTAGCTCTCAGTAAAGCCTCACCGTTCTGAGCCATTGTGTCACGATTATCCAAAAACATTCCACTATATAACCTTACAATACAGACGTAATGAACAAATTCCTAATTCCCCAAAGCAGAAGCCATAAGATGTAAGGAGTTGCAGCCAATAACATCCATCATACTGAAATGATAAGTAGAGATGTAGCCTATGTAGTCGACATGCATTCGGGCTGCCAGAACTCCTTAAAAATAATTTTTAGGCACTGACTCAATCAAAATCAAATTTGACCGGCTTCGAAATGAAAATCGAAAATGTCTGTAACTTAAAAATTTTGCAAATCAACCAATAAAATATAAAAAGCCTACACCATGAAGACGGATTTAACAAAATATACATATATAACACATGCGAACACTATGTGTTGCGTAGAAACATGGACTTTTCTATTGGATGGCAGCAGGATTCAATAGTTTAGTTAGAGTTAACGTGTGTGATGCCCTTTCTCGACAATGGCGTGGTTTACATAAAATCCCATTCGCGAAATATCTCATTAAACTTTGAATAGACGTTCCAAGGACATTCAAAAGGAGGAGTGGAAGCAAAACGTACCATCCTGTACACAACTAACGTGACGTTAGATAAAAGTTGGAAGGTATTTAATATTCTTATTTTACTTCATAATAGGCGTGCCTTACAAACTGCTGAAAACTTTTGCATTGCTCATATTTTCACTAACTTTCATTTTAGTTACATTCGCCAAAAATATGCCGTTTCGGCATATGGTCATATATGAGCAATTTAGAAAGCTACAACTTCGTAATGACTACGTGGACTCAGTTCATAGTAACGTCATCTAAGGACATTTTGACGTTGCAATTTTGAGTTTAAAATAAGAGTTATTCTATTTTTCTACGTGTGTAAACAATTTTAGTATTTAATACTTCTGACATAAGACGCAGGCAAACTTTGCTTTAAATTGATTTTTAATATTGTGGTTAAAATTTTAACCTTGTACATTAAATAACAAATAAGAAAACTAAATTTGGCTTATGTCACCTCTTAAATACCCTCCAGATTCACAACGGTGGGCGTGGCATATATAATATGTTGCGCCCTCTAATGGTGTATGTATTAGCTTGCAAGTCTAGTTTTATGGTGAATATGGTTTTTTATAAATTGTGGGCGTGTTTGTTAACCGACAGTGCCAATTTTTGGCACATCAATGAATAGAATAACTGTAGATATGAATACAGTTTCAAGTTTATAGGTTAATTTTTGTGGTAGATGTGTAGATTTTTGTTGTTTGTGGGCGTGGCTCTTGTCCGATTTTGTCTATTTTAAGTAGCGATCTGCATGCAGAAACTCAAAGTCCTGTACAAAAGTTCAGCTGAATATCTCAAAAATTACACCCGTAAGAATGCTAACAACAGACAGACACATGGACATAGATGTCTAGATCGACAGTTTGAAGGGTCTCGGACGCCTCCCTCTTAGTGTCTCAAACGGAAGAACAAACTTCGTATACCACATATTTTATGTGGAGGGTATAAAAACGAACGTCCGCTAATGTGTTTATATTGGATGAGCCTTCCAAGAGCGTGTTTTTTGGCCTGCCATGGATTTCAGTTTCACTTTTCAATAAAACACTTGAACACTAGTTAACACAGTGTTTTCATTAAATGCCACTATTGACAGTTCACTGACAATTGGAATGACAATCATTTTGCAAGTTAGTCTAGCTCCGTCTGCTGTATAAATATTTGAACGATTGCGAATGAAAAGCGGATTTAGTCACTGTGAGGAAAGCGTATCATTTAGAAATTGATAGGTAGGTACTGTAATGCAGAAAAAAGTAAAAGCATAAATTTTAATGGCATAATTTTTTGTAACCATGAACAAAAAAAGTGTAACCCAAACACTGAGCTCGAAAACAAATGGAATTTATAACTATGTTACTGGAGACGACCTTGAAGTTTTACGTGCGAGTGTATCTGTGTACGCGGAGAATTTATAACAAATTAAAGGCCATAATTTTTCATCTTGTCTGAATGCAAAAGCTAGCAAAGCAACAACAACACTATAGCAGCCAATACGTAACGGCAAAGGAAGAGTTCAAAGCTCCCACATTAATATTTCACTTTTGCTGCATGGCGGCAGCGGCTGGTGCTATTAGTACTGGTGCTGCTTCTGTTGCTGCCGCTGCTGTTATTGTTATTGCGATTGAAATTGTTATTGTTATTGTTATTGTTATATTTGTTAGGGCTGTCGTTCTTGTTATTGTTTGTGTTGTTGGTAAAAAGAGGGAAATCCCCGTAAAACCGTAACAAAGTCTCGGTGGTAGACTTTATGGATTTCTACAATCTCTACACGCACACTTATCCACCACATACGTACATACATGCACACACTCACACATAAACACACACAGATAACATGGTATTGTACTTTTGCTTTTAATATTCTACATAGGCCCGCAGAGTAACAATTCCCTTGTAGTTTTTGTAGTTGTTGATTTTTTTCGGAAATGAAAAACACGAGAAAAATATTGAATGAATGTACACATACACACAGACCACACAGCTACAAATATGCTGTGGGTGTGTGGGTCATATGCAGCGATGGAGACGCGAGTGGAGGGTATTCTTACCATAAAAAATAATAATAAATTTTATCCGAAAAACAATAATTCAAGTTGGCGGCAACAGCGATGGCCGCAGCAGTGGCTGCGACAATGCTATCTTCATAACGCTCTAGTTGCCGTATGTACTCGTATGTTAAATGTGTCTCACCAGAACTTTTACATTGACTCCCATACACTTTTATGTACTGTGGGTACATTGTACACACGACAACCAAAGAAAAGCCATTGAACTACACTATGTGCATACATGTGTGATATTAACATTTACACATTAATTTCTGTGCGAATGTACGTGTGTTGTTTGTGTTTGTGTTTGCGTCTGACTTGTCACGATAATGTATTGGAAGAAAGTATAAAATTAAAGCATTTAAAATAATTGTTTTATGGCTCTTTAAAAATCATTAGCTTTAAATTTGCAAGACATTCGCTCGCGCTACTTTTTTATTTTATTAATTATTTTTTTTGTTTTGTTTTCTTTCATTGTTAAGTCTAAAATTTCTGCCATTTCAATTGAAAGTACAAGTTATTGTTATTGTTATTATTGCGTGCGTATGGTAAGGGGGTTCATGTCCTCACTTGTGCACACACATTGCATGCATGTATATGTTAGTACGTTTGTATATGTTTCGGGGGGGGTATGTGATTGTTACGCGTTTTTGTGTCGTTGTCGTTGTACTTGTCGTTTATGCGGTGGCAACCATTAATTCTAGCGTTTGCCGACTTGTTTGACAGTTCTGACAGGCAATTATTTAAAACTTGAGTTTTCTGTTTTGTAATCAAAACTCCACTTTTCGTTTTATTGTGTATGTGAATCGAAAGCAACAACAACAACAACAACAACAACAAAAGAGAAAAAGTACAAAAACAAAAAATCGAAAGTGAATTTGTATACCAGGCAGACAATTTTTAGAGGTCAAAACATTGTCGTAATATTTTCTTTGTTTCAGAGTGTCAAGGAACTAGAGAGTGAACGGTTCGCCCCTACTGTTTTACAGCATTTTGTGTGTGTGCAGTAGGAGCGAATCTTGCGCTTAAATGGCAGCGGGTTAATAGGTTGTTGCGTCTGCTTATTAAGCATATGCACAGCAAGGCAACTTGTATTTAAACTTTAAAGATATCAATGTTTTTGGACTTAGGCCACTTTCAAAATATACCCATATCGTGGGCATAATAGGAGCTTTATCCTAAGATTCACAAATATACTCTGAAGCCTGTCAGGTTATGTGTACCTGTTGTATGGTATGCGCACCATGGTTCACTAAATTTAATATCTTTTGTTTTTTCTCAATCCGCTCCATTTGCAATACACATTTAAGCACATGAAGAAAATCATCAAATCTTCTCCAAATGTACGCGAATTTGTTTCCACAGACAAAGTTCTTAATAATTTCAATCTGCCACATGAATTATTTATGTAACAAATTGTATTCACGAATATCATTATGATTATCGCATGAAAATCGTCGGCAGCCAACCCTCTGCATTTTGGCAAACGTTTGCCTTTTGTGTAAGTTTCACTCAACCGAGTAATAAAAATAGAAAAGAATGTGACCAGCATTAGATATTGATTTCGTAAGTAAGCCGACATAAAACATTGGAGCCACAAAGAGAGGAAGCGGCGTCGACGTCGTCGTCGCCGTCGTCCTTTTCTTAAGGGATTTGTTTGCAAAAAGAGACGTGATCTCAATTTATGTTTATATTTCTGACAAGAACCCAACAAATAACATAAGCAACAAAAGACATTTACAAAACGATTACTGATTGTTGAATTTTTTATGTAAAGTTTCATGAGAAGATGTAAAACAATTTCAACTTGTGACCTCAGCCCAAACCTTGCAAACATTCCTAAAGTGAAACAATTAAGGAAAAAAGCAAAAGTGCGTTTAGGCCACATCCGAGGTACCTTCCAATTTATATAACAACTCCGCGCGTGGTAAGTATTTGATTATTCTTCACCAATTTTCTATTGGATGGACGTACAGACACACTTGTATTTTATGCTGTAAAGGTAATCCGAAGCATACATTAAAGTATCTTTGGTGAGGTTCAGGGGATTTGAAACGTTTCATCCGACACCAAACTAAGCAAACAAGTTTTTATTTTTGGTACGTATTTTATAACCGTAGATATATGTTTAGCTTCTGAATAAACAAATTGGGTAACTAATCAGGGTGCTACTCGAGTTGGTTTGTCTCAGTAGAGCATTTTGCCAGCCAGTTATTTACTGAAAACCCAACTTGAGCAAGTAGGCAACCTAGACGAAATTACAAAAATGAATGGCTGGGTAATAAAAAAATTTGTTCTGCATATAAAATTGACTGTTTTGAGCTGTCCAGTAAGTATATTAAAAAGTAAAACCAAAATACTCATCATACTACATATATACGAGTTGATTTTCATGAGATTTATTTGGTTAAACCAAATATTACGGCATGGATGTAATTTGTGCAATATGTAGCAGAGAGAATATGGAAAGCAGATGATCGGAGGGCTCCAACTAATACGCGAACTGCTTTGTTAAAAATACCATTAAAGCTGAAACCAATAAATGCCTTTTATGAGCTGCACTAACTTTTTTACACTTCATTTTTCATAACGCCGCCTGGCTAGTTGTAAGTGAGAGACGTCAGCATTGTACATATGACGGAATGCATGTTTTTTTATTGTTCTTAATGTAGAGATATGCAGCAACTTAAGCGTACACTATGAAGCAATCCTGTGCAGGCAACATAAAGCTAAGTTTTAAATGGATTTGCGTTTAGTAGCGTTCATTTTTAGAACGCTCAATAAATCATTATAACACTTTAATGTACATTTTTATGTGTTGCACCATACTGCAGCCGGTGCTCTAAGTTTGTCATCCCATTAAGAAAATAACGATTCCAAGTTGATCTAATCATATCGCCCGGGTGTCAATGTTCTGGATAACATTTCTGGCAAAATGTGAAAGATTGAAGCGAAATTCGAAATTCGTTGATAATGATCTTCGCTTATACAAGCAGTTCATTATTTAGTCGTTATTAGAGAAATCGATGTTTGTAAAAGTTAAGCTCTCGTTGAAACTTGCCACCACCTTAATCCATCATACAAAACATATAGAGGTGGAGGGTGTACCGGGTATGTCCTAGACCCAATACATGCTTCCCATAGAGATAAATCTAATTTATTGACATGCATCTTATTCGAACACATTTGCACACTTACACTTAGAATAAAAGCCCGTAAATATGTTAGAGATGGAGATTCATTTTTTAATAACAGCAATCACGCGCCAAAGTTGTTTGCTTCCCAAAGGAAACTGAACCAAATTTGTTTACCTATTTGTTGTTAAAAATGTGCTCCTGCAAATACAGTTTTCTTGGTTGCTTCTTTTAAATGGAGGTGTTCTCCTACACGTCTTCAGTCTCGTTCGGTAGCTATCTGTTGATCGGCATCACTGCAGCTACTTGTTGCTTTTGCGGCTAATGTTTAATTTGTTTTCAATAAAATTCCATCCTGCCTGTTTTTTAACGGGATGTTTTTAAGAGGACGAAAGTACCCGCAATCAACCCGTCTGGCACGACAGGTTGGATTTCATCAAACTCTGTTCTGACAGGAAAAGCGTGCCCTTATTGTAAGTTTGTGAGTGAGTCAGAGCAGATCTCATTAAAGGTGATCTTTTAATACTCCAGACGGTGATCACATATTGGGACCTGTACACACTCGCACACACTTCCTTATTATGTGTACATATATAAAAGGGGCTGTACCACCATGGAAACGTGATCGATCAAACGACGTGCGGGAGCTGTCCATTAGTCTTCACTTTCTCACAAAAACCACACACATATGCACCCAATCACACAGAAGACAAGAAGCAATGTAGAAGCAAAAGCTCAAACAAAAAACATTAAAAAGAAACATGAGATCATCGTACGGTATGAAAAACGAAATTTTAATTAAAATTGAAAAGTTTTGTAATGAATTCTTATCTGCTGCCATTAAGAGTTTTAATATATTGCGACCACGTTTCGAATTGATCTCACAATCTTTTCATGTTTGCCATTAAACTGTTAAGGTGTTCGGTGTTGAATGCATCATATCGAGTTATTTGAGGTCATACCTTCTTTTCTTCTATTTTTCTCTACCTCGCGCTTTTCCTCCCTTTCTGGCTTCTTTTTTTAATGTTATTGTTATTGTTATTGTTAAATCTTGTCATGATTAATAACTTTGTGGAAATTGCATGATAGAGTTTATTTAATTAATTTATGTGCTGCCGTTGCTGCTGTTGCTTAAAAATGCTACTGTTTGATTAAATGTTACTTCTCCCTAACTGAATGATTTATTCCCTTATCATTGCATGTGTATGTATGTGCATGTGCAACACACATCACCGCGAATAAGGACAATATCATCGTGAAAGATGATGAATCATCTCTAAACTTTGCTTCAACTTTAAAACAACAAATAATTAAGAAATTAACAATACAACTACAACTACAAATACAACTACAACTACATAAGCACAAGAAAGTGTTAATAATGAGGCCATAAAAAAGTCACTTACCATCGTATGTTAGTTCTGTAGGATTTAGTGATGATAAGAACTTACCATCTGCAAAGATAAGAAAAGCGCAAAAGTATAAATAAAATGAATTGTGATCAGTAGGTATCTACTACTAAGTGTTGAAGCTTTTACTCAAGCTTCATTTTTGTTATTTTCTTAGTAATGCATGTAATCTGAATACTAATTATTATGCCCTTCACCCTTGGGGTTCTACTAACTTTGCCCCACCGCATGCAATTACCAGAAGAAGTCTTCACGTGAAGTAAATGCTTGAAATAAATATCCTACACAGACGGAGATCGGACATCGTTAAAACAATTTAGATTGAATTTATATGCTGATCAAGAACACATATACTTTGCGAGGTCTTACAAACGTTTCGACAAAGTGAGTATTCATTCGATATCGTGGTGGTGAGTCCAGAAAAAGAATACGTTTTTAGAAGCTCCTCTCATCAGTACAAATATTATTGAGTTTGTACTTGAGGTGCTGAAACTATGTATGTTGACTTGCTTCTTTAAAACATCGCAAGAAAGCAGCATCCCAGAGTGCTTTAACATAAAATGTAACATGATTAAAATATTTCCATTTTCTATGAAACTTTAGCGTTCACAACCTTCGAGTTGCAAATTTTTAATTATTTTCTTTTTTTCTTAATTTTTAATGTTTACGTTTCCCTTTTGCCCAAATGACGTTGACTGGAAGCTCAAGTTCAAACTCGCCAAAGGAACGCAAGCAATTACAAACTATAAAATTGTGGCACCCTACAGAAGACTAGTGTACCGGTGACCACAAGCATTTTTGCTAATTGCTTGCCCGGAATTGACAACAATGTCTTGGGCAGACAGAGGGCAAGTCATTTCATTTCGCTTTTACCATAGTACTCATATACAATATTTTTAAACCTATATATGTAAGGCTGTGTGTTTCAACAATATGAATAACAACAGAAGCTACCGTGCATAATCATACGAACGCAGGTGAAATGTGTGTGTGTGCGAGGGAAGCGATTGTTGTGAACGTAGAGTTTGTGTTTAAAGAAAATTTGCAATTTTGGACGACAGGTGATAAATAAATCGAATCGAGCCTTATATGGGCGTCAACTGAAGCTCTCCTTATGGGCCAATCATCAATACAGCGACGGCGTACGACGTGCATACATTACGAGTACATCACATAAATGCGATATAAACTTGTACTAACGTGTTCGAAGGTTGTTGTTGTTATTATTATTGTGGTTATTGGATGCTCGAGTATGCTCATGAATGTTCACATTTAGGCATCCGCAGGCCTCTTTAATTGTACCATGTGCCTGTGTGTTTATATGTTTAAATGTAGATTTGTGTAATTCTTCTTCATGGTGTCGTTGATGAGTTTTCAGTTACTTGCAAAAACAGCTTTTTCGTTTTCTTCTGAATTCAATTTTTGCCTCTTTGTATAAGAGTGAGAGAGAGTACAAACCATCCTTTCTTTTGAGCCCACCACCCTATGTATGCGGGGGAATATTCACTTTGGTGAAACGCTTGCAACCCCCGAAAGATCGCGTCGCAGACTCCATAAAGTATATACGAGTATATTCTGAAACAGTCGATGTATCCGTGTCCGAGTATAATGTGTGTGTGTCTTTTGTGGTAGTCACTTTTCTGGCAGCAAAATTTTTCAAAATTGGAGGATGTTTTGGCAGGTTTGTATTGAAATTGGGCAAAATCGGCAAATGACACGCCCATAATACCACAAATGCAGAAAGGGGAGCAACTGTTTAAGGAAATTTTCTGCATATCCCATAAAGCACATAAGATGTATTGATATATACACACCACGGGAAGCTTTGATGTGGCGATGGTGGGTATTCAAGGTTTGGCCTCAGCCGAAATACTTCTTTTGCTTCATTGCTTGCTTCATTTAATTTTATTCTGATTTCTCATACAAAAGTACTTTTTTGTTGCTCTGTCCCATTCCATTGTATTGCATTCGTGTATAGGAACACTTATATATAAACTGAAGGTGTTGCCTGACTATCAATTTTCATTGCAAGTGCGAATTGGTATTTTTATTATTGTCATGCTATTATTGTCAGTGTATTATTATTATTATTGGTATTGTTACCGCACAGAAAGACATTTAGATCGACATACATATGTGCAAGCAGTCTGACGGACAGACAGACAGACTGATTTGTGCTCATTTGACAACTTGTCTGGAGAAGAGTTGACGTTTATTGTAGAGATTTAAGCGCAGTTTTCAAGCATTTAACAACAGTTACTACAGAACCATAACACACTTGTATTGGTATTGACGGCTGATCGCGTTGTTGCTGTTGAGGTTATTACTGTTGTTGTACGATATAAATATTGTAGGTAAGCAATTTGATGAGGATAATGATGGCGATGATGGGGCATCATCATATATTGCAGAAGAAATATTATAAAAATGAAGGAGAAGCTTTTTCGAGTTGTTGATGTAAATGACAGTTGTTTACAACGTAAACAAAGACAATGAAATTATGGCTTCTTCTGGCTGGATCGGTTGGACGATCTGTCTGTTTTGATGGAATTGAAGAAATTACCGTTTGAAAATGAGAAGAAAAACACAAATACCGAAAGACACTTACACAGGACGGACACACTTGCTTAAATTCTTCATTATGTTGATTTATTAACTGAAGCTTTTGCGAACGCACACATACGCACACAATGCCCTTAATAATAACAAAACAATATAAGGACGAGCGGGCTCGAAATGAATTGCATTGAATTGTGTCTGTAAAAAGTCTAGTGTCCCATCAAAATGTATTGCGAATGCATTTATCGAGTTGATTACATTTAGCGCAATTTGAACAATTGATGTCATCTGAGAAATTTCACTTAAATGGGTTTAATACTAAATAGGGGCAAGGTTGTTACCTTTTAATGAAGTGCAACAACGCTCACTTTTTTAATCTAGGTAGGCGTGATCTTAATGTAACAAAGAACATAAAATTTACCTTCAGTCGATCTGGTACACTTGTAGACGGACAGACATACATAGTTAGCATGTAGCATCCCTAAGGCTACAGCTTCCAAGTGTTGAAAATATTTTCATAAAAGTCAAGTGAGTCAAGTTGTCTGAAGCGTGAATAATTGTGCAGTTCAGCATTCAAAGCCGTACAATATTCTCAATACCATAATTCTTTAAAAATTCGTTGAAACGGGAAATTTTTCTATTTATAAATAAATAATTGTCGTCTTGTTTCATTTCCTTCACTATCTTTAACCCATTAATAAATGTGTAGAATATTTTCATAAATAAACTGTTGACAGGGAGGCAACCACACTTGCTGTATACACAATACATTCATACGTGTATTTGTATTTGATATAAAATTGTCTAATTATGCGCTTTTTTGCGAACATGCTGTCAGGCCTCAGTTGTGGGCCATTATTTTTGAATAATACATTTCGTGTTGTTGCTGTTATTGTGAATGTCACAGCAATTTGCTACTAAATAAAGCAACTCGAAGTAATTAATAATTTCTAAAGAAAATTTATTCATACTTGTGAACAGAGCACACACGGATTTTTTGGCTCATTTTGCACTTTAAGCACAACATCAGTTGTTGTTGTTTACAATGAATTGTCAACACTTTCGGTAAAATGGGATTTGAAGAGGCAAGCAGTTGGACGGGGTCTGTCATTAAGGGCCCTCGTAGTTTTCAAAGGCATTACGATAATTATGCTTGAGCTTATTTTAATATTAATGTTCAACTTTGAGCGCACACAACCACACCTGATATTGGGAGCATTCTATTTTTTAGATGTTAAACGATTATTATACAATATACTGAAGAATAAAAAAATCCTGCATGTATCCACTTAATTGTTATTGGTTAATTGTTTGTGTGCATTTCTCTTCTTCTTGCTGATTGGTTGTTAGAATATTGTTGCTATTGTGCAGAATAATGTGCAATATTTTAATAAATAAATAACGCCACATGTACAATATTTATCTCAACGTTGTTGTTATGGTTATTATTGTTGTTGTTTTTGTTGTCATGTATAATTCCTTTAAAACAAAACAAAACAGCGTATGATTATACTCATATGTCACTACACACATATATTTAAATAATTATATTAATACCGTTTTTTATTTATCTCACAATAACCACAACAACAAGACAAACGGAAAAAAATTTGTATAATTTAAATTAATTCCAACAAAGCTATTTTAAAAATCACAAAAATCCCATTATTAATGCAAAAATTATGCAAATGTGTGTGCATGCATTTTTTATTGAATTGTTGTTGCTACACACAACACAACACAACACAACACATGACTGCATATAAAAGCAATAATCTCTTTTTTCCACAATATGCAATTTGCTTGAAAAATTATGCAAAAAAACCAAACATGTGATAAGGCTGCACCCCGCCCCCTGCCCCCACACACACTTTCATTGATATAAATGGCAAAAAGTATAGCACATTTTTTACACGCATGATTTGTGTGTGTGCGCATATAATTGAACGTTGCATATGTGTGATTATAAATTTTAAAAATACTTGCGAAAATTTATATAGAATATTAAAATAAATAAAAAATGCATAAACCATAAAATTAATAAATAAACAAATGATGCCAATGATTATTTTCATTATAATACCCTCCGCACGGGAGTGGCGAGTATAAAATACGCTAACACTGTCATTCCGTTTGCAAGGAGACCGTAAAGGTCCCAAAAAGTATTGCAGGCAAAATTGTTCATTAGCATTTCGGAATAGACGAAATCGGTGGTCAATCGCACCTTTTAGTGGTTTAAGCCACTTTTGGTGTCTGGGTTTATGAATTTATGTTAAAAATTGAGCGGTATCAAGTAAGAAATCGCCCGGCGAAGCGTGACCAATATTTGACCTAAACCGAAAAATCTTTTTTGCTCTCTTTCCCATTCAATAAATAATTGAATTTGACATGAAATGCAGGTACATTCGTTTCATGTTTCGCTTATTGCCTCTCCACTCTTGTGACGCTGATTAATCTGTACATAGTTTTTGTTTTAACGCTAATTAAAAATTCATATTAAGAGAGAAAAAATGATTTTAATCGTTAATTAAATTTAATAATTTATAATAAAGCTGAATTATTGTTAATATACTAAAATTAAAAAAAAAAAGGATATTTGGCTGAGGTCAAGTCTTGAATGCACACCACTGATGCACCAAAGCTTCCCGACGAGTGCACATGTCAATATTTTTTCTGTTCTTTGCTAATATGAAAAACGTATTTAAATCATGTCCTTTTTTTTTTTTTGAGTTAATGTTGCCATGTGGGCGTGTCATGTGATCGATTGTCCACAATATATATACCAACCTGGAAATGAAAACTACCAACACCCCCGCCGCTTAGAATGAATATCTCAATTTTTGCTACCAAGAGAGTGATGACTACGGAACACATATACACTGAGAAGGCTACATCGACTTAATATTCGATGCTGATTCAGAATATAAACATTTTGTGCAGTCTTAGGGCGCCATTTTGACACATTACCTTAGGGTGAGACGAAAACGCACATTTCTGTTTCCTCGAGCGTAAGTAAGTAAGTAAGTTGCGAAAAAAGGCATGAGATTGGGTATTATGTTCCCATTGCGCAGGAGTTGTAACAATTCTTGGAATTTTCGAAAAAGTTACATATTTACCTCTCTTTTAACACGGTGGACACACTAATTGTACTAAGCAGTTAGTACGAATATTCAAAAAGAGCTGTTAGAGACTCTTGAAAGTTTATTTTCTTGATTAGTATTAAAGTTAGAATCGATTGAATGATGCATGCTTTTTTCCGTCTGTACGTCCCAATTTCTAGTTCAAAAGCGCTCAAGGTTATAAAAATTGAAATGTTAAGTTGAAATTTGAATCTACCGGATATGTTGGGACATATGAAACTATATAAATATTTTCCCATTCAAAATAAACAAAATTTGACAAAAATCTGTCATGTCTACCAAAATAAAGTTATAATTTATTTAGAATATTTATATTTTTATAGTCCAACGATGTACTAAAAATGAAGGGGTCCTGTGATACATACGCTCATAAGTTACATTTTACCTAAATTTTGTTGTTAAATTTTAATTTTCTTGAAGGTGTGTCCGACACTGACATTTTTCACATCGATGAACGGGTTAATCAAAAGCACTGACACCGATGCTTTGCCGCCTGTTGTGGGCGTAAAACTCGATCCTATTCCACTCTGACTCTACATACATTCAGTGAAAATATTTGTTTAGAACTTTAGCGCTCTAGCTCTAAATTTCAATAACTATCGGACATATTTAGATCGATTCAGATTTTGCTTTAAAATTTTTAACGTTGCAATCCTATGTGGAGCAATACCATGACATTAGTTTTTTTTTAATTAACCTGATGAATCCTGCCTAAAGGGTGCGTCCGCACATAATTTAGCACTTATCAAGGTTTTCACATAACCCCAATCTCCCGTAATGGGCTTAAAAACCTCTGATAAGTTAAATTCGTAGCTTTCTGATTTGTATGAATGTGACTCAAAATTGGTTGCCTATTATGTTCGTTGTAGAAGTGGACGTGTATGCGTATGAATACTTGCCCCGGTGTTCCATTAAGCGGCTTGGTATAGTTTGCATTGCATTAAAGTGCAACATAATGTTTCTCTTATCAATATTCCAGTTTATGTTCAAGTCTCAAATCATGAATA
This sequence comes from Ornithomya fringillina, assembly GCA_963978525.1. Lineage (NCBI taxonomy): Eukaryota > Metazoa > Arthropoda > Insecta > Diptera > Hippoboscidae > Ornithomya > Ornithomya fringillina. The sequence continues at coordinate 25,216,986 of OZ021691.1, forward strand.
AGAGAGGGAGCCGATGGGTTCGTAAGTAAATTTACATGTTCTTTTAGATAACATGTTGTTGTTGTTGTTATTGTTGGTAACTGTCATTTATGGATGCAGTTGTTAATGTGTTTGTTTCGGCTTGACTGTGTGATGTAAACGCATTCTCTTACAAACAAATTGTACAAAATCGAAAGCCGTCTGTCGCCCACCGTCCGTCTCTCTTCATATACTCGTACATAAATTATTGATGAATAAGTTTTTTAATATTTTTCAACAACATAATAGGGTTCTCTTTGCAAACATGTTCAAAAAATAATCAGACTTACGGTTGTTTTGTTTCTTTTTCTTTTAGGTTAAAGTCTATTGGTACCGTGTCTCCTTTCGTTGAATTTGTACAAGACTTGAATTCTTCATTTTGTTTTCAAAATATTGTATTTGTAGAAAATGTATATGTTCGTCAACCACTGCTGTTTAGTTACTGTGCGTGTATTTTTTGCCTTTTGTTTATTGTGCGATGATGTTGCGAGCGCATCAACATCATTATCAATTTTTGTATTTCAGAGTTCAACACCATCACCGTAAAAGGCTTTTCTCCAACATATGAATCTTTATCGAAGTTTCGATTAACAAAAAAAAAAAAAAAAACACAAAAAAAAAAACAACAACAACTTAACATCGGTAATATACATATAAAATTAAAAAAAATAATGCCAACAACAACAATCACCGCACATATGGCTTAAGTTAAATTTGTTTCTTATGACCACTCATACGGTTGTTGTCGATGCTCTTGCTGGTCTAAAGCTTATGAATACTTAAGACGTGGCGGGCTTTTTAGCCATTTTTGATTAGGTGATCAACGTAACGCGTCTCATGCCATGTTTCTAAGTTAAGTTTGTTGTCACCGTCATCATCATCAACATCATTATGATCATCATGAACATATGCCAACCGCCGAACCTTTCATGTGTGTGCAAAAGCAGAGTTACTCAGACAGTCATTCAGTCGTGGCGCCCAACGAACAGCATTATTGAAATCCTCTTTTCACCATCACTGCCAAAGTGCTACGCACAAACAGCTCAACTCCATCGCTTCTTCACATACACACATGAGCGATACATAAATATGCAAAATAGTTTGCACACGACAAGGCGATTGTGCACCATGTAGTGTTTTACTTTGTGGAAAATCTCATCTCCGTGATCACTCTGAAGAAACCTTTAAAAGCCGATTCACTTCACACAACTACTACAACTTCGTTTGCCACAATGTCTGCTTTTCTGGTCATTTGCGTCTTTTGATGAACTCAATGTCGTCGGACTCCATTATAGCTCATTATCGCCTTGAGCGTATAAATTATTTTGATGGGATTTTTTTTCGAAACGTATTATAGTTTCTTGCTTTTTATTTTATTCCAAGCTAACTAATTTCAACACGATCTTGGCCTAACAGCAAAGCTCTACATGTGTGGGTATATATGACTAACCGTACGCAATCGTACGTTTGTTTCAATATTTCCTATAAAACTAAAAAACGGAATTTCTTCTTTCAAAATTATCAATTCATTATTACCGATAAGTAAATGTGTATATAATATTTATATACAATACATACACACACCATTCACATTGTGGTGGGAATATATCAAGTTTGTAATTCCGTTTACAAGCACTCAGGTACCAAAATCGACAAAATATGAGTTGATCTAGTCATAAGCGTGGCGGTGCCTGAATGTCTGTTCGCAATGCGAAGTTAGAATTTAGTTCACATCTCCCCATTAATTATATCAATCGATGTAGAGTGTGCAGAATTCCACGTTGTAACAAGAGGGGTCAATTATATATATGCCACGCCTACGGGTTTATATGAATGTAGAGAATGTCCAACATTTAGGTCTATCCGTATTTTCAGTGCTGCACAAAACCAAGACATACGTAAAGTATTTTTAAGAGCAGGCTCACCAAAGAACACTTCGTTCATCTTGTCTCGCAATCACTATTAAAGCCTATAATTTAATTTCACCTATTTTTTGGAGAAAATTACACCTCCAAGACTATGCAGCTCAGGTGGAGTTGCACGAAAATATTACTTCTCACTGATAAATATGTTTTCCATTAAAAACAAATGTTACTCTGAAGAATTTTCCGGTTATTTAAAATTTTTTGTTTCAACATCACTGCAATTATATTGATTGCATATGAATGTAACTTATGATTAGAGCATCTCACACTTGAGTATTGTGTAGGTACCATTTTCCTAAAGCTGAAATTAATACGTCTTCTAAAGCCTGATGGTGGTGGCTAAAAAAAAAAAGGAATGAATTATAGAAAGCGTTTGTAGCCATAGTCACAGATAAAATGGTGCTTCGTAGCAGACATGTTCGTTCTTTTATTTTTTTATTATTTTATAAATTTCTTTTTTTCTTTTTTTCTTTTTGTGTTTTGTTTTTTGATGAACAAAATTGTCGACAAATGGTTTACACAAGCATGAAATTTTTTCTATATGTTTTCATGTAAAAGTAAAGCAAAACAATAAACAAAAAAAGAAACGAAACTAACAACTGAAAGCGCAGCGGCACACGGCAGAAAATAACTCAAGATTAAATGATTGAATGGCTGCATGCAACCCAATATTGGATTTTAAGACCAAAACAAAAGCGAAAAAAGAGACCAACGGGCATTAGGGAATTGTTTTAGCACGACTTGATAATTTCATATAAACCATGACTACACGATTATTATGCTGGAAAAGAATAAAGCAACAAAAACACCGCCAAGGCAAACAACAACAATGAGAACAACAATTTACATTAACAGACAACCAGGGCAACAAGAAACTTATATGCTACATTGGGTAACTTTAGCGTTATTACTGTTGTTATTATTATTATTGTTGTTGTTGTTGTTCCTTTAAGATAATTTAAATTGTGTGTTTAAGTGCTATGGACTCGGGTGCACACTTCCTGCTTTAGCTCACTTCACCCGCTCTCCTCTTGGCAAAATAAAAACGAAAAACAACAACAACGATCATTTGACCAAACCATCCATGTGTGCTCGCTCGAGCTTCTTTCTTTCGGTAAGTGGACGATAAAATAAAGTGTATATAGTAAAACATCTCAAGCAAGTTTTTATACCCTCCCCATAACATGGGGGACATACTAAGTTTGTTATTTCATTTGCATCAGTTAGCCTACAAACTATTTAACATATATTCTTGATAAGCATCAGAAATTGAGTCGATCTGGACATGTATGTGTGTTATTGGCAACCTCACGGTCGTAAATTTTGAGATATTGAGCTGAAACATTCTACAAATAAAGTCTCTGCACCCAGACCGCGCCTTAAAATGGGCAAAATCAGCCACGCCCAATATGAAAAATTATTATATATCTAACACAAAAATTTTGGTTCGTTGGTACACATATTTATAATTATCGTGGCGTGGTCAAATACCACAATTTACAAAAAACGGGCTCCAAGTAAAACTCGACTTGCAAACTGATATGTAACGCATACACTATTAGAGGGCGTATACCTGTCACGCCCACCGTTTATATATAGATGTGGAGGGTACTTGAGATTTGCTCTAAGCCAAATTTAGTTTTCTTTCTTGTTTTTTGTTTCTTTGTTTTCACCATTCGATCTCATATTTGTGAGATGCTGGCTAAAATTGTGGCCCTCTCGCATACTCATGCACTTGCACCGGCTTTCGCATAAATTACAATTTTTTATTAACTAAGAGAGAGTTTTTTAGGTGGTCATTAGAAGTTGAAAAGTCGTCAGAATCATACACCATACGTACCAACACATGCGTATCTACGATTTGATAAACTCTCAAGTTTATGAGCTAAACAAGGATTAAACAACAAGTTGACTGCTGGAGAAAATGTCACATAACTTGCACATATTTATTGTGTTGTTTAGTGCACAAACGGCCTAAAGAAGCAACACATGTACGCACACACATACACACGAGCTAGCGTTTGTATGCAGCACCGCCAATAGGAAACATTTTATTAATAATATTGCTTTAAAGTTGCTGGCAGGACTAAAAAAAAAAACTTGCCTGACTGTGGCCGGACACAGGTAGCATTTAATTTATTTCATTCTGGGAAATTTTTAATTAAAAAATTCCTTTTTATCCAGTTTACAGATTGTACTTGTTTTTGTGCAATTGTTCCATATAATTTATTTAATTTAATTAATTTTCCACAATAGCACTATTTTATATAAAATTAATGAAAAAAAAAAAAAAAATTACACTCACACATACAAACCTACACAGGCAATGCATCTGTATGTCTCATGAATTATTTAATCAGGTAACCTTTCCGTTTCCACATTTCATTGCTTTTGTTTTTATTTTAGTCGGCTTATGTTATCAATTTAAAATATTGTACGTTTGCTGTTTTATTATAATAAAAATAAGTAAAAAAATAAACAGCAAACAAAAAACAAGTAAGAACATTAAATTTGGTTTAGGCCACATCTTGAACACCCTCCACATCTGCATACGAACACGAACAGTGGGCGTGGCAATTACGCTTTTGTAAATTGTGAGCATCTATGTCAAAAGATCGCGCAAATTAATCAAATTAAAGATAAACTTCTGTAGATTATAGATGTGGCCCGGTGTCCCTTCACCGATTTCTTCTAATTTAAAAAGCGTGCAGAAGCTGGATGTTTCTCTACGAAATTTCATTTTAATATCTCAAAGTTTACGATCGTGAGAGGGCCAACAACGCACGGACGCACGGACATATATATTTTGATCGTCTCAGTTTTTGATGCTGGGTGTTGCAAAATGAATAACAAACTTAGTATACACCCATCTTATGTGAAAGGTAAAACAAGAGTAAAAACGTTAACACATGATAATAGTTTATGGCATGAAATTCCCCTATTTCTCTCTTTATCGCACTTGCTCACCCGGCACACGTCACATGTAATTGATTAACAATAACGCGACGCATTTAAATTGCGTAGAACAAAATTGCTTTAAACAATTCATTACAACTATTTTCATAAACAATTTTAACAAGTCCCAAAACCACATAAAAGATTTATACGCGAGGAACTTAATTAAAAAACGTTTTAACTGGTCTGTGCGTTACATTGCAAATTATCTACAGAAACAGCTTCATGACGTTAAAAATCTGTCTAATTTAATAAACTCCGATAAATATTCTTCTTTTGTTAGATTAAGTTTATCTTCTTACTGCTAATAAAAGAAAATGCGCAAAATTTTTCTAAAACAAAAAACTTATATAAGAAAAACCTTTTTACTCGTTTACTGACTTAAGCCAAACCTGGAATGCACTCCAGATTCATATATAAACTGTTGCTTTATAATTAACGTTTTAAATGATGGCGATATTTAAAGCATGAGCTGCTCAAACTGTTTCATAAATTGTGTCCAAGTCTGTTAACCTTTTCTTCGTCTACTATGTGTTCATATCTATACCAAATTTCAACATAATATCTCAATTTTAAGAACCGCAAACGTTTAAGAACCAACACGTAGTAGTTGTGGTTAAGTTAGATGTTTTTGAGGATTAAGATGCAATTACTTCATCACGAATGTACTTCAGGCCCACTTGTGGTAATTGCAAAATGTAACGACAAACTTAGTATACCGCCGGCAATGTAGAACGTTTATAAATTGAATATGACATAGGTAAGCAACCATGTTCAAATGTGTCTTTGCCTTTTGCCAAATATTACTTCAAGAAAGAACCGGCCTGTAAAAGTTTTTCCATTTTCAATGCAAACATATTTTCCAATTTGTTTGTTGACTAATTTATGGCCCTTACTTTGGGTACTTAGGCATATACTGTATGTTGGTTAATTTCATGCTTTACTTTTCTTTACTCACAGCCATACCCACGTAGCATACAATAAAGCAACAACATTATCACCTAAATGTGTTCTCTACCGTTAGTTAATGCCAATAAGAAGAAAATATTCCAGTTACAGCTACAGTCAGTAAATGAAAATAAGTGGATAATATAGGTATAAACCATTACCTATGGTTGCTAAATGAGAAAAGAAATAAAGAAAAGCAAGCAAGAAAAAAGAAAAAATGCGACAAAAATACAAAAATAAAAACTTCTCATCACTAATATAATATAAAATATATGAGTATGTTTATTGCAAAGGGTATGGGGAGCTGTGTTGGTTAAAAACTAATTTTTCATTGTTCTCAGCTTTAAAATTCTCAAAAAAAATTTATTTTAAAATGTTTGCTTTTACAAGCGATAAATGGACACCATGCCCCATACAACGCCGTTTTAACGATGCAACGAATATGTACGAACATATTAATCGTTTGTGCTTCTTGAAAAAAGGACGAAATGTAGGCGGGGCAGTGATACGAGAAGAACCAGTTACCCGAGGTACTTAGATATTATCTTGTCAAAACCCAACCCCAAGAAGGAAGCATCTAAGTTCTTACAAAGTATACACAATCATGGGCAACGTCAAATTCTTAATTGATTTTGTCTTGTCTGTCTGCCTGACTGTAGTAAATATTCTGCCGGTCCCAAAAATTGAGATATTTATTCCAATCTTGAGTTGGATGAAATCAGTCAAGGGATACGCCCACAATCAAACAAAAACTACACAAGGGAAAATTTTGGTTACAGCACCAAAACTGTAAAAACTAATGAACTGAATACACACATATTCCTTAAAAGATTCTTCAACGTTCTACGACCACGCCCACAATTTAAAACCAAAAATATAAATACGCATGTAGAAGCATCTTCAGCATGAAAGTATATTCACCTGAATAGAAAAAACAAAAGAATTAAATCAAAGCGACTGAGGTTTGCGATTGCAACCAGATAGATTCAAATCAAAATGGCCATTTGAGAGGGCAAAAAATAAACAACATGCCAAATACAACGAAATGTCTGTAATGCTGATAATGTTCTGTACTCGTAAGCAATATAAATAAAAGCAATTCTGTACGATCGAATGGAAATGAACTGAATTAAATCATCAGCATGCATTTAATGCATGAATGCATCATTATGCTATATCAAAGATCAACTGAGTATTTGAGTATTTGAGTTAGCAACATGTTATCAGTTTTAGACGACTTAGTAGAACCTGCGCTGCGCTCGCCTTGAACGCTGTATAAGAAATCGCACAAGGTTATGGGAGAATACTTTCAGAAATAGATAAATTTTATGCTCCATCAAGATGTCCGTTTTCAAGACGCAACAAGCACACATCTTTATTTAGAAGGAAAGCACAAAAATATTTCCATCACTATTCATAGCTCGGAGTAATTGATATTATTCCAAATCTGTTTGATTTGAAAAAAAGTAAATATTTTATTGGAATTGTTACCGAGTACTTGATTGCCGATTGTTTATGATTATTGTTGTAGGAAGCAATGAAATAAATTTCCATGATAAGAGACTTGTAATGAAAGCAGTTGCTGTATGATGTGTGATTAGAAATTATTAAAAATCGATTTATTTTAATTTCTTTTCACTGTATAACGGTTTACTATAAATATAAGCGCGTATGTGTGTGTGGTGTGTGGTGTGTGTGGCTTCGTTTGAATTGTAGCATCCAATGAAAAGTTAATTCCGTTTAATGTAAACACATAAATTTTTTATAGCCTCCCATCTTAAAGAAACAATTGTCTTTTGAAGTATGAACACGTATAACGCAATATATTGTACGTACAAGTATATTCATGTACCATGCCGCGTTAGACGCCTGAAAGAAATATGCTTTATAGACCTTGAAATGAAATCAATTTTACGATATACCGCAAACCGAACATAAACTATAACGCTACTTGATTTTATTCCCGCTGGTGGTGCTCCAAAGAGCGGCAACAATCACCAAAACTCACTTCGTGTACCAGCAACACGTAAAAAATTATGTGAGAAACTATTAAAAAATCATAAAAAATTTACGTTTTGACCTCAAATAAACACAAGAGTACTTGGCGTTATCTGGTAGAGCGTTTCTGTTTCATGTGCTTGACTGCACCCTTCCCTCGCCGCCCCCCTCTTCTAACTGACAAACCACTTTACAACTTGTGCTCTCAAATGAAATTGGGTGCTTGCGTAAATCTCGATCGGTCGGTGTGGTATTAAAAAAAATCCTCGTTCATGCTAAAGAAATAAGAATGCGCGGCATATTGAGCAGAGTAATAATAAACCACCCAAGGATTGATTTCAAATTTTAATACGATTTTTCCATTTCTAATGGTTTTATTTCCAAAGTAAAGGTACGTGCATATACGAGTACATCCTTACCTTATCACAACTCATAGAGAATGACTTTAGAAAAAGTTCAAGATTTAGAAGCACAAAGTTGGAGCCGCTCGCTTTATTTTTAAGATCTCTCTGCTGTAGAGTTACGGGTATTACGTCCCAAATTGGCAACTTTTGCACTTTGTAATTTGTACCCAAATGAAAGGGATTGCAAAAGTATTTTGCTTACGACAATTATTCCTTTTTTTTTCCTATTAAAGAAATATATAAACAGAACCAATTTACACTCAATGTTTGTTTATGTGATTCCGCTTTTAAGGTACACGTTGTAACTCCGTTCTTCAGACAATTTTCAAGTCCTGTCTGTCTGTCTGTCTAGGTTTACTTTCCCCTTCTGGTGTGTGTTGGTGATACCATCACCTTAATCATCATTTAATTAATGTTTTAATGGTTTCAACTGGCTGCTCAACGATGTTTATGTGGTTTTAATATATGCGCGTACGTATGCAATACATTAAGTCTAATAAAGTCTGGACGACAGGGCTTTAAACAGTATGTGTGTGTGTGTGTGCAAAGAATGAAAAATAACAAAAAAAAAAAAAAAGACAACAGTCCATGCGCACTAAAACGTAAACAAAATGCGTGTGTTTGGTAATAAAGTAATAAGAATTTATAGGTATTATGTGTGTTTATTAAGTTCGTAATATGTAGGGAAATGTAAAGTATACATTTAGAGACATTTGCCACATTTCGTGTAAAGGTCCAGAATTTCGAAACGCGCATATACGCATATACGCAGCGCCAGTTTATTATAAATAATAATAAAAATGATTATTATTATTATTACGTTGGCATTGCTGCCGACTGCGTAGATGTGCAGCCATTGAGCAGTATTCCCAGAGTAGTTAAGATCTGTTATCAGGACAACTCTACAACAATTAAGCTCCGCTAATGATACTAAATGTGTAATACATTGAAAATAACACTTAAGTACTTTTGCAATTAAAACGAAATACGTACGTACGTAGTATGTACGGGTGTACGATAGAATGGACTGAAATTCATTACACGTGGCTGCGACTGTTTTAAAAATTTTAATCTGAAAATTGTTATTCGGAAAACAGGAAAGGCTACATTAGATAATTATTTGGTGATTCGGGGATTTGGAAAAGCACTTAGTACCATGAACCAATCTTAACGCCCGGGACTATATCGCAAGTAACAAATGTGGTGTAGAGCAAATCTTCAATTCCGTTCACCTCCACACACACACACACAAACAATAGGTGTGGTTGGTAGCAGATTATTCCCACTAACAGTACAAGTAATAAGATTCAAATTACACAAAAGATTCTGCACAAAAGAAGTTTTTCATAAATTATCACTTCGATGGATGCCCTTAATATATACAATGCGCCAAATTTCATCTCCATGGGTAAATGTTGGGGACTGTGAGGGATTTTTGTCGATTAAGGGTGTGACACTTGACCAATATTGCTCAATTTTAAAAGGGATCTGCGTGCTGAAATCAGAAGTGTATGTAAAAAAAATTCACCTTAATATGTCAAATTTTACTACCGTGAGAGTGCTAACAACAGACGGTCGCACGACACATGGACAACCGGACATACTTATCTAAATCGATCCAGTTTTTGATGCTGATCAAGAATATATATATTTTGTATGCTCTGTGATGACTCCTTCTGGATGTTGCATATAATGACAAACTTTGTATACCCTTCATATTATGTGGAGGGTATATAATTGTATCGAATTGACTAAAGTGCGGCATTTTGTATTGCGCATACGAATTTCATATGAATTTCTTCTTTTCAAAATCAAAAAAGTGTCAAAATCATCTCAAGATTCATAATTTCCCCCACATACACAGATGTACAGTGCGTTTGAAAAATTCATATCAGAAAATATGCACATCTGTTGGCGAATACATCTTTATATTCAGAGGCAGATAGAGAGAATTAACCGAATTAACCGTATCCTCACGGTTCTCTATACGATCGGGCATTTAGCATTTAGTGTTTCGCCCGGCAGGCTTGCTAGTACACACATAAATGTACAGCTGTGTTTTTCAATTCTCCTAGAAAAAGGCATACTATTACGTCAAAACAGACAAAAGGCAATTCATCTTCATCCCTTATGCGATGTATACCTTTCTAAACGTACACACACACACACACACACACACACATTTATTATGAGGGAATTTTTTACCAAGTGTACTACGTACACGCACATTAGTGTGTATGTGCAACAGACCGACCATAACAAATATGAAAGGTACGGATATTATCATATTACGGCTTTATTCACATACAATAACAATATAATAAAAGGAGGCAATGAAAAAGCCAAATAGGGTGTGTTCAAATGTCTAAGCATCATCAAATTTCCACCTTTTTTCATGAGCACATTCACACATACACAAGCATTATGAAAAAACTGAACTCACTGCATATTATGTGTACGTGAAAAGTTCTTGAAATTATTGAGAAGGGAAGATACGATTTCTCATGCACACATAGTTACAGTATGTGTATATATAATAATAACGATTTATAACAACAACACAAAATTGTTTTTATTGAAGTTCGCACAAGAAACACCAGTTAAGTATACACACGTAGTCAGCTCATAATTTGAAAGTGGCATAAGTCACATTTTTCTAAAAACATCAAAATTTTGAAATTTATAAAATTTTCGCCAAAAAGTTGCGGGAAATATAATAATGAAAAATACGCAAGATGAATATATTTATGTACATATAAGGCAGTGCAAATATATCTACTACCTTGGTTATGTCATAGGCTACTCTCCGAAGAAGGCTTCGGGGACATGGTGGCTGAAGCACTAACATTCCATTGTTTATGAAGTTAGTATTTTGTTTAAAGTGGATAGAATCTATTAACAGCCATGCCCAAAATTGACAAAAATCTGAAAAATCTCCACCAAAATTTTAATTTCGTGTGTACTCGATTGACTAAATGGGCACGACATCCCAAGCATCCGAGTACGCCCGAAATTTACAAAAAAAAAAAAAACAGATCCTGTGTAGAAAATCGACCTTGACGTAAAATGTGACTCGTCGTTCAATAGTTGCTAAGATAGTGTTGTATTTCACACAGTTGTTTTGCCCCTACCCTTAATGTAGCTCTTTACTTGTTTGATGTTGCCCTAAAAATTGGAAAAAGAAAACATAAACTCCTGATTTCTATGCATTAACTAAAGGATTCAATGCGAACATTAACGTTCCAATAAAATAATAATGTATGTGCTCTACATCAATATCTAACCAAGTCTTTGCTCGTCGACATTTCAAACATGTTCATACATCTCAAGCACATACACACAAACACGTATGCGCAAATATTAATTCATGCACTGCGCTTGGTTGATAATAAATGGGAAAATAATGAATAATAAAAGTCAACTATTGCATGCGATTTTTTATTTTTAATGCATAAACAAATAGTCAGCCCTGAGGCATTATCGCCGTTTATAATAAGACCCCGTATGCGATGAGTGTCCCACTAATTCTTGCCATTATATGTGTGTGCAACTTATATTCCAAGAGTATCTTGTTTTGATTAAAACAAACATTATTCATAATATGAGTAGAGAAGAAACCAACAACAAATGAAAGTAATAAAAAAGCCACAACTTTTATTTTTATTTCATTTTACTTGTATTCCCGTGTCGCCCTCTCGCATTTTTCCTTTTTTTATTCGCTCGGTAACTGTCAGTGTCGATAAAAATCACATTTTCCATTTGAATAGTGTTTTATGAATTCGTGCATAAAATTATTTTCTTTCCCTAGATTTCACACAACCTCATACACGCGCACACTCTTACGAAAAAAAAAAAAAGGAAACACAAATTAAACTGCAAAGGAATCTTTCTCAATCTCGACTGCTGTTCGTAGATCTGTGTAATTTTACGAATACAACAACAATACAGTGACATACAATTACAAGCCAAGATTCGGTTGGTGCCAGATTTGTCATCGTTCAATATTTATTTATGAAAGAAAATTAACATGTGTGCACTCCAATGGACGACGTTTTACTTAACTTTCAAACAACTTATGTTGAGCTAACTAAGTAAAACATTTCGTTGTTAGGGATAAACTTGAGTCGTTGCCGCGTTCAAACTAATTGAAAAAATACGGATCGTGAATGAAACGGTGCAAAAGATCAAACGCCGAGCAGTTAACGGGAAACTGTGCACATTAAAACAATATAAACAAACGCAGCAAGAGACCAAAAGAAATTAATCGTATTATGGCAAGAATAGGCTGCAGCAATAAAAACTGAGATTTAAAAAATATTAGATTAAAATGAACAACAACAATGAAGAGTACTAGCACACGAGCCACCCTTGGGTACAGAAAAAACCTACCCACTGATGTGAAATAAACAGTTTCGCCATAAGAAAGAAAATGCGTACGTTTTGTACTCAAGGTGTACAGAAGTTCGATGAAGAATTATTATGAATATGTATGAGGCTCACTTTCGATACGATCGCGTTGGTTATTAAATTTATTATTCCACCATCTAGAGGAACGCTTGAGAAACCTCTGAATCTGATCATAATCAAATTTTTAGAATAATTTTTTTGGACCCACCGTACTGTAGGTACATATCGAAGAGTTTGTAAAAACGTTTTCAACGCTCAAAAGGAGTGAATTTTGTGACTCTTTTGGTCACAAAAACTAAAATATCGTTTTCAAACTTGGCGGACCCGTTGGATAGAAGTGTTAGTTACATATTTCTACTACTGGGTGTTGAAATTGAAAAAATTGGCCAAATGCCGCACCTAAAGTTTTAAAAAAGCTTTCGCACTGTGGTGATTTGGTCTCAGCCAAGTTTAGATTTCTTATTTGTTTGGATTAAATTTTTAATAATTTATTTATTACTTTGACTTTAAGAGGTACCATGAAGTGCACAATTTTTAATAACAAACAGATTATAAAACAAGATGAACAAAATCAATTTCATTGAATAGTTAATTGTTATTAATTTAGATTTTTTTTTATTGCTATGACGTCAAAGGTATTCAAGAAACTTTCGTCAATCTTTTCTTTTCACGATTATTTTTCGCTTTGGTACAAAGTGCGACATACTGCTTCTCTTTAATTTGTCTTAACTTTTATTAAAATAAAAATTACTTACCAGGATCTGATGTATCTAGGACAGGTGGTTGTTGAGATAAAGGACCAGGCGTACTACCAGCACCCGGCGATCTAGCGTCATCATTCATGGCTCCGCCATACGATAATGATGAACTAGGAGGCCGCTGCAAGTAAAAAAAAAAAACACTCATTTAAGAAAAATTGATTTTTGTAAACTTGAAAGAAGAATATTTTTGTAAAGAGTTTCTTTTTGGTTTTATCAATTAATTACGCATTAATTGTTTTTGTTTAAATACAATATTATCAAATTTATGGTAATGTAGGCACGTCCTCACAGAAGGTGTAATTAATATAATTAAGAAAACATTACGCAAAGTTTATGCATACATAGTATGCCCGGCAAAAAGACGGCACGTTGAAGCATGGTGAACATACTCTAGCGTGAATTTTAATGAATTTAAGCAGTAGCATTCTCATTTGAATACATATTGCGCGCAGTTCTTGTATTGAAGCCGACAATTGTACGCAGTGTTGCCTTCAGTTTATTCTAAGTGTCCGCTTAAGAGTGATGTACATGGCTTTAATGTTTTCAAACGTTCAAAAGGGAAAACTAATACAGAGACTAACGTCTAGACATTGCTTCTATAAATGGTATTCAATTATGCATAAATATATATCCGCGCAAATTTAAACGAGACTTTAATGCATCAGCCGCAATAAATGGTAACTTACGAGTGCTAAACCGTTTGTCTATTTCATGTTTTGCACTTATCATATGTATTTGTGTAAAGTAGAATGATTACACGGTTATGCTTATGAATTATTAAAAACATATATATGCGTCAAAAATAATCAAGTCAGTCACCGGCAACCATGGAGCATATTAAAAAGTGAACGTTTGCAGGAATATGTGGAAGAAACCCACACACCGCAGGAGTTTTTTCCATTTATATTTTTCGTTTCTTGGTACGTTGGGCTGCGCCTTCACACATCCTGAGCAGCCTGTGCTTGTACGAAGGTTTCGGAACACATACACTCTCCATCTCATTATAATTTCAAGTACACCTCGAGAGCTTTTCTCTTGCCGCAATGGTTTTCCTCTTCTTCTTCTTCTCCTTGTTATTATTATTTTAATTTTCCAAAGTATCCGTGGAGAATATCTCCGAGAGATTGCTAAAGTTCGTTGAGTTGTTTGTGAATAACTGCGTGCTGTGAATTTTATTAAAATTAAATGCACACACACTAATGTATATATATATATATATATATAATAATAATACATTTGCCAAAGTGTGTGTTTGCACACAGATCGGTTTCATCGACTTCTTTACACAGATAACGTATAAATGCTCGTGACACTTTCTAAAATGCTTGATTAGATAAACAATTCGTTTTTCATTTTGTTTTATTGTTTTAAGAGAGAGTATATATATACTGTGGGGCTCTAATTCATTCAAACAATTTAATGGTTAACGTTCACTAAGAACTCTGTTCACTTAGCTGCAAAGTGTACCACTTACGATAAAAACATGCGACTACTGCCTTAATTAACCCTATGGCGTCTCCATTTTCTTGGTTGTTTGTGAATTACCAAAATGTGAAGTCAGCTCCTCCTCGCACAGGTCAGGATGGACGAACTAGGACTGTTGAAATGCATTGTATAACATATGTACGCATTGTCTCATAATCAATTTGTAATTGACTTAAAATGAGGATTCCGATGCATAGCAAAAAGTTTACATGAGTTGATGCCTAAACTCTTTTAATTAAACTTGTTGTGTGTGCCTAAAGTTCTAACCCTTACAACTCTCACTTTTCTCACGCACCTACCCATTTATCTAGTGTTGATAATGTATTTATCTACAACACAAAGCGATTCGCCATAAATATTGAATTATACCAAAAGTTTGTTTTTATTTTTGCAACATTAACTGACCGTTAGCAACTTGGAACCAAAGTAATTGCTTACAAAACAACCAACAACTGCAAGAATAATGGACCGAAAAAGATGCAGGGAAACTTTTTCTCTCATACCGAAATTTCAAAGTAAACTTTTCGGGGAGTATATGGAATAGAAAGAAACAAAAACAAAAACAAAACTAAAACTAAAACCATTTAATTACATTTACACAACAGCATAAATAAACAACTCCATCGAAAAGCACCTTGAAACCCGTAAGCACACACACACACACACACACACACACGCTTGTACGTTTACTCTGCTTTACGGATAATTAATTTGAAGCGATTGAATATACTGCGCAGTAGGTAATGGGAGATGGAATTTTGACCACTGCAGAGTATTATTGTAAATAATTTTCCACACATTTTAATAAATCCGGCTTAAAAATTAAAAAGCACACGCTTGTTGGCTGCCACGTTCAAACACACATTCGGGGCCCATCACCATTTGGCCTGTTGGCTGTCCTCCCACTCGTACTGCGTAGCAAGTAAACAAAATAATTGTGCGAATGTACTCTATAATCAAATCGTAGTAAAAACGTGCACTCGTCGTACGGCTTAATGACGTTGACGAGTATGATTATAGTGTCTGTTCCAAAGTTCTAGATAAACAGCCTGAGGACCTCTTCAATAAACACACCCACACACACATCCGTGCACCCCTTTCGACAACGACTTCACATCAACTTTACAACAGCAGCAAATACAATCAAATTACGTTCATTGGAATCGTATCTGCTTTGTTTTACTTTCTCGAAGACTGGCGAGTTGGGTGGGCCGAACACACCCCCATCCATGCCCGCTTTAGCCATACATCAGTGTATACAGTGTGTGGGAAGAAAATAATTTCTTTATTTGATGTTTTCATGTCAATTGCATGAAAACCTTTGCATTCTTTAGCTTTCTGTTGTTTTGCGTTAATTTTTTCGTTCTGTGTTTTCTTTTTTGCTGTTTTGTTCTGTTTTGTTTTGTACTGTGTCAGAATATCTTCTGCGGTCCTTTGGGTATTGAAGTGTGTTTGCGCTCTTGCATTCAATTTCACCCTCTTTCAGGTTACTCTAGTGTTTGTGTTAGAATTGTTAATTTGTTTGCATTTCTCTGCTTCGTTGTCGTTATTATTGTATTTTGGTGTTTTAATTCGAGTGCGTGTTATATTGCTTTGTTGTGCCAGAAGTTAAAGTTAACACCCAGACACACTTCAAACGCACACAAAATAAAAAAGGTGATCCTGAGCTTTCCTCTCTTGATTATATACCAGAACAAGTACACACTCCAGAGACCAGTGACAAACAAACAAACAAACAAAAAAACATTTAACAAAAAGAGAATTTTTCGCATATTTAAGTAATTTCCTTAATTGGCTGGTGTGCATTGCACACACGCAGAAGATTAACAGCAAGAACAGCGACAGTAACAGTCACAGTAAGAACAATAAACAATTCAACGATATCACATTACATACAAGGAACCCAACCACACAGTTGGAAATTCTTTCACTGCATTTCTAATTTGTGTAAAGTCCTTGTTTTACCTAGTTTCAGATACGAGCAATAAATAGGAATTGATCTACTTTGTAAACTTCTCTATATGCTTCACCCGTACCCCTCAGTGTTCTTTAAACATTTCATTCCAAATGTGGTCAATTCTAGACACAATACTCGTTTGTTTCCATTTCAAAATGTAAAACAAAAATATATATATTTTATATATATTATGAATCGTAACAGGTCATAAACACGGAAAATAAATTCGTCTCCGGTGCTTTCACTGACACTTTACTTGCCACAAACGTGACTAACATTCACTTCTTTTTAACACTTCCTTGTACATCTGGAAAGAGAGAGAGAGAGAGTAGAAGCAACCCAATGGGAAAAGCTTAAAGTAAGTACTTTTTAAGTTGATTGCTTTATGGCACATAAATGACCCAAACAGGACCGCATACCAATTCAATTCAATTACTTGTACCCTGGAATAGAAAGATCCCGTTCCAATGATTGCATCCAATATTAAACGAAAATTATGTTTTTTCCCAATCCTCTCGCCTTTTCTTTTTCTCGCCAATGGAAGCGACAATTTTAACAATATGTTTATAACTATAAAAATAGTTTTAAAACTTTAAAATATTAGTCTCGAGCAATGTAATGATGAGTTGAAAAAAATTAATCAATGAACAACAATGAAAAATTAGTTGAAAGACTTGGAGGGTGAATGAATGGATTTCAATCTACCATATAACACGCGAGCCTCTGTGCACAAACACCATTCATTTTTTCCCATCGTAATTTGATACAACTCCAGAAATAAGCCGACGTTCGTTCTTAAGTTTATTAAAAAAAATTGGTAGCTTCGTTAAAGAATGGTTTCCAAAAAATATATTGAGACTTTATAACACTCTGGGGATTATTATGAAGTTTCTTTAGCACTTGTTGAAAAAAATTTAATAGACATGAGGTAGAAAGGAAGAAACATGTTAAGGATCTACCGACAATACAACAGCAGTGTAAAGGTGCATTAACTTTTATACACACTTCACTTGTTTTTGTATATATTTCTACTACATCATGGTACAGTTCCGTAATATACATTCATACAAATATAAAAAGTTGTGCAAGGGTGTGATTGAAAAAAAAAAGAAAAATTCTTAATTTTAACAAGTAGGAAAACTTAATGTGTCTTTGGCCAAATCTTAATAGATGACGTAATTATATATATTGTTTATATGTACACCAAATTTCCAAAGTACACATTTGGGGCAAAGTAAATCAATTTTTTGAGTTTGTGAGAGTGGTTTTTTACCGATTTTTGTCAATCTAAATAGCGAACCACGTGAAGAAATTAGAAAATTTCATTTCAATATCTCAAATTTAGCAATCGCGATAATGTCAACAATAGACAGACATACGGACGTCGACTAAGTTTGGTGTTGATCAAGAATATACTTTGTGGGGTTGCAAATGGAATGACAGACTTGGTATACTCCCCATCCTAAATGGTGAGTATCAAATTTCCAAACATTGCAATTCACAAAATTAAGTTTCTGATTTATTATAACCAATAGGAATCGCTTTCTGCGAATCGCATGAAATATTTATACAAAATTCATTCATTGCAATTAATTAAAAATAAACCAAGTTACGGATTATAAATTTAATGGGCAAAACAATTATTTCATATGCAATAACGATAATCAATCACAATGTATCCAGCTAATGCATTCGCCAAATGTACAATTACTACACGTACATATCATATTACATCACATCACATCACCTCATATCATATCGTATCATTCGTAAAGCCTTTCACTAAATATGTTTGTCTATCCAATTTGGAGTAGATCTATAAGCAACACTTTCAAAGTTGTGTTAATGTTATAACGCTCTGATAAAAGCTCAATTTCTTGTAAAATTTTATTCAAATGCTAACCAATAAATAAAAATTGTGAAAAACTATCATTTGCAACATAATCAGAGACCGATTCATTCACTTCAATTAAAACGTACACATCAGTACGCATTGCTTGTTACGAACCAAATACGGTTTCAATTGGGGTTTTTTATTATGTGTTAAAATTGAAGGTTTGAATTATTGTGCAGCAGAAATAAATAAATTATTAATAAGAATCAAATAGAAATCCTTCCGTCTTAATACCTAAGAAGGAATGTTTGGTTTGCGTCAAATATTGAACCATTTTCTATACGCAAACCTCTTTCGAGACATTATTTTTGTAATTGTAGTCTATGTTATTAAAATCATGAATCTTACACATCCATAGAAGGAGTAAAGACAAATAAGTGTGTCAATACCAATAACCAGCTTTCTTTCTGTAGAAATTTCTGAGAATACAAAGAAAACTGCAAAAAATTACTCTTTTTCAGTTTTTGTTTAACTGTCAACTGTTGGTGTATCCTTCAATCAATTTTGTTTACTTTCAATACCAACCTGAGTGCAAGTATTTTTAAGAATCCTGTCAAGCTTGAAACCGATATTGTGTCAGACTCGTAAACATGGTTTAAACGCCAAATAGTTTGATGCTGATCAAGGGTGCATATACGTTGCAGGATCTCCGATGTCTTCTTCTGAGTGTTGCAAATCCTTTTGCCAAAGTGAGTATTCCTCCATATATATGGTCGTGGACATGATACCAATACTTAATAGCGCTGCTCATTTTCATGTATTTTTATGCGTAATTGCCTATATCAGTAAATTCTTTAGCGTTTTTCCAGAATGGAATAGCCTGCATAGTGCATTACCTTACTTGTTTATTTATTTATTTATTTAAATTTTGCGATCCTTCGCTCGCGATTGCTTTTATTTGTACTGTTTCATTATTCAATTTTAATTACACGTTAAACAAAACCAATTAGCTATGAATTAATTGAATTTGAAATTTCTTTGGAATTGCGGTTAAAAGTTCATATTTTGTATTCGCTACGTTATGCCCTATTTGAATGTCCCCCCAACTCCCACTCCTTCACATATGTGCAATACATACATTCAAACTGAATAAGGAGGGAATCGCTGAAGACGAAACGTAATGGAAAGGAAAGAAAAAAAGAAAGCATAATTAAATACCATGAGGGCAATTAAACTCACAAGGTGGCAACACCCAGACGCACATATTCAAGCACGGAAACTCACTTTACTCCGCTTCGCTATTGTCCTCGTCATCCTCATAATCATCACCACCACCATCGTAATAAGCTAATAGACAGACTGACGGACTGAGTGGTATGAAGGCCCCCCTGCCCCGTTCAATAAACCAAATTTTATGGCGTATGTGTAAGCACAATGTGCACATGAATGGTTGTACTGCATATAAATGGCTCACACGTCTGTTCGGGTGGTTGGGTAATTTTGGGGGGGGCTTATATCTGGCTGCTTGTTTTGCTAAGTTTTGCGCATGTCGTCATTCGAATTCCCTTAATTAAGCGTATAGGGAGTAATTTCATATTGTAAGCACCATTGTTTCTATTCGGTTTTGTACTTCCTTTCCATTCCCCTTGCCCACCTATTTGCCGTAATAATAATAGTAATAATATATGGTATAAACATGTAAACCTATGCCATGTGTATTGTATATGTGTTGTAGTAGAAGGAAATGTGAAAAGGTACAAAGGAAAGCTTTCGTTCGTGAAACCTTAGAATTTGCTAAACACAACAACACACACAACACACATCCATTTGAAAGGAAAACAAACATGACAATAACAGCTACAAATCCATCACAGTACACAAATCATGCTCAACGTTAAACACATATACGCACACACTCCCACCAAAGAACCATGCCAAACAACATCTAACCCGAAAAAGGATTTAATTATTTGTTTAAGAGATTTTTTCTTTTCGTATATTATGTACACACGGATAACGTGCCTGGCCAAGATATTGGGGGAATAATAATCACAAACAAACGAACACAAACGGTACCACATACAATATGTTTCATGTCCATTTTTTCTTTGAAGTGTTTACCAAGAGCTAAGCCGGGAGGGTGATGCATTAGTATTGTAGTTCTATTGTTCTGGTTAACCATTAACCACAATCAAAATGCGAACACAACGTAATCGTTCACTCGCTCATGAGGTGGTTTCATCAATTCATCAAATACGTTTGGAGCATAAACGTAAACTATTAGGCATCGCTTACGTTTGTTAATCCTCACTCCGTAAATTACGTAAATGACACAAAAACGAATACCCTGCCTTAAAACGCAGTAAAATTTATGCAATTTGACAACAAATTAAGCAAGATATTCTGGAGGAGAAACCATTACGGAATGGTGGACTTTTTATTTAAGATTTAGATAAGGTTCGCTGAGTGGAAACAAATTTCACTGAATGTGAGTGAGTTTGATAATGTGACGATTTCTGAGAGCTTTCCCCGTCCACCTTATACACTGTCCATCTGTTTTTTCTAATTTTTCTAATTGAATTATCTTTAGTCGGTTTCATTGCCAACCACCCCTCTCTTCATATGGGAATATGAACACATTTGCATAGCGCGCGTCCTACATGTGACGTGTGAAGGTTTCCACCACATTCTCGCCTTTCTCCCTTGAGGAATTATTAACGAAATTAAAATTTTCGATGAAAATTTGATTATGAAAATGTCTTCATAAAATCATTTTTGAGCCATTATACATTCCACTAACATTTACCATGCACCGCCCTTTGTGTGCTGCTCCCGGTACATTGTACATTGAACAAAATTAAAACGCCACAAAACGAAAAATCTGACTGACGACGAAAACACCATCCGTTCATGTGTTTGCATAGCTTACGATGCTACATGAATGAGGAATTTTTTACATAAACTGAAATTTGAAATTCGATTATCAACCCCTTTTGCGTTCCCAACACATTCATCCACCCCCCCATTAGTCAGCCTCCTCTCCCTTTGTCCAGCTCGACCTCCTTCCATTGCATGGCTTGCGATCGCCGACTCTTAATGAGTTTACGTCTACTTTTAACAGTCATTGAATGATTTTTGTCGTTTAGCTTTTATCCGTTTTTGTTTTTGTTGTTGTTATTGTAGTGTTTGTATATTTTCGTTACGTTACAACACGTTGTGTTTTTAATGTAATAAAAATTGTTATGCTGTTAATATAATTTTTACTGGTGCTACACAGTGTGCAGACTGGTTGCGGCAGTGTAGCGAGCAAAAGGGGTGCATATTTTTAACAGTTAAGTATTCCATTATTATATTGTTCTAGGTAAGAGTTAGACATCACTTTGAAGTGATTTGCATAAATACTCTCTCATTCTGCCGCTTTCCACCACAGACACAGTGCAAGTGCGAAAGCAGTATAGCTGGTTGCTATTTTTGGTTTTGTTGTTTCGTAATGAAACAAAGATGGTCTAAATTAGATAAGAGCAAGTAAATTGGATTTGAATAAAATCTGATTTGAAAACAAAAACAAAAAAAGAAAAAACAGAAAACACTGAAATGGTTTCATTTCATTACAAAACTAAACTAAACGAAAAGAAATGAAATGAATAAATTAATCAAAGAATAATGGTGTGAAAAAATGGAAAACAAAACCATCAGCAGAAACGCTAAATGTAAATGTAGAAATAAGGTTAACAGATACTTAGTTGACTTGAATAACAAGCACTTCTCGTAACGTTTTGGATGCGACATAAGCCTTATTAAATGAATTTGACTCATTAATGTATGCAAGTAAAAATTAGACCAACTACCACACGCTCAGTAGTCAGATAATTAAGCTATTCATACATAATATGTATTAGAAAAATTGTTTTCTTTTTATATACTATACGTATCTCTCAATGGTAGGTGGAAAGCTGCTTCATATGAACTCTTTGCATTTGAGTTTTACTAAAACGCACCCAAGTGCTAAGTGAAATGCTTACGTAGGCCCCAAAACGCTTACATCGTGTATTGCCACATGCGTCATTTATACATTTATTATAATTTCTTTGTAGTGTTTCTAATACTTGGCGACTTTTAACTTCTAATAAGAAGAACAACAGAAAATCGGGCTGATACATATATTATCGAATATTGCTCATATAGAAGCTTCAGTTGGTCTATTTATGGATCTATTCTTGAAATCCTTAGAGGAGAAACGAGCATTCAATTATTAATCTCCGCAGCTATTGTACTTATTACCAATTTTCGAATTATCGCCAATTAAAGAGTTATTTGGCAGTTCAATCTTTTCACTAAAAATATACATCAACAGGCATTTTAACATCTGGAATATGGCCCTTAGAAGTTACATCATTAATATTATATAAGGTGTCCATCGGGAAGGTACTTCATACTTCATCCCCTCGGCGGCGTAAACGATCTAGTGAAAAAAGTTCTTGTGTTAATTGCATCTCCATCCAACTCCTTTGCTAAGCGCGGTCTCGTATTGAGATTTATGGATGGTTTTAAACACTTTCTTTAAAATCAGCAATGTTCTCAGCCGATTTTGCAAAACGTTGTAGTCCACGCTACGAATCGAAAACAAAGTCGTACGTCTTCCCGGCGACTTGTTCATATGTTCACCTGACTTTAAATATTACATGTGGTGAAAATGCCAAAAAGAAAGAGATAGAGCGTGACTGTTGAGTTGAGTTACTAAAAATCCATGATTTGGCACAAATGCACTTGCATTGTGTAGGTAGGGTTTTGTGCCATCATTTTAAAGCACACTCATACCTTGTAATACATCTAATGTCTCGCACCGCACAGTCTACGATTCCCTCACAGCCAAATTGAAAATTCATTTAGAGATTACTTGCATTTTTTTAAACAACAACAACAACAACTACTACTATTGCTAGTATATGGGAATGATTTAGTATATATTTATATAGAATATAAAAATGTTTTCAGAGAAAACTTTCAAGTTGAAAATAAGTGAGTTCTTTGTAATAAAAAAGAGGCGGGCGGAAATTGTTCATGTGCAACTTTGGAGTTCTTTTGTCAATTTTCTCTGTCGCCCTCCTCTCTATCTTCTCATAAATTATGACGCAGCGCTTATTGGTTACATTGTAGAGATATGACTGGCGTTGGAACATGAGTGTGATGCTTTTTATTATTCACGTTCGCATGCATGAAAAAACAAAATGAAATAAAATAAAATAAAATAAAATAAATACCTATAAACTTATGTTATCAAATTGTAACATCTTTTTAAGATGTAAATACAATAACAAGGAACGCAACAAAAACACTTCCATTTACGAACGCATACGATCGTGAGTATACTTCTTGATAATCTGCTACGTGGAGAGCACTTGTGGTCAACACAAATAATACTCCATTTAAGTAGGTCGGTGTCCTTTGACAACTACTTTAGTAATAATATGTATAAACCTATGCAATGATTCATCACATTTGTCCCTCTCAAGGCTAGCTGTGTAATCTGTTAGTTTTTATTATGTGCGCATACGAAGGAACACGTACATCATGTGTTTAGCAGACTTTGAGACGTCGAAGGCGCAATGACACAATGGCTAAAATGCGGTAAATCACTTTTCTGCCAAAAACACTTTTAATACACACACACATGCTCATGCCAGTGTTCGAAATCTCTAAATATTAGTCGTACGTTGCGCTTGGGAAAGCTTTCAATGGAATAATAATAATGCAATAATATTGGGATAAAAAAAACACACTTGCTTTCTATGCAAGTGTCCAGCTATAGCCCAGAAAGTTTTGCTTTATTCTGTTTTGTTATTTAAGAAAAGTTACATTTTATCACTTAGCAAAAATCTCGTTTGATGACAAGTCCGTTTTCTCATGAATCTTCATGAAATTAAAGAAAAAGAAAAAAAAAAAAAACCTGAACACATTAAATTTCATGTTGTAGTTAAATACAAACAAACAAAATTTAAAAAAAACCTACTTGTGTAGGTATGTGTATAATCAAGAGAAAAGAAAGCAAAATAAAGAAATAAACTAAACAAAAGTTGGATCATGCAAATCAGATAATTATTCAAATTGCATGTTTTACAGCATTTTTACCAAACTGTTGAACAACGACACCAACCAGTGCAGACGTGTACGCGTGCAATTTTGTAATACTTGTACTTCGTACGTACACACACACACATATATATATATATACACACAACATTTATAAGGTGTTCATGTGTCCGTCTGTCCCTGTGATACGATTCACATAAATAGATTTCTCAAAGATATTAAGATAGTCAACATCGACCACCACAACAACAACAACAACAACAAAAGCAACATCAACAGCAAGAGTTTCATTTGATTATACAAAATGTACTGAAAGGCAAGCAAAGAACGAGAAAGAGAAGCAAGCACTCTGTGTGTGAGTGAACAACAGTCGTATATAAATACAAAATAGTTTAGGTATGCATTCGACGACATATACAATTTTTATGCACACTTTTTTTTTTAATATATAAGTGTAGACATTCTTATACACACAATGTATAGAATGCATAAGGAATAGGAACCTCTCCAACCGACCGACACATACAACACTACTCAACATCAATATTAACATCAACATGAAAAAGCATTAAACGTGTAATTAATTTGATGCATACGGTTCATGCAAAAAAAAAAAAAAAACAAACAAAAACAAAACAAATGTGTGCTTAGAGCCTTGTATCAATGCATATGCAAAGTATGCCGTGTAACATGTCACACCCATACCTGTGCATATGAATCTATATCACATTCAATTCATATTTGTGTGCACGCGTGATTGGTGCAACATTCTGAGTCGCAGGATCAACAACACGATTACAATCTGTTGTACGGTGTACGGAGATTTTCTTTCACATTTTTTCATTTCAAAACAAAATATTCAAATCACTTAAGCTATAAACTACACACATACACATGCACACACACATACACATGTGCGTGTATATGGTATTTGTTATCTAGATGTAGAACACCAGATATTTTTATATAATGATTTTGTGGCGTTGAATTATGAACATGAAAATATGTCAACGAAACACACAAACAAATTAAAGACTGTAGAAGAGAAATGAAACGGTACATAAACATGTGAGCATTGCTTCTTTCAAATGCAAAAATACGTTAGCGCAGACAGGAAAGATCTCTAGATGTCTCCAGCAGTTATAATCGGTGTCCAAGAGGCCAAAATAAATCTCATTACAATCAACAGCAACAACAACACCACCACCAATAATTTACATCATGACATGGCGTGCCACGCCATTCTATCTCATGTTATGCCATGCAATGTGTTGTATCGTCCATTCCATTCTAGTGATAATCTTTAAGCCGAAAAGGTGCTAAGTACGGTTTGCCGGTACAACCAAGAGCTGGCAACATTGCACAACAAAAATATAGACCACATAACAAGTTTCATGTTAAAGATGTTGAGGAGGACTTATCCAACTTAACCGACAAGCTGACTTTGCACGATATAGTTGATAAACTCACTACAGATCCAGTCCACCTCTAATCTATATTTCAATTATATTTTCAGCTTAGAAAAATATTACAAATGTGCCATTACAAGTAAAGGCCATTTACCAGAGACATTTAACAAACACTTAAACAGAGCTAAACATACCCTCTCGTTCGGTGTATTAAGCAAAAAAGCATTTATCATGAAATCATGTTTGTGTGGCTCGCTCAGATAAGCACTTGACATTTGAAATTAGTTTGTTGGTATGTTGGCATGTTATTTGTAGTTTGTATTTCATTTCCTCTTCTCCTCCGCCGTGCTCTTGAAACATTCTCTACGACAAAGTGCAAAATGAACAACTTGACCGCTACGCTTGGCTTAGGCCAAACCTGAGATACCCTCTACCCTGCACCCGTGTTTCTAAGAACAATTGATTTGAGTCATATTCCACCTCGAAGGTTGCTTCGAGGTTGCTAATAATCAACATTTTTTTACAATATATGAACCAAATGTAATGTTATGCCCTATTTTTGTGGGCGCGAAGAATTTTTGTCAATTGTGTAAAATGGACTAAGAGCGTCTGTATCAAATTTCAATAATGTTTGTGTAGGCATTTTAACGCAGACAGACAAATATCGTTCAAATTGTTCAGACTTCTACGCTAATCAAGCGTAAAAGATACTTTGCAGAACCTCTGATATTTCCTCCTGCAAAGTGCAGCAAACGAAATAATGAATTTGACGAAGAAGAAACGAACGAAGAAAGAAATTCTTTTTCATGGCATTATCGTGAAGAGGTTACCTATCCCAATTTCCCTCACCCTAGCATGCGTGTTAGACATGTCCTTATGCCCAGGGATGGACAAATTTTTAAAAGTAATAAAAATAACTGTACACATATATAGCTTCAGTTAGATCTAAATAAAGTGCAGCAAAAACGCGTGATTGATCGCAATCGTAATTGAGAATGGCGCAGATACAGACATCGTAACAAGACTGCTAAAAATTTGACACCAAATACGTTTAGCAACAAATGAAAAAATCAACGAACGAAATTTTAATCTAATGCCTAAGGTCAGGCGAGTCAGGTTTTTCAAATAAAATATAAGCGAAATTGAAACAGATTTATTATTATGCAACACAATGTAGAAAAGATCGTCGGTATCAAAACAATCGCAAAACGAATATTTAACATTCGTAGTTAACGTGAGTGCTGCGATTACGATTGTTTTTAGTCTCCATATATAAAAACAAACTCAAGTGAATTAATTAAAAAAATAAAAAAACAAATGTTGTGAAGATTTCGTCGAACAGTCAGATTTCAAAATTTTACTTTTGTCAATTTCGAGCGCAGCTGTTAATCGCTTTCGTCCATTGGAAAGAAATCTCATTTCTGATTAAGACAAGAGTACTTTTGAGTAGGTCTAAAACGTTTGGGGGCGCTTTAAACCCACAACCCACAATTTCACAATTTTCGATTTTGGTAATAAGTGAATTACGGTGACTTGTGTGAAACAACTTGGCACAATAAACACGCCGCCTTATTTGGAGCGCGCGATTAAGAAAAACCTGTTAAAATTAATTAACACCCTACATACATGCATTTATACAATGGACTTGTGTGTGCACTTATTTAGAGGTGTGAAGAAATAAACAACTTACACCCATAAACAGTCAAAGCCAGCAATCAAAGAAAAACATGAATTTATGAAATTTTTATAACAAATTACCGTTTAAGTACAACACATATGAAAAAATCAACAAGAGTCAACGTAATTGGAAAATGATTTACAGGTTTGTCGAATTGTATTTTGAGAAAAGGAGACGGATTTAAATTGCTTTTATCCTACTGCGCTGCTCGTTTTAACTATATGTTTAATCATTGACAATGATACGATAAGATCCTAGAAGTTTCAATTATTCCAATACTTGAAAATTTTCAAGGCTCCGTTTCAATTTCTACACCTTTCTGTAATTGTAATTATTTTAACGAAGCCATTGTTTCTCTCGACTTCTTTGTTTGGGATCTCAGTTCAAGCACAGTTCAGCTAAATGGTTGATGCCTCGGTAGGGGTTTCGCTTACAAACATGCAAGTATGTCTCTGTGAATATGACTGTTAGGGCGGTTCGCCATGTGTGCCGAAATAACTAAATTATTCATGTATTCAACAACATTAGTGGCAGCAGCGAAATGAGCATTCTTTTGAATATCCTGCTGAGAGTGAAAAAACTCAATGTTAAACAAAGAATCAAAACAGGGCCTAATTTGAAATGTTGAATCTCTTTTTCTTTCGGTGAATGATAATGTTCACAATAGCCGAAACATGTAACGGGAAACCCTATATTCGTGGAAAAGATGAATGCAAAATATTCAAGTTATTCAAGCTATTCACATATAAGCAATAATATAATTAAAATATAATATAATGAAATGAAATGAAAATGTTAGCAAATGCTTGTTTATTCGTTGGACTTTGTTACGAAACCGTCATATATTTTCATATGAATACTTCATCCATTACTTTGTCCGTATAACTATTTATAATTGATTTAATCAGCGAATGGTGAAGTATTATTAACATTTTTGCCGCCCTTTTCAACAATTCAACACTTTCAACATTTATTTACATCAAACGACAAATTGATTAAATATCCGTAATGAAATTAGTTGACTGCAATATTAATTTAAAGTAGGGCGGAATGAGCATTTCAAGGCACCCCGCCGCTTCTGGAATATTTAATATAAACTCTTAAGTAAAACGAAAAAGCCCAACAACGAAATTCTGCGAAATAAATAAAACATTTTCATGTACAAATGCATGTATTGATGAGCGCATAATCATCATAAAGTGGAAACAAAAAATTAAGAAAGGGTCCAAAATGTTCAACTCATTAACAAACGAAACAAACGAGTGAAAGCTGAGTCTTATGGCATCTGCGACTAAAAGTATGAAAATTGCTTAAAAATTACATTTTGAACTTAACTTTTAATGGCGGAATATATGCTTCAGCGACTGTAGAACTAGACTGATCAAGTTCAAGTTACCCCTTAAGAAAATTAATATAAAGATACGATAAAATATCGTGGGTATCGTTTTTTAAATGGTTACAATTTTCTAATTCCATTGGTGCGCCGTATAAAATACTATTATTGCACCCCCCACCAAATTGATGAATTTTGTGTTCCGTTTGCAAAACCTAAATCGAAATCGAAATGTTCCCTGAACACCTTGCTCCAAATTTCCTCGAAATAGCTCAAAGAATGCGAATCAGAGTTTGATTCTGAATCAATCGGTGTAATTGAAGGTGGGTGTGCCATTTGCCGTTTATGAGTTACCATTTGTGGTGTAGGGTATATTTACACTGAAACCTCGACCCTAGTGTATGTTTTATAAACATCATTCCCACTCGCACATTTTATTTTAATATTATATAATAAAGCGATGCGTGATCAAGATTGGACTCCAGCTAAATTTACCATTTCTACTTGTCCCTCGTTTTTTGGTTTTTAAAAATACAATTTTGGAAACAGAGAACAACAACATCACACAGACCAAAAATACTCAAATAAATGATGATAAATAAACATGTGAGTATATTTTGTTAAACAACAACAAAAACCAAACGCATACAACGTAAATAAAATAACTCGTCTCCCGCTGCGTTCAAGTGATTTCATTCACTGTAGAGATGCACAAAAACAGACAAAATGACAGACACAACAACGGCTCTAAATATAACATGTTAACTATACACAGTGATGGACATCTATGTACGTTAAGAAAAACAATCGAATGAGATCCAAAGTATACACTTTTTCAAAATCCGTACTCACTGAATAAAAGTACAAGGACATAAAAATAATATATTTTCTGTACATTAACAATCATCAAGTCTGTGCCGTATGAAGAGGGCAACACAGTGAGTGCGTAACGTTTGATTTTATTTTATTCACACTTCATCGGGGTTAGAATAATAACCGATCTATCAATACCACATCACAAGCATTTCACTTAGACCAAACAAACACTCTCTCTCTGCTTTCACCAAGAACCCCTTCAAGTTGTATAGTTGTTCGTGGATATAATTTTATTCGATCACTGTTCGTGTTATGTTCGCATAGGCAAATGCAAAAGTTCACTTATGTATGTATGGTATGTAGGGTATACTTATACTTTCACAAAAGCATCATCCATCTCATGCGATCAACTCTTGTTGTTCGCTTTGTTAAGCGTTGAAATCATGTGTAATAATCGATAAGTGCGCAAAATGCCATTAAATTGCGTGCTAGATATTTTTTACGTTCACCACGCATATGTATAAACAGACAGTGCTAGGAAAGATGATCATTTTTTTACCCTCCACAATATGGCAGAGACCCTACCACGTATATATATTACCTTGATCAACATCGAAAACTGAGTCGATTCAGACATGCACGTCCGCGCGTCCGTATGTCCGTGCATCTGACTGTTATCGACATTCTCACGGTCATAAATTTTGAGATATTGAGCTGAAATTTTGTACAAACACTTTTAGTTTCTGCACGCAGATCGCTATTCGACAAAAATCCATTTATCTGCCACAAGTTATGTTAAGCTATGTAATTGGAATTATGGAATGAATGAATAATTCCCATAATGTACAAAACTTAACGTAAAAGTCAACTAGGAAGCTTATACGTAATACATACATTATTGTGTCTGCCGTGCCCACTATTTGTGCCGATGTGGGGGTATTTAATTCACCTTCTATTCGAATCGCAAGTAAAATCAGAATAAACTTATTACTTATTATTCTCCGAAGTAGCGGTGAAGAATAAAAAAACCTTTTTATTCAACCGTGCGTACCCCAAGGTGTGAAGAACACTATTTCGTTTCTATGAAGTTAATCTATATGTTCTAATTAGAAATTAGAATTCCAAAGTTAGTTATTTTCACTTTATTTGCTTACATGTGCGCACAAGCGTGCTTGTGCATATGTATACATGTATGTATACTTTCACAATAATTCACACCAGTCTATTTATTAATTTTCATCTAAACAATTAAAATTCATCAACTCAAAATTCTTTCACTAATTTCTCCCAATTGAAGAAAAGCAAACCAGCATACAAGCAAAACAAAAACAAAACTGACAACACTAATGCGCTGCGTTGTTACAGCATTACACACCATACGCCCCACATAGTACACTCTACACGTACATTTATTACGTTCTGAATGCCCGTAGTACTGCAAAGTGTACTCTGTAAAGTTCTGGTATCGTGTAACTTGCAGCCTAATGAACTTTTGCGGCACTTCGTTTACAATTTAAATGTCAAATGCATAATAAAATGTTGAAATAAGATGAAGGTACTGGAACCCAACACTTGAAAATATTCATTCGATCATTATCGCGTTCAAAAAGTAAGGCTTTGTCCCGAATTAGAAAGAATTGTTTTGTAGTAATGGACGGACATACGGTAAAAGAGAAGCTGTTAAATTTAAGATATTGTGTCTTAACTTGACAACAATAGAAAATTATCAGACTGTTGCAAACGTAATCCCAAACGAATATATACACATCCCATCGACATATCATTACAGAGGAGAGACAATAAAAGTTGGGTCAAATCTTGAACACCCACCACCACGAAGACCTAATATGTGACTGACAATAATGCGGATACATTGCAAGCGTAGCAAAAAAGTGAAAAATCATCTAATAGCGAAAATATCTTTTGCACATTTTGGGGCCTCGTGATCGACTTTTGGACTCAATACATATAACGCGCTTAAAAATTATTAACAAACATTTTCAGTCCATTTTCAGTAGTAAAGTAACTACAAATACTACGGCCAAGCTTGAAATTGATGTCCCGGGGAACGGGATATCAACGTTTTCTTCGATTCATCCCCTAAGGTGTTCTCATGCGTATTTCTAGATGGCACAAACAAGTTGATGAAGTGAGTGTACCTTTAACATCAAGGTGGCGCGACAATGAGCAACGATTTAAATTCCAACTATACCATTCAGTTTCATACGTACGTACAATATACAAATGGCTATACAGCGTACAGTTGTATGTAGACCTCATATTAACAAAACAAGCAGAATTGTTGTTATTGCTTTGATGATCTTATTTATCTGTTTTATTTTCAAAGCAAGTGTGACAATTATTGTAAAGTTACATACATATATATACGTATACATAAATTAGTGTCAGTCTTGTCCTACGCACACTTATACGCCGCCAAGTAATTTTTATGGCAAACGTAAAACGTATCTAATTGAGATGCATATATAAGTCTGCAAACACTTTTAGTTCTGTTATTGCAACAACGCAACAATGTTGTTCAGTTAATGGCTTTGCCATTCACATAAGAGAATATATTGCTGTGATGGGGTCTCGTTCCAAAAATGTTCCAAAAATAATAATTTTATAGCTTTTTGACACACAAGGACAACGTTCGGAAGAGGCAGCGAGTTTACAAGAATTTTTGCACGTGTAAGTAAAACGCGAGTGATCAGTAAAGCGATGGACACATTATCCTTACATGAGGTGGGTAGAGAAGCTTCTTCAAGCTATGTCCTTTAGATCAGAGACCCGCACTACAAATGCTTCTAAATTAGAATGAAATTCTTTTTTATAGAGTTTGTTTTGAAATTGGGTCAAAGACACGCCACACAATCAACCAAAAACGTAGAAAGAGTCAACTTTTAGGATTTTTTTAAGCAGTTTTTCCCTCAAAAATCGCACACACTTTATATTTGAATGAAAGATAACAATTGAATTAGCACTGTAGGCAGGCTACGCATTATATTTAACATCTTTATAGTACTCTTCAGCCTTCAACACATTTTCTGCATAGAATTTTAGTTAATTGAGTCAGAACACTGAGGCGATTCAATGTCTCTGAATCCTCTTTATGGGAGGCACAAATTCAATAATAATTCTTGGCGAACCACATAATGGACAAACAGAAATCTTGCGCACCTTAGTGAGAGCAAATAAATTTCTGTTTACATAGTTGGCATCACTAATCAGAGGAGATCTCCCACGGTCTGCGGTGACGTTATGAAAATAAGCAAGAAAACACATATAGTACCACTATTATCGTACAATTCTTTGCGGGCATCTAAGCATTTAAGTGGCAATTAATATCAGTTTTCATGAGACGAGAAAATATGTTGACATCATACATCTTCGAGGTGTACCTTGCAATGCTACAGTTTCGTCCACGTACCTATTTATTTCATTTAGTTGACAGGAAAAATCAACAAAACGCCATGCAACGTGCAACATGCAAGGTCCCAGGTTTTCCAATGTTATGGAAACTGTTTCATAAACCTGCAGGTTGTCTATCTACTGACTTTGAAA
Source organism: Ornithomya fringillina (assembly GCA_963978525.1). NCBI lineage: Eukaryota > Metazoa > Arthropoda > Insecta > Diptera > Hippoboscidae > Ornithomya > Ornithomya fringillina. Next base: position 25,250,568 of record OZ021691.1, read on the forward strand.
TTTGCTTCTACAGGTCTTTAATTGAAAGCAATTTTAATATATTTTAATGAATTGCAAAGAACGAAAGTTTCAATCAAAATTAACTCTTAGCAGACATGTACCATATAAATAGTAACATAAAACGGACGCCTTGTTTCCACATTTATTCCCTACCCGACTGTATTTGCAATGTTGTTAACGATCTTGGTTTCTATTGAAAAATTAACGAAATGCCATTCCAAGATCTTCTTAAAAAACCTGTGATGAATTAGGACATTTCGGATCATTTTGGAAATTTTGTGTAGTATTTTTTGATAGTTCAAGTCAAAAAGTGAAATGTGCATGAAGGAACCGACCCCGTTTGGTCGACTGCAATATATTCCATCTCCCCGTTAATTCTTGTGAATCTCTCTTCTTTAACTACATTAAACAAAGTTCAAGTATGCCAATAACCAATTAGTCAACATAAACACGTAATTACGTGTAATTGCTAAGAAAATATTTGAAGTGAAATGAAACTTTGATAATTTTGAACGACAGCTGTTTTGAAGCAATTAGAAGCAAACACATGCAGGGAGTTGGACGTGGCCGTTTGCATTCGCTTCAATATATTTGCATGAAGCTATTGTTTAAATTACAGAAAATTGCAAATAAATACACAAACGATGTATCAGAAATAATAATTGTAGCTTACATCTGACATATAAAGTAATGTCTTATCGAGATGGTTAACAATGGCATCGTTTAGTAGTGTAAGCAGATATTTTGCTTCAGTTGTTCCATTTACCGTTAATTCATTCTTTTACTCAGCTCTAATCGAAATGTGTAAAAAGGCACAGATGACTATAAATCTATGTACAATGCAATAGAACAAGTGCTATAACAGATTTGCATACATTAAAATATTTGCATGCTATGACGCATTTACGTGCATCGCAGATTGCACGCGAATCTCACTTTGTCACTCGTTGCATATGAATAAATACTACCGGGCATACATTGCATTATACACGTCAAGTAGTTAATTGCTTTGAAATTATAGTAATTGTAATTAAGAGTACGTGTAATTGTCAGTTTGTTGATGTTGTTGTTGTTTGTTTGTTTATTTGTGTGCTGACAAAGCACTCAGCAAGGTGTTAGACTTCACTTTTGTATTTGTTCTGTTTGCCTTTTAAAGTGCGACACACAGTACACAACACGAACACACAGACGCGCAGAAAAGAAGGCAGGAAGTGTAAACAAAAATTTTACTTGGACCAATCTACGATACCATGTCTGTATAAAAAAAAAATTTCAGACCACTATGGTGACAACTGAAGGGACGTGATAATATCGATTCAGACTTTGTTCAACAATTCTTTTTTAGAAAGTGTTTTTTTTTTTAAATCTTCTTCAACGTATCTGCTTATTTTTCCATATGAATAAACGGCCAAAGCGTTATACAACAATTTGGGAAACTTTGCGAAACTTGAATTCGAAATGCTGAAAAAATTACATAAAATAAAAGGAAAGTAATAGCCTTTCAGCTTCATTACACATACCACTGCACGTGCTTACGCATACATATGTACATGCTCATATATAACTCTGTGCACGTTCGCCTTCTAAAAGGACCAATAAATCACTTGCACTTAAATCCTCTTCATGCCCTTTTTTCCTCTGCTGTAATGCTTTACTAGTTCCCTCTATTTCCCAATTTCCCATCTAATAACTGTTTATCTTTCAGTATTTGCGTCTGCAAGGTTACCCCCATATGAACACAATGTACGCATATGAACGCACATTGATTACGTTTCATATAACTGCTCTGCTGCCGAAGCTATTACTTCCCACATTCATCCATTTTAGGGCATTTTTTCTTTTTTCAATTATTATTGACTAAAAGAATTTCTTTTTTCGCCTCGTCTCTTTTAAGGAGTTATATGAAGTTTTGCGAAGCGTTCGTAACGTAACAGAATGTACGTTAAAACATACGGAAAATGTTAAATTGTTCGTCATCGGAACTTGCTTTTTAAATTGGAATTTGTCCAGAGGGGTTCTAAAATCCCCAACAACAGCCTTAACGTTCATGATTAGCGTCAAATTTTATGTCTGTCGGTCCGCCTACCTGTACATATTCGCCCGGTCGGAAAAATGTAAACATCTTTTGTCAGAAGTGCTGATAGGTTTTGAAAATGGGCAATGACCACACCTACACCCACACCTAAAAGGAATTGAAAGGGGAGCACATAAATTAGTCCAAAAATGGGCAGAACTACAAAACGTAGAATGGCAGTGCTTCACATAAAAAATTCACCCATAACTTATAACCATCGTCGTGTGCAACTGCGATTCGGCTTAAGCCAGATATTGCTTCCAATGCACGTACATATGTGAACATACGTAAATTTTCATTTTCACATAAGTAATTGTCGAGTATGGACAATGTCCATTATCTGTGAATTATTTAAGTATATTTGTTGGGGATTTTCTATAATTTGCCCAAGCTTTACTAATTTTTTTGTTTTGTGCTTGAGCGCATGGAATCAGACTTGAATGGTAAAGAAAGCGACAAAGAAGAAAAGTAGAAAATGTTTGGAGCTAATTTATGTAATAAAGACAAAAATAAGAATTGATTTATAGCATTTGTGTGTATGTGTCTACATTTAAATATGAATTTACAACATAACATCACCCTCATCGAAAATTCCATCATTTCGTTTATTGTCATATTATGCAAATACAGTTAATGTTAATGCGAGTCCTCTCTTGCTTTGGCGTCATCTGAACGGTAATGGCGCAAATTAGTTCACATGCTGCCGCTGATGAAAATATGACATTAATATGATTTAAGGCATTAATTACCCGCCCGTCTGCTACCGCATAACTGCACACAGCTACTAAGGCTAAGAAAACACTTTTGTAATACGTTTCGTTGTTAAAGAGGGTGGCAAGAAATGAAAATGAAATCAATTGGCACCACCAACCAAGTCCCAGTTGTGAATTTCTACCACTACCGAAAACCACTCAAGACGGAAGAATCGAAAGCGTACAAGTGGTGGAAATGCGCATACACATACAAAACACGCAGTAGAAATATGCAACATTTTTTCAGTACAGCTTTTATACAACTGTTACCCTTATGCCCAATTCCCAAATCCCCGAAGAGGATTAGTTCGTCAAGTGTAAGCAGAGAGATAGAGAGAGACAAAGAAAGTAAACGTAAAAACAAATAGTGTTTCTTCGGAATGCAGTATAACATGTTTGGCACAAAAGTAATAATAAAAGCTAAAGGTAGGCTTAGATCAGAGTTTGAATGCCCTTACCAACCCTCTCTAATTCGCAAAGAATCTAAAAAAGTGTAGCAGTTAAAGTCAGAGAGAGAGAGAGAGAGAGAGAGAGAAAGGATTTTGTAAATGAATTCCATCTATTTCCAACGCTTAGATCAAAACATTAAATTTTAACTTCGTGGCTCTATTTTAGTAGCTTTAAGTGATTTTTTAGAAAAAGTTATCCGGACTCACGAACGTAAGATTCTTATACTAGTTAGAAACGGATCGATACACTTAGCATACCCTCCTGCACCAACGTAGAGAATGTGAAAAACAACGCAGTAATTGACGTCAATTTGGTTTTCGCACTAAGAATAATACAAAAATAACGTTTATACAAACACACACACCCTTGGCCACAGAACATGCTGCATTACCATATGATATGCTTTGCCATCCTCCATATTATCAGCCACTATTCCAATGTCCTAAGAGTATTGCGTAAAAGCAGAAAAGATAACTGAAAATGTTAGAGTCGATCTAATCCGATCATTTAATGTCCTAAACTGGTTAGTTCCAATTGTACAGTTGTCCAAATGACACAATTTGTAACTTCCTAACCATACACACATTTATTTACATGGATAGACAGAAGCATTTGGCAGAAGTCAACTCACAAATTTCTGAATCAATCGGTCTAACAAAAGATAGGTTTCTCCTTACCCGTGTTCAAACGTAGACAGAAGCTTAATATACTTTTTACTTTTAGAGTAATAGGGTATATAAAGATGGAGATGTCGAAAATTACGTAAAAATTTAAGGGAAGAAAGGCAAACATTACATACATTATAACTTAATGGTTTTGTGCTGTTTCGTACAACAGCAGAGAAATACATTTAGAATTATTCATCATCAAAATTTGATAAAATCATACGTAACCGTACAGAAGTGTTAGCGAAATACCCAATGATATAAAAAATGAGAAAATTAATTCTAATTAATGTCAAGCAGGATTTCTCCAGCTTTTTGTAATATGACCCCGCATTGACAATATTTGGTCTAGTTATCCAAAACTTGCCAATATTAGAAATTTATAACATAACTACAAATACAAACACGTGTAAAGATTATATTTGACTTGGAAATTTTAGGGCATGTTTTCGCTGTTGTTATTAACTAAAATCTACTTTATCTACCCCATCTCTCTCTACTCTATCGAAATTCGGAGTAGGAAAGCTTAGAATGTATATCTATTCTGACAGTCAAGCGGCTCTCAAAGCTCTAAATACATTTGTGGTAAAATTCAAACTTACATCAGAATGTACGGATCTACTAAATGAATTATGTTTCCCTCATATGGGTGCCTTGTCATATGGGGATCCCATGAAATGAAAGGTCTGACTGTTTAGCCAACATGGGAGCCCGTCGTCAAATGATTGGTCGGGAAGGACAAATGGTTTCGGAAAAAGCCGTAAATAATACTTTATATGTCCTTCATGATGATGTCGCTTAAATTCCAACCCTCCACTTTTGTGATGTGTAAATAATAGTAAAAGCAGGGACCACCGTACAAAAAACATGGATCGACGTTCACCATGGGGTCAAATTTGACAGCAGGAACAAGTGTCCGTTTGTTGGCACTGGCTGAAATTTTGTATTAAAACTTTTAGCTTCTATTTATCTGCCACAAAAGTTGACCGAAAGAATCGAGTTTAAATTTGGCATGCATATCTATAATTATTCCACCAATTGCGTAAAAGACGCGCCTACAATTTACAAAAAACTATACTCAGCGAAAAGTTGGGCGCGTAAGTTGATACGTAATACGTATACTAGTAGAAGGCGTAATAGTACACGTGGCACGCCACCAGTGTATATGTAGATATGGAAGGAATTAAAGGTTTGGCCTAAACCAAATTTAATTTTCTTATTTGTTTGGATTAAAATTTTTCCATACGCGCTACTAAAAAGGACCGATTTAGAGTTTCATGCTTATTAAGAATATATAAACTGCGTTTTGACAAAGCGAGCTCCCCTACCTTCCGGTAATGGGGATAATGAAAATTTCATTTTTCATTTATTCAAGTTAAAGTACATGTTCAAGAAATGTCAAGTAAACGTGGAAACAGTTTTAATGGAAATTTAAGAAAAACTTACACACACACCAAAAATATTTTCAATTTACTAATCTACGCTTTTACGTTAATTCGCAGTGCATCTAATATATTCGCCTGTTTATGTTTATGTCAAAAATTCACTTCGTTACTGAACATTTCATACTCGTATACTCTCTCCGTACATTATGTGCTATTACGTGTTAATTGAACGTTTCTGTATGCATACGTGCATACGTTTATGTGCGATGGTGAAATTTAAGAGCAAAGGAGTTTTTAATTAACTTTTTATTCCAGAATCTTAATAAGACTTTCACACCTTACACCAACTTCAGATGTTTGCTGATGAGTTTTGTCGGCGGGTACAAAGTATTATAAAAAAAACCCTTTACCATTAAACAATTCCAATCACGTATGTTGTTATTACGCTTTCGCTTTTTAGTACATTGAAAAAGGAAAAGGAGTTTTCATTAACAACATTTTAAAGGCTCCAGAGGGATAAAACTTTTCGGCTAATTATTGAATTTTAATTGATAAGTTAAGTGTGCATTAAAAACAAGCAGTCGGGCAAATTGTGGCGTCCTATTCAAATTTCTCAGATCTAATTTACAATTAAACCCTTACCGAATATTTAGAAGGTTTTTGTTTTTTCTGTTTAAAGTTTTGTCCACACAACTGTATGTAATCACTACTTAATTGATAAAAAAGAAAAGAAAAAAAACGTCATTATCCCGTTAAACGAATACTATAAGTTCAAAAACTGTACATGTGACGGAATGCGGAGAATTGCAAGTTGAAACGTAGAAATGAGAAGCCCTACGCATACTCGTACATGTGTAAATAAAGTGAAACTTTAATTACCAACACTGGGTGGAAAAAAAATAAATGTTTTGTTAATCTTTAAAGCTTAAGCGCGTAATAAGCTGCTTAGGAAGAACATGTTGCTTTTTAAATCCACTCGTATTTGGTTGTGTGGGGCATTCCTTTGAAGTTTCTGCTAACTTACGATTGCCATTAGTCGCCAGCTCAAATATCATCGACCCCGTACTCATCCCATCAAACGCTTTTCAAAGGGATTTTCATCTAAGAGCTTTAAGGAATAACAATTGTTTTAAACTCAGATTAACCCCTTTGATGGTTATTGAAACGCCGACCTCATATGTTCTTCACCCGTATTTAACTGAAATAACGAAACATTTGGCTTTTGTAAAAGGCAAGCACGAGAAATAAAGAAGAACGAAATCCTTTTTATAGCATGCTTAGGTTATTTCAATTATCCTTTGCGTGCAGTTAAGCAATTTGATCAAAGTATTGACCACTTGTAAATTGTAATTTAATCCATCAATATCAACTCAGAAATATTATTGAAAGGGCCACTAGCCCTCATCATGTTCCACTGACGTCTACATAAGTACGTATTTGTTCAATTTTAAGCACACAAAGGGTTCAGGGTATCGTTTACAGGACCTGAGTGCATTTAATGGAATACATAAGTAGTTTGTGGCCAAAAAAGAGTACACAAGTGCACTAAAGGATTTTGGTGTCTGCCGTTTCGTTGATGTATTATTAAAGATTAAAGATTACACCAGTTATGTGTTATACTTAAGCAGAAGAGATACTTTTAACAAAAATGTGACATATTTGCACACCCATACACACCTACACTCACACACATACAATACGTTTTGAAGAAGGCACTCCACACATAGCATACGAAAAAGTCAACATTTCTGCGGCACGGTTAACAAAAGCCAGCTAAGGCGGTGCGGTGCGGTGTTGCGTACTGACTTCGTTGCCATAATTATTCTAAAAATCTAAAGTTGACCAATGCAATAAAAACTTTCTGAATAACGTATTGTTTTATTGATACTGTTTGGATTTATTATACAATACGTGAACATTGAAACGCATTGGCGGGCAAAATCCAAATGGAATAGTATTGAGGTGAGTGGTTCGCAATGTGCTGCTGATAATGATGATGATGACGGTGATGACATTTTTGTGGTCGTTCAGAAATCAAAACTTTTTCTGCTTCATTTTGGTTTCGTTTTTGGTTGATATGGCAGAGCCCAAGACATTTTTGCGGACGCGACACTTCATACATAATAAAAACGAGAACTGTCTCAAATATTTTTTGCTTTCAATATTTATATTGTTGTTGGCTATTGAATGAAGCGCAACACGTTTTCAGATCTTAAAATTTAAAATAATTTTTTTAGCATAACAATAAAAAACGAACACTTTTAAGGCTTTGTCGATTCGAGTGAAACCTTGGACTTGAATTTTTAAAACTGTCACACTCGTGTATAAGGTGTGCTAAGTTTGTCACTGCCTTTGCAACCACTGCGACCCAGAAGGAAACTTAAGTGAGCCTACAAGAAAGTATTTGTGAAATGTTTGATGAGCGGCACTATTTAAATTGATTATGTTGTGGCAGGGTGAAATGTCTGCCACGCCCTATACCCATACAACACCAATTACGCATAGGAGTGCAAGGTATTCTAAAGTGTCTTTTTCGCTTGTCACTTGAACTTCTCATCAATTTTATGAAGGTTTAGACACACGCTTATGTGTACATATGTTTATGTGTTTGGGTGCTTGCTCTCGATATAAAATTGTGGTTAAATCATGGGGATAACATTCAGGACTGTTATATGTGAGTGCACAATTTTTGGTGGTTTGATAGTGATTGTGATGTGTTAACAAGGCAAGCGTTACCAAAATCCCAAGAATCTTGCACAACGGAGCCGATTAAAAGGCATTCAAGCCGGACACATAGTCGCACTTGTATGCCTGCGTAGCTGCTTCTAAATGTCTTTGAATCTCTCTACAGTTTTCGACAATACCGTGTGGTTTGAATTTTTTTGGCAGACTGTGCGACGCGTCTTATACATGTATGTGTGTGTGTGTGTGTGTGTGTGTGTGTGTGTGTGTGAATGTGTGCATCATTCATCGTTCCAAAAAATTGAAATCAAAACTATCACCGCACATCATATGTACTTTTTATCAAATTACTTTTCCAGCCATCAGATGAAAAATTGTACAAAGAAGATTTCGTTACGTAACCGATAGCCTTCGATACGTTAAAATTTTGTAACTTTCCATGAAATTGTGATGTGGTAGCCAAAAAATTATTTACATGTATACAATTTCAACGACTGTCATGCGAGTTCATATTGTATGAATAACACGCACTCAGTATCATTTTGGCGATATTTTTCAAAATCATTCGGAATGAATGGAAACACATGTCTTTGATGTAAAATGATTCCAATTGTAGTTTAGTTTCATTTGTCAGATAACTGCAAGTTTACAATATTTCATTATACCCTACACTATGTGTAAGGATAATTAAGCTTGTGCGGATGTCAAACTCAGGCTTAATTATACCATCATTGTACCATTGTACCATTTTTTAAAGCCCTCCAAGTAAAACTCGTTTTGTAAGAATTTTTTTATAATATAGTATCACAATCATAATCCCTTAAACAAGATCGTGCGAAACGAAGGAAATTGCAATTTGCCAATTATCGTTTTCGGAATATCGAGATTTCAGCTTTTTGCCCTATATTGGTTAATTTAAAAAAAAACATATCCTAAAATCATTTTTCAAAAGTCGATCTTAACAATTATTAAGCCAAGACAATTAACAGAAGTTGTGATTTGTTGAGTTTAACGTCTTTGGATCAAGACTAATATGGAAATATCTCCAGGTGGGAAAAATATAGAAATGTTATACACTATGAAACTGGGAGCATGTACGATTATGTATAATATGTGTAGATTGCAACGAGAATCTTTGGCAAAAAACACATAGAGCTTCTGTAAAAGTATGGTAAACAAACAAACAAATGGATAAAAACGTTTACAGAGTTGTCTACTTCACTGCATGTGAACGAGCATGTTTTGTCGCACTCTTGAAACAAAAGCAAACAATGCAGTGGCTCTCCCAACAACTGTTGAGCACTGAATACACAAACAAACAGAAGAAATCGAAGTATAAATTCCAGCAATTTTACGCACAATTCAATTCACGAAAAGCTTCTAGTGTGACCTGATAGATTACAATACATAGGCGTGCCGTATTCTCCGTACGCATAATCAAAAATGCAGAGTGCACAGAACTTAGGTGTGTTTACTGCTATATGATCTTTAATGGTTGACTGCTCAATTGTGTCGATGTTTGTTTTTGCTGGTGAGTTGATGCACAAAGTGTGCCCAACGTTATGATTACATTACTGAATCGTGTGAGGATGCCGCATAACTCCGACGCACAATCCCTTGCATTTGCAAGCAGGCAAAACCAGAAAGTGCATCTTAACGTATTTTCAACATGTTTGAGTTTTCCCCTTAATTTGATATCCTTGTAATTTGATCAGAATGCAGATTAAAGGCTGTCCGAACGACTTAAAAATAAACAAAATTATTTACTCATTAACATGCGAACTTGGCAACAGATGTAAATATTTGTACAAATATATGACTTTGAAGTCAATAGTATTTATAAAGAATATATATATAACGCATACGTATGTAGGTAATATAATATAAGTCTAAAGCATACGTAATCCTGTGGAAAGAATTTAAAAGAATTTAAAAGAATTCAATACGTAGTCACATACAATGTTTATCTATTGAATGAAAGTCACAGACGCATTTACTACCACCACACACTGTTGGAGTTTATACTGAATTCGCCGTAAACAGCTGAAAGTACAAAAGAGGGAATTTGTCTAAAATGATTCTTTGAGTTGTTTAAATGATCCAAGTTATTTATTTCTGTTGTAATTGTTATTTTTTCATATTTTTCATGGAATCTTTAGCAAAAATATTTATGTTTTTTACAAACGCACAAGTAAAGCAAGCATTTATTATACATGGTAATTATAACATATAATGTTTTTGAGAATATCTCGATAATATTTTTAGATATTGTCTTCTTCTTACATGGTACATCAAATAGTTAAGGAGTTGTAAAATTGGCAAGCTAATAATGGGCATTATTCATATATGTGATAAGTTTTGAATTGATTACAATTTGACTTGTATGTAAACGAAGCCTTTTCAGCGCAAGTAAACTTGAAATTGATGTTGAGGAACGAACTGGAACGAATTTTTAATTATATTTCAAATTTACCTAACATGACCTTTCCTTGCAGCTCTTTATACCCACCACCCCAAAATAGAGTCGATCTAGCCACGCCTGTCTATCTGTCAGTCCATCTGTGCGTAGAAGTCATTCTCCTGATCGACTCCAAACTTGATAAATCGATCGGTTTCATAGATTGTTAATAAAAGTGGTTAAAAGTGGTCAAAATTGAATCCACAATGTGACAAAATCTTATTTTTGAATGATGTGTTCCCCGTTACTCCTAAAATGTCGGAGATGGAAAGTCATACATCGACAATTATATTCCTTAAGGAGCTTTGATTTATCGGTGGTGGATATTGAAGATTTGGCCAAAGCCAAATTCATCTCTGTTACTAATTTTAATTTGCTTGATTGTTGTTAAGCAACATTATGTTTCGATTGAAAACAAATCGAAACAAACGGGACCGAATGAATAATGATTAAAAGTTATTTTGTACAAACAAATTCTCATGATGACCCCACCTTTGTTGTAAGCGTACAAATTCAAGGTCCTAGAGCGAATTTTCAATTATTGCGGACGCCCAGACAAATATTACCAATTACTTTTAAAACACTTAACGTACACGTATACTTCAAATTAATATCTCAACAGGAAGTCCGTTCATTCCGTTGCTGAAGAAAGTCTTGGATCACAAGTTTTATGAACTGTTTTATTGAATAATCATTTAATCATTATATTCGGTCTCTGCAAAGAAAAGTTTTTGTTTTTGTTCTTTTATAAGTGGAAAGGCGGTTTAGATCTCAGATATGAATTGTTCCACGTGAATGTAATGTTACAGTGTAAATAATATGTGATAACAAAATTGTAGTGGTTCCTTACATTCATCTGTGCATTGGAAGCCGTAACAAACTTGTTCAATATAAATTATTGTTTAAGCAGTGGATATGTCACGGTATGTAATCGAGATCCATGCATGCTTCGGCGTTAGTACAGCACACATCCTTGACTTGAGTGGTCTACGGGGCAGCTCTCTCCATCCGCCAAGGTACAGTGAAGTTTCTAAATTTCTACATTTAGACAAACTACTACTTGCTGGTAATTAATGAAATGAAAAAAATATGTTTTCTTTTTCCTTTACGAATTTCATTTGTTTTGAAGTTTTTATTATTTTTGTAATATATTAATTGTATGTTTTTTATTGGCTAAATTTATTCCACTCTTTATAATTATTTTTTATGTATATATATGTATAATTAATTCTCTTTTTAAGGATTAGTGTTATATTTGAATTTTTATTTCGTTCCATTTGTATTATTTATATATCATAAGGATGTTTATTCTCTTTGTTAGTTAGTATACATACATACAAATAATCAAAAAATGTTTACATTCAAAAATGTGTCTCTGTATAGGATTTATTGTAGAAAGGAAATTCTTTTCTTATTCTTCTTTTTTGTTTTTTTTTTTTTGTTTTTTGTTATTTTAGTTTGATTGCATATTTTTTTTTTTAATTATAATTTGGCTAAAAACTAATTTAAAGAAGAAAAAGACGTCGTAAAGGTGTATGTGTAGGTATTAAAAATAATGAACATAGAAAATAACAAATTTTAGGGTAAAATTTTATTTAAAATTAATGCATGTGGAATAATTTAAAAGGAAATAAAACAAAAAATAAAATCTTGTATATATGTAAAAAAAAAAAAAAAAAAAAAACGGGTATAAAATATCACCTAATGCAAATTACGTATTTCAGTTTGAATTTGTGTGGTTGTGTGTGTTTTTGCTTTACATTTTTAAACAGTTTAGTTCCTTAATGTATTAACATAAAATAACAAGAGTTTGCGACCACATTTTACACATTAAAAAAATATTTTTAATTTTAACATTTGTGCGCTGCCACCGAAAAAGTGCCAATCGCGTATTGTTGACAAACAATTAAAAAAAAATTTGGAAATTCCGCAAAGGTTTTTAATTTCCTTTATAGTTTTTTTTTTTTTTTTTATAAATTTTTTTTTTTTATTTTCTAACAAATTCATTCACCAATTATTGCAAATGAGAAACAAACAAAGCAAAGCTTTTTCACAAGCGGAAAACTTTATACATATTTTTAGATGTTTAGATAAAGGTAAAGTACAACAACTATTTCAGAAGTTTCTATTTTCAATTTTTATATTATTTGTTTTTGCTTTTTGCTCGTTTACTTAAAGACGCGTTTGTTCTAATGCCCATATAGCTTTTTGTATATATACTCGTATGTACATATATATATAAATATATATATTTATAACTTAGTAACTATTATTTAGTTAGTTTTTCATTTAGTTGTGAGATTATCATTGTGTTTTCGTTTTTGTTTTGCCTACGCGGTAATTATTATACTTTTAGAATATCTATAAGGAATTATATGTTATGTATGTTTTTGTTGGTGTGTTGAGATAGTTACAATTGCTGCTGCAGTTGTTGTTCTTTGATTAAGTACATTTCATTACAGAAATCAGAGGGAGAGAGAGTGAATGCATTTTTGTGTGCACATCTTTAAATTTACAAAATCGCCGCTTCTCCCCACATAACACGCCCACCTAATACTTCATTGTTAAGTTATAAGTAAAGGTATTCACATACACATATGCACAAAGTAACTCTTTATACATGTGTGTATTATATAATAAATATAAATGTGTTCTATACATATAGAGAGAGGAAGACTCTTTGCTGTCGTTGCGTCGGCAAAAGAGGTTAATTACGTATATCGTTTCAGTAAGGGTCTGGGGGGCTCGCAAAATGCAATACAATACAAAGCCGCTGATTTGGGAGCGAGATGCAGAGATGGCAGACGGCGTAACGCTTAGAATTGTGAGTGGGGGGATACTTTATATATTACATGGTTGTGAGTTTTATATAAAAAAATGTATACAAGAATGTTGATTTGTGTTTTTTTTTTTTGTTTCTTATTTTTTTTTTTTTTTTTTTGTATTAAAGTTATTCGTATACTTTCCATTTGAACTTGGTTTTGGTTTTGTTTATCATACACTTTTTTACATTTACCAGAATTAAAAACATAAACGTGCGCATGGTATATGTACTCGTATATATAAAAAAAGTGAATATTTAAAAACATTTCAAAGGTTTTATTGCCTCCTTGTGCCCCGTCTTCAAAAGGACGTTTCGTGATGCTTTCTATCTAACTCATTCTTGTATTTTCTCTTTGTGTTTGTTTATTTTAATATTCCTCTTTGAATCTTTGAATCGTTATGTTTGTTATGTTGTATGTGTCTTGCTTTACTTTCAAGTTTTGGTTTCAAATAGAAAAAAGGAACACACAAATAAAAATGGAAAATTAAGTTCTGTTTTAAAAGTCGGCTTCGTTTTTAATGCGATAACTGGCATAAGTCTGTTCCAAAGGGTTAAATTGTTGTTGCTGTTGCTGTTGCTGGTGTTGCTGATCCTACAAATGGGTTGCAAAATGTTATGAATGTGTGTTCGTGTGCGCAGTGGTGTTGGCGGTGGTGGTGGTGTTGGTGTTGGTGATGGTAGTGTTAAGCTACAATGCAAATACCACACCACACACGCACACGCACACACTCACACTTAACACAAACATCATCAGAATGCACAGAGTATATACAAAATATATTGTAAAAGCGCATCAAAGAGAGAGAGAGAGAGATATACGGAGCAATACGCATGCAACTCTACGTGCCTACGTACGCATGAAAACATTTACACCAGTCAAAAATCATATGAGCGACAACAACTAAATCGAAATTCGAATATCGAAATGAGCTTTTCAAATTCAAAATTATAAAAAAATGGCGACTTAATAGTTTAATAAAAAAACGTCCATACATACATACATATAAATACGTAAGTATAGTATAGTATGGCATACGAAAAACAGTACCCATAATATCATTATTATTATTATTAATATTAGTAGTAGTAGTAGTAGTAGTAGTAGTAGTAGTGGTAGTAGTAGTAGTAGTAGTGGTAGCAATAGATTTAGGTTTATATATTGGCGAGCTATATGGGCCTCTTGCAAAAACGAAGTTCTTTCTTTCTTTTGGTTACTTTCGTTTCAATTGATTGCGTTTTCAAATGTTTGCTTTTATTGTTGTAGTTGTTGTGCTTGTTGCTGTAGTTGTGGTACTCTTTTTACAAGTTATTTGATTTGTTTTCGTTTTTCTTTCTTTCTTTCTTTCTTTCTTTTTCATAAATTTATGTTACATTTGTGAATCTATACTTTTTTTAGTTTTTCGGATTGTAAAACAAAAATATTTTTACTTTCGTTTATGAATTAATATTTAAAACAAATGCCATTTTGGTTTTAACAATTATTGCCATCAATTGCATAAATATTTTTGTTTTCTTGCATTCGTTCACATAGTTCGACCACGTGATAAAAAATTCGAGAAACATTTCTCAGATTCTCAAACAAACAAACGAACAAACGAACAAACAAAGCATTGCAGCACGTATAGTAAAATCATTTGCTTAAGCGACCATATAATAAATAAACTTTGCGCCCTTTTTGCCGAATTGTTGAAGCCGTTGCTTGATTTTGACTAAATGGCTTCAACTCCAAATAATTATTACACACTTTTTCGTTTGGCCGTTAGTGGGGTTGTGTGTGCGTATTTTCATTTCATTTATTTTTTTGGCTCAAACTCTTGCTACACTTTTTGCCTGTCTGCCTCTGTGACTCCCTTGCAGCGTGTCTGCCAGCAGCAGGCTGACTGGCAGATTGTTGGCCTGCAGCTGGCTGCTGCTGATGTTGGCTTGGTTAGGGGGCCTCCATTCAACATAAATCACTGCAGTTGTGGTGGTTGGCGGTGTGTATGCGTGTGTGCTCGTTCGCGTACGTTTACCTCGTTTCGTAGTTTCGTAGTTTCGTATACGATTTTTGCTATACGTGTGGCAATCTTCCTTTTTTGTTTTTGTTTACGTTTGTTTTTTGTTTTCAATTCACTTCAATTTTTCGTATCATTTCTCTTTTAATTTTTTACTACGTGGCTTTATATGTGATTTCGAGTTGAATTTTTTATGCTTTTTTGTTTTTTTGTTGTTTGTTTTTTTTTTTTTTTTTTTGGTAATTTACACTTTTCATTTTATAGTTATGGGAATTTTCATGTATATTTTTTTTATATTTTGTAATATTTAATCCCAGGGCATTGTGAGCACCCGCTTCGTTTTTGCAAGAAGGTCGTTATCGTACTACGAACATGGGTGCACCACCGCATTGTAGCTCGCCAATATAGGACCATGTGCTCCCGCGAAGGGGGTACTCACAACGTCTGGTGTACTAGCTCCATCGGTGTGGGATGTTGAGTCGGCATTACTTCTTCCTTCACCGTTCGCTGAACCCAATTCTGGTGGTTTGGTGGTGTCCCGTTCGTCAATCACTAAATCTATTGGCATTTTACCCTTCAAACAGGAGATGTATCGGTGACAGAAATTATCGCACAACTCATGCACCTACACATGGTTGTTGTTGTTGTTGTTATGGTTGTGATTGATGTTGTAGTTGCAGTTGGTTGTTTATATTCGCGCATTTGCAAGGCACCCATCCAGTGATGCGTTGAATGATAAAAGAAGAAAAAGAGAACGGGAGAAAGGAAGAAACAAAATACAAAAAATCGTTAGTTTGGGGAAATATTCAAATGCATTTATTCGCACAGCTAAATCAGAGCCCGAATATAATCAAATCTAAACTTAAAGGACATCCCACCTCTGATCGATTGTATATTCAAGGCATACACGCCCCAATTACATGGTGTACTTGATGGCCTTCATTGATTAACACACGGACGAAAAATACTCTTGCTTACATTTACACATGAAAGAGTATTTTTTATTCATTGATTAGATGTTGATTCAATCGGGCGATCAGAGGACTGGAGGAAAATCAGTGAGCCAGATATGTTTGTCTACAGATTGAATTACAAATTTTGATCCTTTTAAGTTTTTAGTTAAAATTACAATATAAAGGAGACTCGTTTTCTGTCAAGTGGTGAATAAAAGCATTTATAAGTGAATGTATACGTAAAATATAAAACAATAGACGATATATCAAATAAAAAATGCCTCAAAAATGTTTAAAATGACTTGGTTGGGACTGCCAAGTATACGTAATACGCCAAAAATCGTATCCACTGCATGCATTTAGGATAACGTGACACATTCGTTACTTAATTCGGTGCACAAAGACAATTTAAGAAGTTGCGTATATGTGTCATTATGCCCTCCACAAAAGAGGTGCAGGTATACTAAGTTTGTCATGTCGCGTGTGCAACACACATAAGTCTGTGTGGCTGGGAGTCCGCCTGCTGTTGAGACGCTCATTGATTGAGGTTGAGCACTGAAATATTTCTAGTTTTGCTTTCGCATTTCTATTTAAATTAAGCCAAATCGATTAACTGACACGCCCTTTTTTTTTTTTTTTTTTGTCAAGAATTTTATATATCGGTGACAAAAATTGCGCTATTGAGTTGAAATTTGGAACACATACTTATGGTTAGCGGTGTAGGATAACAGACAATTTAGAAAAAACCTTTTTTTGAGACATGATACGCTTTGGATCACTGACACTATTAGAGGGCATATTCAAATACTTGAGACGCCCACTGCTTGGTTATGGATGTGGAGGGCATTCCAGATTTGACCTGAGCCGAAATTTAGTTGTTTTACTTGTTAATATTAATACATAAGTACCTACAGACCATGTGTGCTCTTTGATCCATACGAAAGTATTTAAGTACGACGTCTCAAACCTATTGAAAGAATTTATTGTGTGTGTGTGTATATGTGCATGAACACATTGTTGTGCACGAAATGGAATCCGTTGTCCATGTATTATATATGTACCGCTTATTGTTTAGTGCTGTTGTATACGTTTTTTATTCTTTCAATGTTATGCTAAAAATGTTTTGTGTCCATGTGCTGGGAGTTTTGCAAAACCCATCAAAACATGATAGACATGCAAATGAGTTTCTGCGTATAAAGTGGCAGGTAAGCTGAGCTCAGCTAAATACAACAGGACTGAGTTGAGCTGAACAGTGTAAAAAATGGCGCAATTTAATTGCGTCTATATTTACGTGTGTGTGTATGTGTACATTTGTGGTAAACGGAACAGTCCAGCTACGAGTGATCTTTGCCTGAAAGCCCCTTTTTTGCAAGTTCTGCACGCACTGAATGGCTGCTTATATTGTATACATGTGGACATGAGCTTACCAATGCCGACCGTTTTTTGTCCGGACGGCACTAATATAAAAATTGGCATAAATATGCATCACAGCCCTGATAAGCGTATTGGCCTCAAGGCATCACAGTCTATAATGGCAACCATAGCCAAGTTATAACATGGCTTCATGCATACACAGCGTACACATGTGTGCGTCGAAACCATGAATTTCAACTTGCTCTTTGTGATTACCACCTTTTTATGATGTTTTTTCCTTTTCTTAAATTCTCCATTCAACACAAAGTTGCATTTTCCATAATATGCGCTATTTAGGGGACACATGCATGTGACTCGTACCACATATGCATTAATAATGTTGCCAATGTTGCTTTGGAAAACGCACATGCACTGATAAAAGATAACATCAAGAGCAGTGAATAAAAGTAAGCTTTTAGCGATAGAAGCATGCGTTCATCATCTTCAGATGCATCATGTTGCACAGGTAACGTTACGCAAAGGAAAAGACTTTCTGCCATGGTCAACACAAAATTTTAACTATTTTTTTGTAAGTAAATAATAAACAAAACAACTACACCAATAACATTATTGCTTCTTATTGCATTATTTTCTTACTTGTTTTTTTTTTTTTTCTAAAAATCTTCTTGATGAATAATTTAGTTGTACTGTTTTCTGGGTCCAATTTTCGTTCTTGTTGTTGTTATTATTATTATTATTATTTACCATTTAAAACTTGATAAACTGGTTTAATTTGTGTTATTGTCTGTTGATCAGAGTCACTCAGTCACCCAGTAAATACAGGTATGGTCACGTCTGCTCTGCCAGTCTGACAAAAACGCGCAGCTTGTTACCAGCAGCACAGTCAGTCAGCAAGCTGTACAATTGCTTTCAATAAAATTGTCACTAAAAAGTGCCCCATAAACAAGCATCATCAGCTGGCTGACGGAATTGTTCACTCAAAAATGCTTTTAAGTGCGCATGGGTCAGTACTTAGTAAATAGTGAAGACGTTATATTCGGCTTGGACCCAATCTTCGTTACCTACTATCAGACATTATGAGAGAGGTGGGCATGGTCTTAATGTAATATTTAAGCGTAAATTTTAACTTTTGTTTTTCTTCTTCTTCTTTAACAACAGACATTTTGAAGGAATGTAGTACATCTCCCTAAATAACGTTTGTGATAAGTCTTTACGATTTGCAAGTTTTCAGCTCCTTTCAGTTTTCGCTAATAGTTATCGCGTCATTTATCCAATCGCAATAAGGATTTTTACTGCAAAGACCGCGTGTTTGGAATCGATATGACAATTTTTGGGTCAACAGACGGACACATGATGATCAATGATCGATTCAGAATTTGAAACTCGTCACGAACTTTCTGAAATTTATGAAGCCTCCTGCTGATGCTGCAAAGGTATAATAAACTACGTTAGGGTTCGATTTTTTAGGAAACGAGAGAAGACCACCCATGTCCATTAAATACTTGCTCCGAGTGAGAGCTAATCGACCATCGTTACAAGTGTGGTGTAATGTGGTTCGACCGTTAAAGAAGAATTTCCTATACATACAAAAATAACATTTTCTAACATTTACTGTACGTACAAGCCCAATTGCAACCAATGCATACGTACAAGTGGTGTATGTAGATATGTGTGACATTTTCAATAATATTTACACTGTCTTGGGGGACGAAAGCAAAGTCCACTCGGAGACGTGCACGAAAGCAAACATCTACACAATCCACATGCACATGCACACTTTTTCAGATATGAGCTCTATGATCATGTTGTACTGGCTGGCACAAGAGTGACTGTTGTTAGGTGGCGCGCATTGCGAGAGATGATGATGATGACAATGAGGATGTTTGGCTACTCTTTCGAGTACGTGCATGTGTATGCAGTCGCAGACGCAGACACAAACACATGCACGCATACAATGCATTCCTCAATATATTAGGTACCCACTCAAACTGTCCCGAATTCAAGTAAAGTGCTCTGCACTGCACTAAATTGCACTGAGCATTGAGCGTTGGGCACTGGGCATTGGCGGGGAGGAGCGGCATTCATTCAGGCTGCGTCATCATCATCATCCACACGTGAGCCTCTGAGCATACAACTTGTTTGTGTTCATATGTTGGCGTATGTTCGTACGCTGAACTGATGCATTGTTAATGATAATTTTTGATTAATTTGTCAAGTGTTGAATTTGACATGTTAAGCGAGCAAAATGTACGTATAAATGTATACACAACATAAACTTGTATGATACTCGTATTGTATAAAAATGTCTGATTGTCTGTCTGGGCCGGTCCCTGCGTCTCTGCATAAGTCCATCAATAAGCACCAAAGACATGCTTTTCTGTGAAATATATGTGTATGTTAATTTTATTCTTTATGAGTTTTATATCTTCCTCTGTTGTTTTTCTGATCAGACTGGGTGGCATGTGTGAGTTGCCTGCTATTCTCTTTCAAAGATGAGAATATTGATAAGTCTTTTACGAAAATAATAATAATAATAATAATTTTTCTTTTGCATTTGAATCAAAAGGAAGAAATTGTTCTGCATTAAATTTGTATATATCTGCGAAGTATATACGTGGCGAACCTTTACATATATTGAACAAAACATTTAACATCGCCTATAAATACGTCGTCTGCATCGTCACAGAATGTTATCGCATGTCATGTACTTTCTCGTATAAAAGAAAAAAAAAAAAAACGTAATAAAAATGTCTTCAATGGAGGGACTATTCCTACGTATTCAGCCAACTTTGGCTATTTGGCCTATTTGTTTTATGCAAATACATTTCCATTCTATTCATTCATTTTATTGCATTTTGTTGTTACTGTAGGAATTTCCCTTTTTGATAACTATCTTAATATTCGTTGCTTTCCGTTCATTTCTCTTGTGCGTGTACATATGTGTCTGCTTAAGTGCTCCTCTTTCTCTAGACAACAACTAGTTTATCTGTTACTAAGTACACTGCGGATTATATGCAATAACAACACATTCGCTACTCACTATCCACACGAAACATTAACTAAAAGGCCTCTCCCCTGATCTTTATACCATCCATGTTGGAAGGATGGCTATATTAAATCTATCATTCCGTTTGTGATACAAAGAAAAACAAACTTATGCCTGTTGTGACATTTCATCATCACAGCAACATAGTGCACTCAGTATTCGGTTAAGGCAGTAATTTATTTGTTAAGCGTTTGTCTATTTTCCGTTTTTCGCGGTCTCATGTAATCATGTTTATAAATGGCCTGTATTGAGAGCTATGTTTGCATCATTTACACAAGCACTTCCATACGTCTGCATGGGGTTGTTCATATATGTGAATTGGTGTATGTTTGTTTTGTGCAAATGTTGGTCGGTGTGTGTCTGTGATATTCTAATCTCATGCAAATCAAGTATGAAATGTAAAGCGAACCAACAACAACAGTAGCACACTAAAACGAATTAAATCTATGAAATCTTAATTTTGGATTTCCTCTAAATGATAAAATTAGAAGAAAAAAAAAACACACACACACACACAGTGGAGGAGACTCTGCTTCGATTTAAGTTTACCTCATAAAGTACCGTTTTCGAACAGCTGCAAATGCAACATTTCCGAAACATTGCAATTGTGCTTCTCTCAATAAATTGTTTACTCTTTCACACAAAATTTACATAATTACTTATTTAAACAAATTAATGTTATAAAATAAAATTAACCCAAACCAAATCTTCAGCCTGCCTTCCTCTACACATGATTTTCATTTTTCCGGTTTCCATAGTCTCGATGCGGTCATGGTACGCTGAGCACATGCTCAATTAGTTTTTTTTTCTTTTTAACTAGCATTAGAACTTCATTTTTTTTAGTATGTATGTATTGAGCGTGAAGTACTTCACGAACGGAAAACTCATGAAAATTCATCGGTTCAAATAACCGAAATGTGCCGCTTAAATGTATTCAAATAAAAACAAAATATGGCTTAGGCCACATCTTAAATACTCTCCAGCAGTACCTCCATTGCAGGCGTGGCATGTACTTGATTACGCCTTTCAGTACATATTACATATCAAGTATAGTTTTTCGAAAATTGTGGGTGTGTTTTCCACCCAATTGTGCTTATTTTTGGCACATTAATGGGAAATTTAAATATTAATTTCCGGCTAGAATAGCAAACTTTGTGTACCGCCATCACTAAGGTGGAGGGTATAAAAACACATTTGAGGCATTTTTAAATTCGATTACAATAATACTGCGATTGTACTTACTTTTTCTAATTCTAAAAGGTGAAACCGAAGTACTTGTATTGCTTGCACCATCTGTAAAGAAAATGGAAAATATCTTATAAGTATGGCTTGAGCAGACATTTGAGAAGTTGGTTTATATTGTTGTGTCGTTTCACGAAATTGTTGCATTGTTGTTTAACGATGTGGTTGTAAGCGTGTAATTAGGTTCAATAATTAGTTCAAATATTGAGGTCGCACAACAGTTTTCTGAAATACTTTCGTTTACTATGTTACTGCCGATGCATTGCATTCCATATCAAATCCTAATTAAAATATCACTAGGGAAATAAAAACGAATAATTTCGCCTTTTTGACATTTTTATGATTTTACCACAAGAACCGCAGCAACAATAACAAAAGTACAAACATAAACAGCCATAAAAATGAAGATGGAAGCGTTTAACAATAAATGAAAGCCACAGGCCAACAACTAATAAAAATCCAAAAAGTGTTTAACTAAACGCTTTACAGACCAACTGAACAAGTGAGTGAGGTTGAGTGAGTACATGCATATGGCGTCAACCAACAAAATCAGTTTACAATATGCCCGAACAAATAAGACATAAGACTCAGACCAACAGTGCTACATAATTTATGGCATAGAAAATTAACATGTGTGTGTGTTTGTGTGTATGAAATAATAAAAGTAATCAGTTTATATATAAATTGTTTTTAAAATAATTGAGCTCTACACAGCGTACATAACTGGGTACAAGGACAAGTCAGTTGAGAGTGGAATCTATGCGGACTGTCCAAATGTAGCATTTGTCTCAACAAATGTTTTAAGTGTGTGTGACAAAATGCCAAACAAACAAATACAGATCCGGAACAATCAACCTTAATCCCATTTGTTACAAAGCAAAGACAGCATCAGCGAGCTCACCAAATGTGTTACGATGACAAAATGATTTATGGCACTGGAGTACATGTTATGCGCAAGCGTACATCTTTATTTTAAAAGGTGGGAATAATCAAATCTTATGCTTTAACAAAAATTTGTACCACTACTTATCTTTATATGTATAGGACTTACGTTCCGGACCATTGCTGTTTCATTAAGCCCATCACCGCTAATAGTATCATACATTTATTTAACATTTATTTTTTCATTTACACTACGTATTATAGAGGAACACCACCAGCTTGAAGCCAATTATTGAGACATTCGATAAAAAAAAAAGCGGATTTTAAACGAAACATTAAACACTAAACACTGAATTCGGCTTAGGCCAAATCTTAAGCACTACGCACACATCCGACACATCGTGGAACGTACATGATTACGCCCAAAGTGTATGCATTACGTCGTTTTGGCACGATTTTGCCCAAATTAATTAGCGATCTGCTGGCAACAAGTAGAAATATGTGAACATATCAGCAACAATTTCACGGACGTACGGACGGACTTATCCAGATCAACTCAGATTTTGATGTATATACTTTATAGGGTCATTAAGCTCTCCTCCTGGAAATGACAAACTGCTCTCCGACCCTGTAAAAACTTATGTGGAAGCGGTAGAAATGGGTCACATACACAACAGCGAAGCTGTTCCTCTTTAATGATCGTTCGCTTATGGTGTTAAATCTAAAACTCTATTAAAATACTGTGCTGTGCTGTGCTGTGCTATATATATGCTACATAATGTTATTCAATGCCACTTAAATTGTGGCTCCTAATAGCATTGAACTTGCAGTCGTGTTTGTTAAACAAGCCTGAATAGATGCTTTTCATTAAATTTAACTGAATTATCAACATCATCAACAGCATCGTTTATTCGCTCTTAAATCACACTTAGTCCAGATGTTTTTCACAAGCATGTGCACGAGTATGTATGTATGCGAATGCCAGTGTACATGTCATGATATCATATTTACGCTAATAAAAATACACAAATGCAACAATTTACAACAACGTATATAACAACAAAGTAACAATCGTTCGTTTTTTGGGTCAAGGTAACTTTTATTTGTAAGGAAAAAATGATTTTGTTTCTCTTTTTTCTACATACGTACCAGTGAATCAACTTCGGGATCTGCCGTGTAGTAGGGTTTTTGTGATCGGATCTGAAATGAGAGAGTTTAAGTGGGTTAAAATTTTACATGATGAATGCTAAATACGCTCGATAGCAATGGCTAGAAATCGATAAATTGGTTGCTTAGTATAAAAATTGATAAAGATGTATTTGCGCTTTGGCAGCACTGTTGCGGCAACACAACAAGTTGCACTGCTTGTTGTGTTGGTATGTTTTTGTTTAATTTGTTGTTGTTGTCTGTTACTGTTGTTTACTGAGATTTGATTTTTATTTTGAATTTTTGCTGTCTCATGCTGTGAATTTACTCGCTAAAGTGATTTATGTACATATTTTGAAAAAATCAACTCCACACACACCCACATTTGTGCCAAGTGCTACGCGATCTTATCTGGTCTGTAACTAATAATTAGAAAACAAAATTTCTTGTCAAAAAAAAAAATAAAAAAAAAAAAAAAATTGAAAAAAGAAAGTCAGTCGCAAAATGTGCGTGTGTTTAAAGAACTCAACACGAATGCCAACCGTTGTTAGAGGATATACCTGTAACAAGGGAAACTTGAGCGGTATGGAAGCGTGTAACAATACGTTCACGTCTTAAAAATTAAGGTAACACAACTAACAGTTTATGTACTACGTACGTACGCGCTGTTGAAAACCAGTTTAACCACTTCTAAGGCGAGTCTTTCATCAGATAAAAGCAAAAGCCTACAAACATAATGCGAGTACATTCATTTCATTGTTGTGCCATTTTAAACTCTTTTTCGTTTTTTTGTTTCTTTCGTTTTATTTTTTCATTTTCTTCATTTCAAATTCTGGCTCTAGGCTTTTGTTACAACAACAATAACAGTAATAACAATTGTGCCTTGAAAAATTATAAATTTGAATGGCGGGTTCTCAAGCTAGACATTGCTCTTCATGTTTTCGCTTCACCTTTCATTTTCTTATTGTACATATGTATTTCTGTATTGAGATTGTGCGAGCCAGCACATTATTATCATGCGGCCATACGAACGAAACGTGGTTGGTTGTGGTGTGTAATGCTTAAAGGGCTATTTTCAAACGTAAGCAACATAACCTATAATCAAATATGGATCTGTCTACTCTACACACACGGCCTTACGAACCAGTCAGCAGAGCGGGCAACAGCACTTCAGATATCAAATGATTATGATACTCGTACGTATACAGTTCTTTGGCTTTTCTTCTTTCATTTTGTACGCTTTGTAACATTTCAACATGTGTCTTCAAATGCAATTGGGTTAACCTCCGCACGGGGTCTCCAATCACCTTTTGCCCGCATGATTGATGGCATACTTTTCCCAAAGGTTACTTTTTTTTTTTTTTTTGGTATTTCTAATTATTAAAATCAGTTTTAATACTTTTCGTTTGCCTCTATATAGACCGCGGTTTTTGTTTTGTTTTTTTATTTTTTGTTTTTTGTTTGCTTCAACGTGAAGCATATGGGTATAGATGTTATTGGTGCGTACACCTTTAAATGATTTATGGCCATCATTAGTTGTTGTTGTTGTTGTTGGTACATAAAAAACCAAATCACATGATATATAAAAGCCTCATAAAAAGTTTATACAATGTTTACAAATGTTTACGTCTACGGGTGAGTAATCTTTTTTTATGATAACACACCAAATCTTGTTATCGTCATAACGATGTCATATTTTTATTGAGACAATAACTATTTGTTGTGTAATTTAGTAATGGGAACAGTTCCCGATTCGAACGCGCTTACGGGCATTTCCTAAAGTAACTTGAATGTATTAAAAAAAAGATCAAGTTGATGAAGAACACCAAATGATTGTTACTTCCTCAGGTCTTTACAGGTTTCCAAAATCTTCTTCACAATTCTCACAAGCTCACAGGCAGTAATATTGCAGCGACTGAGTGAAAT
This sequence comes from Ornithomya fringillina, assembly GCA_963978525.1. Taxonomy (NCBI): domain Eukaryota; kingdom Metazoa; phylum Arthropoda; class Insecta; order Diptera; family Hippoboscidae; genus Ornithomya; species Ornithomya fringillina. Next base: position 25,276,421 of record OZ021691.1, read on the forward strand.
ATTTTACAACACCGAGTGTTGTGTCTCCCGGTCATTGCTAATTAAGTAAAAAGCCCTTCTTATCTAGTACGTGAAGGTTAAATAAAGCGATGAAGGCATGAAATATATATAAAGCAACACTCTGCGCAGCGACTTATCTTTCTCCACCAAATATCTACCGTTACAATTTACTGTAAATTCATTAAACAATCTCTCTCTCTACACGTACAATAAAAATTTTTAAGAAATATTTTGTGAATATGTGAAGCATGCGTTCCAAATATTAGCCGACCTCATTTAAGTTCAACTATTGGTGAACCTATTAACTGCACAGCCGGCCTGTGTTACAAAACTAAATGCGCCCAAACAATTACTGGTAGCTAAACAAACAACATTACAAAGCAAACAAAATCAAGAAATCTTCTGTTGACCTAACTGATGTTATGATACCCGTACAACAAACATACGTTCAGTAGCAGTAAATTGTATATCTAGAACTCAATCCTCAAATATTTTTCATATTCATTTAAAAAGTTAAATCCCAAAGTGAATAGATCACTTGCCGAAATGACTAACTCCCCTGTAACAGTTTCATCCTTAACGCTGTGAATTTGGAAAAAATGCTTTAGAAAGGTACAGAGAGTTTTGTCCAAAGCAAGCCACTAGTTAACTATTTGGTAAATAAAACTAATATTATATTTATGTAATTGTTTAATTTATTTTATTCGTCGAAACCGGTCAAAAGGATTTGCTTCAAATTGTGTTAAAGCATCTCTCGATCGGTAATAGTATTTCGACTTGAGCCATTTTTCTTCTCTGCACATTTACTCATCTTTTTCGATGGTTGCTTATAAAGATAGTGGGAACAAACTAACTGTAAGACCTTTTTACTATATTTGCTCAACATTGTTATTATTATTGTTGTTTTGTCTGTAAACAAATATTACACACCAGATATTATTACGTTGATAGTTCATTTCTTTCTTCACTGCCTAGTTTTTACAGTTATGTCAACTTTGTCAAGATGTTTGACACGCAGCAAATAATGTTAACTCTAACGCCAAGATTTTAACCGAACCCCACTCACTCGATTTTTCATTGTTATTATTACTTGGGTAGTACACCACGTGCCACAAAGAGTATATTAAGTTTGTGCTAAGCGGCAAATGCCACGCCTATAACCATATACATGTGCCTACCTAAATATATGCGACATTTCGATTAAATTTGGTAAATGGAAATTAAAATTGGCCGAGTCAGATTATTTTTAGAACCTCTTCCCATATAAAATCCTATAATAAACGAAGGCTTTATATGGCAGAAAAGGAAATTCCTAATTAGCTGAATAATTGGCTTTAGATGGACTTTCCATTGGATGCCTTATATGGCAGTGCTTCGCGTTTGCTAATACAACTAAACTAGTTGTAGCATGATTTGTCCAACTAAGTGGTGTGGGGTATTAAATGGTCGGGCTTAACCGACTCTAACATTTTCACTTGTTTATTGTTGTCAATGTCACACAGTACCACTGTAGGCAAACAAAAAAAACATACTATCGTTATATTTATGCAAGTCTTTGGTATTGAAGTAGTATTAGAATGCTAAAGTAAACAAACGCGTTTTACGTTGTTTACCTATATAACATAACTACACCACATTTCGGTATCAGTCAATTTTAATGCAACAAACAAATGTAACTGACACATGTATAGCACCAAAATATATTTATATATATATTAACTTTTATGAAATTAATCAGGTAAAAAACAAGTAAAAAAGTTTTATCAGGCTAGAACGAAATCGTGTACACCCTCCACAATTATGCGTAAACTAGATGCGTAGCTTGAACAACGCACAGGTGCGCAACTCTTAGCGGTTCTTAAAGTTTGCGTTGAGCTTTACTGCAGCGGAATGGAATTCCAGTTTTTTGTGCTGATGAAGATTGCATTTAAATAAAATTTATTAAACACTTTGTCGCAATAAATTGGTCCTTATTATATTTATTAATAATTTTGAATTTATTTTGCCCATTTTCAATTCCAATCTGCACATAAAGAGTACCAACAAATATGTATACAATTTAGGGACCGACATTTTTGAAGCAATTTAGCATTTGATTCAAGTTTTACCAAAGTGCTGTCATTTACCTCGAACCCTAAGCTGTTAAGTATAAGAATTAACCTAAAATATACCTAGCACTCATGTATGGCCTACACGAAAGGCCTTTTTGGATAGACAGAAGTAACTGTAGCCTCTACCTGTTTTTATAATCCCTAAATTCTATATTTCTTTGATATGTTTTTGAATACGAGATAACCATCGATTGATAAGTTAGACGAAATTTTATCTAATCAAACTTTACTTTGTACGTTTTTTTAATACATATTCCACAAGTTCAAGATGAAAGGTTACTTATAAAAGATAAAATGAAAATATTGTAAAATAAACAAACAAGCCTACAGCTATAAAGCGGCACTCAACGACTTCACTACTGATTGCATTCATTACAAGTTATTTATAAATGTTCTGTAGAGCGTCCATAAGTGAAGGAACCCTGCAACTGTGCATTCACAAGCGGATGTACTGTACTCACCGACTATCTCCTTTTTTACAATTTTCTGCTGTTGACTACAGTGCAATAAACACCTTTTACGAGCCCCAGAGTCATATACACAAAACTTAAATATAGACCAATAAACAATTTATACAATAACAGTAGCAACAACAAATATTAAAAGCTCAGCAATAGCATTTTATGATTTACACGCTACCCCAAGTTAAACACTGCTATTCATTAGCAGCTTTGTTGCACTCAACTTTAGTGACTTAATTTCTGAACACTTCTCTAATCTGTAATTCGATTTTGTTTAATATCTATGAAAATTTATAATCATGACTCTTCAAAGGCAACAAATCAAAGTTATTGACTAAATGCGCTTCAAGTGGACAACGGCCGTGTGTAAATATGTACAAATAAATTTCATTTTTAATTATCAGATCATAAATTTCCTGAACTTTTGTCAACTAAAGCAAAATCAAGAGCGCAAATGAACGTTTAACGTGCAATTTGTCAACGGCGGTAACATGAAACGCGTCTTAAATCATTTTATAAATGCTACGCACAAAATTTATCAGAGACTAAAACTAAAATAGTTTGAATACCTATTGTTGATATAAAATATTGCCTAAAACAAGTTTGCAACAATTTCGAGAAACTATGTATAGTAATAGGTGGAAGTGAAAATGTACAACCAAAGTGGAACAAATCGGATAAGAAAATATATTGATATAAATTCCTGCCACATGTGTAGAATGCTCATTTAAAACTGTGATAGACTTATCTGCAGGTACCCCAAACAGGGTATGAGAAATTTATATCTCAAAGGCCTTTTTCCTTAGATTTGGTCAAAATGTGTATTTTAGTTTTTGTATCCTATCTAAACGGTATTATAAGGATGCTTGTATCTTCTACACGGCTTAAGGGAGACCAACCTCTTGTTATGCGCCTCAATTCTTAATCGATTTACCCATGTCCATCAGTTTGCCTGTCGCCTATACAAATAAGTTTAAAGTTTTTAATAAATAAGTCCATTTTTCGAAATATTTAGAAATATATAGTCCTACTGTCTTTCCGTCCTTGTCTTTTCTTTCAAGTGAAAAATTGAATCTTTTTCAAGGCGATTGGATAAGACTTTACTTAGGGAATATACTAATATTGCCACTTCCTAAAATTAATTATATTGTACGTATGCTTATTCAATGTAATGTTAGGGGAGATCCTACATTTGATTTGTTTTTTTGTTAGAACGTACTTTATATAATATTTAGTCCCGAATCTTGCATGTCCGAAAATTTGGGGAGAATGGTCTACATCTCCCCTCTCAGTAGGAATTTAAAGAGTTGGGTTGTTTTAGCGTCACGATTATTGGATAATCGTCTCGCTAAATATATAAATAAATAGATTTATTAAGTTGTTTTTTGATCCATCAGTCATTCAAACATAATTTTCAGTCTGACGTGTACCTACTATAATAATTTCATGAATACATTCGAACGTTTTCATCAAATTTTCGACATGTTCATATGTCATGTACCAAACTACTCTCTCATACAATACAAAATATGTTTGAAAATGTTCGTGCATTCCGATATGCGCAGTTTTCTAACGACAATACGAAATGATTGTTAAAAAAGAATCCTCCCCTTTGTCCCGTCTCACAAGAAAGAACACATTTGTAGCATTTGTTACTTTTCCTCAGCTCTTGGGTTTCCCTTGTTTTCCTTTTTGTTTTTATGCTTTCAATTTTCAACAATAGAACGGTTTTGCTCTTTTCGCTGTGTTTACGGCTTAACAATAAGTTTTTTCAAACCCACAAAAAATATTTATCCGAACAAAAACCACACATACACACATGTACACATATCGAGTGATCATTTCTTTAAACCAAATTCCACATTCATTGTCTTTTTTAATAATGGTTTACAAAACTGTTTTCTAAAGAAATTCAAAACCTTGCTTAAGGGTTGATGCTAAACCAAACTAAACAAACCAACAGCAAAAACAACAACTTTGAATTCCTTTAAACAAAACATCCAGCAGAGTTGCACATACGATCAACAAAAACAAAACAAAAAAACAACAAAAAATTAATCTTAAAAATATCCCTAAAGATTCATATGAATAAATTTTTAAACATAAAAAAAAAAAACATTTTTTAATCCTCGCTTTAACATGAACACAGTCACAGTCACAGTCACAAACACGTACATACACACACATACGTGAAAGGCGGAGACAAAAGCAATTAAATCGAAAATGAAATTAAATCAGTAAACAATAAAAGAACAACATTCAACGTACGTACATACGTACGCTTGAATAGAAAACATGTGAATGAGTAACGATATTAATACAATAAATAAAACTTCTATTATATCAGAGAATATATTGTAGAAGAAAGCCTTAACGAAATGAAGAACTGTGAGCAAAGGAGGAGAAAACAAAACATTTCAAACAAATTATTGAATTCATTACTCACACTCGTCCAAGTCTGGAAACTTAGTTAATACGGATATAATCCTTGAAGCAGTCAGGTCAGCATTTGTTCTTAATTATAATTACCAATTAAATACTAAATGAATTAATTACTTACGAAACGTAGTACCGTCCGGAGTAAGGGCGAGAAATGAAAATCGTTTTAAGACGACTTTCGATACAGCCACGTCGTCAAAGTCAAATGTGTGAACATTATTGGAAATAGAACCGATTGCAACAAACTAAATTTGGCTTAGGCCGCATCTTAAACGTCCTTCGCATATAAGTATATATAAACTTTGGGTGCATCGGTTACCTCTTACGCCCTTTAATAGTATTGTATACCGAATATATCTCCAAGTTAAAGATCACGTCAGATTTTGTACAAGAGAGATTTTCGTAAATTGTGTATGTGACTGTTATCCGATCTCGCCTAGTTTTGACACATCGAAGAGCCTAATATAAATAAGTGCGCTAAGTTTCAACTTTGTAGCAACCTGCGTACAAAACTGGAATTATTTGTACAAAATTTCAGCTCAATTTTGCAACATTTACTATCCTGAGAGTGCCAACAATAGGCAGAAACTAAATAGATTCGGATTGTGATGGTAAACAAGAATATAGGTGCGGCAAACGGAACAACAAACCCAGTATACCACCCATCTTATGTGGAGGGTATAAAAATGCCAAGCGGAAACTGAAATAAATCATACAAGTATGTGTACATGTGTAAACGTCTGCATTCATAAAAGTATTTTCGTTTGCAGCATTTAGCAAAGGGCACAGATACGACAGATACGTACAGAGACGAACCGTGTAGTAGTGTAGAAAAATCTCATTCCAAGAGTTCCTTTAAAGAAAAATATTTGATTTTTTGTAAACTGCAGCAGCAGAGGAGAGAGAAGATTGAATGCGAATTTCATGCGGACAAGGAAAGAATTCATAAAAATGATGTTTTTATTTATGGTTCATTTGGAACTTTGACAGCTCTGCCAGGAGACTGAAATTCTTTCACGTTAACCCCACCAACACCACTCTCGGCTTTTCATGAACAACATTTATCAAGATATAAAACTGTAGGACTTTATGAACTTTGAAGCAATTGTTGTTTATTCGATTTGATGATTTTATGGATATTTATTTTTTTTTTTTTTGTAAAAATATTTTCTCGTATGAACAACACATTGGGAGTGTCTCAGTGAAAATGTCACTCATTTTTTACTGCATAATGGCTGCAACAGAATGTATGGTTCTAGAAACGAAAAGTTGGCCACATCTTATGGCAGTGGTGCATATATTCTGTTTCAGCCATTAGTCGGTGAGTCGGTGAGGGAAGCTTGCCTACTTGACGTACAAACACATAATATGTTGTGCCGTTGTGCGTGCGCTTTTTAGTAATGTTGAAGGTATGCGTTACTAAAAATATTCCATTTACTTTTATTTTTAGTATAGTTGGCTTTCACTCTCTTTTTCTGTGACACAAATACGACACTGTACATATGACGAGTTGTCGATGCGGTCGTGATTTCTTTTTTTTACGTTTCAAGATATTTCGATCGTTAGCCCGGCCGTGTGCACTGTGCAGCAGGGAAGATAAGCGAACAACCGGGCGAACGGACTGGTGTTAGCATTGCTAATGATGCTGCTAAAGCAGCACCATGCACAGAGAGTGCAGATTAAAATCTTTCACCCAAAAACAAAAGCATAGAAAAAGTACAAAAAAGTATTTAAGTAGTGTAAATAATTTCTCAGCCTCAGTAATTTTCAACACGTTTTTGTTCTTTCTTCCCATTCTTATGCGTTTCAATTCACCATCAACCTCATACTCTCGCAACTGAATCTACACATGCCCATGTTTGCGTACGAGAATGTCTCTTATAATGGGTTAATTTTATATTTGTGTTGCATTTAAGCACTGTGTACTCTGTATGGAAACTCTCATCGCAACACAATTTATTTTTTTGTGCAAAATTTCTGCTTTTATAGCTTCGGCCTAAGTGGTGAAGGAAAATATTAAGTTTGTCACTTCGTTCGCCTGTGATATAATTTCTATACCAAATAGGTACAAACATGGTCCCGATTTACACGGAGGATACGTTTCTAAAAAAGTCTTATAAATCCAAATCGATCGCATTTGTTGGAATTTTTTTAAATTATCTGTAAATCGGGGGATGGATGGAACCCTAGTAATGAACAATTTTAATGTATATCTGTCACATGGAACTAAAAACGCGTTGAAAATCGAAAGGCTCTTAGCTGATAGAAGGTGGAGCGTATCCGATATTTGGCCTGAGTCCAAAACATACTTTGTTTGTGTACTTCATTGGGAAGATACAAATTTACCAAACATGTTTTAGTCGTTTTCTCAGCAACATCATCAACAACAACAACAAAATGTAAAGAGCGGGACGGAAAAGAATAACATTAAAATTCATCATCTGAGAAATGATGTCGTCGTCGTTTTGGCTGTTTTACTGTGATGATTAATGAAGTGCCAGAACATAAAGATCATCATCAGAGTTGAAAGTTGGACACACACATATGCGCACACGCTATTAACGCACACTTGCATAGTTGCACATCTTACAGCAAGTGAATCATTTAATTTTCTAAAGAATTTTCATGTTAAGAAATCAAAAACTCATCTAAATGTCTCTCATATCAATAAACTGCAATAACAAAGAAATGCAAAAACGCTTCATAAGTCACTTTTCCCTACAAGGTCATCGATAGATCTCGAACGAGCAGATTGGATGATCAAAAATGTCATATGAATGTACTGCTGCACATTTGGGGGCTTTCTATGATTGTCATTCCATTTGCAACACTGAGAAGGAGGCGTCCGACAACTCACCTCAGAGTATATATATTCTTGATCAGCATTAAAAACCGAGTTTATATGAGTTATAATATATATATGTACAATATATCTGTGTGTCCGTCTGTTCTTTGCATTCGTACTGTCATCAAATTTGAGATATTGAGCTGACAGACACTTTTAGTTTCTGCTCGCAGATCGCTTATAATTTACAAAAAACCGTACTCAACGTAAAAATCTAACTTGCAAGCTGATAAGTAATAAATAAACTATTCGAGGGCATAATCACGTAGCTGCTCTCTTAAAGTGGGTTAAGCTCATATGTTATAAAACACTACACCTTGTAGTATTAATAATAGCTATAAAAATTTAAAAATCGTTCATAGGAGAGCTTTTCTAAAGAAAGTCCGATTTGGTACAAATTTAGAATACTCGGTGAGTAAATGATGCCTATGTCGACATGAAAAGAGGGTGGAGCATTCTAAAAGAGTCCGATCGAATTAATGTTTTTATCCAAACCAAATTTTTTAAAGTATCTCTAAAACTACGGTTGAACAAAAATTTACATGGACCGACATAGATGAGCACAGTACAATCCGTTAGGAGTTTCAAATGTTCGCACAAAGTATCCTTCTACCACAAGTAATGTAGGGTGCAATACGTGGATAAGAAACTTGTCGCAGTAGCAATACACTGTGTACGTACAGCCATTAAAGTATTAAACACATGTGTTTTGAAAGTATGTCTGCAGCACAACATAAAAAGAATAAATTTTAGAAGAACAAGTTAAATTAAGTATCCTCTTAGTTATCTGCTTAAAAAAGACGACAACGACAACGACAACATTATTACGCCAAAAATACCGCATATGAGTAATAACCATTACCACAGCGATACGATACAAAATACACGAGATGCTTTCGCATCATCTTTTGAAAAAGAAAGAAACACAACGAAGAGGCACATGAAATATGTCTTCCCCCCATTTCATTAACTACACAGCAATGCGTACTGCACGACTATGAGACACACACATATATACATGCATGTGTGTTGCGTTAAGGCTTGTTTATTGTAATAAGTAATCTGAGATCACTTAACAGTTAGTGAATATTTTTGCAAGTATACGAGTGTCCCACATATGTTGTTCCCAAATAAGCAGCAAGAATGCGTAAACCAGCCGCACGACCAACCAGTCAATCGAACCATCAAGAACTTATGACGGATGAAGAAATCATCTCCAATGTCAATTACATTAAAAGACACCAACTGAGTGGTGGTTGCCTTGTTGCTGAACTAGCAATAAAATTAATTCATTATACCAATCCTTCCAGTTCAGCAAAAAATATATATGCAGTGAAAAATTCTCCATAATTATAAGGATTTTCTTGTGTCTTATCAATATTACAGAGAGCGTGGAAGGCCCAAGTTATAGCCGTGACCTTCATAAATAAAAATACATATATAATGGACAGTGAGACCAAACAACGTTCGCATTATGCGAATTTCCAATTACGTCTCCTACTTAGCAGGCGTACATATGCATAAGTTTATACTAATCAAGTATCGACTGATTGCGGATTGATGACTTACCTGTTTACTGAACATAGCGATATCTTCATTAAACGATTCTGACGAACAAACATCACCACCTTGAACACCCGGTTCTCTGGGCGTACATGTGGCCAGTTCGCATTTTTCAAATATAAGCGCCAACAGCGGGAATAGTGGATGCCTGCAAATGGTCAAAGAATATAAAAAAGAATTATTTGTTGCCGTAATTCATTAAATAAATGTGTGTGTCTGTATATTGTATGATTTCTAAAATTCGGTTCATTTGCTAAAACAGATAAAAAATACAAAAATTTAAAGGGATTTTGTGCACAATATTGGCGACACGAAATCGGCCAAACACTTAAATGATCACCTCTTCTAATCATGTAAGTGTGCGTGCGTGTGTGTGTGCGACTTGCTATACATAAATCTTTCTGTAAACATCTACTCATTAAATAGCCGCATACTTGGTTGGCTCTCTGCTAGATGTAATGCTAAAACAGAAGTGGTGCTGTTGGTAAGCGTTGCTGCTGTTGTTGTTCTTGTTGTTTCATTTGTATGATCTAACATTTGGTATTTTAATTAGAGCATAAGTTAAAGGAAATGCTCGCATTACATTGCCAGTGTGTGTGTGTGTATGTGTGGAAATGCCAAATTTAGATGAATATAAACATACTGACGCACACAACATGGTCACCATTACCATCACTACGCCACATCTCACAGTCAATTCGTTGGCAGCGCCAAATCAAAACAAAAACAAACCAATTTTCTTTAAATATAAGTTTAGCACCTAAAACTGTACAAACAAGAAATCAAAGGTGGGGTGATGCATCACTACACTGAAACTGAAATGATTCGCAAAACATTGTAACAAAACTTTATGTGCGACTATGTAGAAATTATGAAAAATTTTGCAAAATGTGAGTCAAATATGTGCGACTGGAATGAGAAGGAAAACTAAGGTGGGGTTAAGCCACATCTCAAATACCCTCCACATCTACGTGCCAAACGGTGCGCGTGCCAGGTACAAGAATACACTCTCTACAATTATATGTATTATGTCTCAGCTTGCAAGTCGAGTTTTATACTGGGTATGGTTTTTTTTTATATTGTGGGCGTTTATTTTTTCGTATACGCCCATTTTTAGCACATCGATGGTCGGGATAATTGTAAATAGTATGTGTACAAAACTCCCACTTCATAGCTTAGCCAGATATATAGACTTTGAGGCTGTACATGAGAATGCCATTAATAGACAGACACCCGGACACCCGGATATACATGCTTAGTTAGTAGACTTAGTTTTTGATGCTGATCAAGAATATGTATACCTTGTAGAGTGTCCTTCTGGGTGTTGCAAATGAATGACAAACTTTGCATACCCCCCATCTTATGTACAGGGTACAAACACTAAATTTAGTTCGGGTTTTCGTTTGCCTTGACTACCCACCATATTGTTGCCATTACATAAACTGTTTGTATCAATTGATCGCACTTTCTGTTTTTATATCAAAGTAAACTGTCCAATTTTAGTGCAGAGGAAGATTATTTGAAGATTTACAAATTTGATGGAATATGCTTTATCGCTCTTTTGAACCTATGTAGAATCTAAGTATTAAGATATTTCGGGGTATGTGAACTTGTTACTGAAATAGAATACCCCCTCACCCTTGTTAAGGATGAAAATTCTTTTTTTGACTACAGTTTCTCTACTAATTTTTCCTTCTAATCATACTTTTGAACACATTTTTTTTTTTTTTGTTGTGCAGTTTTATTGGCAAACGGTTGTTCGAACACCTCCTAGTATCAATATGATTCACAACTTGGTAGCCCCGTTTGAGGAGCGCGAATTAATGGTACACATTTCAGAGAGAGAGATATTCTAATTTGAAGCAGCAGTGAGGCAAATGGTACACGAGTAGTAATCCAGGGGCCATAGTTACTAACGTCCTGGCGAGACTTAAGAGCCCGTGTGTATGGTATTAAACTTAAGCTAAAGGACAACATCTGTTGAAATAAGAAGATTAAGACCCGACATATTGCACCTTAAGAATTTGGCCCCGCCCTGAAACAGAGTACCGGAATAGGTATTTCGTCCACGGAATCCGGGGTACATTAAAGGGACAAGCAATCTTGGAGATCCACTGAGTAGTAGTGATCATGATATTGCTTAGCAACAAAATGTAGGCTACCATCCCTCGGGAATATAGTGAGACCCAAAAGTTGGGAGACCATGTGGTAGAAGGTCCCACCAAAGACGTTAGCGTTTGGTACCGCGGGTAGCTGGAAGCCCAGGAACTACGGTTCTTGCCAGTCTATGGGATGGCCCCCTTGTGGGAGCATCGCGGGGCTTGTGGTAATGCTAGTAATTAGGGAAAACCTTCCATCAAAAGAAAGGCAATATACGCTATTATAATATTTTAACTTGGTACCACCTTCAAAAGGGCGCTCGGGACGCTTAAAAAACCCAAAAAAAACGTCGAATTAAGCCTCCACGGCAGGAGGCCGTGCCACGCTAAACAAATACAGTATGCACCTTAAGAAGAGCCCCTTATTGAGAAGAAGTGAGGGGCGAAGACTTGACATTATCTTCCATTCGAAAACCTAGAAAAGGACAGGAATTGTATTTTAAAAATCATTTGGATAAATTATTTGTGTTCAAAAACAATGATTTGAGCCACCTTGTACTATACTCGTACACACCACATATGTGTATATTCAAAATGTCAATAATTCAAAAGAAATATTATTTTTAAACACATGCTTCAGCAACAATTTAATACCGTGTCTAATGTAAATATAAGCACAGACGTGCTACATATATCAAAGAGCTTATTATTTATGAAATGTATGTATTTTAAAAATCTATTAAAATCCTATAAAAATAAAAAATGATATCAAGAAAAAAATTAGTGCAATAATTCATCGAATTCAACAAGTTTATTTATTACTAAAGAGAGAGAGAGAGAGAGACAGAGGGTGAAAGAAAGTAAGTGGACAAGGGGGAGAAGAAACCCGAACTGTGAGAGAACTAGTTACAGAGAGATAGGGAGCGGGGGCAATTTTTTACACATGACAACCGATAATAAATCTTAAAGCACTCGCACATGAAATCAACGACGGCATCAACTTGACCGCCTGCAAACTGTGCGATATTACGCTTCAAAAATAAATCTTAAATATGTGCACAAATAACAGAAAATGTGTCAAAATAATTTAACTGTCAAATCATTAACAACAACAACAACAACAACAATAATACAACTACTGTGACAATGACAGGGATAGAGATGCACAAAGCATCATGCATCAAATCAAGAGCAACGAAGAGAGCGGTACTGAGGAAATAATTTATTATGTTTTTATTTATTTTGAACATCTGTACGTCAGTTGTAGACACAGTCGCGCGCACAATCTATCACACATGCAACATCGATGTAACATAAACATATGCAATGTCATCGTTGACAGCTGAGACACTTGCGTTGATAGGTTTTTTGTTGACCAATTTATGTCCAAAACCTCCCGCTCGTGTCTCGCAAAAAAACTTTGACTTTTTAGAAAGGTGGCCAAATTAGATCAAATGTGTGTAACATACTTCATACTTTGAATTTAATGAGTTAAGATGGCATAATACGACAAATTGATTGAATTTTTTTATTGTACTTTTTTGCTACGTTTGATGGAACAAAAAACGTAACATGTATTCATTTGCTTTAGAACGGCACCCGTGTGATAAATAATTTGTTCTGAATATACTCTCTGTCCGTACACCCTGACTTTTCTCTCTCATTGTCATTTTATGCTATTGTTTCTTTTCCTCCTAATAGCAACATTTACCCACACGTAGTACTATGGCTTGGGTTAAATTATGTACACAAAAAAACATCTGCTCTAAAGACTTGAAGGCAAAAGAAACGGACTAAGCGTTCACTTGAGCAGTGACTATCGGTATTAACAACAAATGGTCACTTTCCGGTTCTTTTTATGAAGGATTAAAACTTTAACAAATTGCACCTGAGTTTAGTATTTTTTTTTTTTTTTAATATTTCGTTTACCCCTAAATTATCAACTGAGACCGTTTGATACCATTTGAGCCCAACAACAAACTTGCAACACTATAATTTTTCAATTAAAACGTTTCAAATGCTGTGTTGGTGTTGGTGGTGGTGGTTTTTGTAACATTGTGTCATTGAGAGAATGTGCAGAGAATGTGTTAATATTTTCATTCTCTTGATCACTTGCTAAAAGGTGCACTAAAGTTAATTTGAGAGGTCGAGTTGTCCTAAAGTGAGCGGGTGTTGTCAGTTCAAGGTGCCCAATGATAATTTATACATTTAAATTAAACGTCAAGTTGCACATGACTCAACATTTAAATTGACTAGGTGTGCGGATACACTCCGTGTGCTAATGACTTACAAATAGAGACGTATACTTAGCGGTTAGTGACTAGTTACTATTTACTAGTGGTTAGTCCATAAAAACCTTAAGGCATTACAATAAAAAAATCAACCGGAATGTGTGATATTTATGATTATGTTTATGATGTTTCTACTTCGAGTGCTAAAATGCAACACAATTCACTTAAAAGCAATTGCTGTTCGCTCAGAAAAAAGGTGTTAAGTTCATAATAAAAATGAAATAAGTGCAACTATATAACGTGAATGCGCTGCTGCCCCGCACAATCGGGACCAATTGTTATCTCTTGTCCATCACATTCCTGCGCAATAATTAAGTTTTATGATAATGGCCATAAAAACATTATTGCCTCATGGACAGAAATTAAAGTTCTTTTATGATTTCTTCCTTCTTGACGTTCGTTACTTTTGACCAAACAAACAAACAGGAGAAGAGCAGATGAGGAAGAGGAAGGGAAGGTAATTCACAATTACTATCAAACTCTACGCACTACACGTGTTTGAATCCAATAAATAACAAAATAAAAATAGTTTCAAGTATCTGAATATGACGCCCTTCCAGAAGATTTATGATTATGCTGAATCTCACAAATGCTGGTTGAACACAAAGGATTTGAATTGACAGGTATTTAACACTTTGTTGTACCGTACGGTTCAACTATTCAATTAAAAATTCAAAACAGAGTCAAAGCATAATATACACAATATATATATGTGTGTGAGGAGGAACGTCGAGCGAATTACATTTTTATTTATTTAGTGTTTAAGAATACACACAAAAATCGATCATCATGATCATTAAACAATGATTGATAGGGAATAATGATTGATGGCTTGATTTCGTTTTTTCTCACTTTCAATTAAAAATATGAATGTATAACTGTACAACTGGGTACGTGTGTGTGCGTGGTTGGGCTGTTCACCCTTAGCCAAACCCTACAATTAAATTTTAATGGGGTTCGTTCGTTCGTATTTCTGTGTGTTTCGTTTTAGGGAAACCTTTAATTTGGCATTTAATTTTGGAAAACGCCCACAAAAGCACACTCGCGTCATTTATAAATATCCCGCACACACACATACGCACACAATACGTAGGGATATGAAGCGGAATTTTATACAACAACAAGAAAACAATTAATAGAAGCTTAAATGAATGCAATTAAATATTGATAAAACAATAAGGAGGGGGAGACACACTTACTCGTATATAGCATCCTTATCACGTTTATGTACTTCGGGTATTGCACCCATTAAATGATTAGCAACCGGTGATACATGACTAGGTGTACCATGGCCACCAGCACCAGCAGCATGATAGCCGTGCATGCCAACTGTGGCCGCTGCAGCGGCAGCAGCATGTGTCATGTGTGGCGAATGATGTGAGGGCAGGCCTTGTAATCCAGGCGGCCGATGCCCCACATGAGGATCATACATGGCAGCAGCTGCAGCACCCGAATCCATACCATAGCCGTGCAGGCCATCGTCGTACTATTTGTAAAATTTAAAAGAAAATTAAATGGAATTATATGAAAAATATGATTACAACGTACATACTATAAATGTGATATGTACAGCCCTACCCAGAATTCACGTCCTCCTAAATCCTAAACTTATTATCCTGTTGCAAAACCCTTTTCATTTGTCGAGCTATTGTAAATACAATAAGTAGCATGAGTCGTCCAACCCGATTGTTATTATTTTTAGAAACTTCCTTGGACCACCAGCAGTTGCCGTCCACCTTTGCAATTATCTATATTTCTAAGCAAACGTCAGTCAATCAGTGTCTGTACCCTTCGACATGAGGTCAAAAAGTTCTATTTTCCAATATTTCTCAATGCTTGAGATGCTTTTAAACGTCATTTATTTAACGAAAATTTTGAATTTTCCCTCTAGCACCTATTTTCGGCGGTCGGCGTAGGCCGACATTTCACTTGTTTGATGCATTGAAGGTGCTACTGAATGGTTATTATGCGGTAGTTGTTGTTGTGATTGATTTAGAAACATTTATCCATTATTGCGCTGTTTACGGCAAATTTGAATTTTTGAAATTTTAATCACAATTTCATCCAATTCTTATAAATTATTTATTTATATCCAGCATCACATGTGAAGAGGAGTGTGTGTCACTTTGTGAAAAGGTTTACAATGCATAGAAGAGATTAACGATGGTGGGTACCCTAGATTTGGCATACGTCTAATATAGCGCTTTTTATACTCTACAGCATAAGTGGTAAGAAGGTATATTAAGTATGTTTATCCTACCTTCGCATTTACCAATCGAGTCGGAATTATAATCTGAATTGATTTAAACATGTCCGTCGGTCTGTCCATGTATGTATGTGCTACAGGTCGCTTTTTTGAGATTTTGCGATGAAATTTGAACAACACAAGGACATTTATTGGCCTAAAGGGCAACCATATTGAAAATGGACCGAATAGAATCATTTTTAGAGTCATTTCTCATATAAGATCCCATTATAAGGTAACATTTTATATTGGTGAAGAGCATTTAATTAGCTTCATATTTGGGTGTGCCGAATTTGTATCCACTCGGACCACTTTAGAATACCTTTTCTTATTATGATATTTCAAAAACTAACTTACATGGCAATGCCTCGTGTATACAGATCCAACTAAATGGTTGGGCTTCTCCATCTATAGCCATTTTAACTTATTTACTATATGTTTTATTTGGGATCATATATATATGGTATTGTTTATAATAATTATTTTTCGTACAACGTTTAAACCATTCACGTACAATTATATTGTCTTGTATTAAATGTAAATCTTTCCCACATAAATTGCCTCGTGGCCACTTTCTTTACAATTAAATGATTATGTTTTGTTGTTATTTTTTTTTATTAGCCGCTTTTTACTTTACGTTTAAATATTTCATAAAATATTCCCACCGTCGAAATTGAAGTAAAGCTTTTAGCAAAATTCTTGTCACCCATAACAAATCATACTTATGTGTTTTTTTTTTTTTTTGTTCAATATTTTACATACCTATATATATATATAAATGTATATGTATATATAGATAGGTAGATGTATGTACATACGTGCGGTGAACAAAAAACTTTTAAAAACAACACCACAGTGCGAGTAATAAGCTTGACCTTGTAACAACAACACTGCTTAACTTTATGTTTAACGTTTCTTGCATATAAATGCTGATGAAATGTGTGCATATGTGTATGTGTGTGTGTTTTTGTGTATGTATGATATATATAAGTGAATATTGTTGAAATTGTTGCATGGCTTTATCATTGTTGCTGCAATTGAAGTTGTTGTACAGTGAAAAAAAAAATAAAACTTCTTTAACGCCACTTTGACGACAACAACAACAATAAAACAAATAATGGCGTAATACGCTCACTTGACAGCCACATTCGTATAAAAATAAACGAATCGACAAAATATACGATTGCCTGCATGTAAGTACGTTTCTGCACCAGCCAACAAGTTTTTTCTCCTTATTAGTGCTGAACACAAACATACTTGACGTTCTGCAATCACACATATATCACTAATGTAAATAAATAGTCGCATTGTTTATAAAATATAAAATTTGAGATTTTTATCACTCTGTTGCATAAAGAATTTATAAAAAAATTCTAAAACTTTAGAATTAAAAAGCAAAACTACAATCTTCACACCGCATATATTCTCGATAAGAGAAGAAAACGCCACCACACCACCTTGCAAGTGAATGGGTGAGCGCCCTTCTTACACACACAAATCACGCTCTGTACTACAGTTTTTTTACACCCTTCACATACGATGAGAAGTTTGAACTTTGTTGTTTCGTTTGCAACACTGAGAATGAGCGTTAGAGATCCTACAGAGAATGTATAATCTTGATCACCATAAAAATCTCAGTCAATCTAGATACGTTAACCATGTGCGTCCGTCTGTTGTTGGCACTTTGACAGATGGAGTCATTTTCTGTACATAGATTGCTGCTTAAATTGGACAAAATCGATAGGGAGCCACGCCCACATTTTTCTATCTGCTATAAAAATTGAGCGTTGGCATTGTATATACACATATTTATAAAGTGTCAAAAATGGGCGCGGTCGGATAACAGGCACTCCCGCAATTTACAAAATCTATTATTTGACATGGAATCCGATTATACGATGTAATCATGTACCTGCCACGCCTACGGTTTGAGTGCACAAGTAAAGGGTATTTCATCTTAGGCACAAGTCTTCATTTCATTTTGTTTTCTTGTTTTTCGTTTGCAGTACGCAAACACTTATAAAGACGTACGTTTGTAAGTGGATAGGTTTTTATACCGGTGAGTGGTGTCGCTTGTATGAATATTGAATACCTCTTTGTTCATGTACGGGCAAACATCACAGGTATGTACTCCGTACGGAAGTTTTTTATCAATTTTGAAAAATCTCGTTTCTGGCTCTTCGTCTTTATATTGTTAGTCGTCTTATTGCTATTATTATTATTATTCCACAAGAAATCTGTACATTTCTTCAAAAAAAAAAAAAAAAAACACTTTGAGGCACTAACAGCAATTGACAGTATGGTGTAAATGTCAAGTTGACAAAGAGTTGTGCGGGTTGATGGTATTATTGATATTTGAATACAGATTGAACATAAACAAGCAACAACAAGAGGGGACGGGCAACAGCTTGGAGTACTTCGTCAAGATGGTAATAGTTGTGATAGCACTGATGATACAACTGTAACACAAACAAGTGCTTCAAGTGTTAACGATAAATATCAGTTGTTATTAAATGATCTAAATGGCTGAGAAATGTTCTGTTCAGGTCGGTGTTGTGTTAAAGTACGAAATGACATTATACGAGGGTCTACGTGTGTTCAGCGTAAGGTGAATAACCGAAGCGTTGGTGTGTATTTTCAAGTGAGTATTTATTGCAAAGAGCCTGTAAAGTAAACTGAATCAAACAAAACCGGACCAAACCACCTGCACATCTCGCAAAACCGTTTTTGTGCACGGGGTAAGCTTTCCGTTGTTATAAACCAAAACGAACACAAAACGACAACAAACAAAAAGAATGGCTCTTTGTCATCACAAATGAATAATAATACAAATACATGGCCATTATGTAAAAGTTAATGGGAACACATGTGTATGCGAACGCATCTACATGCATAAGTATGCACGGATGTAACTGAACCTGAACTCAACGCAGACACACATTTTATAGCTATTGTCTTATACTTGAAACTTTCCCAATCGCTGCCGTCTAACCAACGGAGCGAGCGGCCATAGTGCAGTAAACCAAATAAACGAAATAAAAATAAGTATAAAAATAAAAAATTGTCCTCTCGATACATGCACCAAGCTTAGGGAAGACTTTAGCATTCACATGCACATGCCGCTGAAAAGTATAAGCAGCAGTAAGAAAAGCTACATGGCTACAAAACTGCATTAAAATACAAAACAGACAACATTCTGTGACTGTGACTGTGACAGTGCAGTGCAGTCTGGGCTGCAAGAATAGCAATTCCAGCTCCCGGCCCAGCCGCCTCAGGTTGTTTATTGTTCAACTTTTGTGGGTTAAAGTCGCGTTTTAAAGTTTCTTTTTTTGGTATCATTTATAACATTTACAAGCTTTGTACGAACGTTTTTTTTTTTTTTTCATTCAATATTCTGCAGATATTTGTCATTTCGTTAAGGTGGTTTGCTTTTCTCTGCTTGTGTGTTTGCTCTCAAATTTGTTGCCGAGCACGGTTTACTATTAGTGCCTTTTTTACTCCGCTTGATACAACGTGCATGTATATGATGTTGACTAACAGATACTCTAGAAGCAGTTAAACTATAAAGTTGTTATGCTAATTTTTCTTTCGCACATAGATAGATGGGCCGTTGGATGGATCAACAGGCAGGCATTGCCGAGTAACTGTGTTATGCTTGTGGCCGGTTGGGCACCTACATAGTTGAAAGAGAGCCGTTTGTCGGTGCAACTCATCAAACATATGTTTACATATTAATAGAAACGAGAAAAATAAAAAAACAACAGGAAGCAGGATATATCAGGCTCTTAAGAGGCCAAAAGGCAAAAGAGCACAAAAGATGACTTTTTACTAGAACTTAATTGATCTGAACGATTTCTCCTTATAATTATTTATAGACAAGTGCTTAAAAAATAAACAGAGAGGCGCACAGGTAGACACAGAATAAACTCTTGCACTAATAAAATGCATGCACTTTTGCATGCATGCATATTTGTATGTATATGTACCCATGCACATAATTGCCACTCACTAGGAAAGCCTACACACGCTAGAACAACAACTTCAGCTTGTGCATAATTTTCATATTTTGTACAGATTTAATAAGTGAGGAGTATACTAAATGTGACACAAATCTTGATCAGCTGTCCTTGCGTCCGTGTGTCTATTGTAGAAATTGTCATGGTCGCGACATTGGGATGGCAATGGGATGGTCGCTAAAAATGGTAGAAATATTTTTAGGTTATGCCTTTAGGTTAAGTTAGGTTTTTAAACGCTGCACTCCTTGCGACAAATATTACATATATTAGGGACTCCCAAAATGCAAATGCCACACCTACCTGATTCATTTCTGTGTCGATTTAACCATGTCCGTCTGTCCATGCAAAATTAGTATTTTTTAAGATATTTTGAGGAGATTTGGTACAAGGATGAGTTTTCGCTCAAGGAGGACTAAATTGGATTATTTTTAGGACCCCTTCCCATTTAACGATATTTCACGAATTGACTTTTATTACAATGCTTCGCGTTTACTGATACACTTAAACTAACTGTATCATGATTTGTGATAGGTGTGTACAACCAATATTTTCACTTGTGTTTTGGTTTTTGTTTACTTAAGCCCGGTTACCAAAGAGCGTCACTGATTATAAACAAGTTTACTACAATATTAATAGAAACTTAATCTTTATCTGGTTTGGATACAAGGGATTTGTCAAATTCATAACCGATACACAGAAAACGCTTTTTTTAGTCTTTTGACACCCTTGACCCATCATTTCTTAACTTTTAATTTGGGTTGAACTTATTTGAGGCAAGGATGAATATATTTTTTATTACGTTAAAAGTGTAAACACTTCAGTCCTTCACCTTCACCAGTCCTATGCTCTAAATCCATTTTTATAAATTTTCTAAAAAGCAAAGAGGTTCTAAAAACTATACAGTGCGGTTCAAATGAAGAATGTTTACTAAAAATATATCAAGAATAGACTATACCTTCTGATGATCCATAAGATGTATTGATTGTGTCGCAATGCCCTATTCAAAATATAATGCTAAGAACGAGAGCTCAATACAATTTTCAATAGGACCCGTCTTTGTCCTCAATATCATCGAAATACTTTTGAGAATGTGGTACTTAGGCTGAACACAAGTTTACCTGAATGGAAAACAGATTTTATCTTCATCGATTAAGAACATGACCGCGACTATGTGAAATAATATACGATAAATATAAATCTAGTCTTTGCTCCTCACGCGTGTATTGTAAACTTTTGCATTAGCTTAATAAAGTAATGAATTCAATACCCAATTTTTTTACTGATACAAAAATTCGGACGTATGTCCGAATTCATCAGGAAATCCGTTACTGATCGGTACCTGCAAAACTAATTTCATCTCTTTGACAACTAATAAGGGAAGCGGCTGTTTTGAATAATCATAAAATAGCGTCCATCAAAAGAAAGTCTATGTGAACTTACGCAGAGGTACGCTTCTCACCTCAGCCTGCTCTAGTTGGAACCTCATGGTGTCCGTTTTAAAGTTCTTGTATATGTATTTGAGATAATGTAATTGTGTAGAGGAAATATAAGCATAAACAATGCTTACGTGCTTCGTAACTATTAAAGGAACAATCGTTTAATAGTTAAGAAGCCATACTTTCAGAATATTTAGTTTAAGCATACGTGTTTTTTCAGTCATGTTGGGTCTCGTATGTACTTCGGTTTTCTCGGAAATCAGCTGTCAGTGAAATATTAAGAAAACACGCGATACACGAAATGTTTTACATTCCAAGAAACACTCGAAGCTATACATCATATATCCAGGACAACCAATATTTTTGCAGTTAAAATTGTGACAGGTTAGCTATATGTCAACGATGCCGATCAAGTTGTTAACTTTACGAAATTACAGAAATGAAAGTTTCATCTACGTAATGGTTGTTTTATTATTCTCTAACTTTTATAAACACTTTGTCCGGATTGCGTTTTCTCATGGATTTGCAGCGATGCTTACCTTCCCGATGTGCACTGGGAAGGAATTTTTGGAAATTTTAATCCCCAGAACGACTTTTTGCCTTGAAATTTGACATTTCAAAACCACGAATCCACGTAGAATAATGAAAAATCCCAAAGAAAATATTTCTTATGTAGTGGACTCGGAATGTACTTAAAATAATTCCACTTTCAAACCCTCGAATGTATTATTAAACATGTTCTTTGTCATCAATGTTTCCATAGAGTGGACCTAGTCGGACAGTACGTGTATTCTAAATCAGGTTCCGATGCAGAATTATTTCTTCTGTTTTTTTATAATCAATATTAAAAAAACTGCTAAAAAAATCTTTTAAAGTATTTTAAATTGTCTAACATTTAAAATCATGAAAAACTTGGAAACTGTACCTGCAAATAGAAATAATCGATATTGTAGCAGTTGGTAGGCGTGCAAGGAATGACAGTAACAACCAATTTCTCTCCCAGCCTCAAACAAATGACCCCAAAAACCTTAAAATAGTGTGTTGATATTTAACACACCATCTAAGCTTTATGTAAAGTTTTCCATTGAAACATACACTCACACACATATACCTACATGCATGTATGTACAGCAACACAAAATGCATTTTCTGTGTATGTGAATGAATAAGAATCTTGTCATATATGTACGTATGGTTATAACTATAGATTAAAGGTCCACTATTGTCTGGTTCTATGTTTTATGCATGTGTGTAATATTTACGTAGATGCGCGTTATGTTGTTATGAACGTTTGGTAAGGATATTTGGACAGAATGAGACAGTATTGGTTTAGATATGGATAACAAATGTTGCATATAACCTTTAAAAAAGTTATTTGCTGCTTTTTTGTTGCTCTATTTAGACTACAAGACTCACTAACACACGTACGCAGGCACGCACGCACGCACTCACATTACCCGTCTGTGCATTTGTCTGGCATTTGGCTTTTGTATATAAATTCTCTATATGCAGGTTTTTCATAGTGTGGCCTGCAGGAGGTTCACCTAAATCTGCCAACAACAACAACAACCACACTAACATCTAATAGTGAAAAGGTTTCTGTTTCAAACTAAACAACAAACCACTGAACAGAAAATTTGCATAACAAAAATAAAAACAAAAACAACGAGTATGAAAACTAAATTTGGCTTAGGCCAAATCTTAAATACCCTCCACACTTTAGCATAAGTTAGAAGTTATGCTGAAGTAAATTTCTTCGATAATGGACGCGGCTCTCGACCGATTTTTTCCATTTCAAATAGCAATCATGCTCAATATCTCAAAATTTGCGAGACGCACACACGGATATTTATACTTTGTAGGGCCCCTGACGTCTGCTTCTAGATATTGCAAATGGAATGACGAACTTAGTATACCAACACTTATGTGAAGGCTACACAAAAATAGAAATAGAAATTGCTTCAACAAATCCAGTATGTTAAAATTTTACTCGAATACACCGTACAATACAATAGTAGTATATAGTTGTATAATATATACATGCGTGTGTGTGTGTGTGTGTATTTATATATTCAAACAACAACTATATATAGTGTAAGCCAAGTGATTGTACTTAAATGTACAATATATAGTATATAGTATACACAGTACATATGTATCGTCCGTATATATCTAATGGCAGTGAACGGTGATGCAATTTTTGTAAATAGCACCAATAATAATAACAACAAATACAACAACAATAATAACATCAACCACAGTAAAACAAACATCCATAAACGACCTAAAAATTGTTTTAAATACTTAGCAACATACACACACACACATGCATATATGCTGATAACAAACAAACATAACCAAATATGTACATAAACACACACACACACACATTCAAAGATGCATAATATTATTGCATTGTATACCGACTAAAACAAATTTAACATTTTTCTATTCTATGCGTCCGTCCGTCTGTCCGTCTGCCTGGCCGCTTGCCTGCGATACGTTGTGTTGGTGTACATATGCTCAACAGCAAATCTAACAAAATTCGTATTGTCATTAGAAATTTAAATGTACACTCATACCGTCACACATATGAACACATGCTGCGTATGTGTGTGCGGTGCACACGCTACAGCCACAAAATTGCCAACAACTTGCAACAATATGGCTGGAGCAGCACTAACAGAAGCTCAATGAATAAACAAAACACACATATGCACTTCAACATTTTCCACATTCTAAATATTTCGCAAAAGCACCAACAACAAAATGACCAACAAGGGAAGAAAGAACACCTATCTGTAAAATGAGTTATTTTGCATATTTTGTATTTTCAGTTTCTAATATTTCAAGTTCATGTTTGCGAATTTATCTTGCACAACATTTTACATTTATCGGTTCCGAGGCTCCCCCTTTGTGCGATGTGCCATGCATCTCGCTCTGGTATGCTCAATGTGCGCATTTATTTGTACGCAAATAAATTTTCATGAGTTTGAAAGTTTGAAATGAATTTCTTTGTTACTGGTCCCTGGTTCGAACAATTTCGGGGTACCCAACTTTTTAACATAATTGTAGCCAATGCTTTAAACCAATGGTCCGAACAAACATGACATTCAGAAAATATATCTGAATTAATCGGTATAATAAAAACCTTTTTAAAGATGCGAATACTCAGACAAACGTATCCTTGACGGTGAGTGGGGTAAAGTATAATTTTTTTATCAGTAACAATAATTCCAATAAATTCATAATTTTACTAAATTTCTTCTAAATCACATGCATGTACACGTTAAAGAGTGCTTGTGTGAAGAAAAATTGCTGTGCAATTTATTCATGCATTGCTTGCGTGAATTTCATCCATATGCGTAGCAATTGCAAGATGGTGGGTGTCCTGGATTCGCCCTCAACTGCGTTTCTTGCTGGCCATGTTTTTGTTTCACTTGTTTGTTGCTTTTCTATGTGCATGTGCATGGGTATTGGTGCATTCAAAATATGTAAAATATGTTATATGTTGCATCGGCAAACACAAATGTGCGTTATGTGTGACCATGCAACACTTTGCCGTTCTAACGATATGCAAACGATATCACAAAACACAAAATACAACTCGCACACGCACACGCACACGCAGACATTGTTATTTGTATGAATTTTTATTCAGATGAAAGTGATTGCATGAATTATAGGCTGAAGGGATATACATACCTCCCACACACACGTTCGTACACATTTGCAAATACGTACAACTCCGTCGTACGTGAAATGGAAAAATCGAAAAACAAACAAAAATTGAATGCGTTTCTTTGTTTTATTGGAAACGTTTTCCACACTACGAGTCATCGCGGCTTTTGTTGTTATTTTTAAATGTCTTAGCGGTTTTCATATCAAATGCATTTTATGGTCAATTTATTACAAAGCAACCTTCCAATAATCGAACGTGTTTAGTTGTGTTCTGATGATTACAAGTGCTTAAAAATGTTTCGGTGATGGTTTTCTTTTAAAAAATGATTTGTTCAGCAACGGTTTTCCTAATTAATATAAATTTCATGCAATTTATTACTCTTAAGTAGATCACGCCTTTACTGCTGATACGGCGGCGGCTAGTGCACGATCTTTGTTTACAATTTTGAAGAGAACACATTCACATCATGCAAACTGAATATTTTTCAGTTAATTTTTTAAATAAACATTTTGTTTTTGTTGTCACGAGTACAAATGAAACGAAACTGTTCAAACCAACGAATGAATGAAATGAAGGTAAGAAATTGCGTGCTGGCTTGAAATGTTCACGTACGATGAGTTACCGCGCGTGTAGTTTTAATTTAACTAAAAATGTGTGACTCCAAAAAAAAGAAAAAAAGAACACCTACATAAACTTATATATGAAAAAAAAAAAAATTGAAAAAATTGAAAAAAAACTCCTCAAACAACTAAAAGAAAAAAAATAATTGAGGTAACATTTAATTTGGCGAATAAATGATTTTGAATGGCCCGTGAGTGAGTGGCGATTCTGACATGCGGCAGTTTTGACCGTGATTATGGGTTGCCATTGCAAATGTGTGACGATAAACACTTTCTTTTTTTTTGGTTTGTTTGCTTACGGTATAAAAAAAATAAATAAAATGAAACGAATTGAAAGGAGCAACAACAACAATTTGAAAGCAATTTTTCTTAAATCTCCTCTATTTACAATCAACACTCGAGGCAGGGAGCTGCATCAAGGCAGCACACGCCAAACCAACAATCCTCTCCTGATTTTTGCTTAAATAAAATGCAATTATTTTCAAGTTAAGAAAAGTTTTTTCCTATTTTTTTTTACTAACATGAAGATGTGTGTGCATTTGTATATACAACAAGTCGCGTATTCTTCGTTACACGCAATGCTCACATTAAGCTGAAAAAGCCAAGTCAAGCAAGCCAAAGCACTCGCCAGCCTTTTACCTGCTGAAAGGTTTTCGTCAAGAGCCCCCCACCCTCATCTGTACACCAAAATACAATTAAAACAATTTCAGAATTTAAATTTTTCAAATTCTTCTATTACCTACAACTTTTCTCAGCTTTTTGTTGTTACGTAGCTAGTTTCTTAAATCGAATCAACGAACATTACAAATTACGTTGCGGTTTGTCCAAAAGCAAAATACACAAACTGTGCCTCACAAGCCTGTGTGCCATGTTCACAAATGTTTAAATTTAAAATACAATATTTCCAGAAATCAACATAACCTACAATGATTTACTCGCACA
The DNA here is from genome assembly GCA_963978525.1 of Ornithomya fringillina. Lineage (NCBI taxonomy): Eukaryota > Metazoa > Arthropoda > Insecta > Diptera > Hippoboscidae > Ornithomya > Ornithomya fringillina. Next base: position 25,303,171 of record OZ021691.1, read on the forward strand.
CACTCTAATTCAACTGACCACAAATCGATCGAACCAAAATGTGTGCATGTGGCCACCACTCTAATTGCAAGAGTTTTTTCCCCTTTCGTACTTTACTATTCCATGCATTAATAAATAAATAAACAATTTAATGGCAGTCAATGAAAAATGTTTGGCTTAAACCAAATCTTGGTAACCCATCACCATGGCCCAAGAACTTTAACTTATTATCGCTCAAGGTTTATGATTGATTTGAAAACCTTGAAAATTTTCTATATTTTGAATAATTTTTACCTCGGGGGCGTGCCCATGTAAGAAATTCGGCCACTTTTAATACCAAGTAACGGGCAGAGTTTACTAATATTTCTGCTAAATTTGAAATCGACCAGTTCGAGCGGTACTTTGCTCTCAACGGACAGACGGACAATATTACTCGTATATCGGCGCAGTGTTCCCCGCTGACCGACACAATACATGTACCCTCTAATGATGACAAACTTTTTGACAAAATAAATATATGCCCAACGTCCACGTAGTGAGTGTAAAAAGTTATAAAAATATTTGTGTAATAAAAATAAAAGAAAAAAAATTATTTGTATACAATAAACCGCACCGTACGTTACTTGGTTTGGTTTGCACCACATTTTAAAGCGCATTTGCATACATGTGCATAAACAGCAAATGGAATTCATTAAAAAACGCAAACAATATATGTGTGAAGATAATTTTGAAAAAGATTTGAGTCAATTTTTCCAAATGTTTGTCCCTGACTGGAAATTATGCTTTTGGGCACAGGTAGATAGGTATAGATTACAAACTAGATAGTCTTTCCGCCCATGTTGTTATTGAGAGTAGACGAAATTTGTCAAAGAACCCACAGATGAAGATGTTTTTGTGGTAATCAAAAATTCTGCACCACAAAAAGTTTGAAGCGTCAATGATCCTTGAATTGAACGTGTGGACTTATCAAATATTAGATTTTTTACTTTATATCCTTTCAATTCCAATTTATTTAAGTAAAGGAGATAATTGATGCAGTTTTTGTTGTTGTGTAAAATTTTAGAATTTTTCTCATCTGTAAAGTTTTTGCGAAAACTGTCTTTTTGGTCTAATTTAATCTCTAATTAAAGCCTTAAAAAAATTATAATACATATATGTATAGCAACCTGGACACTTTCTATGAATAACTTTTATAAAATAATATTTAAAAAGCTCACTTTTTAAGAAGCAAAGATTTGCGTTTATATCTGCGCTCGATGAATATTTTTTGGGGCAGATGAATACATTGTTGTTTTAAAAACTTTATGAAGTTAAATCAAAATCCTGGTCAAAAACAAATCGTTGTCAAAAAGCAAGAAGCGCTTAACGAAATTGTTCTCATTTCAAATTTGCGATTTTTTACTTTATTGTACCTCTCAAGGTTTTTGCGCTACGCGGCTTCCAAAAACTATGCAAAAAAATGCTGTAGTGCAAAAACGTTAGATTCTAGATAAATAAAATATGAAGACCGGATATGAAATTAGCGCCCGCAAATTAGTCAATTTTTACCCCAATATTCTTACAAAGTTCAAAATTTATTGTACACTGAATGCTATTTGAGCAAGCAAGCGAGTTAGTTTCTTATCAAAAACACAAAAATCACCCAAGAATTTACTTGATTGTAGAATATATAAACAAATCCTACAGAGAAACTTCATCCCTCTCTTCTTCGCTCCCAGTAAAATATAAAAATATTAAAATTTTGGTAAAATGCTTCAAAATTGATAATAATGACGGCGGCCACAAATGCAAATGAACCAATTGTCGCATCCAATTCAACAGGAAAGTTCGGAATTTCTTGGAAAGTTTTACGCTTATTAGAAATTATTTGGAACATATTATGGTGCTAGGTTCTATCTGTAAGACCAGGAGCAGAATGAAATAGAAATCATTTTTCAATTAACTGATAAACAATGCGAGGAGGTTCGATTTGACTAACTTGAACCATTTTGACACATTCTACCATCATAAGTAAATATTATGTAACTTCTGTATGCTGAACAAAAAGTGGGTGCGGCCCGGGTAAAAATCAAATCCTTTTATAGAAATGTTTATTAAATAAATAATATTTTTCAATCAAATAGTAGGCACAAGAACGTTGCCGGTAAATTCCAGTATTTGTCGAAGATTTTAGCGTCCCTATGGAAAACGGAGGGACTCTTGTTATGTGATATAAAACAAGAAACTTAATAAACTAAGTTTCCAGAATCGGAATACTCCAGAATTGCAATAACACAAGTTTATATCCGTAGCGCTTTCACCATCAGGTTCACAGAGGAGGAAGCCCATAAGTGAACGTAGTTCATTTGGTGGAACAAATCTTTCACTCCTCAGATATTCAACCCAACCGGCGGTAAATTTTATTAACAAAAAAAAAAAAGCATTAACTGAAGGTTCCGTGGATTTTTACATGTAGGCATGACTACAAGGAATATTAGGGTCATAAAAATTCTTTTCATACCACCAGAAACACTTTGTAGTAGGAAGAAAAAAATGTGTGCAGGTAAAGTAAACCTCAAGTGAATGTAAATAGTTAGCAGACGATTGCATCGATTAGCTACACTTTGAAGGTTACGCCGTTGGACGAAACATTCATGGTAAACTGTCCAGGTAATTGTTGAATTATTTTATGGAATTGGATGTTTCGTTTCAACATTCAAGGTCTTTTTGAAAATATTTTTTCACTGCACAACATTAAAATTAAAAATTATACACGCATCAAATTTGCCGTCGCTTGGTTTTTCTTTCTCAAGGAGAAATGTTTCCAAAATTACACTCACAACAACATACGTATGGTAAAATATTTGTATAGGGTTTTGTAAGGAATGTTGGTACTTACCCGAGGTTGAGCCATTAATGCTCTAGGAGCGATTTCCAACCCAACTTGTGCCACTTTATTACCAACTACACTCAATCCAGCAATTGAAGTGTAGTCTCCTCTTCTTCGGTATTTTGAAAGACGTTCACACTCCTTTTCCAATCCGGCTGTTACTTTCTTTTGTTTTTATTATTTCAATTATATTCACTATTTAAATTTTACTCTTCAGGGGTGTTTTAATATTTCTACTTTTTCTTATCCACAAAATTTTTAGCATTCTTAGGCACATGTATTATTTGATTTATTCCATATATATATATGTATATATGTACGTATGTATATATTTTGCTTTATTTTATTTTAAAGTGAACAATTTGTATTTGCGTTTTATTGTAGTTTGCTTAATTGTTAACGGTAAAATCGTATACGGGTAGTTTAGTGGTTACAATTAAGGTATACTCTCACATTTGTTGTATCTTGTTGCAAGTTTTATTTTCTGTTTTAAGTAAAATGTTGTGCTTGTCTCTTTTCTTATCGGTTGCGTCTTCACTTGACAACATAAAAAACGAAAATGGCGCGATTTTAGTTGTTGTCATAAATACATGGTTGACTTATTTCTCATTACCATGTGCACTCGCTAAAGATCTTTTCGATGGACGTTCTAGCTGTTGCTTTTTTTTTTTTATTTGCTATTTCTTTTTATATAATTTCACATTTTTACTTTGCTGCATTTGTTGCAGTAGCATTCGTATACTTCATGATTATTATTATTTATTATTATTTTTATTTTTATTATTATTATTATTATTATTAATATGAATTATCACAGTACCTCTTGAAAACAAAAACAAAACAAAAACACAAAGCACACGAATTGTATTTTAGTTGTAAATATTTAGAGAATGTAGTTGCTGTTATTGTTGTATTTACAACATGATTCATTTAGATGGTACACGTGGATACATGATCGTAGGCTGACTGACATGAGTGCCCGAGTCATCAATCATTTTCATGTACGTGCGTGCCCCGACTTGTGCATAAAGAATCATAAATATTTGCAATGATTAAGTGTCAGTGAAAAACGCGCGCGATTTATCGAATTCACATTCAAACATAAACTGAAAGCGACGGCTTTTGGTTTCTGTCAAATATTTCAAGCACAGATTTCCAGAATAGGAAAGAATGCAATTTGTTATATTATACGACGACGAATACAACCACAACAATAATGACCGCGACAACTGACAACGTTTGCTAACTAACTCGCGCTGTATTAACCATTATATAGAAATTGTTGCGGCCCGACTAACGACTGACCAGATGACTAAACTAAAGTCATTTGTCAATGCAGCCCATCCATCCGTTTGGACCTGTTGTGTTGTGTTGCCTTCATATGCAGCTTGCACTCTTTTTGTTTGCTATTACGGCTGGCTACCGTTGCTACACGATTCCATAGTTAGTTGGTGGATAAATGGATGGATGTGTGGCTGCTCTGCTTGTAAAAAAATCTCTCCAAAAATGCATGTACACAAACGCACGCACGCACGCACACACTCACACACTCGCACACTTTACTGATATTTACACCTTTGCGTGCATTCTACTGTGTCCACCAAACGTTTACCGCCACACAAAATCCGAAATGCCGCCGTTACTTTACCACTCCGCTACGCACATGCAATGTCTGCGTTTATATTCTTGTTTATACATTACACGCACACACAAATCAATAATTAATTATAGAAATCGAACGAAATAAAAACAACAAAAAGAATTTTCACGTGAAAATTTTTTTCTAATACTTTTCAAAACCGCTTGCACACAGAAAACTGCACTTTTTGGCTATTTGGCTTACGAGGCGTGCGTTTTTTTCATACGCGGCGAACTCTTCATATTTAGAACTTTCTTCCGAGCGTAAATTATTTGCATTATTTTGTTTTGGTTTTGTACGGTGAACTGAAATAATAATAATAGCAATTTTTCTTATTGCTTTTGCTTTTCTCTTATTGTTGTTGTCTACTTCACACAGCACAGCACGTCGTACGCGTTTCGAAGGCAAATACACACTGGGCTTGTCAATCAATACGAAAACTAAACTTGGCGGGGGTAAATAATAGCCCAACACACACATAAATGCGGTTACTCGCAATGCGAGTTAGTGTGCGAGAGTGTATCATGTGCACACATACATCATCTGCTGTATGATGTGTGTTTTTCTTATATGAAATGTGTGTTTACTGCGGGTGAGTGAGTGTGCACAATAAAAATACTCTACTCGTCGTTGTTTATATGTATGGATGTTCTAGTTGTGTTATACGATGGCATTAACAACAGTAGCAACAATAACAATAACAACAGTAGCAACAACAACAATAGCGACTGCTATAACAATGTTGTTGCCATTGTCAGAGCATGTTTTGTATGGGCTGGCTGTAAAGGTAGAGCTGAACCGAGCGAAAAGGCAAAGCAACAATTGTGCCATTAAATGCAGGCAAAAAATTTAATCCCCAACACATATAAATTTCGTTAATACGAGACAAGGAAAACTACCCGCCTTGGTGCTGACACCTATAAATAATAATACAACCGAATGAGATGACTCTAACAACAGAGCACAGTACGCAACGCACACTACAGCAATCATATAAAATGTTGGGCAGTTCTTGTTGTTGCTGTTGCTGTTGCTGTTGCTGCCGCTAGTATATTCTGATCCCAGCACATCAAATAAAAAAGAGAACGCATTGAAATTGAGCGCAAAGAATGGAATAAAGAGTAACGTGTTTAACCTCAGGGCGAATTCAAATCTCATTTCTCTTTCACTCTCAACAATCCATTGTGCATGTGTGTGGATGCTTATAAATCAAAATTATAAATAAGCCTCATTAAAATGATAGCATTTGATATAAATTGAATTTTTTTCTTTGCAACTTGTGCTTGTTGGGGTTGCACAATTTATAAATAGACGGACCACGTATAGGTTGAAGAGTTGTTATTTTTATTTTATTTTCATTTCAAGAGTCAGCCATATTATAATGGCTTAATAATGATCATAGACGGGTTCATTCGTTATGATGATGTTGAGTAGAAAAACAGAAATAAAAAATATAAGCACAACGAAGTTGAGCGAAGCAAGATGTTGTGAGTAAGAGAGAGTATAAAGACGTTTCTGAATTGAGACATTGTATTTAACAGCATTAGTGAATGTGAAGGTGTATACGAAACGAATGTGAATGTTGGCTGCGTTTCTTATTGTGCTAATAGCGTAGCAGGCGCTGTTGTTGTTTCTACTTGTGTTGCATGCGGTGAGTGAGTCAAGTCACACAGCTCAAGTAAAATCATTCATGCAGACGTTCAACGCATACACACACACCGACTCAAGTCAACATTTGAAATTTATTTGGCTTTGGCTGAAAGGAGACGGCTTATGGGTTCACAAAATTTGTTTGCTTTGCTGCTGCTTTCAAAGTTTGTTCCGCATGCATGTGTGTATGAATGTATGCTTGAATGCTTGTGTGTGATGTATGTACTGTATTTTGTGCAAGTGGAACTACAGACGGATGGATGGATGTGGCTGGATGGATGAATAGATGGCTAGCTGTGCGGATGGAGTAGCAGCAGCAACAGCAGCAGCAGCAACTACACATAAGTAAAGCCGAGAAAATGGCAAAAACCAATCCCCATTTGTTATATTCGGTTGAGTGAGTGGCAGTTTGCATCAGTTTTGGTTTTCAGTCAAAATGAACAACAAGAAGAGCAAGCGGCATCACAGTACGGACCGAATACTTGGCATATAAAGTAGTTGTAGTCGTACTAGCAGCAGTAGTGGTGGTAGTGAGTGGTGGGTATCAGTAGCACTGGCAATACAAACGAAGTAGTTGTAGAGAATCTGTTACTGTGGTAGTAGTAGTAGTGGCAGTGGTAGTGGTAGTGGTAGTGGTAATAATAGCACAAGAAAATGGGCTGGTTAGTGAGATATTATTAGTCTATGTTGAAGTGGGTGGGTTTGGTGGGCTCATATACTGCGTATTCGCCTCTCCAAGTGCACACACTCACGCACACCATTACAGCTCACAATTACACATAATAGACGACTTTCAGGTGTTTCGCTATTTTTACATTGTCTTGCCATTATTCTAATTAAATGTAATTGTTGTTGTAGTTTGTGGCTGCTACTCAATGTCTGTCCGTCTGTCTGTCTGTCTGTCTGGTGAGGCAAAGATATCATTTTGTTTTTCCCGTTCCTCTAGCTGAGCTTCAATACGGGCGGTGGGACAATCGTCATCAAGCGTTAGCGTAAAGCAATCCAATAGAAATTTGAAACAAACTTACAAGCAAACATATGCAACCATGCTACACATATATATCTCTTGCTTCTTTCTTCCTTTCCTTTTCGATGCGCAGTAGAAAATAGACACAAAACCTACAAGTTCCTATTCTCATACTCTTCTCTGTCTCTATGATTGGTGTTGTTTTTGTTGTCGTTGGTGCGGTTTGTTTTGTGTTAATGAGATTTTTTCATTGGGTTTACAATTTAATGACACACAGGTAACGCCTTCGAAATTTATAAACTTTGGCGGAACCAAACACTGTTGTGAACCCAAACTTCCTCGCAACCAGTAATCAACTTATTAAACTAAAAAAAAAAAATACCCACAAACATTGAAGTTATACTTTAACAAAATAATTAAAAATCTACAAATCATTTTTTTTTTTTTTACTGCAATGCAACAGCATCATTATAGAGAAACAAAAAACAAAATAAAAAATAAAAAAAATGAACAACAGCAGCAGCAATAATAACAACAACAACAACAAGAGCGACGGTAGCGAACAAAGTAACAAATTTCTCAACATAAATCATGGTTGATAGTCGTCCTCCCTCCCGCCGCCTCCCTCAGATCGATGACTAAACACTGGCAATGTGTCGTAGTGTGTTTACACACAGTTAACTGTTAACGACTAGCAAAGGAATGGAAAGAGATGGAAAGAGTGTAATCTCACTAAAGTATCCTTTGTGGGCCAAACGTAAACGCAAACCTTACCGTCACCAGCAACAGCACCACAAAACAATAGCGTTTATAGAGGAAGCTTTACTATTAACTGGATGCTACTGTCGTCGGCACGCACCTTCATATATACAAATTTTCGCACAGACACTCGCACGCAGCTAGCACCACCTAAATATGAATGTTTGTTTAAAAAAGCGGTTAACACATATTTTGAAGTAATTTTTCACCGAACTGTGTTGGGTTGCTCTGGTACAACATACAACACCCTGTTAGTGGGTACAACGCAAACTAATGGCAAATTGTTATTGCTTTTTGGCTATTTAAATTGTAGTCGGCCGTTTGATAAAGCAACTGGCGACGGCAGATGAAATATTATACAATGCACGCGTGATACATTTTGTTACATTAGAAGCAAAAGAAATTTCGAAAATACAACCAAATGTTATGCCGCTGAAGGCTACACGCCTTGCACTTTCTGACAAACACAAACATACACTACAATTAAATGTATTTATTAAAACAACGCAACAAGCATTATTTTTGCAAAGAAGAAATTTCTAGATGTTGGAATATAAAGTAACCATCAATTGAGGGCTCTACCCCTGACTTTCGAAAAATTACTTTAGGAAACAAATGAAGATGAATGTTCGCAGGTATTCCTTGACCAGTCGTGGACGGAACCATGAGCCGTTCTGAAACTGAAGCGGAAATATTTGTACAAAATTCCAAAAACAAATTTGGGATCATGAGCACAGAAGAAGACAGGAGAACCCACAGATACATAGTTCGATATGGCTAGATCGACTCAGATTTTAATTTTTTTATACTTATATTTAATAATTGAATCTTTCTGTATATGAGGAATTTTTAATGCATATCGCGCATTCTAAAGCCTTTCGCTGCAAATTGCAAATGTTTTATACTAATGCGCATAGTGGCCTATTGGAATGAACACAAATTTGAGGTGTCAAGAGCACTCTGTCAGGGCCTTCGGTCGCTTATTCCGGCTTCCTCTAAATTCGTCACATTATTTCAAACTCGGTACATTTACAGTCGCACAGAAATGTTTGTAAACAAGCATCTGTTACAAGTCGATCAATCAAACATCTATCTACTCATTAATTGTAATTTTATACTTTACAGCACCTAACATATACATCGGACCCGGATTATAACGCGTACGAAACAATGAGTATCTCGGACGTAAGCTATTAACAACTTATGCTATCGATTTACTTAATTGATTCCGTTTGGAGGGACTCCTCAAGCAAACCTTAACTGTTCCAATTTAAATGTTGAGTTTAAATCTTTCGGTTACCAAGTGGGCTGAGTTATTTATACTGTGAACTAAGTCTTCGCATCCCAAACTGGGAGAATAAAAGTAAAGAGTTATATTTTGCTAAGGCTATATTTTATACCCACCTTAGAGCACTGAGACGCAATCACGCTTACAACATAGGAGAGAAGATTTTTTGAACGAAGAACCTCTAAAAGTTTACCCCTTACCAGATATTTTTCCTTCATTGTTTGAGCGTCCTTCCGTCCGATATCAATATCAACCAGTAAATCGATACCTCAACTTCAGCGGCCACTTGAATGATTTGACAGAGTAAATATACTGTCAACCTTCAGCTGAGGGGTAAAGAAATTCATACTTTTATGAAAAAATCGGCCGTTAAAGGGACTCCACTGTGTAATAGTTTGTTAAAACATAGTGCAAATGTACATTTGCCACACCCAGAGTTTGAGGATATATGTGAGAATATTGGTTTCCAATACAGGGCCCAAGGCAATGTCCAAATTTGAATTGTACATTCGATGGGTGGAATATGTTTAACGATATATGAATAAATGAAGTGTTTACAAGTAATAATATCCTCCCACTGGCGTGGACGGTCGCACACCGTTTTTATTCTATAATTCTTTAAATACATGAAAATGATATGGAAGCACTTTATTGGATGCATGGGACGGGTGTGGGGTTGTGTTGTGTTGTGTTGTGCATACACCACTTCATACATATAAAACACTTCTTCATTAAATTGGAATTTCATGAATAACTAATAAATTAAATTCCAATAGAAGCCATCGCAAGGCAGCCCATCGTACGAAAAGACAAGACAAGACAAGACAGGGACGCATGGGAGCTGAAGAGAAGAAGAGAAAAAAGACGCCATGGGAGGGAGGGAGGGAGGGTAATGTGCAAGAGTGCAAAATATAATTTAAAATTTGATAAAGTTTCCTTATGAAAGGACAATAAAGCCATCTACCCATGCCCACGCACCCACACACACGCAACCGGAAAGAAAAGAACTCAATAAAAAGTGAAAAACTATGTGTGTGTGCGAGCACACTTCAAGGAAGTATGCGGCAAAAGTGATCAACAAAATGAACTAACTATGTGGAGGAAAAGTCGTGAGGCAGATGCGAAAAAAAGAAAGAAAACTAATCAAATGCAAAAAAAGTGGGAGGAGAGAAAACACGTCTTAAGGAAAAAATTTAACAAAATGGATAAAAGAGGCGAAGGAAACCCCATTTTATAACAAAGTTTTAAACGAAAAAAAATATTCATGCACAAGTGTGTGCCGAGGAAAATTGCATTTGGAAAACTTCCAATCCCAGATGGTTCGTGGTGGTGGTGGTGGTGGTAAGAAAAAGAAATTGTTCTTTATCATGCGCGCGCGACAATGAATTTTACTTGCACAACATATATGATGACGACGACCACGACGATGAACAAGAAAGTGCACATGCACACAATCAGGAATAAGACGATGAATAGCAACAAAAGCAATAATAAGCGTATGACTGAAATGATATGAAACCCCGACACAAGCCGGCACAGCCACAGCCACATATAACTGCTTAATGCAAAAAATTATATTGGAGGACTTTTGCGAAAACTGTAAAATCTGAAAAAACTGAAAAACGAATGAGAGAACGTTATCCAACTGGTCAGGCTATCAGACGAGCGGCTGGGTTGGAGGGCTTCTGCACTCAAGTTTATATTATGATTTACAGTGGGAGCCAACAAAACGCCAACACATGCACAAACGTACACTCCCGATTAAGATGATGGCCCCTCCACCACACACTCAACCTTATTCGTGCACACACTCTCTTAAGATATTTTTTGCACTTCTCTCCCTGCACCGCTACAACCGCATTTACCAACATCGGTGCTGTGGAAAAATAAGAAAAAAAAAACACACACTCGAAAACGTCGAAGCTGAAAATCTGGCAATGGATGAATAGACGACAACAACAGCCTTACGATGGCAAACGATAAAAACGACAGCAACAGTAACAGTAACAGTAAAGACTGAAAGAGTGTACATGACAATTCATCTCTTTCTTATAAACGCAATTTATCAAATGGCAAACGACGAAAGCGACAGAAAAGATGAAGACGACGACAAGATATACAACATGCACAAGTAGAGTAGTCGTCATCGTCATTCTACTCTACTCGTCTCGTCATGGCAGAAACAGAAATTCTTACACAGCTAGCTACATACAACGGAACACCCATGCAAGTGCTCTTGCATACAGCGCAAACTGAACATTGTTGTTGTTATTGTTATTGGTTTAATTTGACGTTAACGTTCAACAGCAGCAACAACTATAAGTTGCAGGGAAAATATAGAACTGCACCACCTTTTTGGGTTTATAAGTGGTAAAACAACAATAATAATACAAAAAATAAAAACAAACAAATTTAAAAGCTTCACATCCGCATATCCACATATCACAGGCTATAGAAACGAATTCCTGGTGCACAACAATGATGACGACGATGATGATGATTTGACACGATGTGTATCTTGTGAAAAATGAAATATACAAACATGGGCAAGTATATATGTGTGTGTGTGTGTGTGTGTGCGCGTTTATGATACACTAACAGCACCACAATCAAGGAAGTTCTCTTAGAAGGAGAAAATCAACAACAAATTCACACGCACGCACACCAACGACCAACAACCAACAACGAAACACACAAAACGAAAACAATCCTCAATCATATAAAGCGGCGAAAAAAGCTGATGAAGAAAAATAGGTGTTGCCAACTTTTGACTGTTGCTTGAATTGCTGCCGTTGCCGTCAACGTAAGCAGCAAAAACGAAAAATACTTGTATGTGCAATAATAACATCTCTTTATACGCCAACGTTTGCATGGAGAACCGTCCAAACTCCTGTGTAAGGAATGCCGCCATAACGCTTCTACACTTTTTCTCTAATCTGACGCACACACAATCTCTGGCACTCTCTTCCACAAGAAGGGCATTCACGTACAATTCGCCCCGTCTTATTAATAATCATCCTTTTGTACAGACTACAATATCCCATCGCATCAATAATTGTATAAATATTTCCCAACCATCATCATGCAAGGCCAGAATTTTATCTTTATTGCGATTTTATTCATCTTATGTGACCACCACAGCATAACGATACGGCACTCTATTAACATTTACCCACTTCTTATGCGATAAGATTTATACAAATTACTCCAACTTGAACTCTCCGCTCTCTCGTTGTCAGCTAAGAATGCCGTCTCTTCTTATACGAAATGTAATTGCTTTTTATTACGCACACACGTGCTCGCCATCAATTTTTACGGTTTGTTTTTGTTTTGCTGGCGCATACGTCAGCCGTTCGGAATTGCCACAGAGCGAGATAACTATATAAATAATATAAAACGTGGTGGTAGTCATCGAAAAAGAAAAAAACCGAACAGAAATGGAAGAGACTCGACTCCACGAAACTGGTTCATATTCAAGCAGCTGACAACTGAATATTGTTTTTAAATATTTCCAATATTAATATAAAAAATACTTCAAACTTAAAGTGGCGAAAGAAAGTTTTGAAATAATCTCATAATAAACAACAAATACAACCTACAAATAAGTGTGTGCTTGTTTGTGTTGACTTTCTTTGCGTTGTTCTCTTGTACAATTGAATTGAACCCCTTCAACAATCTCTCTTGCAAATATTTCACTCTCATGAGTGGAATTACTCTTTGCTACCCGAAAGTCTCTTTCAAGCGAATTGTAATTTCACTCAATTTCTTATTTTATCATTTTTACTCCGTTTCCAAATACGTGTAAGATTGTTTATACTCACTCATCTTTTGGTCGGGAAAATATACCGATATTTCATGCCCAGCCATGACAAGTGCGTGAATTTTAATAAAAACGGATAACTTTTTATAAATTGCGTACAAATCAATCATTTTTATTGCTTCTCTCAAGCTGCTCTATTATATTAAAGATATGTGTGTTTTCGTTTTTTTATAAAGCCCTTCTTCCTAATGAGATCGATGGAAAATCAACACCACATAGATCGACGTACTTGTGTTGTAATTGCAATCCGTCGGTAAATGAATGAAATAAAACAATCTTTGAACTTTACAAACTAAGATACACGACACCTCGTTTCGTAACTGTTCCCTTTTCAAGACCTTAATACCCTCAAATATTTTCTATTTCGATTAAATAATATAAAAATGTTTCTAAATTGATTTTATAATCGTTTTCCTTGAAACGGTCATACTTACGTATTTCCCATACCCACATACCTACCTACGTTGAATACTTACCGTTCTTCTTGGAATTTGGTGAAAGAAGAGAAAATCCGCAGGAAATCTGTACAAAATGTTCATCAACACACAACGCAACGCAATTCACGCCACATTCTCGTACTTAACTACAAAAGTTAATGTTAATCCATTTAAGGTTTATTGTCTGCTGATCTGACGACACAGAGATTAACAAACAGCAGGCAGAAATTGAAATTTTCCTTTTTACACAAAATACATATCCGCTGAACAACACTTACTTACAACACAGCAAGAGAAAGAGAACCGGTAGGATCAGCGGTGTGTGGCAGTAGTTGTGACAATAAAATATATTTTGTGACTTTCATACAATGTTGTTGAATGTCTATGCATAGAATACGTTCTGTGACAAATATTTATATACACAATACATATTACAATACAATTGCATACGTACAAACAAAAACAAAATATAATTTTTATCAAATAGCAAACATTTGTACCCAGTAATACGTTTATACGGCTGTGGAATAATGGAAAGATATTTTAAAATTCTGTTGTGTTTTGACTAAATTTGCGTACGTGGGTAGGTATCATTTCTATTTCGAAAAAAAAAAAAATACCTTAAAAAACAGCCCACACGATAATATGCGGATGTTAAAATCAACAAGAATTTTTATGATTTTTATTTAGCTAAGAACGGTCAAGTTATACAAGTAAAAAAAATGTGTAGGGCAAAACTTGGGCGTGGCATGTAAGCAGCACGTGTGGCACTTTACCTCAAAGATCAATACCTGCACCAACGTGAGTTTTTTATGACTTGTGGGCGGGTCCGTTATTTAAATCCGCCCAATTTGATGGCTGCAGTACACATAAATAAATTTCATCTTGCTTCTCTTTATATTGCTGCGTCAGATTTTTGCCAATTGTACGTGTGGTTGTTATTCGATTATGTGATGTGTCCACATTTTAGTTCATAGTACTAATCTGCGCCAGTTTGTTTTTTGGATTTTAAGAACGATTACACGGACAGACATGTCTATGTCGACGTATATTTTGATGCTAGTATCAAGTATTATTTTCTTCCGCGACTTTCGAAAACAGAAAATAAAAGTCTGTCATGTGGCAGGTATACAGAGATATAAATATTGTATACTCGTACATAATATTCTATCAAAATATTCCTTTTAATGGAGAAAATTTTAAAGACACTCATTTACTTACAAAATCCATAATTTAAGATTTATTCGGTAAGATTTTTATTCGTTTAAAAATGATGTTTTTCCTTAAAGGGGAATCAAGTCCGTTAAGTTACTTTGATAGTTTCTATATAAATGAATATCCGCCTACACTAATTTTATTAAATACTTCATTTTCAATGTACACACTTACGTACCCTTCGAGCTAATCTGCCCATTTGGTCAATCCTATTCACTTGAATTATTCTTCCGAAGCACAATCAACAAAAATTACAACATTTTCGTACGGTTAAGCTGGCATTTCACAGATGAAGCTGCATTTACTTTGTAAAATTTTTGTAATATCCAGGGAAAGGCCCAACGAATCTACCCAGTGTTTATATGTAAGCATTGATCAAAGGTCAAAATCCAAGACAATTAAAAAGTTATTTTCAATTATTAATAATTTTTAAATTTTTGTTTGTAGTGAATTTTAATTTGTTTTTTTTATTACAAAATATATTTCACCGCAACTGTTCAAAGGTGCTAAATGTTTAGGGTATTAAGAATTCTATGGCACCGCTAGAATTATTGCATTCTTCTTAAATGAATGGAACACCTACGGCTTTCTTTGTCATAATAAATACCCACACGATAAATGATTAAAATATCTTTTTAAGATGCCAGCCACTCTTGCAATATTTAAATTCAAATGACAAAGAAAACAAGTAACAAGTATAAAACTACAAGTATGCAGTATGTACGTGGCTTAAGCGAAATTTTAAAGACCCCTACACACAAGCCGCACAGCTGCCTTGAAAAAATAAGTTTTGGTGGCTTATCCGTTGTAGGTACAGTGTGGGCGCAGACTTTATCAAATGTTTTCCACATTCAAGCACACCTAGTAAAAGCTATTTGGTTATGGGGTAATTTTTGCAGAATGTAGGCGTGGCTGTAAGTAAGTATGTGGAAAACTTTACGAGTTAAAACTTCTTTTCGCAATTTTACATCTATAAACAAATACGTTTACACGCGCACGTACTTACGGTTGTATTTAGTTCGACTCAGATTTTGTTTCAGATCAAGTATAATATTTTTCTTTATACAATCTCTCTGATATTTGCAAACGCAATAGCAAACTAAGTGGAGATTCTTTATTATAAGGGAACGCATGAAAACTTAATATAAATCATGCAGACTTGTACAAAAAGAAAAGATAAAGAGAGAAAGCGATATTATACAGACAGCTCGTAAAAGGATTACGTCGTGTTAACTGTCAGCAATACAATGCGTGTACACACAAACACATGTATACACATATATACATTATATGTACGCATGGAAAATTGCAATGTAACGGAATAATATGACATAAAGTAGTCTTGGAACGGGGACATAAGTGACAGAGTAGCAAAAACCTGATATTGGAGAGTTTCTTAGTAAAATTTCTGCAAATTCATCTTCCCAAGCAGAGACGATTGCGGCGAACAATAGATTTGAAAAATGTTTATGTTTTCATGAAGTTTTCTTACATAAATTTACACCTAATTTTCAGTTTTTCTTCCTCTCCTAATGTGAGTTCAAGCAATTCATGCCAAGTCACCACCATTCGTGTCACCTATTTATTTATAATTGTTAACGAAACAGTGCATTTGTCCGTTTTTAGCTTTTTGTTATATTTTTTTTTGAAATACGTACACATATAAACAATATGTAAGAAGTGTACAGCTCTTCTTTGTTTTCAAGCACAACAGAATTTTAAAGTATTTTGAAACATCCCCAAAACATATATTTTGATGCTTACCTTCAGCTGCCTTACCTCTGTCAAACGAATAACCCTGAAATGAATAGAAAAGTAGTCTCATAAGCCTCGATTCATATTTGAATTAAATAACATTTTAAATAATTTTAAATAAATAATTAATGCGTTACGTTCAGATTTTCAGCAATAATTTCGCCAAAAGGCTTTTCGATTAATAATGGAAAAGAAACAAAAAGAAGTGAAATTGTTATGGTCAGTTCCACCCGACCATTTCATACCTTGCAATGTATGCTATGTTTGGTTGAGTTTTACCTGTAAATGCGAGTCATTGTCATACTTTTTCACTTTTGAGAAATATCGTTCTATGGAAAGAGATTCTAATAATTGTCTGACTGGGTCCAAATTTTGTTATTTTCTGCTTATAAATAATAGAGACCGCTTCAAGAGCAGACGTCCCAATAATTGATGATTTTTAGCTTCAAAGACATATTCGAGGCAAATTTCACTTAAAAAGTATTCAAAATTGCGACCTGTGGGTCGAGCACACAAATTACATGGACAGACAGACGGACTGATATGATTAAATCGATTCAGATTTTGGTTTTGATTGATATGTGGCAGTTGCCGTTTAGTAGTAGAGTATGTGGAATGGGGTATAATCGTACATTTAGTGATGACTAAAGAAGCCATTTTCATACAACAGAATCAAAATTGACTTACAAGTGTATTTGAAATATGTTTCGATTTATAAAAAACTCGCTGAACCGCACATGTTCAAAATGTGTTAACGTGTACAGTCATTGAAATAACAAAAAGAATTCACATCCAAAAACAATCTGGAAAACAACGCATCGCAAACATATCGCATCAACTACGCCCACACTTAATTCTCTATTCACAGCCACACACACATACGTTGTTTTCACAACTGTATGATTTAATGCGTAACCGAAAAGTCAAATTTTAAGTTATAAAAATATTTTCTTAATTATTTAATCTAAACGGACTAAATATACACATGAACACATATGCGTTTGTGAATGACAACATATCAAAACAACCCGAAATAAAAGTCTCATAGAAAAACAGCCATCGCAACATATAGAATACAAAATAAAGGGCTGCTGCGAAAGGCTATGAAGACATTTTTATACAGATTTACGTCAAGACGCAAACGTATAAATCACATTGAGAAAATACATGGTAAAGTAAATTCTTGGGTTCATGTTGAGAAACACCTATTTTTATAAAATCTATGTTTATGTGTTGTTGGGAGTCTTGTGGTCGCAAAAAGTCAAAAAATCAAATCAACGTCAGCAGAAACAATTAAGAAAACTAAATTTGGTTTGATATGATGCAAGTACTTGCTGTACTTTTTCCCAACGATCAACGGAGATTTTCGTAAATTGTGGGAGTGTCTTCTTCTCTCTTTAAGAAAAAGAAGGCCCGACAGTTTGATTTGTTTATGTCCTTAGTTCGGTATATTTGACCACCGATTGTAAGGATGGAGTTTTTAAGCAACTAATTAATCTACACAACTAATCTATAATCGAACAAATTTGAAACTCTGATTCTCCGCATGCTGTGTATGTAAATATCTCATTCAGCTGTTATACGCCATACTACAAAGTGCAAGTACAAGTAGTGCTCATCCTGTTGCTGATGAGAGCCCTAAGAATCATTCCGAGTATATAATTTTTTGCAATTTCAAGGCCCCTAGATCTTCGATATCTCGTAGTGCGCATACCGTTAAACCCGGCACTGAGCGTAAATGGCGGCACGAGTATTTCTAAGTCCTTAACAATAAAATCCGCATCCACATGTAATAAAGGCCATCTACTCATTTGATTTAATCATATGCGTCCGATTTCCATCTACTTACTTTAATATTTGTTAAAGAAATTTGTTTTTTGGGCTAGCATTCCTTTTAAAAATGGACCTAATCGATTCATTCATAAAGTCTACACAGGATTTGAAAATTTTTTTATGTATATTTTTTCATTAAAAAATGGTGACGAATAGTTCATTAGGTCGGATACTTAATTCTCGCAAAGGTTGCTCTGCTTTCCAAAGTCAATCATTACAAATCTATTTGTCCAAACAACTTTCGAAAAGTGTGTTTGCATGCCTACCCCTACACATATATTTAATAGCAATATCATTAAGCAAAGGGTATCGCTCCGTTCTTGCTCGCAAACGCAATGATTCGTAACTTTGAAATATAATTAAAAAATTATATGTGTTGCAGAAATCTTTAGGAAAATCATCTTTAGATTCATAATTAAATACCTGATGCTCATAGATAACCGTTACATTCCGCAGAATATTGTCTGAAACTTAATGGACATTAATTTGTTCGTCTCTGCTGGCAGGGCAGGAGTGCCTGCCCATCGAATGATAAGTGCACGTAAATGATATATAAAATGTTTGTAAATACAATTCAGTGATAAATGGTAATGAAAACTGCAATTACGTTTATCTCTAATTGCGCGTACTTCATTGCTACAAAATAAGCAGATAAGATCTACGTGACTTTCTTGACGTTTTCGGGTAAATGTGTTTTCTGTTTTTTTTTTGTTTTTTTTTGGGCAAATTATGGTGAACTTTTTACATAATGGAGCACACAGATCCGATAGATGAATGATACATCAGATGGTGTGGCATTTAAGTTTGTTTTATAATAAATGATTACGCAAGTATCGATGCTTACTCATGTCTTGGTTTTAAGTTTCTTTTTCGCATATTTCCTTTGGTTGTTATTGTGTGCATTCCATCATAATTATTTGGCCAAGTTTTTAGATAAAATCGTATTTTAGAATATCAGAATACTTTGACACAAATATTTTTTCAGGTCTTTTACATCATGTAACAGCAACTGCATCAACAACAATAATAATAATATGTAGCCAACCAACAAACCAACAACCAACAAACTGACAAAGTGAACAAACAGCAGCAATCAGTTTAGTTAACGATTTTCATATTGCGGTTGGTCGGTTGGCTGGTTAGTTAGTCGGTTGGTCGCTGTGCGATAATATTTGTTATTTACTTAAACGGAAGGAAGGAAAAACAAACAACGGAAATGCACATAAATTCATATTCTCCATTTGTGTGTACACTATACACACACAAATACAATATATAATGCGTGCGTGTGTGTGGTTGGTGTTGTACGATACAAAATAACAATTCTTGCAAGTTTGCGATAATTCTTCCTTCACCAAAATGTCGCCATATTCCATGACCACAATCACATTCACCTCATTAATGTTTGGTCAACAAACAAATTCCTTAAGTCCGTTGTTGTTAGTAAGTCTTGGTTCTGCAGTTGATAAAATTTCATTATACGATCTGATGCTTTTCTTTTCGCTCCGCATTGCCACAATGTAATATTTTGCAAGAAATTACGTGCGTTTGTATGTTTTCGTGTGTCTAGACTTATTGACGATTGTTAATAGGACATAACCAACCGTACACATACGCATTCTTGCAAATTTTACAAAATTGTTTCAACATTTCCATCTCACATTAAAAAGCATCGCTTCCATGGTGAATGGATTCCAAGTGAAATGTTTACTTCAAATCTCAAAATTACAAATATTCTTCTGTAATCTATTATCTCTATAACATCTTTCAGTACACATGTGTGTCAGTCTGTTTGTCCATTTGTCTGCCCGTCCATCTATCCAATAATTTGTTTCAGGGCCGCGTAAAGCACTCTGCCTGCTTGATTTCTTCAATTCTCGAATATAAATAAATGTTGAAAAAATCAATTTGTTGTATCAACACAGAACGCACACATGCCTGCACTTATATATGAGAACAACACGGAGCAGAGTGAGTGTGTGGTTCGGTGTTCTTATAAATGTTTTCCATTCGTTCGTTTATTCCTCCAGTGGTATGATGTGGTGTTGTGGCTGAGTGCGTGCGTTTGTGTTGTGTGCTCTTAAATTTGTTGATTTTTCGTATTCATACTTGTATCCACGTATGTATGTGCGTATGTATTTATTTATATAAATATTTTAATGAAAAAGTTTTTGTTTTTTTTCTGTTTCGTTAAAAATTTATTAGCTTCAAAAAACATTCATATCATCAACAACAAAAACAACAACTACAGCAATAATATTGTGCTTGCTTTTATTTTTATTTTCATTTGCTTTTTTGTATAAAAAACACACACACACAATACTCATACTACCAACACAGGCAACCAGACATATGCTTCGACAATACACCCTGTATATGAGAAAAACGCCTCATTTTCTGTTTAATCTGCCAACAGCAGCAATGTTAAACATATATTGACTCAGAAACAAATATTTCAGTCCCAACAATAGAAAATATTTTTTTTTTACTTATTTTTAGAATATGTTGTTATTGTTATCATTGTTGTTGTAATGGGAAACAAATAGTGTTTTGTGCGTATGACATAAATTTCACTTCATTACATTTTATTTGTAATTTTTACAAGAACATTATAGTCAAGAACAGTTTGTACAACATGCAAAATGTTTATAAAATACATGGACTTGTAGTGAAATTAAATTTCTGTATGAAAATATTACATTTAAAATGAAATTTATTTAATTTATCATTAATTTAATGGATGATTTTTATAATCACCGTCGTGGGGACGTTGACGTAATGTTGGCACTGCCAGAAAGACTCGTTAAGGACCCAAAACAGTATTCAATACTAAGTTAATCTAGTCATATGTTATCTGTATAATTAAAACGTTCTCGTGGCTGCAAAAATTATTATGTGAACCTTAACCTCACAGTATTACAAAATAAGAAACGGCAACAGTTTTCAATGTACACTCTTACACTTGTAAAAGCGTTTAATGGTCAAGCGGGATCATTTAATCAACAAAACCGTTCCTTAACAGATGGCCCGTAATAAAATCAAATCATTAACTTGCTTTAATTATTGCAAACCTAGATCTGTTTGTATAAAATTGCGCCTCAACAATAAACGGACATACGGACGCGCTTGTCCAGATCGATTTAGTCTTTGATAACACGTAGGATAGTCTTCAAATTCTCAATATCAATATTTTTTATATTGCCACTTATTTTAAGAGAAGTTTTAAAAACCAAGTCTGATCCGCTTCAAAGTTTTTTTTAGGATAAACAAATTTATAATATGAGCCGTTGCTCAAAGCAAAATTTGACACATTATGATGATATATGAGCCAAAGTCAAATTAAATTGATGCCTTTCAAAAATGAACTCGCACCACCTCTAAGACTTATTTCTGAGATAAATAAAAACACTAAACGTAGGTTAGACTAAATCTTACATAATCTCTCCACATCTATGCACAAATAGAGGGCGTGGCAAGTTGCTGATTAAGCTCTGTAACTTACACCTCAGATCCTGCATAAAGGAGATTTATTATAAATTGTAAGCGTGTCCATTTTCCGACTGCAGTGAAATTTCAACTATATAGTATGATATATAACTTGGCTTCTTTTTGTGCTTAGTGCACTTTTATCTCCCAGGTGAAGGGAATAAAAATCTTATTTAGGAAGGAGCTCCAAAAAAAAAGAGTCCAATCAGCTTTACATTTATCACGATCAACTATAATGCCAAGCAGCTATACTTCAGTAACTTTTCTAACTAAAATATATTTCAAAATTGAATGTTATATGGGCAAGAATCCAAATAATGGTTCGATCCAATGCACTTTCAATGCTGCCTTCCCTTTGTTTTGCTAAGACATTCAACATTCTCTACGATGTGTGATAAATGCTTATGCACACAAAACTCTAAACATTTCAATCGTTTGCGCCAAATTCAAGTCGTTGAAAAAAATAGAGGAATAGGCTTGCGCTTAATGTTACGTTAAATGTTGTAACACTTTGTCCGCCTGTGTGTTTATATTGTAAGTAAAAATCAATAAATCGTAAATTAAATAATTGAATTGCAGTTACTACGCACACACTCGCATATACCCGCATTTTAATAAAATTAAATTAAACCAGACGTTACAATCAATCTAATGCAGATATCAATACAAGCACACATGCACATAATAATATATTTGCATTCAAACTATGACGTTTTGCTTCGCTAATGCGCTGCAATAAACACGTATTTCACCCCAATTCCAATTTCATGTGCACGTGTATGTTTGTATATAATGCAAATGAATGTTATTATATGTACTGCATATATATGCATTTATCTACTAAAATTATATATTTTGTGATATTGTTAGTGTTGTTATTGTTATTGTTGCAGTAGTTGTTGATGGTAGTGTCGCGTCAAGAGTCGGTCATCAGAAATTTAACTCAAAACTTGCCAACTGCTGACGACAATATTAACACCAACTAACTGACAGTGACATATAATATATATGTATTGTATATATGTGAATATTTTTTTAGAAGAGCGCCCTCTCTAGGCCATCTAATATTTCTTTCTAACCAATAAAAATCAAATGAAACGTGACATAATCAACTAAAACTGTGTAAACATAGACACCAGCCAGCCAGTCAGCCAAGCAGTCAGGCAGTCAGGCAGTCAGAGGTGGAAGGAGACAGAAATTTAGCCAGGCAGACATACATTTTCACATCCACCTCTAACGACAGCTATTTTGTAATACGATTTATTAAATTTCCACCACAGTTATGAAACATTATACATGTGTGTTCATGTATGTGTGCTGAATGGTGTGTGTGTGTGTGTGTGTGTGTGTGCATGTGTACGATATGTATATAAATGTGATTGGCATTATGAAACGGCGAATTTTACAGGATCAATCAAACTCAATAAAATTGTGTTTGACATGTCACATCACTCGACATTGTTGTGTGCTGGTGTGTGTACGCTTTCATAAGTCCGTCCGTTCGTCTGCTGGAAAATATTTCTGTTAGATTTGTATGAATACATTTTTATACGTCTAGCCTGTAGTCTATCCTGTGCAATCACATGTAAGTGATTGTCCTCTCTGCACAATAGCGAAAAAAAATAAAAATAAAAAAAAATAAAAAATAAAAATAACAAATATGTACATTTTGTGTTGTCATGATGATATTTGAAAATTTCAAAAACACTCTCTCGTAAAGCTGATGTGAATAACAAACACACTGACAACTAACTAACGCTACCTAACTAACACATCAATTTCAAGGTCACACCGCACAGCTGAACTTTCATTTTCACAAATGATTCCTTACACGCCCTAACTGGTTGGCCAGCATTCACAAAAACATAAATTAAGATTGATGTCGATGTTATACACACACATACAAAACATATGTTTGCACAATAAGTGAATTCGAAAGCGAAATATTGTTGGTATTAAATATGTGTCAAGTAATCAGAGGTATTAAGATGATTCGTCAAAAATTAGCAACGAATTAACAAAGTGGGAGAGTTTTTGCAAATGGCAACTAATTTAATGTAAATATGTTACAAAAAGACGTTCATTGGGAAAAAAAAGGGGTTGCACAAACAAATGTAACCCTTCGCAACTTCTTGGCGAGAAAAGGTTATTTTTTTTTTTTTTTTTTTTTTTTTTTTTTTTTTTTTTAGACGGAGGTGATATTTATTTATTTATTTTTATTTTAAGTTTCAAGTTTCAAATGTGTATATATATAATTTACATGGGTGCCTCCTACCTCTCCAGCTCGAAGCTTATATGAGATAGGAGTATGCACCAATTACCATTTATAGCTATGAACTACTTATCAACTAATTAGGGCTAAGTAGAACTAAAAGTCGTTCGCATTGCCTTGTGCGAAGTGCAGCAAAATGTCTCTCTTAAAACGAGTAGAATTCCGTGTAGTCTGTAGACGGACGGGGATGGAATTCCACCATCGGATTGCAAAAATAAAAAAATGACGTTCAGACATAAGGTAAGTATGACGAATGGGTTTGATATTGTGGTTTCTGTTAGACAATGAAAATTCTAGTCTGTTAAACAGGTAACCGGGGTCCTGTTGGGTGACAATTTTATGCAGTAAATAAAGAGATCTGCATTTGAGCAGGTCCTCCAGGTTAACCGATAACAGAGATATCGTGTAACTCGAGACGCGGTCATACCTCCTCAACCCAAAAACGTATCGTATAATGGAATTGTTAGCCTTTTGAAGTTTCAGTTTAGAAGTGGAATCACAATTGGCAAACAGCTCACATCCATAGAGGAGTTTGGGATAAAGATAAGCTTTGGCCAATAATTTTCTAATATGTATGGGTGTGTACCACTGTAAGTGCCAGAGTGATCTTAGCATTCCGTATACCTGTCCCACGTTTTTGTTAATGTGTTTCTCCCAGGTGAGCGTTCTACTAAATGTCACTCCGAGGTTTTTAACAGTATCTACTAGCTCAACGTCCGTCCCTAATAAGCGGATTTTAACGTTCCTCAGGTCTGCCCTCCTGCAAAAAGCTATGCACTTAGTTTTTGAAGGATTTAGGGCCAGACCATTGGAAGAGGCCCAGTTTGCAATGTTAGTCAGATCCTCATTGATTTTGGTGGCTGTGTTGATAATGTGATCTGGGGGTCCACTGGTCCAGATCTGAACATCATCCGCGTACATATGTACTTGGCACCATCTGAGACAGTTAGGCAAGTCATTTACATACAAAGAAAAGAGCAGTGGACCCAGAACGGACCCCTGAGGGACCCCTCGCCGAATCGGGAGTGGGTCGGAGAAAATATTGTTAGCAAATACACGTTGATACCTGTTAGTGATATATGTTTCCACTAACTGAGCGGATGTGAAATCAAAGTTAAACAGCTTCCTTAGCTTAATGCTTAGTAAAGCATGGTCAACTGAATCAAAAGCCTTTGTATGGTCGAGTAACACAAGGAATGACATGTTATTATTGTCCAATTTGCCCCTAATGCTTTCAGCCACATCTATTAATGTGGTAGTGCACGATCTATTTTTCCGAAAACCAGACTGAGAATCAACCATTAGTGAGTTGATACGGACATAATCACATATCTGTTTTTTTATGATTTTTTCAAACACTTTGGAGAGGAACGGAAGGATTGCTATTGGTCTAAGATCCCCATTGCTTTTCGGTATAGGTATGATTTTTGCTAATTTCCAACAGTTCGGAAAGGTCGAACGCATGATTATATCATTAAAAATCGATGTAATACAACGTAACACCGTTGGGAGAATCAATTTTATAAATCTAGGGTCAACGTCATCCAGACCAATAGCATTCGACTTCGTGTCTAGTATGCACGCTAGCACTTCGGCATCACTCACGCAATCAAACTTAAGTGGACTAAATCCAAAGGCAGTTTCCATTTCTAAATACTGGGAGACATCGGGGGTATTCATTGGTATGCTTACAAATTTTTTATTTATTTCGTTAACGTCGAGGTTAACTGGAGTTTGGATAGTGTTCCTGTTGATACCGATGTATTATTTCAACGTTTAGTACGCTTTGCGTTGGAGTTTATATCTGCTGGGTAACACATTGACGCCAAGTAATTTATTGTTTAGCGGGGCGTTATATACGATTGCCAAACATTGCAAAATTTACTTTTCTAAGACACGTTTATTATGCGACTTGGTAAAAATATTAAGAAAAGTCTTGGGTATCCAACCCGTTAGCACATGAAAAAATATAACTTATCATAGACACGGAGTTCTTATTTAATGTTTGATCCCTCGATCGATTTTGCCCAACTTTAATAACAATTTCACAAACTACTACATTCTGGTAAAGAATGTGTTTCTTTCTGGGTATTAAAAGCGATCTCAAGGTTCGTAAATATGTAAGAAACGTACAAGAAGTTAAAAGTTTAAAATCTTTAATAAATATTATTATACCCACCAGCACATATATAAGGGGGTATAAATCATTTTGGCGAAACATTTGCAACGCCCAAAAGGAGACGTGGGTGTCTCGAAAAAGTTCACATATATTTTAAATCACCATAGAACACTGAGTCGATTCAGCCATTCCCAACTTGACAGCAATTTTCTAAGTGAATAATAAAGTACAGAATATATATTGATGCATATACTCTTCGGAAAGGTTTGATGCATGAATGGCAGGTCTTTGGACTTGTGTTCACTTTTATAAAAAATTAATTATGTAATTAGCTTAAAATGCGTTGAAGTTTACATTAAAAATGAATAAAAACCCTGTGAATAAAATTTTTTTTAATGGAATCGTTGTAGAAGATCATATTACATGCACGCGATATTGTTCTTTATTAGTTGGGTTCCAATCATGTACAGGTTCGTTTCATTTTCACAATTCCAAGAGAGTCTGTCATTAACAAAAATACTTTAAGTAGATTCTTACTATGGTAAAAATTATGGCCATAGCTATTAAACCTATTCGTCAGTGACCATGAGCGATTTTCACTTTATTGTTTGTAACTCCTTCCATTGTAAAAACTTTTAGTTTTCTTTCCCTTTCTTTCACTACATCTATCAGTATTTTTACATAATTTTGTTCAATATGCAAAAATGTAACTTTTTTAACTTTGCAGGTGGACGTTAACTCCAACCACCCACATACTCACCATCCCCATTGTGTGATGGTGTTGGCGGTGGTTTACAACAGCAACCAAATGCTCAGCCAGGGAATTTTTATGAAATTGAGAAAAAATGAGAGGAGGACAGAAAAAATGCTGTTACTGCAATTTATTGCATTTTTAATGCTGACATTTATGTCAAATTAAATTTAATTGTCGTTTGTGCTATACACCGTAATCAACAAAAATATGTATTAAAATAAAACAACAGGAATGTATGGGCAGCAGGAATAAAAAATCACTAGGAAATAAAAGCAGCAACAACAACGCCAACAACTACAATATTAACCAGTTTTTGATTACATCGAAATTGCATGAAATGGCAGCAATAATTGTTACATAACGATGCAACGTCAAGGAAGCGGCCAGAGTGAGAGAATGTGTTAAAGAAGTAAGAAAATTAAATGTCAATTGGACACGTATGTATATTATCTCGCTATCATTGCGTTTCGATGATATTTTGAAATGGAAATTTATTGTATTCGTACTAATTATTGCGTTGAGCGTAATACACGATACGATCCACTGCACTGCAATTGTTGTTTAAACGGATTAAATTTCTCGTACCCATCCTCTCTAAATGTGTGTATACAAGCAAGCAATATTTATAGTTTTTACCACTAAGAGCATAAAGCATATATAACTGCTTAATGGTAGTGATTGTATGCAAATATTAAAAAAACATATAAATACGTGCATACGCGCGTTAAAAAAACCGAATCACAACCGCAAACGACAAGCTAAATTACAATTGCACGGCAGCAAATAACAAAAATGCAATGCAGCAGGCGGCCGGGGAGAAGCGCACAAAATAATTACAAAATCAAATTAATACCAAATGAAGTATAATAAAACAAATGCTTCACACACGCATTATGAAAAATAAAAGAATTCAACTCAACAATCAGGCGGAAAATTAGTTGTACTCTGTCAAGCTCGACTAGTAGCGCAATTTTCATCATTATTCGTTTAATCAATAAAAAACGTGACTCATATTTTACAGGGAGAGAGGGTCTAAGAAAAAGGTCTGTTCAGTGCCAAATCACATCACAATTGTTAGCCTTTGCCCCGATTACGCCCTCTAATAATGTGTGCATGACGTATCAGCTTGCAAGTCGCGTTTTACGTTTGATTCAAATAAAGTTCATAGGTCAATTTTTGTGACATATATATATATTTTTGTCGTTTGCGGGCCAATGTTGTCCATTTTAATTAGCAACCTGCGTATAGAAACTAAAAGTGTCTGTACAAGATTTCGGCTCAATTTCTTAAAATTTACCACCATAAGAGTACCATCACGTACGCACATATATACACGAGTAAGACAACTCAGTTTTTGATGCTGATCAAAAACATTTATACTTTGTAGGGTTCCTCACGCCTCCTTCTACGTGTTGCGAATGTAAAGACAAACTTTATTTATATAGCAAGACTTCTCAATCCCATGTACAACTAGTGCAAATTTAATAAGCAAAAACAACAATTTCATGAGATCCAGTTTCATATTATTCTAATCAGGGTAATAATAAAATGTTAATTAATGTCGGATTATTGCAAACATCCTCCTCAACTAAAATAAATAAAAGAAATCGTTAATGAAAATAGTACAAGCCCCGACCACATTTAACGTAATGAATACTTGAGAATAAATTGTATAAAGTAGAAACACAAACAAAGTTCTTATGCTGGTGCATGTCCGTTAATACCAACATTAACGCACATTTCCCCTCTTTAATGCTTCTAGCTTTCTTTTTCGTGATAAATATTTCCCCTTTTGGATCCTGCAAACTCCTACAAACACCCAAAAAACATATAACACAAGAAGGAGAAATATTGTCTCTTGGCTGAGTTTCTCTAGGTACAGGTGCTTGTGTTTATTTGTTGCTGGTATATGCCAAATGTGTCTGGCAACTTTTCAGCAGTGTGCCCTGTGCCCCAGCAGAGTGAATGAATGATGTGTGTATGATTAATGTTGTGCTCCCTTAAAAAATGGACCATACAAGAGTGCTAAATTCCAAAACAAAACCAAACAGAAACAATAACAACAAAACTATTTCCTTCTCATTTCGTCACAATAAGTGATACGGCATAATATCCACTATAATCATCCCTCTTGCACTAGTGCAACATACCCATGAAACAGCCATACAACAAAGCAAAAAAGCTGTAAGAGAGTTAAAAACACTTGAGCACACATGATATCACTTGTGCAAGTGTGTGTGTGTGTGTGTATATTATAGAGTACACAGTTGTATGTGCAGAATATAAGGCAGCCATCATCGTGATGGCAAATTTACCATGGCCGAGAAAAAGTGAAATAGATAGATGACGGTGCAGCCTTAATGTAACAAGGTCGGCAATAAATCAAATAGTTAACACTCCGAACACTACGACCACAACAACAACAACAACACACAACACAAAACATTTAAAGTTTTTCCTTCTTCATACACACATTCGCCAGAGTTTCACCCCTACTTGTAAGTAAATGCAACAATGTGATTGTTATTGTTGTTGTTGTTGGTATTATTGTTTTAGTGCTAACAGACTTTACAGCTTCCACATTGAGATCCCACAAAAACAAAAATCATGATTTAGAAACCAACGTTCATACATTAATAGGCGGCCAGATATTTGCATTCTCACTTTAGTAACACATTAACTATGTGTTGTGTACGTACGCATATACAATATATTGTAAGTATATTGTGTGTGTGGCAGTTGGAGCAAATATTGACGGCATAGTATAAAAACATTAGGAAACCTGAAAATGAATTATATCTTTTTAATAGCGCTCACCGTAATTTTTCTTCTCCGTGTATGTAGTTTGCGAAATTGCTTGTTGGTCGGTTACCGCACACACGTAATAATTCATTCTAGCACACACACACACAGTATGGACGTGAATTTTCCAACCGCCTATAGAAATCAACCGCCGTGTGTATGCGTGGTATGTACTTGGGTTGTGTGTGTAACTGCTACACACACATCGGTTTAGCGTTTGTTTATTGCAGAAATTAATCACCAATGTGACCTTCATAATATTTACACAAAGATGTAACGGTAAATTTATCGAATTTTTATTACCCCTAACAGCCACTACTTCATAAGCAGACAATAATGAGTTGTCATAAAAAAAAACCATTACAAGGTTAACTTCAAAGGAAACTTAAACAAGTAAGAGAACTAAATTTGGCTTGGGTGAAATCTTAAATACACTCTACATCTACAACGGTGGGCGTGGTGACTCCAATAGTGTTTGTATCAGATTGCAAGTATAGTTTTACGATGAAAATAATTAATCGTGGTGATCGATCACGCCCACTTTTATAAATCGACGAATGGGATAATTTCAAATGTGCTTACAAAATTTCAAGATCCTAAGTTCACTTTTGTGGCAGATAAATATATTTGTGTCTATTGTGGGCGTGGCCCTTGACCGATTTTTCCCATTTTATATAAGGACACACGAACATACTCGTCAAGATCAACTCAGTTTTTCATGCTGATCGATAATATATATACTTTGTAGGGTCTCTGACGCCTCTTTCTTGGTGTTGCAAACGCAAGAACAAACTTAGTATACCCACATCAATAAGGTGGAGAGTAATGAAAGAGATAGGAGACGTGTGCACCAAATGTGATGAAATGCCTTTTAGTTTACTTCAGATATACTTGGGAAGTAAATTTATCTAAACTTATAAGCCAATATTTCTCTCCACGTTTCGAAAAGGGATATCCTTTACGCCCATTCTTGAAATGATACATAAATACCATAAATTCTTGAAATTTATTTGGGTCGCAAAAAATTTCATTTTTCAGCCCAAATGAAGAATATTTGCGACTCCCGTAACAAACCTAGCAATTTGTGTATGTTTTTTTCTAAAAATGATTCTGAGCGATGATGAGCGGGGGTAGCGCGAATCGAAAGTTTCAGGAAATAAGCAACTCATTCGTATATGTGGCAAAAATGGGCGTAATTTGGTGAGAGACACTTCTCTAATTTACAAAAAATTTCCTTAGATCAGAACTCAATCATTGAGATGACATTTAAATCAAATTTCAAAAGTATTTCATAAATGGCACGACCCCAATTTATGCATAAACCGTCCAGGACTTGGCCGTAAGAAACATTTATTCATGGGGTAGGGGTGTACTAAGTTTGTCATTCCATTTACCCAGGACAGCGTTTCGGGGGCGTTTGCATTTGCCGCATTCGTTGAAATGCTCAACGATTGCAAAAATTAAGAAATGAAGATGTGGAAATTTATTATGCATTCATCCTTTGACACGCCCCAATGTATAAAAAACTCACTTAAGTGCAGAATGTAGCATATACTCTAACAGAGCACAATTTACGTGCGGAGGGTGTCAAAGATTCGCACCAACTCAAACTTATCTTTTGTAGTTGATACTGGTTCGAACCGCTCACCAGATTGTGTTAAAGAACTTTTATTTCCATTTGCAAGAATCGCAATGTGGGTTAAAAGCAAAAGCGTCAGACGATGATTTACACAACTGCCGGGTCGTTACACAATATAAAACTGTAAAAATTTTATAGAAAATTTCAACACTTTTCGAAATCAACAGGTTGTGAGATAAATAGCATAAATATTGATTAACACGTTATGCGTTATTTTTCAAACGAAATGCGAAATATTATTACCAAACAACAAAGTGTGATCGTGACTGCGTTGAAGTGTACAGAGCTGGGTTATTATAGAGAATTTTGTGTTGACTTTATCCTTGACATTAATTACAATGTATGCTGTAGAATTTTCTTCAGAAAAACTGTTTAAAATTGTGTTCTTTATAACGTGTTCAGCGCCGATGAAAAAATCAGCACATACGAGTATATAAATGCCCGGACGCAACCACGTCGCACACACACACACACAACTTGTGCATTCCTTTTCTCGTAAATTTGTCGATTTTATGACAAAATAGATGTCAGTTTTGACAAGTTCATTTAATGGCTGGCAGAATGTACCTGTCAAGATGCACACAAACACTAGCGCGACTATTCTGCCCTCGTCCTCTACTCATTAATTCCGAAAGCGTGAGATCGCTGAATCTTGCAATATATGCATAAATTATAATGTACGTTTGTACGTATATGTTTGTATGTTTATGTAAATACACCTTGACCGCACTATACACAATTTCCAAAAAATTTGGAATTTCAGATACCCTACAGTGCATTTCGTGGCTATCCCACAACTGTTAGGACAAATCGAAATTATCAAAAACAAAAATACAGCCAGATGGAAATTTGCTTATTTTAGGTTATACGAGTATAACAAATAAGCAAAGGATTCATGGTTCAAGCAAAGTCCATTTTTATGGTGGCTGTTAAAGTTGCCGCACAATTTTTGTAAAAGTAAAACATTTTCCTTTTTTTTTTTGTCTATGTCGGCGTTCGGAGGAAGGTGTGAAATACTCACTTATCGTGAAATTTATTATAATGTTTTCTGTTCGACATTTAAATGACATTGAACACGTTAAAATTTTACGATCAACTGTTCGACACATAAACATATTTTTTTGCACAATATTGTCTTTTCCCATTATCACGATTATGAGTATCTTTCCGTATCCGTTATTATTGTTTCTTCTTCCAACAATGGAAAAAAAAAAGTATTATTTTATTGAATGAAAGTTTGCGGTGAATAGGCAAGAAAGAGAACCCCCCACCAAGTGAATACTTGTGTAGCGTAACTTGTTTTAAATAAAAGCAATTCTTTTTCAATACTCCAGCCGAAAATATTGTCACACCATCATCACGGAAGGCGGTGCCCGTAAACACAATCATTTGCATTTTTATTGTTTCATTTCTTAATTGCCGCAAGAGGATGGATAATGGGAAAATCGTAATTAAATCAATTAACTGAACACATCATTGCTTTCTACCCAATTAAATTTTGCTCAACTTCGGACCGTTACTTTATTAGTACCGTTAGTGGTAGTGGTTGGTACTTGTTGTTTTAGTGCTCTGTCAAACAACCATCATAAAAATGCCATTAGCAACCAGCTTGGCATGTACAAGTAGCGTTCAGTGCCAATCAAAGATTCCCGTAGACATTCTTTCAAGGCTGCTCGTCCTGCTATCTAAATTCAATGTCATATTTAAGCACAAAAGTATTATAAATACCCTCAGAAAGAAAGGTAATTGCAACATCTTTGATTGCTAACGACTTATAGCAACTTTAGTAAATAGTTTATAATAAACGGGAAACCAAGCATTTGGATTTTACACAAAACTCCATTCAGTTGGCAATTTCTCAATATTTGTTTTCAAACTGCTCCCGCTTTTCCTTGTCAAACATTCGTGATACTTGGTTAAAAAAAAAAAAACAACAACAACAACCATTTTACTTTGACATTGTGCGGGTGTGTACAAGTGGAAATTTTATGATCACATTTACACATTATGTTTTCCGGTAATGCGTTCCCTTATCCTTCACTTCACATTTTCCACAATATACACATAAACACTTGAACGTATTCCACTGTATATGTCATGTACGTTTGTTGTTGTTTAATTTTTTCAAACATCCACATAGAGCAGTGAAAAGAGTCGTAAAAATTATCATAATACCTATTTATCATGTCTTTG
Source organism: Ornithomya fringillina (assembly GCA_963978525.1). Classification (NCBI taxonomy): domain Eukaryota; kingdom Metazoa; phylum Arthropoda; class Insecta; order Diptera; family Hippoboscidae; genus Ornithomya; species Ornithomya fringillina. The sequence continues at coordinate 25,336,647 of OZ021691.1, forward strand.
ATTAAGCAATTTGTCGATCGGAGTCATAAAGTGAAGTTAAATGGAAAGATATGACAATCTAAGGATTGGCATTTGTTTTTAGAACACTTTAGAAAACAAAATATATGCTTTGGCCAAATCTAATACATATCACACAACATATATATGTATGTGTATGTATATGGGTGGGCAGACAGTTGATTGCGTACGTACTTATAGCATTCTGTCTAAATGTGTAAATTAGGAGCGTGTTATCCGACCCCGCCCATTATAATAATTATAATTTTTCTGAGCCGTTCGTGTACTGAGAACGCGGCTCTTAACGGCTGAGAACGCGGCTCAAGTATAGAAAACTTTATTTGACCTCATTTTAAATGATGGACTATAAGTAAATCGAAATGGTTTGTGTCTATGAATGAGTGCTGGTCGATTCCATGTTTTGCGTTATTAAACTATTTTTATACACCCTTTTAATAGTCATTCTGTTCAACTACTACTGGGAATAATCGGAGACCCCATAAAGAGTTTTCATCACCGCCAAAGTCTGCGTTAAGCCATTCTTGTGATCAATTCAATTTACAGATTTAAATGTACAAACATTTTTGCTATTTGAATAAACAGATAAAATTCGTTTACAACCAACTTTCTCTAAATAAGCAGCACTTCTAAAAAGCAATAGATATTTAACGTAATTACACATAACACGCCCCCAGTTTACGCATAAATGTCAATGTTCTTCTTCTCTATTTTCATGTATTTTTGTCAATTACATTTCACACCAACTAAGCACAATTCCGTACAATTTCTGTGTAAATCATTTTTTTAAAACAAACTATTCATCATAAATACATATATTTAAGTGTTTATGTGTGTTTATTATTGGTAAATGAATGGTGTCTGTGTCTGTCATTAAATTTATTATGACAACACAAAATTTTATTAAGTTGATCCAATAAAAAGACTTGTTAACTGTTCACGTCTGCATGTACGCTTGGTTGTAAATATGGGATACATGGATAAACGCACATGGCTGTGTATGTGTGTGTTTGTACTTTATATCGGTTAAATTGTTGCTTTTCTTGTGGTTCAATTTTATGACTCTTAAATGGACTTGTTAGACAGTTTTACGATTATAAACATGTTTCCGATGATTTCCGAAAAATTTTACGATGTTTATATTTATTGAAGCAAACACTTTTTTATTTGTATTTTTGAACGAGGATAGAGGGAGATAGGGGATATCAGAATTGGGTTGTTGGACGGCTTAATTAGGATATCGTATCACATCGCATCGCATCGCATCGCATTTCTTAAAAGACGATTTACCGTTATTTCATTTTTTATTGCTTCCCTCAACGCTGAGACGTGCGGTCGTAAATAAATGATTGTTCTTTCGCTAATATTTAATTGTTGTTCAAGTAAAACTAAGACCATTATTCGCCAACTGGTAACTTACTACTACTTAGGTGGAAGAATACTTGAATAGCGCAGTTATTTAAATACTTTGTAGAAAGATGCAACCATCATATAGTTATACTGGGAACTTGCATTGTAGACAGTTAGTTACTAAGCTGTTGATGTGAAATCAAACGAACCACCCGCTGAGTGCATTAAACTTTTATAAGCGCCACAACTATTAATTGCATAGACTTTGAAAACAGTTTCCAAGTTTAGTTATTCTCAAGCATATAACCAACCTTCTATGTTCGTTGGGAATACAAAACGGAAAAGACAATCAAAGTCCCTTAATTATAATGATTTTTTCTTGTTCTTTACACACATTAGTAAACAGACACCCATAGGTTTGAAAGTAAACTAAATCATATTTTCCAAGAGCAACAAAATATAAAAATTTATGCTGAAGTATAAATATTGAAAGAGCTAAATCGAATGTGTTCCAAAAATTGTTTTGGAACTACAAAAAAAAAAAACACTTTCAGCATGATGTTGATGTAAAGTGTTTGTGAAGTATTATCAGAAATGTAAAGTCGCACGACTTTTGCTGCGCTAAACCAAATAAAACAAATGTTTATTCAAGTTCTTCAATTACATGCACATGTTTACTTATGAATGCATAAACAAAAACCATAGCAAAAAAAACAAAACAAAAAAAATTAAGAATAGATTTCTGACGAAAGCGCCTTCGACTGCATTTAGTGCAGAAACTTAAATGTTGAGTTGTAATCAGTCATTCATTCAAATCGGTTAAACCCAAACGAAAACGAAGAAGTGAAAGTGCCACGTTTCGGAACAAATGTATAAACTAAACTCTGTGCGACCGCTTCTACTTGTGCCCTCGTGAAAACGTTTACTTGTACTCATATATCATATGCGATGGATGTATAGCGAGTTCGTAATTCCGTTCGCAATTTGCAGCATTTGCGGATTTTAAGTTTATTCGAATTTGTACATGAGACCCATTTCATTTAATAGGTCCGTAAGTCTGTCTTATCATTTTCTGATCGCAGACTTGAAGTTATTTTAATGAATTTAGATACAAACTGATAATGAATCGAACTCTTTTTCAATCGAATTTCTGTAAATTGTTCAACAAAAATTTTGTATTTAGCATAAAATTTAAGAGTTAATGTTGATGCTTATAAAGGGATTATGGCACACATTGCGTCTAGTTTTCTTGGAAGTGGTGCAGGCCATCCTATGCTCTGACTCGACTGACTTGTATGTGTTGTTTTTCTAGGATTGTTAGATTTTCTTATTGTATAAAAAATGAAGCATTAGATAATATGATAGAGATATGGAAACACAAAGAGAAGGTATCCTCTTACAATAAATTCCTAGAATTATATGCAGGCTCTCACTCAATGTATGTGGACTGCATGTGGACTTATATTACATTCTACGATTTTCCCAATGCTTCGTTTGTGGTGTGCGGCTGACTAAACTGCATGTAATGCTTCTGTACCTGAAATGCTGTATTGTGCTGTTTAAACAAATCCACATAGATTTTTGGTTCTCATTTCTTTAAATTTTCCGTTGTGTCCTTTTTTTTTTTTTGTAATGTAATGACAACAAGAAGTCAATTTCCAATTTACGACAATTTCAAAAAGAATTATTGTATTTGACGTGTTGGTGTGGGTGCCACTGCGTCATATGCATTGTCTTGCTAAGCTAAGTACAGATGTCTCATTAAATATGATAAAAACATGTCTTTGGTGCCTTTATTATTATTTTTAAATAATTAAACGAAATGTGCGCACAAATGATTGTTAAATGTTTGTTTCATTTGTTGTTTTAACCCAACGGTCTAAAGCTGAATTGAAGGGATATTGTTGAGGAGCTGTTAAGATTGTAATAAACCGTATGAGAGCTGCTCCTCTGTCAACTGTACTGTTATAATTTACACTCATGTGGCAAATGTCTTCCTGTGCTTATGTTTTATGGATCCATTGGAATTCTTTATGTTATTGAAACTGTTATTGTTATTTCCCGTGCGAGGGAGTGCGCATGCTTTGGATGTCGCAAGCACTGTGGCAAACATGTATCGTTTTATGAATAAAATATTTTCAATTAATTTAAAAGAAAAAAACTAATTTACGTTTAAATACATTTTTTATGCTTTTCGATGCCACACAAACAGGCAGTTGCCTATTAATATAAACAGGTTTAATTTTAAATATCGAGAAAATTCTTTTAAAAATCGATTAGGCATATATGATGGAATAGTTTCTTGGTAAACCCATTAAGAGGAGGCCTTCTTCACATCTCTTCCAATTAAACAAAAACCCAATAAAAATGAATTAATTTATTTAGTTTTATGCAAACGTTAAAATAATTTTATTTTAACTATTCGGGTCTTATGGATACTCGGGTTTTATTTCGTTGTTATTGTTGTTGTTTTTTGTTTGTTTTTTTTGCGACATTTGCCACTTAAAAGGCTTTGAATGTTTATTGTCATCATAAAAGTCGAAAAAGATGCAATTTTAATTTGATACTAAAATACTGGAATGGGAACGTACACCGTAATCATCATAATCATATCTTTCTTAGTAGGCTCCTCTACTCCGCTTTCGGTCACTCCAAGGGAAGGAAAAAGTTATTGTACTTTTTACGACCGATTAAAAAGTCTCAAGTAGTTTTAAAAAGCCACATAAGCCACACAGTTTTCCATTATTATTATTATTATTTTTATTTGCTTTTTTATTTTTTCATTCACAATATTGTACCTACAACACAATTCTGTGCAGTAAAATGCAAAAAAATAATATAAAGGTTATAAAAAACGGCAAAATCTCATTAACTGTGAAACATTAAATCTTGTCACGGTGTTACCCACACATGCATATATACGTACATATTTACATACACATAAACCCATGTGTACACTAAGCCGAGGTATTTACATCTACATCTACATATTTTGCATTAAGCCGAATGTTCTGAAATTTAACAGATCTTCCCATATTAATATCTTTCATGTTTAGAATTATCCATGGATTGACCCTGTACCTGTACCTTCGGAGATTACACTTGAACCATAATAAATAATTTCTTTATATCTACGTACCTTGGTATTGAAAATGGGTTTAATCGGATCTTTCTATAATTTTACAAAAACTTTAGTTTTAGAGCTTATCCTTTATTACAGACAAACCATAAGTTAAACAAAAATAAAATTTTGCCAGAACAGATCCTTCCTCCTTTATAACTGAAACATACTTGTGAAAATGGGCGTGATCAATCAACGTAACCACGCACAGTGATTACGTTTGATCTGTGTTGTTATGAGATCGCTCGTAAACCTGTTAATGACCAACTGATACAAATACAATAGTTTTCGTGTGAACTTCCTGATATATTTTTGTATAAGGAGGCGAATTTTGGACATGAAATTATTATTTTCATACCCAAAATGGTGTATTTATTAATATAAATTTAAGATTTTAGTCCTATTTGTGGAAGTGGTTAGTGATGATGTGGGGGTCCTGGGTGTGCAAAACGCCTCGCTATACTTGTTTATTTGTTTGTTTTTAATTTCTTTCTTTTTCCCATTTATTTTTATCATTTGTATTATTATTTAAGTATTGTAACTAGTTTTAGGTTAAGACCTTGTATTTAAGCCCCATGTGCGTATGTATTTATATTTGAATTTTTATTGTAGCCAAATTTATTTAATAAATAAACAAGCGTATGTACCGATTGATTCAAAAGTCCTTTTCATATTGATTGTGTGTCGGCCTCTTTTGACTTATTGGACTTATTGATTGATTAGTGCACACGAATCCTATATATATTCTGAAACTCCTTATTTTTACACTCCCTTCTTATATGACACCTTATTTTGATAATATGTAATCTTTAGAGAGTGATTCCTTTAGGTTTTTTAAACAAAGTTTTAAGGAAGAAGAATTGTTTAACAGAATGATTAATGAAAAATTTTTAATTGCACAGATTTGAACCATTTTTAGAACCCTATATGGAAAAAGATTCTAAAAATGGTCCGATCCTATCCATTTTCAAAAGGGTTCCTTTTTAGGCAAATACATACCAAATTTCATCGAAATATCTCAAAAAATAATAGGACCTCATATGAGAGGGGGTACTAAAAGTTGTCCAATCCGGTCCGTTTTCAATAGAGTTCCCCTAAGGGCCAATACATATCCTTATACCAAATTTCATTAAAATATCTCGAAAAGTGCGACTTGTAGCTTGCGCACAAATTTAGATGGACAGCCGGACAGTCGGACATGGTTAAATCGATTCAGATTTTGATTCTGAATTGATTGGTATAATTGAAGGTGGGTGTGGCATTTGATGTTTAAGTGTGGTTACAAACATCCACACAAACTTAATATACCCCTTTCCACAGGGTATAATGACTTGAAAAGCAGTGCAATTGGAATTAAATGGTCGGGCTTAACCTATGTAAAGGGCATTATTATAGAACGAAGTTAATACAGTTTTCAGGATATTTTGGAATTGTTATTATTTTTATCAGTGATACAAATCCAATCAATAGCATCCATCCATAAAAGAAGCGAAAATTACAAAATTTCACATATGAGCATACACAACCGAACACCTAGTAAATGAGATTAACTATATACCAAATATAGGTACATGCGAGTACATACAACATACAACGAAGGTAAGCTCACGAACATTGTATAACAACAATAATAACAACAACAACAATATCTGATTTTAAGGTTGCCCTAACAATCGTTTACGAGTAAAGCCAATGCATTGATGATTTATGGCAGAGATGATAATGTGCATACAATTAAATGAAGTGGCAAATGAACACTTTAAGGAAACGCTCGTGATTGCTGTTTGTTGTTTCTTGTTTTATTTTTATTTTATTTCTTTTTTCTTCATACATCTTTATATACCATAGAGTATTATAAAGTAGGCACACACAAACACGCACACACTGGCGTTCGGAGGCTTATAGAAGTGTAATCATGTCGGTCGGAGCAGAAAAACCAATTCACAAATCATAAATAAGACAACAGTTGTTGCAGCACGATTAAGATTAAGAGATCATAAAACAATTTTTGCATTTTCACAGTTTGCCAGCCGATTGTAAGCAATTGTTGTTCGCAGGTTGTTGCTTTGCTATTCACTGAGGCACTTATGGTACGAAGCCAACGGGAAAACAAAAAACAAAACACAAAAAACAAAATAATAGAAACGAACTTAAAACTGAAAAAAGGGAATATCCTGTGGTCAGAGTAAGCGAGGTAAGCTGCAGTTGGCTGCAAAGAAGAACTGAGTGAGCAATTGCAAGTAGTAAATCTTCGTTGGAACATGAGCTGATTGCTGGCGGTGGTAAACGACGAAGATGAAGAAGGTGAAGTTAAAGTGAGCGAGGAAATAAAGCGGTTTGCATAGAGCACCCATAAGCCTGCCTGCTATGTTTCAAGTCATAATGTTGGTGTTGGCGGTAGTCAGAAAGTTACGCATACCGCAATGGCAAGCGTGTGTTGATAGATTTATGGCGCTAAATGAAATGTTGCACGAAATGTGTTTCTCAAAAATGTTACATTTTTAATAGGTACCAGAGTGTACAACAACACCAACTAACCAACGAAATTAATAAAAGTATAACAAGATACGTACATACACACAAGCGTGCGTTCTTTTAAAATGACAACCAGACATTGGTACGTTTTGGCCTCTTGTCCTTTTCTGTTGTTCTTCTCATTTTTTTGTTCAATCTGAGAAAAACACGTGCAAAGTTAATTGTGATTTAAACTTTGGTAATTAGTTGTCTTATGATTATTAAGAAATTCCTGGGTTTTTTCCTTGCTGTTATCTGGTCGGTTTTTTTAAGGCTGTCTTGGTTGGTTGTGGAAATCCGTGAGAGATCTGTGTGTTAGTGCGCTTGCGCACGTATGAAGATAATTTCAAAAACATTTGTAACAGAGCAGCGCACAAGCAGAACTTGTTTGCTGATAAAGGCAAAGATTTATGACTTCAATGGGGTCGTGAGTCACAAAAGTGGTCACAGTTTGTAGTTGAGTGTATTTGGTAGTTGGTAAGCCGAGGTGTGCACATCATTATCCAGCTAAAATGATATTTATTGTTATATTTAATTTTCTTATATTCATACATCACATGCAACCGTATTTTTCACACACTGCGTAATTTGCCATATTGAGCCTATTTGCACAATATTGTTTAAAACATTGTCAGCATGTGTGATTAAATGACTACATAGTTAATTTAACGCAAAATAGTTAACACTCCTGATAAAGTGTTAACTATTTTTTCCTGCTCAGGCACAATTTTCTATGCAAACCCTTTAATTTCTGTAATGTCTTAATCTCGTAAATTATAGGGCTGTCACAGGAGCAGTTATTGACGTCCAAATTATGTTTCTAATGATGTCGTTTATTAGTTGAGCTTCTAATACACACACAACACAACACAGCACAACACAACACCTAAGCACACACGCATACATCCAAATATATTGTATGTATTATATGTTTCGTCAGATATATGAGTGTGCTTTACGCGTAAATCTTACTTGAGTAGTTATTGACATGTCACAGGATTAACTTGTCAATTTGCTTATGTTGCTATTGTTGATGTTGTTGCTACTTAATGCTGCTTTCGCTTCGCTAAACGAACACATACATATAATCACATATGGATGTGTGTGTGCATATAGGTGTTATATGAAGGATTGTTTTTGTTCTTTTTTTATGCAAAATGTTTAACTTGATTTGTTTTGGAATTTATTTATCTCATAAGTGCTCGCAGAGTATATAAATCTTTTTTTGGGACTGATCGAATTGGTCGCATGGGATTTATTAGCAAGCCGTTGAAACACTAACACATTATCTCCTAACACTATTAGTGGACGAAGACTAGACCTAAACACACATCTACAGTCGCTTCCTTAAGATAGGTGTTGTCATAATAGACGAAGTTCAGTCAACGGTATTTCCTATCTGTGAAGGAATATCTAACGGTGGAATCACAGGGTCTACCGGGTTAAAGTCTCGCACCTTAGGCTTTCGATACTTTCCACCTTTTTCAAAACACACACACATATACACTCATACCTAAGTAGAATAATTGAATTTTGTGAAATATTTTGATTCATGAATGTGGGGACTTGAGATTTAAGATTGATTTTATAATAAAAAAATGTTGCCTAATAGTAAAGATTTCGTAGCTTCGATGAGTGAAATATCACGCAAAAGTGTGCAAGCAATATTAACTGTGTGAATTTTAACGGATCATAAAATCGCCATGGAGTGATAAGTGTGGCTAACACTTCCTTTTTTAACCACAGCTCATTAATATCAAATGCATACAGTGCCTGTGTATGTGCGAACAAACAAACAAACAAACAAATACTTATAAGTGCCATATGTGTGTAGCAGCAGCGGCAGTGCTTCTGCAAACAATAAAAATCATCATGACAATGGCAACAGCATGCAGCAAGTATAAACTACTAAATATGTGTTTTGGTATATGTCTGTCTGTCCGTGAATGCACAAATAACATGTTGAGTATTGTTAAACATTTGATTTTTAACTCTCTGTCTCTCTCTCTCTCTCTCTCTCTCTGTCCCCTTCACTCTATCTCTTCCATTCTGTATGATTTCATGTTTATGAACGGTCGTAGTGGAAAGGTCTGTTCAAAATTATTATATGAAAACTCCGCTGGATTGTGACAGCTTGTGTGTGCATCACATTGTCATTGAAAATGCTTTCAAATAATCCAGCCGGTTAGCCAACCATCCATTCATCCATATACTGCATTGATGCGTATACTTAAATGTTTCTCATCAAACAAAACAAAACAAATCTAAATTTACACATATGTCTCATGCATATGTGTGTATGGATATACACACAATAACAACAACAGCATTTATAAAAGCCAATCAGTTATTAAAACGCTCTTTTATTAGAGGGCATGCATAAGGATGTGCAATGCAATGAAATGAAGCGCAACCAACCAACCCCTTCCCATCTCCATCTATAATCTAGGGAAAGTATTTCACTTAAGTCTGTACGACACTAGGAGAAGTGTTGCTTAAATGACATAAAAATAATAATTCGTAGATAATTAAATCAATAAAGTAAACAATTTAGCTAAAGGTTGTGATTTATTATAATTATGACTACTTTGCCTATGTATCCATTTTGTACTACAAAGCAAAAATGTTTTCATTTTGTAAACTTTTAAGAGAGTTAGCAAATATTTAAGCCCGTCGTCTATGCACACATAAAAAGTTCAATACGGTTAAACGTTGATACGGTTAAAACATTATCGGGAAAAAAAATAAACACAACTATCCAAAAAACACTTAATAATGATGATTTTAATCCTCCAAATGGTTTTAATCGAAATAACCAAACCAATACATAATTGAATGGAATCGAGTACATTTATGGAATTCATACAACTATGTACGAAAGTGTCCCTCACCCTCTTCTTGGAAGGTCACTGTACGTAAATTGAATGTTTGTAGCTCTACCCGCTTGTTAGTTGGACGCCTTTTATTGTTGCCTTTGTCGCTTCACCACCATAACGCCTGTCAAATGTATTTGGGCTTCGATGCAATTATCGAGATGATATTTTTTTAAGGCATTTGGTTTGTGTATGTGTGTATGTGTGAATATTTTTTGGCATTTGAATTGAAACGGAACAACACATAAATAAAAAAACAACATTCAAGTAAAAAAAACTATACGTGGCTTAGGCCAAATTGTGGTTACTCACCATTTTGTTTATTAAACTAAAATTCTTTGTAAAAAAAAGGCGTACAAAACCTTCTGCAAAGATTGAAACGGTATGTCATATTTTTATTGTTGTTGGGATAATGTTTACAACAAACGTCGGACGGACACTCAGATCTAAATCGATATATAATTTTATGCTTAAGTCTTGTAGCGATTTCAAAACATCATCAGTTAGGTGCAAAATCAGTACAATGGGATTTTATGCTAATTCCCTACTCAAACCGATTTTTCATAAAAAGATTATAAAAGTCAACACATTCACTTTCCAGAAGCGTCCGTCTCTCCAAATCTCTTCGAAATAAAAGGGTTTTCAATATTGTTTTCTTGTATTCTAAAGATCATATCCTGTAGGTTGAAAGCATACAAAGACAACAGCCATATCGATATGGCAGGGTCCAACTCTTGCTTGAATTGCCCAAACTAAAATTAAATAAATTTGGCGGCTCTTTGCCATATGATGCAAAGCTTCAGATCTGTGATGGATAATGCCCAGTTCTTCCCATTAATGTTTTGTACTTGTATACACATGAGTGTTACAAAGCGAGGGATAAAATTATTTTATCACTTTCTTCCAAAGTGAAAGATATAAAATCGGAGCTCACAGAGCCCACATCTATAAATGCACGCAAGCAAAGAAATGGTTTAAGAGAATACACATTTACATACATGGATGCGGTATTTTGTGAAAGCCAAAGCTGGAGGGAGGAGTGACGAAAAAACAATAGTAACAATGCGAAAAAAGTATTTTTTAAATGAACAATCAGCGAACGTTTTACGGTTGACATTTCACATGACAGGTTGTAATGCGATTTGGCCGGATAAAGAATAGCCGCACTAGGCTTATCCATACACACACAACGCTTAACTTTATTGCTTCATCATACCATAGGCAATTGGTTTATAATATAAAACCTGTGCATTCACATTTGGTTGGTACATACATAGTACAGGGCGCAGCTTTTCAGTTCTTTGTTATTAACAAGTAGTGCTTTTGCAAAATTAATGCAAACATTGTTGAACCCACGCCACTGTGTAAAGTGTTAAAAGTGACCACCAACGTATGTTAACATACTATGATGCGACATTCGTGATACAGAATTTGTTTGAAATCACATGAGTTTTTTCATGATACTTATGTATATGCTAGCTTTAGATACCTAGTGGTGATATATGTGGCGATTCTCCACAACTTTTAAACGAAATCAAAAAAAATATTTGTAGAAAAATTCTCTCATAAAACACATTATCAAATGCCAATCAAATATAACCAATGAAACAGTTCAATGCCTTTAATTCTTCAAGCGACTATTGCTTAAAATTTTGAAAAACCATTTAGGTAAATAGTAGTCGTCACAACAAACTAAACTATTCCACATAACAACACCGTTTGCTAGCGCTGGTAGAACACTTGATAAAACGCCAAACGTGAACAACAAGACGACGCGTACATCACTTTAATCGAAATGTTGACGCATAATTACGAATAAAAAAATTAAGTGTTGTTCTATTGTAACAAGCCCAAGCACGCATATCATTAAAAATAAAAAATCGTACATAGAATTCAAAATAATAGAAACACGAATAGACAAAGCAACGGTTTTTTAATTGATTTAATACTCCTTTGATAACCTATTAAATATTCTCACAAATGTAAGTTGGAAGAAAGAAAACAAGAAAAAGTGGCTATATTAGGCGGCTGCCAAATCCAGCATATCCTCCACCATGAGTGAATTTTTGTTGAAACTCTTGAAAATTTAAATGTGGCAGCACACGCAATCCCTCACTTTGTTTACGATTTCCTATTACGATTATCAAAATTGGACTAAAGTCGCGCCCACAATAGCACCCTAAACCTTACATTCAAGGCCCTCACAGTCTTAAGTATTGAGATATGATATTAGTAAAAATCAGTTCACAAACTGTTCCACAACTCAACACTTTGAACTTTAGAAAGTTTAACGTGTCGAGTTTGGCTATATTTCGATTGCAGTATAGTAAAGTAATAGAATCGTATCGTGTGGTAATTGTAGTTATTTGAAATTTTTTTATTACTTCTGAACTGGGCCCCCCCCCTGAAACGAAGTATCGGCATAGGTGCTTCGTCCAAGGATCACGGGGCAACAGTAGAAATGCTAAGATCAATATTATATAAGATCCCTGGACAAGATCCAGGGATCACTGAAATGTCGTAGCAAATAAAAATAAACACGACACCAGCCCGTGGGTAATAGGCTACCCGAATCTGGGAGACCCCTAGGGGTCGACAGTCCTACCAGAGACTAAGTCTGGTACCGTAGGACACTGGAGCCCCAAGAACTTAAGGTTCTTGCCAGTACGTACTATTGGGTAGGCCCCCTTGTTGGAGCATCGCGAGGGCTGTGGAACAAGCTGGTGGTGCATGGTCGAAAACCCTTTCACCAAGGGGTGAACTTTACATAGCCTATGATGTAAGTTCTAAAGTTGGGATCTCCTTCGGGGGGAGCGCCGGTGACGCTCATTAACCCTAAATAAAGTCTACTTGAGCCTCCACGACAGGTATAGACTTAAAACACAAACTTCATTATTTTTGAACTTATACGTAACCAGTCCGGAGATGTAAGATCTCAAACTGGTAGTATACACGGTTCGACCCAGAAACCTATTGCTGGTATCGTGAGATACTAAAGCCTCAGGAACTTGTTTCCTGCTAGCATATTGAGGTACGCCCCCTAGTGGGAGTATAGTGCTCGCTGTGTTTTCCCCCTCACGGGGAGAGAGTAGGTTGCAACCTCCACACCAAGGAGTGGAGTTCATACCCTTATAGTATGGCTCCTAAATTTGGTACCTTACGGGGCGTTGGAAAGCACCCTGCGTCTGAGCTTCGGCTTGAGATGCCGTGTGATTAAGCCTCCACGGCAAGAATACACGTTAAGCCTTATCTTCATTACTTCTAAACTACTAAACCGAATGTTCTATACCTCTTCTAAGAGTCTGTACACCTGAAATTTGGTATAAACAATTCTCATACTTCTGGGTATTAAAAAGAGATACAAAAATGGGTCTAGCATACCCACCATCGAGGTTTGGCATACGCCTAATAGAGTCCATTTGTATATATTTTTCACTTCTCTTACGTGAATTTTAATAACATTATATTTATTATTATACTCTTATGAAATGAAAATGTAAATGCATGCGTGTAATGGTTGGATACATTCTTAAAAGTGTCAGTTTTGGCCACCACCACTACAATAACTATAATATATACTGAGGATATTCCCAAAGGTGTAAATGCAAAGTGATTAGAAAACTCACAAACGAGAGGAACTCATTGATAGAATGAAGTGTATACGTATGTGTGTGTGCTTGTGAGCTATGTATATCCTTCCAAGATTACCAGCACGTACACCGAGCACACTTGCATACACCCACCCAAGCGATACATAAATATTTCAAGTTGTACATATGCGCATATATGTAGACAAACATGTACACGAACTAATATCATTGTGGGTGGGGTATTAATTGAAATGTTTAGTTTATTTATTTATTTTTTTTTTTTTGTTAAGGTTGCTGAATAATGTATTAGTGTGGGGAATACAAGACATTTGATGCTCATTAAATAAAGTGGATTTCTATGGGAGATACTATCCGACAATGATTGTTGCATACGGTTGTAATGATATACAACTACAACAACAACAATAACTATGACTTGTCAAGGTACACGACACCAATGCAAACGAAATTTCACAAAATTCACATATACGAGCATGTGTGTGTGTGTGACAGTACATTACGTTTATACATACATTGAAATGATTGAACAACAATGAGTACATGTATGAGCTAATTAGCAAGGAATAAGTTTTTTTAAATTTTGAAAGACTCCGACTCGAAATAGAGGGAGGCTTTTCTTTTAAGGGGAGTATGCTAAGTGTACGATACCGTTGTACAAAGGTGGGCTTCCGTGATTCTTGATCAGCATTAAAATCTAAAACAATTTGAAGCTAACGGCCGTAAAAATTTACATATTGAGCTAACATTTAGTACAGATATCCTTAGTCAATGGAAGAAGGTTCTTAATAGACAAAAGGAGAACGACTCTACCCGTCCATCATACATTAACAATTTGTTGTTACAGTTTTTCACCTTTGACCTAAAAGAGATTACATATATAATTTAAATTGTATTTATGCTACGACCACTACGGAGGGCATTCCATATTATTACTGTTTTTCATTATTTCTCAAGTCCTTTAATAAATGAAAATCAATACATTTTAATATGATTCATATGATCAACATCTGATTCATTTACAGTTCATAACCGTTTCTATATATATATATATATATATGTGTATGTGTGTAGTTATATATAAATTATATGACTGCACGGTTGATTGTGACGAGCGTTCTCTATCTGAATCGTTAATCTGGAATGTGTAGTACGCTCGTAAACATAAACTTTAATTTTTATGTGCACACATACTATACGTACGTATTGATGTTTGATTAAAACGCTATAAAATGAAAACCAACAGCACACGGTGTATGCAACAATTCTCCGCAAAGAGTGTTTTTACAAATCTGTCCAAAAAGTAGATAATTAACATACAATATCGGAGAATGAAACTGGGAACGATACCACACTGGGGGCTAGCAGGAAGGAGACGACGCTCGCATGATATCGGTAATGATGACGGCGATGATGATGAACATACGACATAAAATGCTAGATTTGTGCGACAATGCCGAGTGGTTGTGGCTTATGGTTGGCAATTGTAAAGTTCACTATGTATCATAGCTAGTCCAGCATGCAACCCACCTGTTAGCCCGCACTTTTGTAATTTTAATATATTTGCGGTCATTCGTTAGTTCGTTGTGTTGGTTGGGCTGGGTTTGGTTTGGTCGTTTGTTATTTTATCCTGATTATAATCAACATTTAATATTGTCCCCAAACTGTAGATGTAGCTGCACAATAACAGCACACACGCACTATATAAATTTTATCTGAATGGCTGGTCGCTCTGCTAGCCGTTTGAATATTCATGCATAAAGCTCATTTGCATGATTATGTTTTTGTGCTTAAGAACTCACTGTTCGTGGTTGCTGGTTGGTTCATTGCAGCGTCAGCGTGAAATCACTAATGCTACAAATGTTTTTGTGTATGTGTTTGTGTGTATACAAATGTAAACGTTCGCACACAAATCGTTGGCAATGATGCATTTTTGATTTTGTTCGTTTTGCTTTGCGTCCGCATGCAGGCCCTAAAAATATTTTCTTACATAACAAAAACGAACAAACAAAACCGTTTCTGGGCGGCGGAAAAGGCAACGCGTTCTTAATTCGATTCAGCTCAACTCGACCATCTTGACTTGACGCAACTTTAAAAACGCATCATCTAGTGATTTTCTGATGATGTTACAATCGTTGGTATTCTGCGTTGCGGTTGTTCCTGTTACTGTTACTGTTGTTATTGATGTTGTTGTTGTTGTTGTTGATGTTGTACAATTTCTTGATTCTGATGATGATTGTATGTGAAATTTGATACATTTTGGCATTTGCATGTTCATGTATTCATCGTTCGGATCGTTCATTGTCGACATATTCGGCGTCGTCGCCAGCCAACAGCACCGGCCACAATTACTTTCAAATGAACAAATGAATGTGCTTGAGTTTGGTTCGCGTGTATGTACATCTCAATGGTTAAGGACGGGCTGCTGATTTTGATGATGCCTCTGATGGCGATGATTTTCATCTTTGCCTTTACCACTTCCACACTGACTGGCATACTTGGTGCAACCTACGTTACAGCCAACGCAGCTTCCTAAGTATTATAATGCAATGCGAAAGTCTCGATTTTAATGCCCGGAATCCCTTAACGGGGGCTGTTTACCCCCTTCAAAACTGCGTAATCTATTATCTTAGTAGTGATGTGTCTACTAAATGTTTCACATTTCAATGCTTTTTAAATCGAATTTCAACAGTTAGGACGCGTTCTGAATTCGTTCTTGATAGCTTTCTAGTCGACAACGTCATTATTTTGTAAATGATTATTATTGTTGTTGTTGTTGTCAAACTTACAAACGATATAACCCATTTATTGTGTCTGGATAACGAATATTTTACATTCTGGCTTAAAGTCTGCGTACCGAGGTGCGTGCAGGCATGCATGTGCACGTGTATGCTTAGATCATATCTTTTCCTGCCTTCCAGCTGAATCATCAACATTTAATGTCTGTCATGGTATACATTTTGTGCATACCTCATTTACGTTGGGATGTCCGTACATCTTCGTATAGAAGATTCGTTTGTTTGGACGCTTGGACGCCTCGACCTTTAAACTTTTCACCTCAAGAATCATTTTTCATTTTATATGCAATTCTTCCTCTTTGTGACACGCATGTATTGGTTATTTGATTTTAAGCAATCATTTTTCTGCAGTTACAATATTTTAATAGCTTGTTAAGAGATTTGAATTGAGGGTTGAACGGTGCGTATACGTATTTACTAATAAATAATATCGAATGCATTTGTTGTGATTTATATGATATTGGCTTTGCGGGTTATTTATTTTATGTGTGCGCCATCTTAACAACAGGAGTATTTGTCGCATTCCATACGTAACAGCAAAAAGTCGATTCAAGCACACATTTACCTGTTCTTACGCACACGTATGTGTACTGTACTGTACTCATATGTACGACTAAAGAATTATATTCAGCTAATCTAAAAAGTGAAAACCTGATATCAACCATAAATAACATCTTAACTGTGACTATGTTATGACGGCTAATAAAATCCAGTAATGTTTCCTCCACATATAATAACTTTACGCAACATCGTATCTATGTACTATAGAATGCAAAAAAAAAGACTAGACAACCTAGTTGAGCGCAACAGAGAGTTTGGACGTTGTTCACATTTTATTCATTTTTGGCTTGTTTGTTGGCTGTGTTGTACATTATGAGCTCTTGTTTTCTGCCCATAGATACAAATACGTATCTCCTCACCATCTTGAGCATTACGAGATGTATGTTCTTTCAGTTTGTCCAAGAAGTATTGTAACAACGGCCGAAACAAGTAGAGTAGATGTTTGGTTTCGATTGTGTTGGTCGAGTTAGTTGGTGGCCGCGAGAGTTCAGATAATTTGTTTGTATGTGCGTATGTGTGTGTGCATTATGTAAATGCATTCCTTTACTTCTCCTATGGCTAATGGCTAAGTGAATATACAAACACACACACGTACATACTAGATGTTCACCACACTGACTGCATGTGCACATACACACACATATGCATTTGTGTGTCCGTGTGGCTTTGAGTCCGATTTTTAAAAGTTCATGTCACAAATGTGCGTATAAAAGTGTGCACATAAAAATATGTTCTACTCTTTTCTTCTTCTTCTTCTTCTTCTTCTTTCTTCTTCTTTCAATCATACACGTTTTCATGTTTATAACTAGGCAGAGGTGACATTGTTGGTGGCATACTATGTAGTCGTACATAAACAACTAATAACAGAAACAATAACAACAACATGAGTTATCTGCATGAAAGTGTCCGCGTACACATTCGTGTTTTTGTCGCTGATGTTGTTGCTTGTTGTTTGTTGTTGCAAATTTGTCGTTTTTAGGATGTCCAGTTTTTTTTTTTTCGAAACTCTTATGGCAAACTTTACTATGCATTATGGTTATGCTTGTATTGTGCTATGTAGTCGAGGTTTAATAGTACAGACCCGGTTGTGCTGTGACGTGATGCTGTTGATAATAATGTTAATACATATTTACGTTTGTTCTTTAAATGATTTTCTTCCTTATTTTCTAAATATCGTACGTACACATTTTTTTCCAGTTTTATAATTAAAATTATGTCCACTTCACATGCACAAAATATCTCTGACGGACTACATAAACATCATAATATACCAGGTATTTATAAGGTGTGATAGTCAACGTAGGTAAAATAATTTAATATTGCTTAGGACATAATTATAAATATCCTCCATTTATTAACGAAAAGACCTCATCAGATCTTCTAGTACCTTGCATGCATTGTGTGTAAACTGCTAGGTCGCTTTCCGCGTTAGGTAGGGTTTTGTGAGTTGTGAGCATTGTTTGTTATCCAACCCTGCCCATTCACGCTGCATTAATTATAAAACAGAGCATCAATTTTAATTGTCATGGGTCTGATTTAGGCCTGATAGTAACATCATCGATTTTGAGTGTGGTACTGGCTCGATTTCGCCCATTCATTTAAAACAACTCCGCAACCGTCAAAAATCTGGGCGGTTACAAGGATGGGGCTACAAAGTTCTAATTTGGTATTTGCAATTACCCTCATCTTTCAATGTGCTAAAGACGGATAGAAACTGATAACAGACACGCCCACAATATAAATATTTTCCTTGTGTGCAATATTCGACCTTTGAGTTCATATGTGAGACATTATTTAATAATTGTTAAAAGAGGACGCAAATGTTCTACATGCCACGCCCCCAAATTAATGTAAGATTACGTCTGAACTAAATATAATTATTTTACTTGTATATGTTAATATTTAATTATTAGATTAAAGTAACAAAACTGTGGGCTCTGAAACATTCCCTAAAGTTTAGATGGAAATAAAAATTATAGTTTGAACTGAAAATTTTTATCGCGATTTTCAAAATATTATCAAGTATTCGGTGAATTTGAGTCACATCCAAATAAAACCTAGCCTGAACGTTATCGTACAACAGGAAAAATCTTCATTAAACCAAACATCAGTATCGGAATCACAAAATCAACACAAACATACAGAAGAGATGTTAACGGACATTGAACTAGCGAGTAAATATCAACTTACATGTCTACATCATGACACAATGCAGTCGCGGACACATAAGTACGAAATACAAAATACCGTGTATTCGTATGCAGAGAGGAATAGTATTAAAATAAAAATAAACATTAAATATAACCACCACTCTACCTACACACGTACGTATATACAGCTTGATTGTGTGCATGTGAACATGTCTCAACAATAAAACTAACCATAATCACATGATAATCATCTTTATGGGATGAATAAACGTAAACAACGGAAAGAAAAGAAGAAAAACAAAACCATCACACGGAGAAATTCTAAAATCAACAAGTTAAATCTGAAACCGCTCATTCAAATCCCTATAAATATACTACACACACACACACACACACACATACTTAAACAAGGTTACTTGTATTTAGTTTATCAGCGAATCCGTCA
This sequence comes from Ornithomya fringillina, assembly GCA_963978525.1. Taxonomy (NCBI): domain Eukaryota; kingdom Metazoa; phylum Arthropoda; class Insecta; order Diptera; family Hippoboscidae; genus Ornithomya; species Ornithomya fringillina. Next base: position 25,356,082 of record OZ021691.1, read on the forward strand.
GTTTGCATCATTCACTTGTATACACGCGTGTATACGTGTGTGTGTGTGTGTTTGTGTGTTTATTGTCCCTGACCATCTTTCATATTTATGTGCAACTCGAACATACGCAGTAACCAATCGTGCATGCAACGACACCAACGACACCTTCTCTTTTTTAGTCACAATCATCAACAATAACAATAATATTAATAAGAATATAAACAAACAAACAACAACAACAACAATATACCAATATCAAAATACAATAAAACAAATATATAAATGACTTATCAAGGATAATTTGACACTTAACCATAAATCAAACACTGTGTGTATAAAGTGTACGGACAGGCACACATCAGGTATTGAGAAAGAGTAACGAAAATATAAATAAAACGAGTTTTTATTTTGATGCGAATCAGTGTTGCTTTATCGCATCATGCAAATAATTATGCACTGAATGATCTACACCCAACTAACTATAAAACCCTGGAATGATGAATGCGACTTGAGAAGAATACGAAATACCTTTATGTCATTTAACTTAAGAGCTCTTCTTAATTTAGAAAACGACATTTTTTGCCATTAAAAGTTTTACCTTTTAAGAACCGTCCTTTGTGAAAATGTTCTAAAACTTTTGCGATCCAATCTGAAGTATTCAAAGTTTGGTCTAAGTAATTAATAACCACCAACGATCGTTAGAAAATATTGAAGTTTCTGTATAAATGAAATGTCCTTACTGGTACTGCAACAATGGTCCGATTGGATTTATATTCTGTACAGTTAAATATTATGGCAAAAAATTGTACTTCTACAGCCTTTGCTAAAAAATATTAAGAATTACGAATTTTCACTATGTAAGGACTTCCTTCAAAATAAAATATTATTGAGAAAACGGTTTTACAAACCCGTACAATTGATTTTCAATATTTTACTAAATTTCCTGAAACTCTTATATGATCAAGCAGACTGAATCGATCGTTGTACTTAAATAACTTTTCAGAACAGTTTTCGTATAACAAATATTTTCACAAACTTGATGTATATCCCTCATCACAAATGGTGTAGGGTATAATTAAGACATTATTCTCTTTCACACCAACTATGAACAATACACAACAAATTATCTTCTTCAGGACTACCTTAGTGATTAAGCTGAAATATCTTCTTTTAATATCTGCCTAATGATGATTCGTCAGCCTAATACTGTATCAAATATTAAACATACTTTATATGGTGTTTCTGTGGCTTTATGAACCAAGTTGTGTTTGTCAAACAAAAAGAATTATTGCTACGTAGGGATTTAAAAGATTCTTAATATGCACACAAATACTTGTGTAGTATACGTTGTGTGTAAATATGCATATACCTACTTACCACATTTAATTACCATATTCCGGAACCTGTTGATATCCAACATAAAATACATTGTGATGTACGGCATTTAGCAACAGCAAGCGGTAGCTGCAGCATAACGTACGTTCGTCTTATTTGCATATAAGTGAAAGTAAATATAAACGTGCACATGTGTCATCGCAGCCAGTTTCATTCAGAAAACAATAACAATGGCTGCACCAAGGCTGCCTGGCATCTAAAGGTTACTTATTTACTACTTACACTCACATTTACACTTCCACTTACACTCATCTCTCATTACGAAAGTTTTGCATAATAATCAGACATGTACAGTATTAATGTTGGTGCATATGTCTGTGCACACAGTTAGTTATATTTTGCAGTTCGCGTGTGTGCGTACGTAAGCTATAAATTACGCACGAGGTACAAGAAGAGATGAATGTAAACAGAATCCTATTTGAAGGACAACACACCGGAGACGAAACGATATCAAGGAGTTATTGACTGGAGCAAAACAAAGAGGAGGAAGCACATACACAATGTCATGCGAAGTAGCGACATAAACGAAACGTATAAAATGTAAATATAACTGTTAAGGAAGCTTTTCTCTCCTAAAAATGCACTTGTGACAGTGTACGAATTGTGGGAGAATAGAAAAGTAAAACAGAAATAAAAGAAAATAAAAAGGAAATATAAGAAGATAAGAAGCACTGGGGTGGTGGATATAGGGAGTTTTTTAACAAAGCACTTATTATGGTAAAAAAACACAGCATGTATTAAGGAATTGCACATAAAATGTAAAGAATTTGAAACTATTGAATAAATGAAGAGGAAATTATCACAGAACGCGAATCACACAATTAACACAGAACGCGGCATATAGGAAACACTACATACACTATGAGGACGATTTCTACTTGAACACCCCAGCTGCAGGCAAATGCCAATATAAGATTCACGCACACACTCGCAAACCCCAACAATAACAAGTATTATGTCGACGACAATGACAGTACCGTCAACCGAATCACACAAATACGCGACACCATCAATTTCTAATTGCGAGACAATCTGGAATTTTTGTTGGTTCCGTTTTTTTTTTTTTAATCTACCCTGAAAATTTATTAGAATGTGGTGTTTTTTCACAGAACAACACTTTTCACTTGTCACAAGTACAAAACTCCTGAAATTCTAATCAAAGAATATTGCACGCGCTTATCTATCTCTCGCTCTCTCTCCGTCTTATTAATAACACAATGTCTACAATTTTTCTTTCAATATTTTTCCATGTTGTTGTTTGATAATAATCCAGGAATTAAATATTTATTAGAAAAATATCATGAAATTCGTTCGATTTGGTCAAAAGTCACAGAACAAAAAAAGGAAAACAACAACTCTCAATCGCGTTTTGTGTGACGTTTGTCAAAAACGATGTGAAATGAGACAAGAGCAACGAAAACGCGGCAGCAGCAGCAGCAATAACAGTGTACAGTAATAAATGTGGACTTGAATTGTACTGCATGAGAAGTAGAGAATTGTCGGTAGTATTGTGTGTGTGTGTGTGTGTGTGTGTGTGTTCAATCAGAGCGCTTTGTGGATGTGTTTTGATAGAAATGTTTGGCAAATATTACTCATACGTGTAGATATGTACGAGTATGTAGGTACATGTGTGCATTGGCTCCATCAGTTGTTGGGCAAACTTCAAGTCAAGTGTCACAACAATAGCAAAAAGCACTCTCTAAACTCAAAAAGCAGTAACCATGCGGCTGCTTTTCATCCCCAACGTACAACACACAATATGTACCAACATTCATTTCCTTAACATAGATTTTGCAACAGAACATTTATTGACATGTTATTCTCTCTTTATCTTTTACTCTCAATGCTGTCATTAGAGATGATGTTTTACGCGCTCTGCTTGGCTGGCATCCACATAATGGCATCATTGTCAATGTACGTAACATACAACATTTTTTGTCATTTGATTAGCACTTGTTGTCCCCTTTCTTCAATTTATTTTCTTCATGCTTGTATTCTATGGCCATTAATGTCTATATTTTATTTGAGCTCCCTCTGTTGTCAATTGTAGCCTTGGTTGCAATTGAGAAAAGCTTCTTGAACGGTTTTTCTCCGCTCACAGCATCCCATTATTATGCGTCGTGATTATTGATTTTGCCAAAATAATTCCATTGATGTGCATCAAGTTGTATTTTATAGGGACTTGTTAGCAGGGAGAGGAGAGTATTCAAGTGAATATATATTTTTTTATTCATTTTTAATAGTTTATCTTCCTAACTTTTGTACAATTGAAATTGTTGTCTTCATATTGAAATGGCTCACTTCGCAAACGTATGAAACGTATCAACTGTTTCCTTCAAAAAGATGTATATTTAGCAAAAATACACACACACACACGCACTGCTGATATTGCCAGATGTTATTGTTAATTACAATAACAACAATATATAATAATATAATAAAATATAACAAGTAAGACAACTAAATTTGGCTTAGGCAAAATCTTAAATACCCTGCACATCTACGTGCTCTGATATTGTTTGTATAACGTATCAGCTTGCAAGTCCATTTCCACATAGTGGCAAACTGTGGGCGTGGCATATGGACGAAAAGGCATTTTCTTAACAACTGCAGAAGTGTAACATTTCACGTGCCTGCTATACTAGCCCGCTCGACTTAAGCAGATCAATTGATTGAATAAAAATACATAGAATTTTTTGTTCGATTATGGTCGTGGCTGTGAATAAATTTCTATCCTTTCTGAAAGTGTTGACAAAGCTGGATGGATACAGACTTAAGAGTGCTGCCCCTTTTGTGGGTTTTGCAAACAAAGTGACCAACTTATTATACCCTCCACCTCATAGGGAGGGTATAAAAATTGTATATGCATCATACTGATATAACCGACTTATTGGTATTAATGTGTGTAGATGTGAACAGAAAGAAATCACTTGATCGCACACACACAAACACAAATGCAAACACAGCCACAGTCAAAAACAAAATCCCACTAATGTGCTTAAATAAATTTTTTCCCATTTAAGCCAATTAGTCCAGCGACAAACGTTTTGTTTCATGTCAACTGGTCTGCTGTGAGTAATGTGCATGTGTTTGTACCGTTTTCAGCATTTAATTTTTTCTTGTTTATTCGCTTGTTTGTTTATTTGCCATCCCAATGAACTGTGCTGTGTTGCTGCTCTTGCTGGAAACAAAAGTTTATTCTGTCTGTTACCAACAAAGACAAAATCCGTCCGTGGGATTAAAAATAGTCGTAAACGTTCGATTTGATTTTTCTTCTCATTCGTAGTATTTTTGGTCATTACCGCATGCTGTACTAATGATGTTAATGCCCATTTTGTTTTTTATTTTTTCCTATAATTTTGCAACATTTTCATAATTTCTGTGACTACGACATTAGTACAATTTGCCCTATATTTATTATAGCCTTGAATAAGAAAACTTGAGCTGTAACATTTTAAATTTTCTTCAAAAAAAAACTCATAAAACCAAACAGGACTCATATCCAAGAGCATCAGATGTAATGGTTTAATTTTCGACCTAAACTCAGTAACATTTGTCTTGGGTGTTGTTCATTTCATCTTGATTATTCCAAAAGGGTTCGCAGTTTCTGAGTGTGTGTATGTGTTTGCACTTATTTCATATTATTGAAGTGCAATTAAACTAAAAATATCAAAACAAAAACTGACCATTGCCGCTGACATAATAACATCAATATCAATATATTCAAAGGCTGCAAAGATTGCGATGAAAAACTCACCAAGTTCTTAAATCATTGTCAGCTTTTTTATTGGCAATCAAAAATTAATGATTTTCAAAAAATTATTTATTTCAAAATGAAGTCCAACTGTGATACTTTAAGCGAATTCTGGCATAAATTAATCTGACGGAAAAGGAAACATTAATGGATTTTTATAGAAAAAATAGAACAGGCCGCAAGGCTATTGTGTAGGGCTTCCAGGACTATTTGCAGGGAGAGGGGAAATTCGAAATCGATCAAACATCTGCTGTGTAAATACCTTGTACTTCAGGAGAAAAACTCACACAAGTCAGATAATCTGTCGAGTCTAATATTCTAGATTCCAATTCCAAACCTATCAATTTATTGTGTTTAGTATAAATAACGCCCTATCTAGAAATAAATGTATATATATATGAAGAAAATTCCCAATTCGTGGTATTTCTTAAAAAAATTAATGAAAAAGAAAATTTATTGAGATAAGTTTTGTCAATTCCAAAATGTTTAGAGCACTATAAAGTAAACAAGTAAAAATGTTATACTCGGTCAAGCCTGATCATTTAATATCGCACCCCGCTTAACTCCTTCAAATATGCTATAGTTAGTTTAGTTGTGTTTGTATGTAAGTTACTTTGTGAATTATCATTAAAGGGAAAGGGGTTCTAAAAATGGTCCGATCGTGTCCAAATTGGACACATCCAAATATGAATTCTTCACCAAATTTTGTCGACAAATATTAAGAATTGCGATTACAATAGGACGTTATCTGGGGGTCCGATTCGGTCCATTCTCAACACGTTCCCTCTTTAGAACAATACAATTCCTTGTCCCAATTTTCATTGGAATATCTCTAAAAATGCGACCTGTAGCTTACGCACAAATTTACATGAAGTGAAAGACGGACATTGGTTAGACGGACATGGTTAAATCGATTCGAGGTGTTCCAAACGCACATATTGAATATGCCCTCTTACCACAGGGTATATGTGGTGTAGGGTATATAAAATTTGTATTTCTTGTAAACTTTTTAAGACGAATTAGACAATACCACTTACTACAGTTTAAACATTTCAAATTCGGACCGTTATCAATAATATCTAGAATCTCCTTTTTTTTAATAATTCTTTAAGAAGGAAAGTGTGCTGCCATATATGGAATTAAACAAAGTAGGGATTCGAAATTACTGGATTTTACTGTCTACAATTCTTTGAGTAAAATGTTTTGAAGTTTCTTTAAGACACGTCGGTGTTTAGGAATGAATAGTTTAAAAAATCACTTTACCCAGAAAGTAAATTGATCATGAATCATATTTTCCTACAGAGAAGAAATCTGTACAACGGCCATTTTTTTTTTAATTTTTCCCGTCAATAATTTCACTACAATATATGCACAAATACTTCATAGAAAATCACTGTTCTGTTGTGTTATGTTATGTTGGAGAATTAAGTTAATTATCCAAACTGCGTTTATGTCTCTCTCTCTTTCTTTCATAAATTATGATCACAGTAATCGTTGTCCAGTCAACACAACTAATTAAACACGTGCATTCGAATAGTAATTTTCTTAAACAGACATAATCTATAGACCAACAAAATGCTTTTAAAGGATGTTATGCCTGCAGTTTCAGCATAGCGATAACCATCACTTGTTAGGTATGTGATTTCTTACCAAAACAACTTGAGAATTTTTCCCAGTTATACGTTTAATAATTAAAAAAAGAAGTGATCGTAAAAATATTCTTTCCCAGTCATAACATAACCAAGACGATCATTATTTAATTCTTGAATATAAAGTTTTTAAAATTAATTAAATCCGTTTATATGTGTATGTTTATAGGTGAGTACGAATTGTTCATTACTTTAACCAAAACGTATTAGCGCGTATTTTTTATTAATATTTTATACCCTCCACATAAAATGGGAAATATATTAAGTTTGTCATTCCATTTGCAACACGCAGAAACCTTACCGAGGATATAAATAAATTCTTGATCCGTATTTCCGTGTGTTCGTGGGAATGTCTGTTGTTAGCATTCTCTCGGTCATAAATTTTGAGATGTTAATATGAAATTTTGTGTAGATAATTTAGTTTAAAACTTTTAGACACGCCCACAATCGATAAAACTTTATTTATTTAAAAAAAAATAGAGCTAGATGTGTGAATTTGGTATACGTATTAAAAATTACTGCATAAAAGGGGCATGGCGTAGTATCAGACATGCCCACAATTTAGAAAAAACCGGACTCAACTTAACTCAACTCGACTTGCAAGTTGACACGTAACATATACAAAATTGTAAGGCATATTGGTGTACCTGCCACGCCCACTTTTTATATATAGATATGGAGGGTATTTAAGATTTGGCCTAAGCCAAATTCATTTGGTTTTCATTAACTTTTTGTTTGACACTTATTGTAAAGAATTATTTTCACACCCTCGGTCATTTTTAGTAATTTCTTTTCTTTGTTGTTGTACATATTTTAAATGGTTTCAATGCGATTTGTTACATCATCCATCTCGACAATAGCGGAATTATTTTAAAACGATGAATTCACGCTCCCCTAATCCTAATGTAATGCAACAACATTCTATTTAGAGGACGGATGGAACTGCTAAGATGTTAGGTGGCAAAGTTTATTCTACAAAGCGTTCGTAATCTATTTTTAAAAAAACCTTGAAACAAATGAATAATGGATTATTTATGAACTTTATTTATATTTTATATATTATAAAATATTCACTGTTTCGGTGCTTAAACAAGCAAGTGGTACTAAGTTTAGTTTTTATTGTGCGCATTGTAAGGGTACATACATAATTCGGCGAAACTTCAATGTTGAAATTTCTGTTTATTTTACTTAAATAGATTGCTCAGTTGTATTAGTATTAGTTACTTTTGCTATTGTTGGTGGTAGTGTTACAATGTTGTTGTACTTTCACTTCATTTAAGATTTCTGTCCGATTACACGATACGAACCAAATCGTCCTTTTTTTTCGATATGCTCAACTTGGTGCTGTCAACTACTTAAGTGTTATTAGAGACAACAGTAGAAACATTTGTTGGTTCTTGTTATTGTTGTTATATTAGTTGTTGTGTTTGTTTTTGTCATTCCCTTATATATCATATGCACGTATATATATATATGAGTGTGTGTGTGTGTGCATGTAATCTTTGAATATAAAAGCACTTATGCGCTGGGAAAGATATTTTCCATTCGTCCCTTTACCATGGTATTGAAAACATCCATCCGTCTGTCTGTGCGTGTACAGAGTACACCCTGCGCACTCAACACACAATTTCGTCGGCAATAAATCAACCAAAGTCGACATTAAATCTTTCCATTTTCCATTTTCTTTTGTGTGAAATCCCCAGCATAACACTATACACTGTACACTGTATAGAAATGCATGCGTACAGATTCCATTCTCTTTCAATTTCTACAAAGAAAACCATTCGGGCGGTATGTCGTGTGTTTTTTATCTGTCTAAGTATTAAATATTTCTTCTTTTACTTTATATTAACTAACGTTTGAATTGATTTTTATAAGCGTACACAATTTAATCGAATTTAAAATCTGATTCCATTAGCGTTTATACGTTCGTATATATATGTATATATTGTTCGTCAGTAGACACTTGTCTCATCTTATTCATGTTATCAACAAAATGTTCAACTCATTTAAAATCATTACGTTTCATGTTCCCAATGTGCTCCAATGCAACAACTACAATAACTAATGTTATAAATTTTTTCGTTAATTTATTAGAAATAATCTCCATTCAATTCAATGCCGCCGCGCATTTGATCAATTACCATTATCAGCTTCGAAACCAGTTGACTGGGAGAACTCGTCTATTCATAATATATGCAAAGATTCCAACAACTTTAATTTTCATTTTAGTTTCAATTTCGTAATCGTCAGCATTGTCCGCTTGTTCGTTCGTTTGTTTGTACGTTTGTTTTCGTTCGTTAGCACAGATATCAAAATGAAATACAATCTTCATTATAAATGCTAATGACTCTTCAAGATACGTTTTATTAATGACACCTACAAAAATATTTTTTAATAATTTGAATCTCTAATCAATGATTTAAGAAAATAACAAAACAAAGCAAAAAAACATACGATTTATCAAAAAACAAAATTAATTGGCACGATAATTTATGTACATCTAATTTTTACATACGAGTATAAATCGTTTTGAGGTTTTTTGTAATTTCCTTCAAGACCTTAGAGAAATCCCACAAGTTTTTATACGTTTCGTTATTGCATCAACATGGTTATGTGTTAAGTCAAGGAGAACTTGACAAAATTGACAAAATTGACAAAATTTCATGTCACCCTTTTTCAAGCCCTAATGTGTTCGAGGTATTGTGTAAGGTATAAATTTGAGCATATTTCCGCATGATGCTAAAGCACTGCCCACATAAACCGGATATATACAGCATATGCAACCAGTTTACAAACAAGTACATAATATACGTTTCCGTTCAAGAGCCCACCAACTCAGATGCCTAATAAGATTGCGAACCCGCTGCACAGTAATACATTAAGTCCATCAAGACTTTTGCAACTCTTCGTCAGTAAGAAAACAACACGAATACATAATACCAATACATAGGTAGTATCCATGATGATTACATTTCACTGGCAACTCAATAAATGAAAAAATTGTTATTTTTGTTCGGTGTTAAGTTTGCAACTCTTTCAACATTAATTCATAATTAATTCGACTCAAGCTAAAAAAAAATATTCGATTGTTTCTTTTTTTGGATGTTTATTGCTTTCAAGCAGCACTTGCTATAGGGCGAAGAGATGAATTGAGGGCTAGCGATAACTCATTTATGGGCTGTTATGCGTGAAGTGGTACTGAATTTGATTAATGCAAAGCTGTCACTGATGTGTCACTTACCCATCAAATGTTGACATTTGACATTTTACCGGTGTTGCCACCACCAACGCTACACACTCAAAACGATATTCTTCGCTTTCTTACCAATTTAACCCGCCCGCTTGCCAGTGAGTTTTTTGTTTTAATTTTTCTTCTTTCTTTTCATGGGGGGTTGCTTTAAATTTGTAACACACTTCAGCAACAGCAACAGCAAAGTGTGTGCAGTTCAATTGTACATGTGTATATGTTCGTTGCTGTACGTAATGCGTTAATGCGTTTACTTTCAAGCGCGGTTAAACTGAGGTCCTGCCTTCCATGTTCACTCTGTTGTTGTTTCGCCGTTTTCTCCTACGTAGCAATGTTTGGTATTTTTTAATATAACAAAAATGTATTTTATTTGTTTACCATGTTGTTCTGGTATATGTACAGTATATGTGTATGTGTGTGCATTGTTTACTTTTGTTTTTCGTTCATTCTTGCCATTTGACAATGACGACATTTGGGCATAAAATATTCAAACGATTTGACTGCGAATTAAAGTTGCTTCCTTTTCCACAAACACATACACATGTCTTTTTTTTTTATATACAACATCTCGTTGCTTCTCTCTAGGTACACATGTTAAGTTTTTACCACTCACTGTAAAGTGAATGGCTCGTCTCACTTACTGGCTTCTTCCTTGCTATCGCTGTTGCTGGTTGATGTGTGATGTGGGAAATGTCACCATTTGACAGTTACTTACTTTTGCCATGATACGCTCTACCTTACCGTTCGCTACCAGTGTATTTTTATAATCGTACATATTTAATTTATTTGCCAAGTTGGCAGTTTTTACTTGTTTTCTATAATTTGTTTCATTTGCTTTTTGAACACGTACACAGATTGTATTCAAATTGTGTTAATTTGTAATTTGTCAAAGAGTGAATCCTTCCACCGTCAGAATTTAATTCTCTCAATTTAAAATAAATAAAGTGCTATACACGAAAAGGCGATAGAGAGATAGAGAGAGAGAGAGAAGGATAAGGAGACAATTGAGTCCGTCTGTCCGTTTATTGTTTGTTTAAGCAAATTTTTGCACAACCCATAGTTTAAAAAATGGTTCGAGATGAAATTTTATTAAATTAAACCCCATTGCGAACGATTCAAATTTACCTTTTTCTATGACCTTTTCTCATATTGTACCAAAGGATTAATTACGTTTGTACGAATGATTGCAACACTTAAACGACAAATGCCACTTTCACCTTCAATTATACCGATCGATCGATCCGTCTGCATCTCTGTCCATATGCGCATTTTTTGGAATGTTTTGGTGAAATATGTACAAGGACATACCTAAGCCAAAGAGAAAGCCTACTGAAAATGGACCGCGAATCGGATTATTTTTAGAACCCCTTCCCATATAAGGTCCTATTATAAAAGAAGTCTTTATATGACAAAAATTCACAATTCAAAATATTTTGTAGCACGGGTTTATAACACCGACACGTCCACAAATAATTCCATTCTAATGGATTAATAATATTATTAGGCAATATTGGCTGAAGCAAAATCTTAAATATCCACTAACAAGGCATCAAATAAATCCCTCTAATGAGAGTATAATTTATGCTAATATTTAAATATTTTTTTTGCTTTAATACTTTATAAGTAATTCGGAAGAAATCTTTATAAATCTTTTTAAACCTTTTTTTTTATTTTTTTAATATCAATCTGAAATTGAAATGTTTTCTCAATTTTTGCACACAGACTGACAGACAAACAGATACATACCGCAAGATCAATTCAGTATTCGATCCTGGATCGGAATTTGTATATTTCTGCGCGTTGCAAACGTGTTGATACAATACACAATTTATTTCAGTAATAATAGGAACTCTTTAGTAAAACTTAAAAATCAGCAGATTGGAACTCATTGTTACTTTAGTGAAATATACAGAAGTTTGGTTGAGTAAGGTTTCAAGTAAATTTTCAGCTAAGTTTGACAAAAACGACATAAATGCAAATATCGAAAGTAATGGAAACACTCGTGTAGATGCCATGTATTTATCGAAAATCTTACAATAATCAGCGATATCACTTGCTCCAGAATTCATTGTAAAAACACGCAACAGTGTGTGGGTGAGGGTTACTCGAATCAAAGATTTTCCACTTGTGAAAAAGTAAATATTATATAACTAAATGAATTAATGAATTAATTTATGTGTTGAGTAGCGTTTTCCGTCTTTGAAAACACATTTCTTTGCATTCAAATTTCAACACTCGCACGCACTCTCATACATATATTCATAGTTTCTACTTTTATTAAAACACGCACACATATACATACATATCTCTATACTTGATACATTTTGGTTAAAAATTACCACCATTCAGCTAATCCGGTTTTTGTGTTTTCCGTGTGACTGCAACCAAATTCAATTTAATTTCAGGATCACATAAAAGGATAAACAACCCTCCTCAGAAAGTACAAACTGCATCTTATATGTGTGCGTATGTGTAACATGTATCTGTAACACTTCCAAAGTCAAATACTGATGAATAGCGTGTTAATTGCTGACAGGCCAAGTGACAGATTCAGACTTTTCGTTCTCATGCGGACATTGCACAGGAAGGAAGGAAGGAAGGAAGGAAGGACAGATTTCCTACTTGCAAATTGCAACAAATATGACATTTATCCTTTTTTTTTTTTGGTGGTTGCCTTTTTTGTTTATCTACTCTTACCGCCATTGTACTGAAACTTCATCATCTGTGTGAATTGAACTGATCAACGTTTTACAATAATTAACAGCTCAGCTGCTACATTTCAAACATTTCTCTTTGCTTTGCATTCTAAAGTGCGCTAAAATGTATTTGTTTGTATTTATTGTAGTCTCTGACAAAAATGATTGACTTTTTGACAATCATTAGTTTTCGTTAACAAAATTGTTTGTTGTCCTTATTCAACTATACACACACACATGCTGTGTTTATGTTAATAATGTGCTTCTTGAAATAAGTTAATTATTTTTCGAGAAAAATGCAACTTCTAGCCACTGTACATTTATATATGTGGAATTGCGCATAATCCGCCTTAATGATGAAGGTATATTCACAGAATCTTCAAAGAATATCTATTGTTAATGATCATCAAAATCTTAGTCAATCGAGACAAGTCCGCCCGTACGTCCATACATCTATTATAGGAAGGCTAAGGGTTGCAAGAATTTTGATATTAGGCTGAAGTTCAATGCAAATATTTGTGGTATACATATGTAGGTTTCGATTTAAATTAGACAAAATCGGTCAAGTGCCACACCCACAATCGACAAAAATCTAACATCCACAAAAAAGTTTCTATAAAATGAAAATTTGGTACAAAAAATTGTATTTTATTCAAAGAAGGGTATTTAAAATTTGCCATAAACCAAAGTTGCTTTTTTCACGTTTTTATTCCATTCATTGCCGGCCACTTTATCTCATATTCACATATTTTAATTACTCGTTTTCTTATCTCATGTAAAGCACAATTATTTTTGTATAACAAAATTAAAGGCATTTTGTAAAACTCTTACATATGCATTGAAATGAGCTTTGCTGATATAAGCATAAGCGACAACCTTTATATGTTACATATGGTATTCATTTACATATCACATAAGTAAACTATTGTATTAGTTGTTGTTGTAGAAATATATTCTATATCATTCATAATTTATATCTGCTGCTAATTTTTTATACTCTCTACACTGCAATGTACTCTAAGTTTGTTATTCCGTTTTGAACTATTACAAGGATCTCCTCACGGATCCTATAATGCATATATATCCTTGTTCAACATAAATATCGGAAATACCGAACACCTTTCATGTTTTTTTTAGCGAATTTGATCGAAACATTTCAAACATTACAACGTGTAGCATAAACACAAATGGCACAAAGGATGGTGTAGGGTAAAAGTGTCGTTGTTTTTACGGCAACCAATTACTCATCTGCACGCACATTCATTCAGTCGTCCATACACTTGTAACGCAAAAGTGCAAGTTCTTGTCATGTTAATGTCACGAACGTTGACATTTGAATGAAATTTTAAATATTAAATCCTACATAGACCGCGGTGCCAAAAAAACAAACAAAAAGTAGTATCACATGCAGAGGAGTACAGTTTATACATATATATATTATAAATATTTAATTTTAATTTCATTACAAGTAAGGAAACTTCCTCCACAGATACATACAAATGGTGGGCGTGATAAGTGATTACGCCCTGTTATGGTGTGTGCATTCCATCTCAGCTCACAAGTCGAGTTTTATGCTGATGGTTTTGTGTAAATTGTCGGCATGTCTGTTATACGATGACGCCCATTTGGCAAATCGATTAATGTGCACTTTAATTTCGTAGCTCAATTTTTATGACTGATAAATAGATTTTTGTCGTTTGTGGGCATGGCTCTTCGCCATTTTTTTTTATTTTAAATAGCGATCTGTATGCAAAAACTAAAAATGTCTGTACAAAATTTATGACCATGAGAGTGCCTACAACAGACATACAACCAGATGCTCGGACATACATATCTAGATCGACTCAGATTTTTATGGTGGTTAAAAATATATATACTTTGTAGGGTCTCTGAAGCCTCCTTCTGACTGTTGCAAACGGAATGACCAACTTAGTATACTCCCCATCTTATAAATAAATGCTTAATTTTTCAAAACTTTACTAAATTTCCAAAAATTATTGAAAAAAATTTTTGGTAAATAAGATAACAAGCTACAAGAAAAATAAGAATTTTATCTATTATTATTAACAATGAATAAATAACTGTAAATGCTGTGAAGTTATGTAAGATCAGCATAAGATCGCTTTTGATGCATTTGTGAAAGTCCAATAGCCATTAATATGTAGATAAAGAACGTGTTGTTATTTTATCTTGCCACGACCAATTATTTGAACCAAACCAACGTTATGTGCGTTGTTGTTGTGTTTGTTGCTTATGGGCAAGAATGACGTTTACATGAATGATTAATCTTTGGCGGTATTTTCTCTCGTGCACCACATACGAAGTGATAAGTTTACAGATACGAGTATTTGATGTAACGTTGAAGCCGTTTTCATGCCACGCTATCGTTGAGAAGTTGCCTTTAGACAGATAGCGAAAATCCAACACTAAATGTGACATTTATATTTCACGCTTGCCCGTATTATTGTTAGCGCTGAATTATTGCAGCGTGTGGTTGTTCTTGCTGTCATAATTATGCATTTCTTTGTAAAAATAATTTGTTGCAGTTGTATTTTCTCTCTTTTTATCTCACCATGTAGACGGTCATGTACGTTTGTTTGTACATGATTTGATTCACGCTTTGGATGATTGTTGTTATTAGTACTATTTACATACCTATTGAGAGTTGTATTTGTACCCACACATTTGGAGGCCACATACCTACACAAACTGATACGTAACCACTGCTGTTGCATGCGCCATTGTTATAAATTATGAGTTCATGTTGCCACTGACAACGCAACTACAAACACAAACGAATGTGTTATTGTAACTGTGCCAGAATGTGAAGTGTTACGTTATTGTATGTTTTATCACCGTGTTGAGTGGAGCAAATGATTTGTGGCCGTACGAAAATCGGGTACACGATTATCTCAGCGCAGCTAATGAATTAACACTTTCGGTCTCTGTCACTCTCTAAACAGTTCGTAAGTTTAGGTCAGTCTGCGTAAAGGATTGCGATTTATTATCCCTGTCAACGAAAAAAATCAACTTTAAATCTTTTGGGTAAATACTCATTAGTAAAATTGCATGTTGGCATCTAAACTTTCAAAACATTTCACTACACAACGTATGTAACGTCCCTACTCATTCATTTAGTATTTTTATGTAAAGAACTCGCTTGCACACACCACACACGTATAGGTTTGAGAAATTTTAATTTATTTTACATTCACCATAAATTAAATCACTGCCTCTCGTTTAGCCTATGAAAAGGAAAAAAAAACCAAAAAGAAAACGCTACAAAAACGAGAAATAACTTAACTCATACTGCGTTGTGTAGATTTATTGTTCAGAAAATAATTCACGACACTATTTGCAATTCACATACACACGCACAACATATTACACCTACCACCACCACACACAACACTCTGCGGTAACAAATGGCAAAAGCGAATGAACGAACCAACGATCGGACACACACGCATTCTAACCTATTTACTTGCAACATCATCAGCAGTGTAACGTTATTTGCAAATCAGAAAAATAAACCACATTTTTGGGATGCAATAGGTGCTACATCATTGTTAAATATATTTGGAGGACAATCAAGCCTGCTCATACATGTAATGTGTGCGTATGTACGGCAGCTTGCCTGAAAACCACAAAATACGTAAATTTCTGCATTTAATTTTTCTCATACCCCCAAACAAGGACTCTCGTAATACACATAACATACGTAACACTTAGAAGGTCTCTTCAGACACTTTCCAAATCTGATCAACATCAACATCTTACCCGAAATGGATACGCCTGGGTCAAGTTTTTTATAAATGCGTTTCTAAGCGGCTTGAAGGTCCCATCTTGAATAATAAATAATTCATACTGCCACTTACGTACTCTAAGATGAGAAGTATTGAAAATTTGACCTAAACCGAACTAAAGTTTTTTTCTTGTGTTTTTAAATATCATATATACACATACACAGTGGTTAACACCTCTTGACGCTGATTTACTTTCCTCCTCGTTCTCACATCGCTATAATAGAAAATCAATTTCGATTGAATGCATTTTTATTTAATTTGAATTCAATTGTAATTCGATGCATAAATTTAGAAAATAAGAAACTATAAATTCGGTCACATCCTTTCACAGTAAATTTTGCGTATGCTTTTTCCCACACAGTACGATACGATACTGGTGGTACGTGGTTTACGATAATATTTAAATTCAGTTCAAATCTCAAACAAATTCTAGGCGAACATTTCTACAATACCTCCAGTTATACATCAAAATTCCTGCAATGGTATTCATGAGTTGAGCATAAATTTTCTTATAATTAATTATGGGACATGAACGAACAATGAACGTTCAATTCGGTTGTAATAAATGTTGCAAATACTTTTTATGTCATTGTTCACAAAGCCACCTGTTGCGATTGTCCTGATGCACACCAAAGAAAGGGAAGATAAGCTGAAGCAATAAAATAAATATTTCCGTTTATGAATTGATTATTAAAATAATGCAAATATTATTGCCAGGCTGCCAGGCTGCCATCCATTCACCCCGTGACACATGTCGTATGTGTTGTAATAATATTGTGATCTTTTATCTGAAATTAGCTGCCATTGGTGGCAGCAGAGGGCCATGGAATAATGCAAAAAATTCGCAGTGCGATGCCGGGACATTGATCAAATAAAACACGCTCACACTGACTAACTTGTTAGCTAGTTTGTTGGCTGGATGACTCACTTGCATCTTGTCATCCTCATCACGGAGTTTGGTGTTTGCTTAATAATAACATATGCGCGTTCAGATGTACGTATGTTTCAATAATTCTTTATTATTCCTTATGTTCTCCTCTTGTTTGACAAACACCACAATGCCCGACTTGCAATGAGTAAATGATTCATGGCTAGGTTGCACCTTTCTCACATGGCACAGTTTGTTGTTGCTGGTGCTGATAATCGCCTCATTGTAATATCTGCGAATACACTTAAGCAAACAATACAAATTAAATACAATAAAATGAATACATCACACGCATACAAACACAGCAGAAGTGATGTGTTAAGGAGAACCATGCATTGTCATCTAAAGTGTACAGCAGTTGCGTCTGTGGCGTTCTGTCCAGTCATGATCCTTGATAGTTGTAAAGGTATGTCTGCATTAGTGGGCATATACTAGAGCAAGCGCCTTCTTGCTAAACACATGTTGCCTAGTCATTTGATTATATCGCCTGATATTTAAATGTTTCATCTTTATGGAGAATCTCTCTCATCTACAAACCAAATATAAATAAACATTTCAGTTTTTGTTTTGAAAGTAACGCGTTTATTACAGGTCGTTGCTGTGGGAAGAACAAGAAAATAAACGTAAGTCAAATCTCGAACACCCTTCACATTCGCATTGTTGTGAGCCTGTCTGTTCTCTTATTTTGGCCATTTTTCGTATATCGGATATGCGTACAAAATGTCAACTATGTATGTAGCTTAATCTGTGCAATGTGACATATTTTTTTACATTAAAGGCGTGGCACTTGACCGATTTCTCGGAACTTATGAAAACACTTAAAGCACGCAGAAGTGCCAAAATTTTACGACCGTGAGGCTTTCAGCACAACAGACACGGACGGACGTGGCTGATAATGATCAAAAATATATGGTCTCTAAGACTTCCTTCTTAACGTAGCACACCGGTTTACAAACTTAGTACACCCTCCATTTTTGTGCAGGCTGTAATTACTTGTAAAACAATTACCGACTGCTATGAGATCACTTTTTTAAAGATGATTTGAAAACATAATGAGATGGATAAATTTTTTCTCAATTCAAAAAAGTATTGCGTTTAAATATTTTGTGTATATTATGTGGTGGTGGTATATACCGATGATTTTAACATATTTGTATAACGCTTCCCCTGCGGCTAAGTGCCTGTGTTTAATTTGATTTTTAAATTTGTAATTTTCTAAGCATTTCAAAATGTTGTTGTGTTTTTTTTTTTTAGTTTTTTCATTTTGACTTAACCACACTCACATACAGTCGTACATACATATGAGCAAGCGTCACAAAACGATTCCTATGTGGTACAATACACGATTTTATGAAAATGTGAAGGAAAATATGATATCGTCCAGTGTGACGGTTTGACTTTATCTCCTTTAAATATCACCGGTTTTCACAGCATGTGGTCAATTCTACATTAAGATTTGTTTCAACGTTTGTCTGCTTTTGACTAGACTTTTATACCTTTCACTAGAGCGGTGGAGGTACACAAAGTTCACTATACAATGTGCAACAGACACAAAGAGATTTTAACAGATATTGGACGAAGATAAGTTTTGCGGGATTATTTTATTGAATAGTGTCAAAATCTAACTTGATTTAACATGTCCGTCCATAGAACATCTAAGCATTAGGATTTTAAGTTACAAGGGGTGGAACATAATTTGCAACACACTCCCGAAATGTGAAGCCTACATCTGCCACGACCTTTATCGCAGTCTAGAAATCGCATCAAGATGGAGCGTATCCAACGTTTGGCCTACGCTACGTGTACTAATTTTATTTGTTTGATTTGTTTTCTTATGTTTTGTTGTTTCTTCTGTTCTCCATTCTTTTTTTTTTTTTTTTTTTTTGTTGCCCACACCCAGCATGTGATTTTTGAGTTAAGCATTGTGTCTTGTACCCCCTCACACAGTAGTGGTTGTAGTTTCATCTCAAACATTTCTCTCTAAGAATTGTATTTTTTCATGTTAGTAGAATTGGTTAAAAATAGCATATTACTTTTTCTGTTGTGTTCCGAATATGAGTATTAGGCTCCTCAAAACTATAAGACTTTTGATTTCACAAGATTAATGAGAAAATATTCACGGAAGATAAAGACAGTCAAACTGTCGCCAAGCAAAGTTAAAGCATTTCGGATTTGAATGCCTTTTAAATGTATTAAAGCCTCTTTGAAATCTATAATCAATAGGCAAATAAATTCTTCTTTCCTTGTCGCTTTTGTTGTGTTAATTATATTCATAGGTGAGTGTGTTTTAAGAATTTCTTGTATTATGGATTCAAATTTATGAACCATAAAGCAAAGCTTATTAACTCTAAAGGAGTTTCATGTGTACCCATGTAGGCGATGGCGGTGATTTCTTTTTCATTTGCTCTCTGCTGAAGCTTTCGAGATAAAATTGTGTTTGTGCCGATTCGTTATAACTCTAAATGAAGATGGAATGGCTGGATTTTTTGTCATCATTTACACAAACCTGATTTCATTACACAAATGCGATTGCGTGCTCTTGAAACTAAAAGCAAATTATGATAAGTTTATTTTAATGATATTTTTCCCGCATATCGGTGGAGGATGTACTGTGTATAGAGGAACACTTCATAGCCCCATTTGATCTGCATCAAAATCCACAGCCCCGAAAACTGAGACCTTAAGCAGTAGAAATGTATTTATTTCAACGTATATTTCTCACGTTATAGTGCGAGTTAGCCCGAACTATGTAAATCACATTTATACATTATATCCCTGACCGTCCACGTGCCACGTGCTGATCAAGCACTTATTGTGTTTAGTTCAAACATTTAAACTTTAAACTAATTGGAGTTGAATCGATTAATCAAAATCGAACGAAATCGAATAAGTCTAAATGAGAAGAGGTTCAAGAAATGATCCAATCGAATTCAAATTCATCACAGTCGAAGCATTTTGCTTCTAAATTAAAAAAAATATATATATTTTTAAATAATTTCTAGTGGGCGTAGCCGATCCTTCTCATTAAAAAATCTTTTAAGAAACATGCAGACCAATTTTCAACTTTTTGCCTTTTACAGTTTTTTTGAGTTACACGAAAAAAGCGTTTAAAAAATCCCACGAAAACTGACTTCTCTGTAGTTTTGGTTCAATTGTGGCCGTTTTGTTGGCTTAATTTTAATACTAACCTGTTTGCAAGACTTATGAAAATTTCTGCTACGTTTGGAGACGATATCTTAGTTTTTGTGACTAGGAGAACGTTTACCACAGATCACACATAGACATACATCAACTTAACCATGTGTGTTAGTTTAATTTGATGAAAAATATTCACACTTAGCCGAGGCTTGTTTGTAGCTGTTGCAGGAAACAGAAGAGCAAACCTCACGACAAAGGTGGAGGGTATAAAACTACAATTGCTTAATTGTTTACTATTTTATATTGTTATTAGTAAATGAAGGTGTTTTAATAATTATTTAAAAACTTTTGAATGTATGCACTTCAAGGAATGGGAACACTTAACTCGTGCAGCGACACGACCGTTCCACGAGTCAAGTGTGAATGATAGGCTGTACGATATAGCTAACGTGCCCAAGAAAATGTCCGATCCTTTGAAGAACAAGACATAATTTGATGGGCATATGAAAATGAATGAACAGTTGAGAGTGCACATGTTGCGTTCTGCACGCTTGCGATATTGAAAAACTGCGTCCGCTGTGAATGATAGCGCTATAAAATGGCGTAGTTTATGTTAATGTCTACCACCAACCGTCCAAATTGACGGTTATGAAAATTAATTTATAATTTTTTTTTTCGATAGCTACAAACGCACACATAACGCGTATGTGTAGCATGTCTAAGCGAAATGCTTTGTTTAAAACTTAGACATTCTAAGACAATGTGAGACGTGTAGGTAAAAAACTTCAGCGTTATATTCTCCGTAATAAATTAAAGTTATGTACTACCAAACAAGGTGCGCGTATTTGCAATGTGGTATAAATTACTCAGAGTTTTGCGTAAATGCTTCAAACGTATGCAATAATAGGCATATTGGTACTTTCCGGCAATAAATCTGAACGAAGTAAAAAACTAAATATTGAACAATTCTTACGAAGTTACCGAACAAAGCAACCGGATGCAATTACTAATGAATTAATGATGCGATTTTAGGTTTTGTCTTGTTAAAGAAATCCTTTTTACCGCTATTGGAGTGCATATGCAGCAACGCATTGCAATATGTTTATAACAATGTTTCGGGTGCATCTCCTCAAATTGTTGATTTTGGAAAATTTAAGTGGAAAAATGTCATACTTTGTGATTTATGTCGGCTGTTATTATGGTCAGCTTCTCTCCGTTTATGCAAGACATACAAAGCATAAAATGTCAAATAAGTGTCATCGCACCACATGCGTACAAACGCTCCAAATGTGCTTTGTAGTGCCGGCAACACAATGACCGCTAACTCCACCTCGCCAAACTCCCAACCACAGCAAAAGAGTTCTAAAAACAATCACTGAACGTTTTTGACATCATGTATGAATAAAATATTTTTTTAGGCAACATAATAAAATCTTGTGTTTTTCCAGCCAACTATTGTTGGCTGATGTTATATGGAACAAATATACAAGTGCATACAACCACAATTGCACGCGTGCACACAAAATTATTATTAATCTGCTTTAATCCACAGTACAAGTCAAGTCAACCAGCGTCGCATTTCTGCCTCAAAATCCACAAATATCCTTGCACAGGGGTATTCATGGGCATGTGGATATATGACTGACTGTGTTGGAGAATTTTCTGTATACAATGTTTTTACTTCTTTGTACTTGTACTACACACATGCATTTTTTCATTTGTCCTTTCTTTAGTTATACTTAATTTTTATGATACGTTTTTTGTTGTCCATTACAAATTGTTTGATCGTTCCGACCTCAACCAACATGCACATACTTACAGAAACTCAATCTTTTGTTATACACGCACCATGTATGGTAAGAGGTATATTAAGTTTGTGCAGATGTTTGTAACTCCTAAACGTAAAATGCCACACCCACCTTCAATTTATTTAGATTTTAAGTCTGAATCCTTGTAACAATGTCCGTCTGTCCGTCCGCATCCAGTGCTTGTTATGAAAATTTGAGCACAAGCTTTTGGGACTGTGCCAAATTTGGACTCAATCGCACCATTTAAACGTTTTTTTTTTTCAATTTTTAATGCAGAAACTAGAAAAGGAATGTACAGCTCAGCTCTTTATGTCAAAATGTACGACCACGAACCTTCCATTAAACGAACATGCTAAGTATGAATGCGTATACTTTGTGGGGTCTCCAACCCTTCCCAGCATCCAGGCTTGCAACGAACTTATAGAAAAGTCAAAAGTTGCATTTCTTAAAATGTTTTAGTAATGTTCGGTAATTTTGAACCGAATTGGAAAATAGAGTCTTTTCCTGTAAAGATATTTCACAAGGTGGCGTAGGGTATTGCATTTGAGCTTGACCGACCATAAAATTTTCAGTTATTTTTGTGTTGTCTTATGTGACAGTGCGTCCAAATATTTGTTTCGTTTTAACAGGTACTTGAACGAAATTTATCACCCCCTCCAGAACACAACCAATGACATAATAAACAATGGTAGAGCATAACTAAAGCATGAATTGAGATGCATTCATAACGTATATGTGCACATATCGACTTTAAGGGAATAAATCATTTTTAATTTGAGCAAAATTTCTCTACACTGCGACTTTCCAGAGTTGTACTCTAAAAATATATGACCAGAAAAATAACTTGCAAATTGTTTTATAAACAATTCGCACAGACCTTACCGACGTGTTCATAACAACTTGACTTCTAATCACAGCCTATCATTATACCAATGATCGACTTAACAGTATAAAGTGAGGCTAGTACTCGTAAATTTATAGAGAAAAATATTGAACGCTCAAGACTCCAGATGATTATTTAAGAAAGCTCTAAAACAACAACAATCTTGGTACCCAACTTATGGATGTTGTTATGGGTGTTAATAAAATTGAATTTAAGTGCGTTAAATAATTATTGAATTATCAGGAATTTTAGGCGCATCATAGAGGAGCTCAAATAACACATACGTTCTCAATAAAAGGTTGTCAAAACCGCCAGTCATGCTTATTAAAAGGTTTGCTACAAACGCATTTTCAAGTGAAAAATTTGTTTGAACACGATGACGTTCAAAGTGTAAATCGAAAATAGAGATTTTGTCTTTAGCGAGAAAAAAAATCTTAAAAAGTATTGTACAGCACTTGCGGTAAAGCCTAAATTAACTTTGTGCAATTTGATTGTCGTTGAAGGCAGATCAATTTTTATTAAAAGGATCGATTAAAAACCCTTGTCTGAATCGATTTATTAATGTCTACCCATGAATGTTTCTGTTCAGGTCCTATACTTTGTTTGCTATTCCAGCGGTCGGATATGTTATATAATTTATGATTATCAAAATATGAATAAACGAAGCAGTGTTCATCTATCTGTCTATTGTGGGAACGCCTACGGTCCTTTATTTGAGCTATTATAGTGACTTTTTTATAATATATTAAAAAGCAAATGCTGAATATTGTAAATGAACTGAACATGAATTAATGGATATAAGTTAAAACGAAATATGTACAGAAAGTAAAGCAATGTCCGAAAACGCTATTAGCGTCGTTTCTGGCACTTTCTAAAACACTTTGAACAAAAAAATTTAAAGATCATAACCACCTTAGCCTTGAATACCCACCACCTTCAGGCATTAAAATAAAATTATGGTTATCAATTAAGGGCGTGGTCTTAAAGTATTTTCTCTGAAAAATTCCGAAATCATTTCTCCTCTTAAAATAATCCCTAGTTCCAATTTTTGGCATGAAACCGAAAAACTGATCCTTCTGCAGTTTTTGATTAAATGTTGGCATCCATCTCTCCAAGTTTACAAGTGATATCTCCATTTTTATGACCGGGAGAATCTTTACTACAGACACACACATATACCAACGGACGGACGGACAGATGTAAATATATTACGAATTCGGCAGAAGTGTTGACTGTCTCCGTGCGTTACTTGCGAAATGGGACGAAATCGATCAAACGACAAATGCCGTTAATGTGACATAAACTGATTTTGTGAATGATTTCCTCCGCATTACTCATAATATGTAGCAGATATAATGTGTGTTCAAGAGTCCTACAGAGCAAGTCTAATTTATATTCCTCACTTGTTTAATGTATTTTTTATGCCACAGTAAATTGAGGTTTTCTTACGAAATTCGGACTAATATGAATATTATAAACTTATATCAAACAGATATATTCAACACAGAGTTGTGTTATTCTTCTCTTTCTGCCCATTTATGTATTGTATGCATTCATCAACATATGTATATGTGCATGTGTGTATTCGTTAATTAAAATCAGACAAAAAAATTGAAAATGTCATAACAAAATTACAACACTTGTACCTCATTAGCCAATAGACACTAATTTGCATCAAGCACCACTAATAATGTGTAATGTTATACTCGTCCGGACAATCTTACATACATGTTTCTATTTCATATAAAAATGATGATTTTATGATTTTGTACAAATACACATCTAAGCACATATATATGTGTGTGTGTGTTGAAGCACATAATAAATACAAATACAAATGCATACAGCGTCTACTCTCAAGCCAATGTGCTTGTGTGTTTGTGTTTGCGTTTGTGTGTGTATTGCAGCAAGACGACAAAAATTTTGTTAGAAATCTCTTTCAAGAAGACTAAATCGAATGATTTATGATCACTAATTATTTTAATTATAAACGATTGTTTGGCAATTTTCAGGCGTTTGCATTTAAGCAAAATCAGCATTAATTATTAATGCATCCTCTGCGTTCCGAGACCCACATGGCATACATACACATGTTTCGCTTGATTAGCCATTTAAAGCTATTGATGGCCAAGCAGGTTTCAGCAGACGAAGCATGAATATGCAAATTCATGCACAATGTGTAGACACATATACCTTGAAAAGATCAATAAGCTATTTTAATGCATTTAGATAAAAGAAGAGTCTTTGGGAGCCATTGAAAGCAATCGATTGGAACATGGCATAGTATGCATGCGTGCAATATCCAAAGAGGCAAAGCGTTTTGGAAATTTGAAAATATTATAAAAAAGATTCGCTGGTAATCAGTGTCAGTGGCGTAACAGAACATATGTTATATTTGTTGTTGCTGACATTGCGAATTTTGTACAAGCTAGCCTGAGCTTAAGTATTCTAACGAATTTTAATAGAAACGCGTTGTTCGGTTGGGAGGACGACTCTGTTTCAGTTTCCAGTTTCTCCATTAGTACTTACATGTGTGTTTGTTTCGGGCTTTTGTACATATTGACCACAATGTCTTTCTGCCTTTTAAATGCCTGCCTTAATGAGTGATAAATTATTTGCGATCAATCACGGAGTGCACTTCTCCGCCACATGGTAATCATGGCCGATTGTCTGGTTGCTTCGCCTTCTCTTCTTCGTCGTCCTACGTTGCCGTGTCGCTCTCTACGTAGTTTTCGCCTTGTGTTGTTAATGATCGCGTTGTTGCGGCGGCTTTCTTTACTATTTTACATAATCATGTTCAACCTTTTGCTGCATTATCCGGCACACATGCACATTGTCTCTTACATTTAACAAAACAATCTATGCGTGCATGCATTATCGATTAGGCTATTCCCTATTCTAAAATTGATGTCTTAGTCTCACGCGCACAACAATTTGAGTAATAAGTATAAAAAAAAACTTTTGTAACAAAATCCACTGCACCTACCTGACTGTCTCCGCACTCTTATTCATACCAAGACCCATAGAAAATGTATATCTTCGAATATCGGTGAACTACAACATAGTGTGCATGTCTACAAGTATATTTTTTGCATTAGCGATGGAAAATGAAGGTCGAAGTGTTTCAATTAAAAGAAACATCCCCCTCTTCATTACCCACTCACATGGGGATATATTGGTTTTGTTCAAACACTTATAACATCACAACGACGCACCCCACCCGACACGGACAATTTACGAGGACCAATTTTGATATTGAAAATCGACAAATTCTGGATATAGAAATGCTGTAAATATTATCTGCGGCATAATTCATTTTGCTTTTTACAAACGCTTTAGTATAGAAGCATGAATCGCTTCTGCATGCTGATAACGTTTGAATAATTTTTGTGGGCTTAGTGCAATTATATGAATAAATAATGCGTTGTTTACTCTTTCAGCCAGCTTGTCATTACAATCGTCAGTGGATGAAAACATAACAAAAAAAATCTCATAAGTAGCTATGGTGCCGTTTTGTCAATAGATAAATGGTTATAATTAACACCAAAAACCTTGAAATGGGTCACTTTGAAATCTTGATTGATTGTTTTACATTTAACCCAAAAACAATAAAACATTGGTCACTCACATATGCAGCAGTCAATGTTAGACTGTGCATCGATAAATGTTAAATGTTTAAAGAAAATTTAACATAAGCGTACACATCCTATTTAAATGAGTATACACTCACACTCGCAACAGGTATTTCGCATAATTCCGCAATAAATTAACAATTCGTATATAAATAAAACACTTTATAAATTTTACGAGTAGCACAAAACAAACGTGAATCCGTTCCAAGTTTGTTTCTCCCTCACCCCTCCACCACCACACCACTATCTGTTTTGCTCTTTCACATGCCACACTACATTTCGGTTTTAAATGTCAGTTTTATGGTGAGTTTTTATTAGCTATAAATCTAATGAGACACAGCCGAAGAGGTTTTGAATTTTAGCTGTAAATCCTTTGCTAGTTGTTGGTATTGTACAGTAGCTAGAAAACATCACGTACATGCTCACACATTCATATATAGATTTATACATTATTTCCTTTAATAATATTTTTATTACAATTGTAGGTCGTAAAAAACGAAATAAAGAAAAAATATTTTTTCGTATAATTAGCGTCATAAAAATTTATGTTTATTAATATTAATTATGTATTAATGAGTATTCAAAGAAGGTTTATTGTCACTTTTTGTACCCATGAAGAAAAATGTTACAAATGTGTCATGAATTTCATAAAAATTTTAATGGACTAACCTCTACATAAAAATTGTACACAAAACCGTACGCCCTCAATAATTCACAACTCGGATTCAACGGCAAATAAGGTTTTTTGGAAATTGTGCCGTACTTTTAGGTGTCTGTCAGAATTTTATCGATTGTGAGCGGGACCGGTTTCGGCCAATTTAAATAGAAACCTACGTACAAATGCTACAAATTACAAATTTCAGTTTAATTTCGGTACATGTACGATCGATTTCTATTTTTAAACTGCGACAAAGTTGTCGAGTGGAAAATTCTTTGGGAGGATGTCATTAAAAATATATAGCTGTAACATATAATTGTTAGGATTTGTATATTTTATTTATATAAATTATACTGAACATATATTGTATTCGATCCATAAAGGCAAGTAAAAAACTAAATTTGGGTTAGGCTGGTGTGGGTACATGATTACACCCTCTAATGTAATGCACTTCGCAACAGCTTGCAAGTCGAGTCTTGCGCTGAGTAGGGTTTTCTGTAAATTATAATTGTGTATTTATCCAACCACGCCCTTTGTTAGCACGTCAATGAATTGAATAATACGAGTATGTATACCAAATTTCGGCTTCTTAGGTTAATTATTGAGGGAGATATATAGATTTGTATGATTGTGGGCGTGGCTCTTTAATAATTTTGCCCATTTTAAATAAAAAGTGAAAGCTCAATAAGTGGAAATTTGCGACCGTAAGAGAGACGTACACACGGACATACATACTTAGATCAACTAAGTTTTTAATGCTGATCGATGCCTATTTTAAAACTTACATTTTGTACGGTCTCTGTCACCTTCTTGTGGATGTTACAAACTGGGTGGCAAATTTAATATACCCCCATCTTATGTGAAGGGTATAAAAACGAAGCTAATCATGGTATATGCAACATGTAGTAATTTAGTCTTTAGCCGGCAAATCTTTACAGGAATGCATCGTTGAAAGGCGCTTTTAGTAGGAATTTTTTTATCGTATTTTATATACTCTATAATACAAGGGAGAAACCTCGATAGTGCTCATTTAAGATTCAATGTAATTGTGTATTTGTAAGCATGTTTATTGACTCCAACAAAAGAGTAATCATGTCGTTTTCATGCAAATGTTATCGCTTTTAATACAAACAAGTAAAAAAACTAAATTTGGCTAAAGCCAAATCTGAAATACCCTCCACATCTGCGTACAAACAGTGGGTGTGTCTGTAGGTTATGCGACCAAACTCATTGTTGCCCCATCAATAGATGTAATAGATGGATGTGTACCAAATTTCATCTCAATATCTCAAAATGTACGGCCTTGAGAGAGCCAACAACAGACAGGCACACAAACTGTGTGTCCGTACATCTCTAGCTCGACTCAGTGTTTTGATGGTTATCAAAAATTTTATACAATTTGTAGGGTTTCTGACGCCTCTTTCTACGTGTTGTTGCAACCGGAATGACAAATTTAATATACTGCCATCTTATATGGAGGATTTAGAAACTTCGAATAGCAATAAGAGCAAAAACAACAACAACAGCAACTATAATAACAATGTCCCGTACACATCTCAAGATTTAATTTGTTGTTTTGTTTGAGTTGTTGGCCGTATTTGCGTAATCCTTAAAATTCGTTGTCTCTCCGTGCATGTTCCATGAAGCTCATTTGCTTCAAATCCATTATCGCCTTAATTTTTTATCATATCAAAGCGCAGCCATATATGCGTACCAATATATACTGTGTGAAAAGAAATGAAAAGGTTTTGTTTCTTTATTGGTTGTTATTGTTGTTGTTCCACAACAACAAAATAACACACTGGCAACACCCAGAGATGCCACCACATGACATCAACATCAAAGGATTTCACTGTAGAACAACACTTGCAAACACAATCAAAACATGGCTGCGGTGAAAATGTGAAACGGTAAGAAACTCTTATTGTAGCGCTGTAGCTAGGTATGTGTAGGAGATTAACAGCAGGCACATGGCTATGTGATCGGTTATTGCTATAACTCTCGCCATCACGCCACAGAGAATGCGGTCACTCTTACATCCTGCTGTGTTAAATTTGCATTCTTTCTTTCTTTCTTTCCAACACATACACAAATATGCCAATCTTATTCGTTAACACAACTCTCCTGAAGTCCCTCACCTCATAAATGCGTATAAATTCGTTTTATCAAAACCTTTGCAAATTGATTTACTTACATATTAAGAAATCGATTCCAAATGAATATAAATTTTGTATGAACGTTAACTAGAATGCATATATGTTATGTTCAACTATCAGTTTGCCTATCCAGCCTGCATGTTA
Source organism: Ornithomya fringillina (assembly GCA_963978525.1). Lineage (NCBI taxonomy): Eukaryota > Metazoa > Arthropoda > Insecta > Diptera > Hippoboscidae > Ornithomya > Ornithomya fringillina. The sequence goes on from OZ021691.1 coordinate 25,385,958, forward strand.
TACAAGTACGTGGACATCAATATTAAGTAATACATGCAAGTAAGCGGTTAAAGTTCTAATAGTACGAATGCAATACCAATTTGAAACGAGGCAAAGTCGGTTGATCATACAATGCAACAAAAATTGAAGTATTTTTTTAGCTGTAAATTACTAAATCCAGTACATATTAAGAAATGGATCTAAAAATATTTAGAATAATTTCGGCTCGCCGACCAATTTTTAATAATTTTTGGTATTCAATAAAAAGCGGGAGCGTATCGTGGACAAAAGCAAAAAAAGTAAATGTAGTATATGTGTCAATATATGATTTTATACCACAGCTTTTAGGACATTTCAATGAAATTTGGTCATGCCTTGACCCAAATACGTGCACCATTGAAAATAGTTTTGACTTGTTTGATTTAGGATCCCTGCCTCTATAAATTTATATAATTATTTAATTTCTAATTGCTACAATTCTCGTCATAATATTATTTCACAAAATGTCGTGAAGAATAGTTAATAGATTACAAATACACATTTGGTCCGAATCGACCAGTTTTTTACGAAGTAATTTTCGAGACTTAACGAAACTAATTATAGCGTAACACTGTAGGTAAGTACTGACTATAACACTTGTATTTAGTTATCGATGCCATGTCCGATGGCGGATTTTAGCCATTTTAAATTTTAATCAGTTCAAAAAGTGTGTAAACTTTTTGGTCAAATCAACATATGATGATTATAAAAGATACTTATGTATATACTTTATAGAATCTCTGAAACCTTCTATTGTTTCTAATCTAATCTGAAACGACTTTCAGATTTGATTTGTGCTAATAAGATCAAATCGAAAATGGGAGAAAAATCGCTCAGGAAGATCAATTTAAAGACACATTTAAAAATGACGATATTTGCATCACTTCAGTTCTGTTCAATATTTGGCATTTTTAAATACGCACTTTCATTATTGGATACCTTCGTGCATTGTGTCCAAAAAATGTAATCAAATAGTTAAAAAAGTAAAAAATCTATAAAAACCATTTAACGATGACGTAAAATACGCTTTCAACACCTCAAACGTCAGAAATAAATTACAATTTCAAATTTAATCTTCTGCAGGCCAATTCAACATGAAGAAGTACGCAGACAGACGGACGGACGGACGGAAGGACGGAGCGACAGATTAACCTGCTAACGTTGCCGTTGTTTGGGTTACTTTGTTTCAATTTCGTTGGAAATGAAATTTGGGTTTGGGCACCACCACCACCCGTAAGCAATTTAAATCAAAACTTGATTATCATTTTTTCTTTGTTCTGTTTGGAGCTGCATAAATATCATTATAATTCCACACAAATACTCAAAACCCAAAGATACGCACAGAAACACACTCACACTCACACTCACACACGCATCCACACGAAATAAGGAAATGGAATTTTTCTTGTTTTTTCTGAAAAAGAAAACAATAAGAGAAAGAAAAACAACAAAACGACTGAATTCTTCATAAATTAGTTTTAGGTATCAATTTTAACAACATATGCATACTTAAGTGGACCAGCGCTGGGGGGCAGTGTCACGGACTCACAAACACACACTCACATATATTCATGCGTGCATCCAAACATAATACAAAACAAAATTTTAAACGAATTGAAACTTAAAACTCACGAAAATCACAACAACGTGTCTATAATTTTATATGTATAAAAGCTGGTGGTACGTCGCTTTCGTATTGTATTGTATGAAGGATTTGCTAGACATGAGAGTTGAAAATCATTTAAATATGGGCAACGCCATATGTATTTCGGTTCATTTATATGACTGCGTATTGTGAGCCTCAAGTACCTGTTAGTAATATTTCATTATGTGTGGAGCATTTTAAATTAAAAAAAACAAAACAAGTTGAAAATAACAAGAAAAACCGAGAATACGGCTTAGGCTAAGTCTGAAACACCCTCAACATATATGAGTGCAGGCGTGGCATGTGTACAATTGCGACATCTTCTAGCGTATGTGTTATATTTCAACTCAAAGGTCACATTCTGATACCAAATATTATTTGTTGGTAGTCTTGGTCAATTGTGGGAGTGGTTATTCCCCAATCGTCAATAATCAAAGATTTGTATACTTTGTGGAGCTTCTAACGCCTCCTTCTGCATTTGGCATATAGTTATTTGACGTAAGCGATAAATTGAACACCATCCACTAATCTTACGATCTAAATGTAATCTACAAACTAAGCGATGAAAACTGTCATTTCTACAATAATAAAAAATATGTAAAAATTGATAAAAATCTCTTCTGGTAGGTCGTCTCAGATTTTAATGTTAATCAAGAACACATTATGAAATTGTCAAACGCTCCACAGAGTTGTTATAAACTGAATGAGACACTCAGCTTATCTTCTTCAGTAAAGTAGCGTGTATGAAAACAATCTCTTCAAATTATACAATTTGAAACCATTCTGGTACAACAACATTGAAATGGTTAAATAAACGTTTGTGATGGTTGTCTTGTGTTTCTGATTAATTTTCCAAAGGCATTCGCCATGTAGATAAACACAACACGAGTGAATACAACATATATATATATGCAACAAAGATTGGACGTCAATATCAGTGTGGAGGAGACAGGGCCCAGTGGCAAATTGCAATATTTTCAATCAGTCACAGACATGAGTTGTAAGGTTTGACCATGATCTAAAAATAGATCCAAAATATTAGGCAAAAATCAATTCAACACTTAACAATGTATTACACACACAGTCATCACCAATTTAAGCAGTACAGAAATTGACATCGCCGCACCTTTTGGTATAAATGAAAGAATGTCTTGGGTGTACAGAAATTCAGAACTTGTTTTGAACTTACCAATCAGTTATTTAATAGATGAGCCACTAACGCTCCTTCTCCAGCATACAGTGTGTAAGAGTATTTGAGAGTCGCTGTAAGCCGCAGCTTAAGTTTTTTATTGGAAAGCAGGTAGGCAGGCAATAACAATAACACGATTACACTGCTGTTGGGTGTTTTTTCTAACTCTCTATCAATGTACATTGTTTGACTTAATAATTAAAAAATATTCATAAGTAAGCGTTCGTATAAAACCTACAATAAATAGCATGAGAAATCAGTTGAATTTGCTCACGAAAATATTCGTACAAAATCACAACGAATGTGATACATATATTTATGTAGTGAAACTCATGGTAATGTGTTATCGTAAATAATCGCTTTATGGTTTTTATGTCCAATAATCAAAAACGACAACAATTGAATATTAAATAATTTGTCTCTTCTTAAGAAAAATGCCCACTTGGTACAATGGGCTGTGTGTTGGGATCTCTTTTCTGTTTTTTATTCTTTTATTATTTCATTGCATGCATAAAAAATTAATAAAAAATAAAAAATTATATCATCAGTGTTTTGCACATGTTAACTGATTTATAAATCTATTGCAGGCAAAGCTAATATTGGAAGCAAAACAACAAAAACATGCAAATGAATTGGATGGAAAAAAGTAGCAGTAAACACGGCCATAACTGCGTTAGCAACTACCTGTAAACTGAAATAAAAATCCATGGATGTTTTTCCGGTGGTTGACGATGTGAATGAATTGCAGTTGCAGTGAATTGCAAGAGAACAAAAAAGAACGCGAAAACGACAAAAACAACAACAACAACAACAACAACAATGACCAAACAACAAACAATATTAAATATGCTTTCGAGTACGAGTACATTTATGGCAACAATATTAAGTACAACAGCAGCGGTAATGGTAATAGTAACTGTTATTACCAAACTATTACCATTTATAGAGACAAAAACCCATATACATACACGTGAACAATAACAATAACATTTTTGTGGTAACAAATAAATAAATGGAAAAAATCCCCGATAAGCGAACAAAAACTGAATGAATAACATTTGCGTTAAAGGTAGCAAATATGTATGTATGTGCAATTTACCCTTAAAAACAACAACAAATAAAGCGGCAGAATAAACAGGGTCAGTTGTATGGGTATTTTGCCATTCTGTGGCGCAGTAGCCATGTTTCAAACATTGAGGTATCGGCCAAGCGTCGTTAAGCGACGTATAAATCAAATAGCTACAATAAAAAGCACACATATGTTGGGACAGACGTACATATACATAATATAAAGTTGAGTTATAACTGAGTTACCTGGTTGGCTGAATGTCTAGCTAGCTGGTAATAGTTGGTTGCATTGAAATTTGCATTAAATGCATGTAACTGACTTTGCATGCCAGTCGCTAATCTTAGCGTTACAATCACCCAAAGTAATGGTTGAGAGAAGAGAAGGAATGCACTTGACGACAAAACATATACACCGTAGGCGAAATATGTATAACAAAAAACTACAATGGCCGATATGACCCATGCCAGGCTTAATCTAACCGTCCCAGTTAAGACGCCATTAAAATTGTCACCCAAAATGCCAACCAGCACGAATACCACTCAGAACATTGAAAGTGGTAAGTTCTGTTTTGTTTTACGCACCACCCCAATAGGTATGAGAATATATCATGTTTTCCAAATCACCAAGAATTTTACATGGAGTTGGATGGCTACCCATTTGAAGCATACAATGGACGTCTATTTCGTCTTATCCTTCACTTGCATTAACATGTTAAAATGTTATTATTTTAAAGGAAAGTTTTCATTTTTACACTAAAGCAAGCACACACAAACAGAGGGCAATAACACTCTCTATCATAAAGTCAACTAAATTCTCGAATTACAATAAACAGTTTTGCATTTTTCCAACATCTCACACACGTTAACAATTGCCGTCTTTCGCCTATTACGTCTTTTATATTTTAGGGCTTTCTGGTGAAATACATTTGACGTTTCATTCAATTTATATGCAACATTTCCAAATTAAGTTCAACTAAATGACAGCTTACCAAACGCCAAATTTATGAACTTTTCTTATACTCATTTGGTTGGCGTTATTCCCATATACTTTACATAGTGCGTACTGCACATACACTTATGCATATATTGCTTATGAGGCAGAGAGGTAGATTTCAGTTTTCAGTTTTCAGCCAGAAGATCTTTGGCTGGAAGCTTTAGGTCACTGAGCCTGTCCATTTAATCACACTTTATGCTCATGAACATGTGGACGTGAGCGCCTGTGTGTGTGTGTCCATCATAATAAATTTACAACTTAACTGCTTCCAAAGTAAGAATTTCATCCACAAAACAATTTCACTAGAAGCTCATACACATTTGCAACAAAATTCAGAGGTAGCCAAATAAAACAAGAATACGTGGCAGAAATAAATGATTAAGTCCGAAAAATGTATCTCCATTAAAATCGTTAAGCCGACATTTTTGCAACGAGAACTTTCGATTGCTTCATAAAATCATACAGACTGGGTACTTTTGTATCAAAAAGTGGACGCACCTGTTGTAAAAGTGGTGTGGCCGGCTGCAATTTTCCTACATTTTGCGTTTGATTTGGTTTTGTGCTTGTTGTCCTACACATACGCAGGCAATTTATGACCCAAAGTCACATAATTTTACAGGCCAGTAACAAATTGCCAGGCAGGTAAGCAGATTTAGTGGAAATTGTTTAATTGTACATGCCTTCATAACGCTCACACTCGGCGACCAGCCAGTTCGTCAGGGAAGAAGTGTTTTGTTTTTTCCTATAGACCGTACATACCAAAATAATATAATCCGCGATCTTTGATCATCTTATACGTTAACTTACGCATGAGCTTTTCTACATTTTGTGTAATTTTATAATTCGATTTAAAAGGAGTTTTTTCTTTTTTCGCAAAGCACAACACAACACAACACAACACAAACATAACAATAAGAAACAAACGAATGTGCTTTTGCGTGTGTGTGCGTATGTGCATGGGCAAGTAAATATATAAATTGCATTGTCAGAAATTGCTCCGAATGAGGAAAGACTGTGGCATCTGCAGTCTATAGGTTCACACTTACTCGCAAGAAGTATGCGTTCGTACGCCCGTCCGTTCATCCGTCCGATGTTAGTTCGTTGCATAAATTAAATTTGTATTGTAAATTTATGCGCCATGATAAAGTTGTTACCTGAACCAACATAATTTTGTTTGTTTAGCAGCGATTTGATTGCCATGCAACCCAACCAGCGTTCCCGGTCGTTGTCATGTAGGTACGATATAAAGTTATGTAGCAATATCATCATCTATCCCTCCTGTCTTCAGTTAACGCCCATTCATATGACTGATACTTTTCCCGATAATACATGGCGCGAGTTTTATTTTTATTATTTTTCCACATATCAAATTGCACATACGCTGCGATTGTACAATAATTATAAAATGTAAATCACAAACACCTTATAAGATATCCTTCAAAAATGAGCAACTTTTAGTGCTAACCTGTCAATAATATTGTATGCATATACTGTGTTTAAAATTCACTTAAAACAATTAATCATTAGAAATCAGTTCACTCATTTGTTAAGCATGATTGTTTGCGAACAGCTACAAATTTGTACAGAAAAAAAATTATAGAAAAATAACAAATGAAACAAACTGCACCGATCAAATGTTAAACTAATTGCAGGCAATCAATCAACACCTTCGTTAACTAAGTATCACATTTATGCTTTTCTATGCTTTATGCTTTCAACTTTACATTGTATTGTAATTACAATTAGCATAACGGCGCATAATATGCAATTACTCAGGCCAGTAATCAATCACATTAATAATCATAATTATGAATAAAAAGCATGAAATGCTTCCAGATTATTTAATTGTTCTTTCATAAAGTTGATCGCATAAAACGAATGTAGCCCTTGAAAGAAAGAGAGTTTACGTCAAACACTGAACACCCTTTAATTGCATACAACTCATAAAAGAAAATGCACGTGTTTTTTAATTAAGGGCACCCCACAATTCCCTCTATATTCAACATTTACGAAAATGCTGCTTCTGCGTATAAATTTCGTTAAAAGAAGGTTACTTTTCAGAGAGCGGCAAAATTGTTTCAATTTGAACGTTATGTAACAATTCCGCCCATAAATTGATCTCATTTAAGGATATAAAAAACGAGTCCATGCAGTAATCCGAGAAGCTCTTGTTGTGTTAGTTTTTAAGGAACGGAAAAGTACACAAAATCAATCAGGAGTACGAAGGAAAAAATGTGTATATTGTAATAAAAATTACGCTTTGTTTTTGTGGTAAATAAATTTACAAAATCTTTGATGAGCATCAAATATTCGAGTAAACAAAATATTCAATGATTGGTAGTGGTAGTGGCACGAATAAAAAGAACACAATAAACTATGTATTGAGTTTCGCAGGACTGTTGCATGTTTCAGTTAATTGTCGCTGTTATTTTTTTATATTTTTATTTATTTTTTCTCAATTTCTTTTTTTAACATTTGACTAAAATGACAGAGCAACACAATCAACGCTGTGGGATATTTTATTTAATTATAGGAGTTATGTTGGGTTTTTTTTTTTTTTGTTGTTCACTTTTAAGGCAGCTGTTAAAACGATTCGTGCCTCATTTTTGACGATTGCACATTTTTTATATACGTATGTATATACAATATTAAATCGCTTTGGGTTGAGCATATACTTACTTTGTTAAAAGGTTTGTGAAAACCTCAGAGACCCTATGAGGCTTATATTCATTATAACAGAATTCTATTAAGCCAACGCCACCTATTTCAAATGGGAAACAGCCTACACAAACTGAGGGTATCATCATGCATAAAATACAGACATATATATATTATTATAAATTTCAGTTCAATATCTACAATATTTTTGAAGTTATGAGCGTTTAACGAACAGACCCACGGCCACCCTTATATGATTAAAAATATATTCCCACAACTTTAAAAGTGCTCTAAGACCCATTTTCCAAAATAATAACTATGCACACTCGTGTACTGAATCACCAATATTTAGTTTCAAAGATAATGGCAGGCTTAGTATACCCGTACTCGTGCCAAATGGAAAATTTGTTGAGGATGGAACATAGAGTGTGTATAATTTTATACCCTCCACATAATAGGAAGGAGAAGAAGAAGAAATCTGAATTGATTCTTAATTTTAACAGGCAAGCCCGTACACATAAATCACAAAAAGCCTTACTTGGTGCAGAATCCGTTTTAATTATTGATTGATTGAGACTTAGACTCCTTATAAGGCTTTACAGCATTAGGCGTGAGTACTCAAAATTTGGCCTAAACCAATTTTAGTATTTTTACTTGTGCGTTTTCGAGTTACTTATTTTTAAAGCAAATTTTAATGAAAACAGCGGGCGGAGCTTGCCTGAAAATAAATTCAGTTTCAAAGTAAAATGAAAACATACAAAGTTTATTATACCCAGCACCCGAGGTATACTCATCTTGTTAGAACATTTGTAAAACCGATAACCAATGTGTATATGTATATTATTGATCAGTATTAATTTCTGATTTGATTTAGTTGTGTGTCCGTCTTTTTACGTGTTCGCCTGTAGTAAATATTCTCGTGGCTGCAAAATTGAGAAATCGACTCCAAACTTGGCAGTCTAGGTATTGAAATTCGGCAACATCATTCGAAGAACACACAAGAAGGGGTGAGTGATGAAAATTCTTGAGCAAATAGTATCAAAATTGTTAAATAATTATAACGTTTTATATAACAAACAAAAGATGAAAAGTTTTATGTGGATTTCAAAGTTGTACATAATGACGGAACGCTTGTGGAAGAAGTACGCCTTTTAAAAAAAGATGCATATTTCTGTAAAACGTTTCAGTTATTAAGCTATTACCACTGAACGAATGACAGCAAAATAAGGCTTAATGTACCGTTTCATAGAAGACGCAATTTTCTTTAGAATGATTAAAAAATTGCTTAAGGTGATACGTCACAACGCCTATACTCTGTAATAACGTAGATATTGATTTTTTGAGACTCCATAAAAACGAGAAGAGCCAAAAAATTAAACGCTTTCGGTACTTAAAGTAAAGGCCTCTTTCGCATATAAAAAAAAGAGTTAAGTCCGCAAAAGTCCATTTAAAACTATTGTTTTTTAAGTGTCAAACCTATCGAAAAACATTTTTATGCCCTCCACATAAAATGGAGGGTATACTAAGTTTGTTATTTCGTTTGCAACACCCAGAAGGAGCCAGAGATCCTACAAAGTTTATATATGCTTGATCAGCATCAAAAACTAAAACGATCTAGACATGATTGACAGTGTGTCCGTATCTTCGTTTGTTATTGGCATTCTCATAGTCGTAAATTTTGAGATATTGACCTGAAATTTTGTGCAGACACTTTTAGGTTTTTTACGCAGATTGTTAATAAAAATTGGCAAAATCGGTCAAGAGCCACGCTCATAATTGACAAAAATCTTTATGGGTGCCACAAAAATTGAGCTTTATAGGCGAAATTAGATTCATAGGTTTGCAATTATGCTATTTTTATGTGCCAAAAATGGTTGTATTCGGATAAAAGGCGCGCTTACAATTTACAAAAAACGTACTTAGCGTAAAACTCAACTTGCATGCTGACATATAAGACATACATTATTAGAGGGCGTAGCCATATATCTGCCATGCCCACCGTTTGTAAATTTAGTTTTCTTATTTGTTGTAAATTAGTTCACTGTTCTCAAAAGTATGCAGTTGTCTACTAAGAATGATAGAAAAAAGAATTACATATAACGCGTTTTTATACACTGCACCACTTGTGGCAAAGGTTATATTAAGTTTGTGCGGATGTTTGTAACAAGAGCAAATGCCACACCCATCTATAATTATAACGATCGACTCAGAATCAAAATTTGAATCAATTTAACCATGTCCATCTGTCCGCCTGTCTGTCCATGTATATTTGTGCGAAAGCCACAGGTCGCATTTTTGGAGATATTTCAGGGAAATTTGTAACAAGGGCATATCTTTGTCCAAAGGGCAACCCTATTGAAAATAGATCGCACCGGTCTATTTTCTGGAGCCCCTACTTCTATTATAATTCTTAACAAGAATAGTTAATTGGCTTAATAATTGGCTATGCTAGATTTGAACCCGATCGGCCCTTTTTTAAAACCAATTTCTATGTAATGATATTTCACGAAGAGACTTATGTGGCAATACCGTGCTTTGGTGACACGACTAAACTAATTGTAGCATAATTTGTGGTACTCAGTGGTGTAAGGTATTAAATGGCTTAACCGACTAAACAATTTGCACTTGTTTAAAGTAAATATATTATAAATGAAACTTCTATGCTGTACTCCTACGTTGTCATTAAGGTGGATTTAGTTGAAGAGGAACTTTTTGCTTTCAACACTTTATTTTGAAATGGTTCACGAATTAATTCTCTGTAAGATATATTTGCGATATTCAAGTTTATGATTAATTAAACTCTCTTTCTGCGCGCATGTATAGTTTCATTACGAATTGTACATATTTCTATAAGTAAGTTTTTATATAAAATAAAAAAGCGCATTTAATGTATGTACCGTGCAATTTCATATTAAGTACAACGGACTGAAAAGAATTGTGCTTGTTCGTTTTTTTGTATTATTTGGCCATTGGTACATCGGACAATCAGATATACAAAAAAGTAGTGTGTATGTGCAAGTGAACGCTCGTTCTTGCGTATATATTATGTACTGAACCCTATCCTGTATGGATGAAACCATGCTTGTACTATACGGCAATTTGTAATCAATGGTAAGTCTAACGTGTATGTACATATGCATGCTTATATACACACGCATGTACACTGTGTGGCGGTACCTGTCAGTTAAATTGATTGACAGTTTGACTTGAGATCTTCGTAAATGTTTTATTTCGCTTGTGTTACGCTGATTATTATTATTACTACGTGTTATGGTGAATTAACAGCGAAAACGAAAAATAAGAAACACACGAGAACGTGTATATGTATGTGTATGTGCATGTGTATGCAAACGTTTATGTACTCAAATAGCAAAGTGAATTTTTTTTTCATTATTCCACATATAACAATGCGCAGGGAAACTAACGTAGATAAGTATTTAATATTTTATAATTCATTTCACTCACAACAATTACAGAATACATAATCCGTACTTTGGCTAACAGCTACATACATATGTAATTTCTATTAAATATTATGCGTTGCTATAGCACGATTTCAATTACTTTCTTTACGCCTAAAGTGTACTCCGCCCGTCCTGTAACCATTCCGTATGGAGTACTTCTATGAAGGAACAAATTTTAAGACATCTCCGCACTTTACTTTAATACTTTCTGTTTATAATTAACGTGAAGAGGAAAAACGAGGATATTCTTATGTGGGCGGAGCTATGCCCTTAATGATATCGTCAAAACCACTTTAGGGTATCAATAAGCATAGATCTTTTTATGTACACCGTTTCGGAGGCGACCGTTTGCAACACCCAAAAGTAGTCGTTAGGAAGCCTATAAACTATATATATATATATTCTATATATTCTTCCTCTACCGACATTTTTAGTTTCTGCTCTGCACTTGGGTTTCTATATAAATGGGCAAAATCAGTTGAGTTCCATGCCCACAATCGACAAAAGTCAATATGCCTGCCACAAAAATTTGAATTAGAAAGTTACTCTTTAGAAGACTCGACTCTGTGAAGATCAAATCCAATTATGTAGCCTGCGATCACTTGCCGAGATTTGACAATAGGACGCTGCGATCTGCTGGATGCGTGTGCACTCAGGTATACCCGGCAGCGAGATGGAAGACGAATGTGCAAGAATCGAAACGGGTATGCAGGACCTAAGCGAGAGAGTGAGGGTGCCGATGCTTCTCTCGGAATTGGACGACCGGCTGGATAGGTAGGCGATAAGATTTTTAAACAGCAGGTGGAGCACTGTATCGAGCTGTTGTGTATCTCCCGCTCTCTGACCTCAGCTCTTTTCTTGCAAACGAATTAAGGACTTACTAAGTCTAAACAGGAAATTGATCTCTGCGGTCGTCGGAGTCCTAACGATGCACTGTCTCATAAGTCATGGCTAGCAAGTACGGTGCTTCGTATAATGATTTCTCTAGAAGCTGCCGAGATGAGGAAGAGGCTAAAACTGCAAAGCATCTACAGTCTAAATGTTTTGTAAATTGTGGGCAGGTCTAATATGCAACCATGCTTGGCACATCATACGCAGAATGCATACCAAATTTCATATTATAAATGGTTCTTAATTTTTAAACAGATAATTAGATGTTTGTCTATTGTAGGCGTAGCTCTAGACCGATTTTTCCCATTTCCGATCTGCGTGCTAAAGTAATTTCAGCTCAATACCTCAAAATTTACGAACGTGAGAATGGCATAAGCAGACAGGCACACGTACATACATGTTTAGATCGACTCAGTTTTTGATGCTGATCAAAAATATATATACTTTGTAGGGTCTCTGACGCCTTCTTCTAGGTGTTGCAAATGGAGAGACAAATTTAATATACCCCCTCTCTTATGTGGAGAGTATAAAAATCCATTAGAAATCATTTTGGTAATTAAAATGCAACAACAATACATATATTCGCATGTAAACATATAGAAATGTTTGAAAAATTTGTTGCACAACTTGAGCCCTCTAACGGCTGATAGCTAAACTAAACTCTATTTTAACACACACAACGTATAACATATAAATGCCACTCGTTCCAACCTTCACAACTGACAGCTAACCGTCAAAATGTTTATAACATTAAATGGGGTTGGATACATACTTAACAACAATAACAACAACTACATCATTCATACTCTCTTGCCTATCCACCATTGTACAGTTACAGTATGGTGATGTGCTCTCTTTCTTATTCGTACAAAACGTTCATTTGTAAACGTTGCATAAACATTCGTACTCATTCACACATGCATCACTCACTTGGTGGTTGTTTACTTCGTTGTGTAATATGAAGCTCCGCCCTCTTTTAAATATGGCCTTTAATGTAATTGGCTATCAATTACTTAAAGGAGGGGCGCTACTATATTTCATATTAATATTTCCTTGCGTGTGTTTTTTAACATTTTTAAAGCAAACTAATGCAAAAATTGCGTGCATTTGTTAAACATCACTTTATGATTTGCCAAATAACAAATTGTTGCACTTTTGTTTTGTGTTATTCCGCGATACAAAATTAAAATATTTAATTTGTTGCTGTCATTTATTAACATTTTACCATACGCGATACGATTCATGTTGAGTTCAGCAGCACACATGTAACGCTCTTCACTCGTGATTGATTTTGCAATTATTTGCTTTAATATTACCTTAATGTTGTACATACATAATGTAATTTTTCATTTTAATTATTTAAAATTTACATGCAAGTACACGACACACTATACGGTTATGGTTTGAAATGTAGCTGCTTATACCAATAGGATAGTATTTCCAATTTGGCTTCAACCTAATGGAATTTCTTTGCCATCATTTCTGTTTCCATCTTCTATTTGAAATTGCTAATTCTTTCGCGTAATTAATTATTTGTGCAATAGTGTTGGGAACATATGTTCAACACACATATTCGCGTGAGGGAATAAAAATGAATGCTCGAGAAAATTTAATTTGTTGTTGTCATAAAAGTTATCGCTAAATAGAATCTTTATTGCATTCTTGTTTTGATAAATAATATAAATTTTATGTTCATGTTGCAGGTATACAAATGCATTAATATGTTGAAACATAAAATGCAGTCATTATCGCCATTGCGGTGTGCACATCATTAATAATATTAAATGGGTGAGAAATACTCACTGGTCAACCGCCATCGTATCATTATTGTTCTAGAGTTGTGCACTATTTCAAATTTATCGTACATTTATAACTCAAACGTGTTGCCATGAATCAGTCAGGAGCAACATGCGGCCCACAAAAATTCAAGTTGCACGATCACGCGCCGATAATTTTCTGATAGTTGTGTAACAGAAAAAGTGAAAATAAAAAATTCGGTTATTTTGCACTTCTAAAAAAACGGTTTTGTTTCTTGCTTTGCACGACTCGACTTCAATATGGAAGAACAATCTTCCGATTATTTAAAATACATTTAATATAGCAGATATAGAGCACATTTATGCCGATCGATTCAGAACAAAAAATATGTCATAAATCAATATAACCATGTCCGTCTGCCTATCCATGAAATTTCGTGCACAAGTTACAAGTCTTTTAAAAATATTTCGATCAAATTTGGTACAAAGACAAGTTGCAAAAAGAAACCTTATTGAAAAAGAACCCCTCCTCATATTAGGTCCCATTTTGTCTTTATATGACAAAAAATCGAGATTTTAATATTTTTTAACAAAATTTTGTCAATAATAGTTTGTTAGCTAAATAATTAGTAGAACCTAGTTATATTCGTTCGTACAATTTTTAGAATCACTTTCTTTGTAATGGTACTTCACAAGTGTCATGTGTATATGTGTAGTGCTTCTCATTAACTGATACATCTAAACTAATTGTGGAATAATTTGTGAAAGTAAGTGGTGTAGTTGGTCGGTCAAGCCCGACTGTAACATTTTCTACCTTTATATATATATCAATGTCCTTGTTTTAAGTAAAAAATACAAAACATAGCATAATATTTTTCGATTAGTCAAAATTTGGAAGGCTTATTCTTACACCATCGGTATTTTTCAAGGTTAAGAAATGAGTGGACAGTTAATGTAAACCTTTATAAGGCAAGGTATTCGACATACAGAGCCAGCTGTGCAGGATAAACCTAGAAAGAGCTTCCAGCAAAAAGCACCACATTTTTAAGAATTGAATGAATGAACTTGTTAATTGTAGGTCGCAACTTGGAATATGGAAGAAGTGTAGATACAAATTTTCATAAAACTGAATAACTGTTTCCCAATGCCAAAAAAAGAATCAGAGGTAAATAACTTATTGTTTGCAGAACGTCGTCGACAAATCAACTGATGGTGCACGACCAAAGGCAAACATGAATGTAGGCGTCGGATCAAAATACTACAAACTATTATACATAAAGCATGTCACATTTATTAATAAAGATACCAATCACACAATATATATAACAAATCATAAGAACAAGTAGAAAAGCTAAATTTGGATTCGACCAAATGTATGCATCGATTTTCAATATTTGAAAAAAAAAAATAATACTAAAATATTAAGTATTTAGCCTAAGCCAAATTGAAAATAATACCTCCACATCTATACATAAACATTAGGAGTGTCAGATACATAATTACGCCCTCCACTAATATATGTATTAAATATCGTTTTACAAGTTTTACGTTGAGTATGGTTTTTTGCAAATTATATGCGTGTCTGTTACACAACTAAACCAATTTTTGGCACATCGATGAAATATGCGTAGCAAATTGCAACTATATAGGTAAATTTTTGTGGCAATTAAGTAGATATTTGTTGATTGTGGGCGTAGCTCCTGAACGATTTTACCCTTTTTTTATCTATTAGTTTGATTCCTCAAAATTTACAACAGTGAGAATGCCAACAAAAAACAGATACACGGACGTAAATGATTTTTGATGCTGATCAAAAATATATATATATAAATTTAAAGAAACACTGACGCCTGCTTTTGGGTGTGACAAACTCTTGAAACCTGCTATCTTATGTGGAGGGTATAAAAGTTCGGGAAAAACTATTTTTTTTTTCGGTTTTTTTTTGCAAGGTCACTCGAGCGAATGTCAATTTCTGCCAGTCTTCAGAAATTATATAAGGTTTGGAATAGTTACAATTTTTGCAGGTTAGTACCCGTACAGAAACAGGCATTGCTAGAGTGACTTTTCAGTTTGTTTATTTATTTATTTTTTTTAAAAGAGGATTACTCAAGATGGTGTTTGTGTATCTATCAAGAGTAAAAGGTATTGTCGGTATATAAATTAAATCGAATTGTCATTTTCCACATGGACAATTTCAACAAATTTATTAAACGTATTCCATTTTTATAGTGTGACTAAACAGGGAAAAGTTATCTAGACAGCTTTTAATTAATTTATTTCCCCCAGTTGCCTACAAAGCAAAAAGCATTTTGAAGAATATTTCCAAGGAAGAAAGATCATAAATAGCAAAAATTTATATGTAGAAAATTAGCGACAGTGCATTCATATAACAACTAAATTACAAGCGACAGCAGCAAATATTGCTGTGACACCATTGTCAACGTACTGATAATTTATGTAGCAGTGATGTGAACGACGTGACCATGGAGGTGACAACAACAGAGACAGCTCCCAAAGCAAAGCAAACACTTGTTGGGATAGTGTGGCAGACTAAGTTGATGGAATACGTCAAAAACATTAATACAAACACGGAAGCTCCTTATGAATAAATGATCGTACACCATTTGGCGCTTCTTAATTAGACTCTTTTGATATTCAAATAAATAAATCATTTTAATTGATTATGGTTCCACATGCTTTCAGCAACTAATGGTGCCGTAAGGAAGTCACTGCACTTCACCTCTCCTAAAACGATATGCGTTTAATTATGGAAAATAACTTGTTCCCAATTAATGCCTATGGACTTCCGTAAAGCATTACTTTCAAAGTTATATAAATAAATGCATAAAACGAAATTATTCACTTTTCTTTAAACGAAACTCTACTGTAAACAAAATACAGCACTTGCAGTATTAATAATCGTACAACATCGTAGATTCTCATCGGCGTATCAACTTTGGCCAATTAGCATGTCACAAGTACAGGCCCGTTATGTTTACATCCACCACTGCACACATAAACCATAAATATCAATAACTAAACTGTTCGTTCCGCCTTGTGTTTCTTCTACCTCATGCCTACTGGCATATTGAAAACTGGCAATTGGTGAGTTCGTAACCTGCCCATGTTTGCCCTGATTGAGCAAATAATTGCGGTTTTGTGTTAAATGGAGCATGCTCTTCATTGTTCGGTTGAACTGTGGATTGTGCTTTATGTGTCCGTCCGTCCATCCATTCAATTACCTGTCTCTAAATAATTACACGATAATCATTTAACTATTGCTATAGTTGTTGTTCTTCTGTTTTTTCTGCTTGCCATTACTGTTACTCGGTAATTGATGCCTAGCAGATAAATGTTGCATATTTTATGAAAATACCATGAAATGGCGTACAATACCTTCTTTTTTATTTTCATTGGCCACGTGCAACAGTGTCCAGGGCATATGTTTCATACTTGTAAATAAAGGAAGGGTCAGAAGAAGTGCATCATTGATCTTCAGCAGAATTTTTTGTATACCATACACTTCAACATGACTTGTATAAGAACGTGAATTGTTTTTTATATAAACGCGCCGTTTGTTTTTGGTAAATGAGATAAAGGACAGCATATCCGGACCTCCAAAATAGGGTTGCCTAAATCCAGAAACTATGTTTGAAAAAGTTATTAATACATTTATTTATAGAGCACGCGTGCAATATGTCAACATTATTATATCCTTTAGCGTTGTACTAAAACTGCTAAATTCCTTCCATTTGTAGGAGCACTTATTGAGAAGCTCTCAATTTGTTTCTTCTTTCGTTGTACGGTTCAAAAATACGAAAAATTATTATGTAATCTCCTTCGTAAAGCCTCATTTAAAGACAACTTGCTTTTCATACTAACACCCATAACATAAAATGTCACCAATTAAAGCCTCAGATTGCATTGAGTTGCATAAGAAATACATAAAACTTGCATCTACATGTGCACATACGTACTAATGTGAACATAAGCGTGTTGGGAGAAAACAATGAATATTAGGCTCTCATTTGGCAAGTGGTAACGCAGTTATGACAGACGACACACATAAATTATGTTAACTAAGTAAGTCTCAAGTTGTTTGGTTTTTTTTTTGTTTTGTTTGTAAAAACACCCAGAACACCACCCATGAACACGTCAAGAAGAGCCTGAACTTAACTTAACTTAACAACTACATACAATACATGGCAATATTTAAACGTAAGCAAAGCAGTTCCTGGCAGCTATTTAAAGCTGATAATGCGTGGTGTGTGTATGCCAACGGTGTTGTAAATAATAATGCATACGTACATACACGCATAAACCTATGTATGTATCTTTTTGTAAGCTTCATGTAAGAAAAGGTAATCCACGTTCGCGAGTACATAGAATAGAGGTTGAGCATGCACCACATAAACTAAATGTTTTAGTTAGATTCGTTTGCAACATTCTTCATTGCTCTGTGCACAGTGACTGGTATTGTGAAGCGAAAAGGCGTTTCTTCCTCAAGGAAAGTATATTATGTTTTAAATTGTCACGAATGCGCGCACATACACCAACACACCCATTTGCCAGCGAAATTGTGCTTAAAATGTGTAATCAACCACATTATACACACTCGAAGAATGTTTTGTCTCCACCAATCCACCCACTTGTTTTTATTGTCTTACCCACTATTCATTCAATTCGTTCAACGTTTGCATACGCTTTTACCACCACACCGCCACACCACCACGACCCCATGCAATCAAGGCTTAGGGAATTTTTTTTGCATTTGCCGACCTTATCGTAATTTGCATATGAATTTGTGTTATTAATGTTGTGGCACAATGCGCCTGTAACGGCTGCATAGAGGTACACGACATCATGCATGCATGCAATACCAACTCTATGGTTGAATATTCGACTGTACATATCGCTTATGCTAAAAATTTGTGTACACCTTGATAAACAATACATGTTTTCCACAGATTACACTTCACATGTGGTTGTGATCTTTGAGGTGAATTATAAGAGAACTTAATTTGTTAGCGATTTGTTTTGAGTGCTTTGTTGCGACTTTGGTACGACTTTTCAATAACTCTATTTGTACATTGTAATGGCTTGGCCAGGTTAGGGTGTGTCTGTATTAGACATTTTATAGGTTTTGTGCTTGTGCACATAATCAATCTTTTTCTAAATTTATCTAAACATTTATCTTAACCAATCATCAATGAAACTTCTGTAATGCGCTCAATTATTCGATAACCCAATCTACTCTGCAGCATACCGTAACGTTTTGCAACTCTCCGCCAAGGCACTCATACTTGAAAACAATAAACGCACAATTCATCATAAGCTAGCAGCTATGCACGGGTAATGCATTGTATTGTACAAGTATTCCTTTAAGCTGCTTAACCATTTAGCAAATAATTTTTCACTGTCAATATGATTCATATTTGTTTATTGTTTCGCGAGTCTATGATTGTCTATGGTAAGCAAGCAACCGGCCAGCCAATCATATGCCAGCACACCTGTAATTGTTTTTAATCGAAATTTATGTTCATTGAGAATTCGCATTCAATATTCCCTGGTACACAAACAAGGAAAAACAAATTATACACAAGGCTTGTATGAAAACTTTATTTAATTTGTAATAATTTAAATCCGTTTTACCAGTTCATTCGCTTTTCCATTACACACAACTATTTGAAAACATTGCAATTCTCACAAAATTATTGTGCAATGCTACATATTGGCGCGTATGTGTGCACCACATACGCCTATTATAAAATATTTATAGTGTTTCGCTTTAGTTACAGTTAACCCTGACTTTTGCACTTGCACTCATAAATTAATAAGTCACCCGTTTACAACTGCTACCAAAGTCCACTCAAATATGCCATAAATTAATATCATACTTGACTGGGTTAGCAAATACTATAAATTATTCAAATTTTTTCCTCGTTTTCTTGAGTGCGATTCCAATTTTTATTTGATCATTTCAATCAAATTCACTGCAGGGGACTTGAAAGTTTTTTTCCCGTTAAGTAATTTCATTTTTTGATAAGGCTTCTCAAGTACAATACTTCGCAAGTGGCAAATGGAAAATCTTAAATTTGTAATTTGCAATTGAGAAATTTTCATGAACGCAACGATCTTTTATATTTACACGCAAATCCACGTATACTATGTTGAAACGTTTGTAACGCTTTCTCTAATATTATCTGATATGCATATATTCAAGGACCGTCTTTGCTCACTCGATCTGTCTATCTGTCTGACTGTGGGTCAGAGTGGGTAAGTATTGAAAAATGCACTTTAAAATTCAATTTGAATATTGGCAAATTAATAAGGAAATTGGGCAAAACTATTCAATTGGCACGCCCCTTGGTAAATCAGATTTGACACCAAAGAGTTTTTTTTTTTTCAATTTTTCATTGGCATGGCTATCAAACAAATTCAATGTGCGCAAAATTTCGCTACTTTTATCACCTACTTACTTACTGTCTTTTAATCATTGATTAATAAAAAACAAGACGATTCAAAATTTAAAATTGGTCCGCATTTATTCGAACTGATAGGAATATGTATAGATTTCTTTTTACTAAAATACATATGTGTGGAATTGATTCACAATAAACCCGAATGGTTAATTAACAAAGATTATTTATCTTGGTTAGGTAATCTACTGTAATTTTAACTTTTACTAAATGAGTTAGAGGCAGTACAATATCTGAACAAATAAAATTTTCCGGTTTGCAAATTGTTTCCAAGTCCCATTTTTGGCAGATAGATGGTTGGGAAAATTTTATATATGAAATTAATCTAGATTTCAACCTAATAGTTCAATTTTCGTGGCAGACAAAAAGATTTTTGTTGATTATGAGCGTGACTCTTGATAAATTCTACCAAATTTAAATAGAAACTTGCGTGCAGAAACCAAAAGTGTCTGTAAATAATTTCATATCAATATATCTCAAAATTTGCGATTGTCAGGATGCGAACAACAGAAGCACAGACGGATAGACTGCGAGCTTATCAAGATTTTAAGTATATACGTGGTAAGGTCTCTGACGATTCTTTTTAGGTGTTGCAAACGGAAGAACTTAGTGTATCCCTCATCTTGTGTGGAGGCTAAAACGAAGGGGGGATGTAAAAAACTGAAACATATCATTTTAAAAACTCAAAGAGTTGCAGTGCCTTGTTGGATATAAATAAAAGCCTTAATTTTTGTAATAATATCTTGTCTGCAACATTTCATTTGTAGATATCTTCGTTTCAATATTCTCCCACTTTAATCCACTGCAACGTTACTCTTGTGTTTAGAATACAAAAAAACATAAGCAACTGTCAAATTCTTACATAAGTGTAAATGTGTAATGCTTGGTATTAGCTGAGCCATGCGTGAATAAATTTTTCAAGTATCCGTGTCATGTATTACGTACGCGACCACCCATGTTGGAAACATTTCCAAGGTATGTTACGGAGTTGTAGCAAGGAAAGTACGTAAGTGGTTGAAAAACATTTCGATCTTACATATTATCAACACATCATAACTTAAACCCTACAAGGAAATCTACACATTCGTACAATTATTGTGGTTTGACATAGATGAGTGTGCAACTGGAAAAAAGGATTTTCAATGAAAATTTGCCTCATGCCTTTGCTTGATATGTGGTTTAACTAAGCACAGCTTGAAACATTGCACTCACAATTTTCTGTTGTTTATATTGGAACGGTTGTTTACACAC
This sequence comes from Ornithomya fringillina, assembly GCA_963978525.1. Lineage (NCBI taxonomy): Eukaryota > Metazoa > Arthropoda > Insecta > Diptera > Hippoboscidae > Ornithomya > Ornithomya fringillina. The sequence goes on from OZ021691.1 coordinate 25,407,372, forward strand.
AGTGCATGGGTACCAACATGTGATATGCAAATCTTGTGATAGTATTGCAAAACAACAATTTAGCTCCTGTCTGCTAGTCTGCCATGTATTTTTTGTTGTAAACTGACCGGTAATTTGTTGTTTGTCCATTTCATTCCTGCTGATTCCTATTTCGTAGATGACGTTACTCCAACCGACTTCGTATTACCAGGCACCGATTCTTAGAAAATGCCGGTATTTTTGTGCTTTTGTGTCTAAATGCAAAATAGCCTAACGGTGAACACTCTCCATAGTATTCGTAGGTCTGCTGAAACATATTCACAGTATGAAGTGATATTTTGTTGTTCAATAAATAGTAACCAAAATGAGTACCTGTAAAGTCAACTATATTTTCTTGGGTTGTTGCCGTTTTCAAATATTCTATTGTATCTGTTGTTTCATACCTGACTTTGGACTACTTTAATTCTTGGTTTAACATGTATGGAAGGTATATAAAATTATTAACAAATATCTCCAAAATTTAAAGCATTTTTCTAATTCCTTTTGCACGACTATAAACCCTCGTTTCTATACCCTACACATGAGATGGGCTGTACTCCAAACAACTGTTATTGCAGAGTGTCAGAGATCCTACAAAGTATATTCATTATTGATCATCATTACTACGTATCTTGTGCGTTATTGGTGAAAGCTGACGCTCATGAATTTCAGAATATTAAGTAGGAAATCGTCTAGGTGCCAAGCTAACAATTTACATATATCTCTCACAATCGCAAGACTTAAGCTAAAAAATTGAACTTTGGTAAAGATGTTTGAAATTAATCGACTCATCGTACTACTGTACTAAATGTGCCTGGCTCGTCCACAATATACACAACTTCGTTTGGTGTATGATTCGAGAACACTTCGAGTTAAAGTGTAACTTCTCACAAAAACTCGTTAAGAAAGCGCATATATTCCATGCCCACAGTTTCAAAAAAATTGGGTAAACATGATTTGGTCTAAACTAAATATAACTTTTTTACTTTTTCATACTCAGTAAAACAACTGAAATTTTTTATAAAGTGGGTCTGTGCTGTATAAACTATAAACTAAGGACATTTCCACATAATACTAAGTTTAACATTCCGTTTGCAACAACCAGAAGAAGACGCCAGCGACCCTACAAAATATATATATTCTTGATCAGCAACAAAAACTGAGTAGATCTAGACATTCACGTCCGTGTGTCTGTCTATTGTTGGCATTTTCACGGGCTTTAATTTTGGGCTATTGGGCAGAAATTTGGAACGAATACTTTTAGGTTTTGCATGAAGATCTTTATTTAAAATGGGCAAAATCAAACAAGAGCCACTCCCCCAATCAACAAAAGTCTATTTATTTGCCATAAAAATTGTGCTATGAACTTGGTACATATAGATACGTTCACAATCAACAAAAATTTATCTCATACAAAAATTAATCTATGATGATGAAATTTAGTTCATATACATATTTCTCTTTAACCCTTTCATCGATATGCCAAAAATGGGCATGGTCGTATAGCAGACACACGTATTCATTGTAAAACTCGATTTGAAAGCTGATACGTAATATATTAGAGGGCGGAATTATATGCCTGCCACACCCATTTAGTTTTTTATTACATGTTCAAAGTTAAAGTCTTACATTGTTTGCGTTACATTCTAAATATCGTGTAAATGTCGAAACTGACACAACCAGCTCAAATACAGAATGCACTGATGTCCGTTAAATGCGTTATAATTTGTTTTTAATGTTTTCATTATGAAATGCAAAAACATACAATATTTATGGTGCACAATTCAAATGATGTGTTTACATGAAATGTTTATAGACAAAACGCGCAATGTGCCTTATTGGCTGCCTTTCAGTGCGAAGTGCTAAACAGACGTCAGTAGAGAACTTGAGTGGGCGTCTGGTTGTTATTTTGCTTGTAATAATGGAAAATTAATTGATTTCTAATAATGAGTAGGTTCCTGTACTAAACTGTATAAACAATTGTAACATTCAATATTGTTGTTGTTGTTGCTCTTATAATAATAAGATTACAGCAAAGCAATGCAGTGTTTATGTAATGATGAGATGTCTGATTTCTTGTATCATGCATGAGAACTCCAACTTTCCTAACGTAGAGTGCGATTCCAGATAAATATTTATAATAATTAAAATACGTCTGACTCCATCTATATATAACTATATGTTTATCATTGTTACCCGGCCACCGGCGCCAATTTTTTGAAACAATCAAAGTAGTTCACATTGAACTGGATTGTCTAATTAAGTCAACAGGGTCGTGTTTTCCCCTGTTTATATAGAGCATAAGAAAGAATTTTCAGAAACTCGCAATGATCTGCATCTTCTGTAATTCTAATCAATTTTTGTAAATGCAGTGTGGTAATGTGCAAACCTTTCAGATTCTGAAAAGAAACAACTTATGCTTATATGCCTTTTACTTCTTGGTTCTTAAGTAAAATTTGTGCGATACAGTTACTTCATAATTTAGGGAGAATTTGGTAAACATTTTTTTCCCTCGTCTGCATAGTTAACTTTCACGTACATATACATATGTACTTTTAGTACGTAAAGAGGAAGGCATCAGACCAGAGTCGGCTCGAGTCTTCTTAAACAAAGGAATGCATTATTCAATGTGATCCACACTGATGACTACGGCAATGATACCTTTTGATATTTACTGCACGGCTGATGATGATGAAGAGGAAGAATAAAGACGGCAATCATTTACATACATACGTTCCTAGTGCGTATGTGTGCATATATCTAAAATGAAATTCAATAAAAACACTTACAGGTAAGGTTGCTTGTGTTTGTGTTTGTGGCAGCGGTGTGGATAAAGCGCCGCCTGTCTACCATTGCTGTTGCACATCAATTCAACTGCATTCAATTCAATTCAATTGAAATGAAAATTTGCATTTGAATGCAATTTTCCACACATAGAGGATTACATGAAATTGCCGCAAAACTCAAACAAATAACAACAATACGTATCCAGCAGCTTTGATGTGAGGCGGCACAAAACAACTTGTGAGTTTTGTAACTTTTCCTCTCCATCTTCTTATTCTTCTTCTGCTGCTGCTTTTTTCAAGCCTTCTTGTGCGAAAGGCTGTTCTGAACTAGAAAACGGATTCAATTCAACTGATACACGCCATCTTTTATGAAATGACAGGCACGTATAAACAAAAACTACATACAAGGAAGAAACTATAGTTTACTTTTTGTGTGCACGTAGGTACGTACTTATGCATCCGTATAAACATGTATGTACTACAATCTATAAACAACAATGAGAAAAGCGGTAAGTGGCTTCTGTTTTACGCAAACTGCTCGTCTGTACATCTTTGCGAATTTTTCTTTTTTGTTTTAGATCTTTTCCTTTGCTTTGAGTTAATATCCAACCATTTCAGGGAATAACAAAAAGTTGACATGATCCCGCGAATAAAACACTGAACATGCACATACGCACGCATACGCAACAGCCATGTTGAATGAAGATTTGAGGCTGTGAAGACGGTGCAAAAACGTCGCCAATTGAAGGATATGTTGCAGTCAACAATACAAGCCGAATATACAGATAAATAAACATGTATGCACACTCACCCCATACATGCACTCATTCAAATAAATTTATAAAATGGCTTAGAATGCACGGCCGCTTGTAACTCTACCAAAAAACAAGTAAGAAAACGAAATTTAGCTTAGACCAAATTTTAAATACCCTCTACATGCACAACGGTAGGCGTGGAAAAAATATATATTGCGCCCTCTAATAGTGTATGTATTACAATACATATCAGCTTCCAAGTCTATTTTTATAGTGAATACGGTTTTTTCTAAATTATGGGCGTGTTTGTTATCCGACCATGCCCATTTTCGGCATATCGATGGATGAGATAACCATAAATATGTACAACAAATTTCAAGTTCATAGGTCAATTTTTGTGACATTTTTATTGACACATTTTTATTGATAGCCCAAATAGCCCACAATTTACGTCCGCAAAAATGACAACAACAGGCAGACACACGGACACATATGTCTAGATCGTTTCAGTTTTTGTTGCTGATCAAGAATATATATACATTGTAGGGTCTCTAGCGCCTCCTTCTAGGTGTTGCAAATGGAATGTAAAACTTAGTACACCTCCATCTAATGTGGAAGGTATAACAATGGAAATAACGGAGCTGCCCGTTCAGCGGTAATATTGCAAACGGTGCTAATACAAGCTCTTCCATTTTGTATGGACCCTATGGGCGGGCCTCGCTAAAAAAGATAACTCACAAGGTACAAACGTATAGTCAAGACCCCGTTTTGAATTTTTATATGAATAATATGTTACAAAGCCAAACACTGACATAGTATACCCCCTAATAATGGTGGGTATATAAACACATATCGTGTTGTTGAAGGAGATTTTTAGTAACATTTTCAGATTCCAACCTGTATGTTATTCGGTTGTAGCGGTTAGCCTACCTCCACTTCTAAGAGGCCGACAAAGCAATGTATTGCGTTTTTCTACGCAAATCTCGCTGTTTTGGAAATGTTAAATGTTTTGTAGATGAAATCCACATGTCTGTACAGATAACGACTTTGTTTTATATGTGTACGAATACAATTGGAATCCTAAAGATCTCATTTTCTTTTATCTCTTACTCCTTAAAGTGAAGTAATTAGCCTACAAAATGTCAACGTAGAGCGTGCATTAATCAAGCCCCTCGGTGGAATCCTTTATCTTTCTCGGTTTATGCGCCGTGATACAAGTGTAGTTTGTTTTGTTTTAGACATGTTGCATGTAGTTTTGTCTCTAATTTGTTAAACTTGCGGTGATATCAAAAACACACACATAACAAACAGCTACAGTAGATACTAAATGATGATATTATGCTGAATACTTTCAGATTTCTTGTTGATTATATAACAAGTAGAAAGAATATATTTAAATATTATATATAGGTAAACTATATACGAGTATGTGTACCACATATTTACTTTGTAGTTTCAATTTTTGCGAGAAATTTATATTTTGTACAAAATTTTATTTTAATTTTTGCGATCTTAAGCGTTTCAAAGCGGATCTATGGACATCGCTACATTAATGCCTTACTTGCTAATTGCAAGTGGAATATGAAGGTTAGTCATCGGAGTATCACGCCTACAATTTACAAAAAGGTTTTTAGCACACAATGGGACTTCTGAGTTGATTCATAATATGAACACCCTCATTTACTGGTTATGGATAGATTTGAAGAGAATTTAAGATTGGTCTTACTTTTTCAGTTATAACAGTTGTATTGGCATAAATTATGAGAAACTTAATTCAATTTTCAATTCAATTTATTTATTTACTTATGATCCAACAACCAAGCTTAAAGCTTACATTTAGTTGGGACTGAAAATTACAATAACGTTGAAAACATCTAACAAAATAATACTAATAATATTAATATATACTAACGATATTAATATAAAAGAAAGAAGAGAAAACAAAAAGAAAAAAGAAAAAAGAAAAAGAAGGCGAAAAAAATTACATATAGTACTTAAATAATTCCTTCCTGAACCTATTAGCATCAGTCATGAGTTGAAGGGCGGTAGGTAATTAGTTCCAGAGGTGCACAGCATTTATAAAGAATTGTCTTTCAGATATTAGAGTGTCGTGTTGGAATGGTGTGTGGAATTGTGTTTTTATTTTTTTTCATTTATTACTCATTCATAGCTAACATCTCCCCAGATATATATTTCTTACCATATGTATATATATTTATTGCCACAAAAATTATAATTTCGTCACGTATTCAAATATTATACCTACGACACTTATCTGCAATATAATCGAATTTTTATACATTTTCAATTATGATTGCTTTGTAACAACAACAATAGAAAAACTATGCGTTATAATAGAGTTGCAAAAAATACGAAATCTTCCATGATTCTATCCAATATTCGTTATTATTTCAAGTAGAAGAAAGACTTCCTCTAAGGTGAACAAGACAAAGAAATAAGTAAATGCCATACCCAGCAGCTACTTGGGCAAGAGTACAATATACCAGTTAGGTGGAAAAATTTGCATATTTATAGAGTCATGGAGTGCGGTATCAAGTGACCTGAGCTCGAATTACACAGCAGCGAGAAGAACGAACGACACAAATAGAGTAGTAACACAAAGTCATAGAGCACAGACTAGTAGTTACAGAATCTAAATAAAAATCGCTACATCCTATAATATGTTCATGCTTGTATACACAGTCATAGGAAAAAATATTAACGCGAACGAGCATTTTGCAAAGTGTTGCATGTACCACTTAATAGAGGCTGACAGTTACAAAGTGGTAACCATAACAGCACAACGGCACAACAACACATCTAGTCGTACCTGTGGCAACTGTTCATGAGATGGTAGAATAAGTGCAGGTACTGCAAAAACAACTGAGTGAACTATGCTGTGTGAATAATTTACAATTGTGCAAATGGAAGTCGGTTAGTGTGTATGTTATATTTGGCACACGTACTGGTCCAATTCGTGTGTAACTACTACTCCGTCCACACAATATCGATCGACAGTAAAGTTCAAATTGATCATCAACATTCATTCGTTTATTTAAAACTCTTCCCCTCTGGCAATTAAAATAAAAAACAGAAACTTTGAACTGACGCTCATACAATTGCACATTATAAGGTACATATACGTGTGTGTGCACTAAAATCGTATTGAATTAATGAAATTGAATTTTGAAAGAAATTTGTTGCCAACGGCATAAACGCCGCTCTCCTATATGCGCCTTTTCAGCCCGATTGGAAACTGTTAGAAAAACCAACTGACCAGCTGTTGTTGCTCTTGAAATATGTGGCTACAATCAAGCTTCACGGCAAAGTAATCGCAATGAAATAAATGATCACAAATACTCGTACGTGCTCATGTATAATTGGCAGTCTTCAGCAACGCTTCAAATTTTTAATAACCGGAAGCCGTACAAGAGAACGGTGGTTACCCACTTTAACATTTGTCTATATAATACATTAAACAATTGAAATTAAATGCGAATTGATTTCGCTTTTAGCTGCAGGCCTGTCGCTTGCTTATACGCTTCTATGTCTACTTTAACATTTAAAACTTATTTTTACACAAAACAATTATGAAAATTAAGGCAAACTAAACAAATAACTGGGGCTAATATTGGAGTGTGCAAGTGATACCTGAATACATGTTATTTTATTGGAAAAGTCCATTTCTTGGTGTATACCAGTGGCATCTAAAATGTGCAGGTTTCAAAGTGAATGTTTCCTCAAAACCATGCTTGAAGAAAATTTACTTTCACCGAGTTTAGAAAAAAAATTGTAAGCAAACACTTTCTTTACTTAATGATTAATTGTATTTAATTTTATTTTTTAGCCATACATGCTAAGATTTGTACTGAGTATTTCTATAATATTAGGTGAATAAAACTAACTTATACATTATTTATGTAATGCGTTTGCAATAATTAGAAAGCATTAAAAAACTTACACACGTAGTTGGTAGTAGCGGGCGGTTTACCAATCGCTATGTTCTTTCTGAACAACATGTTTATAGATGGGATATGGGACCGGGTAGGGTTTCGGTACCGAAATCTTAATTTGTTTAATAATCTCAACGGGATAGGGTTTCTCCACCTCAACAGGGTAGGGTTTCTCCACTGTGTAGGGGATGCGTTTCTCTGTAATTTCAGGCACTATGCGGTAATGGGGTACAAGAATCTCTTGCTGTACAGGCACGTGAACTGCATAGGGTTCAGGAATTTGCAAACGGATGACGTTCGGCACTTTAACAGGCACTGGGTGGGGTATAGGCAATGGCACCTTCTCTACCACTTGTACGGGTACGTGCTTCGAAACTTCAGAGTACGTTTCGACTGGTTGGTGACCACCACCACCACCCGATAACGATTGATGTCCATCTGAAATTTGCAAGTCCTCGGTACTGACGTGTCCACTATCGACCATGACTACAAGGCAACCATAGCATACCGTTGCAATAATAAAAATCTGTGATAGATGAAAAATGAAAAATGTGCCTCAGTTCGATGATATTTACGGGTACTTACACCAACTTTATCCATCTTCCAATTATAAACAATTATGAAATAAAGTGGAAAAAATGACTGCTGCTGCTTGTTGCCGTTTGTTCACGATGCTAACGATTAAGGTTTAATACTGTTTGAAGTTACGATTATGGCCTTGGCTTTTATTTGCAAAATTTTCATGTTCCGTTTTTCCTTTCGGTGGCAAAAGTGAAAGACACTAACACATCTAGTTACTAGTTACTCTAGAAAGGAAAAGTGCCGCATTGCATTCGCTTGCTAAGCTCGTAAGAGGGGGCATATTATATCATATTTTTTTAAATGAAAGTTTAAAAACCTTTGTGTTGGTGTGTGTGTGTGTGTACATTTGTGTAACACACAAGTATTTCGGAATAGCAGATCATGTAACAAGTGGAAGTAAATATCAAACTGGCATAGTCGAAGGCAGCAAGCACCCTCCCGACCAGCTGAGGAAAATAGCAAAGTAACAAGGTTACCAGGCAGCTTTACCTACTTGGTCAGTTTTAATTTATCTCAATATTATTAACGAAAATTTACATTTTTGCATCCGATTACAATCTAACTTCCTCTTAACGACTGCTTCTGTTGCCCACCTCCCCTCTGCCAATAACCGGATAACGCTACCAACTGACTAGTCATCAATCTCCACTGCAAACAACTTCATCATCGTAGTCACCAGCTTAAAATACTTCCCAACTTATTTTTTTTTATAACACACAAAGTCTTAAAATATTATTGTCTAACGTATAGTCATAGAGAAACATTCACTCATTTACTTTATGTTTATGTTTATGTTTTGTTTCAATTCAGTTCAGTTGAGCCGTTCCCGTTACTCTATACGTCTCCACAAAGTGTTCAAGATATTTGATACAAAAACGTGTTATAGTCTGTCAGGCGGTAGAGCAAATCTGTGAACATGAAACGTAAACTTGAATCAAGTCAGTGGTAAATGGGGTTAACTTACTTTCATAATAAAGTATTGAGCAACCTTTTATAATCAATAAAAGTGCTACACTTGTTGTACACAACACTTAATAATCTGATGTTATATAACCGCTAAAAAACTAATATAAAGAAAATGGAACCTTTGTAGCCCCTTCTTTAACAAAACATTTAAATTATATTCTTATGTCGCGCTTCCTTAGGCGCGAGTAACGTACAATACAATTTCTCTTCATCGTGACAAAATTATCGAAACACTGTCAAAAGTTATGGCAATCAAATCATGGCAAGCTTAATGTGTTATTTAAAAGCACATTGACAACAAATTTAGTTAACATCCAACAGACGAATGGACTACACTGTTACACTGCTTCCTTTGTGGAATAGCACCACTTATCAATGTTTCTGTCGGTTGATTAGGCACTGATTTTGAAAAAGGGAAATACTAATCTAAACGCACACACACACACATGCACCATATAAAGAACATAATTAAATAAATTCCTCTAGGGACTTATCCCAGAGCCACGCAGAACAAAAAAAACACTTTAAGTGTGTGCAGTGGTTTTTGGAAATTCATTCAAGTTGAAAATCTTAAAAGTATACCACAGCCTGAGAGAGAGAGAGGAAGAGTAAATTAAATATAAGACCTGTTTGCTGACAAGTTGATGGCGCTTCTTCTACTCTCTCTACCATCCCACGACGTTAACGTTTAACATTTTAATAAATTACACTAACAGAAAGGCCTCTACCATAAATCCCCCTGCTATTTCAACTGAATATTTTTACTCATGGTGGCGGCGATGACGACCACTTAAAATTAAAGTTAACATTAAGATGAAGAAGAGTTCACCATGGCGTAGGTAGTTGCGAAAGCTTCAGTTCGAATATTGTCAATGTGATGAATGCCGTATTTCTCGTTGCCTTTATTTTATGTACGTACGTATATTGATTTGTTTGGTTGCTCGATTTTGTGCCTTGGCACGTTATGCCAGGAATTTGAATTCAATTCAGTGGGTTTTATGAGACATAAATTATCAATGACATGATCAGGTATATATGTATGTAGTCATCAACATCTGCAATAACTTTGACTCTTTGCTAAACGCGAAGTGGCTGTAGCTTTATCAACTGGTGCGTTAATTTTATTGCCCATAATCGCTCCCATAACAGTTACACTCGGTAGTAGTGCATGACATAAAGTGGTGCGTCCATCAAATCATCAGGCGTTAGTAGAAGTGACAGTTCGTTTGATTAGCAACAACAGCTTCAGCAACAGTCTGAAACTCAAGTCAGTCACATCGATCCAATTTGCACCTGTCAGTGTCTCCTGCCTTTTATTAAAAAATTAAGATATCAGTGCACAAAATTTGTACGATAAATTCTCTTAAAAGATCTGTTGAGATAACAATGTGTAAACGTCAATATATGGATAATAGTTAGGGTAGAATAATACGCAGATTTATGTTTATTTATGATGTTAAGATGTTGTAGTTTCTACTGCCCGTACATATGAAACATATCCTTGACATGTTTATAAAAGAAGTGTTCATAAACAAATGTCCACTCACTCTTTCACCATAAAAATTTATGTATTGCACCATCACAAAAAGATCATATATCTGGATTGTCGTACGTGATGGTTATTCATATGGATATAAATAATATCCGTTTGTTTTATGTGTGTGTGGGGAGGAGGCGTCCAAACATTCTATGATTAAAACTCTTTATTATACATTTGAATGATGTTCACTCTTCGTGGGATTTGGTATGGAAAATGGCAACGGAAACATTGAGAACCGTTTTATCTAACCGGTCACCGGATATTTCATAAGTTTCACGCTTTATATCCGTTTATGATTGCAAGCTAAAAAATTAAGATTTTGTCTTATTTTGTAAACTCGAGTGTAAAATCTAAATCAATTAATAAGTTTTTGTATATTCCTAGATGTGATTTTGTGGTTTGGCGGTATCATCAGGGCAAGTATATGCATATGCTACTACATCGATAATTTATAATTAATATTAAATTTTTCCCTATTAAAAATAATTACCCAACAATTTAAAGAAGAGTGAACTTTTCCAAATGAAAAGGATTTATACGTACCAAGTAAAAATCCCACAATTCGGGAAAGGCTTGCAAATAAAACACTGCAAACATAATTGTTATCCAAACACATTGTCGCAACCATTGTCGGTTGTGACATCAAACAAAGCCATAAATCTTACTATAAGGAAAAAAGGGACCAAATCATTTGCATGTAACAACATTGCTCCTCCAACTTCTACTTTAGCATCAACTGAATCCAACTGAATTGAGCTGAAAAATTGAAATAAAATCAAATAAATGGTACGTCAATTCGACGATTTGTGCAACCAGAAATGGCTGCAAAAGAGAATCTGCACGACCAGCTCGTTAATTGCTGTTGTTGTTGCTTTTTCACGTACTTTGTGTAAATCGTTTATTTTATGCAGTGCCGCGAAGTGAATGGAAAATAAAAGAGCGAGTGAAGAGAAGGAGGAGGAGAAGGCGGAGGAGAGGGCCGCAACGATACAAAGTTGATGTTGATGGACCGATGACTAAAACACACTTTTCAGATAATAAAAAAAAAAAGTTGTAAACGTTTACATGCAAACAGTGCTGGTCCGTACACTATGTACACCAGCAAACAGGCCACGATCATGCCTCTGCAGCTGCAGCTGATGATGATGATGATGATGACGACAAGCAACAAAACGCACTTCGTATCTATTGTTGCTGTTGTTGTTATTGCCGTATTTGAACAACGTTTAATAAACAAGATTTCATGTCGATTGCCACAAATTAGTGAAATAAATTATAATCGCCTAAAAGCCTCAGAAAACTCAGAATCTGCATTTCAACACAGTACAACACGACCGGCCCAGGATTATGATCAGCTTGTTCGATTGTTTTTTATTTTTATTTTTATTTTTATTGTTGTTGTTGTTGTTATTTCAATTTTAACCTAACTTAAGCCGTATTATGGCTTTAAAACCTGAACTGAACAGAACAGAACTGAACACAGTTGCATGTCGTTTAGATGAATTCCAGCATGCACACAAATCACCACACTAAACCAACCTAGAGGCCAAACTGTTATTATTATGTACTCCCAATATGCAATATATACATATATATATATGTTTATGTGTGTGAATGTTCATATGTATAAGTATGTTTGTATGTTCATCAATGTTGGTCGAATCGCGGCGTTTATGGCGTTTATTCATTATATTACATATTCCTAATCATCATTATTATCTCTGGTATCAGTTGTTATTGTTGTTGTGGTCGGTCACTGTAATGTTATTGTAAATGAAATTCTAGCTATATGAGTAGCTAAGCTCCATAATCGTCATCATTTAGTTTGACTAAAAGTTTACGTTCCATTTCCACCTTTGCTAGTACATATGCTGCACGCACTAATGCGAGTGTAGAATTGAGATTATTTCGTTGTAAATGTGTGCCACGATTTGCATAACGCGAAGATTTCGTTGATTTCTTCTTGAATCCCTTTAGTTTTACTGCCCTGAATTGTAATTTGTTTGAATTGTACGGATCAACTTAGGATCACTTAGAATGGTAGGATCGCCATTTCTTTGGCCTTTGTAATATTATAAGCCATCTAACTGTCGACCACGATTCGTTCGATGCATTAAGTATTTCTTGCTGTGTTGCACATTCTTTACGCGGCTCGGTTTTGTTCCTCTGATTAATTTATAACATCGGCTTAATTGCCTGCAATGTTTCGCTGTTTGTGTCCGATTTGCTGTTTGCTGCTTGCTGCTTAAATGTTGTTTAATGGTGATTATTTTTACTCCACACAAAAACAATATTACGTGCATATAATACTAGCAACCTTTCCTGCTTTCCTGCTTCTTATCCGTCTGTATGTGAATAGTTTTGTAACCAAACAGTAGGAGTTTGGTAATCGTTTTACATTGAAAAAGTAATTTAACTTTACTAAAGAACTCAGCGGTAGTGATGCTTTTTGTCGGGTAATCATTTGATGTAATTGCCTTAAGGTTGTGGCAAGATGAAATTCAATTTCGATCTTGTGATGCCACTACACACAAATATTAAATGATATTTCTAAGAGACATTTTAGGAATCAATTTGCTTTTATTTACTTGAAGATTTACCACAAACTTGCCACTTAACGACATTTCAAAGCTCGAAAAGTTCGTATGATTTGTATTGAAGAGATTTGATTGTAGCCACAATGCCTGATTTTTATCATAAGGAAACTTAAGGAGAACCGCAATAATTTCCACGGACTTTTGTACTACTTGGAATTTTACAATAGCGATAGGATTTGCATATCTGATCATTGTGACGATTTTTGTCGTTCCTCTTGGTGCTTACGTTCGCTTTATTTGTGTTAGGTACTCTGTTGAATTTATGGCATCAATACAAATATTAAAGTCACATTTCAATCACATGCAAATGTACCGCAACTAAAATGTTGTTTGGACTTCACGAGCATGAAATCATAATAAAAATGTGGCTTTATAAAGCAAGTTTAAGCTTATCTGCCTTTTTGGGATCAAAAATATTATAGAAACTGAAAAGGCTGTGTTTGTGGTGTGTTGTAGTACCCTACACCAATACGATCCACCTTTTATCATATCAATCTATACAAAATCGAATTCTGCTCGTCCATCTTTATAAATTTGCGCCTACTGTCGCTTGCAAGTCGTATTATTCAAGATGAAATTTGTACAGGAGCGTGCTTTAGTTCAAACGAAGGCGCTATCGCACAATAACGCAATGGATCATTTTTAATTTTTATAGGCGTTTGTAGGTGGAAAGTTATCCTGATAACTACTGAATAGCTTGAGTTTAAAATTGCAGAATACCCTTCTTGAAATATTCATTTGGTTTCTGTAAGAGTTCTTTCGTGGCATGCCCACTTCGATCTAATACATTGACTAAATAGGCACAAAAAGGCAATTGTTTTGAAACATTTGTAAAGTGAATGGACTCTAAAAAGTAGGCGTTGTGGATGTAAAAAGACCCCCAAAGGTCGTATAAACCTTGAAAAACTATCCAATGAATTTCATCGCTTTAGTTTATAAATTTTTTTTTCAAATTTATTTTGTTCTCGAACGAAGCTGCCACCAGTTTTTACAAATATTTTTTTTTATAATTGACTGTTTTCAACTCAGAAGCATTTTGAGAAGATTTATATGAAAACATGAAAATGCTGCTGAGTTTCACCATTTTCATGACTTTTCTTTTTATACCGATCTTTTATGGAACTGACTTTTCTAAAGCAAACACAAGTAGTCCCTTGTTGTTGTACAAGTTCAGTTTAACTGTGGTTAAAACTAAGTGGTGTAGAGAATTAAGTGACCGGTCTTGGCCAAGTGTAACATTTTTACTTGTATTGTTATTCCTAAAGAGTTAAACAATGACAGAGTAGAACACGTTCCCGAAATGAAAATTTATGAAAATCATGAAGTCAAGCCATAAATTTTATATTTGGCAATTTAATGCTGTATGAATCGGTTTTTGTGTTGTCAGCATCTGCAATCTACTCTGAAGCCCTAAAAAATATTTGTATGTAGGCTCCTGTATTGTAGATGGTTGCAACATGAATCGATCGATTGATCACTCGCAAACGATTGGCCTCTCATACTGACTACCTGTCTGTTGATGTCCCGCTTTTAAAGGAAAAGTCAATAGTAGCCACGCAATAAAGAAGTAACCAGCAAGCCAACAATTGTACTATAAGCACAAAATGATTTCACTCACAGATATAAATACAACAGCCACCGTATGGAAGATCACATTTTTATATGAATAAAAAAAAACACTGGAGGATGCAATCAAACACATGTACGGGAAGCAAGGGTGACTGCCTTACTACTCATGACAAAATTTGAATACCATTTAACTTGAACCGTTTTGGGTATTCATTGTTGTGTCGGCATTTCTAAGTGATATTTTTCTTTGCAATTATTATTGTATTTTGGTAGAAAACCAAAATCAAGACAAAAAAAACTTGATAAAAAGCAAAGCAGAATTTCGTTCGTTTGGGGAACTTCAAATTTATAATCAATCGTACCGCATATAAACGTAAACTACTAAGAAGATCTTCCTCCTCAGGTTTCCCTCAAATAAATAAAAAAAAAAACAATTCCCGGATTTCCTAGGCAATATTTTTGTTGATTACGCCAAAGCACATTATATCTCCCTCCACATATACATATAAGCATACATATACGAGTCTAGATCGACTCAGTTTTTTAATCTTATCAAGAATGTATACATATTGTAGGGTCTCTGACGCCTCCTTCTAAGAGTTGCAAACCAAATGACAACTTTAGTAAACCCCCCACCTTATGTGGAGGGTATGGCAAAAAACGCTTGTAATTATTGCGACAGTAATTAGTTCAATAAAAATAAAAAAAATATGTAGTAAATGCGAGCTTCATTAAGGCTTCGGCGAGTTGACCACCCCTGGTAATGGTGCTGACAATGACCACATTCATAAGTGCAGCAGACTGTTGTTATGTTGTTGTGTTGTTGTGTGGTGTTGTAATTGCATCAAGTTGTTTCCTTCAAAGCAAAAATACCGACAAATAGTTATGTGCTACCTGATCAACTGTGCTTTTGTTAGTTGGTACTTTAACAAAAAACGATCGCAGACTGTAATAGGTCGTAATAAGGCCAACAAAAAATGGAAACCATCTCTCTCTACCATCACAACTAAACAAAATAATGGAAGATTGCCTTTAAGTTTTTTTTTTAGTTGCAACTAAACGAAGCATCTAAACGAATTGATAAGTTTGTGTGTTCATAATAATAAAAAATCGCTTTACAAAGAGAACAATATTATCTGATTAAAGAAGTTGCCATATCAACCCAGTTTTTTTAACTCATTTTTTTTTCGATTATAAAAAACACAATAGTAGACAAACGTTGGTCGTCGTTATGTATCAAAGTGCAGACAAACAACAATGGGAATAAAAACTGCATCCTTGTACATATATAAGTATTTATTTCTTATACATCAATGGTGGTGCTTTAATCATCGTTTTATATATGAATGGACAGTGTATTGTAGCATAAACCAGATGCCTGGTTATGTTGTAGCTTTCGTAGCGTATGAGTAATATCAAAGTTTTCAAATTTCTCACATCCTACGCGATCAGAATCAGTATTGCACAAATGTCCACGTTATGCAAATGTAAACAATCAACTGTGATCCATGTGGACTCGTCCATTTTAATGTTTCAAATTTATTCGATTAAACAAAAATGTATGTTTATGCTTAATTTACTCGTTATACTACGTTTCGTAATCAACTACACGAGGGGGCAGACAGGCTTCGTGGACCATTCAAATTATACATTTTGTTCTAAAATCTTAATTAATTTATCGATGTCCGCATTGACTAGTTGCTGACAACAAATTGAGATATTGAAATGATATTTGGTAGAGGCATTCCTAGTCCATAGGGGTGGGTTGCTATTTAAAATGGAGAAAATCGGTAAATAGCCACGCCTACAATCGGTAAAATAAACTATCTGTTGACGCCAATTGAGTCATGAAGTTGAAATCTGGTGCACATTCCTATAATTATCCCATCCATCGATGTGCTAAAAATGGACGTAATTAGCGTAAAACAGAAACCGTAACGCTTATACTATTGGTGGACGTAATCATATACCTGTCACGCCCCTCATTTGTGTGAAGTTGTGGAGGGTAAATAAGATGTGGCCCAAGCCAAATTTAGTTATTTTACTTCTTATTTTTACCAACCTTCACAGCATCCACACATACTTGGATTGCTTAGTTAGTTAATGCTAAAGCGCGCATTGTGAAATTGGAAGCAGGCTTATTTATTCTTTTATTTTGCGTTTAACGCTATTTTCAATAACCCACACTTTGGTGTACAGATATACGGATGAGTGGAAGCTATAGTTTAGGTGGTAGACATAGAGCTTACGTGTAGTGGCAATTGTTGTTGTCCTTAACTGCTGGCTTTCATGTTGTGTTATTTTTATTGCAAACTTGTTGATGCTTATGTTGCGCAATGCCAAAGGGCGCTATAGCAAATAATGTCGCAGGAGCGGCCTTTATCTAAGACAAACGAAAAGACAACAAGCACAGACCAACTCATCGTCAGCTAAGGACACACATTATCTTGCGTACACACATTCTTGTGCTCAACTTAACTCCGAAACATTAACGATCAAGTTTGCTTTATGTACATATTGTTAAAAAGTAAATCACATGCACACCACATAAATAGATAAATACCAAACGCTCCCACGTTGTGCACATCTGTGTGTCCCCTTCACATTAATTAAAATTTAGAACATAAGAAATTTGTTATATTGTTTACATTGATAAACTGGTTACATAAGAAACGTGTTGGTCGGCTTGAGACTGCCTTTTTATAAGCAAAAGTGTTCAGTGCCTTAAATTCGACTACAGCCATGGGAAATGGAAAATGTTCGTTTGTTGGTCGAAGTAGTATTGTGCTGAGGCTTTTTCTTAACTAAGGTTCCCTTAACTGATTGTAGATCGGCATTCAGATGGTGAAAAAATTTGCCTCCTTGTTTAACAAGCAATGAGGCCAGAGGACAAGATACCTAACACGAGCATTTTTCAAGTTCAACTCAAACGTTCACCGTACTCACAAACATATTTACCGCACGCCGTTGGCTGCCTGTCTGCCTGCTTGGCTGGTTATTCGTTGTGGACGCGATTATGGTCAGCATGCCCAGAATGTCGCGGTTAAGTGCGGGAGTCGTTAAAATTAATTTCTATTTGGTGCTATACATGGTTTATATATTGAACATAAATTATTTTCAAAATGTGTATGTGTGTGTACGCACCTTTCTTATCAATAAACTTCCTGGAATTCACTATCTGTCTCTAGTCTAGATGAACGCAAATTTACTTCACCACCTTGTGTCAACATCCTCTACTTCACCACAACAACCAGACCAATGAATATATGTACAATGTATTTGTTTTCTTCTTGTACCCTACACCAGGTGCAAGCAACCTATTTTTACTAGGAACTAAATGCTAAATTGTAATTTAGGAGCGGGCAGCGTAAAATCGCCAGAGCCTTGAATAGCAAGCGCACACCTGCCCTACAGTATTTAATCTGGAAGTTATATGAAGTTTGCGCGGTAATCTGAAGAAATAAAAAACACCGATTGATTCATAAACGATTTAATCAAGTCCGTTTGTCCGTCAGTCCTTCTGTCCTCTAAATTTGTATTTAAGCTACAAGTGTAGGATATAAAACGGTCAAGCTTTAGCGACTACAATCACTTGTGATTTTTTTAAAAACACTTTTACTTACTGACTGCTGCTGCTGCTTCTGTTTCTGTTTGTATTATTTGATAGTTTCCTTACTTTCAACTGCTGCTACTTTTTGGCTTTATTAAGTATTTTACGCCTCGCTTATCTGCAGAACATATCTAAAAAATTTGGATAATAATTTGTTTGAATAACGATGTGTCGACTGTGTGTAGTGTGCTGTTTGAATTTTCTCTTCGTTTTTTTCCTTTAGACATGTCCCGCGTTGATTTATTAGCATAAGAAATATTCCCACAGTATATTAGGGCTCGTACAATGCATGAATCGGTGTGATGTACGTTTGTATAAGCTTGGGTTTTCGTTGTGGCAAGTCTTAACATTTTCATTAATTAGTCAAGGTAGCTGATACGTCAACATTTGATCATGACGTGGAGGATGGGATGCGGCATTGAAGATTTCAAATATTAAATTGAATCCTTTTTTGTGTGGTGTGGGTCATATGAGTGGATATTATGTACATGCACGTATTGTTGGGATCTACTTCCTTACCTAAAGCAGCTCTAATGATTTCTTATAACAGCTACTAATTATTAGTGCCGATAAAAATGCATTGAAAGTCACTATTAAGAACATAAAACAAAAGCTTCCTTCCAAAATCCACTATCTACTTACGATGGATAGGAGATGGACCGTTTTATTAAATCGCAATGGCATTTAAATGCCGCTAACATGTTTGCAACGCCCTATCATTCGATAAGGAGTTGCTTGCTTGCTTCTTCTCTTTAACTTCTTTTATACTGTCATCCTGGATTAATTGGTAGATGTTGTTTAATGATCTCATTCAACAGATAATATAATGCGAGAACTCGACCTGCAATTGGTAATGCGACGAAACATTTCAATCATGTCGACTTTCATATGTGAAGCCATTTGTCTTTATTTATCTCTTCGGCGACTCTTGCTGGTATATAAGTAGACTATAGGTACACATTGCGTTAAAAATTCAGTAGATTTTCTCCTAAAATGTGTATAATGACGGTGTAAAGCGTAAAATCGTTGACAGTAAAACGTTGTTATGCAAATGCCACAGACAAAAAAAGGAAGTGAAATGATTTATTGTGGTGCTTGAATTCATATGTACGCCGTGCCAGTAAATCAAACTTCACGGAGGAAAAATGAAAGAAGAAGAACTTCCAACAGCTATGCATAAACGTTGTGACCGAGTCTTACAGCCCGTTGAGAAAATTTCAACACCGCACCACACCACACGACCATCAACTCCACCATGCTGATAACAATAATAATAATAACAAAAAACAAGTGAAAATGTTATGGTCCCGACCATTACCCTACACCGCTTACCTCATTAAGTTATGCTACAATTAGTTTAGTTGTGTCAGTAAACTGGACTTATTGCCATATAAGTCTCTTTGGGAAATATCATTATGTGGAAAGTGCTTCTAAAAATGGCCCGATCGGGTCCAAATTCAGCACAGCCAATTAACTATTATTTACCCATTTAAAGACCTTATGTGGAAAGGAGTACTAAAAATGGTCCGATTCTGTCCATTTTCATCCATCCATCCTGTGTTGTCCAAAGAAATGTTTTTTTATCAAATTTTATCAAAAAACGTCAAAAAATGCGACTTGTAGCTTGCGCACAAATATACATAAACAGACAAACAAATATGGTTAAATCGATTTAGACGTGTATTCTGACTCGATCGGTATAATTGATGGTGTGGCGGGTGTGGTATTTGCGTTTAGGAGTTACAAACATCCGTACAAATTTAATACACCCTTTTCCACAAGGGTGCAAGGCTTAGAACACATTCTCTTACAATTGCTTCGTTTGAACATCTTCAAGTGGAACTTATTGCAGCAGTTAATCGACGCATACAAAATTGTGTCTTGTTAATTATCAATCAATCGCTAATTACCGATAGTAACGCGATTGTACATCTTACCTGCTAAATCGATACCAAAACCATATGCGCTCAGCTTTGCACGAAAGTCAACTTGAATTGTTTTGTTCCTAGGGTGCCATTGAGAATTGCCGCCTTGCATCCAATTAACTTCCACCAACGTTATAGTAAATTGAAAAGAAAATATAAAATAAAAGCAAAACAGAAAAGTCTAGCCACAGGCCCAGCTCCAGCTAGATGACGACAATTGAAACCAATCTGCATACACACTTACAAACACAGAATATTATAAAATTGCACAAAAAAGGTCGCCTATGAAAAACATACTCTAGCCTTCAAAAGGTAACTACATATATGCACATCGATTTTTTAAAATATCTTATATTATACAATATGTACAAACATATGTAAATAATTGGATTTAGAGCCACGTTCATTTATGTAACTGGATAACTCTTTGTTCGATTCCAGGTTTACAAGCACTCTTTGTAGCAATATGTGATGCTATGCAATGATGAGCTTTCTCTTGTTTAATTTGTTGCAATTAAGTAAGAAAGGCAACGAATATAGTACTGTGCTGCACTATCTGCCCCAACAGTAGTTTTCAATCATTTCAAAGGACATGTCAACCGCACTTAACTTAATACAAATTATTTTCATTTTATACGATTTGAAAAACATGACACAGGCTCTTACTAATTAGTTGCACAAAGGTATAGGATGCACTATACCATGTGGAAACCGCACTACACTAAGTACAGTACACAACAAGGAATGTTGTTTTGAATGGAATTTTGAATAGCTTTGACAGCAAGAGTTTCCTATGCTCATCAATACATCTACACAAAATTTTGTTATGGGTGGAACCGACCCTTTCCACATATAACTTCTGAATCCATGTTTTAGTTTTAAATTTTTTACATTTTTATACCCTACACTTAATATTTAATATTAAGTTTTTCATTACATTTGCAACACACAGAAGGTAACACCAGATACCCTATATATACATTCTTTATCAGTGTCTAAAACTGAGTAGACACTTACTAGACGTGTGTGTCCGTCTGTTGTTGGCGTTCTCCCGGTCAAAAATTTTGAGATACTGAGCTGATATTTTGTACACACACTTAAAGTTTTTGCACGCACATCTAAAATGGGCAAAATTCAATCAAGATCCACGCCCACAATTGACAAAAATGTATATATCTGCCACCAAAAATTGAGCTACGAAGTTGAAATTTATTAAAAATATTTATAATTGTCCCAGCCAACAAATGCCATGGTAGGATAACAGATATGCCCACCATCGACAAAAATCTTTATAACTGCCACAAAAATTGACCTATAAATTGACCCGTGAAATATGGCATACAAATCTATAATTATCCCATCCATCGATCTGAATGGGTTGGATCGAATAACAATTCCTCCTACATCTGCGCTAATGTACGGCAGCTACTGGGATCCTACAACCATTTTTCAGGAACTGGCTTTATAATTACCAGTTGATGTAACATACGGTTCGTGCAAAACTATGCTTTTTACTACATTTTCTCCGGTTTATACATTATGTAGTGCAACTCCTGTTTACGTTGGTTAATGAAAGTTGCAAGTCGCGCGATGCCAATGCCTGCAAAAGTGGCTTCAGCTTAAATTCACTTTTCAATTTTACTTCATTGAGTTATTAATTATTTTGTATTAAAAAGCTTATGAAAAAAGAAGTTTTAAATGAACTGAGCATTAAATTAATGGAATCGCACAAAATTAATTTTATCACCATTTATCATCCGCATCACAAGTTGGTTATTTATAATAACCCTTTATAACTCCAACGTGTTGTTTATATAGGTGAGAAATTGTTGGCACGTTTTGGACATGAAGATTTTCGCATTAAGTGAGAGTTAGAGGTGTTGATTCTGCACACAGATAACAACTTCATTAACAAAACCAACATCAATTAACGATATATGTTATGTGTCTGTATATAGAGAGAAACAACTGAATGCTTGCATGTGATCGTGAGCCGTGTATTATACGTACGCGTAAGTCATTCAATTAAAGGGGGGCAAAAAATATAAATGACCGTCTTCCTAATAAGCATAAATGCACTCTCTTCTAATCACACAAACGTTACCTGATGATTGTGTTTAGCAACATTGACATTCAGTTTGCTTCCAAGTACAAGCATTTTTATAGACATGCGTGTGTGGTGTTTTCTACATTTCAATAAGTTCATGGTAGCGTCGTATATCTTTGACGGTTTCCCATTGGCTTGGTAGTATTATGCCACATATAATATTCCCAACTTGTACAATTACACGAATTTACGCACTTGCACACGCAAACGTTGTTAACAGCAGGTGCTTATCGTCCGGCATCGTACCGCATTGCTTTGAACAAATATATGCAGCAGGCCCACTTACTTAGCACCGCAAATGTATTTCTTTAAGATACATTTTTAGATTACAGCATGTTATTCATGTAATGCTGTTACTAAGCTGAGCCAACAACAGCTGAATTTAATATTTTTTCTTGTTTGCTCAAGAACTGATAAACATATTTTGATAGAAGCATGTTTGTAATTGAGGAGGGTAAACAACGGTAAATAATTTATAAAGAACAAATATTTGATAAACTACCATATACTGCTGTTCATGTCATGCTCAATTTAAATGAAAACCGCTTGAAAACGATATGATTTCGAAACGGCAACAGTTTACCAGATGAAGGCCGCTCATGCTTTATGAGATTTTGCAATTAGATACAACCAATAATATAATAATAATAGTAATATTTTATTTTCCCCATTTCTGAATGTAAAAAAACGCGCCTGATCTTGCTAAAATCTGCCGGAACTCTAAACAACTTCCAATGACGAATTTTTCGATTATCATGGATCACTTCGAACAATATCGTTAAATTTACGCACTTCCTTGAACACGTGAATCGAACCCATACTCACACAATTCTTTGGGTTCATTAAATTTTAATGGAGCGTCTCCATTATGATTCTAGTTGAAGGACCTTGCACTATATTTTTGTGGTCCTAAAACAACGTTCAAACGTTGTTGATGGATCTTTCACATTACTTTATATAAATTATTACAACATTAACTAAACATCATTAGCTTTGTCGTTCTCTTGCCTTCGTTACTGACATCTGCGGTAAGGTATTGTAATATTTCTGTTTCAGTTATCCGAAATTTTCTTTTTCATTTGGTTAATTTTCTTGAGATTCTAAAATGTATCGCACATAATTTATAAGAACAGAAGTAGGCAATGTCCGTAAGTCTGTCCATTATTGCATTCTCACGGTTGTAAATTTTCAGAT
Organism: Ornithomya fringillina; assembly: GCA_963978525.1. Taxonomy (NCBI): domain Eukaryota; kingdom Metazoa; phylum Arthropoda; class Insecta; order Diptera; family Hippoboscidae; genus Ornithomya; species Ornithomya fringillina. The sequence continues at coordinate 25,430,974 of OZ021691.1, forward strand.
ATTGGGCTGAAATTTTGCAAAGATACCACGCAAATCGCTGTTTTATTTGGATAAAATTAGTCAAGAACCACGCCCACAGTCAACAAAAATCTATTTATGTGGCACAAAAAATGAACTTTGAAGTTAGTATTACGTCATCCATCGATGTGCCAAAAATGGACTTAGTCCGACAGGACACGTCCACAGTTAAAAACAAGTGAAATCTCAACAAATCATATTAAATTAGTTTAATTGTGTCAGTAAACACGAAATTTTTCGTAAAATATATGAAGAGGGGTTCAAAAAATAATCCGATCGAGTCCAAATTTTACATAGCCAATTATGAAGCTAATTAACTATTCTTCACCAAATTTTGTAAAAGAATATTAAGAATTGCCATTTTTTGCCATATAAAGATTTCCCTTATAACAGGACTTTATAAGGGAAGGGGTTTTAAAAATGGGCCGATTCTGTCCACTTTCAAAAGGGTTCCTCTTTGGGCCGATACATGTCGTTAAAGCAAATTTCATCAAAATATCTCAAAGCGTGCTCACAAATTTACTTGGACAGACGGAGGGATATATAAGTAAATCGAATCAGATTTTGATTCTGAATCGATCGGTATAATTGATGGTGTGGTGGGTGTGGCATTTTCCATTTAGGACTTACAAACATCCGATCAAACTTAATATACCCCTTTATCGAAAGTGCTGTAGAGTATAAACATGTATGGAATTGTTTTTAGTTTTTATGTTTTTCTCTGAAATTCATTTCTTCCTTTTTACTGTTTTATCCGAAAATATTCAACCGAGGTAAGTGTATCTCTCATTTATTCAATTTGGTAAATGTCTTGTCTATACTTAATTCTAAATATACTTTTAGGCGTGCAATGAAATTTACTGTTTATTTATATATATATATATTACTTTATTTACGCACTAATTGGGCTATAATTACGTCACACTTTATTAATAAAAATAAAATTTACTTATTTTTTATTATTTCTATAATTTATTAAGATATAATATAATAATATTAGTAAGAACATATTTAGACCTTTACCTGTCCCTTACATAGTTTTACTATTTTTTTCAAAAATTTAAACCACGAGAGACTAAGATTATATTAAATTTGTGCGGATGTTTGTAACTCCCAAACGGCAAATTTTACTGTAGTCTGTCAGTCTGTCTTTCTAAGTAAATTTATGAGCAACGTTTTAAACTTTTTAATGAAATTTAGTATAAGGACATATTTTGGTCTAAAGAGAAACACCATTATGATCCGAATCGGATCATTTTTAGAACGCCTTGTGTTTCCTGATACAACTAAATTGATTGTAGCATAATTTATGGAAATAATTGGTGGTCAAAATTGACCAACTGTAACATATCCACTTGTTTAATACTGATACACCTAAGATGGAATGTATATTAAGTTTGTGACTAAAAGTATATTTATTTTTGATCTGCATCAAAGTCTGAATTGATCTGTTTATTTATCTGTTGTTGACAGGCTCATGATCGCATACTTTGAGATTTTGAGCTGAAATTTTTCTAAAACATTTTTTTTTTATTTGTAGGGAGCGAAACTTTACAAATAATGCGACTTAGTGCAGGTTTAGTTGATTCCTATTTTAAGATAAGTTTTATGAATAACATTTTCAAGACGGACACATATGATTGAATCAATTGGTTTAACAAAAAATTAGTTTTTCCGCTTGGAATAACTTATACTATTAATCATGAGTCATCATGACATAACCAACGACAACCTTTTAAAGAATAAAACAAGTGATAATTCGAAACAAAAATTAAAAGTTGCCTTAGAAGTGAGAGTACAAGATAGTCAGTATTGTTGTGTATTCTTATCTTAAATATTTCGCTCTTATAGTATATAATAAACACATATATGCGCACGTAACAAAAATCATAATAGAATTTCATAAGATAACATAACATAGCCGGTTTTGCGCACGTTTAATCAAACACCTGTATTGCGTCGACATAAAAATCGACGATTACGCGATAACATTAAAAGGATTCGATTTTCTTCTTTCACAATCAATCAATTGCGCAACGCATTAATTTGATGAGTTTGATTGAATCAATAAAAAAAGTGCGCTCAGCACGACTTTGCACACCGCACAAACACTCAACGTGAGCAAGAAATGCGTTATTTGTGCACACCACCCCATTCAATTCCATGAAATTTAGAACCGAGCGTTGTAAACAACTGAACAAAATAATTAACAAACTCTCGTATCTATAAAACCGCATACGTGTGAGCACAACTCATCAGTTGTTTTTGAGCAGCAAGCAGCACTTTCTCTAGCACACGCTGAACTACCTAAACAGTAAACCAATCAACTTTGTGAAAGAAGAAACATTCCAAAAGCAAATAATTTATCAATATGGATTGCCCATGTGGACCTAGTGAGTATAAGTTGTTTTACGTATTCGTTTATTATTAACTCAATTATGTTCTTTAAATAATTAAATAACTTTTATCACAAGCGCTTGACCAAACAGTAAACTTTGTAACTGAGAGTAACGTTTGTGACGAAAGTGTTTTTGGGGAAGAGGCGTAGAATAGTAGACGAGTATTTATTTAGATTGGTTTGGTTTGAGTGAATGGAGAGCTTTGCGTTAAGGTTTTAAGAAATTTTACGTTTTTAAGGATTTGATCAAATCAAAATTGTTGCTAATAATTGGACTATTTTTCCGCAAGAAATTTTTTACCCGACTTTTCACTCGAATATCGTTAAAATGAGTTAAAATTTTCGAATTTGTGACCAGAAGATTTTTCTTTTTTTTTTTTTTTTTTTAATTAACAGTTGTTTTTAATATATTGTATTTTATGCATAATCATATTTATTTTTTCGTTTTGATAGATTGCAAATGCGCTACACAAAATCATGACAAGACCTGCAGTTGCGGTGCGACTTGCCGATGCACATCTGGTGCCAAAAAATGAAAATCCCGCTAATTATACGTTGCACAATACATCCCATTCATCTTGATCGACTTGTTTAATATTATTATTCATTATGAAACACAAAATTGTTTTTAATCATTTTATTTCATAACAAACCAACCGAAACGTATTATTTTTTCGAAAATATAATAAAAATTTAAACAAAAAACTTTCTACCGCTTTCTTTCAAAAATACTAAGTACATACATACCATCGAGTGCATCGAAATGTTAATACATTGTTGAAGTATTTAAAAAATAAAATAAATGTTGAATCCTTTATGAACAATTTCATGCGCTATTTACATTATATGAATATGAGTGATGAAGCAGCAAGTTATCGGCTATCACTTAATGACAATGTTTTCGGTGAGACGTTTAACGAAACCCACATTAAACACATTGGCCAACATAGTGAGTAGAGATTTCTTGGGCGGGCGGCAATGGCGTAATCCTGCTTCCTGACAGCAAACGTTAGGGAAACAGTCAAACGTCGATGTGCAAATTTTTGGATGTATGTCAAATATAGGCGGTGGTGGTGGCGTACACTCCAGGTACTCAGCTACTGTGGACAATAAAAGTGTGACATTTTATACAATATTTGCAACAATGCAGTGAATGTCAGTCGACACTATGTATACCCTACACCACTATTGAAGCAATTTCTAGGGTCGGGTATAACTGACTGTAACATTTCACTTGTTTCCTTTAAAATAATTCTTACAATAATTAAACGAGCGCTGTACCGAGAGGGGTATGGTGTTTAGCTCGGGCTGAGAGGTGCGACAATATCGCTTACTACCATCGGGGCAGCAAACACGTGGCCAACAGTCCATATCTGTTTCGCATTCTGTGACATCCCACCATAATTCGGCTAACGGTCTGTTGGGACATTTTCGCGGTATTAGACCCAAAATCGCTTTAAAATAATTTCTTTAAAAAAACCTTAATTATGAAAAATTTGTGTGGACTAGCAAACTTACGTGCGTGTGGACTAGCAAACTTACGTGCATGTGGAGCTTCCGTTAACGGTTTTGGTAAACCTGAGACACAGCTTTTAGCGCCAAATATTTCACAACACAATTCATCCCGATTCCACACCTTACAGTCTTCGTCTATTTTACAGATTTTAGGAAATAACTGAAAACGTACTTCACTCTCGCGGGGACAGTTGAATTTATTACGCAGCTTCGCTGCAGTCTCCCTCCTCCCTTTAACGCCACCGCTGACGGACTGTAAATGTGTTCGGGTGGGTATAGCAATACGAAATGGCCCATCAGTTGTTTTCAATATTGCAGAAGCAGGAGTTGAAGTAGTTGTAGTAGTTGTCGGTACTGTAATCGTTACTTGATGAACCTCACTTTTCTGATAGCCCTTTTTTTCTTCCTTAATTTGTGGATGTGAATTATCGGGACCATTTGTTAGCGGCAATCTGTATTTTTTTGGCGGTTTTTTAGTGGTACTGACTGTTGGATTAAATGGTACATTGAAAAATTTCCAAAACTCTGGAGTGAATAAATTAAATGCAGAGGACATTGAAAGTTGCGGTCCCACGTCTGTAATTTATCAAAAATGACACAATTTATAAAACGTGCTGTAGGGTACCTACATACTTTAACTATTTTATTTTAATTTATAGTTTTGATTTTATTGCCAAACATTTTTTTGTATTTGGCATTGTTTTATTAAAAATAAAGAGAGAATTAAATATTAAAAAATATAAATATACAGTGTCCGCCGGAAAGGTATACTACTCGCAGTAATTCCATTGTAATCCTGGCTGTATGTACATCACATGCCGCCTTGTTGATACCACATATTAATCAAGCCCAAAGCATGCAGTTGTGGCATTAAAAAGTTTTCATTCATATCACGAGATCGCTCTCCATTCACAGTTACCGTTACGCCGTTTTCATTTTCAAAGAATTAAGGTCCAATGAATTCCTCCTGACCAAATTGCACACCCGACTGTCACTTTTAATGGACGCAAAGGTAACTGATAAATAATTTAAGGGGTTTCCCATTCCCCAGAACCACCTATTCTGTTTATTCACATATCCATTCAAATGAAAATGTGCCTCGTCACTCATTTGATTGATTTCATTGATTTTTTCATGAAAATCGGAGTTGTCAAGGGCGAGCTGTAACATCCTATTGGCATATGTACGGTGGCGTAAATGGTCTTGTGGAAGAAGCTCTTGTGTCAACTGAATCTTATATGGAAACAAATGAAAATCCTTGTTCAAAACTGTGGCCAAAGTTGTTCTTTGAAGACCAAGGCGTCGGATTGAGGTTGATGGATTGAACACTCTCTTGAGCAGCAGTAATGTTTTCAGCCGATCTTGCAGTACGTCGTGGTCCATGCTTGGGCCTATCACCTACAGACCCTCTTTCTTCGAAATCATTCCCGCCAGATAAATAGTGCGTTTTGTTGGCACGTTGTTTCTCCCAAAAATTTCACGTAACTTTCTCATTGTCAAAGTAATCGATGATTGATTTTGATAAAATGTTTTAACAATTAAAACACGTTGGTTTATCGAATATTTTTCCATAATAAATTTTCCACGTGTCTACTTCACGACTGTCAAATATGAACTGTCAAGACTAATGTTTACCAAATGGCGGCAAAACAAAGTAGTATACTTTCCCGGTGGACACCTGTATATCGATTTTGCCTTTTTATACCCTGCAGTACTTGTTGTAAAAGGTATAATAAGTTTGAGCGGATGTTTGTTACTCCTAAACAGCAAATGCCACACCCACCTTCAATTATACCGATCGATTCAGAACTACAATCTGAATCGATTTAACCATGTCCGTCTGTTCGCCTGATAAAATGGTTTCTTGAAACTATTTTTTAACAATTACTTTAATGACAACCAACTTCAAAGTTTGGTCAAGCTGAAAACTTTATTTCAGAACATATGGACACAACTTCATAATCATTAACACTCAGCTCTGGCATAGGAAACAAGTCTTTCAACTGAACCCAAGGCTTTTGTATTACGATTATGTTGCAATGATGTGTTGCTGCCCTCGTATCATAAATTAAGCAAGTTTCACGTAATTAGTTCTACATGAGCAATGTGCCAACACATCCTCACACATTACTGTTTGTAGGTATAGCGCTTAATTTCATGACATTAATCATATGCATACATATCCATAAGTAAATATAAATATAAGTGTGATACACACACACTGTGTAAATCACTGCTGACAAACAAAATAATGATAATATTTATCCCCAATAATAGGAGAGAATTAAAATCTTTTAAATTAGGAATTAAGACTTAACAATTGGATTTATTGTTCAATCATTGCAAAAAGTACAATTGATTCAAGTAATAAGACAATGCTTTAAGAGAGTGACTGGTCTGAAAAAGCATTTTATAGTTTTTATATTTTATTTAAAGGGGGGAGAGCCGCGAGAAATTAAGTAGAGCTGCTTCAAGGACAAAAAAGTTAAGACTTTGACACATCTATTAAAAGTGGTCAAAATACCTTCTCAGCCATGCCCACAATTAAGAAACATTTATCGATATTCAAAAGAATCTCTAGAACTTATGAACGTGTATTTATTTACTTGTTTCAATGATGTGTGTCTGGATCGGATAGACTGGCACGGTCACTCTTTACAAAAAACTTTTATGCAGTATGTACACCTTGAATTGGCAAATGTTGTACATATTTTGGTAGACACAATTTTATATATACAACAAGTAAAAAATATTATAGTCGGTCAAGCCCGATTATCAAAAACGCCCTTCAACACTTGATATATTATTCAATTTAATTGTTTTCTTTGAAAATTTTCTTTTTCAAACTTACTATTATATTTTTCTACTATTTTTCACTAAATTTCGGTAATAAAATGTTATATGAGGAAGGGTTGTAAAAATGGTCCGATCAGGTCCAGTTTAGGCACAGTCAGCTATTAGGCTAATTAACTATTCTTCACTTCACAATAATGTGAAAAAATATTAAGAATAATGACCCCATTATAGTAGGATCTTATATGGGGAGGGGTTCTAAAAATGGTCCAATCGGGCGCATTTTCAATAGGATTCCCGTTTGGGCCACTATATGTCCTTGTACCAAATTTCATTGAAAACGACAACATGCGGTTCATGCGGCGTCCACAGTTTGTATGTGGAGTTGTAGGGTATTTAAGGTTTGAGTAGACGTTGCACTTACTTCCCAAAGCATGGATATACACACAATTGATCAGCTCTAGCGATATGGTGGGTCAGGGTCGCAGAATGCTCGTGAATATGTACGCATGTACGTTTATTTTAGTCGCAGCAAATGTTCAATGACACAAGTCGTATAAGGTGGCAGATAGCAAGAGATTTTGTTGAAATGTATTCCATGTGGTCAGCATCTAATACTTGTTTGTTCACGCTACAACATTCTAAGAACTTGTACTCCACCTTCAGTTCACCCAATTATTGGAAAGCGTAACGAACGTGCCAGTCTCAACCAATATTGGAAATGCTAATTGTTAGAACATTTTACAATCAGTATCTCTAGTTTTTCCAGCGGGGTCAAGTTTAACTACATGTTAATAAAAATTCCATTTATTTTCGTTTTTTTTTTTTTTTTTTTTTTGTAATTAATCTTTTCGAAAGACAACCTTCATAAAACCAGTTCTTACATTCCAAAAAAAATATTATTCAACAACTGTACGCTAATAATTATAACCAATCACTATGTAAACCAATCACTGGTTGCCTTAAAAATTTTCCCACGAAATTAAACAAAACAACTGCTGTAATGGTCTAAAGCCAAAAATCATTAAATCAAGTCTAAATCAATCCAACCGAAGATTGCTTTGAAAAGTCTTTTATCACTTGGGGGTACACAGAGCACAAGTTGAAAAAAAATTTAAAAAAAATAACAAGTAAAAGCGATGAATGTGGTTTAAGCCAAATCTTAAATACTTTCCACCCCCATACACAAACAGTGGGCGGCAACTGTAGCCCATCGTAGATGCTTGTTTGCCCTAATTATTTATAATTCACCAAATTTCACATTCAAAGGTACTTCTTTGTGGCCGTGAATGGGCGATTTAAACAAGTCCGTCCGTGTATGTGTCCGTAGTTGAAGTGGTTAAAATGGGCAGAAAGACGCCCACAATTAACAAAAGCCTCTCATATTCACAAAAGTACAGCGACAAAGTTTACACACACACTACGCTTAAATATATGTGTCCATCGATGTGCTGGAAATGGGTGGGATCAGACAACAGACGCCCCCACTATTTTCGGTGCAGAATTCAACACACCTAACGTATAAATGTGGAGGGTGTTCAATATTTGACCCAACATAACGTTTTGTAGTGCTTACACTACAGTATTCATAAAAGGCAAATAAATTGAAAAATTTTCCCTTCACTTACGAGGAACATTAGCGGGTGTGGTTGTTGTTGTTGTTGTTGTTTTTATTGTTAAATATTTTTCGGGTGCCCGATTTGAGAATCCCGATCTATTGTTTTTGTTTCGCTGAATTGCATTCGAGTTGGTTTCAGTTGCGACCGTAGTTGCTGCAAAAGATTTCGTATTTCGCGGTTGAGTGCCTCCGAACGATGGTGAATTATGATGGCTATAATTTACACTAATGTTGTTGTTATTATTGTTGCTATAATCAATAACAAACAAGTTTGCATTCTTGTTACGTAAAGGCGATGGTGTTGATGATGACATCGATTGCCGCATGAAATGTTGCGAATTGTTTTTGGTTTGCTGAAGAATCGAATTTTGCTGAGTCATTTGGCGTTTGAATGGTCGCTTAGTGGTGGATGCGTTTATTGTGCTTAATTTGAATGTACGTGAACCTCTGCCACGGTTTTCCATTACCACTTCTCGATCATCGCTCACTGTTGCAATCATAACATTTTGCAACTCTTTGCCTTTCGTGGGAACAAGTCCATCAGATTGTTCTGTGTCATGTGCTGCTCGTTGTCGTTCAGGGGATTTATCCAAATTGTAAGGTCTGGACTTATTTTGCACAGATGAAGATGCCGTCCTTACAAGTGGCACACCTTCATTTCCACTACGATTATAACTTGGGGATGTACTTTCTACTTTTTGCTTAGACGGTATTGTATCATTTATGGTGGCATTCTTTTGAACATTTAATTGTACATTCGATTGTTTAGGTTTTGTCGATATTTTTGTGCCGTATTTTAACAGCGTCTGTGACAATTGCGGTTGATTAACTTCCGCTAACTGCTGACCAGGTTCAGTGTGTGTTGCATAAACATAAGCCCCTAACATAAGAGACAAGTTTAAGGCTATTTGCACCACATACCAAGGAGGAGATAACATAATTCCGCTCTAACAAATCGTTGTTGTTGTTGTGTTAATAATACACTGTATGGGCTTTTTAAACCACATCTGTAGTTCACGATAATTATAAAAATTATTGGTCCATCATTGATTTATTAACCGAAAACTTGAACTTCGATATGAAAAAATTGTTTGATATTCAATGTCTACCAACTCACAGACTGACTTTTAAAAGCTTGTTCATAATTTGAAGTTCAACTTTAGACTATTTGTTGCCCGAGTAAAAATTCAAAAACATTCATATTCATGCTTGCAACATAAGCACTTCGGCTTTCATATAAAACCAGCTCCACTAACATTGGCTTTAATGAAAATGTGTGTAAAATTTGAGCGAAGAGAGTAATTGATCACAAAACCATTGTTTATACTTTAGCTTAACATAATTTATACGAGCGAAAATTAAATGGGCCACGATTTTGGCACTTAAACACTACCTCGACTATTGGTTCTATTGGTTCACAATTAAAAATGCAAAATGTTTACATTTTCGAATCTTGTTATATATTGGCCATTGGAAAGTTTAAATAAGATATATACACCATGTTGCAGTCTCGACGTAGATACGTCATATCATCATAATCGTTTCCATTTTGATGCAGTGGTCACAGTTTCCAAACTTATTTAAACTTCCTAATGATCAGATGTTATGTTGATGATGTTAATTTACGCATATAAAGCCAGAGTTCAACAATTTTATTTTATTTGAACCTTGTCTTTATAAACGATTTGTTCTGAAGGAAATCACTTTTCCACACAGAGGTAATTTTAATCCAACTATAAAAAAAAAAAAACAAATAAATTAGATGGCATTCAAGTGATGACAATTTCATATAATACTTACCTTCTTAAAGCCAATGTCGTGGGCATATTCCCTGAAGCATTGACGGCAAATGTTTAGACCGTACTTGCGTATTAACCCATGTCGATTGGAGCAGGCACGGCTAAAAAAACACAAACAACTTATAATAAAATGAAACCTATATACTTAGTAGGTATATGTGTCTAAATTTGTTAACTATAACGATACTATCAAAACAAGATAGCACCAGCTTCAATGACAAAATAAGTTTCTTTAGCCTCCCTTAATTCAAGAAAACGCGTCTTTGAAAACGACATATTCTGTACTCAACCGGGGGCATTTCACCAAATTACAACTTACATCGGCACTCGTGTGGTTAACATATTCAACATAACCCCACATTCAACAACATTCTTCTATTAAAATCCTTTTTCAAGATTTTTCGTTGATAAATTTCCTTTTTTAAAAAGCATACTCACCAGCATCTGGAGCCTTGGCCATATTTGCGAGGATGCGAATACCACAAATTAGCGAAACCCATGTCGTCAATTTAACTTCACAGAACAAAAAGAAAGAAAAATTAGCGCAATATGAGGAGGATGTTTGCAACACATAAATAACGACGTGAAGGTAGCAAACTGGAACCAAACGAAATTACAAACTGATGAAATGCACGAAAATATTTAATCTCTTTTCACTTGCACTGTTCTGCCATCAAATATTTGTTACTTTGTTACACTTATAGTTTTTACAGCTAAGCCAGAATATGTGCATTGCTACTTGTCTGTAGTCAGCTATACATTCAAGCATCATTCATGCTCTCTGTATTGTAAATTAATTGGAGCAACTCTGCCACGGCTGAGAGAAGACGTTTGTTGCACCAATGTCATTGCTCTAGATTAATGAAACACTGCTTCAAAGCGCGGGGTTGTATTCATATTCAAAAATGCTATTTGCTTTATTTTATTTTTGGAAAAATTAATTTGATTTATAAAATTTAAAAAAAATTGTATGGAGGAAATTAATGAAAGTGTGAAGTCCCTTAAACAAAAATTGAAAAAGCTAAGCGATTTTATAGCGCTAAGCTTGAAACGAAATGATCTAGGGGATGAACTAAGAAGCATTCAATTGCATGCTGATAAAGTTGGAATTTTGGTTATCGAAGCTCAGACACTCATGCAATCGGACTTGGAAAATATTCAGGAGAAGTGCGAAAGTACCATGACGCAAATGCGAAACATCCAAACCAGAGTAGTGGATCACATCTTAAAAGAAAAACTTGAAAAAACCAAAATTAAGCATGATGCACAGAAGCAGGAGCATAAATCAGGACTGGCGGGTGGTGATAATGCGTCAAATATTACACCATTCAAGGCTCCAAAGGCGCACAGTCCCACTTTTAATCCATTACCACATTACATTGCGCCTGTAATGAGAATCGTTGAGTACAAAGAGTCACCTTTGATTAAGAGGAAGATTAATTCAGTGCCTATTAAATTTTCGGACTTCAATGCCAGGATTACACAGGACCACTTTGAGCGGCTGCCTAGGTAAATATATGAACGAGGTGGATGGCAAAATTGCAATTTTAGTTCACATTTCAGATACATGTGTGGACGGGAGACTTTGGGGCAATTGAATAACTTCTTGGAAAATGTCATCATAGCATGTTTTAATGAAAAATATCAATTAATGTACAAACCGCGGAGTTCAGTACGCAAGCCGCAAGATCTTGATACTTGGAAGGTTTATAATTTGCAAGCCTCCTACCTACCAGGTGAGATCAGACATCGCTTCAGCCAAAATTCAAACCTTTAATAAACTTTAATTATTCATTAAGGGGAACATTTCATAACAAACGAAGACATCGCTAAAAAACTGAACAAAACTATAGACAAAAAAACTCAAAATCGTTTGGTTATCCTGCGCCATATACGGATCCTACACGAAATCCGAATAAACAAAACTGTTTGCTACATATGGACGGCTTGATTGTTTTATTCAGATTTTCAAAATTACTTTGTGATATGGAAATTCATTTGTATGTAGTTGGAATTAAAATCAATAAACAAGAAAAAAATTGAAAAAATTATGGAGCAGACAGTTGTACTGGTACAGGCAGCAAAACGACACTTTACTGCATTTGACGTAAAGCTTTTAAGGTGGCTTCTTCGTCAATGTCCGGCAATATTGACTCGAACAGGCTCTTGGGAAAGGCCACGTTACCAATCATGATGACATTATTCGCTTCGTTAGCTGCTTCGGCAGTCGGATCGTTCGAACGCTTTGGTGGCGTATTTTCTTGGTTGTTTGGCATCATATCTTGTGCTTGTTTTTGTTCTTGTTGTTGTTGTTGTTGTTGTTTTTGTTGATTAGTTTTTGCTTGGGCGGCGGCGGCCACGGCTGCGGCAGCTTCCAATTGTAATTTTTGCATTTGCATCATTAAACGAGCATTGGCATCCAGATGCGAGTGACGAGCTCTAATGTGTTTATCGCGATCCCCACGCTGCCTAAAGTTTTTCGTGCAAAACAAGCACCCAAACGGCTTCTCGCCAGTATGTATGCGCTGATGATTCTTTAAGGCGTCAGCACGATAGAATCGCTTTCCGCACTCCTCACATTCATAACGTCGTTCGCCGCGATGTATAAGGCGATGCTGATAAAATACTGAACCCGTTAAGAACCGTTTACCACACACCAGGCAATGGTATGGTCTCTCGCCGGTGTGGCATTTGCGTATGTGGTCATTCAGGTCCGGACGTATAGTGAACTTACGAGTGCACCCAGGCTCTTTACAGGCAAACGGTTTCACACCTGATAATAAGGGAAAAAATAATAACGGTGAATTGTGATTCCATTTCCAAACTACAAAAAAAACTACAAAAAGGCTAATAATTCCATAATTAGGTACGTTTTTGGGTTGAGGAGGTATGACCGCGTCTCAAGCTACACTAAAACTCTGTTAACGGTAACTTCGGAGGACCTGCTTAAATGTAGAACACTTTGTCTACTGCAAAAAATTATAACTAAGCAGGAACCAAGCTACCTGTTTAGCAGACTTGAATTCTCAACGTCTAATCCATTCCCGTCCGTCTACAGACCATACAGAATAGCACGCGTTTTAAAAGAGATATTATGTCATACTTCGCTCAAAGTTATGCGAATAATAGTTAACAATAATAATAGATATTTAAATAGGAATAGGTGCATACTCCTGCCTCATATAAGCTTTGAGCTGGAGAGGTGGGAGGCACCTACGTAAATTAATCACAAGTAAGAAAAGTTCGGTTAAGACCGAAGCTTAAATACCCTCCACCTTTTATAATCCTCTAAAAATAAGTTCCTATTGCCATATTTATGTATATGACTATTTCATGTACTTACGCAAATAGTGTTTTTTTTTTAAATTATAGGCGTTTGCGTTATTCAATCACGCCCATTTTTGGTATTGGACAAAGGTATCACTTATATGTATACTAAAAATCAACTTGATGGGCATAGTATTGTGCGATATATATTTTTTTAAAGATACAATTTTTTCGAGGTATGATGAGATTTTCGTTTATTGTGGGCGTGTCTCTTTACCGATTTTGCTCAATTTCAATACGGAACAGCGAAATTGAACTAAGAATACGTATGCAAAATTTCAATTTGATATCTCAAAAATTACGACCGTGAGAGTGCCAACAACAGACGGACACACGGACGGACATGTCACACACGATTGCTCTTTTCATGCTGATTAAGAATATATATAGTTTGTGGGGTCTCCGACGCTTCCTTCGATGTGTTGTAAACGGATGATCAAAACGAATATACCCTCTTCCCTAAGGTGGAGGGTATAATAAAAATTACCGCTAATGAAAGTCAATATGAATGAATGAACCGGTTAATGTTTTGCTTTACCTTGATGGAAACGCAAGTGCTGCCACAAATGACTGGACTGCGTGTACGATTTTCCACATATATCACAAAGATATTGGCGGCTTTTATTGGAATTGCCAACACCATCCTTGTCCCGCCTATACTTCTTGTAGTGCCTCTCTTCATAATGGACCACACAATCGTGCGCAGTCTCGCACACTTTGTCACAATATTCACATGGCAACTGCAAGATGCCCAAGCGTTTATTTAAACGTGGAAAAAAATGATACGAAGTGTAACTGAAACAAGAAATCAAAAAATAAAAGAATCAAAAAAAAAGAATATAAATAATTAGAACGAAGAGGAGAACATCACGACAGCGTTGTACCGGTGTTCGTGCAGTAGATCCAAGGATTGAAATTTATTCTCACAAACATTGCAGACAAAATAACGCACGGTGGTAGCTTGATTAACTTTCAGATTTTCCCGCATGAACACGCACTCTGCCTGCCAATGAGTGCATATTTCTTTGGTAGTCCTGACATAAATACCGCAAGCGAAGCACTCGAAACGCCTCTCCGGAGAATGGCAGGCAGAGTGCACGAACAAGTACGAGACTTCAGAGAATACAAAGTCGCAAAATTCACACTGCAACACACAACTCAATATGACCATCTTGAAGTAGGACAATTGCTTCTCCCCGTGGTAACTGTTTCTACCATCACCAGAATTTTCTGCCTACAAGAACATGAACATGACATGAGTTTTCTTTGGAACACCATGTATGTGATTTGATTTAATCAAGAACGGACCTCATTCCTAAGGAAATTTAGCGCATCATCCACGTAACTCTCGTATGGTATTTCGGCACAATTGTCCAGTTCTTGTTCGTCCGCATCCGAAATAGAAAAATGATGGCGCGTGAGGTGGCTGAAAAAGGCAAATGGCTCAAAGAAAATGCGTCCACATAAAGTGCATTTGACGACCACACGTAAACCGTTGACACTTTGGATGGAATTTCCTTGAGAAGCGGCTGCCTTGTTATTACCGTTGACATTCGGAGTTGGTATTAAATCCAAAGCATGTTTTTCCATGTGACGCAATAAGCCGGACGCATGCACAAATTTTCTTTCACACAGCGTGCACTCATGAGGACCTTCTTGCTTTTTGTTACCTGACGACGTATTATGCATTGTTGCAGTGGGACAGAGTGAACCCATTTGATTAGAAGTACCGCCTCCTCCTCCAAAAATTGTCGCATTTATATCGTACTTCAGTTCGTCCTTAAGGAAGCGACGTATGCGAATTTGGTTTTCCTTCAATAAACGTATACAGGCCGGCTCAAGCGGCAACAACGGCTCCTCTCTAATACATTTTACAGTACTTGAGGGAGCGACGGTCGGTACAGGTGGTACTATCAAATTCTGGTGTTCGTCATAGTCACAGACGTGTGACTGAAATGATACTATATCGAATAAGCAGCTGCAGTTGGCGCACTTTACAATGTGATAGTCCGTCGAGGGAAGTTCCGATGGTGAATAAACTTTCGTATCTATTTTTATAAAAGATTTTTTATAACGAGAATATGAATTGAAACTCATCACCCTTACCCATCCTTGTTTCCTTTGGATGAGATTCCAAGAATCTTAACAACTTCATTTCCTCTTCGGTAGCATCAAATGTGGGTAAAATATTTTGCCTTGCAGCCTCATTCACCACAGCAGCTGCCCCTACCACCGCAGCATTCCCCAAAGGCATCATAGTACACAAATTGACTGGTTTTGTAGGTAAAGATTTAAGCGTACTATTGCTCAGGTCAATGGGAGCATTTAAATTGTACATGTCGACAGCCCCTACACTGGTGTGCCTTTGGAAGTCCGCATCGAACAGTTGTAGGCTACTCTTTGATAAGTCTTGCGGTTGGAGATTATCATCATCCAGCAATGTTGTTATTCCATTTGCCGTAGAAATGCCGTCGCAATTTTGCAAGGATTCGGTCATGGGAAAAATGTTTCCTCTGCTCTTATAATCCGCATTGAAATCCTTCAACTGGGCAAATAGTTGTTCGGATAACCAAGCATCAGAATTGGCAAAATCGTCGTCATTTAAATTCATATTTTATCTGGATGAGTTTTTATTTTTGCGTCTTCATAAAAATTTTCACAAATTCTTTAAAATAACGGCTTGACAAAAAAGGCACAGGTTGCTATGTTTCTAAATAAAAAAAAAAAAAGCTTTCATACACATGAAGTTAGGTGACTTTTCTATATAATTATTTCCATTCATTCCGTTTTGTGGTGTGCACCAGAAACAACGGCATACTTTATGTTGCTCTTCAGTAACGCATCAAATAATGGCTACAATATTTGTTGAAATAGATATTTTTCATGTTTTTAGTGAATGCTGTCGCAAAGCACAAATTATATAATATTTTGTGCATAAATGTTTGAACACAATAGAGCTGCAGCCGCAAAAAATTACTCTCTTTTTTTGACTTTGCTCCTAGAGCGTTTATAATAGAGCAGCAGCTGCAGCCGCAAACTTTTCTTTAGTTTATTTTCATTTAATAAATTCTACTATAAAATTAAATTAAATGAATGAATTTCATTGTAAAAATAATTAAAATAATTAACATAATGTTACTCGCATTTAAAACTTGGAAAATGTTCCAAACCAAGAGAAGGTGGTGGGTCCGTCCGTTATATGTAACTCGAGATGAAATTGGGTTTTATAAAACAAGTTTTGTAAAGATGAAAAAAGGTGATGAGGAGCATTGAGTCAAGACAAGTAAAAAAAAATCATACAGGCAACCAATTAGCTTTAGAATTCGTTTATCTTTAACCATTTTGTAAGTTTTTTTAATCAATTAATAGGTATCTTAGTTAAATTCGATAATACGCTACAGATGTTTGGCGCAAGGCTGTAGTTTTTAATTTTTAGTGTGGGCACACCAAATAGGTATATCAACTGTTCGCAAAATTATTTACGAAACGTGTAATGTTATTTGGAATGAACTTCATCAAATATATGTAGCACTCTCAAATGAAAATGAGTGGATTCGGATTTCTGATTCCTTTTATAATAAATCAGGTTTGCCGCATTGTTTAGGAGCAGTAGATGGGAAGCATATTACTATTAAAAATCCTAAGAACGGTGGTTCACTCTATTACAATTATAAAAAAAGATTTATTATTAACATTTCGTTAAAAACGTTTATACTTTGATCAGCCATATTTTTTTTTAAATTTTCATAACATATTTCAGTTACGAAATATCACATAAAACAAAATTACAAAATTAACAAAACGGAATTGAAAATAAATTATACTTAAATGGGCTACCGTACCCGTTCTCAATATGAGAGAAAATTGAAAAAATGAGAATGCGGCTGGAGAATTAAAATAGATTTGAAGCTAGCAGCAGCTGCATTTGAAAAACCCAGCCGCAAATACATTTTCCATAAGGTTTACACATAAAAGATAGTAAAAGAGAGTAATTTCTTTGCGGCTACAGCTCTATTGTGTTCAAGCACTAAATGTTTTGTTTACATTTTTCCAGGAGATCATTTGATGTTTTAAACAGAAGCTTTTTGAATACTTACAACTGCGTTCTCTCATACACTATTATTGAAAAATTTACTGATAACTTCACCTAATCCGGAAGGTATAGTAATATTTCTCTTCGATCTATGTGGACCAATGATTACGTTTTAAATTGTAAAAAAGCGTTTTTTATCTAATCGTACGCGAATTAAAACAAAGTAATATTTCATGACTGATACGATTGCAAAAAAGTTCACAACAAATTCACTTACAAAGCCAAAAAGAATAATTTCACCAATTCTTTGTTTACAGTCGAAATTATATAATTATACCGGCTTCATTTCATAATCATATGTATGTATATAATCAATCTTAATTATTGATATGATGGGGATATCTAATCAAGTCTGTTTGTTATCGTCCAAAAGAGAAAAAATATTATGCAACGTATTGCTGTGGTTGGTGGGACCGGCATGACCGGACAATGTGTTGTAGACTATGCTTTAAGTAAAGGTAAGACTGAAGTTGTTTTACAAGAACTTTATTTTGATTAATTAATTAATTAATTGTTTCGATAGGATTAAAGGTGCGTTTGTTATATCGCAGCGAAACTACCGTACCAGAACGTTTCAAGGGAAAAGTGGAATTATGCCAGGGTAATGTAGTGAATATAGAGGATTGTAAACGAGTAGTTGACGGCGTTGATGGAGTTTGCATTATATTAGGGACCCGCAATAAACTAGAAGCTACTACGGAGCTCTCCAGGGGCACAGCCAATTTAATTGTAGCTATGAAAGAAAAGGGCATTAAGCGTTTCTCCATTGTAATGTCGTCGTTCTTATTCCGCCCCGTGGGGGAAGTACCTGCCATGTTTCACAGATTAAACGATGAACATCAACGCATGTTAGAGTTGACGAAAGCCTCCGATCTGGAATATATTGCCGTTTTACCTCCGCATATAGCAGAAGAACCAGCAACTGGTTACACGGTTCTACATGATGAGGCACCAGGACGGGTGGTGTCAAAATATGATTTAGCGAAATTCATAGTGGATTGCTTAGAACAAACCGAGCACGTTGGGCAAGTTTGTGGTATAGCTAATAAAAGCGACCATTAAATACAAAGCCCCCCGCCGTTAGAAAATTCAAATATTTTAAAAATCTATGCAAGCATTTTAGAGTATGTAAGAATTACGATAATATAAACATAAAAGTTCATCCAGTCAATATACGTATGTGAGTTTTTGTACAATCGAAACCATAGTGAGTGCTAAAAGGAGGTTTAATAAAGCCCATTGAATACAAATATTATTGATTAGCATCATAATCTAAGTGATGTCCGACCAGTTAAGCTGTATAACTGATATTGTCAGGGTCGTAAAAATTGAGACATTAAACAGAGTTTAAGAGCTCACGCATTGTATACCTGACACGCCTACATCTCACACCTAAAAGTACATTCTTTCCTTCGTTTCCATTTGCAATTATTTCACATAATCTGGCTGTAGCACAAATGCGTCCCGCAAATTTGTAGGATTTTAATGGTTTTAATTCCCTAACGTGTTTTTGGCAAGAAAACTATGCACACTACTCGAACACACGGAAATCAACACAACACAACACAACGTAACGGCACCATTCCTAAACAATTCATTTTTTAATTTTCAACAACGTTTGTGTGCATATTGCATTCTTTTATTTTCTCTTAATCTATTTTTGCAAAAAGCCATAAAGTGCACATCGGGCGACAAAACACGAGATGTAATGGCCGGCAAGTGTCTGTACAAGGGGGTGGATGTGTGTCTTATAGAGACGCCCAAGTCCATTACACTTGAACTTGAACTGTAGCAAATTATCTACATAGCTGCATAATTATGTTTTTTCGCGTGACAAATATAGCCACATACATTTGTTTATCTACAGTACAAATTCATTTACATTGTATTTATTGTTGTTCATAGCAAGTGTTCTACACACTGATTGATTAAACTTAATTTGTTTATATGATTAAAAGCGTAGGTGTTTTTTGTATTATTGTTGTTTTATATAATGATATTTATCTTACGTGTTGTAATATATTTTAATGTATAATTTTTTTAAATATTAAAGCGTTTAGTTTAGTTGTAAAAATTCAAACAGTTTCTGTACACTTGTGATTGAGCGTTGTTGCATTATTGCTAGATTAACGTTATGGAAATTCAAGGGAAGAATCGTTGTTGTAACTGTTTATTGAGCAGTGATATGTCCAATTTCATATGTAATTAATCCTGTGCATGCACATTCTACTCGCAATTGCAATTGCAATCATAAACAAAATACATTTCACAGCAATGTATTCACAGCATTGTATCGTTATTGTCTAAAGTTCTTTTTTCATGTACTTTTTATGAGCAGCCTTCAGACTGACCAGTTCGCAATGTTTGGGACCGTACATTGAAACTGGCGGACAGTATTTATAACCTATGCGTTCGTAAAAACCATCCTGATCAATTGTTGACAAATACAAAACGTTCAAGTCGAGAACGACGCGGCAGTAGTCTTCGGCAAATTTCATAATTAGCTTACCGAAGCCTTGACCCCGGAAACTCTGGTCCACTACCACCGATTCAATGAAGCAGGCTTTCTTTTTCGCTTGGATGGGACTTAGTTTACAATGAGCTATCACACGGTTAAAGCCTTCTGTGGTCAGAACCAAACTGCAGGGCAATGTATCACAAGAAGCCTCCAGAGAACGCATGCGAGCTACTTCACTGCGCGGCCACTCAGCATTGATAAGCTCACATGTAGCTTTCATTAACTCCGGGTAATGATGAATCGGTACCACATTAAATGGACTGCCTGACACATTAAACGGTGGTAGACCCTGCAATTGAAGCGTTTCTTTAGTTTATCCTTGCGAACCAAGCCATTTCATTTATGTAAATATATGTATAAAGTAAAACAGCACATCACGCCTATATTTAAATACAACAAAATAATACCTCAAAGAACGGATCCGGTTCTAAATATCGCATATTAAAGAAGCAAATAATAATTTTGCGCGTGAATTTTTGGTGGAGTGCTTGGGCAAATTTCTTAAAATGATCTAAAAGAAATGGAAAAACCGTTTAATAAACAAAAGATTAAGAACTAACAAGAATTGGAATGAGTGCGGCAATGGTGGTGCAATGTCAATTTTATTCAAGCATTCTGGGAGAATGACTTGGCAATGAAATTCCAAAAATATTTTCATGACCACACAAGCTCATTATTACGTGTACACATGTGTATTGTTATTGTGTAGTAAACATGTGAAAGATATGCATGGAAAAATTATTTTACAACTTAAGTGGGTGTGTGATCGCCATTACATAAAAACAACAAGCACTTCTTTACAATTTATGAATTCCAAACGGGTAAAGTAAACATAAGAAAATGCAATTTGAAAAATATATTCAGTTGAGGTCCTTTTACCATGATGACTTTTCTACGACTTTGTTCTTCCTCACTAATACCGCCACGATGGAAAGCACAATTATAACTGAGGAAGCCACCAATTGTGTTAAAATGTATCCGCAAACTGACGGCGGTTTTAATTAATGGTAAATACTTTTCAATGTTCAAATGATGCCCCAGCAGAACATCGCACACACAATTGCAATAATTTGTCTATCTTTTATATTCTACTTCTTAAGTTGTTTATATTGTTTATGTGACAAATAATTTTATAATCATACACGTAATTTATTGCTTTATTTTTAACTCCTACTAAACACATGCACGCTTCGTGTGGTATGTTTTTATACAGTATTCTTTCTTTTTTTCTTTTTTTTTTGCTGTTCTTTGCAAATATATCAATATTTACAAAACATTGAAGAAAAAGTCTCTTTAAATAACGTCAAATGTATATTTCTTCCCGCTTGCACCCCCTTCTGTTCGTAAGGTCTCTCTCACATAAACTCGCACACTTCTACTCTTTATAAAAGTTTCACAGCTGATTATATATTTTATTTAATGCAAAATGTGGCATCTCTTCATTCATGTTATTTTGTTCTTAAAATTTTCTAATTATTGAAAAGTTTACCCAAAATACATACAATTGTTCAAAAACAAAGAAAAAATTTTAATAATTCAGGAATAAACTAAAGCGAAAATCACAGTTCATCTATATGTGACAATTGCTTCTGGGACAAAAACACATGTTTATGCACTCTTAATCAATTCCTATTGAGTTCTAATTAAATTAGAAAAGAAAGAAAGACGAAATTGATTTTTCCCTTTTAGGTATAGGTAACAACAAACCGAAGAGGACTCCGTAAGTATGTTATCGAATCGCCAAATACCGCAGCCCATTTCGCAGGAGAACCCTTTATATTTATCATGGCACGACACACAAATGTTGGCTTCACTTAATCCTCAAAACGTTATGGATTATTTTTGTCGCAAATCAAATCCATTTTATGATCGCATGTGCAACAATGAGAATATACGTATGCAACGTTTAGGACTGGAAAACTTGAAGTATAAATCTTATCTTAAATAATTTTGTGGTTTTTAATTGCAAATAATTTCATTCATTGCAGTAACATGGTGGGCCTGGAATACATCTTGTTGCATGTTCATGAACCCATACTATACATTATACGAAAGCAACATCGTCACAGTCCAAACGAGGCCACACCTATAGCAGATTACTACATTATTGGTGGCTGGGTGTATAAAGCGCCCGATTTAGCCAGCGTCATAAATTCAAGAATTGTACGTTGAGATTGTATTTTCTTCCTAAACATACACCATTTACAATTTATTATTTGTTTAGTTATCGACTGTCACGAATTTGCAATTTGCTTTTGAGGAAGCCAGTAGTTACTCCAGATATCATCCGAATAAAGGCTACAGTTGGGATTTTACTGCAAATAAAGCGCGTGGGTATATATCGTTTATGTTGTAAATAAATTAAGGAACCAAATGTTTTGGTATAGTGTCTGATAAGTCTAAGGCGGCCGCTAAAAAAGAGTCAATCTCGAACAAAGATGAGAGCGGTACTGTGTTTCAAATGCAGCGCGTGGACATGTTATTGGCTGAATTATTACGCAAATTCCCACCACCGGTGCCTCCAAATCTACACCAACACCAATTACAACAACAACAAGGTCATTCATCTGCTCAAATGAGTTCTCAAGATGCTAACGTTGGCCAGTTGGATAACAATCCGGTCAGCAGTAATCCAAATAATGGTGATCCGTCGGAAACTAGTCCGGCCACTAACCAGACATCCGATACCAAAACTGAGGGAATTGACATGAAGCCACCTCCCGAAAAGAAGGCCAAAATTTAATGAAATCCGAAAATTACATTTTTTTTATACGCGAGCGTTTATTGAAATTTTCATTTTTCTGAATATTTTACGATATTGCAGTATTTCGTGCAAAGTGTGACATGTTTTGATCTATATTTCATTAAAGTGAATTCATTCATTACATTACTGAAATAATGCTTGTCCTACTGCATGCTTTTTATAATGTGTACTCAAGTTGTGATTCGTGTAGTCAAGGACACTCTTAAAAGTTAATTTGCACAAGTGGCAAGGTATTAATTTTCTGGGTGTGCAATGTACGCCAGTATGTGCAGGCTTTTCTTTTTGTTTTAGTTTTTGTGACTCCAACGACGACTCTTTCATGCACATGGAGTAACCTCTTGCTTTTGCACTCATGTTGTTTCCATCTAAATAAAAAAAAAGTCGTAAATTGTACGCCTTTAGATTGAATGGAACCTAGACTTACCTTCCTTTAAGGACTCTATGGACTGTTTTGAAACTGCTCTTGGTAAACCACTCCTAAATGCTTCTTTTGCAGCCGTATGTCTCGGTAGTTGCGCCTTTTCCACGTGATCCATTTCAGTGAATTGTAATTTGCGCTTATCGGCAGGAGGAATTTTGACACAATTTTGTAAGAGATGAATGTGCAGAGCACGCAATAGGGCGAATTTCTTATCACAATATTTACACTGGTTATTGTGATCCAATAGTGAATTTCCAGATATCGAAGGCACCAAATTATTGGAAGACTTTTTGCTGGACACTACAGGTGGAGGAGGGTCCACTTCATGGGAACGTTTATGGGCGTCCATGATGGATTTGATGCGGAACTTTTCCTTGCAAACATTACAAACGAAAGTCGAATCCGATTTTGTGTGAGGGGCTTTATTTTTATTGTCAGCTGCTGTTGTTTGTGGCTTAATATCCTTGGGCGGTTTGGATGTCAACGGTACGACATTGTTTCCTCTAGGTAACATACTTTTTCTTGTTGCTTTTGCAAGTTCTGCGTTATCATGTAGTTTTGTTGGCATCACACTTCGTCTTGGCTGTAAGAGACATGAACCGCTTGCAATGCTTTTGCGAGCTATTTTCCTGGCCGGACTGTTTAGTGTTGTTTTCACCACAACAGACATACGAGGCATTAGGTTATAATGTCTCTTCTCTCCCAACTTGGCTGGTATTGAAGACACCCCTTCTTTTTTATTACACTTACCTTCCTTCGTTGTCTTTTTAAGGTTGGCCGTTGGTTCAATCGATTTATTAGCGCCAGCTATGTGAAGCATTTTGTTTAATAATTTAGGCATTTCAGCTACAGCCGATGATGATGCAGGGTCTTCGTTGGTAATTCGTCTGTGCCCCGGTGGCAAAATGCGAGAACATTTCGACGATTGCAAGCTGTCACCAAAAGCTTTGGAAAAATTATTTGTTTTGATGAAATTGGCATCTTTTGGTTGGAATTCTTCTACATTGGGCCCTTTCAGAGCAAGAGAAGGGGGATCTTCAACTGGCGAACAGCTGGACCTTTCCTTAGTAAACTCTATACAACAATTATTAAATCACATATCTGCGACTAAGATATTACACGCAATGTACCTTTAAAGCTAAGAGAGTCCTTATCTTGTTTGTTTCCTATAATTTCGGTTGGCCCTTCATTCTTAGTGTCTTCTTCATTATTGGACATTGTTGTAGTTATTGTTTTTTCTATAGTAGAACAAGCTATGGATGAAACTGAGAGTGTCGTATCTTCTGTGTCAGGTAAGATATTTTCTTTGTTTTCTTCGGCATTTACGACTATTTGCGAGAAGGCAATTTCCAATTCTAAATCATTGTAGGCATTGCCGTCTGGCTTTCCAAAAGCATTTGTCAAGAGTTTGGGATCTTTCGATGGTGTGGAAGACACAGCTTTGAATTCCAGCATGTTTTTGTGTGTGGGCTTTAGCGGTGAATTGAAATTTACCTCAACCATGTTGATACTTTTCAAAGGAGCGGTGGGTAGAACATCTTTTGTTTCAACTGAATTGGACATATTTTTTATACTTTGACAATTGGCGCTGGTTTTTATTTCACTGTACGATGCATTGGTCATGTCATCCATTTCATTTATGGTTTCTAGTGTTTTAAAAGCGGCAGAAATGGTACTTTCTTCATCAAAAGATAGATACATTGATGTAGCTGTACAGTTGGACTCGTCATTATTCAATTGGCGTGAGGCGTCCATTTTACCTATTTGTCTGAATTGTTATTTTACGTCAAAATTTTATACTTACACCTATTTCTAGTATTATGTGATCTAAAAAAATGAGTTGAAACAGGTTTTTTTTAATTACTAAGTACTTTTTTCTAATAAATATATATTTGATTGCTTACATTTTACCACCACTTTACACACCGCTTTTTCGTTTACTTGTTGGAACATTTTAAATGATTTAAAAAATGCTTGTCAAGCAAATTTTGCAAATTTCCAGACTTCCAGTGTTGGTAAATGTAAAAACTTAGAGTTTAATACAGGTATGTTAAGAGCACAAGCGGAGTTCGGTGGCAATTTGCACCGAACGAAATGTGTTGCATTTAAAATGATTGTGAATGTTTCAAGGTTTTATTTTCTATTATTTACGAACGTATTGGAAAGTTCAAAAATAAGGGTTATACATTTTACATCTTCTGTATTTATTTAATTAAATTACAAATTAATCAACTAAATATATAATTAAGAGTAAAAATAAATATAAGTAAAAACAAAATAAGCAGCAACAACAGCAGCAAAATTTAATGAACATAAAAAAATTAAAAACATTGGAAAAACAACAACAACAAAACAAAATATACAAAACCCATAAGAAGTCGCCAGAGACCTAATAGATCTACTAGAAGGATATGAAAAAATTTCAACTTAATTGACAATTAACAGATGTGGCAGCTTTTTCATTAGTCTGAACCTCGCAACATTTAGTATTGAACGAACCAGGCCAGACCAATTAGGGTACACAAACGATGCATCATTTACGGGACGTTTTTAATTTTTGATACTTATTTGTATTGAATCGTTACTTTCTTGAATTGTTATAAGACCTTCGTTGTGTTATAAAAACATCTGATTGTAAAAATTTATGCGAAAGCAAGTTTAAATTTTTTGCCGGCGAAAGTAAACATTTTATTACGAAATTACGTCTACAATACGGTGTAAGTGTTATGTATGATTAGAATTAGGAATAAAAAGCAAAGGCGGGAGTTGAATTGGTTGTACCAGTGAGCGTAAATAATTTGTCCACCATTCATATTCGCTTCGTGGCAAACTGTCAAACATAACCTGACTCTGATTTTCGTGGTGTCATGATAACATTTTCCCCCTTGAGAGTTACTGATGTGACATAGGCTTTGGTAAATTTATCTATTAATTAATTAATCGGGTTTCATTGTTCGTATATATCCAAATATTTTTGTGTACTTAAGTTGCTAATGGGTACCATTTCCATTGAGTGAGTACAGTGTAAACATCTGCGAATGTATGTACTATTACAAGTTTCCTTTACAGACACAGAACTTCATCTCAAGCACAATAATTTAAAAATGTTAAACTCTAGTAAAGTTATTTTATGTAGAAGTGTGTTAGCGATAGTATTTCAAAGAGGCCTCCCCAATATGAAAGCGGGGATAGGTACTTCTGACGTTAGTTTATTAAAGCCATATCCGAAGTTAAGGTATTTCAAGATTATTTCTGATTCCAACTACCATGTGGATATATTATACGTAAGGGTCATGTCATTTTTTAATTTCAGGGTAGCTACACGTCGCATTATGTCTTCCAATAAACAATCGCATTTCGTTCTGCCCAACACCCAGCCCATAGCTGATTTGGAGTGCAAGTCAGCATTTGAAAGTCTCACTAATAAAGAGAGACTGTACGCTCATTACTTTAGCAAAGCTGCGTGGGACGGTGGTCTAATTGCATTAATACAATCCAGTCCCGAGGGGCCTTTAATATTCTCATTGATGCATCGCATTTTTGTAGGTGAGCCTTTGGAAGAATTAAAGGCAAAAGCTTTAGCGGCCGGCTTAACAGAAGAGGAGGTTACGGTAATTCCGATGGACAGACACGTGTTTTATAAGATCAACTTCATAGAGTTTTTATATATTTAGGCTTTTTTAGTTTATGCGTGTGGTGTTTTTGCAAATGCTGGCAACTACAAAGGCATGGGTGACAGCAAGATCATTCCAAACTTAAGTCAAGAGCATTTTGAGAAGATTGTCCATTCGTCCACTGCATTTAACCAAGACAAAAAGGTTCCGCTTTTATTTGAGAAAGTTAAACATTTAATTTACGCTCTAAAGCCCCGCAACGAAGTGTTAGGTTTTGCTCCAACCGGTGTTACAACCTACTGGTCAGAAAATTGCACTAAAGAAGATGCCGATATAGTTAATGAATGGTTGACGTACAAACGCATTGAACCGTACATGTGCCGTACGTTTAAGGTGCAAGAAAATGGCGAGACTTTGTATGACATTAAGTTGAGTTCGGTGGATAGTGGGGATAAGAACGGAATTACTGTGCCCGAAGAGACCTACAAGGGTCACAAGTTTCGTGTTACCCGTGGCGACTACAGCAAGTTACTGCAACGTGTTAATGACAATTTGGAGCAAGCCCGAAAATATGCTGCCAACGACAACGAAGCAAAAATGATTGAACACTATATAAAGGCGTTCCAGGAAGGGTCTTTGTCGGCTCATAAAGATGGCTCTAGATATTGGATTAAGGACAAGGGACCTGTCGTTGAAACGTATATTGGCTTTATTGAAACGTATCGCGATCCGGCCGGTGGCCGGGCCGAGTTTGAGGGTTTTGTGGCAATGGTTAATAAAGAGAGTTCCGCCAAGTTTCGTGAATTGGTGGCTAGGGCTGAAAAGCTTCTAGAGTATTTGCCCTGGACCAAGGAATATGAAAAGGATTCATACTTAAAGCCCGACTTTACCTCTTTGGATGTGCTGACATTTGCTGGTAGCGGCGTTCCAGCTGGCATAAATATACCCAACTGTAACTATCATATCGCTCACTCACCTATTCCTAGCTAATGAATACATTTAATATTAATTTCAGACGATGAAATACGACAGAATGAAGGCTTCAAAAATGTGTCTCTGGGCAACGTGTTGGCGAACATTAATCGAAAGGATCCCATTCCGTTCTTAAGCGAAGACGACCAAGTACTCTTGAAGGAATATAAAATTAAAGCTTTTGAAGTTCAGGTGGGCCTGCACGAACTACTTGGTCATGGCAGCGGTAAGCTGTTTCGGCAGGATGAAAAGGGAAACTTTAACTTTGACAAAGAGCGCACAAAAAACCTTATAACGCACCAACCAATCACTTCCTGGTATATGCCGGGCGAAACTTACGATACAAAATTTGGTGCATTTGGGTCATCCTATGAAGAATGTCGGGCCGAAGCCGTTGGACTTTACTTATCGCTACAACGGGACATATTAGAAATTTTTGGCTTCAAAGATCCTGTTGAACAGGAAAAAATAATTTACGTGAATTGGCTTTCTTTGATATGGAATGGAATAGGCGTGGCTTTGGAGATGTACAATCCTCAGTCTAAACAGTGGATGCAGGCTCACTCCAGAGCACGCTTTGTTATCATGAAGGTTCTTCTCGACGCAGGCGAAGGATTGGTAACAATTAAAGAAACGGACGACGGCACAAACCTTCTCCTTACAGTCGATCGCACAAAAATTGAGACAGTGGGAAAGGCGGCCATAGAAGTATTTCTTAAGAAATTACAGGTCTACAAATCTACAGCCGATGTCACTGAAGCTTCTAAAATGTACGAACACTATTCACATGTAAACGAAACGGGTGCGCATCCTTGGGCCAAGTGGCGCGACATTTGCCTGGCGCACAAAAAACCACGCGTCATTTTGGTGCAGGCCAATACGAAGGTACACAACGACAAAGTTGATTTACAAACCTACGAGGCCTCCCATGAGGGCTTCATTAAATCATGGGTGGAGCGCTACCCCAACACGGATATTGACGACTTGCTGGAAGACATCATCAATCATGACCAAAAGTACTTTCCCAGTGCCTTCGCTAAATGAAACCATTTCTTGTTAAAATTTTGAGTAATATCTGCATTTAATAGGTGGAAGAGTTACAATTAAAAAACTTTACAAATTTGACAGCCGATGTAGTTGTATGCATTATTTTCACCTTCGGTCTCGGTTGGATTGACAATGAATCGGGCAAAGGTGCCAACTTTATCGCTATGTAGGCGTCCTGGATTTATAGCCAAACATCCATTGACAACCTGTTGAATTTACAAAAAATAAAAAGCGTATAATTTGATTTTCTTAATATTCTGGGATGAGCGCGAGGGTGTTGGTCTCTTACTCTTATAAAGCACTTTTGGTCACTTGGTAGAATCAGAATGTTAGGGATTCGGTTTAATTGGGCGAATGCGTCCGCCAATTGAGTATCGAAGCACATGGCGTCCTCTTTAGGTGGAACCAATGGGTAGAATGACTTTTGATGAATTAAATAATTAACTATTCGCTTAGGCTTGTCGCCAGCATTTCTAAAAAAAAATGAAAGTATTCCTCCCGTGAAAACACATGTCAAGCAAATTTCTTGCGTTTCTTACACGGCCAGTTCTTGCGACGAAATATGATCCACAATGTCGGTAGAAGTGATCCCAACAACCAGCCCATTTAAATCTACCATCGAGGGATCGGGAAGCATATGTAAGTTAGCATATGTTTGCCTGACAGAAAACGGCATTGTCGGGTAAACTGAGTCAGCGTGAACATCGCAATGCGAGGCTACTATTAATACAGTAGTATTCACTCCAACTGCTTCCATTATGCTGGTAATGATTTTCTCGAAAAATATTTCAAAACTTTCGGTTAAAGTTCCGCTAGCGATAAGCTTATGATTGGCTTCCACAAACGGACCGGTTAATATTAATACATGCGGAGTTTGGTCTTTCAAGTATGCCAGCAGGTCATGCAAAGGTTCATACGCCAAATCATCTGCGTGAGTGTAGGGGCCGGCGGCCACAACGAAACTTAGTGGCTGCTTCAAACAGGGCAAAGTGGGCGGTTGTACATTTTGTTCGGCCAAAATTTCTTTCACTAAGAAGACATTTCCTCTGGGATTAACACCACTCATCATAACTATTTGTCCAGGAAACAGTGCTACGGATTTGATCTCTGCAAAGTTTAAACGTACAGTTCTCAGTTTCATTATATCAGAGCTGACGAACAATGTGGATCTCTCATCTAAAGCGCTCTCATAGTCGTCGTTATGAATGGTACCCACGGCTCTAATCGTATTCTTAAAAGATATGCAAATATTTCATTTCATGTGGTTGCTGATTACTTTCGTCTGAATTGAAACCTGTGAGCGTATGTCCGGTTGGCCGAGATCAAAATCATCAGCCTTCTCGCCAAACACTTTGTGACACAAACCTCTGCCTATAATAAAAATGCGATCTGCAGTAAGTTCGGCTTTTTCGTATAAATCATCAAACATGTATTTTGTTTGCGTCTGTAATGTCTGGCCATTGTGTTCTAACAACTGTTTCAGTTTGATGTTCTCCTCGTGACCATGATGCGACCATGCAGCGTTATTGATTAGCGTTGCATTTCCGAAAGTGTACACGATTTTTCCGGATCCTTGGCTAGCTAGATGAGTGCGTGGGGTGCCTGCGCTGCAATTACAAAAAATACGTTCAAATAAACCATTCAGTTGGACAAACCGTTTTACATCGTTTATAATCTCAATACATTTGTGTGCTTGTTTGTGCACGTTTTCATATATTCTTGGTATTCATTGATATTTTGAACACACACTTCAACAGGTCAAGTGCCACACGAATATTTATAATGATGAAATATTGTACCAAGGGAAGGAAGGAGGAGGAGGAGGAGTATCCAAAGTTTGACGAAAACCAATGTGGTAACTGGCATTGTTTCTTCATTACAGTCAATATTTCAAATAACGGACACGCCCATTAACAGTAAAATTCATTCATAATTGGTGAAAAATACCGCCACCGTCCACCACTCTATTACACGAAATAATTGTTGTGTCCCTAATGATGTTAAAAGTTAAACGAAATATTGCGCAATCGTGCAGTTAATGTCATAATTTCCGCTTGCAATCTATGCATGTCAGACACAACACCTGATTGCTGATGCTGCTCCATTCGCACATGTGCTGCCCTAATGAGTCCAATACGAATCGCTCATTAAACATTTCACACAGTCAACAAAAAGTCTTGTTACAAATTTTGCTGAGATGCATTGGAACCACAATAATAATGCAAACGAACCAAACATTAAAAGGAGTGATTACAGATTATATGTTGAATTTTCTTGGATTTTTTACTTGGTTAACATGTGTATTCCAAACCGTCATTCAGTGCAAACTATCTGTCAAGTCTGGGATGTCACTCATCTTTGCATTCATGGGGCGTGGCATGTGTATAATTACTACCATTAAGGTAGCAACGTGAAGGTCGGATTCTGTAAACGAGTTTTTTAAATAGTGGCTGTGGGTGTTTGTTGGTGGCCGGAAACGGCTGTTATATGTAACGGACCATTTGCAATAGGAAAATATATAATACTACATAATCGATGAATATCTAGACTTTAATATTGCCGATCGCATGCGTTTCAAACACAGAAGCACGGACATCGCTTAACAGATTTTAAACCAGTAATTATATCCGCCGTCACAATGAGGTTTTGTTCAAATTTTGGCAAGTACCAGGTGAGGGCCAGCCACTCCCCAAAAAGTGTATATATTCAGCATCGAATCTTAAGTAGATTTTGCCCATTGCGTGTGTGCGTGAATTTTTGGTTTTTGCTCCGCACTTTGTCTAGTCTTGTTTGGTATTGCAAATGCGCACAATAACGCTATAAACCCTTGACTTTTGGCTCCAGCAAGGTTGTAAATTTTGAGGCATGAAGATATGAAATATTCATCCGACCACGTCAAAAGTGTGGTTCTAAAAAAAGTCGGGTTACAGACTAGCCCACAACTTTTAAAAGTTCAACGCTATATATTCCGATTCCGATTCCCAAGAAAAACGAAATTAGACCAGCCGTTCGGGAGATATATTAAGAAGAATATGACTATCTTTTCTGTAAAACTACTTCAACTATTAAAGCCAATGTTGTGAAATTTGGTGGAGTGACCACGCCCAGAATTTGCATAATAAAACGTTTTAAATTTATGGGTGTGGCTATGCTTGGCTGATTATGTTTAATGGACTTTAAACAAAACGAAGAGGGCGTACCTTAGATTGGGCGTTGGCCTAACCTCTTGTTCGAATTGTATTCTTGATCGGCATAAAAAATCTGAATCGATCTAATCCTGCTCACTCTATGTCCGGTGTAATCAGGTACCTGCCACGTCTACCCTTCATTTAGATGTGGAGGGTATTTCAAATTTGACTCAAGCCAAATTTACTTTGTTCTCTTCATTCAACAGCCAAAGCTCGAAAAAACTTCATGTTGCTAGGATTTTTGTACATAAGTCCCCTGCAACGCGAACACATGACTACAGCCATGTACATCTAACATATACGTACATATACATGCCTATATATAAATGCATAAGTATTAAAATATAAGTAAATTGGGATTTACCTGGCAGGTGTTGCAAGCGAAGAAGCAGAACATTTAGCCTGTAACGAGTAGAAAAACAAAAAGTAACGTAAAATACTTCTGTTATAAGCACACACACACTTGCGAGTACGAATTGGAATCGTGTTAACAACCAAATGTCGTTAAGTGAATAAGAAATGAATGGTACATATATGCTGCATGGAAAATGTGTTCCTGTAAACGCATTATATCATAATGTCCATGAAGCAAAAAAACAAACTGCGTAACAATACGCAGTATAGATCATTTATTATTTATTTGTATTATACTTCTAAAAGGGATTTTCATTATTTTCCGTTTGTAAAACTCTATTGTCTAACGTTTGATAGCTTCGCAGAAACACTTTGCACAATTAATTGAAAGCTTGAGGAAGCTTCGCTGTTTGCTGTTCTTTGATCAACTTGGTATACTGAGAATACCTGATGTTGGTATTGGCTGTAAAAGTTAGCGGAAATCTATTTCATGGCAAAAGCAGCTGTTGCGTTGTGGTCGTCTAGATATGTGTGCTCGCTTACTACATACAGTTCGCTTTTTTCGTTCTCTCCAACTTGAACTTGCATGATTTATTTAATAAACATGTTGTGGTCGTAGACTTGGACATGGTCAATATACTAAAAGTATTTTATCAATTTGTATAATAAATGAAATGGCAGGTGATACTTATGCGGCTCAGATACATAAAAAAACACGTAAGAAAACGAAATTTGGCTTAGACCACATCTTAAATACCTTCCACATCCACAACGGTGGGCGTGGCAAATACATATATATTGCGCCCTCTAATAGTGTACGTATTACGTATCAGCTTGAAAGTCTAGTTTTATGGTGAATATAGTTTTTTGTAAATTGTGAACGTGCCTGTTATTTGATCACGCCCATTTTAGGCACATCGTTGAATGTATTATTTATATATATACATACCAAATTTCAAGTTCATAGGTCAATTTTTGTGGCAGATAAATAAATTTTTGTTAATTGTAGGCGTGGCTCTTGACCGATTTTGCCCATTTTTAATAGCGATCTGCGTGAAAAAACTAAAAGTGCCTGTACAAAATTTCAGCTTAATATCTCAACATTTACGCTCGTGAGAATGTCAACAATAGAGGGACGCACGGACATACGGACATTGATGTCTAGATCGACTCAGTTTTCGACGCTAATCATCGAACGCCTCCTTCTGGGTGTTGCGAATGGAAGAACAAACTTAGTATACCCTAATCATTAAGGGTATACTCGTATATACTGCATACTATTTTACTTCGGAAAAAGCAAAAACAAATAAAATATTAAGAGAATTAGAAAATCTACAGCATTTCACTGCTGATCGAAAACATTTCCGCAACATACATTTGTGTGGAAACGTTGAGCTGTTGTTCCCATGGATGTGCTCATACACACTCACACATTAACATAACATAAATGATTATAACTTTTAGGTACATACTGCATTAGGTGTTATCGCATGCAAAATATTAACTCCCGATTCTCGTTCGCGTTGTTCCCATAATAGACCCGTAACAACCTACTCGAACACACTGCAACACGAAAAGCTCGCAGCAACTAGGAAGTCAATGCATTGCACCTGTTGTTGGCAATATTGTAATGTTGCTTTTTTTTGTCATCATTTTTGACACAACAGATAACTATTCGCTGATAGTTGAATGTAACATTTTTTTTCAATGTAGACAAAACCCTCAACTAAACAGAGATGCATACTTCAAACTCGAGCTATCTATGTACATACATCTGTATATGTAGCTCTTCGGGTTGCATTGAAGCCATTGCAGTTGACCACTTGTACTGTTGTTGAGTTAAGACGACCCCCCTTATTTATTTCTTGATTCCTCAGCATTATGCCACAGATTAGTGCTAGGTCATCATTGCTGCGCAATAATAATTTGTTTATATACACTTCACGCTAAAGATGGAGATGACATAACAAAGAAATCTTAACATGAAAAGCAAAACTGCCACTACATGCCTAGGTACGGGTAGCAGCAGCAGCGTGTATTTACTTACTCTTACATTACCCTAACGTAAGGAAGGACAGAAGTGTGCGTGCGTGCGTGTGTATACGTTACAATCATAAAATGGACTTTTTGCAATATAATAAATGCAACGCATTTCCGCCAACCATTGCAGCAGTTCTCCATCACAAAAGAGGACTTTGGGTTTATGGTTAATGACATCACTACAAGCACCAAGCACCAAACACTGAACACTAAGCACCATAAAAAGTGGCAGTACCAAGTACAAATACATGCATACGTACACGGACACATTGCTCATTTATTAGGCTATACAAAGTTTTACAAAAACCGATGCCATGTACGTGCACTACATATATGTAAAATACTACACGTATGGAAATCATTAATGTTGCATCTGTAACAACCGTACGAAGCATATGATACCAACAACAAGTTGTTTATGTTAAGTGCGGGAGCATAGTATCTTTTCAATCTCGCCAGTTGCAGAGTAGTGCTTAGTGCATTAACTCGTAGTAGTTTCTTTTATCACAGATGCACGTTGCTTTCCATCTGTTGTTCTTAATTTTTTGTTTTTGGTGACCGAAGGGAATGCTACATTTATAAGATTTGTATATGGATAGAATTCTACACCTACATTGTTGTGTCACATGCGGCAACGACTGCAGAAAGTAATTATAACTAATATATGGCTTTTCTATATGTAGAATCCAGAAACAGAGTGCCACAGATCCCATAATTTAATTAATTAACAAATAAATCTGGATTGATTCAGCGCGTCCACATATGTGGAATGGATCTGAGACTTAAATGAAAGGCAACACGCACTTTAATAGGCGCCAGAGTTTACATTTAAATATTAAAGACAAAGCTGATTTAGTGTAATCGAGTTAATTT
The DNA here is from genome assembly GCA_963978525.1 of Ornithomya fringillina. Classification (NCBI taxonomy): domain Eukaryota; kingdom Metazoa; phylum Arthropoda; class Insecta; order Diptera; family Hippoboscidae; genus Ornithomya; species Ornithomya fringillina. The sequence goes on from OZ021691.1 coordinate 25,466,326, forward strand.
CGGGTCTTTCCAATTCCAATTTATTTCTAAAACGCAGCTTCAAAGCACCCACTGGGCCTAATTAACGACTTTGAGTTCGCATGAGTTCTATGACTACAAATCCAAAAGCCTTTGAGTAATTTTCCTCTTCAAAAGAGATTGAAAAAAACAACAAAATATATTATAATTTTTGTATCCGGTTTTTTAACACCCTATACCATTTAGTTTCACAATTAAGCTACAATTAGTTTAGTTTTTATACCCTCCTCTTGAGGTGATGAGGGTATACTAAGTATTGAGCTAAAATCTTGTTCAGAAACTTGTACGTTTTGTACGCAGATCGCTATTTAAAATGGACAAAATCGGTCAAGAGCCAGGCCCACAAACAACAAATATCTGTAATATAAATAGAACTATAAACTTGAAATGTAAATATATCATCGATGTGCCAAAAATGGACGTGGTCGAATATCAAACGCGCCCACAATTTACAAAAAACTATATTCCACGTAAAACTCGACTTTCAAGCTGTTACGTATCAGCGTACATACACTATTAGAGGGCGCAATATGTATTTATTGTATGTATTTGCCACGCCCACCGTTGTGGTTATGAAGGGTATTTAAGATTTAGCCTATAAACCATATTTAGTTTATTTATTTGTTATAAGTAGACCCTGCCATACACGAGTATACGAAAATCAATCAATTTTGTACTATCAATCATTTATCCAATGAACTATTCTTTAGCAAATCTTGAATTTTGGACAAAAACAATTTATATATATATATATATATATATTATATGGAAAGGGGTTCTTGTAATAAACTTTATCGGTCCCTGTGCCAAATTTCATCAAAAATGCCTAAAAAGGTTGATTTCAAGAAATACATGTACATGCCCATGATTAAATTGATTCAGATTTTGATTGTGATTCGATTCAAAATTGGGGCAAAAGTCGCTATATCGAGATAGAAACATCACAGACTCAACAAAGTATATTTTTGACCAAAATGAAATGCTGACTCATAATTTATAACCGACCTCCCTTTTTAATGATTTAAAGTGGTGGTTATTCAAGATTTGAACCAGCCTGAATAATATTTTTATACCCTTCATACTGTTTGACATTCCATTTGTAACACACAGAAGGTATTGTCAGAGATCTTTCAAAATAGATATATTTTTGATCACCATCAAAAACCGGAGTCGATCTAGACATTTTCGTACACATTGTTGGAATTCTCACAGTTGTAAATTTTAAGATATCTTGCTGAAATTTCTAGTATCGGTAGGTTCTTAATTAAAGTGGGCAAAATCAGTCGAGTGCCACACACACAAAAATTCCACAATCGATAAAAATTCTCATGGACCTATGAAGCTGAAATTTGGTGCACATATTTTTGATGAAATACGGGCATGGTCGGATATCGTTTACATATCACACACACTGTTACAGGGCGTATTCAGCTACTCGCCAAGTGGTGGTGGAGAGTATTTAATACTTGACCAATAAACTTTTTTAATTCGCTCTAACTGTTTATGGAGGCATAATTATTTTTTCAAAGTGTATATTTTAAGCGGGCAAGTTTTTTTTGTCTAATGCATCATTCTCACCAGTTACCAGAAAACCAGCATTATTTTGGTGGTACACCCTTATGATTTATTTCACATATACATACATTACGCTCTAATATAAAATTTTATAAACAATAAACACATATTTTATGGGCAGTTTGAAACATAATTAATGTGAGAAGTATAGCTACCACAAAATGAGGAAAACTGTGTGACTTTCACGAACAAATCTATTATCAGTTGCATACATTTACATACAATGAGGGTGGATAATTCAAAACCGATACATTTTTCACTTTATTATAAATGCATAGGTTCCAGCACCTGTTGCAAGAGTGTTGTGTCCACTGCATGGACTGTGTATAGATTCTTTAAAGGGGCTTTTATAAGAACTGTTTACACGCTCATAAAATTATATGAAGGCTTTAATGAGAAATGTATTGAAGTGACACATTTAAAAGTTCTGGGCGAGAAAAAAGTTTTAATTAGTGTTACTTGGAAACCAGGTCAATGATCGAGGAACAACTAGAGACTTGTGCATAGTAAGTGTGTACGTGAATGGAGAACAATTAAAACGAAATGTCTTCTTCAGCATGGAGGTGCTACATGTTGACTATATTCCAAATGAAACCATAACATTTTCAGTTTGTGTACACAAAACAGTACCTGAACAATACGGAATAGGACGGGAGCCACTAATGCATTTTTTATCTAACTTATGGGAAAATGTTATAATCGATTAAGACTGACTATTTAATATTTTACACACAATTCAATTCAAGGGGAACTGACTACAAATTACTAAATTTAGCACAAACAAGGAAAAAAGCCCAAATATAGTTCAAGGCAATAAAACACGATCGATGCATTGAAGCTAAGACTTTATGAATAGTACGAAAGAAATAATTTGATTAGACTGGTACGCCAGCGACAATTAAGAATATATATATAGAGAAGTGTTTGCTTCGGCGGGCGAAAGAGCGGCAAGGTTGCAAAAAGCCAAATTTTTTACGAGGGCGGACAAAAAGACTCGTTTAAATAGAGTTTGAAAGTAATTTTGAGTAGATTTTTGTAATAAAGACGGAGTTCACAAACATTTGTATACAATTGGTGCAAGCAGAGCAACAACAGTAGTACAGAGTATACACAATTGAACAAGTTCCAAGTAAGTAGGTGTTCATTAAAATAATTCAATGTGCGTACATTGGAATGCATAACAAATTGAATTTAAACGGTTTCAACAAACAACAACAACAACAACAACAACATAACAACCACAATAGCTATATAATGCAAAGGGGAACGTATAGCATCAAGCAGCAATAACCAGAAGCCCCAAATCAGTGAAAACAGATACCTCGTCGGTTTGTTAGTGTCGGCATCGATACGCATGTAATGTAAAGGAGAAATAAAAAAAAAAAATTGCACTCTTGATAAAACGTTATTCAGCAAAAGATAGAGAATCGCGGTTGGCACAGCAGCTTCTCTAACGAAAACTTCATTATCGCTTTAATCAGGCTTACTAAGAAAATTACTTTTACTATATTAAAAAATTAGCTATGCTGCAGACGTTATGCAGCAAAATTAAGCGAGCTAACATTTAAGCTCGTTTATATTAAAACACATACAAATGCACACACACTCACTTAATAGGTAAACAACAACAATTGGGTAAAAAAAGATTTAATGTCTAATTACTTGGATTTACCGCTATTGCGCATGAAATTAAAGCCGACTCAGTGCTTTGTCATCAGCATTTTAGGTTAACAGTCATTTTCAAAGAGACTCAAGCAACAAACTTGAAATGATTAAGTACTGCATGAACAAGCGAGCCCACCCAGCTTTCAAATCATTAAAAATCAAAGATGTTGAAAGTGCCGAGTCCATTTACTTCCTTATGATTGTTAGGGAAGGCAACAGCAACAGCAACAGCAACCACACTCCTCTTTTTTTTTTTTTTTTTCTAACAGAAGAAGAGCACATGATGTGAAATAAATTGTAAACAAACCGTTAATTTCTTATGTATTCACATTCACCGATTTACCGACGCAAGCCAACCACACCTTTGAAAGTTCTATTTTCAATGCGATCGCGAATAACGATTTGAAGGCAAATGTATTCATTGTATGCATCAATGCTTTAAAATTAAATTCAATGGCTGCAATGTAACAATAACCGCAGGTCTAGGTGGCTCATGCCAAAAAAACTTGTTAAGTTAAATTTCTTTAAAATAATTATTAATTTCATTGTGATTCCATTCGTTTCCACAATGCAAATTCACTTCATTGGGCATACATTGTGTATAAATGTAAAATTGAAAAAAAGGAAAAACTTTTCAATAAAATCTCTGTATTGTACAATTAAAGGCATCCAACCGAGCTCCAACCTTATGTTACTGCTGCATAAGCATATAACAACAATAGCAATAATAATAATAGCAATAATAAAAGTACATAAATAGGAAAGGAGAGCCTGCAGATATAGGAAATACAATGCAACAATAACTCACCAACAGCCATCCAGTTGGTATTGAGAGTTCCTTCATACAATACATACATACGTGCTGTGCACTTACTTAAGTGTGTAAAGTTGAATGTTGCAACCATCTTATCGACGTATACTTTAAAGCGAAGAGAAATAAAAACGGTAAAGAAATTATCTTTCACCGGGTGTACATTCGAAATTCTACATAGAAACTCATGCTACTCACGCTTTACGTTGATTGCTGTTGAAGGTAGCACACAGGTAGCACAGCACACTACATACGGCATATATATGTATATGTATGTATGTATGAGACATTTCACGTACACTGCAGGATGGTGTCATCAATTGGTAAGCGATTGTTATTAGTGAGTGCAGGCAAAGAAATCATAGATTGCCGTACGCCCATAATAAATACTGCCTACCTAACTACCATAGCGTTCTTTATTTGATTTTGTTACTTAAAATGGATGGGTGTGTATGCCTGTCACAGCATTGCCCCTGTCTATGTATTTTTTTTTTTGCGCGCCTTTTATTTATTACTGGCATCACCAAATCTCTGGCTTCGTTACAGCACTGTTATAATAACCGATTTGCTACTTGAGTTGAGTGACTTCCTTGTGTTACAGAAAAAACTCCTAAGTGTATGCTAAGATTTTTAGCGCTCTTCATTCTAAATCATTCGTGAAGGTAATTTATTAAGGGTGTTCAATCGTTATAACCTCCACGTAAGAAGGGTGTATGTATTAAGTTTGTGCTCTTGATCAGAAACAAAATCTCTATCCATGTAGTCACGTCTGTTCGTGCTGAAATTTTGAGCACATTCTTTCAATTGGCACGGACAACACCTGCCAGTTACAAAAATTCACTTTTCACTCCCATAACTTATTGAACATATTTATCATTAGCCCATAAAATGGGGGAGTTGGATAATGGATCTGCCTACAATGGAAAACACCAAACTTTGGTGAACATTTTTATCTTTGCAGTATTTGTATAAAGCTTTCGTATAAGTACGAAGATACGGCCTTTTCGTGACCGAAATTCTTACGTTGCATTTATAAATAAATATTGAAAAGTTATGAAAACTACCATGAAAGTTGGGGTTGCTACAGCCAGATTCTTTTTTTTATAAAAATCTTAAAGTGTATGTTTAGACTTTTGTACAAAACTAAGAGCATTCCAGTCGATCAACGTGCGTACAATATAAAAATGAAAAAGCAAAATACAATATTGGATTACATATATGTATTGGGAAAGTTTGCGCATTGACAAACTGAATATACCTCTAACATAAGATGGGGGGTATACTAAGTTTGTCATCCCGTTTGCAACACCCAGAATGAGACCCTGCAAAATATATATATATATATATATACTCTATCAGCATCAAAAAACTGAGTTAATCTAGACATGGGTGTCTGTCTGTTGTTGAAATTTTCATGGTCGAAAATTTGGGGATATTGAGTTGAGACTTTGTACAGACATTTTCAGTTTTTTCACGCAGACGGTTGGCAAAGAGCTTACGTGGTTGATGAATCTACTCCTTATCAAAAGAATATATTTTTAGTTGATTCTAAACGGAATAGTCTGTTTTATGTGTACTAGCCGGTGGATGTATTAGAACATTTCAACTGCAACCACTTGTTTCAAATAGAGGCGTCTGACCAAGCGGTAGATTATCGATTCTCTTCCAGTTCCATCTTAAGCCCAAACGCACCTTTTTTAGGCGAAAGTCTAGCGTATCATTCCTGGTTTCTGATCTTAGAACGGTTATTTGTATAGTTCAAAAGTGATGCAATTTCTTATTTCAGAGTATTATTAGTATTCAATCTGTAAGGTTTTTCGTACTCAACTGATGAGAAGCCCATGCATAGAAGTGCTCGCAGACCCCCCAGCGCATATATCCTTGATTAGCATAAAAGTTATACGAGTAGAGATTCGAATTGTTTACAGTCGTCAATATATGACGTATTGAGATGGACAGCGTGTACTTCTGCAATTTGTCGATGGAATAGCAAACATAGCAGACTTGTTTATGTTAAAAGTGTAAACGTTTGATGTTTACGAGCAATACCAAATGGACAGTTAGACTTAGAGAAAGAAGAATAAAGCCTTTAATTAAATTGATTCTTGGTAATCTTGTTATGTACATTCGTTCTTCTCACAACAGACAACCGCTTCAGAAATACTTCGTTTTAAGAGCAATACTTTAAGCGGTTAATGATGTTCATTAAACTTAATGGGCATTCAGAAAATGGATTAAAATTGCATAGAAGTATTATACTATGCAATACTATGTACAAACGTAAAGGGGTATAGAATATCACATAAGAAGCAACTGACTAGACACTAATGACATAAGTTCCACACTCATCCCATTCATACGTTTCTAATGCTTGTTTTTTCAAAGGCACATGTTTCCCGTCGCATTTTTCCAGTTTCATTGCGTACGTATTGTTAATTTGAAATGTTTTGCTTTTATAATTTTTAGACAAATATATGTAAATAAAGGAAAACATTCAGGACGGAGATTTTCATCTTATGGAGTCTAGAAATTATATTTCAATTGTTCAGAAGCGGTATTTAATGCAGTGCCCATTATTTTAGAATCATTATTATTGCGTAATAGGCTATTAAAAATATTTAATGTATGCGTACTTTTTAATCATGCCCTTAAGATTTTTTTATACCCATCACATAACATGGCTGTTATACTAAGTTTGTTATTCCGTTTGCAACTAACAAAACAAGGCCTTAACAACAAAGAACGTATAAAAGTATAATCTTAATCAGCCGAACTACACATCTCCGTATGTAGGCATATGTTGTTCAAATGCTCATGATTGATATCGATCTGAACAGTTGTTCTTCATCTTACAGCAAAATTAACCAAAATCTCTCATAACCACCAAAATAAAGCAAAAAAAGTTAAGATTTAAAATATCCATCGATGTGCTGAAAATAAGCGGGGCCAAATAAAAGATACGATTTCCAAAATATGCTTTTTGATGCAGAATTTATATGATGAGGTATTGCACTTAAATTAATGTACCCTAACTACGCGTCACCTGGACGTATATCCAAGATTTTGCCTAATCCAAGTATAGCGCTTTTGCTTGTTCATGGTTAGTTTCATTCAGGTTCTCGGGGCTATTGGGACTTTGTCCACCCGTTTCTAAGACCCAACAAGAAGCATCACATAATCTTTAAAGTATATACTTTCTTGATCAACATGAAATTTGGAACCGATTTATTCATGTTTGTCTGTGATAAATACCGTAATGTCAATCTCAAACTTGACAGAAGTATGGCTAGACGTTGGTATTGATATTCGGTAAAATCGGTGGAAGCGAACGTCCACATTTAAACAAAAACTGAAATCAGATTAATTTTTGTATTCCACTCAAAAATCGCATCAAGACCTAGGCCCTAAGTATTAAGCCCTAAGGTTAGAATCTAAGATTTGGCCTAAGCTAAACGTGACTTTTTCGCTTGTTATTTGATACATTGTTTAGATGTTTTCCTTTTAGTGGTTATTTGCTTCGTAATTGCCAGTTGCGCAAGCTCAGTTCTTTTGCAAAAGATTTTTGTTCATCTCTCTCTTTGTATATCCAAAGTAAAGACACTTTCTTGTTACATAGCCGAAGCAAATGGATGCACGTCTTATAGACGATATTTGTGTGCTTTGTCAGAATTGAATACCTATACGTATGTACGTACAGGTATTGTATTTTCCTCTTTTGCTTTTTACACTTTATGCCTATTATTTTATTCTCTCATGCATTTCCAAATGTTTTGGCAGTTGTCTAATGGTAATAAATCTTCTTTGCATTTACATAAATTTCTTATTGTAGCCTTCTCTTCCACATATCTCTCAAAAGAGATTTATTGAGATTCTCAGAAGTCTTTCTTGTTAGAATTATGTAAATTTTGTGGTGAAAGAATGTAATAAATGTGAATAAATGAGCACTTGTAAGCGGTCTTTATACTGAATTTCATTGTTATGCCATCCACATTATAGGGGAGATATATTAAGTTTAGTTGGCACTCCACTTGTGTACCGTGTATTTGTGATACAATATATTTTTGATCAGTATCAAAACCTGAACCAATATACAAATATTCATGTGTTTGTCTCAATGTTGGCCCTCCTGCAATGTATAAATAATACTCTTTATATTGTATATTTTGATTCACTTCCTCCAAAATGCGTAACAAACGGGAAAACAGTTACAGCCATAATTTAAAAACAACTGAAATTGACGCAGAATTTAATTTTTTTGGGTAAATTGTACTTTATACTATGATATGCATTAAAAGTTGGCGCAATATTATACCATGCCCAGAAGAAGGCGTATGAGACCCTACTAAGTATATATATTCATAATCAGCCTCAAAATCTAGAGACATATATGTCCGTACGTCTGTCCGTATTGGTGGCACTCTCAGGATCGATTTAATATCAAAAGTGGGTGTGGTCGAATTACAGACGTGACCATAGTTTACAAAAAACCGTTCTCCACGTAAAACTGCACTTGCAAGCTGACACGTAATGCGTAGGGTATTTAAGTGGCCAACTTTAGTTTTTCTTCTTTTTGTCTTGTACTTAGTGGAGGAAGTAGTTTCTTGTAATACATCGGGATATTTATAATGTGCAGCTTACACCCACACTTGAAGACATTAAGTATTTCTATACCAAATAATAATAATAGCAATATTTATCGTCACAAACAAGTAAAAAAGCTATATTTGGCTTAGATCTACTCTTGGATACTAACTCTACCACGTAACAGTATTTTGTATTGAATATTTCAGCGTTTTATAACCATTACCTCAAGGTTTATTGTTTACAACACGTTTGTGGGAGGTTTTTTAGGGATCCTACAACATTTATATATTCTGAATCAGCATCAAAGTCGGAGTCTTTCTAAGCACGCCCGTGTATAGACGGCAATTATTCTCTCGCAGTGCAACAAAACTGCGCTTAGCTCTCAATTTTCGATTTTACCCACTTTTCCTTAATTGCCTGCTCATCCATCTGATATATCCGTACTTCGGTATAAACTTGGATTTCGAAAGAAAGTAGAAAAATTGTTATAGTTTAGGCTTATTACTTAATTTTTTAATAGTTAGTGTTTCAACAACAGGCACACACACGTATTGTATGGGGTACATATATGAATTAAAGTCGTGTGTCATACATTACATATACGTGTGCAACCATTGATCCGAAGTACAATAAATAAGTAGCGATATATATGGAATTATAATGTACAAGTATAAAAAAGTTATATATGAACATCCACCTTGAATGCACCGAATTGCCAAGGAGTTTATACCCTCTGTTCTTTAAGTGTAATTCGGAAAATTTTCTTAAAAAATTGTTCCTTTTTTATTAGTTTTCGTTGCAATGTGGGCGTGGCGTTTGATCGATTTCAATTTTTACGAGCATAAGAGTGATAACACACACTCGGTAAGCGGACAGAGGCTAGATCGACTCAGTACTTGATGCTGACTCAAAACATATACACGTCATGGGGTCTCGTATACCTCCTTTTGGGCGTTGCAAACATTTTGACCAAGTGACATATACCCCCATACACATGATGATGGGTATAAAAATAGTTGTTCTTGCTCTTAAAAGTGTTGTAACACATCGGGATGACATTGATGCAGATTGATAATAATGAAGTTTGGTAGGTTGGAAATGTTTGTCGTCGTTTCATTTTAATACGAATCGTTCAGTGGGTGTTGATGATGATGTGGATGACGATGATGATGTTTTAATATTGTAACAGTCGCTTGTCGTGTTTTCATTGCTTATAACGTGACACCAAGAGTTGTTGAACCAGGAAAGACTTAAAACACCAGAGAGAGCAAGTTTGGTTTAAGTCGACTGTTGGTAACCCCCCATAATTCCATGAATGATTGTGTTTTGAAATTCTAAAATAAAATAATTAATAATAATAAAAAGTTGATAGTTTATGTGTGTGAAACGTTCTTTTTGAAATTGTCTGGTTTGCTCAAGGACTGGCTTACACAAATGCTAAGGTGAAGGGCACAAAAACATAAAACTAAAATGAAACATGTAATAAATTAAGTATTGCAAATAAAGGGCTACGTTAACACACCATGTATGGGACTGAATGGATCAATTTTTTTTATTTATTAGGAAACACATATTGCCACTTACATACATGCAAACGTCGGCACTAGCAGCAACAGCAGTTTTTTATTATTATTGTTGTTGGTGGTATTGTTGATGATAATGATGATGATGACGACAACTATCAGGAAAAACGGGAGTTTGCAAGTTGCGATTTTATTTTTATTTTTGTTTGTAAACTTTGAATTGTTGCCTCAAATATACGAGAAACATAAATTTCTTTTCTTTTGATTGCAACTTTTTTTATGATGATATGCTGCAGCAGCAGTGATTTTGTTTTGTTGGGAGAGTATTCATGTTAAGTGTGGCGATGTATTTTGTAGTGTTGTGTTGACCCAACTTAATAGACGAGCATGAAATCTAGTCACGAACTTAATTATGAATAAAACCGTGCACTAGATCCATGTTCGCCGACAAAATAGAGCCAGCGAAGACAGAGAGTGAGACACAGTAAAACATTAAAGGCAACTATGTTCCATACACACACTCTTAATATATTGTAAAGAACTATTAATGTTGGCAACATACTCATGCATATAAATGCGTGAATACTTTTATAAGTGCATGGTTCGGTGGGGGAAGAAAGTATATCAAATAGCATTATTTGCACTTGATAACAAGGTTATACAGGTTTAATTCACTCGGGCGTCCCAAAAGAGGAACTTTCCAAAAGATCTTATTTGTTAATTCAGAAATTCAATCGAAATATTGACGACAGACTCACTTTCAAAAAACTGGATTCAGCATCTAATTGCGTGTCCATGTAAACTGATAAAAATAAAACTACGCCAATTCTCTAAAACTGGATTCCTTTCTCCACAATATTGACAAATACAAAGAAACACACCCACACACACAATAGGTGTGTAGCTTGTAAGAGACTTTATATTCTCATTTCAAACATTCGAGATAATCTCGTGTAATTGCTTCATTTTTCTGAAATCAATAAATTTTTATTATTTATTTAATGTTCGATTGTTGGAAGAGCAGACGGTATCTGACGCTGTAATAAAAATGACGCGTTTTTAAATTGAATTATGACAGAAAGTACCGTTAAATAATTATTATATCATTACCCACCTAGCTACCTAACGAGATATGTGCGCTGACACGAGACATTAGCTGTTTGTGAATTGCGCATAAAACAACATTGTGCACAGATAACTGGTTGTCGGAGGTTGACAGCAAAAATAGTGACTAATGCACAATTTATTTGTGCTAACATAAATTATCAATAACGCGTCTAATGAACGTTTGTGTGTCACGTCACATCATTTTCCATACCGCTCCATGCCGTGGGTTAATATGTGTGTGTGCGCTGGACGCAGCCGAAGCAATTAAATGGAAAATGCACAATTCAAACGCAGGTTACAAGTGACTGCCACTAATGAATGAGATGACGATCAGTTTGTTGTTTATGGTGTGCTTATAATGGCATCTGCATACTTGATTCCACATAAGTGTTCGGTGTGTGTACGAGTTTGTGTTCAGCAAGTGTACTCTCATTTAAATAAACAGAAGCGTTATGGCTTCTACAAGTGACGTTGCTTAGTTTCCAATGACTATACTCGTTGGTGTAGTGTAACATAGTGCTACATACCTAGCAACATATTGCATATCTGTCTGTTTATCTGTCTGTCTATTCTATGCATATGCGAATTTATACAACATATTCTACGTGGGCATATATGGTCATTGGCTACAGCACTGAGGTGGTGTTCATAATAATTACGACTGCACAACGCTACAGTTTGTTTTTATCGTTTTTGTACACATGCGTCAACCCGCTTAATGAATTTTTTCGCACAGCACATAAACTTTATTTATATGCCGTACTAAGTACTTGTAATTGTTGTTATTGTTATTACAGCTATACCTGCGTTGTTTAATATCAAATGAAAAAAATACATATATGTGTGCAGGTCTGTACGTATCTAGTAAATTGCAAAACGTTCAATAATAACAGGATGGTATTGTAGGTAGTCATAAATTTTGTGATCGTGAGAATTTTTAGCAGACCGCGCTAAGGCGGGTTAAGTAATTTAATATAAAGAAGTAAACATAGTAAATTTTGAATACCCTACAATTTCTCAAGTCTGCATTTGCCAAACTTCGGATTGTGTCTATATAGGAGAGGGAGGGGGGGGGGGGGGGGGGGGCGATTATTTTTATTGAAAGATTTGTTACATTTTACCTTGACGGTCACATTTGTAAATTGTAGGCATGTATGTTATCTAAATCTTAGCCGATACATTTTTATCGCTTGTGGGCGTGCCTCTTTTCCTAATTACCGTGAGATACGCGACCATAATTAAATCGACTTAGATTTTGGTACTGACGCCTTCTTCTGGTAATTGCCTACAGAATGATTGAACTTAGCATACCTCCCATCTTATGTGGAGGGTATAAGAATGGATGAAAGTACACGTAAATTTTATTTAAGGAGCTGGTTTCACAAGAGGTATATTAGACAAAGCGTTACTTCTGGTTCAGCTTGCTTCTACAGATAGTGCATGTAAAGACGATCTCAACTAAATTGACTTTATTGGGTTGTATGTGGTATTACGGATTATTATTACTTGTGATTATGTGTGTACAAGTCTATGTTGTTGTTTTCTTTTAATGACTCAATAATCAGTTCAATGTTATCAACTTTCCGTTTAAACAATGTATGCATATATATAATTCTCGGTTATAAGTTATGCTATAATTAGTTTAGTTGCTTCAGTAAACACATATGGAAAAGGGTTGTAAAATTGGATGGACAGATGGATATGATTGAATCTGAGCCGATTGGTTTATACCAAGATGAATCAAAGATGAATCTGACATTAGGCGCTTAGGATTTACGAACATCAGCACAAATACTCCTCTGTGTTGTGGAAGTATTTACACAAATGACATCTTGTAGATACATATACTATGTACATGAGCGATCAATTTGGAATACATCTCGAGCGTACAAAATAATAAAAAAAAAAAATATTGAAATTAAATAAATTGTCTACGTGTGTAATACCGAAACAACGCTAAACTCAAACCAAGTTGGTTACCAACAGAATCGATTAATCAATGTGATGAAAACTGGCTCGCATGCATGATGTTGTAGATTTGGACTAAATGCAACTTAAATAGATGTTAAGTAACAGAACGTTTTCGCTTGACAGCCGTATGAATAAATTTAGAAAATGTTTATACATTGAATGAATGAAGAGAACAGAGTCTCTTTTTTACGGAATAAATGAATAAATAATGAAGCAGTAATTAATAAAGGATCTCTAATAAATGTAAGCAACCGCACGAACTTAGTAACGGTTTATTTGTTTGTAAAATGTAGGCAGAAGAGGATTATTCTATCATGCATCACTTTGTACATGTTGACGCCCCTGAATGTTTCTTTTAAAATTTATGACAAGTTCACCTAATTTACAATTATTGTATTTATGTAATTAAACGCAGACATTCATTTTTATAATTTCATTACAAATTTAATTTACGGCAATTTGTTGACTGTATATACGCTTTAAAGGCCCATTTATTATATACACATACATCCAAGACGTGAACATTATCAAGTTGTTGCATAAACAAAAACTAAGCGCAATGACGAAAGAGTTTAAATAAATTTTGAAATGGCAATTATTTTGAATGATATCATGGCGTTCGCTTTATTTTAATATGTAATTGAGAGACAGGTGTGTCACAACAATACATTTCAGGATTAGATTGATTCAACGGCAGGCATTCGCACAGCAGAGAATGTGCGGTTAATACGGTTAGACAAGGATCGACATGCGGACTACAATTAATGTCCAATGATATAATGAAAGCAGATGTGATAGTTTGTTATTATAAAATGCAATTGATGTGCCGCCCCGAACATTTCGCAAACCGTTATCAATTACATTTAGTTGTTGTTTACTTTGCGCAGTAATGAATCATCCGAATGCAGATATCACGAAAGTTGCTCGCCTCTCTTTTCATACTCAATGCCATATACTCTCTTTGTCAAAATACTTACAACATCCAGATATTGCATGTATTCTTGACCAGCATCAAAACCTGATTTAGCGATTCTGTTCGTTTTTCATGTACACAAAAACTATGCACCATTGTAGACCCAACTTTTGTGGTTGTGAGAAATTTGTGGCTTTTGTGGGTGTAGCACTGCATCGATTAGTGCTACAAACATAAACGCCGTAAGAGTTCCAACAAGAGACAAATGGACACTGACGCTTATACTCAGATCGAATAAAATTTTGAGACTAATCCCGTTTGTAAACACATTTTTGGGATATACTTGGATGGTGGTACTAATAGCAACCCATTTTATATGTACGGTATAAGGAGATGAATAAAATTCAATCTGTACAATTTACAATATAACCAATATTTAAACATAACTTAACAAATATTTCATAAATTATACGATTTCAATTAATAATAATTTCGTAAAAAAAATAACATCGAAATGAAATGTAAAACAAGAAAATTAAATTTGGCTTAGACCAAATCTTAAATACCCTCCACATCCACAACGGTAGGCGTGGCAAATATTGCGCCCTCTAATAGTGTACGTATTACGTATCAGCTTGGAAGTCGAGTCTTACGTGGAATATAGTTTTTTGCAAATTGTGGGGCCACGCCCATTTTTGGTACATCAATGAACGGAATATTTATAGATTTACATTTCAAGTTTATAGGTCTATTTTTATGGCAGATATATAGATATTTGTTGATTGTGGGCCTGGCTCTTGACCGATTTCGCCCATTTTAAATAGCGATCTGCGTAGAAAACCTAAAAGTGACTGTACAAAATTTTAGCTCAATATCTCAAAATTTGCGACCGTGAGAATGTCAACAACAGATAGACTCACGGACATACGGACATTGATGTCTAAATCGACTTAGTTTTCGACGCTGATCAAGAATATATATACTTTGTAGGGTCTCTGAAGCCTCCTTCTGGCTGTTGCAAACGGAAGAACAAACTTAGTATACCCTCATCACTAAGGTGGAGAGTATAACAATAACTAGAGAGCTTGTAAATAAATTTAATAACGAACTGTATTGGCGTCCTCGCAAAACTAAATATATAAAGAATTAAGAAAACAAGAAAGATAAAAACAATAAAAGTCTTTCAAAGCGAAAAGAGAACATACAGTATATTACAGATATACACTGAAGAACAACTTTATCCAATACAAACCTAATCAGAGTAAAGAGTCGACAAAGCAAACCAACTGGACGCATATGCATACAACATAATAACGATTAATGGGGGAATCTGACACAGACAACTACATACATCACACTCTATGTATCCGCATATACGAGTTAACCGCATAATAATATATATCGAAAAATATACGAAACACAAAAGAAGCCAAATTGATCAAAAATAACGAATCGTACAACATCTTTCGTCATTATTCTTCTTCATCTATATATTGTGCCTTACACGAATCAAAACAATTGAGCACAAAAACAAGTAAGAAAATTAAATTTGGCTTAACGTAAGGTAACGTAACACGTAGTAAAGTGATTTATATTATGGATGTTAGTAACTCCTAAACGTCAAGTATCAGACGCAGCAGATACACTCAAAAGCGAATCGATTTAACCACGTTCGCCCGCCTATACTTTGAAATCAACCTACAGAGATGCCTTTAGAGCCCATCAGTATTGAAAATATTAAACGATAGTTTCATTTTCAGGATACCCCCTTATGTAACTCTCTATTTTAAAATAAGTGGAGTAGAAGAGTATTAAGCGGTCGGAAAGAACTTATTTTCATTTGTACTGTACGTAAACGATTCATGCCAAAAGCTAATTAAAAATTCTGGATTCTAATAAATATGTTTTATTTAAATGAAGCTGTTGTGCAATGGTTTGCAAATATTTAAAAAAAAAAAATTTAAAAATTATTTTTTCAGTAAACTCCACATAAACTTGCATGACCACACAACAGAGAGACGGACATACTAATATTGGTTCAGATTCTGAATTTGTTATCTCGGAAACTTATTCATATCGAAAACTAATTACGTATATGACAGACAGACATGGATTTGACACAAGTAGTGCAGGATATAATTATTTGTGATTTCCAACCATGCATGATTCGGTAACGCTTAGTATTGAAAACCAAATAAAAACCTTCCAAATCAACAGAAATATTTAAGAAACATTTCATAATATCGTTGACTCGCGAAAGCACATTTTCAAACTTTAATTTCGCATTTTTTTAATGTTTAATGTTTGCCTTGCATTTCCTTTTCTGTGTCTCATTAATACTTCAGTAAAACTGAAAGCATTTTAAACGTGGAATATGACGGAGACGTGCTCTTTATTTGTGTGATGGAGAGGACGAACTTAGAACGCCTTCACATCTAAGCAGGAATTCCTATACTATCGTATGTTTGGTACAATCAAATGCAACAACCAAGTGCAAGCCACGGATATTCGTATGTAAGTATAAAGGGGGAAAAATTAAATTTGTATACATCTGTATACAAACGGTTCAGTTGGATGTGGTAATTATATATATAAATTTTTTTCGATACCGATTTATACGTTTCTACAAAATTTCAGCTTAATATATCACAATTTACGAACATGAGAGTGCCAACAACAGACAGACAGACACCCGGACATATATGGCATCTAGTTTTTGGTGCTTTGTGGGGTCTAAGACGCCTCCAGTTGGGTGCTGCAAATGGAATGAGAGACTTAGTGTACCTCCATCTTATATGGATGGTATAAATACGCCTCAAGCTTTATACTTGTAATATAAATTTTTCGGAAAACAACCCTTAAAAATTAAAAAGCCACAATAACAGAACAGTTACGACATTAGAAGTTCCCAGAAGTTTCTATAATAAATGCATCTATAGGTATGCACAACGTGTACGTACATCTATATATGTAGTTATTTGATCTGGACAAAGCTGCTGAAATGTCGATTCTAAGGGTATTACAATTTTAAGTATGTGTGGTATGTGAACACGCGTATATAGAGCGAACAACTAGGGTTGCCATTCTACCTTTAAGCAATTGTCGATATTTTTCATAAATTTTTGCGTTGACTTCGTTTCATATTGATAAGCAACGAAACATAAACAACAATTCTCAAGTGTGGATTTCCAATTTTACAGCAAACGGGCAACTTTGTAGCTTATCACAATAACAAATCAATTTGGAAGGATATATAGTATATATGGTTTAAAATGAAAACTGTGCGATTAGAACACATTCAAGGCGACCGTTTTTAATGAGTGTGGATCTAGTCACAATATCGATAACGGAACTATGTGAATCACTGGATCCTCACTCACTGAAAACAGCAGTACATTGTGCTTACATTTTATTAAGTTACCATGCAACAAACACACACACTGAGAATATCTTCAAATATTTTATGTCGGAAAGTTCTTATTTCTTTCTTATTTTCATTCGCTGTCGTGTATCAAGACGACTTTTTATTTAGATTAAAAAAACACATGATTTTGTGATTTGATAAAATTGTATTGTTTTTAACAAAATAACGGAAAATTCACAAGAAATGTCACATGATCTGCACTTATATTTATTGTTTATCTACGAGTAGAGATTCAAAAAAAAAAAAAAAAAAAACACAAACTCTTCCTTAGAAGTCACATATAAAACACATAAAAAAACATTTCGGTTTTGTATTGAGTTGTTTTCATTGAGTTGTAATTGTTGTTTTAATGGCAATATTCAAATTTGAAGCGTTCACAGTACTGGTTGTACTAAAAATGTCACTTTTTTACGCTGGAATCCAAAATCTGATGATATTCATTTTGAAACATTGATAACACATATTTACACACATTTAGTATGAATGCAATGAAACAAATATTAAAAAGGCATGTACTTGGGAAGCGGAATAACTATATTTTACATTTAGTAGAGGCACAGAGATTGCCCAAATCAAGTATACAATGGAAAAATGGAGGAAATGATAAATGCGGCTTACACGTTCTAGGGTTACCAACAGCTTATATATGACGCTTCGTTTTGACATGTGTATGTGTGCCTCAGTTTTGAAAATATTGAGCAAACGTACAATTGTACAAATGCATATAGATGGAATAGAAGAGACTCAACAGTAGTCAAAGGTGTGTGTGTGTGTATATGTAAAAACTCTGAAGAAAACATTTCTCTCTGAAGCGAATATCGCGTGTGAAATATTTACATTAAAGATTAATTTATACGGTTATTTAAAAAAAACAAGCGTTACGCGCTGTGTATAAATTTTAATTTTTCTTTCAACGCTTTCTTTCTTTCTGTCTCCTCTGTCTGTCTTTTATACATGTTTGGTTTCAAATTATTATAATATTCCAGTTTGCAGCGTCATTAAATTTCTTTCCTTTCTATACTCTCAGCACAAGATCGGGGTGTTCTAAGTTTGTCATGACATTTGCCACTTCCTGAGGGAGGTTGCAAAGAACCTACAAAATATATAAATTTTAAATGTATTAACATCAAAATCTGAATCGACTTAATGATGTTCGCTGTGCCCGATTATCTTTTGTAAAAATTGAATCATTCTTAGTTTTTGTCGACAGGTTACTGACTGTTTAAAGCGCACAAAATCGCTTGACATTCACATCCATGTCCACAATTGAAAATTTTACGTTCCCAAGAATGGGGCATGTATTCATATTTCAAAAATATATTGTACAAGAACTTAATTATATCCATGCCACACCCACCCATGTAACATATATATGTGGAGGGTATCCCACATTTCGCCCTAAACCTTTTTTACTTGTTCACTTTATGCTGTGACTGACTTTTTCTTTTTTTTTGCAGTATATACTGAGAAGAGAGTTGAAAAAAATTTAGGAGTAGAGTTAGTGTAAGTATAGAGCAGAATACCGATAAGTTTTTATGTTTGTGTGTAGGCGCGCGTATGTGTGGCGTGTAAAATTTCGACATACGCACAATTAAAAGGCGGCAAATTTCCAGTATTTGTTAGCACACGAACATATATTTAATATACGGATGTATACTATATGTACGTGCACATTTATACATATACGTATATATATAAACATGCATTTAGTATATATGTACAGATACTGGGGATTGTATTCCATTGCGTTTAATTAAATTAAATTTAAATTCTTTATAATCAGATTACAACTCAACTCAAATAAAATATGACAGACATGCCACAAAATAAGTGTATTTGTGTTTTTAGCATTTGATTGGCCATTTCTTTTATGCACGTACAGTTAATGATATTTTGAATTATTTTAATAATCATCGTTATTGCGCTTCCCTAAATTTCTACCACGTATAATATTTGATTACACATATTATTGCTGGAACAAGCGAACAAACAAACAGAAAAAAATTAACGAAAAAAATCCGCCGTTACATTGAAACAATTGATCTTCACTTTAACGTTACTGATATAAGACTAAACTCTAGTTTAAAGCTGATATAGCAACAAAGCGCTTGAGCGTTGGCAACCCATAGTTGATCTTTATTTCTTTTCTTTTCCTCTTTTTTTTTCTTTTTGTTACGTTTCGTTCATATATAAGTTGGTTTATACATATTTGAAAGCTACAACAAAAAACAACCACTGCATGTAAAAAACAACAACAACAACAACAACACTTAGCTATAAACCGAGGAAAAAGAAACGCTATATTATATATATGAAGATATATACGATATGAACCTACAAGTACATTCTCACTTAACTCAATATAAACAGCCAACACAATACAATACAACACAACACAGCACAACACATACACATACAACAATCGATCTTTTCTTGTGGCTTTTGTTTCTTCATTTACGTCAGTTTCAATCGTTGATTTTGAAAATGGCTGAATATGTATTGGTTGGGATGTTGTGTATGTGTGTGTGATGTCTGTGTGTGTGTGTGATTTTTCTATTATCATCTACAAACTAACGCGTTCAGTACAGTATACAATAAGTACAATTGAAATCGGTTGTATCGTTACATTTACATGCTTCACATTTATAATAAATTGGAAACTGTTAAAACCGATCGTTATATTCGATATATAATGCACTTCTACTTTATACTCTACGTAGTGTGTTTAGTGCAATACACACGTTTGTAAAAATTAAAAATTATATAAACTGTCTTTACTGAGAAGTTTTCATGCTCTCCATCGTAACGCAAAGTATACCTAACTATAATAAAAAACAGGAATAATGTAGGAAAAAATACAGAAAGGGCATTGCGCCACAATACATCTATAAAAACGTACACGCTAAGAAAAATTGTTATTCATGTGTGCTTGCAAGGAAATTTGTTGAATGCAATGTTGAGTATTGCGAAGACAAGCATATAACGCGGGCCTCTTTTATTTTCTGAAGTTTATAAGGAACTACACGATTTCCTATGGAAAGGCGATTTAACATATAATGTACGGAAATTACTCTAATAGTGCAAATGAATTTTTTTGTTGAAAAATTGAACTAGTAGCCACAAATGTATCCGACCATTGCACCTTTAGTAAACATAATTTCAAGACGATCTATTGCCCAGCCTTTTACTTTATTGTGTATACCAGCGCCTTTTTAATTTTCGAAGTTCAAAAATCATCCACCGTAATTTATCCATTCGAACTAAAATTTCAAAAACTCAGAACTGTCATCCAAGTTGCGACGTTGCGGTGGTGCAGCTTATTGAAATGATGATATTTAATATCATTAATAACCAAAGAATTCTGAACTTATGTTAAAATATCTAATTTTCAATTTGAATTTTTCCAAGTGTACGATGAATTGAAATTTCATGTTTATGTGTGTATTATGTGGAGAGCTGCTTCCTATACACCACAAAACCCACCATAAATCTAAAAAGTAAGCAAGGTTTCACTAAATCAACTTTTTGCTTTCTTTCGTTGTGAGAGCGTCATCGTGATGATGATGACGTAGAACAACAAACACAACGAAAAGCATAGAAGAGAGATAGTAAAAGTAGAGAAAGAAAACGCAAAACCCAAGAGTGTGCATAAACGTACAAAAATACTAACTGTTTATGTGCATGTACACTTGTAAATAGACATCCATTGCTCCTCGTACAACTCTGAGCACTGTTACTCAACTCGCTACTAAAAAAAAGAGTGTATCATTATTTTCCGTAATAGCAACAGAAAAACGAGAACACATACACAAACTATCGTACACTCACTCATACACTCATATGACATTCCCATCGCTACAGTGAATGATCGTAATATTAGAGGTGTTAGCTAACGCTGTATATATAAAGTATATGTGTGCATTTGTGTATTCGTCTGTGTGTTATTTCGAAAGTATATATATTGCTCTTTTTACTCACTCTTTACTGCTATTTACTAATTTCCTTTGTTTGTTTATTGTACAAACTAATAGCGCGACGTAATGTTTGTTTTATTGTTCATTCGCTTTGTTCCGTAATTTTCGTGTTTTGTATAAATGCATTACATATGTACATGCAAATGTTACTCATCAATATCACTGTCTAATACGAATACATTTACTAAGGGAAGATTGTCAGTATATTTTCAGCCCATTAACTTTGGTTTAATAACTGTTCTAGATTTATACTTTAATTACTCCATTCATCTTAAAAAATGCATTTGTTTGAATTGTAAAAAATACTCAAAATCATAAAAAGATTACTCAAGAAGTATATGGACTAGTTTTTACTAATGCTTCGAAGCGCATTATGCTACACATTCTGTTTATTAGCGTTTGGAATATTTCAAAAGTTTTTACGATGGGCTTGAGCGACTATAACATTTATGGGGGTATAATGAGGTTACAACTACCAGAAGAAGGCCTCACAGGCACATTCTTAAACGAAATCAAAATCTGAGTCGTTTGTATGTTTGATTCTGAAATGCCTCCGGTTGGTGCAAACATGCTGTTTTCAACTTAAAATGAACATATATCCCAAATAATAAACGCGCACAATTTACAAAAAAAAATTTTGATGCAGAATTCGATCGTTTCTGACAGACGTTACAAATCGGAGCAATACATGTGCCGATATAAATATGAAGGGTATCCAAGACTCGCTCCAAGTCAAGTGCAACTATTTAACTTGTTACTTGTTTGGTTGAGAATCTTTTCAGCTCAGTTTCCAAGTGCATAAACATTTTTTCGAACAAGCGTTATTAATAAAACGCTTTTTTCAATTAACGAGCTTTCTTTCTACACCCTAACACTCGCGTCGTCGATAAATTTTAAGTAAACAAGTTTCTCACAAATTCCGCACAAATGTATAATTTATTACTACCCGCATGAATACGTATGCATAAGTACTGTATATAAATTAAGTACACACACCTACATTACATTTCACATTTTATTACCTAATCTTAAAAAACCTTTACATTTCTGCGTAAATTATAGCCAACATACACATTTGTGTGCATCCTCGCTTTTTGATCCCTATTGAGAAGGAGCGCAATCATTACCGACTACCTTGGCTACAAATATCTACGCGATATATCCATTTTTCAGTCTAAGAGGATTTTAAAAACAGAGAATCGGACACTCGTTAAATCGACTCGTTCCTGAGGTCTCCTTCCGGGTGGTTGCAAACAACATTTCAAACTTAGTACACCGCCCATCTTATGCAGAGAATATAAAAATGAACACAACTTATCAACATTTTTAAATGAACGTAATAACTTTTTGTATTGCCTGGTAGTGCAACCATGACTGTTCCAGCTGGCGTTAAAATCACGCGTGAACACACATGCAAAACTGTCAGTTGTTGTAAAAGTTGGTTTAAATGTAATATTGTATATTTTATATTTTATATTGTTTACAGTAGGTATATACATACATTCATACATAAGTATTTATATATGTGCATACAATTAACGTGAAAGCAGTGGTAAGTAAATTCATTCATTCATTCATAGATCCAGTCCTTTTACGAGAGAAGGTACGAATGTGTTAATTTGTACTTTTTTTTAATGAACACAATATTAGTCATTCAACCAGGGGTTATATGCACGCCTCAATGACTTTATGAAGTATGTTTGGTAGCAGTAAGAGAAAACGATTTCTGCTGCATGCTAACGTACAAAATAAGGGAATTTCAATCATCTTTTCTTTTTCGAAAGCACTCGTTTTTGTTGATTCTAATTCAGCACGGGCACTACGTCAACAGTACGTGTGCACCGGAATTTCACTGAAACCCAAACTATGAGACAGCGGGCAGTAAGGCGAAGGAATGTTATTGGTTTCATGGTGATGCAAAAATTGATAAAGATGTGTAAATAACTTAACAGCCATACCGAACATCTCCTCATGGATTCCATTTCTATTCACATAATTGCAACTAATTACATTTACAAAGTACAAGACAATAATTGCCATCACCTAAGCGTGCATAAGTACGGACAAGTTTTCAGAGCGTACGCACGAGTAATGTACCCATTTCAACTTCCTTCACACATACGCTTTCTTATTTTCTTTCGTTCTACACTTTTTTACTCGCTTGCTTTTCGTAAGAAATTGTCATCATTTCTGTTGAGCATTCTGTCACAAATGTCATTTTTTCCCCATTTACAGTTTTTTCCTTTAATCATTATTCTTCGTCAATGACGATCTGTCTCTCTAGCGTAAAGTTAAAGTTTCCTACATGGCTCCACACAAAAACTTTTGATAATTATATTAATGATGATGAGTCCTAACTGCTCAATATATCATGGTGGAAACCAACTCAAGTGTTATTGTGTGAACACTTCAAATTTACTTTTATACACAATGCCCACAAATACAATAAATATTATATATATGTGTGTGTAAGAACTGTAACTGTAACTGTAACTGTAATTGTCAAAGTTGTCAAACATTGAAGAATATTTATGCCTTGGCACATAATTAGAGTTATTCAGTTATTATTATTATTATTATTCAAAAAAGCCGCAATCCAAATCATGAACCAGTTATTTATCTTAAGTGCCCACAAAACATGAATATATTTAATGATTATCTACTTTAGTACCTAATACCTCTCTTCAAGTGAGTAAGTATTAAGTAAGTGAGATATATGTAAGTGCATATAAGTAAGAGGTCGAAAGTACGTCCAAAAACAGAAGAAGGCACAAGATATACAATTTTTTTTTAAATCGATGCATCTATTGCAAATACTGTCCGGATTGGAAAAAGTTATATACCAATTTCTATCTTGTTGTTGTTGAAACTTCTACGTTAGCTTACACTAAAAAAGCGGCAATTTCTTAGACTCTCTCTCTCTCTCTCTCTCTCTCTCTCTCTCTCTCATCCATATTATATCGAAAAGGGTAAAAGGGTGCATTGGCCTAAGTCAAGTATAGTTTTCTTACTCATGATAACCTACCTAACCTAACCTGGTGTAAAGAGTATATTAAGGTTGTACGGATTTTGATCATTTTTAACGGCTAAACACAGAGACCTGCCTAACCGATTTCATCTATTGATCGATTCAGAATCACTTTTCGAATCAATTTACACATGTGCTTCTGTCCGTCCATTTAAATTTGTCTAAATACAAGGACTTGTCTTGATCCGAAAAATTGCACTATTTTTAGAATTTCTTCCCAGTCTTTATACAATATGAAATTCTTAATAATATTAATAAAAGTTAATATGGAACTTTTTTTTAATATAATAAAAAATAATAAAAAAAAAAAACTCGATCAAACCATCTTAGAAGTCTTTTGAATGAATCATTTTATGGCAAAAAGGTAATGCTACGCAACGAAAATGTATGAGTTACCACAACAGTTTGTACGTTCTAAATTTGGACCGGAGCGGACCACTTTTAGAACCCCTCTCTCTAGAATGATTAAAACAAATCCAAAAATCGACTCTTGTTTACTGATGCGACTAAACTACTGTTGTTATGGACAAATTGTAATAAGTTTGGACTAAACAATTGGAAGTAAGTGAGGTAGGTTGGGCTTGACCGATATTTTGAAACTTCTCTGTACAGTTGTGTACATTTTGCGTTTGAACCCATTTATTTTAAATGGCGGTACACATTATATTTTTAATGCCTTTTTTGCATTAGTATAGTATTACATTTCTATAGGATCACGATTTTTCACTTTAATTTTATAATGTCATCTCCTATTTTATTGGGTTGGCTAACAATGGCTATGCGGTGTGCATTACTTGTAGGCCAACACACAAAAAACAAAAAACAAAACAAAAAAAAACACGAATAGAAGAGACTTTCTCAACTTAATGTAACCTCGGCAAAGGTGAAAATGTGTTAGTCCGATCAATGTACAACTATTTCACATGAAAGGGGAGTAAACAACAGAAACATGATTAAAGTGAAATGTGTTATCTGTGCATAGATCTCTCTAATAAAGCCGAGTTTATGGAGCAATATAAAACAGTACAAATGTGTGTATTTGAAGAAGCTTGATTGTATTGAGCAGAATGTGACATAAGTGAGACGTACGTTTCATACATTACAAACGTCGATTTATTGATTTTATACTTTGTGCATTTCTGCTGCATTTAATAATAAAAAATCGCATCTTTCTCGCATTTGCAGTAAGGAGCTGCACTAGGTATCCTAGTGTAAGGCTTGGGCGTTTGTGGGGTTCAGCTTATTTATATTGTATAGTGCATGCGTCATTACACAATCAAATGCACTCCATATACTCTTGGGGAAGCAGGAAATGTATTTAAAAGAAAGGTGATCTTCTAGACGCTAACGTTAACGCTAACGCTCGTGCCTGAAAACACTAGCACAAAAAATCGTGCGCCTTGCTTTAAGAATTATTGATATAAAACATACACCACAAGCGCAGAAAAGGAAAAATAACTCACAAAAAGTACTTTAAGCTGTACTCGGAAAAAGTCTTATGCAGTTTATTTATCGATACGTGTGCATTACATTCAAGAGTGTGCTGTACTATGGTTTAGTTGGAGCCGTGTGTTGTGCATAAAGGTGTGTATGTGTGTGTGTGTTTATATGCACTCATAATAACAACAAAAACAGAAACGTTTGCATTTTTTTCATTTTCTGGCTTAATCGCGTCAGTTGGCGACTGTTGTTTCTGTGTTCTGTTACCGGCCAACCGACCGAGTAACTGACTGACTGACTGACTGACTGTTGGTTGGCTGGTTTGGTTATTTCAGCAGCTTGATTTTGTTAGTTCGTTGGTTTTTACCTTTTTTGGACAAACTGGTTATTTGATTTTCGTCGCTCGCTGTATGTGATGCGATGTAAATAAAATCGAAACAAAAGAAAACAAGTTAAAAGTTATGTTTGACATACTGACTGAATCGTGAACACCCACCACGTGAAGGCGTTATAAATGAAATGAATGACACAAAATAGTTAAAAATTATGGGCGTGGTTATAAAGAAATTTTTATGTGTTGCTGTCCATTTTTGCTACGCGCTACTGATATTCATCGGGATTATATTAATATCCTCTAAAGAACGCGTCAGATCTTCATCTGATTTTGATGCGTATTAAAGAATTGCCAAGGGATTGAATTCTTTATCAAAGTGGGTTTTTTGAATTTTGTCGGCCTCGACAATTTTTGGACAATTTTTAATCCACCGATAGACTGATTATATATAATAGCGTATATTGAATTTTAACATTGCAACGTAATTTTTATACCCGTGAGAGATTTAGTGGGAGTGGCATTTGACTAGAAATTTCAATATTGGTCTGTGGCACCTCTTTCTGGGTGTCACAAATGTTGCAATAAACTCAGTTCATCATCCATCTTGTATGGAGGACATAAAACACTACATGCAATATTGAATCTGTGTTTTTTGGCTTTTGGTCGATTTATGTATTCTTGCATGTAAGGTTTTCTTCTATGCCGCAGTTTGGTTAAGAAGTGTTTGTCCATCAGCGGTAAGCCGCTGCTCACGTAAAAGTGCAGCTTTGCTTTATTTCTCTATTTGTATGTTTCTCTTGTATCGTTTTAATTCCGTAACATTGTGGTTGTAATTGTTTTTTTATATACTCCATATAAAGATGGGGGATATACTAAGTTTGGCATTTCGTTTGCAACACCCAGGGCAAGGAGACGTCGAAGACCCCACCAAGTAATAATATAGTTATTCCATTCATTGATGTGGCAAAAAAGGGCATGGTTGGATAACAAACACGCCCATATTTTACAAAAACCATACTTGACTTTTAAGCTGATACATACACTATTAGAGGGCGCAATATATATGTATTTGCCACGCCCACCGTTGTGGAGGAGGAGGGTACTTAAGATTTGGTCTCAATCAAATTTAATTTTCTTACTTGTTTTCTTCTGTTATGTGGTCGTTGCTTGATTTTTGACCATTTATAAATTTCTTGTAATGTGTACCCACAGACACTTATTCGTAATGTACGTACACGCGCCTACATGCATATATACATATATTTATATTCAAATAGACAAAACTTATTTGAGAGAGCGGGTGTAAATACTTCTGGTGAGATGGTATTTTATTATGCCCTGTTTGGAAAACGTTGACTCAGCATTTTACACATTTTTACCAAGAAGTTAATCGAGCTTTCTTGTGTACATAGTTGAAGAGGAAGTGGGCGATCTTCTCGACTCTATAAAAAGTCTTCTTTGTAGAGTGTGGCTGCAGATGAGAAATGTGAAGCAAGTAGAAACTACAACATGGTGCAGTTGGCTGATGATAGTTTTGGTGTTCAATTCTTCGTTCGTACGCGGCTCTGTTCGCGTAGAAATGTTTGGTTGACTTGGGGTTTGCAACAAGACTTATCTCTCCTCTCCACCCTTTACACATACATTATTTTATAGTTAAACGATTTAAGCGCATTTATACATGCCTCTATATACTCATACATACGCACGCATACCTTTATATGTGTTCATGGGATAGGACTCGGATTGCTGTTGTTTTACATACTTATGTTAGAGTGTAGTATGTACTGAAAGCTTTGACTTTAGCATTTTACTGGCATGTATCTTCTATCCGCCCCTTGTGGTCCACTCCATCCCATCCCACCACCCACCTCTTTTCATTTTCCAGGTTATTAATCCGTTGCTTGTTAATACATTGCATTGGTTGTTATTGTGACGTTGCATGTATTGTACTCGTAATTGAACTCGAGTGAACCTTTAACATTTAATAAAGACTTCTTCCCAGTTTCTCTTCTTCACCGACTTTCAAGGAAGTGGAAAATTGTTCATGACAGCTTGGGCATTGTTTGTTGTCATTTGTTGCAAATCACTGTTTTTTGTGCTGTGTAACATATTTACAAAAATATTATTTTAAAGTTTGATTTTTACCAGATACCTTCATTCAATACCGCATCTACTACCACTAACTGCTGTTGCTTTGCAAATATATAAAATGTATGATTTTAATGTGGGATGAAATGCGTAAAAGTGTGAGTTCTCCTAGATAGATCAAAACTTTTTATGGTGTATCTTTGGCTCGCCGCCTACAATTTGGTGTAAAGGAAATTATGAGGTTTTGACGAACGAGAAGGGATCACTTTAAAAGCGTCAATGTTTTGTTGTAGCGAAAAAATCAATCCAACAACAACAACATTCCTGCAGATAATGAAAAACTTGCCTTCCTTTGCCCAGTGGGTTAATTTTGAATGTGTCCAGCGGCATAAATAAACATTTCACATGCATACCATCTATACACGCGCATGCATGTTGTTATCGATTCTTTAAACTTTCTTAACTAACGATGCGGATGATTGACTGAATTAATGCAATAAGTAATGACGACCAAAAAATCTCTAATTTAACATCCAGATACATTAATCGGTTTTACCAAATGTCCTAAAACTTGTACATTGGAAACTTGTATTGTTCACTTTATGGTTGACTTTTATACACAACTACACACACACATGCGGGCGCGCGCGCGCATACATTGTATATCGTGTAACTTTGGCAAAATTGAAGTCAAATACTGACGAAATATTTGTGTGCTCACTCGTGCGCGTAGCTGATTTGTAATTATTGTAATCAAGTCGATGCAAATTTATATGAAAGTGTGCTTGTATGTAGAATTTGTATAAGTGAAAATGTCAAGCCCGACCATTTAATGCCCTACACCACTTAGCTCTTAAAATTATGCTACAATTATTTTAGTTGCGGCAGTAAACGTGACACATTGCCATACAAGCCGCTGCATGAAGAGTGGTTCTACAAATGATCCGATCGAATGCAAACATGTCCTTGTACCGAATTTCAATGAAATATGTCAAAAAGTGTGACCAGACGGACATGGCTAAATCGATTCAGATATTGATTCTGAAGTGAAGGTGGGTGTAGCCCACCGTTTGCCGTGTAGAAGTTACAAACATCTGCACAAACTTAATGTACGCTTTGCCACACGTGGTGCAGCGCATAAATATGTTGCATTGTTTTGGTTGTGCTTTGACTGTGATCTGTCTTTGTGTATATTGCAATCCCTCCATCCATCCATCCATCCATCTATCTGTCTTTCACAGACAGACATTAACAATCGATTTTATTTGCTACGTAAGTTTTTAATGTCTTTGTTGCATACTTTTGTGTGTTGTGTTCTTTTATCTGCATACAGCGTTTCTGTGCATGTGCACGTATTTTCCCGCGTTTCGTAATTTTTTATGTGATCGAGTTTAACTTTTCACGTCTTGCAGTTTTCCATTTTCGGATTGATATTTACATTTGTTCTATTGTTACAATTCTCACGATCTGCCAAGCCAGCGCTTTTGATGATTCGATTGATTTTCCCCCAAAAAACTTTTCCTGCAATTACCGTTACGTTCGTGAGTAGGCCGTATTAGTTTAGTCATTACATTTGAAACAATTCAAACGTAGAATCCGTTAATGCTAATGTTTTTAATGGCATTTTTACGTTTTTGCAGCAACACACGTGTACATGTATGTACTAGACAAATGATACCCATTATTGTTCCATTAAAGGAGTTGGGAATTTAGAACATAATCGTGCCTGTAAACGATTTCCCATTTGGAACGGTGTTGTTTTTGTAACATAACATTATGAGTGACTGGGATTCGGCCGAAATCTGTTTTATCTGCTCATTCCTGAAAATTAATCTAGTGAATAATTGATTTGCTTTTCTGCTTTTCGTTCAATGGATAGACGGATGGACAGCTGCAATGCAATGCAAGGTAGTGTGGTTTGGGAAAACATTTTCAACTCCGTTAAGCGAATAAAACTCAAGAAAATAAGATTTGACAATAATAGATCAACGGAAAACCTTTCTCTCAATTTGCAATGACAAGTACGAAATGATTAAAGTTAATCGATTTATGTTTTACGAAATCAACTTACAAATGGGAAACCCTCCTGCCGCTAAGTAAAGCTTTAATTATTATACGATTTTTGTTGTGTTCATATATTTCATAGCCTACGCATCACATAATTCTAAATTTCAAATGCAATGATGTCGATTTTTTACGATTGTATTGGGAAGTGGTTCAGATTGGATAAAATCGGGTAAAAAAATCTCTCACTCTACTATTCAAGCATCTATCGAGGTATCAAAAATGTGCAGAATTCAACTTGCTGGACGATACGTAACGTATTTGTGGAGAGTATTTAAGAATTGTTTAGTTTTTTACTTGTTATGACTTATTGCGCAAAATCGCAAACACTCTTATCCTACAGTTTCTGATACTTTTATTAATAAGTACCCAATGCGAGGTATGTTTATCGATCTAATTGAAGATTTGTCAGATTTGCTGAAGACTTCAAGTACTTGAAATATGTGAACGGACTTGTTGAGGAACTATTTCACGCAAAGTACATAACCTGCAAATGTGGGCGCTTCTAATCTTATGGGTTATTGTGTATACCGTTATGAAAAATTTCACACCGTTTAGCTGTAACAGCGAAAGAAAACCATGTATGTACGGATGCATTGATGTACGTTTCCCTAAAAAAAAATTATGAAATCATTCTTCTAAGTTTTAGTCACACTGAGCACTGCAAGACAAAGAGATGACGACACACATGCATCTTCATGAAAATCTGCCAGTCAGTCAGTATCTTATTAATAATTTCACACAAGCATACAACATGTGTCAGCATAAAATGAAAATGCCGATTGAGTAAATGCTTCTTGTGACAAAATATTTACTTGTGCATGCATAATTACGTAATATGTCGAGGAATCGTTTATATTGTATAAATACGAGGAGCACTTTCTTTTCATTCCCACTTGGCAATCTTTATTATTTAAATGAATTACTAAACTTAATTAAACTTAATTATTAAACTTAGAATAGGAGGAAAATAATCCAATCATTAGACAATAAACACTTTTGTCCATTTTGTATTGAAAAAACTAATGCAGCAACTACGTTGTAATTGTTTTTAAAGGGTAACGCAACGTAGCAAAGTATCAGTATGGTTGTGTAGGTACGTATCATAAATCGTTCAAAACGTGAACCTTTTTACATAAATCAAAATATTATTTTCTTTTCCTACCCAGCATACTGTACATATGAGGCGGTATATATACCTTTGTCAAAGCATTTGCAGGAGGCGTCGAAAAATATATATATTCCGAATCAACATCGAATACTGAGACGATCTAGGCAGTCCGTGAATATGTGTTTTGTGGTAATCACTCCTCTGATACCGATAACTTGACAGAAGTGTTGACAGTTTCTATGCAATTGGACAAAATCGATTAAGGGGCATGCGCACAATGTAACGAAAACCGAAAAAGTTAAATTTTTCGTATTATTTATGAATATATTGACATATGTTGTCCTCGAAAAGCAATTTTTTTTTTTTTTTTTTTTGAGAAACAGCTGTAATTCATCTAACGGTATATAAAATTAATAAAAAAAGAATCGTCAAAAAATACTCGTCAGTAATGTTAAAATTTTTATGTGACTGGTGGAGTTAATCGATTTGACAACTGAAAAAAGTAATAAAGTTAAATTCAGTCTTAAAATTTTTAAGTTTTTTATTCTTATTATTCTTCATCGGCTGTATGTGAGGACTCGTCATTTCGATTAATTGTCAAGTTTTTATAGAAACCAAAAGGAATGAATTTCAGTAAGTCCATCATGTCTCTCCTTTTTTCCCCTATCACAGATCTACCTTTAAGGATATAATAAAGGATGATCTAAATTTTTCAAACTTTGCGGTCCACCTGCTACAGATTTCCTTATATTAATGGCATTAAATTCCGAATCTTCATTGTGGTCACATTTGAATTGTATGAGATGGGGTTTGGACCTTTCTAACTTTATCCAGCGTATTTAAAGCCACTTTACTGGAAACCCTGTAACGGTTACTTTTCTATGACTGATTGATTGATTTTTGTAAAGGTTTTGTTGAAAAAAAATCTTGGTGGATCATTTGGATTAGATTAAAGAGTGCTTTCTTTTAACATGTTTTGATTTTTTTTTTTCGCATGTGACTAAAAAATTACAAAATCTGAATCATTGGGCAAAGAGCTATGTGTCCACTTACCAAATATTTTATTTCAATTGACTTAAATTTACATTAGAGTATGGAGTTAATCGAAATGGCTTCTGAAATAAATTACTTATTATTCAATGGCCAAAAAAAATTTGCCGTTTAATGGTGGTAATCTTTAATATTCAGGAAACTTAAAATAAATATAAAAAGTTATGACTATACCAAGTGTTTTGATACTTAAATCTAAGATTTTTCAAAAAGTAGAGTTAATCGATGTGTGCACTGAACGTGGTAGGTCAACTTACTGGTCGGATTCTTTCCAGAAGAAATTTTTCGCATTTTTGGCATCTCGTTAATAAAGTACATTTTTACACAAGAGCTCTGTTTTTGCAGTCGTGAGAGATTTTTTTCAATCGGAGGCCAATTTCATCCAACCTAAATAGGAGCGTACAGAAACTATATGGAAATGTTTACACAAAATTTCAGTTAAATATCACAAAATATACGACCGCGAGCACACCAATAACGTGTCGCATATGGAATGATAAACTTCTTATGCGGAGCGTATAAACCGAATCACAAAAACAAATTAAATACGAAACGAGTTTGCCGAACACAAATCACGAATCGATCAGTTCTGGCATAAAGCAATTTTTCCCCAAATTAAGTCTATTTGATAATTTTTATTGTAAATGAAAACGTCACCGACATACACTCATAACAGTGTTTAGAGCTAAAAGTAATGCTCGTTTTAGATATAAGATGAGCATTAGCTGAGTTGAACATCCCAGCATTTTATGCATACATGCACCTCTCAAGTGATTCTGTGCTGTTTTAAATAAATTTCATAACAGCACGTTATCGAAAAAGTACTTTAATTTTATTTGGTTTAAAGTAGCGCAAACATAGTGATTTGTATTAATTGTAATTTATGGTTAATTGAGAGCAAAATCTAATCTTAAAAGAATACCAAAAACAACGATCATGCAATAATTTAGCGAAACAACAAACTGCAACAAAATTCGTCGTATTATCCACAAGTTAATCTGGAAATCTAATTTATTTTTCATGTTCCTCTGCCGCAAACACGTTCGTTCGGTCCTACAAAAAATGAATGCGGCGAAGGTGGCGAGGGAGGGAGAGGGGAGACAATAAAAAACTGAATTTATTATTTCTTTCAAGTCGTTGCCAAAATGTTCTGAATATGCACTACAGCGCAAAACGAGCCGCACATAACAAAAGAAAACACAAATACTATGAAAATGGAAAAAGGAGGTCACGACTTGGTAGAAAATAGAGTCAAAAGAAAACACAACACAACACAACACCTAAGTCCACAAATTAAGACAATGTAACATGTAACGCCGGCACGACATGACACACACACACACACAAACACACTTTCATATGAGAAATGCTTTTAAAACGGTACATTTTACACCAAACATGTATACGTATGCACTCTTATCGTAGCAGCGCATTTGTTTTTGCTGTAAGTTTTGATATGTGTTGAAATGGTCTCGTGTTGTGTGTGTGCGGGTATGATGTGCTCGCTTACTCGCCTGCCTGCTTAGAATATTACTCCAGTTGCTAACATTGCATTGTTTGCGGTGCACATTATTGCTTGCAATTGCTAAAATAAATGTTATCAAGTCCGTTTAATTGTTTTTTACATTTCGCCACGATGTAAAGTGAGTAGTGTCACAGTGAGGAAGGCACTCAAACAAATGCCTCCTACTTATATCTTATATCCCACATGACTAATGCCGACGTAAATGTCAGTTGAATCGTAAAGAAAATGTGACGTTCAAAACATGGGATCGCATGAAACTTGTACATATAACCGCTTCCGGGGTTATGTTTAAACCTCTTTAATTGGTGGAGAATCAGTAGGAAAGTACTTCATACATACACATCTTGGTTAGCTATAAAATACAATATGAACTAATCATAAATATTGGAAGCCCTTAAACTATCGCATAATCATCGACATCCTAACCAAGGCACACGTGGCATTGGCCAATGAAAATTTCAGTATTGACAATTACAGTAAGAGTGTTGGTTGTACCCCACTATAATGAACAAAAGCAAGTATTGGACTGAACTTTGGCCTTTTATATAAGGAGGGTGAGAGAGAGATAAGACACACGAGATACGATATCACAAATTTGACAATGCCTTCCTTATCTATCAATTTGTTTTATTATTACCTCCCTCTCAGTAATGGGGGTATAAACAGTTTGGCATTTTTTTTGTAACAAGTAGAAGGAGACCGTACAGGATCCATACAGTAATCATGTGTAACTTCGTAAATTATTTTCATTTATCAAATAATTATAATTTAGGTTCGGTTAAAAATGATTCGATTGTGTCCAAATTTGGTACAGCCAAATATGAAGCTAATCAACTATTCTTCACTTCATTTTTTGCTACTTTTTGCCATATGAAGACTTCTACTATAATAGAATCTTATATGGGAAACGACTCTAAAAATGGATGGATTAGGTCCATTTTCAATAGGGTTCCTCTTTGGGCCAACACATGTCCTTGCACTAAATTTCATTAAAATTTCTCAAAAAATGTGATCTGTAGCTTGCACACAAATTTACATGGACAGACAGACGGACATGGTTAAACCGATTTTAAATTTTGATTCTGAATCGAAACTGAAACCATCAACAACCATGGAATAGAGTATATTGATAAGAGTTCGCTCACATAATGATAATCTTCAATCCAAGTAGTTAGTAGCTGATTACGACTGAGTTTCTTTTAATAGAAAGTTTACCAAAAAAACTGCTGGCAGCATAAAAACCAGTGTGGGCTTGCCGGGAAATGCATTAATTTAAACTCCAAAATAAGGTATAAGAATATTTCAAGGAGAATTTTACACAGTTCACAACTGCAAGGGTTATCCCTTGTAATGAATAAATGACTTGATTGACTGATTGATTTGAACAAGATCGAAACATTTTTACCATAGCCGTCCATATTAAGCAGCTTTTTACCAAACAGCCGTCATTCTACATTCCAAGAGATGTTCGAGCATTTTTTTTGTTGCAATTTTACCCCAAAATGGTCTTCAACGCTTCAATATCATTCATATGCAATATTTCCTCAATCATTCAAATTATAAAAAATACTCAATAAGATTGTGGGTAGACAGAATGATTTGGAGACAATGTTTAAAGACATTTGAAAATTGACGTGACATCGTATTCGAGAGCAAATAATTGGCCAAATGTTTAACTCAACTGTCTTGCCATATCTGCATTATTGTACATAAACTATTTGATAAATCTTTGACCAGCTACTCTATGGTTGGTTTAAACTCGCTTTTGTAAACTTCCCACTTAGCAGGTTAGGAGTTGAAACATTTCAGTTCGAATGTTTATTAGCACCATTTTTGGGCTTTTCAGTTCATTTAATGGCAACAATAAAAGAAACGAAACATGGATGGGACATACTCGGTACTCACGAGTGAGTGCTATTGGAATATTTGGTTGTAACTCTACTTTTAATGATTTGCTTTCATTCCAATTGCTTTCGTTATTAAATTACCTTTTCAAGCGGGAAATTTTGTACTTTCCCACGATTCAGCAAAAAAAAAAACGAAAGAAACAAAAAAGTAATGAAAATAAATTTGGCTCAGACCAAATAGTAAACACTCTCCATATATAAGCAGTGGGCGTGGCATATTCCGTATCAACTATCAAGTCAGATTCTGCTTAAAACAAGGCTTTCTGTAAATTGGGGGCGCGTTACCCCATCATGCCCATTTTTGGTACATATTATGAATGATATGTGTACGAAATTATTTGTCGATTAGAGATTTATGTTGATTTTGGGCGTGGCACCCAATTTAAATAGTAACCAACGAACAAATTCTAGAAATATTTTTAATGAATTTCAGAAATTCTTGAGGGCGCACAAACACAGGGACAGACATGTCTAGATTGACTAAGATTTTGATCTTGATCAAAAGCCTCTTTCTGGGTCGGAAGGCGCAAAAAAATTAGTTCAGCTTCCATCTTAAGTAGAGCGCAAACAAAGGAAAATCATAAGAAATCTTGTTTTTCGGCAAAGAGAGCGAATCCTGCACATGCGTATATACACGTATGATGAACACCATCTAGTGTTGCCAACAACTTATTTATTTGTTGTTATTTGTATATTTGCCGGAAAGCTGTCCGTTTTTTGACAAATTTCTTTTCTATGTCACAAAACCTTTGCCAGAGCAGAAACCAGATGTACATTTCTGGCGGTGAATAATAGTATTGGCATCCAATCTGCCTGCATCAATTTCACCTTCCTAACTTTTTTAATCAATCGCTTGGCTTTCGGTCCGAATAACATTTGAGGGTGGTTAACAATGGCGCCACTTGCGTAAGTGTTACATTTTACCTCAACGTTTGAATTCAGTATCAAAAAATTTTTTGTAAATTGTGGACGCATCTGTTAATAAATCCACGTCCACTTTTACGCATATAATTGGCATATCGAAATTTTACTTGGTAGCTTTTTGCCATTTTAGGGCGTGGCACTTGACCGATGTCGACCAATTTGCACAGGAACCGTTGTGCAAATTTCAAGAGATTCTACAAAATTTTAGTGTCAATGCCTACATTCTACATACATTTTGATGCTGATCAAGATTCCTTCTAAAGTTGGAAATATATAGAGTATATAAAGAATGGCAAGAACTACAGAATTATCAGGTTTGTACATAGTACCTCAGTGACACCGCAGTAAACGTGAGCAAGTGCTTGCTATCCCTAACGGAGCCACAATGACTAAATAGGTTTTCAGTTTGTGCTCCCCCGCTTACAATAACACTTATACACACGTTCGTACATACACAATAATGATAATAATAATAATGCATACAATACCGCAAGCTTACTACCGTTGTGCTGGTTACAACTTTCATAAACATAATGGCAATAAAAACAACATATTAACCGAAAATCAGAAATATGTTTAATGTTGAAGTTACAACGGGGCCAGAATAGCGTATTTCAGGTGTTGGAGGGAAGTATGCATCAGTGCGCCCAAACGCAAACGCATGCATCACCATGAAATACTTAAAAATGACACACACATACAAACAATCATTTGCAGCAGAGGTATTACAATACCTTTGTAAATGGCATAAAATTCTGCAAAATAGATGTTTGTTTTAATTGCTGCAACTAATAAAAAGAGTGAAAGACAAACGGTAATGGAGAAATTCGATAATATGGCGTTGTTGCGGTTGCCTATGGAGCTGCGCGGTGTAATTACAATGCACACAAAAGTTTATGTATGAGCTCTGAAAATCATCATATCGTAATTGGTTTCACGTCATTTACTGTACATTATATTGCACCGTTAAACCACTTAACGGGACCAAAGTAATCAAGGTAATCTATTTAATTAAAGTTTTATTTCCCTCGACTCGATCGAACAGCTCAAGACTCTCAAGAGACAATTAGCGAAGCGGCGCGATCTTTCCTAGAACCGATATTTAAGAAATGTTCCGATCATTGGCATTGTGTGGCCGTTGATCTGTCTGTTGTTCATTCGCTTGGAGACATACAAACGTTTGTATCAATTTATAAATTTTAATTGACGTGCAGTACAAAATGTTCCGTCTGTCGTTATTGTCCATAACAATTTTGAACGTATGTTCCCTGCGTACAAGTATGTGTAATTCGTCAAGTTAATCGTCTAAGCGTCATCTGATAAACACTTCAATTCGCGTTTACAATTACAGGAGGACGTAACGCATAAGCGAAAAATAGGAAAACGCACTGTGTCACTAAAGCAATCTCTATTATTTGAGAGACCCTTACGCTAGCTTCACTACTGCTGCGTATTTTGGTGATGATGTTATTGCTGCTGTGTATTTATTTATCTATCCATTCTTCGTTATTTCTTGCAGTTGTCATCGTTGCTTATTAATTCTGCGAGGTTTGCAATTGCTATTGGCCACATCCAGAGAATACGTTAGATTTGTCATTTCTCGTTAGGTCACTAAAATTAATTGACTTCAACTTTAACTTAAAATGGGCGAAGTAGGTTATCAACCATGCCTTCAATTAATCAACAGAAGCTGTGCAATTTATATTTATTCTTTACTTTTGAGCATATAAAAATATTCAACTATTGTGGTAAACAGTTAAGAAGATGGCGCATATACGAAGAGTTCATCTATGTCTACATATAACACCCAATGGGAAGCGTAAGCGACCCTACAAAGTATATAACATAGATTGATCAGCATCAAAAACTGACACTATATAGCATCTACACATATATGTCCGTATGACCGTGTGTGTGTCTGTTGAACGATCATAAGTTTTGAGATTTCAAAGTGAAATTTTTTTCAGATACTTCTGCTTTCTGCACAGAGATCGCTATTTTAATTGGAGAAAATCAGTTAAGGGCCACGCCTACAATTGATATATTTATTTCTACTTATCTGACACAAAAGTTTACCTATGCATTGAAATTTTGTGTTCATATTTACAATTACCCCATCCAACAATGTGCCAAAAATGGATGACAAACGCGCCCACAATCCACAAAAATCTATTTATCTGTCACAAAAACTTACCCATGAAGTTGAAATTCAGATTCATAATTATCGTGACTAAAATGGACAAGGTCGGATAACAAACGCGCCCATATTTACATTAAACCGACTTGTCAGCCGATACCTAATCCGTACACTATTATGTACCTACCACGCCCACTATATATATATATAGATGTGAAGGGTATTAAGATGGCATAGGCTTAACTTGTTATTGATGTTATTACGCCTTTGTCGCATTGTAAATTTTTGCCTAGCGAAGTCTCACAACATATATATAATTTGGTCAGCTTTAAATTTTCTATTTTCTTTCGCAAGTCAATGTCAATCTGCATATTAAAACTATTAAGACCTCCCTATCTACCAAGTTTGGATTCGATATCTCAAGTTTTACGATCAGAAAAGTGATACCACAAAACACACTTGCACATGGACAGACGGACATAGCTAGATTGACACAGTACTCGATGCTGATTAAGTATATAATACTTTGTAAGGTCTCCGACGCCTCTCTTTGGATGTTACAAGAGTTTTGACAAACCTCCACATACGTATAATGTTGGGTATAAAAAGCTGCATAAATAACTACAATATTGAAATAGGAATTGGCAACGCAACCATGTATTTTAGGTGGTCATTGGAGGTTCTTTGCACCTTCAATCACTTATTTTAATATCATCGTAAGCCAAGCATATTAATTTTTAAGTTTAAAGCAATACATAAGTTAAGGCCTCATAGTCGGCTATGCCTGCAGCTGTGTTATTTCAAGAACCAGACCCAAGCGTCGGGTTACACCGTGGAATATACACAATCAGCATTATCCCACGGTGGCCAAATACAATAATGCACTTAGATGCATTTATAGCGTGTAAAAGGAGAGGAATGATACTTTAAGATTATAATTATTTCTAGTGTTTTCTCATTATATAAAATAAATTGGTTAATTTATTTTTAAGCACCTCCTTTGAGATCGCTTTTACTTATATACATAAGAAATAATTGTTTTTATTATTGTTAACAAAACCTACCTTAGGTTTTGCAGTGCCAACTCCCCACATATAATCTTCAAGCTTATTATCATTATCAACATCTTCTACGACTGCGCGTAGATCATGGTCATTTAAATAATTCGCACTTGGCAGATCTGGTAAAGTATTGTGATGTGTGCGAAGATGTCCCACTTCTTGTTTATCGCGTTTTGTTTGTAAAACTTTACGTTCGAATTCCAACAAATGTTCAATTGTGGGCTCAGCGGCGTCCAAATGACTTAAACTAAATGCTAGCCATTGTTCTACAAATTCGGAAGCATCTTCAATATGATGCATTGTACACAATTCAAAAGCTAAACAAAAGAAAAGTACAATTATATTTCTTAAATATTTCGATAGTGCTTAAACTCACATTTATCTATTATTTCTTGTGTGGGTTCTATGCCCATTTCCTCAAATTGTTGTTTTAGTGCAGTTTTCATTATTATTGTTTAAAACCAATTTTCTATAAACCAATCAATTTTCTTTTAAGTTTATTAAATTGTAAAAGTTTATTTTAATGTAAGCGAAAATGTTGTTTATATTATCGTAAAAATTGCGCGAAAAATATTACGTGCAGCCAAGTTAAAAATGAAAGAATGAGATAACCAGTACCATCTTGTGAAGAAAAAGTAATTAATGTTTGTAATGTATTCATAGAGAAAGGGAGTGTTTTCAAGAAATGGTTATAAAATATGTGTAAAGTCTGCTTGTGGCAGTAAATGCCGGGCTGGAAATAATCAACGCCATCTTAAGGAGGTAAAAAATCTCTTCAATTTCATTGCAAGTTTGTACGTCAAGTTTTCTGCGTTTTTATAAGTGATGCCAAAATAAGCTGTTAAATAACTAACTCACTCAGCTGATTATGTTTTATAAGAAATTATGACAATTTACAAACGTCCCTGCTTTACTACTATTTTTTTACCTCTGCACTAACTATTTATATATAATATTGTAGATATTATCAGGACGCACACAGTTTTCAATTTAATTGGTTTGTGGTTATAAATAAGTGAAAATTCAACTTGAATATGGTGATAGGAGCATTTCCAGTTGCAAAACTTGGCGTGTTAGCTGTCAAGCAGATCAGCAAACCCATTGCAGAGATCATTAAACGGAAAGCCAAAGCTCATCCTTTTTTTCGACATTACGTATGCATGCCACCAGCTCAGCGTAGGAATCTGCTTTTTATATAGCCTTCTACAAATAACTTCAATTTTAACATTTATTTAGTTTACAATTGGATCGAGGTGAAAACGAAAATGTGGGCTTTGAATCTGGGAAAGCCGGTAACCGTACCACCCCTAAATGAAACAATGGCAATTGAACTCGGTGCAAATTTATTAGGAGAATTTATCATCTTTACCATCGGTGCTGCTACTCTACTGCTAGAGTATAATCGGTGAGAGCCATTTCAGTTCAGTTGGTAATTGAAAGTGTAATTAATACGTTTCACAATAGGCAAGTGAAAAAAGAAGCTAAAAAGGAAGAGAAGCAGCATTTGGAAAAGGCTGAACTAGTAACTCGCTTGGCAGAAATGGGTTTTCGTATTGAACGGCAAGATGCTCAAATACGTGAAATGACCAGAGTCCTGTCGGAATTGGGTAAGTGCGCATAAATGGAATGGAATTGAAAATGATTTGAACTAATTGTGAGTATATGTGAATGTATACAAAAAAGATAACAAAGCAATCAAACGAAGTAAAAAACTGATTGAACTCTTGGAGGAAGATTCTCAGAGGAAAAATCACAATTCAAGTCAGGCCACAGTAGTAAATGAATAAATCATAATAAATGTATGAAATGCTTCCAAATGTATCTAATGCTTATGTATATTTGTATTTAGTGTTTAAGATTATTATAAAAAACATTTTGTTTTTTATTACTTTAGAGTCGCGCTCAATTTTTAGGTGGACGCGTGAACGCTTAAGCGATTACGAAACGTTTAATCCAGAAAATCCTAGTCAGACACCCACATCTCATCAGCGTCAGAGTGATTACAGCGCTCGGGGTGGTGTTGTTATGAAAGCTTTAGATTTTTTATATACCCAAGTATTCAAAACACACAGGTCGGCGGAAGGAGACTTGAAAAGAATTGGAGAACCATCCCAAGCCACTTTAGATGCCATACAATATATGGAAGACTACGATCCGATCACAATTACATTACAACGTACAAAATTGAAAGAGACACTTCCGCCACACTGATATTTAAACCAATAATATG
Source organism: Ornithomya fringillina (assembly GCA_963978525.1). Classification (NCBI taxonomy): domain Eukaryota; kingdom Metazoa; phylum Arthropoda; class Insecta; order Diptera; family Hippoboscidae; genus Ornithomya; species Ornithomya fringillina. The sequence goes on from OZ021691.1 coordinate 25,508,790, forward strand.
ACGTCATTCAAAGGTGTCCCAAACACCTTGTTTATATACACATGTACACGTTGTAGTTTAACTTTCCCCCTTCAAATGTTCCTGATGTTTTAGTTGGTAATTATTTCAAACTCTATTACGCTTTGTACAGTAAACTTAAGTAATAATATGAAACACTTGTGCTACATGCTTTATTCTATTAAAATAATGAATTATAATCGAGTGAGTTGGAAATGTACTTAACTTAGGAATGAAACACGTAAATACAAAAATGTTCAAATAACATTAAATATCTTGGTAGTTCAGGCATGAGTGCAGCGTATGCAGTGTGAGAGGGTCGTCGATTAAATCGTCCAAATAATCTCCAAACACGGTAGCTATTTGGTATAAACTACGCTTGACGGCATTTTTCAAAGCGAATAAATTTCGATCCATTCGTTTGCCATTCAAGATGACATTTTGCAATTTATCCAATTCGCCCTTTAACTGTACGAACGCTTTAATGATTTGCGGCAATGATGCCTGGACAACCCCGTATCTGTCTTCTTTTAGGGAAGCTGCACAAATACCCGCCAAGCCTTGTATCAGCCAAATTACGATTTGAGAATTTGCCAACAGGTACGCGGTCTTAGCCCCTTCCGGTTCATCGAACAAGTACAGCAAGCCGGGTATGGAGTAAAAAATCGATTCCAAAGCCAGTTGTAATCGTTCAGACAAGTTTTCAAAATATTCGTTAATGCGTTGCACTGACGTGAGAGGCTTCTCACAAGTCAAGTCAGTGTTGGGCGGATCGTCGGCCATTCGACGGATGCCGTACGTTTCATTATATTGACGTAATAGAATTTTTTCCGCTACCTCCGTGGCGGACGGTTTAGTACATTCATAGATTAATGGCGATGACTTTATCGTAGATATTGTTTGAAGGGAAGCGTTGAGTTCCTCTTTAAAGTCATTTATCATTGCCAAGCATTGTCCAGACAGTTTATTCCAGTTGAAGGGATGGCTGCCTAATAAAATAATTTAAAATCAATTACAAAAAACTAAGCTTTCGAAAAACGTATTATCAACGTGTTATCACACCTGGCACAGAGAGTAAAAAAACATCTTCCCGTTTACTGGCTAAAGAGTTTAATGCAATGTCGTACAAATGTAGAGCCGCCAAACTTTGTATAACTGGCAACTGATCCATGGCTAAGGCATCTGCCAAACTGATTTCTATTTCGGTGTCCCCAACCAGTGGATTTTTCTCAATTACGAATGAGATTTCTTCAGCCAGGAATATGGAGAATAATTTTCCCATTAAATGCATATTGCTCATAATTTGGGCTGACAAAATCCAATTGTAAAATAATAGGCGCATATTGAACACCATGGAGAAAAAGTTAGATTGGTCCTTCTCCCATTCCACACTAAGAAGTGAAGCGACTTGTTCCATACAATAGGGAGCCATTATCCAAAATGCTAATGTAAACCACAAACTGGGGAAGAACGAGTTCAACAGCGATTTATACAATGTTGAGTAAACAATTGAGCGTATTTTCACCCATTTTACTTCCTGTATAAGGGGAAATTCAACTTGGGGCTCCTGTTTTAGATTATGCTTAATAAAATAAAAGCAACTGGCCGATATACCAATAACCGTTAGACAAATATAGGATGAGTTTAGGCATCTTGCTCCGTAGCATTCATACGTCATTGACCTGTAAAGATCATAAACTTTGAAACTTAGCTCATTTCTCTCATTTCAAGAACATACCTGTAGTCCATTTGGAGATATCCAGAATACAGCCACGCGGTTAAGAATCCCACTAGTATGTGTAGCCAAAGAAAACCAAATTTTTTTAAAAACGTTTTCACAAACCACTCGAAACGAGTTGCATAGTAGTGTTTAACAGCAAGATGTGCTTTGCCTAGATGAATACTATAAAAAGCTACAGCTGCTATGAGAGGTGTTATAGAGAGCCATGTATGAAAAGATGTGATTATACTGAAACTTTCCGATAGCCACTGAATGGGATGATTTATACTCAAGTTTAGAAATAACAAAAACGCGGTTAGCAAGAGGATCTGAATGAACGAATTGGTGCCTAAAGCGACGAGGCAACGCTTTAAGCACAATTTTTTGCATTCCAATAATAACTGGTCAGCCATAGCGTATCCTCCTAACAAACTACCGGCTTTTTTTGAAAACGTTATACACACGGCAACAAGTTTTTATGTGGCGTTATTTTGTGTTGTAAATGTTGAGTAAAAATCGTTCTATTTCCATATATCAAAATTATTATTAATAGATATTTCGCGAAATATTACAACTGCTTAGAGATTTATGTAATAATTTTTATAGATTTCGCATAATTCTTTTTTATTTACACACTTTATACTTGGCACTAGACAAATTATTGACTATTAATAGAGATGTACGACTAGTGATAAGTTAGAGTGATTGAATTAATCAACTAAATATTTGAAACTCCTTAACTACACTTACTTTTCATTGTCTTATTCTAAAGCAAAAAATAAAATATTTCCAAACTGATTTATTTTGTGAAACTAAAACTAAACTAAAATTTTATTCTTCAATAATAACAGCCCTGTCTTGTAACATCTCCGTTCTTAATTTGTTATTACTATTCGTACATTGTCAATTTCGAAAATTCGGGATACTATTTAAAATATTTTGCAAATTCTTTAGAAGAGAGGACTTTTTATTAATCTCTCTCTCTGTCTCTCTACCTATCTCTCGGATTGTCTTTATATCTGGTTTAATTCGTTATGTTTAGATATTTGTTATTGATAATCAGTAATTGTAAGTGAACGAAGTAACTACGTCGTGTTGAACGCAACGGGTTTACGCCAAAATTATATACGGCAAATATTTTTATGATATGCTAAAAAATTCAAGATATACGTGTAAAAGTAACATATTATGTAAAAATATTTTATGACAAATGGTACATACAGATGTATTGGAGAAAACAAGAAAATTGACGAAAAATTATAATCGTACAATTAAAGAGAGTATGAGTACGAAAATCATTTAGCGAAGCACTAATTAAAATCAATTTAATTCAATAATAATAGTGCGAAGCTATGAAATGTATAAATGTGTTTATAGTTGACATACGTATGTGTACATGAATAGATACTTAAATTATCGGTATAGAGCAAACAGTAGTTGCTCTTGATAGTTTTGCAAAAAAAAAAAAAATTTATACAATTTGTGTCGTTTTTAATTGATCGATACGTGTTTTTATTAAAACGTATTAAATAAAAATTTTCAAATTGTACACAAGTGAAAACATATATGTACCTTGGTATAGAGAAATTATTAAAATAAATAATTATGTGTAGCATTATGTGAAAAGAAAACCTAGTGGAATTTGATTGTAAAAAAGTGAGCAAAGCACACAAAAAAATGTGTGCACGTAAAAATATTTAAATATTAAAGAAATGTTCACAAATGCGTGTGCGTTTGTTTGTTTGCTTGTTTGTTTGAAAGTATGTGCATAGTGATGTGCGTATTGGGGTCATTCATCACCAATACTAAAGGCTGACTGTATTTCGGTAGCACACCCGTTCACCCAGATCAGCGGCTATTGTTGTTGTTATTGTTGCATTTCGAGTAGTCTTTCGTAACACAATGCAGCAATTGTTGCCGTTGAATTAATGACGTGAAATAAAAACAAACATCTGCTTATTTCTTCATGATATTCCCTCTAATTCGAATTAAAAACCACAAAACAACAACAACAACAAAACAAAGTGTTTGATTTTAATGCGTTAATACACCACATACACACACATACACTCATACGTTAACATGTACGTGTGAGAGGGAAATCATTTGGAAATTCCCTGTCGATTGGAAAGCAGGTGTCTACCGTCGTTCGCCAACTTGTACACAAATTTTTCATCAAAAAGTGAACCTATCCTAAATAAGTCGCCCAAGCAGATATTAAAAGTGAAAAGTGAAGTTTTGTGCATGGTCACGTTTCTTGTCATATTTGCCAATATGTACGTGAGTGCGGTGAGTTCGTGTATGCGATTTTGTGAAAAGTGTATAATTCGAAATTCCACAACAAAGCAACAAACGGGTATTAATAATTAAATATATTTAATACCAACAACAATAACCAAATAGTGAATTTTAACGGTCACGCGCGCGTTCTCATTTTCTCACATCCTTTCCCGACCTACCGAAGTACGTTCTCAATCTGCGTATTTGTTCGTTATTTTCATACATAAAGTACAAAAGTACGTGGCACGCCGCAATGATATAAAGGTATACACATTTGGTATTGCATTCAGGAAAAAAAAACATGCAATGCATTTACATTTTTATTGAAGTTCACTTAATGAAATGAATCGATTAAAAATTGATGATAGTGGCGTTAGCGTACGTTGCAAGAAAGTAAATATTTGCGGGTGCAAGTGTAAAAATATGTACGTACGCTACAAAAGCATATTTTCTTAAAGCAATTTAATGCACACACATACATACACGAAGTGCACCAGCACTCCTTCTCGTCACTACTTATCGTAAATATTTTCACATGCTGCTCTTTACTCAATTGATTGCTTACTCTCACTCAAACTCTCGTCATTTCTCTCTCTCTCTTTCCACTTTCAAAATTGCACTCTTTTGTGAATGACACGACATGCAATTGATTTCTTCAAAAAGCACCCTCCGGCCGTTGTCGTACGTATTGTGGCAAAAACTATTCAAACCATCAATTAGGAAAAGTGAATTTAATTAATATTTTAGGGCGCTTCTATTGCCTATGTGGAAAAGTGCCAAGGAATGCCTCAGTTAAGTGAATGTGCGTGTGTGGGTGTTAAATGTGTAATCAAGTGCAAAGCAATGCAATTTCGCATCACATCGGATGAAAAACATGTATATATTGTGTGAAAAGTATGTCAAGTGTTGCCGTGTGTTGTTCCGTTCTCTCACTCTCCCCTTATTGTGACATACGCTCTCCTTCCTTCTTGTATTCTTATTATGTTGCTGTTATATCATAATCATTAATCTCTCATCGGCATTCATTCATTCGTCGCTTACCATCCGACCAACGCAATAATGCAACATGTATCAATTGCGAAAATTTGTGATTGTTTGCATTGATATAAATCTCTCTGAGCGTGAATGCTTACAAATGTTTGGAATTGTTTTGACATATGCGTACGAATTATTGATTGCGTTTTAGCGCCCTTCAAAGCACATAAACGGATTAGAGGTATATGAGTGGATTATTGTCCGATTAAAATGAGTTGAAATGAATCAACAAACCGTGGTTGCTAATTGATTTTAGAGGATTTTCAAGAATTTGTGTAAATTGAAGGTAAACGTAATAAAATTTTACATCAAATAAGTGAAAATATTAGGGTCGGTTAAGCGACGCGTTAAAGTTACTTCGCAAACACAATTTTTGCTAAGAAATATTTCTTGCTATATAATGCATCAGTTTCGGAAAAAAGAACTTTTTACATAATAAGACGTTGCGATTATATCCATTTCCAAGAGGGTTCGTTCTGAGTCAATATATAAAATTTTTGTTATAGCGAAATAGGTCCAGAAAGTGATTCTAAATCGAACGATCTGACAAAGGGAGGCTTTCTTTACAATTATAAATTCAATACACCCTGTATAGGGTATGAGAAGATATCACTGCACAGCATGCGAAGGCTTCAATAAAGCATGCAACGAAGTAACAAAATTATCCAACAACTAGTACTAATGCAACAATTTCAATTTTCAGAGGACTTGTGGTTGTGTGTGCAAGTTTTACTTTATTGTTTGTGTACCTACCTACTTTCCTACCTAATTGATTTTGTCACTCCTTAATAAAGTAAGACAATCGAAAAATTAGTTGATGCGGAGAAGCGATAACATAATGAAGCGTGACAAGCGGCAAAGTGAACACAAAAACCCAACTGAAACAAACATTATTTGGCTTAGGTTGAGTCTTAAATACCCTTCACGTGTATTACCTATATTTGTAACGCATTCATTCCTCACTTTGTTCGTGCATATTAACGTATGCGATGTAAAGTGAATTTAGATTTACCTGAAGATTGTTTTGTGAATTGTGGGAGTGGCATAGAGAAAGAATTTCTGGTGTAAACTTCTATTTCTGAGAGTGCTCTAAAAACAGAAACACGGTCAGACAAATTACCATACTCCCCAAGAATGTACACAATTTGCAACGTCTCTACGTCTGTCTCCATCTGGTGTTTGCAAGCGGAATGACAAATTTAGTAGACATTCAACAAAAGTAATATTCAAGGCTATGCGAGGATTTAAGTTAATCGATATCATATGTCTACAAAGAACATTTCCTAATACAGACAAACGCAAGAGTTCATATTACACAAGCATTCCTTTCAACTAAATTTTTTGTCCAGCAACAGAGATTTGCTGTCGATAACAATAAACACCTTCGTGTTCTTGTGTCAAATGTATAGAAAATGTAGACATCACACAGTACGCACGCCTTAGATGAAAGAACATTAAGTGTGTACAACCAATAAAAACAGAATATACTAATGTTGTTAAAGCGTTTGTAACAGATTTATGCAGCGTTCATTGATTATGGAATACTTTCGTTACAATCTGGTGTTCATCACATTTACTTTTCGTTACCTCGCAAGTCATCATTTTACATTAATGTCTTCAGGTCGGGGGCATACTCAGTTTATTGAAACGTTTGTATCACTCGGAACACGTAATTATGAATTTGCTACGTCTGTCTGTCCATATGTTATAAGCATTCTCTAGCCAACGTTGAGATATCGCTTTATTGTTGAACAAAATCTGCTGAAGGAGACACTCACAGTTAAACTGGAAATACTGTTCAATCACTTTTTAAACGATTTTGCACTCGTCAGTCTTGGTCAAAATCTTATATTATTTATTCGAAGAAAGGCTGTATCTGGGGCTCCCAGTATTATGGGTACTAGTCAATTACCAAATCCCCCAATAACTGTGGATATTATTTTAAAAAAATTATATTAAAAGCATGAGCAATTGCAATAACTTTATAAATTTGATCATCCCCAATTATTGCTCCGGGATGGCCTAATTCGGCACGAATTGGGATCCTTAAGAAAGTTCCAATTATTCCAGATCAGGATCCAAGTCAATTTTATTTAAGTCCATGATTTGGCCTAAGCCCACAAATAACTTTTATATTTGTTTGCAAAATATTCGATAAATGTAAAATTTGTTGAGAAGTAAAAAGTTACGCTAAGTTTTGTTATTCCACTTGCAACATCTAGAAGGAGACCCTACAGAGTATCAGCATCAACAACTGAGTCGATCTAGACATGTACATCCGTGTGTCTCGAATTTTGAGAGATTTTAATTCAAACTTCTGAGAAACATTGTTGTTTGTTGCTATAGATTATTATATTATGAAAATTTGGAAAATTATACTTAATCTAAATTTTTATGTTTTCAAACGTGTGGCTGCTTGTTCTTTATTTTCAGAGTTACACTTTAAAGTTTCTCGTATTGTCGCCCTGGGACATAATATTTAATTAAAAAGTTTTAATTGCATCATTATGGCAGCCACATCAGCTGGACATACACATCATCAATACCAACAGCAACAGCAACAGCAACAGCAACAAAAACTCAATCATGTGATGGGTGTAAATGGTCGTTCAATGCAACAGCCGCTAGGTGTGCATAACATGCATCAGCAGCATCAAAACCACCAGCCAAACTTAATGCAACAATACGCATTGAAACAGCATCATCAGCAGCAGCAACAACAGGTGTACGCTGTGCAACAACATCACCAACAACTACCCAATCATTATATGGCCCATTCTCCACATCAGACGATGCAACATTTTTCTCAACAACAGCATCAAATGCATTACAAAGTGGCACAACAACAGCAACAGCAACAGCAGCAGCAGCAGCAGCAGCAGCCACATATGTCACGATCGTCTGAAATTATTAGCGCACATCATCGTGCAAACCCCTCTCATTTGATGTCACCGACGATACATCATATAACGTCCCAACAACAACAACAACAACAACACCTGCAGCAACAACAACAACATATGCAACAGCAACAACACCAAAACCAAATTCAACTTAATAGCCAACAAGAAATCAAATATAATTTAAATGCAACACAAACAATGCAGCAACCACAGCAACATCAACATAATCAACATACTCTGCAAACGCCCGCACGTTTGCATTCCCCTCAGGCGCAGCCTTTAAACCCATTATCAATTGGTTTACTAAACGGTGGCAATATGTCACGAGAGCGAATTAATAATTCTTCGATTGATTATCAACAACAACAACAACAGCAACAACAGCAACAAGAATGTGACGTCAATATGATGCAACGGCATCAAATTTTCAATCAATGGCATGCACCGCCTGGTATTAATCAAACATCAACAACAAATAAGGAGTTGCAAGAACAACAACAACAACAACAACAACATCATCATCATCATCATCATAATCATCAACAACAACAGCATAAGTTCCAACAACAACAACAGCAGCAGCAGCAACAACATCAACAGTTAAAAGTTAATAATACGAATAATTTAACAGCAGTTGCAACAAATCCAAGATTGTCTGTTGTTCATGATGCTAATGAGAGTAATACAACAAAGCCTACTCTCGCCCCCCATTTTACCCATCACCAACATCATCATAATCAGCATCCATCAGACGATCATTGCAGTCCGTTTGCTGTCACAAACATGCACTATTCGAATACGCATTTAAAAATTTCAAATGATGTAGCTGCCACGGTAACTGTTCAACAGCAACAGCAACAGCAACAGCAACAGCCGCAGCAGCACCATCAACAACAACACCATCAGCAACATCAACAACAACAGCAGCAAACGAATAAAGCGAATTTGGCACCGGGCTGGCGTCGATTGGCTAACAACAACGATGAAATTGTATATGTTAGGTAAGTACTCACTCTCCTCACTCTCCTCACTCTCGTAATGTTGTTTCAACCCATACACCTGCTGATTAGGGCACACATGAAAAACGTTGGCTTAAGGAACTAAATGAACAGCACAATTATGTATCAGACAGTTTTTTTCTTATACCACACAAATATTGCGTATGATTGTGTTCTTTCAATACAAAAATATTATCGTTGTATTATCCATACAGAGCTGTAGAATACAATTTCGCAATAACAAAACGATTGTGTAGAGAAAATGCCGAAAAGTCTCTAAGAAAGCCAGTCAAGCGAACTAATGTTCTGTTGGGCAAGTGTGGGGAGAGGCTGCCTTTCATTGTGTTCGATTCTATTCTTCTGCTTCCTTTATCAAAGGTTTTCTCTGTGTGTTCAAGATTACAGCCTTTATGACTTTTCAGCATAATATGTAAGTTTAGCATTTTATGAAATGATATCATATTAAAATACTAAACTATTGCTCGATTCGGAAACGCAATCTAAACTTACAATACAACAACTCTATTGTGAAAGTACGACCACATATATGTGAAATATGTTGTGATAGACATCTGCCTAGGAATAATGGGCAGCCACGCAGCGACGGCAGTTTGGTTGCTCTCTGTGCAATGCTTTAATTAAGTGGATCCTTTTTCTAAAATTCAAAAATGCGTTCTTTTTGGAAATGTTGGGTTTTGAGCAACTCAGCTGATTTGTTTACTAAATGAACATAATACGTTTGAGTGGTTGATTCCGCTTTTCAGTGTTTTTTTTATAAACCCTTTGGTTACAAAAAAAATTTGTTTGGCAACTTCAGGTATTCATCCATATACAAAGTTACAGGTTTCACATCCATTATTCAAAGCGATGGGAATGTATCGTTTTTGGTAAAAAGAAAGAGTTTCTTGGTTTCCTTTCTTTTCTTTTTATATATTACCGAACGTAATATTCTTCCTTTGTGGGGTTGATATGTTAAGAAGTTAACATATTGCACCAAAATTGTTACGTTATCCTTAAACTAATACTTATTACTGCTGCTGCTTAGTTTAGACATTTCCATATAATGCTCTCTCCCTGTCTCTCACTCTCACTGTTTATTTTACATATTTTAATATAAATTTATTATGTAGTCGTTGTCTTGTTGCACCGTATATGTTTTGTTGTTTGTTTGCTCTTTTGCCCTTTGGGTTTGTTTTCTTACAAAACATTTCATTTTCAATCTTTTCTCTAAATTATTGTTTGTTACTATTGTTGTTTCTTTTTGTTGTTGTTGTTGTTGTTGTTGTTGTTGTTGATATGGCGGAAATTATTTTTGCATAAATTTTGTGAAAGACTAGGAAAAAAAGAAGCGCGCCATATAAGTTAATTTTATGGTTTATAAATGTCAAAAGAATTTATTAGTGTAACGTTTGTCATTCCAATTTACATAAATATCTTGAATGCCTCCATGTTTGTGTCATTTACTGTTGTGCTTTGCATTGTAATTGTAATTTTGTTGCTACTTATGTGTTGGAGTGTTAGAGGAAAGGAAAAAAAAAGGAATACATTCAAATATGCTAATAGGTTATTAAGGGTTAATGAAAGGTGTTTTTCGTTCCAATTGTTCACATTCAGACACATATTTATACAGACGCGGATGCCACTATATTTATCAAAAGATAGGATGCAGTTCTTGCTGTTTGATGACTCCGAATTGAGATTTTAGCATCGATCACAAATTCTCACATTGCAATTTCTTGCGTCTCTGCGTCTCTACAACCACTTTGTGTTTTAAATGTAAAATTAAAACATAAAATAAATATATTTTTAGAACAGCAACTAAATAAATTCTCTAACACCGACAAACTAGAATGAAAAAGTTCAGCTCATCGGCGGCATATACACAAACGGTGCCTAAATGAAATACACACGTTCTGCAATCAAAACAAGTAGCAAACTTGGCTCAAGTCAGATCTGAGTTACCCTCCCCACATTTACAAGAAATGCAGACACTCTTGAAGTATACGTATTTTTACGTATTACCTTAACGATCAAATTCGGCATAAGAAGGGACTTATTGTAATTTGTGGGGCGCTTGTTATCCGATTGTACCCATTTTTATCAAGTCAATGAATGAGCTACTTATATATTTTCTTCAATTTTGATCTATTTTGTGGCTATGTAGGCGTGGCAATGCACTTTATTTATATTTATATTTATATTTACACATTATTAGAACGTATATTCTAGTAAATGTTGGAAAAGGAATAGCATACTAAATATATCTTCTTTATTATTAAACAAAAACAAAACGTGTACAAAACGTGTATTTCGTATCGACTGACTGTAGGTAAATATTTATTCATGTGTTGAGTAACTGATAGTATAGTTAAACAAACAACTCAATAACAACAAACAATTACATGTGAGACAAGTTGCTACTTAACTCAAGGCGCTACAAATCATACCCTTCATGCATACCAAACATGTGTATCTACTTCATACATACAATTAAGTATTGCATAAATACACATGTGTACATGTGATTGTGTTTTTGTACCCTACACTACTCGTGGTAGAAGGCATGTACATCCATTCAAAATTGATTTCATGATGTCTCTCTGTCTGTCCATGGAAATTTGCTTTATTTTTAATATAATTTAATCGAAGGACCTATTTTCAGCCAAAGAAATGATATAATTTTTGATCGGATTGGGCCATTTTTAGACCTCTCTCCCTATAAACATTATTCACGAGGGAACTTATCCTTTTATGAGAATGACTGGCGACTAAACAGTGACTAAGTTGTAAGTTTTGAAAGTAAGTAGGTATTTATTAAGTGGTTGGTCTAATATATAACATTTTCACTTGTTAATAACCCATAACAGTACCTGCAGTAACAAGTTGAATGTAAATAAAAAAATAAGAAAAATCTCGCGTGTTGCTCTTTCTTAAGCTGCGAGTATCTCTTACCTTAATTGATCACTGTCTGTCACACTTTTGCTTTTATCCATCTGATGGGCCTGTAAATATTGCACTTTGCTAATGACAATGTCCAAAAGTATTTAATAATTGAACATATATACGAAAAAGTGCGCCTGGTGCGCCTTTTAGATGTTTTGCTTTTGTATTGTAAAGTAGCCACGCGTGGCTTACATTATCCTATACTTATGAATATTACAGTATGCTTATATGACGCATGTGTTGGTGCGTTATTTTGTGCTCAATTAGTATTCATTTCAATTGTGTCATTGCATATCAGGGTCACACTTACTTGTGGAGAGTTCGTCAGTTCACTTTCAATTCAATTAATTTTTATTTTAGCATAAATACTCGATACTGTTCATGTTATTACTTTTAATGTTGACACTTAATTATGCAATTGACCTTAAATTAGGCCACTTGATGTTGATGCTGTGCATGATTATGTCTGTCATTCCCCAGCTATGAAACTTTTCATATTTATTCAAGTGGAAATATAAATATATTTAAACTATTGTACACAAACAAATTGTGAATGATATAATTTGATATTATTCCAAGCCAACAGTAGGCTGCAATCTGCTAGATTTTAAGTTGACGGCGTTCTTAATCTAGTCTTTCAATATAAACTAAGTTAGACGCTACACAATGCCTTCATTTTTTATACCCTACATCACGAAGTGATACAAAAGATTGGATCGGTCCTTTCGGAATTCCTCACCGTGTCAAGTCCTCTTATAAGGAAAAGTTTTCATAGCTATAAAGACAAAAGTAGTGCCATGGTGTAGGATATTAAATTGTCGGTCTTGACCAACCATAGTATTTTCATTTGTTTTAATCAATAGTTTAATTTTTCCATTCATATCGATTGTGTTTGTTTTTGATCGTTTTGGTTTTTAAAGTGTAAAGTCTACACTAATCATCTCTATTAGTTCAACGTATTGTCCAGGGGAAGAAATTTTGCGTTAAAGGTAGAACAATAAATTAAGTCGCACAGGTCAACAACCTAACGTGGTACCATTAAGCAGTAAATATACATAATTTGTTTGTGTCTTTTTTAACCATTATCCGTGCAGTGTTTTTTCTGCCCAAGTTGCTCAAGTATAAGAAAATCTATTACAACTCTACAGAAATCATAAACAATAAGAAATAATAAGCATTAAATGCGGCAACAATAACAACAAAAAATTCGACTGGTCTTATATTTGTACAGTCAATAAACACAGAAACGCTAACACAGAGAAATCCATTGTATTCAGTTGTTTGTGTGTGTGCTTCTAAAATACAGCTTCCTTTTAGTTTTGCTCTTGAACACCGTTAATGCAATAACTTAGTTTTTTGTATTATAATTTTTTTGTTCATGTGCAGACACATTTTGCTGTAGTTGTTATTGCTGTTGCACTCCAAGCTATTCGTTTTTGTTGAGTGCTGTGCTCTGCTGTATGATAGTCTGTTATATTGTGGTGTTATAGCATATGTTCTGTGCACAGTTGTCGTTGGGTTGGCCTCTGTGTTATATTGCAGTTGTTATTGTTGTTATTGTTGTTGTTGTTGGTTATGAATGAGCTATTCCGCATTCTTGAGATTTCTATGTGCGGTAATATAGTTATTGTTGTTGCTTTATGTGTTTTATGTTGAGAATATATTAAGTTTGTCACTCTATTTGCAATTATCTGAAGAAGACGCCACAAAAAGACAATTCTTGGTTAACAAAAATTGACGTTTTATTGTTGCTTTATGTCGTCTACACAGTTAAGTGTATATTTATTTTAAAAAGGAAAAATCGTTCAATATGTTGTAACCGTAATTTATGAACACCTTTGGCTTAATTTGATTTATTCAGTTGATTTGTAACACATTCAGACACTTTGTTAACTTGATCAAAATAAAGTGATATCCTTTTGGCCATGACCTCATACAAAATCTTTATTGTTTAGAAATCGTACCAACCACATAATTCGTCAAATATAGTTTTTTTTCTGCTGTCATATACTCTACGTTAACTTTTATTGCTCTTACAAGTTGCTTTTGATTTATGGCTTATTTTGGCGCATTCATGCTGAACTTCTCTTACTATTGACTGAAAAAAAAAAAAACAGAACCGAACAAAACAGAAGTAATAACAAATAAAGAACTAAGTTTGGTTTTGGTAAAATCTTAAATACCCTCCACATTTATATACAAACCGAGGGCGTGGCAAGTATTTTATTCTACCTTTTCAAAAGTGTACATACTACCTATGAACTCACAAGTGTGGCTTTATATAAATTGCTGGCGTGTATGTTATGCGGTAATACGATAATAGGTTACAATAAATTGATGTTTAGATTTTCGTCGATTGTAAGGGTGGTAGTTGATCTATTTCACCAATAGGAAGGAGAGGGTGGCCCAAGAGAATATGTCTAAATCGATTTTTTTTTATACTGATCAAAAATATATGTTTTGTAGGGTCTGGGACGTCTCCTAGTGGGCGTAGCAAACAGAATGGCACACTTGGTATGCCTCCCATACAATGTAACCGACTACATATCTCATGTATTTGTATTCGTTTCGAATGAAAACTTAGGTTTCGATTATTAAGGAGTAGCGAGCATATCGTTACATATGACATGTTTCTGCATTAGTCAACATTTACATCTTGAGTGCCTATCTTGGCTATTTCACTGTTGTTCTCTGTTTACACTCTAACAATTATGCGAATTTTTATTAAAGTTGAACCAGTCAAACTTATGTAGATGTTAGGGTGTGTAAAAAATCGATTACATGAACGGACAGTTTCAAATTACATTATTTTGGTGACATTGGTGGTCCAGTCGCTATTATTACATGTTTGTTGTTGTTTTTGTTGTTGTTGTTATTGTTACTTTATAATACAACGTTTCTTTTAAATATCATATGACAGCACTTACTTAAGTGATTTGTTTAGAAAAATTATACCGTAATTTCCTTAAACATGTGAAATGTACGCCGGAGGGGTCAATATTAAATTACCAAAACCATACATTTCATTTGGCCACATAATCATCTAGAAGACTACGTAGTGGTGTGCTGTGCTGTGCTGTGTTGTGTTGTGTTGAGCATTTAACTTTCAATAAACTTGACTAAACAGATACTCTGGTGGCTGTTTGTGTGCTTGAGTGTTACTGAAAAACCACACAAAACATCAAATACATACACTTATGGGCGAGCCTGCACGCACACTATTATTCACACTTACTGAAGTGAAGTGAACATCAAGCACGATTAAATTATATGTAAATGCATGGATACATACATACACTCGCATATAATACGTGTATGCACACGTGATGTGTAAAAACGTGAAAAGAAAACCCGTATTTGCGTACTTGCAACCATAACTACATGCAACAAATGCATGAAACGAAACGAAAGCTAAGCGAAAAGTGGTTGTTGGCATGAAATTGACACAACACTCGATTTAGAGAAAAGCAAAAGTAAACGCAAAAACAAATGTCAGAGGTGCCCTATCGATGTTTCAATCATCACTTTCAACATAACTGCATGCGTATGCGTATCAAACGATAATCATTTCATTTGAAGCATGTTCGCACATACGCGCGCAAAATATAAAAGAATTAAAAAAGAAAGATTCGTTACATTAACAAAAATCACACAATTGCCGAAAAACAATCATAAGCAGGCAAACGACAAAATCAACCACCATGATAGTACTTAAGCTACTTAACGTGGAGAATAAAGACCGTACAAATGGTTTAAATATTCACGCACATGTATATTAATAGAAACAATATATGCTATTATACAAATGAGTACAAATAAGACCCATTTTGAGCGCTACCCTCCCCATATGTACATTGTACTGTAAGTGTGGTATGCGTACATTTGCGTCCTTTTTTACGACTATTAAAGCATGAAGGTCTACTGCAAAGGAATGGTTTTTTGGAAACTGTGCGCGTGTCTATTGTTCGACCACGCCCATTTTTGACATATCGATGTACCAGTGTACAAATTAGAATTTATAGCATTACGTTTGTGGCCCTACGGCACTTTCGTCAAATGTATAAATAAAAAACTAACTGCGGGAACTGAAAAACTCACCTTTGCGAACGTAAGCGTTTCGAACTTTTTCATTGACTTTTTCTCTGACGCCTACTTGTGGGTGTTGCGATACCAATTATGTATTTATAAAGAAATTTTTTGTACAACTTCCTGTTGTTGTCTGTCCAAAGTTTCCATATGTGTTGCACATGGTATGTAAAACTCAACATACCAATTTCCGTTGAAGCGCATACATTGTATTTGATGGTAAAAAAAAAAAAAAGGAACCGTGCTTTGTTTTATGGAAAGAAGCGCGAAATATTTCAGGTAAAATTGTGAAGCTACCGCAATGGCCATCTGTGCCTCGAGTAAAAACATGTACAACACACAGAGGAGTAGTAAAACACGAGGAGAAACAAGAATAACAAAAGCAATATTATGGTATGTTTATTTAGCTGAGAGATTTCAATAAGTATAATTTTATTGCTGTACAGAGAAGAAGAAGAAGAAGAAGAGAAGTGGAAAAAACCAGTACAAACGCAACACAACAAATAAAACAAAAGATAAACAATTTACAAAATCAATACTACACTCGAATTATGTTTAAACCGCAGCTTAACAACAACAACAACAACAACGACAACAACAGCTATAAATAAAATAACAAGGGAAAGGCTCGAAAGCGAAACCGCCAACAAATGAAATGTTTGCTTTACTTATATTTTATGTTTGTGTTGTAATCATAATCATGCGCTTTGTTAAACTCTAGACTTATTGTTGCGGTCATCATGTGGTCGTTACGTGTTGTTGTTGTTGTTGTTCTACATATTTGATTGTTGTTTATATGTACATTTGCTTTTAACATCTTTTTCTTCTTCTACCTTCTGACGAATCCAGCCAGCTGCACATGCGCCACATAAAGCAAAAACTTTCCAGTTTGACCGGTGCCGTCGAATTTCTCTTTAAATCAAAGACGAACAAAGAGAAGAAGACAAAATTAAAATTGTTACAGATAAAATGACACACAACATGACCGCGACCTGTTTTCCATTTGATTGCATTTCATTTCTAAAGATGAAAGAGGAGTGGCAGAATAGCGACTTTATTTTAATGTTTGCGTTTTTTCAATTTTTTTCCCCAACAACAGCATCAGTTTTTGCTGTGCTGTTATGCATAAACAATTTAATGCCAGCCATGGTTCAATGTGCAAGTTTTAGTCCCAGCTACCTGTGGCTGTGAAAGGTTCGAATGCATCATAATGAAGGGTTTGAAGATGCGCGGTACACGGATGCCGGATGGTGTACCACTCAAGAAATATCAGGATATTTGACTTGACTCTTCTAATATATTTGCTTTATGACGTAAATGCACACTTGCGAATTACTAACGTTTGTTCAACTGTTGCTCTGTGTTGTGGATGTTTCAGCATCGATGCTAAAGTGTTCACGTGCTGCGGGACATAGTAAAAAATTCTAAAAATTTGCTTTTATTGTGACACGTCGGCAGTATATATAATCCCTCCGCTTAATATAATATTCTGTTCTCATTATTCTCGTTTCAATTGAAATGTCGCAACAATACTTCTTCACATATGCTCACGCAATACTCATAACCTGTCAAATTTATTTTTTCTCTCATAAAAAACGAATTACAAAAGTTTGTCTGTCGGACCATGTGTTTGCGTGTTTGCTGCATAATACATTGAATACGTCTTGTCTGCGTATGATTGAGGTTTCATTTGTAGTTGAAGCATTTTGCTGTTGGTACGTTTTCATGTCACATTAAAAACGCATTTCGTACGTTTCTTGAATATTTGTCTGTCTCTTGTTTACTGTTTATTCTTGGTGAATGCAAAGCGCCAAATTTTAAATAGTGTTTCTGTGGGATTTCATTATGGATTCCCTTCAAAACCATAAAGCCTTGTACTTGTTCCTTTCCACTTCATTTATAAAGAATTGAGAACGATTTGCCGTAACTTGTTTTGCCGGTTAGCACGCTCGTTGTGTTAATATTGAGCACTACAGGCACGCGGGGCTTATGCATAATGCGAAATGATTTGCTGCTGCCGGAATATGATAACAATATATTAATTACAGGCAAATTAAAAGAGAATTTGAAACTTTTCGATTTAGATTATTTGTTGATGAACATCACTGCCATTGAAAAGACATTTCTTCTAAAGTCCTCTATCTCTCGCTGTAGAGTATGTTGCGTGGCATTGAATGTCGTTTACCAACAATCACTTGAAACCTCTCAATGCATAAATATAATCTAATTGTTATGGAGATGGGACAAATAGCATGCAAAGTATTTTTCATTGCGCCAAATCGCTTTAGATTTCAATGTGTGTTTGATTGATGTTATTTAATGCCTCATCAATTCATTATACATGCTTTGGATATTATTATTATTCCATGGGGAATGAACACATATTCATTGTTATTCTTTTTCTTTCTTTGTTTTGTTCCCGGCGTTATATCAACTCCGTTTCCTCGTCTCCTTAGTATAGGGTACACATTCTATAGCAACAGCATTTCTTTGGTAACATATGTTGTGATTGCATGAGCTTTTTAGATCGGAAAGTGTCCACAGCCATAGGCATGTGTAGGTAATGATGTAGGCATTCTTGTGTGGAGTTGGAGTGTCCATCACTTGCTTCACTTTATGACATGTTGGTGATAATCATAATGTAATCAGTCTCCCAGTATCTGCTTAATATATTGTAATAAATAATATCTTCTACGCCCTTTTAATGAAGTATTAAAAAATATACAGAAAGTTGCACACGGGCAACCATCCAGCCAGCCAGCCATACAACCATCCAAACAGCCTCGATAACATGTAGAAAGAAAAGGCAGATACCGACATTCTCTTGTGTGTGTGTGTGTGTGTGTGTGTGCACGCGTGTGTGTGTGTGTAAATATGAATATGCATGTGATATGTGATAAAAGTGCTGTAGGATTGTTGTGTCAGCAAAAAGATGACAGTGATGACGATGATGATGGCGATGATTATAATTATGATGAGGATACGATACGATTCTTATGTTGATTTGTGGCTTGTAAAAATGATATTAGCCCTTGTTTTTACCCATAACTATGACGAGGTTGTTGCCTTATTTTCTCCTCTTTAAATATTTATGTATATTTAGTTAACTTGTTGGCAATGTTGATAACATTTTATTTTATATTCTCCATCATACATTCATATGCGCTATATATGCGTTTGTGTAAGTTAGAAAAGTACGAAGTATTTATAAATATGTATGTGTTTGAACGGAGTCTTTTTATAATATGAAAAAATAAGTGAAAATATTACAGTCGGCCAAGCCGGACCATTTCATACCCTACATTACCAGTCTTCCAAATAATACTAGTATATAAGTAGAGGCCAGTTATTACCATTGAAAAGTAAGGTTGTTACATGGGAATGGGTCCTAAAAATAGTTCAATTGAAACTATTTTCAACACAACCTCACACGGACATACAATAGACAGGCGGACTTGTTTAGATCGATTAAGGATGTATTTCTGCATTGATCGTTTAGGAGTTACAAACATCCTTTTGCACCGGGTGGTGCAGCGTATACCATAAATATTTACTATGCAAAAATATTTTTATAAATAAAAGAGAGGAACAAAAAAAAAAAAAAATTATGATAAAAATAAATAAATCCTGGAGAACGTGTCAGAAGGAATAGCGGCAATGCATGCTTCCGAACACTATACAGATACATACACATACACTTATGTAAGCTGTCAACTATTTTAAAAGACATATGAAAAGTATCCTGTAGACAATACAAAGAGAACAAACAACAAACTCTTGTAGCCAACAACAACAACAATACCTAAGTAAACTCTACGACCTTTGCCAGTTGCGCATGTCCACGCACATGTTTACATAACGTCCTTATCCTTGTATATGCATCGCGTATACACTTGTACGTATGATTGTTTATTGTTGTTGTTGTTATTGTTGCGTTGAGTCAGATTGCTCAAATTGAGGCTGTTGATAATGATGATGATATGTACGTTTGGGTTTATATGTGCATGTGTTTGTTAGAACACGAATGTGTAGCCTAAGTTTACATAACTTTGAATTCACTTGTTTTACATCCCTCGAGACTGGTTGAGAATATAAGCAGTATTTAAACATATACAGTCACTGCGTGTGTATGTGTGGATGAATAGCTCTGTTGAAAGCTTTAATAAATTAAGATGCTGCACATATGAATTTGCACATTCACATGTATGTAGAGTACATACATACATATATAATATAAACGTCTTGCGTTGATGTTTACAAATTACTTAAAAATTTTTAATTTACAAAAAAGAAAAGATTCCCAAACTAGACCCTATAAAATTCATTTAGAGGTAAAAATATTTGATATTTGGAGTATGCACTGTGTCGTTGAGTGCCCTACGATCGGATCGTAAAAACTGTGCTTTCAAATGAATTCTATTTGTAGAAGGCCTAGAGCATACAAGTATAAGACTTTTCTCCTGAGTTATGCTGTATCTTTAACATTTGTTGAGAGTATCAAATATGAAATTATTAAAATGGAAACCATTTTTCACCAAATCCGGAATCCATTCCAGCCTTGCACCAACAATGCAAACTATAAAATGCAAAAAACCCCAAGATTTAATCAATTTAATCTTTATAGACTTTTAATGGTTTGTAAGCCACTTTAGCTTATTCGTCCATAAGTAGTTGAATAACGTATCTATAATTTATCTCTACGTTCACATTCGTTAATGGCTATCGCTGTATGAATTTCTTATCCTTTGGCAAGCTAATCTAAACACTCGATATTTGCATACGCTCAAGTTACTTTGTGTTGTTTCGTGTATGTATGCATCACATCTTTATGTGTTTTCACTGCTATTCATATTTGTTTAAGAAATTTCATGGTTTCTACCACATGAATCTTAAGTAACTAGTTGTTGTGTTAGTTGCTTTAACCCTTCAGTTCAAGTTTATAGTTTTTTACTTTTCCTTGCTTTGCTTCTTTTCATTCCTAGTACAGGTCTCTATCTCGTTCCCTCTTCGCGTGTGAGTGTGCATATATTGAAAATATCAGCTTTCATTTGTTATGTTTTACAACAGCATCATTTTACGATTTTTTGCTTTGTTTTGTTTCGTTTTGTGTTGCATTGTGATCCCTTCAGGCTGTTCAATTCAATGCTTCTTAGTGTCTATCTACTATAAATAATATCTGTTCCATCATATTGGCATTTTGACAACTCATATCTTGGTTGTGGCGTATTTGTGTGTAAGTGTTCATATGTCAAACAAACAAAAATCAAGTTTTTTACCTACATACTAAAGTAGAAGTAGACAGTAGACCGTACACCGTAGACAGACGGCAACTGACGCAGAGGGGGAGGGGGAGAGAGAGGGCAGCCACACGAAAATTGCTTTTATCGTACATAGTTATACAAACAGATAAATACGTACAGCAAGCATGTCTATGCAACATGCATGTTAATTACTATTCTGTCTGTCGCTAAGACAAATCGGCAATACTACTTGCATGCGTACATTTGTTTGTGTACACTTTAATAACTTCTAAGACCTCAAAGGAAAACAAGGGTAATCACCAAGAAAGATTGAACGCTACAATCAGCTGGGCCATTACATCCACAGAATGATTTGATAAAAAAATATTTGCACAGAAACACATTTAATGTTAATTGTTTGCCTCTTAACTAATAAGCATCTGAGCATATGTAGTATTGTGGCTGGTTCGTATGTTGCTGTAGGTAGCTGCTATGTGGTGGTAGGGGATTAAAAATAAAAAATTTACACATTCATGTGAAAGGTTTTCTTTTCCAAAATCAAAAGTTACCTTTACTATTTAAAAATCAAGTTCCTAATATAAAAAAAACTTAAACTATATATAGAGCACAGCTGATATATGTGAGAAAAGATTATTGCGTAGATCGCCTTGAATTCGCTTTACTCCAGTTTTTTTCTTATATATCGAGTATACAAAAAAAAAAAAAAGGTGAAGACAACATTAAACGAAATTTGTGTTGACGGTTGACAGACAGACAGACACACAGTATATGAACAATAATAATAATAATAACAATGACAACCCTTAACCCGTTTATTGTACGTACCACCTTAAGAAAACCTTTAACTGAGATTATGCAACAACAATAAAAAAAAATAAAAATAAAAAATAAAAAAACAATACGAAAAAGAAGAAAAGTATAGAGTGGGAAAACATCTCCACTTGGCAGAGGAAATGTGATGGCATGTGTTGTTAGTGTTGTTTTGTGTATTTTCTACAGGGAGAGGCGAGTAGTTTGTTTATAGCACGGAAATTATATTAAATTTAATGTAAAAGTAAAGGTTGTGTGCAAATTTCGTTTAGACGGCGAATCCAACAGCAATAACAACAACAACAACCTACGAAAAGAAAAGAAAAACTTGTTGGTGAGGAAATAAAATTCATTTTTAGAAATAGCGGTGGTTGAACATAAGACTTGCTGGTGTATGGTTATAATCATCAAAAAAAAAAAAAAAAAACAGGGTACAATAACAATAACAACGATGACAATAACGGTATGCTAAATTGAATCAAATTTGTTATTGTTGTTAGATAGCAAGTTTGCTTGGAAAAAAAAAACGAAGGAAAGAAAGGAAGGATATTGAATTTTTATGTATATCAAGGTAAATGGCATAGCATAGCATAGCATAACGCAACGTAACAAAACACAAAGTCTATAAGCGGCAACAATAATAACAACAACAACGTCAACACACTTGAGTCTCTTTTTTGTTGCTTTTTCCCATTAGCACAACAAGAATAGAAGAGGATGAAATAATGTTGTGCCTTGACTCTGAATGAACAACGGGAAAATTTTAATTGTATTTTTCTTTACAGAGACCCTTTTCCTTCTACGTAACAACTCCTTCGGAAGATGTTTTTATAACAAACAATTGCATTTTCTTTTATCTCCTTTACCCAGTTTTGAAAAGATTTTTACATGTGTTTTTTTGAAATTCCTCAACACCGGATTGGAGGAAAAACCGCATACAATATGTAAAAAATGATACTTTTAGAAGCAGCCAGAAGATGGCTGGGAAAAATATATCAATATAACAAAACAAGCCATCAGCCCTCGGCCTCGGCCTCAGAGATAATTGCGTCAAGGTTGTATTGTAAATTATAATAAGATTTGCTTTAATTAAAAATCTGTTTCCCACCGAACTGGGAGGCCCCATACGTTATTGTGCAATATTAATGAGCGGTTAATAGAGTTGTTTAAGCGCATCATTATAATGTGATTCAACATTCTATTCTCTAGTTATTCAGCACTTCGGGTGGTGCGCTGACTTGTTTGATTGTAAAAAAGCACATGTGTACAATATGCCAAAACTCTGTACATACAGTATATATGTAAATATATCATTAACTTTGATTTTTATTGTACTCGTCGTGACCCTTATTCTCTAGAACAATGTGATAAATCGAGAAATGTAACACAAGAGAATTAATAATTCTGTTAACAGAGATGGTAGTGTAGCAAAGAAAACTTCATCTTTCGGTGTTCCAATGCTTGTGTATAATTAAAGAATGGTGACATTTCAGTTTTGACTGTGACTACATTCTCTGAATTCTAATTACAATGCTTGTACTATATTGAAGGCAAGTTCACGTTAAGGGAAGATTGCAAAGATATCTGGTTTTCCCATCAAGTTTGATACGCCGCGTAATGTTGCAATATGTTCGAATAAAATATATAATTAGCAAAAGTATTGTTTTAGGCAGAATGTGTCATTGTTGAACAGTTCGAGTGTTTCTTGGAAAATCATTGTACATGCCATTTAAAAGACGTAAAATTGCAAAGATATAGAAATTCATCTTGGGGTTCGTTCATGCACATGTGCGCAATAGATTAAATATCATTTTCGCATATTTTTTGGGCGATGCTTGTAAATGACATTTAACTGGAGTTGTAATTTTTTTTCAATTAATGTTTTTTTGCTAATAATTTATAATATGAAATACCCATCATCAGCAACATCAATAAAATTCTGCTGTCCAATTCATGGATTTCCTTAAATTGCTTACAACTTGTTGTTAACGTCCCACTTGTTGTCTTGTTACCTTTTTTTTTCTGTTCAAAAACTTACGAGGGCGTGATGGAATATCATTTTGTAAAAGTT
This sequence comes from Ornithomya fringillina, assembly GCA_963978525.1. Taxonomy (NCBI): domain Eukaryota; kingdom Metazoa; phylum Arthropoda; class Insecta; order Diptera; family Hippoboscidae; genus Ornithomya; species Ornithomya fringillina. Next base: position 25,532,894 of record OZ021691.1, read on the forward strand.
TATATATTTTGTAGCGCGTTCTTTAAGCCCCACCATTATACACTCGACTGCACTTAGTATCGAGTTTTTAAGAAGTGTTTATAAGGAGAGGAAAATTCTTCAAAGAGACTAAGGTCTAAGGCGGACTGCTTACTTAAATCAGTGCTAAACAAAATGTCTCTTAGAAAATATTGAGAATTAGGAATTTTTTCCCATATTTGTGCATCGATTGGCTGAGTCTTTCCTTGGTTGTTTAAAAGTTACAAATATAAATGAAGAAAGCTATAACAAGTAAAAAAGTAAATCCACAGCAGGTACTTGATTAAGCTCTTAAATGAGACATAAAATGCGAAGAGTTTTGCATCAAAAAATATTTTATAAATTGTGGGCGAGTCTGCTATACGACCCCGTCCTTTTTGTCACATTGATAGATGGTATAATTATAATTATCTTTAAATATGTTGTGTCACGGACAGACATCTCTAAACGAACTTTGTAGAGTCTCTGTCGCCATCTTCAGGCCTCGTACAGTCCCCTTCCTATGCGGACTGTAGAAAATTGTATACAAAGATTGTTTCCAATTATTTTCTTTTTTTTTTATTTCAAATATCTGTAGATAATGAGATATTAAAAAATCTTCATTAGGCTTACACAATAACAAACCAGGTGGGTAGCTGCCCTTCCGAAGAGTTTATTGGCTAAAAAAAAATGTTCCTTTGTAGATGTAATTTCTTTATACGATGCATGTAACGTTTAATTGATGATTCAATTCTAATGTAGTGTCAGCGTGGTAGCTCTCTTGCTTCTTAATATTGTTTTGCTTTCTAATTGAGTTCTGAGACTGACATTTTCACTTTCATCGCTGACATTTTAATTGGAAAACGTAATAAAAAATTACTTCTTTTATTATCTTTTCCTATCTTTCTTGCTCTATCTTTATCTGTGCCTTTTATTAGATGAAATCATGCGGTTTTTTCATTTTATTTATTTTCAAAATCAGAAAAAAGGATACGCGCCATTTTTTCCACAATCAGTTTAAAGAAATGTTTTTTTTTTTTTTCATTAGTTCGATCAAATGTTTGTCAAACTGAAAAATGAGTTTCTTAATTGACTTAAATATGAATGTATTGAGTACATACTCCCTAAGGGACGTACCCATTCCATAAAATGTTTAATGCTTCGTTGAGGACATAATGGTTTTTTCAAATGACAGGCTTTGTTCGATAAACAACATAACACCTTATATGGGTAACAATGTTTTGAAACAAAAACAAAACAATTATTTCACTTGATTAAAAAGTAAATTTCAAGTTCAATCACACGTTTCATTGGTCGTAATTCTCACTCGCAACCGGCAATCACATTAATAACCATGCTCATGAATGAGCCTTCAAGTGGCGTTTCATAATCAGCTGTAACGAACTGTGCCTTCACTGCACACATTTCAATGAACATTTGGTGAAACCAATTTGTAATTTGTAAGCGTGCTGGAACGCAGGGTAGTCAACATTTCTCGCAATAAAATTCACACTTTATTTCAATTAATAAGTAAATCGATTAATTAAATAGTGGGAAAGGCACTTGAAATTATTTAATGGTAAATAACTTGGCTTGCCATGAAAATTGGAAGTTAAGCAAGTGCTGAAGATTTTCTTTCATCCACACGAATGTGAACGTGTTATCGTTACTACAACATACTAGTGTTGTGTGTGCTGCATACATGTTGAGGGATAGGCTGTAATTTATCAAGTCAAACAACCCTTAGAGGATAATGTATCAACTTAAGAAATTGCTGTTGAATGGCACAGGCGAATAAGTGAGTGGAACGACTGCCTAAGGGGGCGGTAGTGGGAGTTTTTAACTTTATTTGATTTGTACATTTTTTAAATGCCGGATATAAGCACAACAGAACGCGCTTCTGTATATTTGGTAACATCCTGTACAATGTTCCGTACTTGTACCTACCTTCACACTTGTCCGTTAATAAATGTATTTCATAATAATAGGAACAATATATAGTACACACTACTAACTGTTTAGTCAATTAGTTTTTAATTCTCGCCCTTTGTTATAATGAATATTAAAATATTGCGTATGTTTGTGTTGGAAACAGATGCAAATGACTTATCGCGAATTATACTGTTGTCAATATTGATGTCGTGTACTTTCACAATATTACGCCTTTACTCATGTCAGCGTTGAGGTTTTATTGCAATTTATCAATATATTTATAAACGTTCTTTAGCCACTTACGTGGACAATAAAAATTTTATGTTTTCCTCTCTGACTAGCGTAACACTTTGAATGTGGTGTAACAGATACTAAAGGATATTCCATGCTGTTTCCAATAGTTCTCATTTGGCGAGAATTTTCGTTCACTTTCCTTCATGGATGTTTATAAATTTAGAGTTAATTTATGTTTTATAGTTGTTCTGCTCTCTATATTACAATGGGGGTATACAATGTTTGTCATTTCGTTTGCAATTAAGAAAGAAGACTACAAAGCCCCGCATAGTATTTATATACTTATGTGCCGCATTTCTCACGATAACCTGAAGTGTTGAATTAAAATTTGATAAAGACTTTCCAGTAAAATTTACACGCTTACAATTTTCCAAAATTTGCTGCTGTAGTTGCAAAAACATAGGCGTGTTTCTATCTAACGAAAACTTATTTCACAATTGTCACTTATTTCACAATTGTCGTCCAATACCTGTATTGCTGTTAAGTATAAAGCTAGAAGGTGTTCAAGATTTTGTCTTAGCCAAATAAAGCTTTGCACGTGTTGTTTATTGCTTTGGTGCCTACATTGTATATTGATATTGTAGATTTTTTTTACAAATTTCCATCTCGGCAGCTAATAAAAGTTACAACGCAATAGAAATAGTCAACAAAATTAGTAATTAAATTTTATTACCTATTTATTATTGTTGTTAAATAAAAGATATTTTATATACACTTATCTTGTATTGTACAACGACTTTTTAATGGATCTCTATGTGTTTTTATTGCAATTAATGAATTCATCCAAAGAAATATAAAATGAGCTACAGTTAGACTTTGTGTCTAGAGATGCCTGATATAGAACAATAAACACTAGGCTTGTTGTGTTGACTTTTATTTATACAATGAACACGTTTAATATAGCGGTTGCTTGTATAATTTTGAACCTGTTGTTTACAAGGTAACTGGCGTTAATTGTGATTGATTGTAAATTGACCGTTAAAAGATTAAAATCTTCCACTCAACACTGACCCACGATGTAGTAAAACGTGCGCTATTTATATAGTACATAATAGATTAATTACTATTCCATGAACAGTTAGAAATTATGTATGTAATCCTCCACTATATAAAGTAAAATGATACTTTATTGCATGGGTTCTTAAGTAATTGCAGTTATCCAATACTCCATTTATAATTATTGTAATTAATTTAATTGCAACGATAGCTGTTAGTTCGTTGTGTGCATGATGTTAATTTTATTTGAATAGTTTTATTCCGAAAGTAACTCCATTGACAATTTGTTGGTGTTGTTGCAATTGCAATGAAACTAATTATTATATTAGATAATCGCATATATAGTAAATGTAAGTTAATGTGAATTAATAACATTTCAAAATATTTAGCGTCATATTTTTACTCGGGTGACATTTACATTTTCTTTCCGACCTTTACTTAATTTATTCTCAATATTACAATATAATGAATGGTAAAATGCAAAATATAAATTGCGTCATTTCATCAAATTTAACGAAGAAGAACAATAAATTAATTTTGTACAAAGCAAATTGCGTGAATTACGTCAACCAGCTTCTCTACTTTCGCTGGTATAATTTTTCATTATACCTCTACCCACTACATACGTTGGAAGGGTATACTAAGTTTGTCATTCCACCTGCAACACCCAGAAGGGGTGCCAGGGACCCTACAGTCGATCTAGACATGAATGTCCGTGTCTCCATTTGTCTGTCTGATGTTGGCATTCTCACGGGCATAAATTTTGGGACTTTAAGCTGAAATTTTGTTCAGACACTTTATTTTTGCGCGCAGATTACTATTTGAAGTGAACAAAACCGGTTAAGAGCCTCCTCTACAATAGACAAAAATTTATTTATCTGCCTCTTGATTAAGTTAAAATATAGTTCACAAACTTATAATTATGCCATCCATTGAAGTGCCGCAAGTGGATGCGATCAGATAACAGATACGCCCACAATCGTCAAAAATCTATATATATGTACAAACATTGATTTATGAATTTGATATTATTATTTACAATTATCCCTTTCATTGATGTGTCAAAAATGGGCGTGGTCAGTTAAAAGACATGTCTAAAATTTTCAAAAAACCAAACTCAGCATAAAAACTCGACTGGCCAGCTGATATGTGATACACACACTATTAAAGGGCGTAATCACAAACCTGTCACGCCTTCCATTGTAAATGTGGAGGATATTTAAAACTTGGCCTTAGTTCTCTTGCTTGTTTTTTCAAATTATGTGCTTAAGTAAAAGAATATTTTTAAAGTACTTCAAGAGTGTACCAAATGTTAAATCGACCAAAGATATACCTTGGATCCAAGCTAAGGTTTATGTTGCCGATATTATACATAAAAATTCAGTTTTTCGAACGCTCCCAATTGAAAAGGCTTCAATTACAAATCTCCTCACTTATAGAAGAGCGAGATAATATAACGCGTCAGTTAAATGTTGTATGGACACCTCCCTGAGATCTTTATTATGATTGATGTTTTCATCAAATCTCCTCATTTATAAAAGGGCGTCAGATAATATAACACTTTATGTAAATGTTGTATGGACACCTCCCTGAGATCTTTATTATGATTGATGTTTTCATTACCACAAATAATCATCACTTCGTAGGTGTATTTTTGTGAATCTAAGAGTTATATAGGCGAATATAGGTGTTGATTGACTTTGTTCATATCATCTAGAAACTCTCTGCAGAACGTATGTCTGGACATATGTTAGACTAGAAAGTCTCTTGCAAAGGGTATGCTTTCCATATGTTTATAATAATACATTAGAGTGACAACAATGTTTAATACGTTGTCCACAACCATATTTTTTTTTGCCATTTTTCCCTTCCTCCTCTTGTAAATATAGAACGACCATGAGAAACTTTAAAATTTAATGAAAGTTTAATTATACACAAAGCTGATGATTGATGTTTGCTAACTGTAGCTACAAATATTTCAATAAATTTTGTGACCTCTAGCAATAAGCACTTCTGTGTACATTGCCCTCTCTTGATATGTGTGTATACAATAATGCAATAATACAAAAATAACGAGTAAAAAAGCCGCATTTGGCTTAAGCCGAATTTTGGATACCTGTTAAGGTTATAGGTTCAATGGTTAAGAGGATTTGTCTTGTGTGTTGTATTTGATCTCAAAAATCGAACGTGGACGCTTTTGTTGTGCGATGAAGAACATTTTTACCTAAACGATGGATAAAGTAAATATCATGTATAAATACGTGTTTGAAAATTAAAATTTCAAAGTTCAGCAAAGTGTTGTTTTTGTATTTGTATTTTTGTGATAGTGAGATATCGTGGGCGTGTGAATGTATAAAGAATATCTATAAAACATTTCTGAGTGTAAGTGTTCCAACCACAGATGAGCACGGTGACGCACATGTCTGGATCGACAAATTATTTTAACATACGATATACTTTGTAATCTTTTTGATGCTTTTTTTACGCATTGAAAAATAGAAAAACAAATTTAATGTACTTTCTATTATAGTAAGTAAGGGGCATCCAATAATTTGCTCGGTTTATGTCGCATCACATAGATCCCTTATTATGTTTAGCATAAGCGCAGTGAATAATTTGCTTTTGTTTGCTTAAGCATCGATACGATTTGTTATCGTATTGTAATTTTCCACTGAAATATTTTTAAATGATTTGCAGATTATCTATAAATAAGCATTTGGCACAATGCAGTAAATAAATATAATGACAATGTTTTGATTAAGTTATCATACCATGCGTATGATAGTAGTGGTGATTGATGGTGGTTGGGGGCCGCTACAAATAATTCAGCGTAACATTTACTGGAAAACAAACAATGAGATCATTGTAATAAATAGCCGATAAATGGTTTCATTTTATTCAAAAAATTCATTTATCTCATTGGGCGTATAGAAAAAACAAAAACAAAAAAAAAAAAAAGAGAGTGTACGCAGATGTATTGTATTTTGTACAATAGACGGCATTGTGCAAATATAAGAATGCTTATAATAATAAACTAAAGGAAATAATTTCATAATAATATTCTAAAGAAGCGCAACAGTTAGTGATTACATTTAGAGGGGTAGTGTGCTAAACTTCTTATTCCTTTTACAACACCCACAAAGAGGCCTCAGACCCCCTGTAAAGTGTATGTATTCCTGATCAGTATAAAGTGGATCGTATTCACGCCCGCGATATTCCGAAACCTCAGTTTTTGGTGCAGAGATGTACCTTTGAGCTGAAGTGTTAAAGTGTAAAAGAAGCACAACCATGTGTGTCACTGGAATCGTCGAGGTCTCGGATGATTAATTCACCCAACTTGCTGGCGTGGTAGTTGCAAATTAAATTTATACATTTATTTACTTACATATATTACATGGTTAACACGAAACACATTGACAATTAATTGTGGGTGACACACAACTCGACATGACTGGACAGTACTGCATACAATACAAAACAGAGAGTGAGAGAGAGAGGAAATGAAAGACAATTAAATGTTTGTTATGTAAACACAATAAAAATAATTGTCAGTAAAATGCAAAAACAAAAACAAATACACGCACAATTTTTCACAATGTCAACATTGTGAAACTGTTCGAACAAAGCGGTCGCATAAATGCTGCAAATAAATATTTTAACATTTGGTGGTATATGTGATTTTATACATGTTATGAATGCATATATATGTGTCTATGTGTCTGTCTATAAATAAAGTTACTTTGACATGGTGGCGGTGGTGGGTGAGAATGTTTATTGGGATTATAAAAACAAAGTTGGTAGACATGTACACTAACCATGGTTGTTACATGTTCTACAACAGAACAATTTTGCGCAAAACCAACAAAAAAAAAAAAAAAAAAAGAAGAAAAAGAAAAACAAAAACGTACACAAAATTACACAAACTTGACATGTCTGAACATGTATTTTATTTCTCATACTGTTGTTGCTGCTGTTTCAGTTGTTTTTGTACGTACATCTAAAAGTTGTATTGTTTCTAAATTTATCCATATTTTCACTGTCACCCACCGAATGAATGGCTTTGTGTAGAATAAACTTTATGCAATTAAAGTTTTCATATGCAACAAAAACGGTACAGGAAACATTCGATATCCTTGATAAACTGTATACACAGACAAAATTTTATGCTTAATACCGAGAATAGAATCAAATGACAAAAAAGTTTCATTACATTATGCTTGGCTGGAGTTTGACCTATTTCGGGCGTTGGCTTAGACTATAAAAAGTGATTATGTGTTAAAGTTCTGAGAGCTTCAAATACTTAACGCGGATATTCTACAATTATTAAAGACTTTTCACAATCACCCAGATTCGTTTCAATAAACAAATGTCAAAACAATTTACAACTGTTCACTACCCTTAAGTGTTCTTCTTCTTGGATGTGAGAAAAAAAGTCCCCCCTCGATCTTATGCATGGGTAGGGTTGGGATAGATGACCACTGCAAAATGTGCTCTGGTTAAGTTAATAGTATTCAGTTTTTGGCGGTAGATTTGTTGTGCGAGACATATTAAGAAATGCTTTTTAGAATCGTATTATTGCCATGCATGTGGAAAAGTCAATCATACGCCTGGTTGAACTTGTATTGGTTTACAGAATTTATTTACATACATACTTGTGTACATTACACAAATCTCCAAAAAAAAAAAAAAAAACGGATTCTGATTTTATTGAATAGAATATGGGAAGCTTTTTATACTCAGACAATACAATACCTAAGTGATCAAGGACGCGTACATTGTTGTGAACACAAGAGATACGTCAGCAGCTACGAAATGCGTTCTAATTCAAAACGTATACGATTCGCTCAATGAAATTTATCATCAACTGTACGTTAAAGTTAATTAAATATGAAACAAATTGAAATGTGTGCTGCATGTTGTGTGTTTGTGTGTGGTTTACAATTTACATGATATATAAAATTATTCATTAATCAACACGAGAGCAAATGAACTGGAAAATAACGTAACATTATTTTTACGCATAGCACAAAGAAATAACAACACTAACTACCATAATAAAACTAAAAATAAATCCGAAATTAAACGGAATTTATTGTAGCGACAAAATAAAAAGCAAACCTAATGAAAATTAACAATAAACGAGTGAACCGTTATGAGTGCACTTTTCCAAAATAATTGAAATTTTAAATATTATGTAAATAAATAAATAGTTAAATTAACTTTTCATACAGTGTACGCCAAACTTTAAACACCCATATGTTGTAATAAAACCCCACAAAGAATACAGGAGTGATTGTTCAACTTTTCATCTCTTATTGTTTAGATGGAATGCCACAAAGACTACAAATTTTCTCCTTTCCAACAGCAATCCGATTGGGTGGATTTAAAATTTGCAATAATCATTCGACAGATGCGATCGAGGTAGACCCAGACCATGATTTTGATCTGGACTGTATCGAACCTTCAGCGTACGCTTTCGGGGTTTTTACAAAATTCTTATTTCATGTAAACTTAAAAAAAGCCATTTTGGGCTGATGAAACACTTTCAAGCCTGGTTGCTTATAAGAAACCAAGTCCCATAATTTCCACTATTAATTCAAATCGAAGAAATAATCTATTCATTTTGCGTGCTTTTTGCTGGAACCCTGTTGGTATGTGGAGAGTATGTAAAACAATTTATTTTACACGCAGTACATTAAAAAGTTTGTAATAAAAACGAAATGTGAAGTACACGCGCCTGTACGTTTTTGCCAAGTTAGAGTGTCAAGGGTACTGCAAAACTTTTCCTCCACACACATACACACATGGCGGCAACAATCAAAATGAAATTTATTGTTTGGCAGTTTTTTTTTTCGTTGCTATGTCCTTACTTTTTAACATCTCGTTTTTAAACGCTACTGCCAACAACAATAGTTGTAAAACGGCAACGGCAGTAATGTTTTAACAATAAAAGTAAATTACTTGAATTTTACATTCGTATGGTGTGGTGCACGTGGTGGTTAGGGAACGAAAAGGGAGTGAGCACAGGGGGACTGGAAGAGGCAGTGAAAGCAGATTAGCAAGTTGGTTTAGTAAACGCAAGTCAATGAACTTTAGATGTGTTTCCGCGTTTTGTGAGTTTTTCTCCTTCATGCGAGAGGCACTTTCAGAAAGTTTTAATTTGTCTACGTATGTTTACTTAACGCTTAAACCCACGATAAAAAACAAAAAAAAAAAAAAAAACACAAAAATGGAAAAATAATACTTAAGGAATGCTGTGGCTCATGAATAAACTTAACTATCTATCGGTGGCCCTATAAAATGTGATGTGAACTTCTTTTCTATGAATAAGGAGCAAATTCTGAATACCGTTAACTTGCACAGTAACTTTATCTACATATTTATTGGATTATTTCGCAGAGAATTTATTTTTATACGCCTTTTTATATTGTTAATACCCATATAAAGGTGTATGTCAAGAGAGAGTTTTACGTGACTTTGACAGTTGGCGATATTGTAAATTTTGTAATTTTTGTGTTCGGTCTCATGAAAACCGGTCCGTTATTGAATTATTTATATTTTGTTGCTTCTGTTGTTATACATTTGCTATTGTTAAAATAGTCCATCTCTCCGTCCACCTTTATGTCTGCATTTTTGTCAATATTCGTTAACCAAAAACAAGTGAAAAAACTGAATTTGGCTTAGGCCAAATCTTAAACACCCTCCACATCCACGTACAAACGGTGGGCGTGGCAGCTAATAGTTACATTTCGTATCAGCTTGTTTTACGCTGGGTACGATTTTTTCTAAACTGTGCGCTATCCGACCACGCCTATTTTAGACACATCAATATATGCTGTCACCAAATTTCAACTACATGGATAAAGTTTTGTGGCAAATAAATAGATTTGTGTTGATCATGGGTGTGGCTCTTGACCAAATTTGCCCAATAAAAATAACGATTTGCATACTAGAAGTGTTTGTACAAAATTTAGGATCGACATACACATACTTGTCTTAATCGACTCAGTTTGTGGTGCTAAAAATATATATATTTTGTAAGGTCTCTGACGCCCTCTTCTGGGTGCTGCAAACGGAATGACAAAATTAGTATACAACCACTATTGCGTGGAGGGCATACTAATAAACACGACGTTAGTAAGTAGAGGAGATGCTCAGGGTGTGCGTGTATCATTCATCAAATGCCGTAACAGACGTTGACAGGTAATCAATAATGGCCGTTCGAGTGTGCCAAGTCTAGCATTAAAGTGTTGTTGTTTGGTGTTAATGCAGCGGCAACTGCATAAATTGACAACATATCCAACCAGTCAGTCAGCCAACCAGCTAACCAACCAATCAAGCAACCAGACTTTATTATAATCATTTAGAATTATGTAAAGTGTTGATGAGAGAAACCATGACCGCTTCAACACCCACTGTTTTGCTATCACCATCGTTAGCTGCAATACACTAATCGTTACACGTTGATACAAGCTAGAACAATATAAAGCACAAAACAACGTGTCAGTGTATCAATACGAATTGCAAATAATAAATAACGTGGATTTAAATTAAGTTAATGTGCTGTACAGGAAGCTTACACAGATAAATAAATGGAAATACTTATATTTGAACGTGTGTACTTAAGATAAGCTGCAAGATTCTCAACCAAACGTAGAGTACATCACTTTGACGTAGTGACCAAAGGTTCCTTCTTACTTGTGTTTAAATGGCGTGCAGAAGCTGTCTACAGCACCATTTGAGTAAACGAACACTCATGCATTGCAGTGTACACATACGAGTATCTGAAGGTGCATATGACTGAATGACTTGGTTGTGTTTCGTTATGTTTTATGAGTAAGCATTTGTTTAATTTATAACAAATCACTGTAATTTATTTAGTAAATTGCCGGCCATAAGTTTGGTCTTTACACACAGTTCCTTTATGCACTTATACTTCCACATGTACCTTGTGACTCCTACTCACCAGTACGAACTTTAAATATAAGCTTTTGTTTCCACTTATGCCGTTATGTGGAATGTGTCTATGGTTAATGATGGTTATTTACCTTTGTGTGTGAGTTATATTCAGGCTCTTTACGCTATTTATCTCTACCTACTTACTACTTGTAGTGAAAGAGTGAAGAGAATAGTGTCTAGTTACCATTTTTGTAATATTTGTGTTTCATATTGTTGTAAAATGTTAACTAATTGCTTGATGCATACTCCTGCTGCTGCTGCTGTTGTTGTTGTTGTTTGTTGTTGTTATGTTTACATTCATTTGCCAAATAGGTATTCATTACCCAACCCTACAAGTCCGAATGTGTTTCGTGTGTCTATATTACCCAAATATTGTATGTGTGCATGTAGTGATCATTGAAAGAGCTCTTGCTGTTCTTTGTGTTCAACCACAACCAACGTTTCCTTCCATTAAGTTGTGATTTGTTTGCGCGCATTTGTGTTGTCGCTGTGTGTGTTTGTATGTGTGGGCTTGTTTTGGGCCACACAGTGTTGTTTTTGTTGGATGTAATTTTCATTTAATCCTTTTAATTACAAGATTTTCATTATAATTGCTTTATTTATTAGGAAATTCCATGTGGGTTGGTATGTTGACAAGGTATGGGTTAAACACAAGTAATGCTTGTTTTCAAGAGATACCACCATACACATGCAGTCATACATCATTATTAAGTTTATTCAACTTTTCATTTCAATTAGAAAATAATCATGTACTAATGTATGTGAGTGTGTGTGTGTGTGATTTCTTGGTTAAAATATGTTTTCTAATAACAAATAAAGACTTAATATTTTCTACCTCAACGAGTGTTTGATGGAAAAACTTTTTGGCAATTAATCAAAAATATTGTCACGCCATGTCATTATCAGCAACAGTGACAGGAATGGTGGCTACAATATTGAAGCAGTTGTTTTAAATATTTTCTGTCAGAATGTGAACTGGGTGTAGGGCCCCACACTTTGCTGAATTGATCAGTAAATTTTCTTAAAAGAATTAAATTTTGTCATATATATATATACATACATATATACATACATATAAAATATAAAGTCATTGTAGACACATCCACACCAAGTTTGTCATTAGCAACACTCAGAAGGATGTGCTGGAATGCTCACGATCGTAAATTTTGAGATATTAAGTTAAAATTTTGCACAAACACTTTTGGTAGATCACTATGTGACTTGAACAAAATCGGTCAATTATCACACCGATTGCCGCATTCGACGCAAATCTATTAATTTATATTCATAAGTTGAAATTTTATTTATTATTAGGCGTGATCAGATAACAGACACGCCCACAATTAACAAAAAACTATAATTAGCATTGATACACTTTGGAGCGCATAATCATATACCTTCCACGATCACCGTTCAAATTTAGTTTTTTATTTGTTTAATTATTCTTTTTGCAAGATTTATTTCGCATTAATTTAGACGAAATATATAGCAATTAATACCCGCATAAAAAAGTCAGACATCATTTTATAACTACTACTGTTCTACTTCTCATCCTTTGGTGTACATTTTTATTTTCGGGCTGATTGTCAATTTATTACATCATTGGCATCGTTTTTAAGTCATCAATTAAATTTCATTTATACACGTCTCACCTCTGCCAAAACATACTAATGCATTTTTGATTTGCATTGACTATTAAGACGACCTAGTTAATTTTGTCTGACCATGTCAGTAGCAGGTATGGATGGATTCCAATTTGGTGGTAAACTCCACTTTTCAACTACATTCAGCGGAGCCATCCAGTAGCGAAATAATACTCAATTTTTATGTATTATAAAAGATAAAAATTGGGACTAAATCAAGGTTTTTAACTTCTTCATAATATTATAATTGTTTATTGAATACAGGAAATTCCTCGTAACTGTTTCGTATGACTTTTTTCCATATATGAATATGAAATAGTATATAAAAGATGTCCTTTAAATTGGGCGAATATTTCGGTACGCGAAAGGAAAGCAACAAGAATGTCCCATATCGTTGTTTTTGACACTCCAAAGTCTTTCAAACTGTTCTTGTATAAGAGAACAAAAAGTGAAAAAGTGAACTCAGGCTAAAAATTTAAAATAATGTTTAAAACTAAATTTGATTTGGGCTAAATCTTAATTATCCGCCACCTTCACGACGGTGGGCGTGGCAAATATATATATATATTGCGCCCTCTAATAGTGTATGTATTACGTCTCAGCATGGAAGTCTACTTTTTCGTTGAATACGGTTTTTTGTAAATTGTGGGCGTATTTGTTATCCGATCACGCCTATTTTCGGCACATTGTTGAAAATAATATTTATTTATATACGAATTTATATATTTGTAGCTCAAATTCTGTGGCAATAACTATAAGTGTCTGTGCAAAATTTTGGCTCAATATCTCAAAATTTTCGCCCGTGAGAATGCCAACAACAGACGGACACACGGAAGAACAAAGTTAGCATACCCTCATCACTAAGGTAGAGGGTACAATAAACTTTTTTTCTACAAATTTTAAATGAAAATCCAAAAATGATCATTATTGGTTGATTTTTCCGACACCCTGTATAATAATTGAATTTTTCTGTAATTATCTTGCTTCTTTTATTATTAATCACCTTTGGTTACACCCCGTAGTCGTACGTAGTCGTATGTGTAAATATACAAGAAGTGCGCTTGGATAATATGAATAATTGATGGAGTATCACCTCACATAAAATATACGCCACTTGCTAACCGATTATCTTGCATCATTTTCATCATAAGACAATTTATGTAATCACGATTTTGAAATTAACAACTTTCTTGTTGTCAGTGTAGTGGCTGTCATAACAACATTGCACAACAACATCTAATGGTTACTTCAGTCTTCGGTGATGCTTAGTTGCAGCTATTGCTCATGTTAAGTTTTCATTTTATGATACTTCGCTCACCGTATAGTAGCTGATAAAGTGTTCAATTTTGCATTAATTTATACAATGCATTAAGTATAGGCTTTAGAAATTTAACAAAGTTGTTAAAATAATGAAAATAGGGGCAGTACGCATCAATATAAAACTATTAGCTAAGTGCTGGAACAACCAATTATCTAGAGTTGAAATTTATTTGAGTTTTATAACACTTTCACTGTACGCATGTGTTATGAAATGCTGCGCATAACATAATATCTTGTATAAATAAGTTGTTTCGAAAAGTAGCCTATCCACATTTCCTACACATTACATGGGTACGCTATTATTTGTCGAGTGAGTTTGGTTACAAATGTATACAAATATGACTGTGATGTAATAAAATCGCGCTTAATGCTACACTTACAATATTGCAGACGTGTTGTCGTTGTTGTATTGTATATTGTTGTTTATGTGCTTTTCCGGCACTTGGCCACACCACGCGGTTATAATGACTGCATCAACATAATCGTTTGTTGCCAAAATGTATAATTTTTTCATCCAACTAGCCAAACCAGCAAACAAATCATACAACAAACAACAATGATGGCAAATGGAAAAAATCCTTCTTCTGTCAGGAGCACATTATCAATTTATGCGCAAACAACATACAGTACATAATCTCTTTGTACATAAAAGACACATTGTTACGCACATAATTGTTAGAAAATTTCCGTTAAAATTATAGTAAGTGCACGTGTTTATGCGTTTGATTGGCTTTCTGTACGCATGTATATGTTTTCCGAATCATACATAACACCACGCAATACAACTCAATTGAATTGTTTGTTGCTCGAGCACTTCATATAATATTTTTACATTTCCTTTCAATCGTACTTTTGTGCTGCGTATATGTTTTGTTGCGAGCAACTGTTGCCTGGTGCGTGAATCATTGCTTAAAACAATTAGTGTACGCCGACTATCAACACTCACACAACCCCAATCGGGCATGAAGAGACTTTGGGGAACCTACTCGTCTGGCAAAATACTTTAATACTGAATGCGTTTGTGTGTGTTCGTCACTGATTTGTATATTACACGTTTCGTTTCATTTGTTTTACATATTGTGTATCCATTTGTCTGTCAGTTAGCCTGTCTGTCTACAGTTATGCATTTAAATTGCGCCATAATTTAACAATTTACAGCCACATTCACTAACTGTGGCTGCTCCTTTATTCACAACGTATACGTGTGCGTCCCTCCGTCTCTCTCCTTCATTGCATTGTGTGTTATGTATACTGTTTTTCAGTTATGACATCAGTTTGTCCGTCTGTCTCAGTGTGTGTCTGCTCGTTCCTGGTCCTAGTCTGTTGGACTATTAAACCAACGTTGCTGTTGGTGTTACTGTTACTGTATGTTTATCTGGAATATTTTGGCGTTAAGTAAGTGTAGTCACCATTAATTTCTTTGCTGTCGGTCACCGCAACGCTGTCAAGTGGTCTTTTCACACAATGCGGTCCATTTTAATTAAACAATATACGCACGTATAAATTATTGTGTACAATAAATATAAACTGTTTGAGCCTCTTCCCATAAAATTCATTTCGTAATTTTCGCACGTATTTCAACGGTGAAATTTTATGCTAATTATTTATGAATATAATGCAAGTTTATATCGGTTAAGTGCAGAGTTGCAATCTATTGATTGAAGAATTATTATTATTCTGCGGACTGTGTAGTTATTTTATTCTGAGCAATTTGGCACATTGCGCTCTTCCATAATACATCCAAAGAAGGAGACGAAACAACACATTTTTATACCCTACCTTACACTATAAAGGGCAAGGTATCATACTGCTAAACGACATATGCCGCATTCAACTTTTGTTATACTGATCGGTCTGACTCAATTTGACTATGTCCGGACGATTGATGTTTCTTTAGTATCCCTCCCCACATAATGCCCCATTTTTAAAGGTTAATTAGCTCAATAATTAACGATTGTGAATTTAGACTTGCGTTTGCTGAATTAAACTAATTCGCGCAAATTTGTAAAAGTAGGTGGTGTAGGGTACTAAATGGTCGGGCAGAAACGGTCACAGTGTTTTAACTTTAATTATATTTGTTATAGTTATTAAAATGAATTAAAATTTTTGAGAAATCCTCATTAAGTTTGCTCCACAAACGAATGGCTTGGAAAGTTGCTGATAAATTTGTATGATTACGTGTAGCAACAATGCCATACAATTCATATTGTTATTTTAAAGCTGGCAGACAATCAGTCAGGTAGACAGTCAGTCGGTTGGTGTGTCTATCAATCAGAGTCAACAGAGCGATTGTATTGTATTGTATTGCTCAAGGAGACGACGCTACAAATTGCTGTTTTTCATATGATGATTTATTTATTGTATGCGTGCAGTCATAACTTGACTTAAATTCAATTTATTCGTTTACTTTGTTTTCAGCTTCTTCTCTTTCTATAAAGAAGGAAAATAAATGACAAAAAAAATTACACAAGTAAACAAAGCTGCTAAATGAATATTCCGAAAAATGTTATTGACATTTTGTAATGATGAAAGAGAAACTTTGTACTCATCAAGAGCGTTGTTGCTGCCGTTGTTGTTTGGGTTGGTTGGTTGTTTGTTTGTTATCATGGGAACAATAAACAATGCAAATTTAATGTGTAGTCGTGACATAATCATAAATAATTATCATTTTTAAAAATGTATATGGAGGACATCTGTGAGTGTGAGTATGTGTATGACAATGTGTGAAGCAATATACAGATTTTGAAATGTCGTAATGCCATGAATACAATTTAAATTTAAATTGAAGCGTTTATCTAATAACAGTAAATAAATTATATGTAACACTCATACAATGCATACCATTGTTTTTGCAGTTCAACATAGATACAAACATGTTGGTTAGGTGCCCGCGTTTCATGATTAATATTGAGCTCATTATCTTTTATTCTTCCTCCACATAAATATTTAACGTAGCGTATGTCGCGCCAGCAGACATTTCTGTAACGATTTTTCCTATGCTTCAATTCCAAGATAACACGTCTCTCGCCGTCTCTCTCTTCTTCGCAGCCAATATAAGCAGTTATAAGTTTTCTAGTTTATTACTGTTATTCAGTTACAACAACATTGTCATTTATTCAACACTGCATTAAGATTACGGAAAATTTGCATAACACTTCTTACCGGTTCTGTGAGCTGGAGACATCAGACATTTGTATTTTATCAATTTATGGGCCAATTAACACTTCCTTATCAGGCTCTTCACTTATTATGCGGTGCTTTAACAATTATTGCACAAAACTATTTTTACTCTCCACATATGATGGTATACTAAATCTGTCATTCCATTTGAAACACCCAGAAGGAAGCGTCAGACACCCTACAGAGTATATGTATTGTTGATCAGCGTCTAAAACTGAGTCGATCTAGACATTTGTGTCCGTATGTCTGTATATCCATATGTTTGGATGTCTGTCTGTTGTAGGCATTCTCAGGGTCGAAAATTTTGAGTTATTAAGCTAAAATTTTGTACAGAGAGTTTTAGTTTTTGTACGCAGATCGCTATTAAAAATGATCGGTCAAGAACCACGCCCACAATCGACAGAAATCGATTTTTCTGCAACACAAATTTATCTATGCACTAAAAAATCTCGTATTCCTGTCTATATTAATCCCATGCATCAATCTGTCTACGCCAAAAATAGGTGTAGCAAGATAACAAATACGCTCATAATTTATAAAAAACCATACTCAACGAAAAACTCGATTTACAAGCTGATACGTACACTATTAGAGGGTATAATAATATACTTGCCACGCCTACAGTTGTAGATGTGGAGGGTATTTAGGATTTGGCCTAAGACAAATTTAGTTTTCTTACTTGTTAACTGTTAGTTCTTTCTTTTTATGAATTAATTAAGAATAAGAAAAGTTAACAATAAAATATTAAAATTACGATTTTTTATAATTCAAATAATTCATTAGTGAGTTTTCAACTTTCACACGCACTAGATTACAGGGTATTGGAAAATCGATTTTAACATTAGCGCATTTTTGTTTGCGCTTTATACGATTTTAATTAATTGCAAAAAGCTACAATTTTTATACTCTCTACAGAACAGTGGGTGGTATACTAAGTTCGCCACTTCATTTCCACTCTTAGAGTCCTCGCAACGTATCACCATAACAATCGAAATCGGTTTATCTTTGTCCGGATGTATGCGTGTCACATTCATGGTCGGAAAAAACTGAGATATTTAACTGAAAACATATTTATTTTGAAAATCGTTTTCAACAATAATTGAGGAATGAAAAACATTTGCTGTATCCATCGATGAACGCGAACATTTGATTGTGATTTGATAATTCACAAGGAATTCTCTTTGATTCATGGAATGGTTCGAGTGAGAGCATAAGGCGAAATAATGGTCACCTTCACTAGACAAATAAAATGTATTCATAATCATTGTTAGCCGGTTTTCTTCATAGCTACAAATACTTCATGATGACATTGTTCCATCCCAGATAAGACAAGTTCAAGTGATCCAGCTTCAGTTGCATGCAAATTCGAAAGCATTGCTTTGTGTACGAGTATGTAAAACGAAAAAACATGCCCACACACTAAATTCAAATGTATTTGTTACATGTCGCCTTAACCATGATTTATGATCAGAAATGTTTTACAAGTTTTCCAAGATGCCTTAAAACCGTGCTGGCTTCAATTTTTTTCTATGCTCAATAGAAGTCTGCCATCATCTTACCTCTACTTACCGGTATACGAGTATGTACGTTTATGTGTGTAAGTGAATGGCATCTTTTGCATTTGTTTCAACACCTTTCGGCCATTATAATGATGTGCTCTGGTACTACTCTTCTCTAAAGACGCAGAGTAAAGTTCGAAGTGATATCGAAGTGAATGTTTTTGTGTCTATATAGCTGGTTTATGATGACTAGTCTTCTTGTTAATTTTCGTTAGAACATCTTCCCTAGAACCACAAATACAAATGCTCATGTTGTCGTCTAATATAATTTTCTTTTGAAGTGTTTGGAAGATGTTTGGTTGGTCAAGTTTGGGTTCACATAGCCTCAGAGCTTAACTGTGTGCTGTCTTTTCTTGTTTATGCGTAAGTGGTGACGTGCTACGGACAGGTCTTAACTTTAAGCACTTTTAGCCTTTTTTAGCCTTTCTTGTTAAATGTTGATATTTTGTTGCTATTATTGTTATTTCTCATGTATTAGTTACATCTCTTGTAAGCTTTGTTTTCGGTGTTTTCGAGTTGATTTGTGTGTGAAAAGTTAATTTTTATTTGACTTAATCCACTTTCGGTGATTATTTGCCTTCCCCATCTGCCAGTTCTTTCCACATCCACGCCCAAGTACTTCTCCTCCAACCAGTTGTTATAGTGTTTTATTTGGGCTGCGTATATTTTATATAAAAGAAAGCAGAGGTAATGTTGTGGTGTCAGTGTGATGGGAAACTTTTCCGAAGGTGTTTAACGTGGTTTCTATGTTGCTTAATGAGAGGCAGTGAAGAGCATAAGAATGAGGAGGAACTTGTAAAAAGTTGTGATTACAAAAGTTTTCATTTCATTGTGTGTCCACATAAGTCGCAACTTTGGGGCAAAAATTAAAACTAATTATCTTTGGAATTGATCATGAGACAAGTTGGCACACAAACGTGCTGTAACAACGACACTCGTGCACACATAGCTTTTGCTTTATTTTAAATTGAAATAAATGTCGTTGACCGGGAACGCTTTTGTTTTCATTACAAACTTTTCATTTTTGTGTTTTTGTTGGTGGTTTGAAATTAACTTTTGCTCATACAATGAAAACTTGAATTGCATTCAAGAAGTTTTTTATCAAAGTCAGTTGAAAGTCATAAAGTGACTCACTGAGACTTTCGGGTGGTCGTCTGCACAAAATAATAAAAATGAGAACAAAACTTGAGCAGATATCAGTGAATTATATAATTATCGCACTGGAAGTAAGTCATAACTTTTGTATCTTGTTGGGCACTTTCTACCCGATAACACATTACTAAACACACCTGGTGTCTGCCCCGTTCGTTTTGATGTTATTCCTGTTATTCCTATTCTTAGTCATTTAATGAAGTTAGTCCAGAACTCTACCGAAAGAAAACAATGTTAAAAAATTCAACTTGTTTTTAACGTATTCACATAAAATACATACAATGTGTTGTGTAATGAGACACTATACACGATGATGTGCCTGTATGCTTGGTACTATTGAGTTGACGTCATTTTGGCGTCACTTGACTTAATTAACTGCTATGCTGGTAATTAATTTAAATTGAACACACACCGAACCTGTAATGCATTAAGCATAATTGTAGAAATGGTGTTTGTGCATGTGCGTGCGTATGTGTGTGTTTGCGTATATATATATTTTGTTACCTTAGCACACCTTAAGCAAATGTTTGTTTATTGGTGTGTTAATCCGTTGCTTTGAAATTGTTTTTAGCTACTGCTGACAATGTCACCAAAGCGGTTCTTGTTGTTATTGCTGCTGCTGCTGCTGCTGCTACTATAGTTAGCAGTTAACATAACGTATTAATTAAATTTTTTACCATGTTTTGTTTTGTCCTTGAATTAAATGTTCTTGAAAAGCTATCTCGTGTAATTCAGTTCTTATTGTTGTTGTTTGTTTTTCATTTTTCCTTTCAGCCCCACCGGTGCTACCTTGCGCTCACCATTTCAAATCAAGGATTACTTACTGTCACCGGGTACCTGCAAATGTGGTCTACCGTGTCCATTGCGACCAGAATATTTCTTCGATTTCGATGTTCAGGTAAGTCTCTATACCGCTACATGCAGGCATGCTGTGTTATGTCGTGCTCTCGATTTTAATTGGTTTGGATTTTTATTAGTATTTCCATGCAACAAATTGAATTTTAATTGAATTTCGTTTTTTGCTACCCTGGTACGGTTTTTTATTTTTATTTTTATTTTTATTTTCTTTTTTTATTGTAATAACAAAGAGTTTTGTTGCAAAAGAAATGGTTGAAAATATAGAGGGAGCAATGAAGAATATTTATAAGGTCTCTTGCCTGAATTTGAGAAAAGCGCTAAAGTTCTTTCAAGTGATATCATAATGCGGTCGCGGGTGTGGCAGACAACAACTGCATATCTCTGCAAAGCACAACACGATATGATAACATGCATTAAGTTGAGTTGATATGCTTTGTTAAACTGTTGACAACAACAAAACATTATCTGTTCGGTAGTCTATAGTTAATAAGATCACGACAGCATCAAGCATCAAGCAAGCAACAAGCTTTGCGGTGCCATAAAAAGTGAGAATATAAATATAAATAAGTGGTTTTTTTTTTGGGTAGGTCGAGGACGTGCTTCAAGCGATTAAAACAAGTCATTTTCAGGCTGCTCATATGAAGACCTATAAATAAACAGTCATCGGGAGGTTAAAGTATTGATATAGATATTGAGGTAGCTACAGCCTATTGCTGCATCACTGGTGCAGCAACAAAGGGTGTGCAGGGACAGAAGGCGAATAAATTAAATGAATGTGACGTTTCAGTAATAATAAACCACAAGAAAAACTGTCAGACAAAATAAAACAACAGAGAAAAAAGTAAAATAACGACACAACATAAACAGCTACATGCATGTTAAATAATACACAAGCACAAGCTAGTGCTTTAATAAACAAGCTTTTCACCCGATTTACAAAAAAAAAAAAAAACAAACAAAAACAACAAAAACATATTGTATTAAGAAAGAAATCAAGGTCTCAATACAATCGCCATTTATGTTGATGTTGAGGATGATGATGATGATGATGAGAGAGAGATGAACCGAAACATAAAAATACATAAATACTTGCAGTACATATGTATGTATGTATGTATACAAATATAATGCAAACAAGTTGGTCCAGTCCGACCATTCAATACCTTACATCAATTTATCATTTTGTGAAATACCGTTATATGGAAAGGGGTTCTAAAATGGGTCCGATCACATCCACATTTGGTACAGCCAGCTATTAGGCTAAATATGGTTGAAAAATATTAAGATTTGCAAAAATTTATCATATAAAGACTTTTTTTTATAAAAGGTCGTCATATGAAGCGGATTCCAAAAATGGTTCATTTTCAAAAGGCTTTATTTTAGAACATAAAAAAGGATGTCTTTGTATAAAATTTCATCAAAATATCTCCAAAAAATTCGAGCTGTAGCTAGTGTTGTTAAATTTATATGGACAGACAGACAGGTGGACATGGTTAAATCGTTTCAGATTTTGATTCTGAATTGCAGGTGGGCACGTCATTCATCGATTAGAAGTTACAAAACATCCGCACAAGCTTAGTATACCCTTTGCCAGTAGTGGTGCAGCGTATAAAAAGAGCTATGCATTGTGATGGTGGCGATGTGTAGCACAGAACAAATTAAAGAATGTACAAGCAAAACGCACTGAGCCCACAGAACAACACACATAACACACAAGATACAATGCGTAGATAGGCAGCCGAACAAGCCAGTAAGCTAGCAAACCAGAGAACAAACACACATACAGAAAAAAAAAATACTTTTACTCATCGTTGCATTTCATGGACACTATCATGTGAATGCTTCATACATTCAAGTTGATCCAATCCAACTCTACAATAACTGCAACACAAAGCATTATCCGCATCAGATGATAGTGATGACGCGATTGCAGTTGAGAAGCGCACAACTGACAGCAGCAGCAGCAGCAGGAGGGGAGGTGCAGCAGTGGCAGCATAACGAAGAATATGAGCGCCCAGAAGCACCACGAAGGGCAATGCAAGCAAGTTGCAAGTTGACAAACTGGTTTAACTGATTTCACGTTCAATTCACTTTTATACATAATTTTTTCATTTTGTGCTCTGCTGCAGTACTTTTGCCGTTTTGCGTTGTTCCTGTTGTGTTGTTATTGCTGGCAATTTTATTACCTTTTAATACTTAATTCCCTTAGCCATCATAACTTGAAAAAAAGACGGTATTTTATTATAAGCCCATAGCACAACTAGCTTCGTGTAATATCCACACACACACACACACACGCACACACGCACAAAATAAAAAACGCTTACAAGGCTATACGTAAATGCGTTTTATGTCCACAATAACGTAGAATTTCCTGTCCTTCATTATATTGTTGTTGTCGCTGTTGTTGGTCGAGAGTGCAATGTTGAAA
This sequence comes from Ornithomya fringillina, assembly GCA_963978525.1. Taxonomy (NCBI): domain Eukaryota; kingdom Metazoa; phylum Arthropoda; class Insecta; order Diptera; family Hippoboscidae; genus Ornithomya; species Ornithomya fringillina. Next base: position 25,556,215 of record OZ021691.1, read on the forward strand.
AACGTTTTCATTGTAGAATATCTTGAGATGTCGCTATTTATTGTATTTTAATTTTTTTTTTTTTCATATATTTTTGTTGTATTTTAATTGACAATCCGGCATGGGAATGGTAATTATATTTATGATGATATGATGAGAGTGCCCGTTCTCCCTCCACCAATTTTTTACATTTCACGATGCATTGAGTTATAGCATCATCATCATCATAATCATCATCGTATAACCTTCACAAAGCGTTGCATTGCGTAAATGTCAGAAGAATATATTTTACAGAGATTTTTGTGTGTGTCCTGTCTATAAAATGATTTATTGCATGTAATTATTTTTAATTAAATATGTTTTCATAATTGATGTTATTAATGAGCGTATGCGTACTTGTTTTCTTTTGTCTTCTCCTCTTCTCTACTATATCTGCATTGAAAAATTGAAATTTAATCTAAAATATCTTAAATATCTTAAACATCCAGTACAGTAATTTTGGATTTTTTTCCTACGTAAACTTTTAAAATCATTTCACATTCAAAGTTACATTTTTACATATAAAGATTATCGAAATAGCCCGCTCACGCTTAAACTTGCAGAGTCTGGTTTCTTCAAATAAGAAGAAGATATATTAACGAATGACATGTCGACGTGGATTTGATGGAGATCGATCGTTTGGTATCTCTGTCCGAGACATTTTGTTTTTCCTCAATAAAAAAAGTATAAGTATAACAAGTTTATCATTCCCTCTCATACTACTACAAAATATACATATTTTTGATAAATATCAACGTTTGAGTGGATTTAGAGAAAACTGTATATTCGGTTGACTCTATGAAGCGTACAAAAATTGAAGTATTAAGTACAGTTTAGACAATCCTAGTTCATGTCATCTCGTTTATTATTTAAAATGAGTCAAATCGATTTTGTTAACCGCTCCCAGCATCGAAAAAGTCTATTAGTTACAAAAATAAGCCACAAAGTTGAAATCTGACCTTTGTATTTATAATTAGTATATACATCGATATACTAAAAAAGGGGCGTGGGCATATGTTAAAAATTTGTAAATGTAGAATACCAGTTATGATGTGTTCCATCATCATGTGTTACATGTTCTAATGGTTATTAAGAGAGCGCTGTTTTAGGCAAGTGCCACGCTCGCAGGTTAGGTTTTCCAAAATTAGTTTTAAGCCAAAGGAAGCTCTTTACTTGTTCATTTAACCATGAGTTTTTTAAGTATTGTTGTTGTTATTGTTATTGCTTTTTTTCATTTTATTCATATTATTCACTTCAGCTTGTGCTTGCTTCATTATTTCAGTTTGTAAGAGTTTAGAAAATGAATTGTTAACATAACAGTTTTTTTAGTTCATACAAAAAAATAATTTAATAAACAAACTATTGTCTATAACATATTGGAGTCACATCCAATACATAAATTATCATTTGAAAAGTCCGCTTCATACCACATCTTATTTAATTATATTAATGCTGTCCCTGTAATATGTAACTTAGCTGCTTGTAATCAAAATGTTGCCAACATCGGAACGCAACTAAACCGCAAATTTTAATAAAATCAAGTTTTACCATTTTTCACAGGTACACTGAATATAAATCATATGAGTTGTGTGCAACTGAGTGATAGAATCGATGGCTCGACTTTTGTTGATCAATATTCGTTCTATTTATGGATGGTGTTTCTTTATTCAGCCGCGATAACGCTTATGTGTTTTTTTTTATAATATTATACATACAAGTCTGTATTTAATTGAGTGATTGGTATGCATTGGTTGCAACATACGAGTATGTGAGAGCCTGTGTATTTGTGGGTTTAGGCGTGATTTTTTTATTGGATACCTGCAGAAATATAGTATCGAGAATATGCAATGTCTTTGTTCCTCCTTTGTCTGTTGCCTTTCATGTATTGTTTAAACACAGATATGCAAACATGTAAACTTATAAATACACTGCGATATATGCAACAGTACGTGTGGCTGTTGTATGTGCTTTAATAAGCATCTATACTCCATGATTTGAGAGCAGGTGCTTTCTGAAGCGTGTTTATTTTAATTGATGAGGGATTTGTTTGTTGGTTTGTTGGAATACTTTTTTTTTCCAATTTTCAATTCCTTTGTGTTAACATATTGTAATGGTATTGTACAATGTAGAGGTGTTTGCACTGCTTTAACATCATAAATATTTATGTGTGCTTGTGTGTGTAAATGTTATCATAAAAAGTCTCATTGGATCATTGGCGTTCATCCGTACATGTTTGGTGTTTATATTGAAAAAGAGAACAAAAACCGCAAGTAGTTATAATTGCAGCTGGGAGGATTACTTTTATAGGTGTTGGCTCGAAGCTGATTTTCTACAAGCTTACATCAATTTTTATGCAAGGGACCTGTTTCCGTTGCCACACAACTCTTACTTCTCACATTTACTTTTCAATTGAATTTGTCATTGCGTGGTTTCAATTAATAGCGTAGGTTTTTCAGAAACGGTATACAAGTGCATCACCCGCATTTGAAATTAATTTTTGTTCTAATCCAATAGTTACAAAATGATGTTAAGGTGGCACGCGTTCGCTGTCGCATTTAATTAAATAAACGATTATCGCGTCGCCCACCACAATTATACGGTGGCATGAAATTTCGAGTAAATTCAGTTTTGCTCGCACACAGAGCACAAGTTGAGGACGAAGCCCGCATATTTAGTGTTTTGCACATGCGTTATGTTGCGCAATTTAAATACTGTATAACCCATTGCGTTTATTTTACAACGGTAGTAACTAACTGCAACATTTACAACAACTAATCGCGATAATTTCTTCAAAACATAGCAAATATATGCTGCATACTGATGTGAATGTGAAATTTACATAAAACAAGTGAAGTGAATACAAGTGTACGTTACAGAGCAACAAAAGGAAATGTTCCAGTCGGTCAAGCCCAACAACTGCACCATTTAGTTCTAATTGTACAACCACACACAAGTAACTCAATTTTGTTTTATAATTTGTTGGTTGCATCTGTATCAGCTATTGGCGTATAAATGTTACTTTGTAAAAAATGTCAGAAAAATTGCTAAAAATACACGACCTGAACAAGAATAAGACATATAATTTATTGTAAAGGATATCTGTGAGTTGTTGTGAGAAAATTTCAATAATTGGGACTTTTTTGTATGGATCTTTAGATTTAACGCATGAACTTTGGTCAAAATTTATTTTATTAGGATTAGATATATTTTCCTTTATAACAGGAGGTTTTGAGAGGCGTTCTAGGAAAACATTTTAGGTAGCGATTGCCTTTGAAGTAAATGGCATTGAGCTAAACAATGAATGGACGTACGGACAGAAAGATGGATATGATTCAATCGATTCATTATATGAATTTCTTAGATATTATAAATTTACTATACAATCCACAAGTAGGGTACTTGTGGTATAGGGTGCAATAATATGATATCAAATACCTTATAGGGAAGAGGTCAACAACTCAACTAAACAAAGATTTAAGTGCACTGAACTGAGAACCTGTTGTATTGAATTTTATCAAAAATTTTTGCCACAATTAATTCTTAAATAATCAATTTTAATGTCTGCGTTGGTCTATCTGTCCATTTATATTTCATTTTTCCTCATTTATTGCATGAATCGTGATTATATTTGCATTTGCGTAACGTAATAAAAACAAGACAAAATGAAAATCAATTAATTCTGCGACTTTATCTCTCAACGATGCATACTTTTTTTTGGTTATTTTCAATAAAATTTTCGCTAATAATTGTTGACATTTCAAGTTTATGTTTAGTTAATAAAGTTTTTCTCTAATTGGCAGCTGGAACTAAAGTGAATGACAATGTAGTGGGAAAATATTGTGAAATGAACTCGCTACGTTCGATATCTAAGTGATTGTCGTAAATTAAAGTTCATTTTAAATTTAAATAAAGCTCTTATGAGTATGATTATTATGGTAGGTGGAAAAAAAAAACCATAGTAGATATTTGGCTTTTTTCTATTTCTCCTTTAAATATATTTACATGATGATAGTCTTTAAGAAAATGTGACCCACTTTGCATGTTGAGCCACGAACCTTTGTGTTTAGGTGTATACTTGTTTGCTGATTTTTATATATATTATAATATATTGAAAAATCTTTAGAAAAAAAAAAAAAACAATCCACGTCGAAATGCAATTGTAGCAATTTTCTGTTAATTCACGCTGTTTGCTGTGGCTGTTGCCCAATATGATTGCTGTTGTTAAGCATAATAATACAATTTTGCAACTTGAAGGTGTGAAACAAGTGTTTTTTTTTTTGTTGTTTTTGTTTGTGGCAGTGTGGCGCGCATGAATGATGTATGCCAACAATCTGTGGCATTCATGCGAAACAATACGTTAAATGGCAAATTAATTATAATACATATGTAAATACGTATACGGTTATGAATACATTAAGCCTGCATGCATTCATTTTCCATAAAACAAGTAAATGTTGTATAATAAGATTATAAGAAAATTTATAGTATTCGAGTGTGAGGAAAGGAAATTGAGTTGTAATTTTGTAATAATTTGCAGAATTAATCCATAATTCCATTAAAGTACAATCGAATATAAATGGATAAAAACGGGCTACTTTAGGTGTATGCCAAATCTAGAGTACCCATCATAAGCAACCACCTCCAAACGGGTAAAGAAAAAATACCTTAAATTTTTTTGAATAAATCCACCATTTTTGGCGTAGAAGTACCAATGAGCTCGATATCTCAGAATTTGTGATTGTCAGAAAGCTGATATCTACATACGCAATGTTTAGGACGCTCCAGCGGGTGTATCCTTGATCCGATTTCGTCTAATTGCAATAGAAATTCGTTGAAAGACTCGAAGAATGCATGCTCCCAATTTTAGTGCGATATCTCAATGTTTGCAGCTGTGATAGTTTCAACAAAAATATGTAGAATTTCAGGTGGACACACGGACGGAGAGAAGGGCTAAATCGACCTTTTTATTGCTACTGATCAAGAATATATATTAATCTCGCGTCTTACTTACAAACGTTTGAACAAAAACCATATACTCCCATAATCATTATGATGATGAATATAAAATAAGGATGTAATCATAAACACAGCATGATAGAATGCACGTACATATGTTCGTAAATGCAAAAATGCTTGATATTGAAAAAAATCACAAATCACAAGAGCAACAACTGGTACACAAATGAACGAAATGTAAACGTTTTTTAAATGTTTAAAGGTATAAAAATGTTATGTTGATGCGTTAGTATGACGGCATATCGGCATTGTATAAGTTTGTTGCGGCTGTCGTTATTCAATATAATTAGATTTGTTGCACAATTAAATGGAATTTATCCAACAAATTACATTTTTTACTGGGGTTGTTACATAAAAATCGTTCTTAATTATTGTACAAAATGTATTGACAACGTTTTTATACATTTAACATAATATAGGGGGTATACTAAGTTTGACAATCTGCTTACAACATCTAAATGGAGGCGTCAGAGACTTTAAAGTCGATCTACACATGTATGTCCGTTTGTCCGTTTTGTTTCGCTCGACAAATATTTATTTATCTTCTAAAATTAAGCTATAACGATGAAATTTAAAACACATGATGATAATTATCCAAAAATTGGCTGGGTCGGACAACAGAAACAGATCAACAAAAATCTATATATATGTAACACAAAAATTGACCTATCAACTTGAGATTTGGAATACATATCAATAACAATTCCATCAAAAAATTTGCTAAAAATGGGCGTGGTCAGATAATAGACACGCCCACAATTTACAAAAAAAATTTATTCAGCGTAAAACCTGACTTAAAAACTGATACGTAATACATACGCTATTTGAGGGCGTAATCATGGCCATGTAGATGCAGATTTGGTGGTTTTCTTACTTGTTAATATTAAAAAGAAAAATTTTTATTAAAAAGAGGTGAAAATGTGGCGGCGTTGTGTGTGAAGACGCGTCCTCAAAGTGAACCAATGAGAATGGCCTTTGACTCAAAAATCAAAAATCCTCGATGTGTCAAATTTCATCAAAAAAATATCCAAAATTACGAAGTACGTACAGGACGTACAGACAAACATGATTAAATCGATTAACATTTTTGATTCCAATTCGATCGGTATAATAAAAGGTGCGTGTATCTCTTGCCGTTTCGGAGTGACAAACATAAACATCAATTCAATGCATCCTCATAATCGGTTGTGCTGAGTCAAAAAATTAATAATTAATGTGCATCAATGTGTATTGCATTTGCACAGGTAAACATTACCGATTCACCATATAATTTAACTTTTTTTAATGCACTGTTTAAATGTCCATAAATCTACAATTTCCAATGTACGTTAAAATAACAAAATGAATTGAATTTTTATAATCGTATTGACTGTAAAATCTCGCCCCTTTATTGGTTGACATTTATTTTCAGATTTTGTTTATTTGTTTGAATTATTTTTTGTTGGTCTTAATTTCAGGTTGTTTGTGAATGAGTGTATATGGTTGTGTGTTGGAAGCATATGGAACTAACAAAAATCCGACACAATGAGTGTCAAAAATAATTTGTTAAGTCACCGTGAGCATATATGTGTTTGATTTTTTTTATTTTTGGATGGAATAGAATGTAACCGAGAGTGTAATGCAAAGTATTTGTTGTCATGTTTACATGGCTGACTGTGCTCACATATTTATTTTCGTACAAACTCCATGTATATCGGAGTTGGTTGCATTGTTGTAGATGTTTTGAAATAAACTATTTTTTCGTAGCCCCATCTGACATATTTCGCCAAAGCATCTGAAATATTTAACAAGTGACCTTGAACAGCATTAAAATGTAATATTTCTAAGCGATATAAATGTTGAAAATTGTTTCTTACAGTCTTTAGGGATTTTACTGTGCTTGCTCCAAAAATGATTTATTTTTGTCAAAAAGGGCGCGAAATAAACAATTTTTCTTAATATAAAGTTTAAGAGCACGCCTACACATTATAGACAAGTGGTGGGTGTCCAAAATTTGTTCTAAACCAACTTTGATTTGTTTATGTGTTTGTTTTACTTTGTTGTCTATTTACTGGGTGGTTTGGCGTGCATCTATATAAGGTACACACACACACACACACACATACAATAAATTTCATTTTCCATTCATTTTAAATGTATGCAAACAACATATTTTATACGAGTATTGTGTATTGTTGTAGTTTGTGTGTTTTCGTCTGAGAGTTGAGCAATAAATTGAAATAAATTAGTGTTCACGTTGTTGTCATGTTGTTATTGTTTTTGCTTTTTGTTTTTTTTTTGTTTTTGTTTTTGTTTATTGAAATTATTGTTTGCTGTTTGTATTTTGTTTTCGTTTTGTGTCCTCTTTGTGGCTGAATATTAATTGAAATTTATTAATTTGATAATAAAAAGTCCAACCGCAAACGATTTCAATGCTATCGTGGCTTCATTTAAATTCAGTTTTAATAAAACAAACACATTTTGTTTAATATAATTAAGTGTGAGGCTATTAAGGCTATCAGCAAATATACACACGGACACACACACACACACATTATTCTTAATGATTTGAAGTTTGAAATGTTGATTCATAGTACGAACAAACAAATGTTACATACACATGGTTAAGGGTTAAAGGTAATTTATTTCAATGTAGAGCAATAATAAAACAATAAAAAATCATGGCACGGCTTATATTGCATATTTGAAAATAAAATTGATTTTGTAACAGCGTTTGATTTAGTTCATAAATGCGATCGTGTCGATATCATTGAGATTTGAGTAAAAAGTACTTTGCTGTTACTGTGGTATGTTGTGTCTAAACTGTCTACAAAAAGTTTAAAAAAATCGATATTGATTGTTTTATTGTTCCCACGCTTTCACACTCTTGTTCAGTAGTGTGCGAACACGCCCATACATTTATTAGTGTTTATTAAGGGATAATAAATGCTTCCAATGACATTAGTATGCCAAACAGGTTAGATTGCTTATGTTCAAGAAATAAAAAATATCACATCAAGAGTGCCAACTATAACAATGTTGGCTGCCGATGATGATGACGACGATGATGGTTAATACCATAAAAAGCGTTAATACTGCTTAATTGGGTCTCACGTTGAGGATTGCTTACTGGCTTCTTTTGCGTGTGATATCAAACTGAGCAGCACACAAGTTTTATAAACAATTGAAAAAAATTTTATGAAATTATTTTCATGTATTTGAACAGGAGGTTTGTTTATGTTTATTATGGTTGTTGTTTATTAAATTGTTGTTGATATTGTGCTGCTGGACAATTACTGTGTAATCGATACGTTTTTAAAACGAATTTCCAAACTAAACATTTCAATAACCAGTGTTTGCTTAATTTCAGTTTGATACTTGACTTGATACCTACAAAATTGTTGTGCAAATAAACGTTATGTGCAATGTATTGTTACACTACCGTTTCTATATTTACTTGAAATAAATCATTTGTGATTTTCATTGTTCACTTCATGCCATCATCAACTTTTATTTGACATCAAACATCACTGGGTGGTGGCTCAAGCAACAACAAAAATGAAGAAAGTGATAAATTTTATCACACATTTGCATTTGCGCACGTTCTCACGATCGTTATCCATATTCAACAACTCTTAAAAAGAAAACAAAAAATAAAAGAGACTACGCGGCTCTGCTTTAATGACAAACGCTTAAAAAATTGAATGTTTTATAAATTTTTTGATGTGATTATTATGCAAATGAACTTTTGTCTCCCTTAGACCCATAAAAATCAGCTTTATTATGACTATTTCCAAGAATTTATTACCCATTATATAAATGTATATATTGCCTAATACAAATACGCATATATGTGTATATCTATAAATGTGCACACGTGTGTCTGTGCTGTGAAAACCAGTAACAAAAAAAGGTTTTCAGGCTATAGTTTTTTAAACAGTTGTGAAATCAATTCAGTTATGTGTGATTTTATCTTTATCTTAAAACAGCGGTTTCCAAATCTTGCAAAAGATAAATATTTATTTACAAAACTGTCAACCAGGTCGGGTTTGTATGTTTCTAAGACACCGAGTGTTATTATTTAATTAAAGCAAATGCAATTATACCGCGTTTGAAAAGCGCACCTTCTCGCATGAATCATTGCTATTAAATGTTAGCTATCACTGACTATTTCTGAACTTCTTACCGCATATAGTTTTCCTTTTCAAAAATAAACCATTATGTGTAACAAACCCACAATTTCAAACACATAAAAAAACATAAGTCTCGAACCAACCTCGATTTTTATATGATAATATTCTTAACTGTCAATGGGTTGTTCTAACACAACGCGACAGACGAGTTTAAATATTGTCCGAAAAATCTCACACTTTTTTTCTTCACCTGTGAGCCCGTATTCATGCAGAGTAAACTCTAAGACTACCAAGACAAAGTCTTAGCCAATTCATGTTCAATGAAAATGATAATATACTGACTTATAAAAATTGTGGTGCCGTTTATCATTTGCTAGCCTAAAATTTAAAAATGTTACAAAACGTGTCCTACTCTATATTTGTTATTAAAGCATATGACAGCATTATGGCAAAGATTAGATCATTTTTACATTTCTCAAAACTCATTTGGAAAGAGTATGCATAACGATAATTCATACTTTGTTAACTTTTTTTTACAAAAATTGTTGAAGAATAAATAACTCAATAAATGAATGTATGTTATATTGGGCTGAATTTGGATTCTTCAAGAAATGACTTTTGTATTATAATGATTTGTGATTTTGATACTTGGTTGTAAATTGTAGCATCTCCAGACCTTGTTGTATGTTGTACAACTGCAATAAAAAATAATACTTGATACTTCCCCACAGATGAATTCGTAAGTCAAGAACCTTTATATTCTCTCCTTTTTTAATATGGCACAATAATAGGTGCGTTTTAGGTCATACATCCGGCCATAATGAATAAAAGATTTATATGCATCTTAAGATGATTTGGATAACATTACTCCAATCAATAGTGTAATGCCAAGTTTTATGATAAGGATAAAATATAATTCGCCTGCATTTGTTAAAAGCAGCTGGTTTTTATAAAAACTTCCTTATGTTTAAAGTTCGGTAATTTTGAATTTTCATTTAAGGAAACAAACATGTGAATAAAAGTCATAAATTTATGCTAAGTCGGTATAGTTGTTTTAGACAAAATCATTTATTCAAGATCCATATAGGTCTTGAAGAAAACGTACCTAATGCTTATCTAGTGCATGATAATTGTCGGGTACATTATATTCAAAGTTGTGTTGACAAACTTAACAAACTTGACAAACTTTACGTCTTCTAGAGAGAGAAATAAACGTTGTCTCACCTTAACCGCAATCTAAAGAAAACTTCATGTTGTATCACCATAATTAACAGTTGACATGTGCTACATCGTTATTTTGTTATAATTATAATAATCATAATAATAAACATCATTGTCAGTAGAGTGAGATCGGTTAACAAAGTTAGTTAGCTGTTGAGCAGCTACCTTACAGGGAATGTGTGACAATGCACACTTTACATTATTTATTTTTTTACCCTTCACCTTAGTGATGCGGATATACAAAGCTTGCCATTTCGTTTGCAACAATCAGAAGGAGGCGTCAGAGTCGTTAAGAAGTAAATATTTTCTTGATCATTATCAATTCTGTGTGTCCAAGTGTTCTTATGTTTGTCTCTTGTTGACATTCTTGCGGTCGTAAATTTTGATATATTAAACTGAAATTTTGTACAGCTTCGGAAGCATATTAAGATTTAGCGCTTTTGCTTTGCCAAAAATGGGTGCTATCGAATAATAGACATGCCCATCTTTTACATAACGTAAAGTTCAATCTTAGAATGTGTAATGAGGATTATGCCACACCCATTAGGTAGGAGGGTGTTGAAGATTTGGCCTAAGCCAAGTTTTTAATGTTTTTTACTCGATTTCTTCACATTGTTTACGTACACATGTACACATGTACACATACCCCGTATACCGGCATACCAAGCAATGCCTTTCAAAAGTAAAACAAATAACATTATTGTTTTTAGCAAATATTTACGCTGACAGCCGTTTAACAAATTGATTGACAGTTTTTCTTCTCAATGCTTAGTTTATAAGTTGTTTAAAAAAGAAAACAAAGATGATGACCATGGTGATAATAATGATGATGAAGATGAGCAAAAAGGATGAAACAAATACAGATACTTGAAACTTTGCCTCTACCTACAGAAACATACAAAAGTAAAAAGAAAAAAGAAAAAAGAAAAAAAAGAAAATTCCAACAATATGCACAATACAGTTTGTGGTTGTTGTAATTGGTGCTTTTGCTGGTCTAATGGTGTTTGTTAAATAAATCTTAAAACGGTCTTTTCTCATAATTCGTTATTGGCTCTATCGATAGCCGATCCGGTAATGGTTGGTTGGATGGATGCATGAATGGATGGCTGACATAAATTGCTTTAAGCTCATTTTCTTATAGGAATTGTTGTTTTTTGTTGTTATTATTATTATTATTATTGTTGTTGTTGTTGTTGAATGTAGTACGCTGAACCCTCCCAAAGTGCAAATGTTTGCATTCTCATGCTATAATGTTGGCATTTGCCATACAAAAGTTTTACTGCTTCTTGCTTTCAGATTATTTAGTATAGACTATGTTAGTGCTGTTGGTTGTGTGCGGCATGTTGTCAAGTTTGTTTAACACAGCAAATTAACTGAAATGCGCACAATACAATGCAGTCTGTTTGGCCAATACCCGCCCATTCCACACACCCGTAAATACATGCCAACTACTTTATGCAACATATGAAAAAATATATTATAACTCATGAGAAATGCACTACAAGTGAAGGTATTGCAAACTTTAACCGAATGTCGCATACATGCGTAGGCCAGTGGGAGTTAAATTTGAGACATTGGTTCAATCTACTATTACTGCCCTTCTTTCAGTCTAAATACTAATTTACAGCTTGATTTTCTGTAAAGTATTAAAAGTTTAAAATTTTTAAGCCAAATATTCATAAAAAGATGTTTGCACGGGTTTATGTCGCCACAAACTTAACATATCTCGCTTACAAGTAGAACAATTGTTTGCTTTTAAGATGCATACATGTGTGTGTAGGTATGTGCAGCAAAACAAAATCTCTTTACGGTTGGGTTTCACAAAGAAACCGAAGAAGGAAATCTTAACAAAAAACTATGTTAACCTCAATTTAGGCTATAACGAATAACGACAACAACTACAGCAACAAAATGTACAAACCATAAATACGACGGTTTATGGCATTCACTTTATTAATGGATGTGTACAAGCATGCACGTATTGTGTACATGGGTACACACCGTAAACGCTTTCTTCCTTCGCCAAATTTATTTTAAAACTTTTCATGCCATTCATTTTATTTACATTTTTCTTTCGTTTTTTTTCTTTTGATTTTGTGGCACGATGACGATGAATATGATGAATAACTCCAAAGTTCGAACAGATGTTGCCAGAAAGTTCGTATGTATGTGTATGTAGAGTGTGTAGAAATTTCTGGTTGAATGTTGTATTTTCTGCAGCAGAATAAATTCTCAATTCAATTAAAAGCACTGCGCTTGTGTGTGTGTGTGTGCGTTGGTGGGTTATGATTTGTTGTTCTTTCACATTTTCGAAAACTGATTGAGGTCACAAGGGTTAATCATAATTGTTTATGATCTCGATGAAGATGACGATGTTATGATCTTCTCTCAATTACGCGCCTTGATTATGATCAATTAATTGAATTTCATTCGACTTCAATTAGCAACGCGATTCAACTTGATGACTTTAACAGTAAATGTGTGTCTTTTGTAGCAGTACAATAATATTATGTTACATGGTATTTAATTTATCGTTTGGTTCTTTTGTTATTAGTTCAGGTATGTCCAAGAATAGATTTATCAAACGCCACAGCTATTAGGGTGAGTGAGAAAAATTCTATCCACAACGCAATTAGTTGTCGTTTGCTTAGTTATATTTTATGCTCTAGAGATTTGAATTACGAACTTTAACCTTAACGGAAAACAAAAAAAGCCAAACATAACCAAACAATACAAAAAAGGTCGAATTAAGTAGTCCTGTGTTGTGGTTGGTAAAGAGTTGAATAAAAACAATTTCATGAATAATAATGTGATTTTCTGTATAAATTGCTTACTTGTACTTGATAGAATTGAAGCAACAAACGAACGACCGAACGAACGGAAACATTTCATAAATCATGTTAATATACCAAAAACAATAACTAATAAAATAAACAGAATAGGAAAGTTGGTAAAGGGGTGCAGCAACAATAGGGGACGACCATGATAAATCGCTCTTACAAGTTGTACCAACAGATTACAGACACTTGAGTTATTGAGTCAAACAGCAGCAGCAGCAGCAGCACTTAAGACAAAAATCTTGCAAACTAATGCCGGGTTTTACACATGTTTGTCGCCAGCACACCCCCCACTTTGCGCCTGCCTTGCGAAATAGACATTTTTGTCATCCATCCAAACCACAATTGATAATATATTTACATAAATAATACATCATGAATACCAACTAAAAGGAAAGTGAAATCATCAGTCCCTTAAAAAAAAGGCCGAAGAGAAGAAAAAAACCGGGGAAAAGTTTCATCTTCTACGTGCATGGAAAAAAATGGCAATAAAAACCCTTTTGTCTACAGCAATACACTGCAGTGAAGCGAATTATATATAACTGGCAACTTTTCGATAATTCAACTAATCATGAGAGAAATAAGTGTTTTGCTCTTTGTTATAATCCACCGAATAAGAAATTATTCTCTTGCAAATTGCGATTTCAGCTGCGAATCCATTTTAAAAACAATTCCTAGCACGATTTTTAATATTTTGAAAGGCGTTGTCGTTGCGCTTACCGCATTATCGATAAAGTGTCAGCTCCTTGGTTGGAAAACACAATACACATAACGCCGCGTACTCAGTCTGCCGTAAGTTTGAAGTTTGCTAAGAAAAATTCATATTCAAAACTTGTGCGCGTACACAATTCCTTTGAACTGAGTTTTTTCTCCTCTTTCGTGAGTCAATAAAAATTATTCCAAGCGGTTGCGGCTGCTGCCGTTTGATCCCTAGTAAATAAATAAATATTCTTTGTATGCGTTGTACTCGTATATACGGACGTATAATTTTTATTTACATTTGTGTAAATCTAATCAAATAACTTTGATTACACTTCAGGCGATTAGCTGAAATTCGGAAGCTCTACACTCATTCATATTTATGTATCCACGGGTGTGCACATATTGTACACACGCCTTTTTAAATTCTCAACATTGTTTCTTGTTTTCACTGTATGTTGCGTAATGGTTGTGGAAGGAAGGTGGCGTAACGTTTGTTTACAAGATTGTTATCACTACATTAGCAACGCTTTGTTCTGTTCTGCACTACTCCAGTTAGAGAATGTACTTAGTTTGTGCGAATGTACGCACACCTTAAATAGCTAATGACCCATCGAAGCGCGGTCACAATCTAAATCGAATTAGACACGTATTCGTATTGTCCTTCAAAGTTGGCGAAGTTTTGCAGTAGCTTTCCATAAAAGATTCAAATTTGAATCACCTCGGGCCCTTTTCCAAGTGTCACTCCTAATAATCTTTGTTAAGATGAGATTTATACGGCAATGCATCGCATTTTCTGATATTGGGGATTGTCGTACTGTGGCGTAGGGTAATAGAAGTCCGTCTTCATCGCTGTAGATAGAACTTTTTCTTGGTTTATCCAAGTTTAGATTTTTGTCTTTAGAATTAAAAAATTTTTGCTCTTTGGTTATATACGTACCCACGTAATCAACCCTCACAGGCGTAATTTTCAATTCCTTTAATAATCCGAAAACAGCATCATAAGCGTTTCTGTTTATTTATTTTTGTTTGTTATCAAACAAAAGGTTATGTGCGTCCTTTTGTTGGGGCCTCATTAGTTTCCAACCTATACCTTTCTCCGCACATAACTGTTCTTTTACTAAACTGTAATGGTAAGAATATTTTGTCTGTTTTTTCCACATTCACACTAATTGCTGTTGTATCTAATTTTTATACTTGTCGTCAAGTTGACGTATAGAAAATATAAAATTCATACATTTGTGCGATTGTTTTGGGTGTGCTTGGAATAGATTCCTTCTGTATTGTGTATGTAACAACAATAATAAGGTACAGTTTCTCCCAATGTGTCTTGAGATTTATGATACTTGTATAATATTATTACTCATACGCTCTGTTTGATTACACATTCTCTTGTTATTGTTATATAAAGCCTTTCTTTCTCCTTACAATACTTGTATGCTGGTACTGGAGTGGAGACGTGTACCAGCTTGTCTAAAGTATCATATAACGTTTTTGTTCTTGAGTTTATTATGTTGATTATGTGGAATAAAAACAAAAGATCAAATACAGGCAATCAGGTGCTTTACCTCATACCCAACATACAACTGACAATGCATTTTGCATACATAAGTGAGATGCTTAACCTTTTTCTTTGCACTTAGCACACATATAATATATAAAATATATTACTTCATATGCTATTATGTCACATGTATGTGTATGTGTTACAATACAATAGGTATATAAATAAATAATGAGTAGAGAAGACGCGAGTTTGTGCCCAAGTTTGTAAATCAGTTGGAGCACAACTTAACTGTACTTAATTTACGCTAAGAAGCATCTGCCTATATTTAATGGCTAACACCCTTTAGTAGCTCATTTGCGCCGCAACATTCATATCTGCCAAACAGTTTTCTTTGTTTCTCTCTTCGGCTGTAGTTAATTTATGCTTTTGCGGTGGTATGGCCCAGAGAGATAGAAGAATGCGTACATGTATGTGCGCGCGTGTGTCTTTGTCTTTTGTCTATGACTGGGTTGTCATTATTATCATCATTATCATTGCTTTTGTTTGGTGTCGTTGTCCGTCCCTCTCGTCATCAGCATCATCATCATCATGGTTGGTAATAAAACACAAATTATGCCTCCGGTCTTTTGAGTGTTGAGTTGAGAAGAAAACTTTTGCTATATCACACAAATGAAACAATCTCTAAAAGCGAGTAAGAATGAGATGGAAACATGCATTAAAAATACCATAAATAAAAATTATAAATATGTTATATATATATATACACACACACACACAAGCTAAAATACAAAAAAGGTGTTTGTCAATATGTTGTATCTGCTGCTGTAGCTGATTTTTTTTATGAGCTAGTCATTAACCTCATTTGCGATGCTTAAAGGAGCGACCGCATTATAAAAATAAAAAAAATAAAAACAATAACAATATAAATATACGTCCATACATCTGATACATAATATCCATATGCATCCACCCTCGATCCGAATGAAAAGTACTTTATTTGTTCAGTATGTTTCTAAACGTAACCGAGAGAAAGCAGCCGATTCTTTGAAGAACCTACAAGATTATATATAACTTATATTTATGACCACGTATGCTTAGTAAATTCCAGGAGATTTAAACAATTGCTCATGTTGCAGTTGCTTTGTGGAATTTAGTATAAGGCAACGAGTGTAAGGAGTTGAAGAATAAAGCAAAGCAAAGCATTGCGGAAGAAAAAGCATCACATTGTCTCATATACATACATCTCCTAGCAGACATAGAGTCTGCTTGGCAAAAGTGTACGTAACTACAATCGATTTTTTACTTTTCAGCAGGCATCTGGCATTTTTCTTCCATTCAATTCCGTTTTGTGCATTTGCTGTCAATAAAAGTGTCTTGAGAGTAAATATTGAACAATGTGACAATGATTAATGCGTGTTGGTATTTTAAATTGGTGGTTTTCGTTTATGATTGCTGTGCGTACGACGTTTTTTCTTTGTATCCCACTACGACGTTCAGCGCAAGGCCAACATTAGCTTTTATTGTTTTTAATATTCCGTGTATCGTTGTTTCGTTGGTGATTTCTAAGCGGCTTAAGGCGGTTTTGTCTCTGGGTACAAGCAACGAAACGCACACACACACGCATGGTAACAAAAGTTGCCATTTGTTTACAAACATTGCAAAATGTTGCTACGTTTTGTTGCCTATTAAATATCGGTTAGATATGCTTACGGAGGTTGAATGTACAAGTGAATAAATATTGTTGTTGTTGTTGTTGTTGGCTCTTCTTACATTTTCTTTTCGCTTTGTGGTTAAATCGAAAAAGAATGCCGTAAATCTTTTGTGCTATTCATAATAATGATTATAATGCTGACTGGCATTGTGGGCTGCTGCTGTTGCTGCTGCTGTTGTTGTTGTTCTTGCTGTGCTGATAATGTGCTGAAATCAGAGGTAGCGGTGCATTATGATTAATGGTCCACTTGAACTCTCTTTGAGTGGAAGCAGGGCATTTAGTTTCTAGAGTGGTTGTTATTGTTATTATTTAACATTTTATTGTAAAATTGTTTGTTTGTTGATTTAGCATTATATTTATAACATACAATATTTAATATGGCTTATGTGCTTGTTGACTGTTTGTTACTGTTTGTTAATTAGCATACATTTTATGACTACTGATGCTTTGTAAGTCGCTCGAGAAGATCTCTTGTGACTCATATATAAAGCATAACAATACAAAGGTACATATTTCATTTAAGAGTCAATCTTTATATAGAGAGAAACTTTTAAGGTTTAATCCCCATTTAATGGCATCTCACACGAAGCAACAAAATAAGGCATTCAACCGTTTGCCCGCATTTAGTTGGTCGGCAAGCTCATAAACATATTAAGTTTATTTATAGGATGCTGTTAATTTAATTGGTTTCCTTCACGTTACGTTGCCTCATGTTCGTTTCTTCTCAGGTCTCCCTCGCCCTCGCTTTTTCACTTTATCGCTCTGTTTATCCTTTTGTTGGACTCTAGTGTCGACCTGAAAAAGACTTATTGACTGTTTCAGCAGCTTTAACACTCAAACCAGGCAAAAACGGTTGTGTTTGCACTTTTGGTGCTACGAATTATTGTTGTTGCTGTTGGCTTTTTGTTGTGCTAATTTACTTAATGACATTCAGCAATATGGCCAAATTCAACCTGCCGCACGTCAGGGGACAATGCGCTACAAGATGTTTATCTCCGGTAAGCTGCAGATTGTAACTTTATACTTATTGTTGTTATCAATTTTGAGGTTTGAATGCGTTTGCAGAAATCTGCTAAATACACACAAAAGTTCATTTTGAACGTTTAGGTGTTAAGAAAACACAATCTGTTCAATGACTGCGTACAACAAATGCGGCTACTACAATTTTTGTTTTGCCGAGTGGTAGCACTCAACACATAAACATATGATACAAAGTTTCTGCTTGTGTGGTTTTAATTAAATTGTCAAAAATCGTTTTCATTGGAATCTCGTTTCTTTGTTTCCTTTACGGTTCAGAAATCCTTAACGTTAAGGAAAGGTTAATATGTATGTTGCCTCGGAGGACAAAAAATAAAAAACTTTAAAAAAAGTAAATGAAAACATTGTTTATGGCACAAATTTTGTAAAGTGGTTAATATCCTTGGACAGAATAACAAAGCACAAACGTTCCATTCTGTGCTATAAAGGTCATTGATCAGTTGATTGCACTCAATCATGAAACATTTTATGGGAAAAATGACAACACATGTTGTGTATTCGTTATTCACTTACTGTTTAAAGTCTCGAGGTCTATTATGATTTCTATGCACATTTGTTATATCCTTTAAATTATAGTTGGAAGTGTGTTTAGTTTATTATACAGGTTGCAACACCACGAAGGCGTCAGAGTCTCTATGGAGCTGAAAATTTGTACAGACATTTTTATGTCTTATTGTCAAATTGAGCTATGATGCGGAAATTGATAAAATATATATCTCGGATGGATGGATGGAATGTCATAGAAAACACTCTCACAGTTTTTAAAAATATTTTTTAGTATAGATTACGACCGCTGTGGGAAATATAATACATCCTTCCTCTTTATAAATATATCATATAAATATGCCATGCTAAAGTACTCAAGATTTGGCCTAAGCCGAATTTCTCCTTTTCTACTTATTTATACTTGAAAACTATTCTCTTTTGCGAGGTTATGCGTTAGACAAGTAACAGTTGTGA
Source organism: Ornithomya fringillina (assembly GCA_963978525.1). Taxonomy (NCBI): domain Eukaryota; kingdom Metazoa; phylum Arthropoda; class Insecta; order Diptera; family Hippoboscidae; genus Ornithomya; species Ornithomya fringillina. The sequence continues at coordinate 25,575,334 of OZ021691.1, forward strand.
AAATCACAATTGAAAGTTTTTAGCAAAATGATGTCATGCACATATGTGTCGATATTTGTATATGTCTCATAAATTTTGTTATTCACTCCACTGAAAATGTGAAATTTTATAGATTTTAAAAAAGTATTTATTGTTGAGGATGACATCAGCACGTTGAAGTTTTAAACAATATCTTCTTATGTTTTTGTCTGTTGGGAATGTATAACAAAATATTCAACTCGCTACTACTTCGATAAGGATCACTTGTGTACTCACAACCCCAAGGTTAGGAATATATTTAAAAATTTGACAGAAGTGTTGGTGATACGTTCCCATTGCGAGAAAAATGAATTTTCAAACGATTTTTCATATTATGCACAGATTATGGCGAAAATGAACTTAAAACGGGTCCAATTATACTCTATAGAGCGCTTTGGCGTATCGGCCTACGCCAAATCTAAAATACCCTTTATTTTTACTTGATGCTTTATTTTATTTGTCTAGTCTAGTATGGGTATCAAGTTTAAAAACTATTTGGAAAAGTATTTATTACAAGTTGTTTATTACAAGATGTGCGCTGTAGTTCAGTCTGTTTAGTAAGTGTGTAAAACTAGAAATATTATGAATACTAATATATTGCATAAACTCGCACACAAATAAGTTCCTTTGTTGTTATCATTTGGTACCCATACGCCTTCATTTACTTCATTATTTCGCCTTTCATCTTTTTATGAAAACTAAAATCATGTATTATTGGTATAGAATATTAAAAAAACAACAACAATAGCCACTTGTTTCTTTAGAAGCTTTCATTTCCATTATATAACTAAACATCAAAGTAAAAAGTTGTATTTTTACTCCTACGCACCCCGAGTGTGTGTGTGTAGCAGAAAGAAAACACAAGTCCAGACAATTCATTCATTCGATTTGAAAAAGTTTTGCATTAAATTATGCAATTTGTCGAATATTTTACTCTAATCATAATATTTTACTTTATTTAAGAGAAATCAAATAAAGTTGAAGGTTCGAAGAGGGATTTTTATAGGCACCAACCCGGAATGGGTGAATGAAGGTATAGTAAGTTAACCATAATACATATATGCAAAGGCCTAGTAAGCACATGCCACGCCTATTATGAAGGATATGGTGAAAAGTGTACATTCTTGATCAGCATCAATATAAAGGTCGATTGAGTCCCTCCTTTCGGGCGCCTATATAAATTTCTACCTATTTTTCTCTCACTGGAACTCTCACAGCAACAAAAATTGGGATATCGTATTGAAATTTGGTACAAGAAATCTTCGGTCAGCTTTAGTCAATCAGTTTGTTATTGCAATTTGGCAAAATCGGGCCAAGACACGCCCGCAGTGGTGTACTTTTACGCCCAAAATTTATTCAAAGAAACATGTCATATTATTTTCTTACTATTTAAAAGAAGTTAATTATGATGAGTCTTCTAGATTTGGCGTACGCCTAATCTCTCTACTTACTAAAGTAGAAGGACCCCACAGGTTGTGAATTTCACTCTAAGAACGTGAACAGGCAACACCACAAATTTAGAAATCTTGTTGCCAGTCATAAAATCTGCTTTCCTAAAGCGGCTCTCAAAGGTAGGTAGATATCCAAGACGTGGCTTACCCCAAATGCAGGTTTTTGCATTTTATAACTCGTTATAGACTAAAGTGTTTATTTAAAAATTAACATAAATTATTGAATCGAGAACTAATTTGATTTCTTTCTCAGTTAAACGGAGTATAAAAACAAACTATCGTGATCAACTTATAGCCAAAGTTAGCAAATTGCAGCCAGTTAGGTTAAGTATAATATTTATGTTCGGTTAACTAATAAACAAGTTTGCCGCTGGAATTATTTTTATAACAAATTAACAATTCAATTTAATACGCATAATTAGCGAATGAATATTTAACGAAATATCGAAAAAAAAATGCACACACATATACTAGAAAATAGGTTTAAACATGCAATAATAACCAACACACCGCACAGACCGTGTTAGAATAGAGACGTGGAGATAAGCAGATAGATTTAGGTACGTATGGGTGTGTAGGGGATTTGATGTGAACAACTCACATAGAGTTGCAGAAATTTTTAATGAATTTATTTACACGGTTGTGTTGTGACATATGCAAGCGAACACTTTGTATACGCGAAGAATTGTTCAGACATGCAAACCACTGCCACCACCACCATCACCATCTCTATCATATGTTTTTCGTATTTTTCATATGTATTTTGTATATAATTCGATTGCGTGCTTACGATCGTTTACGTTTGTTGGTTTGGTGGCTGCTTATTTGTTCAGTTGTTTGTTATTCTTTCTGGCATTAAACATGCGCGACCTACTGCACTCGCTATTACGCTTTTGCTCAATTCATTCGACTGCTACAATATGTTTTAATTACAGTACAAGGCTTTCATGTATTCGCATCTACCACTAGTGTACAAGTATATGGTTGAAGATCACACATAAACGTCGTTACGTAAACATACACAAAAATATACATTTTAGGTGGTATAGCGTTTGTTATTAAAAATTCTTAAGATCCCATCCTTATGCCATGCATGATGGTGTATGAATTTGCACGAGACTGTAATTAAGGTTAAACCAGGTCAATAACACACACACACATACATATATATACATATAAATAAAACGTATTTTATTCCATAACGTAAAAAAGGGGGAGAAGACACACTTTTATCTGCAATACATATGTTTTACATAATTTTCATGACTAACAATAATTTGGAAACAATTCTTACCTTCAACCCACAATTAGTCGGGCGAGACATTTGCCGAATATGTACACCACGTACATGCACGTGTGAAAGCGAAAGAACAAAGACCAAAAATACGCCATTAACATAAAAAGCTAATGTTTTAAAATTTGTAATGCAAATAAGTAGGTGTTGTCACTGCACGTTTCCCTGTCTCCCAGTTTCTTGCTAACATGCTGCCATGCTACCATGCTACAGGTACACATACACACACTCTTATAATATTATGATATTATATATTTTATAAGAACAAGAAAACCGTCAACTCTTTCGGTTTTTGGTTTTGGGGGGATTTTCTCTGTACATTGTATGCATACATTTTATGAGTCACACAGCGGGTTACTGTCGTCAAAGAGTACAAGGAGAAGGCTAAGGTGTTACCACGTATATGTGTACGAACGCATATATATACATTGCGGTTCACTGATGCGTACAGAGTGAATACCTCAAAATACAACATGCAACTACTTTGAGATCTCATTTTCGATTTTCGAGCACAAATTAACATAATCACATGCGTAAACTATCGCACACATACGCATACGTAGACTTATACGTGTTTGTTGATTAACCCTAAGTGACAACAGTAATAAAATATAACAAGCGAAGACAATGGCAGCAACAATAACCAACTGTTGTGGTATCATCAACAACATCATCATCATCGGCCTCGTCAGCAACTGACAAATGCCAGCAAATTCTTGACATGGAGTTTGAATTCGCCAGCTTTGACATATGGCAGCTGTTGTCAAAATTTCAAGCAAGCGTTTTTTCCTTTTTCTTTTGTTTTTGTATAACAAATATTCATAAAAACGCGAATGCGAGTGCGAATACCTAGACCTTCAGCAAATGGATATAATTTGGAACAAATACAGAATAACTTTGCAGGCGCATTCAGGCTTTTAAGGTTACGTTGCTCTTATACGTTTAAGGTTAATGTAAAATTTTTAGAGTGTGAGAAAAAAAGCATTTGGAATGATGGTCTGACAGAGGCATGGACAGATATGCTTCAAATGCATATTAATTGTACAGTGTTTTCCAAAACAACAACAACAAAAAATTGTACAAAACATTGCTTTGTTCTCCCACATAGTTTGCGAAAATAATGCTTTTTGGTTTTGTTGCTTTTAGTTTAGCTCTGTGCCTGTGTATGTGCTTGTTGTCAGCCGCACTCAGGAAGACATTTCTTATCATGTGTTTGTAGGGGTGTGTTGCTAAAGTCAACACCTTTCTTATCATGCTGCCTTGACTCTCACTCCAATCGGCAGGGGTCTCAAGACGGAAGTGACAAATTGCCGACATTGACACTGAATACAATAGCGTTAACGACAACAATGCTGCCCGCCATTGAATTTAACAATGATTCACAAAAGTTAACAGCCACACAATGCCGCACCACTCAGTGTTCAATTGTTCTGCATACAAATGAATTGTTAATATTTGATGTGTTCAATTACTTTTCCTTAACAAGTTTGAGAACATTTGTTTTGTTGCAAATTCTTTTATTTTTTATGCTTCTACTTACCGCCATAACTAAATCGGAAACGGCTAAACAGTCGCAAAAAATGTTACTTTTGTGAAGAAACAAAAACAAAATTTGCAAATTATTAGCAATCGTACATGCTTTCAAATATCAATGGAACAATAAATCTATCATTGAACAATTTATGGATTTTCTTTCTTGAAATTCACCAACGAAACTGCAGCGCTGTACTGTGAGATCATTATCGTGCTTGTAATTTATTTACAAAAGTCACTGTAACAAGTTGTTTACGAAGCCAACACGGCATGAATAGAATTTATAGGAAGTTCGGTTTGAACCTGAGTAAAATATCTTAAATACATTTCTGTGGTCTTTCCAAGCAGATGTGATGTATAGGTGGGTACTTGTGTAATCGATAACAAATGATGACAAGTATTTATAATTCAATAGTTAAGCACAGACTACCTGTAACCTATAACTTTGTTACCATTTGAATGCACATTCGCAATAACTGGCTTGCGCCTCTCTTCCCCTCTCTCCGCCCGTCGTTTTTTTCTCGCCGTCTCCATCATAAATCACTTGAAGCGACCGTAAGATGATAAGAATTTTAGAACCTCTATGTGTGCTTGCGTCTAGCAAAAAAAAAAAAAAAAATCAGTTCGTGATAAAATAAATCACGCGAAAAAGAAGAGAGAAAAAATGTTTAGCAAAAGATGACATATTACGTGTGTATTGATATTGTTGCATACCTGTATAATATCTATCCAAGTGCATTTGCTTTCTCAATCTCATGTGAATCTATCGAAACGAATCGAAGCAATAACTACAAGTATTTGTAAATGCTGAAATTGAAAGAGGACGCTTCAAGCATGCAAGTGTATGTAGTGTTTGGAAAATGGAAATGTAAATAAGTAAAAACGATATATTTGGCTTAAGCCATCATCATCATGAATGTGCACCACTTTGGCAATGATGCTTATAAATTACAGGCGGGGTTTTAATGCATTAATCGATTTTGCTCAATTTCATTGCCGACCTCTGTTAAAACAAAGATAAATATCAACACTTCTGATAATATTTTCTTCTTCTAATAACGGTTTAATACAAGAATGATTTCTGCATATAAACATACCGATGGACGCACGGACAGGGCTAAATCGATTCCGAATTTCTAATACTGCTTAGGAAAAATGAAAGGTATATTAAAATTATACTTCTCTTACTTTGTGGGGTTTCTGATTCTTTTTTTTAGGTGTTGAAAAATGTTTTTGTAGCAAAATATTAAGATCCCCTCCTCTCAGCAACATTGAACAGTGCTTTTGTATAAATAAATATACAAAAATGTACAAGTCTCCTTTAGGTTTATACCAGACGTGTTTGTTTGCAGCACAAGACATTTGCATTTGGCTGCTTTCATATTGTTTTAAGATGTATTTATCTAAAGAAAACAGTTGTACTCACACCCTTTCTCGTTCTTTCTCTTATCTGCCAGAAATGTGAAACAATAGATGTATTTTCCCTTCTTTTATATACCCACATAAGGTTGGGGGATCACTAAGTTTGTCATTCGAATTGAAATTGAGTGCACACACTTCTGGTATCACGCGGCAGTTAGGAATTTAAATGGGACAAAATCGGTCAATCGAATAAAATCAATATATCTGCCACCACAATTAAGCTTCAAAGCATTTCAGCAATGTGCCAAAAATGGGCGTGGTCGAATAACAGACGCGCCAATGAACAAAAATCTTTATATCTACCACAAAAATTGACCTATGAACTTGAAATTTTGTATGCTTATGTATAATTACCTCATCCATCGATGTGCTAAAAATAGGCATGGTCGGATAGCAGACACGCTTACACTTGCAAGCTAATACGCAACACATACACTGTTACAGTATGTGGAGGGTATTTAAGATTTGGCCTAAACCAAGTTTAATTTTCTTACTTATTTTTACTCATTTTGGTTACGAAGGCTTCTTCATGAGCATTTTTGTTGCATTTTCTAAAACATTTCCTTTGTGTGTGTGTGTTTATGTGTCCTTATTTATTTCTATCTGCTTTACTACACATACTACACCAAATCTGTGCTTTGTGCAAAGTTTGCAGAAAACAAAACTTGAATTGAAACATTTATATTGCACATACACATGCACAATATATTTCTATGATTTCTGTACTTAATACTCAAATGTAAACATTTGTTGTGTAAATAGTTTTCTGAAAAGACAATTTTACACTTGAAATGGTAAATATGTCGATTTAACAAAAATCGGAGGGAGGATGTTGTCAAACTATTTTTGGCTACATTAAAAGTTGAACAGGATGTACCGTCCATTGACACTTTAATTTTCATTCTTCAGTAAAATTTTCTCCTTTCTTTATTATCACCCCAAATAACACGCAAAACACAAAAAGTTTTTTTAGCATTTATTTTACGCATCAACACAACCTATAAAATGTAAATCCGGTCGCCCATTATTCAAGCAAATCTTATACTCAGTGTTTAAAGAAGAAAAAACTAATTATAAATCTTTTTATGTAAATTAAAAGTCAAGCAAAAAGCGAATGCACGAAAAAAACAAAGAAGTTGTTGGCAGAAAAGTGGCATCAAGTACATTTTGTTTGCAATTAACGCACACACCCCCACGCTGACTAAAACGAAACAAAGGCGGTACTTCAAGCATAAAACAGGCACTCGCAGTAGCACCAGCAAGCAGCACCTTTAATGTTTTATGGCGTATTTTCACTTTCAACTTCATGTGTGCCTCAAAAAAGGAAAAAACAACAAAAAAAAAAAGCAACAACGACAAAAATAATTGTTAGTGCAACAAACAGCGAGTAATGTAATCTACAATTGCATCTCTTTCCTTTTCTTTCTCACACCGTCTCCACCTCTACCTCTAATATCTCAATTAATAAATCTAAAATATTTGCAATGCAAATGCTACGTTTTGCTAAATAATTGCTACCGTTCATAACAACAACAACGGCAATAACAACAAATGTATTTTTGGCCGCACATTTTCCGTCTTCTCCTGATGTATGTGTGAATAGGATGTATGAAGAAGACTTTAATCATGTGTACTCTATCAAATATGGAAAGCAACGACAGAGACACACTCGTACGGGCAACAATAATATTTCGCTAGAAATCAAAAACAGGAAAAGCAGAAAAAATTTTATGATTATATGATTAGGTGTAACGATCATTGCAGGGCCACACAGAGCAAAATGTCGGATGAATGGGATTTTGCTGTTCCCAAAATAAACGCATACACTCGTTGTAATGAAAAATAGAATTTATAGAGATGCAAAAAAAAAATCTCATTTATTCAATTTAGCTGCATTAGTAAAATATTACAAATTTTGATAATGATTGCACTATTTTTAGTATCAATATTATTGATCGTACACGTTGGCCCTTTTCATACCCTCTACATCGGAAGGGAGTACACTATGTTTGCTATTCCATTTGTAAAACCTAGAAGGAGGCGTCAAAGATCTCACAAAGTACATATGTCCGACCATATTTTTGCCTTTTGTTTATACTCTCGTGGTTGTCAATTTTGAGATATTATGCTGAAATTTTGTAAACATTTCGAGTTTCTGCGAGTGGGTCAAGAGTCGCGCACACATATGACGGACATTTTTCTATCACTCACAAACAAAAAAAGTGCTACACGTACATTTTTAACGTGTAGTCAGCTGCCTGGCAAATGGAACCTTTTCACTTGTTTAAACTAGCATAACATATAACGTAGCGAACACAATTCTTAGCGAATGTGTTTTGGGCTTATTATGCATATGAAGCGTTGAGAGTGAGAGAGTGAAATTGAAATATTGGCGGGCGGCAAGCAACCAGCCGCATCACATACGTACGTATATGCAGTGAAGCTTAACTAAAATGTTTGCCGGTATAAAGTGCATTTAAGCAAACGTGGCAGCAACGACAAAACATATTAAGCACTTGGTGGTCACCAAATACATGTTCGTAAATGTTCGTAAGTGTGTGTGTGCAGGAAAAATGCCTGCTGCACAGAAGTTTCATTCATTCATTCTGCATACACCCTGATAAACATTTAGCATACAATGAAAACCGGAGGAAACACATGCATGCATGATATTTGTGTGCGCGCCCTATGCCTACGTTTGTTTTGTTTGCTCAAAACAAATAAAATTCATTTTATGCATTATTATTGTTACAATCATTTTAGTTGTTTGTAGTTGCCGTTGTTGTTGTTGTTGTTGTTGTTATGTAACTGTACGGTTTCATAGACAATTTAGCAAACGAAAATTAATTGCAACCACAGAAACTGTAATGCAAACGTTTCGTTTGTAGTTCAATTGTAATAAAAAATAAGTACATATATAAAATAATAAAAGAAAAAACTATAAAAAACAACATAATGACAACAATGTCATCACGACAAATTCACCGGAGGGATGAGGTAAAATGGGAAAATATTATTGTATATAAATAGAAATTCTGCTGAGAGATATTCCCCCTTAAAACAATGCAAGCTTCGAAATGAAACGAAAGGAAATATTTTTTTACTATTGCATCTATATTTATATTTTTAATAACTAGAAGCATCTTTATTTTCTTTATTGTAATAAAAATTTTTGAATAAGTCACCCACTCCCACCAGGCAATCAGAAAATAAAAACCTGATAATTTTTTTTATATCAAAATAATACTAGGTCTGCACTAAGTTACATATAACAACTATTTGCAACAAAGTTTACAAAAATCCATTTCCTTTAATACCGATCAACGCATACGAAATTTCATCGTAAATTGAATACGTTGCATATGTTCACTAAATTTGTCATTTTATAGGCAACACCCAGAGGGAGGCGTCCAAATCTCCGACAAAGTAAATACAAGATTGATCAGCACCAAAAAGTAAGTCTATCTTGACACGGACACACAAGGTCGCAAATTTACAAATTTTAAGCTGAAATTTTGTACAAATACCCAGATTGGGAAAATCGGTCAAGAGCCACGTCCATAATCTGTCTACCTTCCATAAAAGCATTCCCATAAAGTTGAAATTTATTATTCGGCGTAAAACCCGACTTGCGGGCTTATGCGTATTACTTACCCTCTAATATAGCTGCCACGCCCAATGTTTGTGGGTAGATTGGGAGGGTTTTTAAGATTTGGCCCTCGCCAAATTTAGTTTTCTTACTTGTTATTTAATGGCATTGCACTGTATGCAATATACACACATATGTACACACGTATATATTACGCATACATATCCGCATTTCTACATCATTGAACTTTCTCTCCAAAAACATTGCACTCTCTCCTTCTCCTTATTAACCATATTTTATGACCTTCTTTGTAGGAGTATATATATGTTGCATATACATATGTATATATGGTATAATATATATGTGTGTGAGAGTGTACATATTTGTCCAACACATTCACTTTAATACCTTTAACAGACTACAATGCATACAACGAAACATTAGACTTGAAGCTATCGAGTGTGATTGTGTGCTTGTCTATATAAGAAATATTGAAAAATCGATAAATATAGTATTTTCATAAGTCGCTTGTTTGGTTGGTTGGCTAGATTGTATTTCATATTTGCAATTTTTATTTTCGTTCATTTCGTTCAAAGTTGGTGTTGTTGGTTGCTTTTTAGTTTTGTATGTACACATCGTCAGTATATAAGTTACAATATATGAAAGCATGTTTTGTTTTGTTTAATTTTTTACTACTCAGGCTTACGCAAAGCAAGCATGCCTTACTCCTCATATACAAGTGCAGCCGCTTATGTAAAAAAGTGAAATTATTAAAATCAATCCAGCCCGATTATATTTAATACCCTACACCACCTAGTTCTAATCATACCAAATAAAATATAATAATTATTATAAGTACCAGGATACTTGGATGATGTTTCTTGTTGTATAAAAATCACTTTTTGGACTTTATGAACAATCATGGCAAGAAGGGAGGTTCTAAAAATGGTTTAATTCGAAACATTTCATAAATTGGGCTAAATAAAATCTTTCACATTTCGTGAAAATGCGATTTTTTGCCTTATAAAGTTTAATTTTTGAAAGAACCTTATGTGAGAAATCTAAGTTGAACAAATATTTGCATGAATAGACCACAAACGGGTAGTCCTACGGACCGACGGACATTGCAATTACAATCGGTAAATAAATCTAAATTGATGAGTATGTTAAAAGTGGTTCTCTTTTAAGTCTTTTAGAAGTTGCCAACCAAGCTAGGGTATCGTTTACTACTAGGATGATAAAAGTGACGATGATGACGATAAAGGCGAAACGATAGCTTAACAAATATTTTCTTTTGTCAGTTTTCTCTCCGTTTTCCTTCTGTCTTCTGGATTGCATTTTATGTTACTTAACTGAGATTTGCTGTTTATTGTTGTTGTGTTGATTGTGTAACATATATTGTATCGTTGTGTGTGGCACTGTACGTATACCATGTGAGGGAGTTTAACTCGTTTACGTTTTTTTCCTCTTTTTAATGCAAATTTCACAAAAGTTTATAAAAACACTTAAGTAAAACTTTCTTATTACACAATTTCTTGGTTGCTCTTCTCTCATCCCCCGTGTATATAGATTACATTGTTTTCTGTAAAATAATCACCCTGACGATGACAATGATGATGATGGTGATGATGATGATGTTGAAGACATAAACAATTTCATTAAAACGTTTATAACATTTATGGAAATGCTTATAATGTCGTAAAGTACAAAAAGACAAAATCACTTAAGCGACAACACTCAGAGTTGTGTGTGCAGTGCATTTTAATAGGTACAGAAAAGTTTCACTAAAAATGTAAGAAAATCAAAAATATGGATTTTTGAAAAAATCTCTCCGCGGAATTATTCAACAGATGCTACAAAGTGTTAAAAAAGTTTCGCTGCATTACTCACACTTTTGTACTTTAATCGAAAAAGACAATTATACAAATCTTTCATTCATCGAATCCATCAATCAAGCAATTCATCCATCACTCATTCATTCATCCCTTCGAGTCGAATTCAATGCTTAAGTAAAGCTTCGCACATTTTATTCTAAGTTTGAATTGTTCTCCATTGTGAAAGATGGAAATTGATACATCTGGACTAATTTCAATGGAAAACTTTTGTAATCAATTTTTAGGAAATCCTACTTCAGTCTGCTCTTATGACATACCACTCAAATCGATTTTCCAACAATATGGTGGGAAAAAAGAACAAATTTGAATACTTTTATAATTTTGTTTTACTGTTGTACGAATTCCAAAGAGAGAGAAGCATTCTTTGCATGTCATTCAACTTGCTGTTAAATGCACTAAAAATCATCCGCTTTATATGGTCTGCTTGGCATAGAATTATGACATACTTTTCCTTATTACACTGCAAAGAACAAAAATACATAAGATTTGGTTTGAATATCAGTCGGCGGGTGTCCTCTTTTAACGGGTATTAAAGTTTACGTTTCAATGTAGTCTAAAGGCAAATTGTGGGCGTGTCCAATACAGTATAGATTGTGACCGATTTTCAGCACATCAATGCATACTTTACCGTATGCGTACGTAATGTATGTAAATTAAAACTATTATTGTAGGCGCGGCAATAATTTGATTTTACTGAAAACGTTTTCTTTCGTAAAGCATACAAATTTCAGCATAATCAATGAATATCAACAACAGACATACACACAAACGACCAGAGAATTTGGAGCTGATCAATAATGTACATACTTTATGGGATTGCTGACGCCTTGATAGTTAGTGATAGTTGCAGGAGGAATTACGAACTCATTTTAGGGCTTTTACATATTTTTATACTTACAAAATATTTCTTCCAGTGTAAAACCGCAAAACATTCAACAAAAAGAAGAAAAACTACAACAAATTTATTGTTGTATTATTATAGGCATCCGTACGTATACCTATTAACAAATAGACAAACACGTATTATTTCAACAAAAGCTTTAAGAGCATTGTTCTCGATTTCTTGTTCACATTTCGGCCAATTCAATTAATCGCATGAAATGCTCACGCTTACGTTACACTCTCCACCTCAGCCAAGATATAAAAGTAATAATAAAAACGAAAATGATACAATTGTCTATAAATTTGAGTACAACCAATTGGAAATAAAGTGCAGTGAATGAACAACAATAAAACAATGGCATACAACGTAAATAACAAATGATTCAACAACAATAGCGACTATTTATTTTAAACTCAACATAAGCCATGTTGATGATCATTCAATTCGGTTTATCCGCCAGTCAGGCAGCTGAGTTAGCCCATTTAGAAATGCCTGCATCATAAAGGGGAACCTGAAATAGTTTACATGTTACGTGAAATAACTTTTTTAGCACCATTATGTAGTTAAGTGTTGGTGCGTGACGAAGGAAGTGACAAGATGTGAGGAGTAAATGTTTGGTCAAGTACAAGTAAAATAACTAAATGTGGCTTAGACCAAATCTTAAATATCCTCCTTATCTACAATAAAACAGTGGGCGTGGCAGGTACATGATTACACCATTGAAGAGTGTTTTGTAACAGCTTACAAGTCAAGTTTTGCGCTGCATATGATGTTTTGTGATCGTGTCTATCATTCGACCACGCCAATTTTTCAAAAATCGATAGATGTGTACTAAATTTCAATTTGTGGCAAATAAATAGATTTTAATGCAGATTTGTGGAGAGCATAAAAAAAGTAAATAATGTGCTCGTTCAGCAACTAATTACACTTGACATACAAATTATGTTAAGTTTATACTAAGCGGGTAAGAAGTACCCACTTATTATAGATTTAATATCAATTATAATGAAAAGTTTAATTCATGGGCTTAGCCAAAGAGGAGACATTTTCCAAATGAAGTGAATCTCGTGTGGTTTTTAAAATAAGGTTCGATTTTAAAGGTTTTGGAGTCAGCGCTTCTCTAAGATTTTCGTCGTGAGGACTTAGACCTTACATTCTCCAAAAGCTGTGTCGATCTAGACATGTATGTCTGTCTGTCCGTCTCACGGTACTAAAATTTGAGATATTGAGCTGAGCCGCTTCTAATTATTGCCCTCAATTCGGTATTTAAAATGTGTCAAAATTACTAAGAGCCACGCCCACTATCCAAAAAAAATTAGCTATGACGATGGAATTTGGAACACATATTCATAATTATCTCATCCATTGCTTTGCCTAAAATGGGTTTGGTCGGATAACAGACACGCCTACAATCGACAAAAACCATATTGAGCGTAAAATTAAACTTGCAAGCTGTTACATAATACATAATCTATGAGAGAGGATTGAATCATGTACTTGTCAAGCCCATCGTGGAAGGTATTTAAGCTTTGGCTCGAACCAAATTTACTTGTTAAATAAATGTTAAATCATGTAAAGCCGCACACATAGGGAACTTTCTAAAATCGACCTATAGTGGCATTGAATCTCGTTGCGCTTCAGATTTATTTAAAATGACTTGACCTCAAAATGGACTAAATCAACATTGACAGTTTCTATTGTTACAACGACGACAACATAAAATTCAATGAATATATAACAAAAGAAAGAAAAATATCTTTCGCAAAATTGCAAAGTTTGCAGAATAAGTGTCATGAAAAGTTGTACAAACACTGATTGATTTTTCAAATGTATCGATACACAAATGTGCGGTCAATGAAGCGTACATGGCGTGTACAATATACACGTTAATAATATTTATTGTGAAAGGGAAAACGGGCAAAACGGGTCAACCGTAATTGCTTGTGTTCAAAAATCAAACATTGTACAAGCACAACCAATTCAAGGCGGCGAGATGAAACATTTGAATTTGTATTGTATGTAAAGTGTGTATGGTGAATATCAAGCGTAATAAATTCTAATTTCTGTGCAAAAGAAAAAAAGACTTTAAAGATAAATTCATAATTATTTGCTTCTGTCTGTTTGTTTCTCTGCATGTCATTTACGATGATGATTATGATGATGAATTCATTACACAACAATCATAATAAATTAATTTGCACGCATAAAAACGAGCAGCGGCAGCCGTATAATAACAATGTTGGCCTAATGAGAAGTAATTGACTGTCCCTGACATCATTTACAAGCAGAAAGAAAAAAAAAAAACTTTGAATACTTTTGAAAAACATAGCAAAATTATTTAATTATAATAAGCACGCTACTTAATTGATATTTAAGTGTAAGTGTACGAAACCTTGCCTATTAGCGGAATGGTGACTTCATAGAAGGTTCGATAATGAAAACATATTAGAATACATTTTATATTTATAGAAATAATTTGCTATTAACATATACATACGCATCTACATATATATGAATCGATTCTACCGATTTTAGTTCAATTTACAAGGTTACGGTGTGGATCTCTGATATGTGGTGGGACACATGCTATTGGCACAAGTTGATCGTTTTGTTCAACCGCAATCTCAATTGAATATCTGTTTGTTGCTCATTAATCTTCATTACATTTCAAATAGTGCATAAAAGTATTTCGCCGTTTGAGTACTGGCGACGACTGAAGCAATTAAATAATTAAAAACAAATATACAGTAAATTACAACAACACAAACACAAACATATTTACACTTCCAAACACATGTGTGGTGTCACGGATGAGAGAGCTTCAAATCTATATGTAATTAAAGTGAAATTCAATAGTAATCCAAATAAAAGCTTAATGCAAAAATCAAATCAGGTTTTTCGCTCGCAGGTTTTACACAAACAGTTTTGCTCACTGCATAACCGTAAACTAAAACTGGGATATGATTATTAGAAATATTTGTGCTTCTCACTTGTTGTTGGCAAGCATCACATCGTATCGCGTCGATTGTTATATTGAAGAGCTTGCATTGGTGCTGACCCTGGACAGAACAAAACTCTACTCTAAAGCACTATTGTGAAGGGTTTTGAATAAGTGCAGATACAAGAGAGAATATCTTACCGTATAAATAAAATATTGCAAAATTCAGCCATTTACAATAATTCTTCTTCTTCACTCCGTTTATCTACTTTTCTTTCTTTCTTTTTGCCCTTTCTTGCAATACCAATCAATAAACAACTCTTCAGCTCTTTTTAATGGTTAAAGTACGACTTCATATAATATGTGTATATGTAGGTGTGTGTGTGTGTGAGCTTCTGCTATTGCAAATAGATGGAGTGGATATTAAATGAATCAGGAAATCATAAAGTTGAACTTGGTGTGTGCTTATGTGGTATGCAGCAGCAAATGCACTTTGCAATGGTGTGGTGTGCAATGGTTTAAGCGAGAAAGCATTGTAAGCTGTGCCATTCGCGTCAATTCAATTAAAATTAATTGGATTATGCTTTGTGGCCGCATCGAGATCTACGTGCGCGATTATGTATGTCAGTGTGCTATGTATGTTTATGTGATGGAGTATTATAGCATAGAAAAATCAATTACTTGCACTCTCAACCGTACACAAATATTCGTACAATCTGAGAGAAGTGTTTCGTAACCCATTATGGAAATTAATTATATAAGAATGTAATCAGATTTGCTCCTCTTTCCTTCCTTCTTTCTCTAAATAAAGAAAGAGAGGGAGGCATTCTTTTCTCTAATGATTTGATGCCGATTTACAATATAAAACCAGAATCCCTGTGCAATTAATCGAGCAGACAATACACACTGAGTTTGTGTGCTGAACTTTTCATGGGAGTTTTAAACAAGTTTTAAAACAAGTGAAAATGTTGTAGTCGGTTGAACCCCACTACGTTACTTAATTCCAACAAAGCCTTCACAGCCTACACCATAATTTGTTTGGCAGTAGAATAAACGTTAAACTTTGGTATGAAACTTTGACAAATTCCTGCAAACTTTACAACACAATTTCGAGCATAAAGGCATATATAAATTCTTGTTAAGATATGGTTTATAAATGGTCCACCAAGTTCAATTATAACACCGTCGGTAACTACCATCCACAAAATCCTGTTAAGAATGATTTAAAATTAACTGTTGTTATTCATCAACTGTAGATGAATAAATAGACAAACGGATCATGAGTTTGCATTTAGTCAATTTGAGCTTCGTACCCGCACTCTGGTGTAGGGTATGCTACAAAAATATTGTGTCCCAATAAACGTTTAGCAAATAGTAGCCGACATAGCAGAGCGTCCATACCAATAACAATGACATAAAAGCGTTTGTGTTTATGTAAGTGTGAATGCAGCACAAGTAAGTCAAGTACATCAAGAGTACGGCTGAAACATTTTAATAAAATAATTAAATATTGAGTTTATTTACCTTTAATTTGAACGCACACATTCGCCGCATTATAAATAAATAAATATTAAAATTGAGTATCAATATTTTAAGCACTGTTCGTATGTTGTAAGTATGTGTGAATAAGTACATGTTGTAGATAAACAACATATGTCAGCGTATGTAAAGTAGGTGTCAAATGTTTTCCCTCACCGCACACGACACAAGTTTATAAACTCATTATATATTCATGCGCGTACATGCATCTATGTGTGTACAGTGTGTTTGTATACCTGTCAACATTGCGTAATTGTTGTAGCAGTGGAGACAGATGAGTTGCGTAAAATTCCTTTCAACTCTGCGACGAAACAAATGTAACGTAAATGGTTATATTTATTTGTGCATTATGTGTACTCGAAGCATTATCAGTATCATGGGAGAGATTAAGTGGGGCAGTAGCTGGGAATAGAGGAGTGTGTGTAACTTTTTGATGAAATTATACCGTAAATATGACAAACAACTGAAATCAGAGTAGAACAGCTGCCAGAATGAACACATGATAACATTACTTACGTAAAAACATTTTTATAACCTTTAGATTATGGTAAGGGATATACTCGGTTTATCATTACGTTTACAACCGCCACAAAAAGGCTTCAGAGACCCCTCGCAGTTTATCACCAGAGATTAACACCCATCTCGATATGTCCGACGCCCATATACGAGAAAAATACACATTTTTATGCTATGTAAAGATTCTTATATTAAAAGAGCACAATTGGTGAACAATTCGCGCCCATGAAGTGTGAGGGATTCACGCTTACAGTTTATAAAGTAAGCGTGAGTTTATAAATTCAATGATGTGATAAAATGCTAAATGGAATTAAGATGACAACTAACTAAGGTGTCCAAGATTCGGTCCGAGCCATATAATGCCTTTTACAACATTTAAAATGGAGCTGTGGGTCAGCCCGTAGAAATAGTCACTAGAAAATTGAAATATTTAAGCGTTAGTTGTATATCAACCGTCAAGTGTTTGCACTAAAGCTTCTTATTTTAAAGTCACCTCAACGCCTGCTTCATACTACGATACCTTCTTTTTGGCTGTAACACCACATGGTATTAAAAATATAATTAATGCAATTACTGACACTTTACCCAATTTTCTCAAGAATAATAACAATACTGTCGCAACACTAACAATAACAACAACAAGAATTGCATATCTACCGAAGGTATAGTAAACAAGTCAGCTTTCACGGGGAGAGGAGAAAAACTCCTTTTGATACGTCTATGCGGACAGAAATTAGATTAATCATCACAGTTGAAACAAAGAAAATGTCAAGGAGAACATAAACACGAAAATCTACAACTAAAAGGATAAAGATTCGTTGAAGTTCGAGTTTGAAGAGTGAAGAAAATTGGCAAAATTGTGAGCAAAAAGAAGAAGCACAACAAACATGAGCACAGTTGGAGATAAGAGACCAGACACCACACACAGACTAGCGACTACATAGAGAAGAAAGACTCAAATGTAATTAAAGCACAAATTCAAACAAATTAATGTAATTAGATAAAATGAGAGTAACGATAATAATATTAAATGATGGTGAACGAGCGGATTTTGAACATTTGTCTCAACTGGCAGTAGTTTTGTTTTTTTCCTTTTTTTTTACATCACTCACACAGAATGAAATATTGTTTCCAGTTTTCATTTGTTTACACAAATGCAAATGAAACTGGGCTACAGTGAGTGTGCTGTACGCCTATGCCCACATTATGCATAATATTAATGCTCGTATGAACTCATGCACAATTCAAATAATTGAAGTGTGTGCTATATTCACACTCTTAAAGTAGTGTTGAGTTGTTGTAATTGTTTTAATAATGTTTTTGTATCCTTCACTTATGGTGTACCACCTACACACATGGCGCACATGGCATAATGCAAATTATACGATTTGGGTATTTTCGCTGTAGGCCTTTGGCACAACATCAGCCAGCTCCCTACATTTCCCTGACATTGGTTTCGTTTCCTTGTATGTTTAGTGAAATTACAATGTTATAAACACACATACATAATTATGTACGTGCGTGTGTGTATATTGTGTCTGTTGTGAGGTCCACATTTTCCGTTCATTCTAATGGATGCCGGTGTGAGGGTGTATGCACGAGTGCAAGGACGTATAAAGGATAGATGATGATTGTAATTTTACAATTTCTGCACAAAATGCTCTTACAGTCATCTACACATATAAAATGTATCGCAACAAACATTTATTCTCCATTTGAGTGCTGGAGGGGTGTTGCCTTGGTGACACTTCAACTCACTTATAAATGTATTCAGCTCTCATTTAACCAGCAACAAACATAAGTACGATATGATATGATGATTTTGCCCACCGGCAAATATCTTGGCATTTACTCCTACTCACGCATCATCATATACACACAACACAGACAACACAACAAATAAACTGACTTTATGATGGATTATTATTTTGAAAGGTATAAAAGGATTAAAGCAGTGTAATGGCCCTCTTCACACAATGTAGCAGAAATATTTTAAAAACAAATTAACAACAAGAGTGAAAGTGAAAATTTAATAACAAACAACAAACAGATTTTCGCCCATTTGAAAAACATCATCATAACACGATTTTTACAATTATCGCCTTGGTGAAGGAAATATTACGCCCTTCATCTTCATAGCAGAAGTTTCCAATTTGTTTCGGTGTGTTCTTCTTCGTTTTTCCGTTCCATCATTAACACATTTCCTACTTGGCAGTTGTTGTATTTGTGCTGTATGTGTGCGTAAGTATTTACATACAATTGTATTTTCCATTTTAATTAAAAACTAATTGGTTTACCGTTTTAAAAACTCATTATTGCAATTGTTTTGCCTTCAAAAGTTTTCTCTTTTATAAATCTTCAAAAATAATCAAACAAACAGTTAAGCCTCCATTTGCGCGGTAGATAATGCAATATAACTGAACGAGTGTTATTGATAAGGAATGCAAAGAAATCCAACTCTTACGCTTATCGGGCCCAACCTAACTTCTAGTAAATAAAAGTTTTTCAACCGCATTAGAGAGGAATCCTTTCAATGGAGGTGCACACGTTTTTATTTCGCTTTTTGTAAGCTTGCTTCCATTATGATTATCGTCATTGTCTAAAAAGGGAGGCGCGCAGAAAACAAGGAAAACTGCTATGAGTTGAAGATATAAATAAAAGATTTTTCTGCCACAAAAGACTAAAGAATTTCCAAATTTTCTACAATTGCAAGAATAACTGAAAATATGCCTGCAAACTTTAAGTAAAAAATCGAGAAATGTACAAGGGGTTCTTCGTTTATTTGTACTCAACGTTTTTTTCAACATCAACATTTAAAAAAATGAGAGAAATGTGAGAAATGTGAATATATATGACCATTAAAACTGTTAAATCGATATTGTCGAAAAATTGGACTTATCTTACCTTCAAAATTATAAGGTGCGTGCATGAATTTCAACTTTGTAGTACACCCGTTGTAAGAAAGGGTCCTGTCTGATTTAAACACTTTATTGTTGTACCATGAACTGAGTGTGAGCCTTTCTTTGGTAATTATTTTTCATTTTTATCAAATTGGTTTATTTACCTATTTGTTTACCAGCGTGTTTCATTCAAATAACCCAACTCAAATCAATTCAACCCAAGCCAGTCATCAACCCAACTCAACTCAATTATTTGGCAGACAATGGTCGGTACGGTAAATGTTTTAAGATCTATCAAGAAATTCAAAAATGAGAAATGTTTGAACAAACTTTCTTTTTGCTTTGATTTGATTTGATTTTATGATTTTATATTTTTGTCTTGTTATTGTTGCCCTTGTTGCTATTTTATCTCTGAATCTGTAGACATTGTTTTTTTTTTTTGTTTACTTTTTCATTTTTTTCTGTATTTACAAAGCTTTCAAGTTTATTAAGCAATTAAAAGAAGTTTGTAATTAAGGCAATTGTGTTGTTGTTGTTGTTGTTGTTCACTTTTTAAAAGTCCAGTTTCGTTTTCTGTCTTTGTTTACATTCGTTAATTGGTATCTTGATTTGAATTGGTGGCAATATTTTCCAACCATTTCATTTTCTGTTGATTACAAAAACTTTCTTTTTTCTTCAAGTTGGTTTTTTCGCCATTTTCCTTTTTATTATAAATTATGTGCTACAAATTTATGGACTATAAAATTCAATTCATTACAATGGTATGCGTATATGTAAAAATAATTGTTTATTTTCTATAACAACAACAAATTTACAAAAAAATGTTGTGTTGTATCTTACCGTAACTTGACATTCTAATTCGAAAGCGTATGAGTGCATAATGCGAGCGACTACGTAGAATCTTAATTCAGTTCTAACACTGCATAGACAGCACGTTTATTATGTTTGCTTTCGAATAAAAGAATAAATAAATAAATAAATGTAATAAAGTACAATTTTTTAACAATTCAATAAAAAAAGATTCAAAGTAAAATTCCAAAAAAACAAATACAACAAGTAAAAAAAAATAAATTTGGCTTAAGGAAAATCTGGGATATCCTCTACAATGTTGTGGGCTATAGGTGAAATGCACATAATTGTGCCCACTTGTGACGACTATTTCAGTGCATATGTTACAGTTCACTTGAAAAGCACAAAATCCAAAAAAATTTCGTAAATTGAGTAAAATTTAAAACAAAAACTGCCTGTATAAACCTAAGATGTTTGTAGTAAATTTCAGATTTTATTGCTGATCAAGTATCACTAAGGTCTCCTCCTAGTTGTTGTCAACAGAAAGACAAATTTAGTATTCTCGCACTACTACGTAGGGGGCTTTAGTTGGCTAAGACATGATCGTGGATACCGATCTCTTTACAAACTTACAAGTGACAATAATTCTACTACATTATGGGCGTGGTCTTGAGGAAATTTTTAAGTGTAATCCTTATTCATGCTTAGAATAGCAACAAGAATCATATAAAATTTAATTTGATCTTTTCACTTTTTGGCGTATTGGGCGCGATCAAATTTTCCATAAAAAGTTCTACCACGCTTAAGGAGTGGTTGCTTTTCTTTCAGTCTTCGTTGCCCCATAAGCATAGTTGGCGTAATTATGACCATTTACCACGCCAATGTGAGCCCATTTTTACTAACCTTTGATATTATTGGCGTTACAAACATTATGACACAGTTACTCTATGAGTACAGTTTTACGAGACAATTTCAAAAACTCTGCTCTATCAAAAAAAATACCCAGACAACGTCTTATGATTACTCAAACCCAGTGATTATCTTATTTAACGAAATGGTAAAAAAATAACTGTAAATACTCACAAACAGTTGGATTTTGAAATGGAAACAGTTGTACAGTGTAGACTTATGTTTATTTTGTTTTTTTTTTTTTAGTTTTGTTATTTGTAGTCTTTGTACGTTTTTGTACGTCTTTGTACTTAAATGCATACTTTCGAAAAGTTGCCAAAATAAGAATGGTAGCAATTGCCATTTTGGAATGAATACAAACAACAACAATAATAATAATGTAATAAAACAACATTAACCAGACAATAGAAGCAATAATATGAAATCGTGTGTGTATGTTTGAATGTTTGTATAAGAATAATATAAACACTGCATAGATAGAAATATGCGCATAAACATATACTCCATACAAACACGATTCCGTTGAAGGTGTGAATGTTTATTTTGATAAGTTACTCGACGCACAACTCAACTCAAGTCAACTCAATTCATTCATTCATTTGTACAACCATACATATGTGTATAATTTTCGGCTTTTTGTTTCCACTTAAGCTGTGTTGTAATAACAGCAAACAAATAGAAATGTTTACGTACAAATGCATGCCTACTATATATACACACACACATACCCGCATCTACACGCACGGACACGTGTTAATAGATGATGAAATATAATACCAGACTAGTGATTAACACATGCTAGTCTGTCCGGAGAATAAACAAAATAAAACAACAAATACCATACATTTTAATATGCAGTTAAATGTTTTATTATAGAGTTGCGTGCCAGCTTGTTTTACGACTGCGACCGTATATGTAGTATTGAGTGTTGTTGTTGTTGTTGCTGTTTATTTATTTAGCATGATCATTAGTTATTGGATAACATTTCATATTTGGATTGTGTGCATTGTATATGGTCGGTTGGCAGGTGTAGGTGTCCCAAAACGTACGCACACTGTTGCAGCAATAATTGAAAGAATGGCCAGACAGACGGGCAGGTGCATTCCAAATCTATAATTTATTTATTTACATTGCTATTTATTTTTGGCATATTAGGTTGTATTCTATACATACACGCACATGTTTGTGCGATGTGGTGCGATCGTCATTTCGTTTCCGCTTTATTCACTTGTGAGATCATTGGCTATTTATTTATAAATGGAACATTATTAAACAATTAAGCAAAATATTAGTTGGGCTCTCGCTTTTTGCCCTTTTCCAGGGCCCATCTGTTTACTGTTAATATAAACCAAGAGGTGCATAAGTAGACTTAAGCCTTTTATTGAGTGTTGTTGTTCATTTAGCTTGTCGGACCTTTTATTATTCGCAAGTCTTCAAAGTGATTAGCAAGTGTTTCAAAACGATTAACGAACTCATTCATTCATTCATTCATTCATTCGTACAGTTGCTACACGCCCTTGTTACTGCATTATGTTGTGCGTGTTTTGTTAATTTTGTGCAAGAGCTGAGGCATTCATTATTCTAACTTTAATTGTATCGACTTCAAAGGTAATCATCTCTCTCTACCTCTCTCTCTCTCTCTCTCTATGTGTGGTGTAATCCATTTTGTGTTTTATAATGATAAACACACCGCTTGTAAGCCATTTATGAGATAATGATAATATAGTTAAGCTGCCACATATAATCCTCAATAGGTGTAGCGTGTTAACTCCATTGTAGTAAATTAAAGAATTAATTTAAAGCCCTTGATAAAATCATTTTGACTATAATTGCGAACAACAAGGAGAGATCTTCAACGACTTGTGGTTTGTGGTGGACCGCAGCCGTACAACGATATAAACATAAACGATGATATTCAACTTGTCTACATTACTTGAAGCTATTTTTATACCCTACATATAAGATGGGGGTATAATAAGTTCGGTGTGCCGTTTGCAACATCAAGGCACAGGCCTCAGCAACAACATAAAAATCTGAATCGATGTAGATATGTGTAGAAATTCCAAAAAAAAACCTAATTATTTGGTATATAAGACATGCCTGCCACGCCTACTGTTTGTTTATAGATGCGGAGGGTTTTACAGGTTTGACCTAAGCCACATTTTTCACTTGCTCTCTTTTGATCTTGGTAGAATCTCAGACTCTTAGGCGTCTATCGAAAAGATTTCAGTTTTACACTCACCTAGATCCATACCCAAATAATTATATCGCAATGTTTGCACTTTCTCTCAATATTTGTTCTTTGAATCAATGAACTTTTACTCTTATACTCTTACACTCCTGCACATTTATGAATATACGCATGAATATAAGACATTTAGTGTGTTTATGAATAGTAAAAACTTTGTAAATTACTTAAGGGCACCTTGACAAAGTTTTCATTAACAATGGGATGCTATACAACAAAAGAAATAAAAGAAAATAGTCTTTGAAACTTTGATAAAAATCGATTCATAGCTAGGAGCATAAATTGAACTGCGATTCGGGTTTTTTAAGGAAATGAATTTTTAGAAAGTTTTCTCTCACCGAACTGACACTTCATCATACTCAAGCATTTACGCACAATGAAATTCTAGCAATAAGTGTAGAAATCACTTTCTCTCAATTCCCAAAAAAAAAAAAAGGTTATTCTGTGGTTTTTATGGGTAGTTGTGTATCAGACAATGGTTAAGAAATGAAAAAATGTTTGTTGAAGAACTTGTAACAAAGAAGTATTTATGTGGCATTTATTAATATTAGATCTGTATTCGAACAGCTCCTAGTAGAGTGGAGTAACATTTCATAATTTGTACACAGACAGGCTTACGCCTGCCACCACTCACATGCACACATTCGACTTTGATAAATCGTTAATTTATCATTTTAATGAAAAAATATTTGGCTTATTTTTTATGCCTTTGATGCCTAAGCACGCAAACATTTGTGACCATAAGCACATAAATGAATTAAATCGCATTTTAAGGCATTCAATGGCCAATTGCCACAATTAGTGCGGAAATTCTTAGGAGACAAACTCTTGATTTAAAGAATTTGTAACGATTATACTATTAAACAAAATGTTGCGTAAATTTGTCACCTGAATGCCTTGAATGGTTGAGATTGTTGCGCTATACATATAAAGTTATAGTAGAGCAACTGGAAATGAATCCGTGATCAGACCATACCATTATACCATCCATATAAGATTGGGACTACATTAAGTTTATTATTGCAGAAGGAGTCAACAGACACTCTACACTGTACTAATTATATTTTTCATCATCATTAAAATCTGAGTCGATTCGTCCGTATGTCCGTCTACTTCTGAAACGATCCCAGTCGCAAATATTAAAATATTAATCTGATGCGTAGTATGTATATACATTTATAATTTTTGTAGCCTATGAGCCAAATCACTTCTTCACAATAGAAACACGAATGACTTGACATTTAGTAGAAATATTTACACCATCCATTAATAATTGTGTACGTCTCACTGTAAACGTGAAAGGTATCTCAGCGCGTTAGTCATTGTGACGAAAAAATAAATTTCGATCCAACAAAGTGTATAATTTTGAAAATCCAAATTTTTAACAATCTAATGCCCTCATGTGTTATACAACATAGAGGTGCGAATGTTTGTGTATTTTGTATTGTTCTCTTGCCAAATGGGCGTTTTTCGGTCATATCGTATTTTATGAGCTTTCATGTATTTTTCGCGCCTTAGCGCTGTTTCTTGATGTTGTTTTATTCAACTCAGCCTGTTGGCTAATATCATAAAAATTACACAAATTTGAAGCTGGTTTGGCTGTCTGTCAGTTCACCCAACTTCTTATTTACTTATTATATCGTTTTTGCTTTTGTTTTTGTTTTTGTTTTTGTATTTATTTTTATTTTGTTTCCATTCTGTATGTAGATTATTAATGTGTGAAGAGTGGGCGTTTTATTTAGTTTTGTGCAGTCGACTTGTGGCATGTACGTCGGTGCGGGTATGTGTTTGTTTATGTGGCTTTGTTGGAAAAAATTCAAAATTTATGAGAATTTATGGTTTGTTGGTTATTATATTAATGTTAAATTTATTATATGAACGCGCGAGTACTGCGAAGGAAACAACTTTTTAATCTCCATTAAATGTATAAAGTGTTAAAGTGATTTGTATACATTTCCACTTATGTGGTACATACAGACACACACACATTCACACACATTAAATTTTTATAATATATAGTTGTGTACTTGTACACGCAATCGATTACGTATGAAAACAAATTAAAAATGAACTAAAGTTTAGTCAGCTATATAATATAAACATACAACAAAACAAAACACAAGAAAACAAATAAAAGAGAGTGTACAACAAATAAACAAACGCAATAAAAACAGTACATTCTTTAGATGTTTAAATAATTCAGTCATTCATTGTTAATGATTCCTTACATTCCCACAGTCATTTCGGCGCGACTTGCGTTGCGTCTAAGCTCATTAGGAGCCAAAACGTTGCCGCTGCTTAATTGTGCATTTATAAATATGCTGTAAATGGTGCACAAGAACGAATGAAATGGAAACCATTGCAAACAAGTGGCACAAGTAGAAAATGTGGTACGAAACGAATTGTAAGTGCCTACAATGAATTGGAAAAGTTGTAATGTGTGTGTGTGTACTTAAGGTATACCGCAAATATGTAGATGTACAGAGCTGTGTAGTAGACGGGGCTGTTCTACGTTTATTTAAATGCTAAACACTATTAGACCGTTTAGGCGTTTGATCATCAGCCTCATTTGTTGTTTAATGTTTATTGAATAAATTGTTTTGTTGTAACAACAACAACAACCTAATACATAAATAGTTGAGATAAACATGACGTTGTTGCGTAAGTTGCGTGTAGGTGGGTAATTGCTCGTGTCACGCCGCCTAAAAGTAAATAACAAAGTTAACAGTAAAAAAATACGCCACTTGTTTATTTCATCGACTATCATTGGAAGGTATTTACGCATCATTACTATCACTGCCCTTTACCATAAAGAAACTACCCTCACAACAAAAACAAGTCACAGTAACAGTAAGTAACCGAATAAAATGTTTGGCTATGTTACGAATGTGCACCAACATGGGGCAAGGTAGAGATAGAGGTAGCGTTGGACGTACGGACTCAGTTTGGGGCTACATTTACTCGTAAAAGCAAGCGTTCACAAATGTTTTTGCCATTATACGGGCATACCACGTACCAGTAATTGTTGGTTGGTTTAAGCTTGTTTATCATTGGCTCCTAAGTGCTGCGTAGTTGTTGGGAAAATGTTTAAATTTCGATTGTATCCTCACTCCACTCCACTCCACTCCACTCCACTCCACATCGACGCGTTTTTATACGTTTTAATTTATTTGATGCTACTTGACGTTTTTGCTGTCGCTTTGTTTTACGTTAATCGTGTTTGTTTTATTGTAAATTGTGATGATGATGGTGGTGTGTGCTTTTTTTTTCTATTTCAAGAAATTCTTTACTGCATTAGTGCAGTAAAGTGTGTTCGTTCGTGTATGCTACCTAAATTGCTCTATTAAATTCTTTTTAAGTAAGTAAGTAAGTAAGTAGTTGAGTCTTGTTCGGGCATGTTTGCTTTCCAGTTATTCACCCAGTTGGTTGCTTATCTCTGCTGGCAACTATAACCGCTTAAACATTTAAAATATCTTTCAGTTATCTTTCGTGCAGGCATCTATAAGCCTCAGTCTTTACCATAAATTTTGTCTTCTTTACAAAACACACAAATATGTGTCTGAGCATGTAACCATATATGAGTAGGCTGGTTGGTACTGCTTGTGATTGCTATGATATGAGTGGCGGTGGTGGTGGTGGTGGTGGTGTTGGCGATAATGCTGATGATGCTGCGAACGGTGTTAAATTGTTTAGGCCGAGCTTTCTATCAGTTTACTGCATGAAATCCGGATCTCTTTTTTTCTTTCGTACAAACATAAGAGCGTTTCAGCGTTTGTACCTTAAATGCTTTCATTGCGGTAAAGAATGTAAGTATGCCTTAAAGTTGAGTGAAGCAATTGAATTGCAAACACCATAAAAGGCTATTAAAACGATTTGCGCCGTAGCCTGCACAAAATCAAGAAGACGTCGTTTTTTTTTTTTTTGTTTCGTTTCCCTTTCCGATGCCACAGCTCCCTTCGTACCAGTTTGAAAAAGAACTTTCAGCCAACCCGCATAGACATAGACATTCGATTAACTATTCCCATATGTATGTTAGAGCTTCACTCAATAACTTTCTATAGCTGTGTCTATTTCACACACTCACCCCACATGCTTAGGTATTATTACAGTATAAATTTTATCAAAACGCGATCGTTGTCAGTCGATTGTTGTTTACTTTTATTGTATATTTATGCCTTTGTTACCATGCACGTATGAACGTTCTTTTACATTTTACCTTTCAAACGGCGTATGGTCAAGCCAGCCAGCCAGCTAGCTAGTAAAATTATTAACATGACATTAAAGGAATGCTTGAGAAGTTTGTCCCCCCGCTCTACCACCACTCTCAGTTTGTATTTCCAGGTGAACGTTGTGCTTTTAATGAATCTGTAATAAATTCCCGGCAAGCGTTCACGTGCTCATGTTCATTTATGGCTTTCTTTTAAATCCATTCTACAATACATTTTCGTATAACTCTTCAATTTATTACTTTGTGTGCATCTTAAAAATTAAATGGACTCAAAATGTTGTTGAACATACCAAACCATTCAAACCGTATTTTGGCTTGAAATTATATTGATTGCTGGTAAATGTAATAAATTACTAATTAATGGTAAATTTATTTGTTGCCGCCCTAAGTTAGAATATTGAATTGGAAATGAACCGCACGGGAACCCGTTCAGTAACCGTAATAAAGAGGAAAAGCGTACTTTTGTCAAAAATTACGATTTAAACTTGTTGGAGTAAACGTGCATGAAATTGTAAAATTGTAAAAGTTTAATCCACCGTTTGACACTCACATCCTTGATGTCGCATTTATACTTATTTTATAAAAACATTTGTAACACTCGCACACAAGTTCTTCCTTATTAATCATTCTACCGGCTGCTAGAATTGAGATTGACAGAAGTGTTGGTGGTCGTTGCGCACACATTGGTATTAAAATGATTAAAATCGGTTTACAGTTTTTGCGATTTACTCTTAAGTTGAAACATCGACACTTTCGTAGGGACCTTGGGTTATTAATTTCGATTAAAAGGACCAAAGTTTGCGTAAAAACAAATGACTTTTATTCACATGCTGGTTTCTTTTAAATGAAAAAATTCAATATTACTGGACTTGCGTGTTATTTTTTAGCTAAATACGCAATCAACTGTGGATTTATATAAATCTTTATTTGTATGGCAAAATCTATGTTGATCTCAGCCAAAACGCACCTAATAATTAACAGTAGGAATCATCGTTGGTTATACAAAAAAAAAAAAGGGTGTTTTGCAATTTACTCTAAGCCAAGCAAAACTTTTCCTCTTCTTTTGTTTCATATTTCAACTGTAATAAGATTTCTTACAACAAAGGAAGATTTTACCAAATATTCAGCTGACATCCATCCATCCATCCATCCATTCATATACGAACCTTGAGTAAACACGTGAACACATTAATATATTTGTGATGACAGAAAATGATAAAATATATAAAAATTGTGTTTGAAAATGCGACTGCCTGGAATTTCTTTTGAGATAAGCAGTTAGGCAAAGAAATATTGCTATTCACAGATTTTAAATGTGCCACAACTCTGGCTAACGCTTAAAAGTGTGGCTGCAAGAGTTATTTTAGGATTTACGACCGATCACAGATGGTAGATGACTTAAGAGCTGAAATATGATTTAAACTTGCAATGCAGTCTAACAATTTGTTACTTGTGACGGCCTTCAAATGTATGACTTGTAATCATGTAGCTGCAGTACATTTAGCCAAGTGAAGAATTCCTTGCCACTTAGGCGTGAAAACTATCGATACTGAATTTGGGTTATAGCCCATTATAGCAGAAATATATCCGCAACGCATACTCACAAAGTGTTATTGTTGTTGCTGTTGAATTTTAGCAGACGGTTTGGCATGGTGTTGGTATGTGTGTGCATGTGTGAGTATGTTCAAAATACATAACAATTCAATAATAAAGTTGAACGGTTAAAGTTAACAAAAGGCTGTGCAGCACACATGCTCAAGCTTACCTGAACTGTTGGGAGAATCGTTTGCTTGTTTGCCTGTTTGCCTGTTTGCCATAACAAAGTTAATTCTTTATCACGTACACCATCATCAGCCATATGCTGCGGTACGTTATGTGTGTGTTTGGTATCGCGTATTAAAATTGATGCTTTCGCGCGCGCGTGTGTGTGTGTGTGTGCAGTAATAGTTTGAAATGTGTGTAGTGTGGAGTGAGTGCATATTTGCTAGTTACCAACCAACTACTGTGAGATCTTGTAACTTTTCAAACGTCGTTGTTATTATGTGTATAAACCACACACATGCACCAAAATGAATTATTTGAAATTTCTGCGAACAATCTTTCTTTCTTTTTACACACAGAATATACTTTTTTCCATTTTGTTTTCTGTTCATATGCGAAAGTAATATTTTTGCTTAAACACATGAAATTCCTCTTTCTTACAATATTTTTGTTATTGTTATTTGCATACACACATGCATATACATTTGTTATTGTTATATTCGAAATGGTGTTTTTTTTTAGTAAGTTATCGCCATGTTGGCTTCCTTTGTTTTTTTTGCTTATCATATAACTTTGGTTTACTTTTTACAAGAATGGAAAAGTAAAAAATTCAATTTGGCGTGGGTCAAATCTTAAACACCCTTTACATCTCCGTATTAAGGTAGGGTGTGGTGGGTATATTTTTAGGCCCTCTAAGTGTACGTATTACGTATCAACTTGTAAGCAAAGTTTTTCGCTGAATAAGGTTTTAGGAAAATTATTACATCGACGCATTTGGTAACTACAAGTCTGCTCAATCTAATTAGCGATTTGTCTGCAGGAAGTGTGTCTGTACAAAAAGTTTAATATCTGAAAATTTACGATCATGAGATTGCCAGTAATAGACGGTAATGCAGAACGTTATTTAAAATGGACAAAATCGATCAAGATCCACGCCCACAATTGACTTAAATCTAATTATCTGCTACAAAAATTGAGCTAATAAGTTGAAATTTAGTGCGTATCCATCTATAGATGTGTCGAATAACAAACACGCCCACTATTCACAAAAAATCATACTCAGCCTAAAACACGACTTCCGAATTAATACATAACACACATAATTAAGTTTTTTTACTTGTTTTTGGGGAGTGATTGCCACAGAACATACACACCGGACAGACGGACATGACGGACAGATGGACACTATCATATGAAAGATGGTGTGTATAAAATATTAACTATTTGTGGGCAGAGATATAATTTTACAAGTGATGTGGTCAAGTGGGCAAATATTTTATTATTGAATTTGTTTAGCTTAGTTGGTTACATTTGAAGGTTGCTTAACATGTCTAAAAACGCACTAAATCATTACCGCCATAATGTACGAAATCAAAGCAGTCCAGTGCAAATTCAGTTGGATTAAATTCTATTGTTGTGGCCCATCATTCCATATAAAAACATTCCATTGGCACCGTCATTGTCATTTGCGCATATCCCAGCAAAGCAACTGAAAATATTTTGCGTTATTTCATCATGTCAACCACATTAACAGAGGAAGCGTAAATTTCAAATTAGTAGGTATTTATAAAATGTAATAAACATTTAAGAATGTGCATTCGTACAAGTCACTTGAGGCTTACATAAATTACACGTACACGTACCACGGGCACCTTTCTTGAAAACCAAATAAAGCAAAATTGAATTAAATTGTACAGAACATGTTCATTTACTATTTTGTGAAGCATTAAAGCTCCAACACTTGCAGAGCACTTGTTAATTGTGCGCGGCTATGCTGGGCTGTATGGATGGTTTCCCTTAATACCATACACGAGTGCAAGCACTTGTACCGCACAAACAAACCCTTTAACACAATGTACATGTTTGTGTGGTTTAGCTTACAGCAAACACCTGCTTCTGCCAGAGTAAATACGAACAATAGAATGGAAAAAAAAACGCACAAAAAACAATAACTGTACGTTTTAAAGTCAAAACTTGGTTGAGGTAATTAAAAAAATTGTACACTTTTATTTTATGGTTTTGTTTTTTCGAACTGTAACCAGATCTTTGACGCGCTTGGCAAAGAAATGTTAAGGTTTTTCTACATAATAATTTTACAACGTTTGGAAAAAGCAGAACAACACTGAAATGGGCAAACGTGTGTGTGTGTGTGAGTGTGTGCGTGTGCTATATACATTTATGTCATATTGTGCAAGTGGAGTCATGGGGTGTGGTTCTTGTTGTGGTGCGTTATTCGTTGTTTTCCATTGTTTTATTTCGGTCGGTGCAAGTGTGTGGTGGATGGATACTGGTTTTCTGACCATTTCCCTTCAACCTCTACCCACCTCCGCAACTGTTTCTCTAAAACGGTTTTATGGACTTTTTATGCTGTGGTACTTGTTTCGGTTTATTACATAAGGGCTTCGCAGTTTTGCTAAAATATAAATTTTCATGATTTTACAATATTTTCCTACTACAGTACATCTGTTAAAAAGTGAAAAGAAAATCACAAAAAACATGATTTTATACACTCCGCATAACATTTGTTATTCCATGTGTACACCAGAACGAAGCGTCAGATACCTTATAATTTATATGCAGCATGCAAATCTGGGCCCCTTTAGCCACGACCGTAAATTTGAATATATTGAAAATTTTGTAAAAATATTTCTGCAACATTCTGTAAGAAAAGTCTGTTGAGAGCCATGCCCACAATCGATAGAAATCTATTTATTAATCACACAAATTGAGGCATAAAGTTAAGATTTAGTGCAAACTTTTATTTTTCATTTACGAGGAGGAACTCATTTTCAATGACGCACAAAATTTCATCGAAATGTTTTAAAAACTGTGACCACAACCCTGCACACAAGTTTACGTAGATATACAATAGACAGACAGACACGATTAAACCGATTCAGATTTTGCTTTTAAATCAATGCGTATAATAAAGGATGGATCTATCTTGGGCTACTAACTTCCGCGCAAACTTAATATAACTTTTGGCACAAGTGGTGCAGCGTATATTTATAATAATATGGAGGGTGCAATTAGGTACCTATTATGGATGGATATATATGGTTGTGAAGGGTGTTTAAGATTTGTTTTTTTACTTGTTGTTTTCACGGACTAGACTACATGGTAGGTGCATACGGCATTGTAACACCACAACAATTGTTGCTGTGCAAAGTTTAACTCGTTCATACAACAAAGCGTAGAATATTTGTTTGTCGGTTGAGATGAGTTGAGTTCTATGGCTGTGTCGTCGTCATCGCCATCGTTATTGTTGTTGTTGTTGTTGTTATCTCATCCTCATTACAAACTCTTTTCACTTATTGTTTGTTTATCTTTATGAAATGATTTGCATATTAAGTCTTAGTTTGTTAACCCATCTATGCAGTATATCTCTTTTTATGCCCTCCACATAAGACGGGGGTTTACTAAGTTTGTCATTCCGTTTGCAAACATCGAGAAAGAGGAGTCAGAGACCATACATAGTATAACAAAATCTGAGTCAACCAAACATTTATGTGAGTCCGTATGTCCGTCTGCTACTTGCATTCTTGCGATCCTAAATTATTAAACATTTTGTACCGATGTTTATCGTTTCTGGATGCAGATTGTTATTTAAACTGGGCAAAATCGATTAAAAACTACACCTGCAGTCGACAAAAATCCACTTATCTGCCATAAAAATATAACTTCGAAGTTGAAATTTATTATAATCATCTCTTCAATCGAAAATAGGCGTGGTCGTATTACCTAATGAAAGGGTGTAATTATGTACCTGCTACGCCCGCAGGTAGTTATGGCCCAAGCCAAATGTCGTGTTTTTAAGTTGTTTTGTTTTCATTCCATTTCATTGCCATTTATTTTGTTGTCGCTTTTCTTGTTATAGTGTTTTTATGCGTGTACATGTAGAGGGCATTTGCCTTATGATTTATTGTCGAATATCTCGAGAGAGTGTTTGTAACATCTTCCGTTGTTGTATGTTTAGCTCAGCGTCTCTACATGTGTATATGTGTTTACATGGCATTTTAACATAAACAATTTACTTATGTGCGTGTGTGTGTATTGTCACTGGTGTTATCCTTAGCCAGGAATGGTTGCATTGTCTTTGGAAGAAAAGTTGACTTCCTACCAACCGGTTAACACACATAAACAGACTTTGTTGCTGATTTTCATTTTTCATTCACTCATGCAGCCGTGTATCTCGCTCTTTTCATCCTTACCTCTGAGTTCCTTTCTTGTTTTTTTTTTTCAAGATTTATGACTTGGAAGGCGGTTGCGAAGTTGCGAGTCATTGTAAAAGTGTTTAAAAGCTAATGAATTTAATTAATGTTAGTTAACTGCGTTATGCGTATATGGGTGTTTGTGTGTCTTCTAACATTTAAAATTATTATCATTTCGGTTAAGTAGAGAGAAACTTTTTAAATAAAA
The DNA here is from genome assembly GCA_963978525.1 of Ornithomya fringillina. Lineage (NCBI taxonomy): Eukaryota > Metazoa > Arthropoda > Insecta > Diptera > Hippoboscidae > Ornithomya > Ornithomya fringillina. The sequence continues at coordinate 25,609,666 of OZ021691.1, forward strand.
TGCTCGCAAAGGTAAATCACTTCAGTTAGAGAACTTTCATTTATCTCTTAAATGAATAATTCAAACACAAAGTGACAGGTGAAGGCGAAGGCAGTGCCGGTTAGCCCGTCCTGCGTGGAATATTCTTGCTTTTTTTGCTATTTCGGAACCATGTCCAAATGAAAAAATGTTTAATGAGACCTCTGACTGTCTCGTTAATGCAAATTAATGCATTTGTTTTTTACACAAATTTTCTATTTTTTAATGAAAGCGACCAAATTCTCTGTGAAACTCTAAGCCTTTTAAGTTTGTTGTTGTTGTTGTTGTTGTTATTCTTTATGAATACCCGCAGGCAAGATAATGTTAATGAATTTTTAATAAATGTTTACACGTTTTCTTGTTGTTTACAAAAAAAAAAAAAAATAATCTTAAACCGTGCAATTTGTTCACGTTTATATATTAATTAACTGATAAAAATGAAAAATTCGCACCACTCCGAACCACTCCTGTGGTTAGATAAATAAAACTAGTCTCGAGTGAAGGAATGATAATTACTAGCTTTCAATCTATTTTTGAGTCCGCACAGGGAGGTTCGTTACTGTCTAAAGGAACCTTTCAGGTTCCACAGAGAATGTATATTCTTGATCATCAATAAAATTTGGGTAGATCTAGGTTTGTACAACCGTATGCCTGTAGTTGTAAAGCTCATTTTCACATTGAGCTGATCTATCGAGACAATCTTCTCCCAGCCAATGTCGCTAGGTTCCTCTTTAACTTATTGTAATAAAAAATCGTATATAGAGGCACCTACCACATCTTACGTGTACATATACAAAGATTCCATTTGTGTGGTATATTCAGAAGTATAATAACGCATGTGCACGCATAATGCCTGCTTAAGATAGAGCAAATATGCCTTTTAAAAAATATTGAAATCTAAAATCAGACTTCTTATCTGAATTAGCATTCGTGTGCATTTAATTTAAAATTGCTTACTCGCTACTCGTCTCTGCAACAATGTACCATATGTCAACTGTTCAACGCAGTATCTCCTCTACCCTCCTTCCTAATCATTCCCGTATAGGAGATATTCCCTGCACTTCTGGTTCTGGAATAAACCTAAATTCAACTTGTCTTTATAACCCCTGTGAAGAAAAACTCAATTTGTTAAAAGTATTTAAAAAAATTATCTTCAGTTTCAATCGCGCTCGTACGATTCCATTGTTCAATGTGCGTCAAAGGGAGTTGGATTACTAACTTACAACATATTGAGTATCCATGTAATTTAACTTAACGTGAATAATTCAATTGTGATTTTAATTAAGAATTTGCATCATTTTATTTAAGCTTGGCATTGTTCTCGCACTGTGAAGCTGTGAAAGTGGATATAATTGTGTGAGTAATCGAAAATTTGAAAATTGAAACATGTCCAATGGCAGTAAATCTAGTCTGTGGCCGCTTACCTTCCCGTTCCTTCACCCTTCCTAAAAGTCTTTTGTTGTAAAGTTTTCTTATCTTTCCATTGTTAAGTTACAAATTCGTCTATTCAAATGGATTTCTTTTCGTTTTTTTTTTCTTTCATCAAAAATTTCTTTGATTTTATCGATTACAATTAAATTTTCCCTTTGTGGCAAAGTATTGTTCATTTCAATTTTGTGAGTGTGTGTGCGCCATATTTTCATTACCTTTTTTTAATAAGGTCGTTGGCGCATTTCACACGTTCATGTTTTGGCAGCGAAGTTTTCCAAGTATTGTTGCCGTCAATGCCAGCCATATACCCTGTCAGGGGTGTGATGGTTGTGCGCTGGATGACTGTACTGGTCTGGTAGTAGTGGTGTTGCGTTAATGTGTTTCATTCGGATTGTGGTCGTCACGCCAACTTGACACTGTGTTCATGACGGTACGGTACGGCAGCAGAACCAACGGAACCAACAACAACAATGACAGCATTAGCAGTTCGTTTATTATTACCACCAACACCATACTCGCCGTCTTCGTCGCAGCATATTTCCTACAAAGAATTACTTTTTCTTTCTTTCTATACTATTATTAAATGTTTGTACTTGTATGCCCTTTTTTTGGTATTTGGCATTCGCTTTTTTGATTCGCTTACCGTGGAGTTTATCATACAAGTTTTACATCGAAGTATATTTCATTTCTTTTATTTTCTATAGCATTAATTTTTTGACGGTAGTGAAAAACTTTAGTTAAGTTTAACCTATCACCCCATCGGCAACTATTCCTATTATTTGAAAAACAAACAAAAAAGTAATATTTGATTTGGGACATACCTTAAGTCCCTCTACATTTTACGTTATGTGTGGGCGTAGCATGCATGCAGTAATGCTTTCTTTTAGCTCCTATTATGTACCTCTAAAGGTTAGTGAAGAAATGTCAAAGATAGTGGTCCAAGAGCATCAACTTTTAACTCATCTATGCTAGGGTTAATTATAAATGTGTAAAAATTCAAGTTTGTAGTTTTATTTCGGTGTTTGTAAAAGAGTTTTGTTCATCGAAAGCGTGGCGGATAACCGATTACACCCTGTATGTTGAAATTACAAAAGTCTGCGCACAGTTTGAGCTTATCAACAGAAGGTCTTAATAACCCATGGACATACGGACAAATGCCACTAGATCGATTAAGATTTTCAATCTGGGATATACAATATACAACACTTGGTTAGAGGCCGTCCAACGAATCTTTCTGGTTGTAACAAATGGAATAATAAACTAAGTATACCGCTTTTTGTGGAAGGGATGAAAACATCACTTAGCGATTGGATTTTAAACAGCTTTCTGCAGTTGAGTTGAGTGTTAATAGTTAAATAGTTTTGCACAGCGAATGCATTCTACTGTTTTTTTTTTTGTTTTGTTTAATAACATTATACATCCGTCATGGCTGAGTGAGTTGCGGGTGTTTGAGAAGGGAGTGAGGACGACGAGAAAGAAGAACTGGTTTGAAAAATGTAATTTTATTTGCCAACATCACTGCATGAAATTTGAAAAATGACGCGAAAAGAAAAGACAGAGACAAGAATGAAAAGATGGGCGAAGGCTAGGGGGAGGGGTGCAACATATTCATGGTGATGGTGTGAAAGTGTTTCACTTTAAAGCAACGTTACTTTAATATGATGTTGTTGCCATACCATCCACTGCGCCCCCACACGCCACACAAGGGCTTTGTGTCTCATTACTTGGCTTTTTCGTTTCGTATTGCTGCTATTTAAATGTATTTTTGTAAAACTTTATAAATGGAATGTGGTTAAAATCGTGACGTGTTGAACATTAAACTGTCGTTTTTGTCGTTGTTGTTGTTGCTGCTGCTGCTGCTACAAGCATTCTCTATATATTTTGTGATTTTTACCTTTCATTCATATCGTTGCTCATACATATTTATTTACATCGAATCGTATTTTATTGCATTTAAATTTGTACATATATCGCTAACGTACAATAGTTAGTTGCCGTAGAAAGTGGGTGGCGGTGCTGTTATATATAGCACCCAGTGTAACCATATACTACCCAGACGTAGTGCTTAGTGCTTAGGAGGAGTGGAAATGAAATTGTCTGCAATGCTCACTTCAAGTTAAGTACGAAAGTAGGTTGCGGGAAGGAGAGACAACACACACACACACACATACACATATATAAAGTGCAATAAAAGGAAAAATGGCGTTTTGTTTATCAGTGAATGGCAATCGTAGTGTTTGTAGTTTGTCGTCTATTAGTTAGTGAATGTGTACTTAGGAAAACATGTCTTTGCGCTTGTGACCTCTTTGACACTTGGCATACAATTTAAGGAATGCACTTCAAAGTAAAATGGTTAAATGGTGAACGATACCGATTTGGCACATAATTTATTCAACTTAAAATACATACATGGGGGTTCTTCCAGTACTGGACAAGCCAAAATAATGAAATGAGAATTTAATGTATAACCTGAGAAGCAACCTCTCGTGACCTCCGCAGCACAAGCTGGATAATTTGAGGTTAAACTTGAGAAATTCTCGGTGTAAATAACGCATAATTATGTAGCATATGCTTCAGCTTGGCAATGTATGTATATAATTTATATATTTAGCTAACAGTGTTTAAAGTCTAGTGTGATTCTACATCCTGCATATAAGATGCGGGGTATAGTAAGTACAATATTCCCTTTTCATCGAGGTGATGGAGACGTCAGCCACCCTACAAAGTGTATACAATCTTGATTCTAAATTTTATGTAATTGAGCTGAAATATTACACACATTTTTACTTTCAAAGCATAAATTCTTTAATTAAGCAAAATTGGTTATGGGCCATGCCCACATTTAGACAAAAATCCACCTAAAGCTATGAAAGTGAAATCTAGTATATAAACTTATAATTACCTTACCCATCGACGTGCTCAAATGGGCGCGGTTTGATACCAAACACACCTACAATTGACTAAAAACCTTATTCAGCGTTAAACTTGACTGGCAAGTTGATTGTGTTTTTAACTTTAATAACATTCCGTCTTTGAATTTAATTTAATTAAAATTTTAGAAGTGAAGCTTTATTACTCCATTTTTACTGTGGATTTTGTCTGGAAGGCAACGGACAACTCTTTCATACTCACTACATAACAATAGGGTATATTAAGTTTGTCATTCCAATTGTCATTTGCAACCCTCAGAAGGAAATGTCAGACACCATCGACTCATGTATGTTCGAAAAAATTGATCAAAAGCCATGCCCACAATCGAAAAAAGTCGACTTATTTGCTACGAAGATGTACCTATGAAGTTGAATATATTTGTATATAGATGTGCAGGGTATTTAAAATTTGATTTAAGACAAATTTAGTTTTCCTACTTGTTTTTAGCTAATTTTCTTTTTTAATAGGATTTTTCACTTTTCACCATAAGTAAATTTTTGTATATTTCATTGTTTTCACAGGCTCCTAATATACCATTAACGATGCCAGCAGCCCATGAAAATGATGGCTTCAATTCCTCGTCCTTATTGTCCCCCTCCACAGACATGCCAGCATTGTCATTGTCATCGACATCGTCGTCGTCGTCGTCGTCGTCGTCGTCATCATCATCTTCATCATCTTTACAATTTTCAGCGTCACCATCAACACCAGCCTTGTCAACGTCCTGTAGCACACCCGCCTCGCCATCATCTGTAATAGCATCATCGTCTGCATCGTCAGTGCCATCAGCAACATCTGGTGCGACAATACCATCACCAAGCATGGATGCTATTGACTCTAGTCGCTTACCTGCAGCTTTCAAGTCGTTGACGTGTTTGCACCAAAAACGTTTTCTGGATTCTCAGCAATTGCATGCCCAACCCCTCGATACTCTCGCGTTACTTAATAATAATAATAAAGGTAAGTTTTCCATTTAACGTTTTTGTATCATTCACACACATATACGAATACGCATACACTCTATACGTATTACGCATTTATTTACATTTGTATTTATTTACTGTTTGGCTGATCTAAACGTAAATATGTACGCAATACACTGTAAGAAAAGAAAATGAAGTTGAAATGGAGTTGAAATTAGGAAGAGCAAATTTTCTCTGTTTCCCATTATGGCATTTTCGTGTTGTTTCCTTAAGTACACATTCCGGTATGATATTCTCCTCTAGTACACAACACATCCTCTAAAGTAATTCTCCTTTCTTTTTCTCTTGCAAGTGTGCTTCTTTAAGAAATTAAAGGAAAATATCCATCTGCAGCGATTAGGTTGACTTTCAATTAAAACAAACACCAAACAAAAGAAATTTAGTCTGTTCATAATATTATCATATTATTATCCCAACTGAAGACCTTTCCACAAATAGCATGGCTGTGCAACCTGTCAACATCCCTCATCTCAGTTCACCTTAATTATGTTAAAAGCATTGTATGCACTCGTGACTAAAAGCAACTAATTTACGGATATTCCAAAATACTTGTGCAAGTAAAGCAACTAAAAATAGGAAGAAAAACAAGTGAAAATATACCCTACACCACTTAAATTATGCTACAATTAGTTTAGTTGTATCTGTAAACTCATGGTGCTGCCACATAAGTTATTTCGTGAAATCGTTACTTGGAAAGGGGTTCTAAAGTGGTGCGATCGGAAACAAATTAAGCAACTTAATTACTCTTCACACAAGTTTGTCAAAAAATATCAAGAATTGCAAATTTTCGTCATGTGTGGAGTTTTTTCTTAGTAGGACTTTATATGGGGATGGGTTGTAGAAGTTGTCCGATTTCATCCATTTTCAAAAGGGCTCCTTGTACCTATTTTCATAGAAATATATCAAAAAATGCATCATATTTTTTTGATTTTGATTCTGAATCGATCGGTATAATTAAACGAGCCGTTTAGAAGTTACAAACATGCACTCAAACTTAATACACTCTGTGCCACAAGTGGTGGCACGGGGTATAAAAATAAAAGTCTCCCTTTGTTACGTAATGAAAAACATTAGCTAAGTGAAAGATTTCACGAAATCGAATGCAGCAACATCAATACCAATACCTGCACTCATGGTATGCTAGACAAAGACCTTTGCCAGCATTTCCCCGAGAGATTTTTGATTTGTGGCAAAAGACCAAATATTACGAAAAGCAAAACGGGAATAAGAATGGAAATCTTTGTTTTCAAATCAACGATGCTCTTATTCGGTTTGTCGCCCTCATGAATAACATATGAATGAAGTTGAAAGCGAAATGCAAAGAAAACAAAACGAAAAATGAATAAAATTGATTTCTTAAGAGAAAATAATACGCACAGTAGCATATATTGTTTGAAAAAGGAAAACAATAAAAGCAAACAACGAAACAAAAATATTATTCATTCGAGCATAAAGGGACGCAAATAAAAAATACTGCATTGCATGTAGAACCACCCCGTTTGGGGTAGCACCACCACCACCACCTCCATTAACTGCTGTTGTTCACAGTTCAACATTTACATTTTTTTAATCGCACTGTTTCGTGCATAACGTATTGTACGTAAAAAGTCTTTGTGCACACCATTCTACTAATTTTTATAAACCTGTCCTTTGTTTGCTCCTCCTCCTCCTCCTCCTCCAGTTGCGTTTACTGTCAATGTTTTATTTATCGTTGGATATTTCCAGCATGTATTTGTTTTCTCCCTCCCTTCCTTCTACTGAATCAGGAAAATTAATTTTTTTACGCTGCATTTGATATATATTTAATGGCGCGGCATTCATTTGCTCACCCTCAGAATATTAAAGCAGAAATATGTAAAACGGTTAAGACGTTTAAATTGTCAACTTTTGGCTTTAATCCCAAAAAGTATTCTTCAAAAATACTTTTAATAAATGATCCTCAAAGTATGCAAATATTTTCATGTTTGCGTTTGGTTTTTTAATGCTGGGAAATACATAAAAAAAACAGTTTCCTTATAATGAAAAAAAATATATAAAAAAAGGAAAAATGTGGCATTTTTAGAAATTCTGCTTTGAAGGCATAAAATTGTTAATTAAAACTTTATGAACATCAGTCTGAGGAGTGCACTTAAAACCAGTTGCTTACTTAATTGTACACTTTGTCTTTAATTATCGACAGTCCTTAAATAAATAATAAAGTTGTAAAACTTGAGACAGATTTAATTTTATTGGAACTTCTTTGGCATAATTTTGATACTTCAAGTTGAGAAGGAATTATGAATAGAACGTGTTTGTACAACTTGTTGATGCCAAACATTCAAACATTTTCAAACCGATTTAAAAAGCATGTCCGAAGGTCGGTTTGATTCGAACTTATGCAATTTGCTAAATATGCAACATTTCACGCTGTTTGCACACATTGTCTTTCTTCGAAAAGCACTCTTGTAGCATATTTTTCGGATACGTGTACATATCCTTCTTAGCTTTGTTTGTATGTCCTGTCTATTGTTGCTGTCTTTCCCTACTCTGTTCGACTGCTTCTTGTTTTTTCCATTGTTGCTGCACCATTGCGTCGCACATATTCATTCCTTCGATTCCATTTTTTATCATTTACAATGTTTTTCTTGCATTTGCGCACTGCGCCCGTGTCCGTGGCACAGAAGAAAAGAAAAATGAAGACAAATTGCATCAGCGTATACGTACCCACCTCTTCATACCTCCTCAATTACAAGTATACAAACAGACAGAGTTTTATTCTTTTTGCTTCTGTGCATTTTTATTTTATATTCTTGAGGAATACTTGTGTTTGTATAACGCTGTGTTGTAGTTCCCGTTCCAACGCTAGCAAAATGGAACAAAACAAAAAAAAAATTAATAAGAATAATATTTTTTTATATTTTGCAACAGCACGACCGTCTGCTAATATTTTAGAGTAATTTCCCCAAAATAAATGAAATTATAATGGAAAAGTCTAGCACAGAATAATCAAGCTGACAACAATAGTTGTTAATATGTCATGTCATGTTGAACAGCGCCCTTCCAACCCCATGCCTTGCAGAAATTACAACAATAAATTGTATTTCCTTGTCATTACCTGTACGTTACAATGTTGTGCATTGTGTGTGGGGTGAGTGGAAATGGTAAGACAAGGACATGTAATTTTCCTGTAGGCAACAATGACAATAGAACAAAATGGAAGAGACACGTGACCCAGCCCCACGGTATTATTTAACACACCAGCAATCAAAATCATCGCTTTTATTATTACTATTATTGTATACGCAATCGAGTATTATCCTTCATTTTATAGCTCCGTCTTGAATGTCAAATTGTCAACACTGCGAGCACACAATGCCTTCAAACGGGCACGATTTGACTCTAGGTGGCTTAATAATACCTAATAGTAATAATATAATGCTGCATCCACTATATAGTGGAAGTATGCTTTCATAAAGAATACCCGCACACACACACACAAACGGAAATTACATTTCAAATTGTTCTCACAAAACTCAAATAGAGCGTGAAACTGTAGCTTCTTTACGAAAGCATAACCACGCGTCATCCCGTTAGACATTTGATCATTGGATGGCTGGGGGGAGGGGGAGGCTGTGTGATGTTGACTGTTTGTGCCATATTGGTCAAGAGCGGTGGTAGTCAATTGTGTGTAAAAGAAAACTAACTGTAAATATTCTGGAGAATCTTTCGGTGCTTTCACGTTTCGTTATTTTGACAATGTGAGAATCTTAAATAACAATTTTTTGAATATAAAAACACCAGCTGTACACACACACATAGTCAAGAGCACATTCAACGGTTCAGTCAAGTGTAAATGTAAGGCAGAGCTGTGTTAAAAAAAAACAGTTATCCAACTACGTGATGACTTTCCCAAAAGACAGCTAGCTGTACGCAACACACCGTAAGCATTAATGGTGTGGATTCTTTCATGCCAATCGACATTCTCATTTAACACACACACACACGCACACACACTCCCAAATACGTATAAACCGACAAATAAAATTGAATATATCTTTAACTGCGTAGTTCAGGGCAATCAAATGTGTAAAGTTTGTTCAGGAAAATCACAGTTTAAGCAAAACCGAGCAAAAAGAACAAAAAAAACCATATTTGGGGCTTGGGCCAAATCTTAAATGCGCTTCATGTGAACTGTATTTAATGTTTATACAAACAGTGGGCGTGGCAAGTCCTTGATTATGCTCTCTAATCGAGTTTTTCGCTTTAAAAGGTTTTTTTTGTAAATTGTGAGTGTATCTGTTATCCAACATTAAATTTATATCGAAATGTTGGTTGCGGCTAAATAGATTTTTGACAATTGTGGGCGAGGCTTTTGACCGAATTTGCCCAATTTAAGTGTCTGTATAAAATTTCAGCTCAATGTCTCAACATTTAAGACTGTGTGAGTACCAACAACACAAAAAAACAGGCAGACAGACATGTCTGGATCGACTCAGTTTTTGATACTGATCAAAAATATATGTATTTTGTAGGGTCTCTGACATGCCTCAAAGAGAATGACAAACTTAGCATAACCCTTCCTCTGTGTAGGGTGTAAAATCGAGCACATATATAATGTAGGTAAACCTTTGATAAACTCATAGTTACTCTTAAGGAATGCAGAACGCACGCTGTGTGTATGTGTCTGACTTTTCAAGTTTACAGTTATTTTCTATGAAATTCAATTTAAAGCAAGAAACTTTCTTGTTTTCTTGTGCAATTTTTTAACGACTTCAATTTAAGGACTTCCAAATGATGGCCCTTCTCTTCTGTTCGGTAATCGCATTTATTTATTTTATAAACACTTTGGTATGTGTGAGGGAATGAATATATGTTTATTTTTGTTGGCAACTTGGATGAGCACTTGGCCAACCAAACGGATATAAATACATTTAAAATACAATAACAAGTACTTTGTGTGCATGTGTATGTTTGTGTGTTTGTGTAAAGCAAAAAGACAGAGAGGGAGCATTTCCTCTATCAAATAAAAACGTACAACTTACAGATTTTTATGTTCTTGATCTTGGGTTGGGCTCCTTCTGTCAAGAAAATTTGTTACGCTCAATTTATTATCTAAATAAAGTTACATATTTATTTTGCATGTATTTTCTTGGCACTAGTAAGTCTATTAAAAATAAAAACAATATGCATTTGACTCAAATATTATCACAGTGTTATAAGATTACTTCTTAAATGTTGTTCACATTTACCTAACAAGTGAAAAGTTGTCTCGATTGTGTTATAAAATCTATGTGTACTAAATTATTTCATATTGATATTTATCGGTATTTATCGAGAGTTATCAGTGATGGTCATCTGAACGAATAATAACTTTTTGGAATAATTTTTCTTCGTTTGAGTTTGGAAAGAATAAAACGACACATTTTGTTACAACAACCTATTGCGCATCATACCAAATGTCCAAATTTTGAATTTGCACCTCTTTTTTTTTCTAGCGAATTATTGACTCCAACATTATCAAAATTTTCTATACCGCTTGGAAAGAAAAACCAAGTTTATTGTGATTTTTAGTTCATTTGGAAAGATGCAGCCGTTTAATGCGGTAATTAATTAAGCAAATTGTGATAAAATGGGCGTGGCAAAAGCTCATAACACTTTGAAAAAAGGAAAAATAAAAATATAAAATGCTTAAGAGGTTATTATGAGTTTTGAACAAGATAATGTAATTGTCCAAGTTAACCGCTAAATAATGATCATTTATATAAATGAAGTATAATTCAATTTTGGAAACCGGCTTTTGATATGAAAACCTTAGTTTGTTGTAATTGAGTGCCTGTAATCGTAGTAAAAAGAAACACGATTGTTATGGTCAAAGAAACTTAAACTTTTCTTCATTGATCGCATTTTGACGCTTCATGTCGCCTCGTAAGATATTTTTCCTTTACTTAATTGGTGAGAATAAACTAATTTGGCCACACTTACTACAAACTGCACGAGATGTATTTCGTATTTTGAATTAAAAACAATTTTTTCATGTATTTTTAAACACTTTGTGCCGACAACTGAGTAGAGCAGACTGTGGATTTGCGTTCTTACTTAACAACTCAAAGTATACTCTATTTAATCATTATCAACAAGGGCACAATAGCCCAACAATGCAGAAGATAAACTTCAACACCTCCGTACAAGTGTTTGAAGAAGAAAGAAAATTAAGTAAAAAAGAAAAAAAAAAAACACTTTGCATATCAAAGCAAGTACATATTATTATATAATAAACGGAGTAGATATTGTAAAATTAAATTTGTAAACACACTCATCCAGGTTAAAAAACCAACACGGCCAGATAAGAAAGAGAGAGAGAGAGAGAGAGAGAGATCGGAAAGAAAAAAAAGTTGAAGTACTTGTAATCCTAATCAGGCGCGTATTTATAATGAGGAGCAAAAGCCGTTCTGCGGATACAATAATTCAAAAAGAGTCCTGTTGATGCGCTCAGATAGACGTGGAAGTGTTATCGCATGAAAATATCGTGTGAAAGATAAGCCACTGTTTAAAATTTGTATAATTTGAAGCCTCCATTGTAGTAGGAAATTCTTTGTGCATTTTTCAATCACAGTAAATAAAACGGTTGCGGTGGAATGGGCTGCTGTGGTGTTGGGGTAGGCAGAGATGAATGGAAACTTTAAAATATTTTCACGTTCGCGCAAACTGAAAAGCAATACTAAATATACTCAAGTGTCCTTTGCACAAATACTCGAGTATGTTTACAAATTTACGTTTGGGTTTTATGCGGAGCAGCGCAATTGAACGTGATGTTTTGTATAAATTCCCGTTTGTTCATTGCCACTGAATACTAAACCTTTCATTTGCACACGTCCCCCACCACTCCTGCATGGGTGACTAAATATTGTTGTTGTAGATGTGATTTCAATTTGAGATAGTTTTACACCATTTTTCCTTCTCTCCCTCTATTCCTTATTCTATTTCCTTTTTCACCTCTTTTGCTTGGTTAGATACATTCAAAAATTGCTGTGGAAATAATGTACACTTGCCGTTTCCATATTGTTACCCGTTCGGTGGACGTGTGTGCCAGAGTAGTACGTACACTGTAAAAGTTTGTAGGTACAAATTAGCCAGAGAGAAATGTTGTTGATTTCTTTCTTTTTACATGAAACATGAAAACAAATAGTCGAAGGAAAGTTGCGAAATCCTCCCCCAACGACACTTTCCCTGTCCACGCAGACATATTACGGTATATAAACGTTAATATGTATTTACTTTTGAGCTTTGGTCAATTGGGTTTTATTTTATTCCCTGTAAAATTGTGCCATTAGCGAATGTTGCCACTGCCCAACTAAGAAGCAGTTCTGGGAGAGGTCAATGAAAAAATTTTAAGTCAAAGCAAACAAGTTTACTTTAGAAAGATGTTGCATATCTTTGGGCTTTGTTGATATATATGAATATACAATCAACTATACCCTCAGGTGCTCTACGATATTATTTGTTTTGTTATTGGTTTTTTTTTTCTTCATTTATTAAATTTTCTTTTGAAACGCCTTTTCCACATTTCCATTTATTTAATTGCTGAATATGTCGTGAATCGATGGAAATGTGTGGAGGTAAGGTTCTCAAAAATTCAATTATGTGCTTATGTTGGGCACTTTCAAAAAGGAAACTTTTCATTGTTTGCACGCTGGAGTAACATAAGAATGCTAAGACACTCGTCGCCTTTCTTTTATTATTCTGTGTATTTGTCTTGTAAATATTCTTCTTGAAAAATAAGACATGGTCGCTGCGTTGTGGTACGAGTATCTAACAATGCCGGGTTGGTGCATTTGTGTTTGTTCTGGTTGGATATTTAATTTAAATTTAATTGTTTACACTTGATTGAACGTCTGGCCAGTTCTTTCCTTCCTTAGCATCATATCAGTTATATTAACTTTGCCAGGAATACAAGTGAAATGTAAATTATTCATTCGGTACGAACAATCAATGAATATTGGATTTTTATAGCATCAATCAGAAGAAACCCTTTTTGTAATTTTATCGTTATTGCAACTTATTTACCAAACATTTGGTGTGATCTGAAAAGAAACTTGCTCTTCATTAAAAATGCAACAGACAAGTTGGGGCAATGGCTATCAATTCAATTCAAAACGGTAGCTGAGATGGGAAATTGACTTTTCGGCGCAACCTTTCAATCATGAAGCTGTGATGGTAGTTATGTCATTGTTCGCTTTGCGTCACATTTTCTCTTGCGCTTGACCGAAACGAAACGAAGAAAACCCATTTCGAGTAAATATTTCATGTTATAATCTGCCGCTGTTGTAGTTTTCTTCAAGTCAACAAAACGAATGCGTTTTAAAAAGTCTGTCGTTTCATCTCCCTGGTGTTATGTTGTAAAGTCCTTTGCGGTGGAACGTAATCTTTTCTCGCATTTCATTGTTTGTTGGGTTATCTTCACCATTATTTGTGTTTGTTTGTACTTTTGGTCTTGTCCCTGGTTGGCTTTTAAAATGATTTGGTCATCATTTGCACATACATACATAATATGAAAGGCTGTTTGCTCACCCCTCAAACACACTCGTAAATACGTATTTCCTCCTCTTTTTTTCTTACTTAGTTGAAACTACTTCGTTGAGAGTTTTCCGCTTTGGGAGGGAGTGCGGAGGCATCAATAGCAGTTTTTATCTGTTTATTTGTCTTGTTCACCATATTGTTCACTTTAGCTTACATGTGAAGCGTACATACCCGAACATTTCCGCTTCCTTTCACTAACTGTCCACTTGGTTTTGTGTTGTTGTTGTTGTTATATGCCATTGTTTACTATTGGTATTGTCGAGATATTTGCGCGTTTATGTAGAAAATTGTTTCTGTCATTTTGGTACACAATCGTCGTCGTCGTCGTCGTCGTCGTACTTACTTTACTTACTTTTTCCGTATGCTTTCTCTTGACTATTGTGGCTGCTGTTCAAAAGCAAACAACGACTATTCGCTGTAGAAACTTCAAGGTGGGTGTTGCTATTGTCCATTTCGATCAATCGTTTTCAAGAAGCGGACAATACAAAACAATTTAAAATTTTCCATCGCCTTCATGGCCGCAAACAGTCTTAGTGAACTCTTCTTAACCAACAATCGCCAAACAGTCAGCCAGGTAGGTGTTTATTTAAAAAGCAAATGACAAATGTCCAACCCCGTAATTCCACTCACTTGTCACTTGTAAGAAGATTTCCGAAGAATGCCTCTAAGTATAATGGTTTTTCTGTTTGGTTGTGTTTTTTTTTTTGTTTTTTTTTGTTTTGTTTTCTTTTTTCTGTTCCAAGGACAGATTAAGGTTCTTAAATGAAATGCTTGTTTGTTACAATCTGCAGTTATCCCATCCAAAGTCCCCGACCGCCCTCCTAAAGAATGTTAAATACGTTAACGTAGTAATTATTATTAAGTAGTCGTGCTTTCAGGTAAATAAGAGTATTAGAATGTGAAGCAGAGCTTTTTGTCTTTTGTAAGAAGATCTAGTTCTGGAATCATATTTCGTTTAGAGCAAATCTTAGATAACCTCCGCATTTATACGTAAACATTTTTGTACAGTAATTGCGCGTAAGTTAATATGCAAAGGGGCAAGGCATGACTAGAATGCTACAGAAACTGCGAAAGAAGTCAATTTTCAAAGATTATTATAAAATAGAAAACAAAGGTTAATAAAAGCTAATAAGCGTTCTATCCGACCATTTAAAACCGTACACCACTTGGTTCCACATGAAAAAGCGTTCAGCCTACACTTAATTTCGCTTCATTTCTCTTCCCTCACGTAGTTCAATTTCTGCTTAATTTGAATGCTTCTTTAATTTCAATTAAAAGGATTTCACTAATATGATGCCAAACGAATCTTAACTATTTTTCCACTAAATAACTGAATGTTTGTTAATAACAAAAATCCCAATTATTTATAAATTATAAATAGTACCATTAAAAAAGTAAATGAATGATTTTTTGGCTATGGTGTGCCATGGTATGGCATCCAAGAGAGTTTAACTATCATATGTGTATGGGGTAAGTATCACTTCATAAACGCGTTTATAAGGCCTGAAGGAAGGCGTGGGAAGCACCACAAAGTATATATATTCTGAATCAACAAAATCTGTATAGCCATGTCTGTCTGTCTGTATGGCCATGTTGTGTGTGTGTTCTGTGGTAGCCACTCTCCTGATCGCAAAAGTTAACATATCGATCCCTAACCAGGCAGAAGTGTTTGAAAAGTTCATAAGCTGGTTGGTATTGAAACTGGAAATAACGGTTCAAGCGACACGCCTATTTCGCTAGGGTTTACTAAAGTAAGATAAAACAATAGTTGAGTGTTTAACTCATCATTGCCAGCCATCAATTTTATTCCAATCTACCAAAATGTTACTTAATTTAAATGGCGTTTTTTTACTTGTTTTGTTTTTAGTGTAATTGTATTTGGTTTTTGGTTCTCTCTCTTGCCAATGTTTAAATAAATATTAACATTAAGATTTCCAAATTTGGAACAAAGCCATGTGTGTGAGATGTTTCTTTTTGTTGTTGATTTGTTTACATTGTTATGTTTAAACTTTCATTATCTTTCCATGTGAATGGTCAATTACATCAAAGAGTCCCATTTTAATTAGAGTATTGTGTTTTATGATAAGTAGAGAGAGGGAGAGAACGTTTTGTTTTCGTAATCCATGATAATGATTATGAGTACTTTTATTAATGAAAGCTTGCCAGAGGGGTAAATAAATAAAATAAAGTACGAAAGACAATAAATGTATAAATTGACACATCGACATATGCCTATATCTACACATCCACATGTACATAATAATATTAATGAAGGTTAAACTTGCGCCATCTAGTAATTATAAGTTATGTCTTGTACATAATTCATACATGTAATCGGACTAGCACTGGGCGATGGGAAAATCGATAAGTGACAACCTGAAAGAAATGAACAAAGCACAATGATAGTGTGTACAAGTATTGCTATGAAAGATGATTCATTACTAGAACGTCTCAGGATGTTTGTGTGGGGATTGTGCACACAGGCAAGACAAGCATGTGTCAAAGTGTAATTAAGTTTACAATTAAAATTTCATTATGCACATGTAACCACATGTGGCGTATGATGCTTATATACGCACACGCACACGCACACTCACATATGTTTGTATTGTTGTATTATTGCAAAATTATTGATTCCTAATGCATCTTATAACCTTTCAGTGGAGAGAACGTTCGAATATATATTTGCCTGGCTGTGTGTGTGTGTTTGTGATTATTGAGGCATTCCCTTGTAAATTTTGTGCTGATAAATTGAAATCCTTTTAATCTCAATATCACAAAAGCCAGTTCATTCTAATCAAATTACTTTAAGTACTGAAAGGCTAAAAGCAATTCTCAACCATGTTCATTTTATGTATTATACTTTATGGTAGCTACTGAGCTACGGAGCGAGAGAGAAAGCATATGGACTGCATTGTATTCTGCGTACAATATATTGGCTGAGACAGTTATTCTCATATTGTTGTGATTGTTGCTATTGCCTGCATACACATACATACACAGCATTGTATATGATTCGGTCGCACACAGAAAGAAACTTCATTTAATATTTACTGTCAGTGTGTAACTGTAACTGTGCAACCACTTAGGCAATCATTGTAACACAGTCAGACACTTTGCAGTCGGTAGTTGGCCTTTTTTTGTTTTCAATACACAACGCAATAAAAGAAAACGTAACATATGAAACACACTTGCACACAAATAAACGCACAAAAGCCAAGTAATCGCTTTTGATATTTCCCGCCTCGAACCGAATGTTTTCTTCAGGGTCTGAACTAACATTTCATTCATCTAAACATATTTATATAAAACGTACAATCAAGTAGTACTCACTCACTGCACGTGTGTAACAACTTTTTTGTCATGTTTTAAAGTGCTGCTGGAGTTAGATGTGTGTTTGTGTGGTGTATGTACAGCTTTTTGGGGTAAGTGTGAGAGTGTATGGAAATTTACATTTCCGCTTTGTTGGTCAAAAATTAGCTGACATTGAATTATTTCTGTATGTAACTGGGAATGTGTGTGAGACGCTCACAAAAATAAAAGCAAACACAAACACAAAATTGTCGTCATCGTCATCGTCTATACATTACCCCGACAAGGGTTACAAACAAACCCACGCTCATTTAAATAATAATAATTATAATGGTGATGATGAACATAATGACGATAATGGCAACGATATGTCTAATGTTGTTGATAATGATGGATTTAATGTAGTTAAATAGCGAACAGTGTGATGATAATGTTTCCGCTTTTGTTACACCGTACATCCGTCCGTCCGTCTTTCAGTCTCACTCGTTCTCTCGTTTTCTCGTTCTATATTTCGATCTGATCTCACCTTCTACCGTGGCCCCCCCTTTTTCACATTATTTATCGTTAACGGTATCTAATTAATGCTTCACTAATGCGTTGGTTGGTTAGTCTTTTGATGTTTACGAAAAATTACAATTGTTGGGGTTGAAAATTACACAAACGAACTGTTCTGAAGCTTCTTTTGTAAATATTTAATAAATTAAATTGAAATGAGAGGTTAAAATCTTTTAATTTGAATGTTTAAATAATTCCAACGGTTAATGAACTTGGCTTTTAATGCACGGCTCTTAAAAACTTTTCAGAGACAACAATACTTTGAATGTAACAAAAACAATAACAATTGGTTTTTTTTTGATTTTTATCGAACGAGTCGGTCCAACCGGCGCAACCATTTAGTACCTTACACTTGCACTTACTTAAGTCAATGTTAGAACAAAATAATCTGTTTAGTTGGATTGGTGAACGGCAGTCACTGTCATATAAGTCACCTCGTGAAAACTCTGGTCCACTTGGAGTACTTCCAAAATTAGTTTGTATTCAAATTTACATGTACAGACAAATGTTATTAAATCGATTCAGATGTGATTCTTAATCAATCTGAAAAAAAAAGATGGTTCTCTCCTTGCCCCTTTTTAGAATTACGGACACCCTCACCAACTTAATATACCTTTACCACATTGTAGTGTAGAGTATACAATTTTGGTAATGTTAGGAACTGATGTCGCACCAATTACCAAAACTTTTTCTTTTTATAAAATCTAGATAAGAGGCACGAGGTACTTTCACTTAAACTGATTGTTTTCTTTATTAAAAGCACATATTCTCTGTGTCGCATGATGGGTTTTTCTTAATGGTTTTGAAAAATGCAAGATTGGGTGTGGTTGTAAACAAATTTCCATATGACACCTTCAGCTTGATTACACCAATGTCCACAATTCGAACACACCTTCTCCGGCATCCACTTTCTACTTGTAGGAAAGGAAATTTTATTTGCATAAAGCAAACAGTCATCAGAGGGAGAGACAGATGCTCTAACATTGAAATTACAAATTTTCAAATCCGTTTAACATGAAAATTAATTTATAACAACATGTTAAACACAAATCAACAGAGCACAAATGAATATTGTCATTAAAGTGCATCTTAAGCACGTACATGTACGCACGAAATCACTACGCTCACACACACACACACAAACATGCAGCTCTCATACGATAAATAAACATAAGAGCAAAAACGACATCAGCCTACTCACATTTCCTACGGCAGCTTCTCAAAATGCATGTCTACGTCAGCATGTGCGTAGATTGCAATTATTTAAGCTACGAGACTGTGGTAACAATAATAATAATAACAACAAAAAACAACAACAGCAAAAAAACATATCATTCTGTATCAAAGTGAAACAAGACCTTGTAACAGTAACAGACAAATAACACACAGTCATACACACACGTACTTACCCTCATGAATACATTAGGAACACAAAAAAGTGCATTTAGTTCAGAATATCACAACACAGCAATCCACATACAAAATGTGTATGTGTGTGTGTGTGTATATATATGTGGCAATAAATCCGATTTACATGTAAAGTAACAAAAAGAAAAGCACAATAATACCAACAAGCATGGAGGCTTTTGATTGCCAACTTGCATCACATACACAAACACACCGCATAGGACGGCAACACAACTTGAATGAATGATTTTAAGTGCTGAGAAGTAACTATTTGCACTCTCTTCCATTCACCTGTACGTTGCATAACATAACAGGAGCATATAATGGTTTCAGTACTCATGTCTCACTAAAAAAAAACTAATTTCTAACCAACGCATTACCCGTCCTTGTAACAATAACAACAATTTTCGAGAAATCTCTTTACACTATCCCTGCTTAGATTCAAATCGAATTATTTATAAACTCATATAATATTTCTGCTTCAGGTTGTAAAGTGTGCAGGTTGGAAGATAAGGAAATTCAAATTCAGTACCAGATGGTTAAAGGGAATAATGTCAACAATTAGACAAAATGTGCATATTTGTTACCTTGATAACAAAATAACATAAGTAACAAAATAAATATGTGATTATTGAAAGGACACATTGTCGGAGATGTTAAACAAAGCATTCTTATGTGAGCTGCTGGTTCATTCAATCGTGAAAAGAATCGAACATTTGAAGCAATTGCTTCAGAATTATTATCCTAACATATCTCTTAACAGACCTTTCATCAGATTTGGAGTGCTTTGCTCTCAGATGAAAAAGCTGAAGTTTTACTTTTGGGTTATTTTACATGATAGTTTTTCGTCCATCTGAACTTTAAAAATATTATAATATTAAAATGTTTATATCACATAGAAACGAGCCAAGTAATGCGATATATGATTAAAAAGTAGGTTTTTCAGCTTTTTACCACGCCTTTTTATTGTACCTTAAAAATAAAAAAAAAACACTATTAACAACTGTGCTATCATTCCCTTTACAAGTCAACGCAAATCATTTTAACATCCCGTACTATTCAACTTGTTCAAAACAAAACTTTCTCAGGTTGTATATATCAATTTAACCTGAATTGTATGAATGTTCAAATATTTGAAAGAAATCCAACTGACAGTTGTGTACTTTAGTATAAATAAACACATACCAATGCATCTAAATAAAATTGTTGGTGTGTTGACGGTGGGTTTCATGTGGACATTCCAAAAATGTTTCCATCTGCATACATGAACGAGCACGTATGTACATATTTTAGATGTCGTCGTGTTGTTGTACAATTTGTGTCAAATCAAAGTTTTCCTTAAAAATAACAAATGGGACTTTGATCTCTCTCTCTCTCTCTCTCCTTCTCTCATTTTAACATTCTAGTCCATGTGCTTTTGGCACCCATTTACAATACAACTTTGCTTTATATGTATTTTTTTTAAATACCATCCACCAGTCAATCTGGTGTTGTTGTCCTTAACTACTGCTAAGAGATAACTTGGGAACATAAACTACAACATAACTGGAACATGTTCATAGGAAATGTGAGCAGCAATGTCCCGTTGTGTTTCTTAAGGTATACAAGAGTAGATTCTTAACATTTACAAAATACTGATTTAAGGCTGCAAACCTAATGATTTAATTCTATCATCAACACTTTAGTACAGTTTAGTACATGAACTTATGATATATATAATAACAAGAGAAAATGTTATGATCGGTCAAGTGCGGACATTTAATACCCTGTACCATTTAGTTTCGAAAATAATACTAGAATTAATTTCGCTGTGTCAGTAAAAGCGAGGTATTGCCATATAAGTCTCTTCTTTGTGAAATAGCATTATATTATTAGGGATTTTTAAAGTGATCTGATCGGGTCAAAATTTGGGACAGCCAATTATACAACTAATTAACTATTCTTTACCAAATTATGTCCAAGAATAATAAGAAATGCGATTTTTTGCCACATAAGAAATTTTATTATAATAGGACCTTATTAGGGGTCCGATCCCCTCAATTTTCAATAGAGTTTTTCTTAGCGCCACTATCTCAAAATTTTCCGAAATTTTCATGGACACAAGGATAGATAGAGATGGTCTAAATCGATTCAGATTTAATATTTCTGAATCGAAGGGTATAATTGAAGGTGGGTGTGGCATTTGCCGTTTAAAAGTTACAAACATCCGCACAAACTTAATGTACCTTTTGCCACAAGTGCTGCAGGATATAATGGCACGTTATACTGACCCAATCACTCAAATTTTGGACTTAACCTCAACTTCAATGATTATAATCCGTAAAGTCTCATTGAAATGCTGTTTAATGGTTAGAAAATCTGAAACTGTTTGCAACAAAGCCGTGAAACGTATTCTTATGAATTTATTTCTCTACAATTTAACTTCAATTCAAGCATTTTTAGGTAGAAAAGAAGCCACTAAACGTAAAACTTTATCAATGTGATTGAAAACTACGGAATCAAAGGAAAATCTGATTTGACAATATTTGCACGTGTACAAGTTGAAAGGAATATATGCAAATACGTATGTATTGTATGTGTTCCATTAAAGCACCACTCTCTCAAAAAAAAAAAAAAAAGGACAAAAAGAAAAAAGCACCCATCGAATCGGTATCGGCACATTTCCAACCATATGTAACAAGGACTAGAACACAATAGACCAAAGTAAATGTTGAAAAGTAATCAAAAAAAGAAAAAAAAAAGATTCAAAGGACGGTAAAAAGGAAACAAAACACATAAAATATTCCACGCCAAAAATGTAAGGTACGGGTAACGTGTGAGATGGAACACAAGATATGGAAATACGTAAATGAATTTGAATTGTGGGGATGGAAAATGTATAAAAAACTTATACATACGTGACTCAGGCCTAATATGAAATACCCTACACAAATGTATGTTACCTGTGGGTGTGGAGACTATACAATTCCATTCCCTCTTAACAATTTGTTACTCTTCATCTTCATCTTAATCTCAACGGCTAAATTATATACCAAAGAAATGGTTTGGTTTCTTGTGGGTGTGTCTGTTAACCTATACCGTTCATTTTTAACATATCGTGGCACTCAATACTTGCACACATGTATACTTGATATATTTTTAAAGTTCTACAGTTGCGTCCATGTACCATATAATATATTAGCTCAATATTTCATTGGCGTGGATTAAGTGAAAGTGGTTTAAGTCACATATTCCAAAAAAATTAAAATTTGAAAATTTATGACCAATAGTTAAGTCAATGTCAAAAAATTGGTTTAGACCACTTTTGGGCACATATTATATGCTATTCCGGTGGTCTCGAACGCCTCATTCAGAGTGTTGCTAACAAAACAACCCACTTTCTGTTGTATCTTATGTGAAGCGTGCACAAATTTCAAATCATGCAAGCACGTGCAAACGCACATGTACACATGCCCCGAATATTATACATATATTAATGCGTAAATATTTAAATTTGAAAAGGATACACAATGTTTGGATATACAAATAATCAAACACTGAATACCTCTACCCAGCCGAACAAACCTAAAACCACCATAAAACCGTAAATGTAAATAACAAGAATTTTTCATTCGGCAAGTGTACGTTGGCTTTTAGATGTGTTCGTGTGAGTGTATGCATATTTGCGAAATATTATTAACCTGCTATGAATGCGGTTTGGCGCGTTCAAGCGTTGGAGGGGATAATGCTAGTGATACGGTGGCAGTCGCCAAAACAATAACTGGCGGTGAGTTATGTTTACTGTCAAATAAGCAACTTTTTATTTGATTCTCCATTTCTACGATTTAGTATCTTCCGCTCTTTACGCTAAAAATTGCGATATATTAAATTTAACAAGGGAAACAGAACGACCTTTACTTTGGTTATAAATTCGAATGCTTTGAATTTTCATTTAAAATTTACCAACAACATTGATTTTTCATAGAACGAATTTATAAACAAGGAAAAAAACTAAATCTTAAACACCCCCTACAATAGGGTATGCATGGCGTATGAACTTGCAAGTTGAGCTTTACGCTAAGTACGGTTTTTTGTAAATTATTGTAAACTTAGGCATATCGATGGAATAAATATGCACCAAATTTTAACTTCATAGCTCAATTTTTGTGGTAGATAATTAGATTTTTGGCTATTCTAGGCGTGAATAGAAATTAAAAGTGTCAAAATTTCATCAATTTATATCTTGAATACCCACAATTAATGCACCAAGAGTATACATCTTCTGTACTTGATAAGTAATATGCAACATTTAATTAGAAAATGTTCCTAGAAATATTTGAACAACATTTCATCTCGATATCTCAAAACATTACGTTTAAAATTGGACGGACATACGTACGGAAATGTCCAGATTGACTCATATTTTGATCAAGAATTTAAATACCTTGTAGAGCCTGCAAGGTTTCCTTCCGGGTGTGGCAATAAGGTGGCAGGTTGGCGTCCTTCGAATATCTGTTATTATCACAAGGGTACGTAACATATCGTAAAAATAAAAATGAAAAATTGTGAAAAATCCGTAAAGTACCAAAGCGGTTTAAATACAAGCTGACTGTGCTGAATGGGTTGAACGTTCTTTTTTCATTATCAACAAATGAGATTTTATTTGCAATTTATGTAAATTTTTCGCAGAGTTGAGGGAGAAAAAAGTTTGTTAATTAAAAATTTTGGCAGAATATTTGTGGATCTTACTTTTTTTGGTGTTGTTGTAATCGTTGTTATAAAACAGAGTCACATCACAAATAAATAAAGTAGTAGACCGACCACTTGGCAAAAAATTTTATTATTAAGCTGGAAAATAATTATTTGGAGTATTTGGCCAAAGAGAGGAAAACTTTTGTGCTGATTCCACTCTTGAGTAAACAAAACAAATTACACCTGTTTTTTTTTTTTTTTTTGTTGGTAACAACACCAATAAAAACATTACAAAAATAAATAACGTTTGAGAAGAAAAAGTTTTCCAGTCAGTCAGCCAGTCAGCCAGTTGGTTGATGGTGGTCTGTTTGGCCGACATGATTATTTTCTACATTAACAAAATGAAAAATTTTCCTATGACGTGATTTTTGACTTTTTTATAATTTTTGTTGTTCTTCTTTTGTTTTTGTTTTTGTTTTCTTCTCTTTTAAATATATGAAATTTATTAAGCTTTCAGTGCAACAGACTGTAGTTAATGTCATATTAAGCGGAATTAGTGAGTTCAAGTTTCTAAGCTAAAACGGAAATTCCGTCAATGTTGAAGTTTTTTGTATTTTGAAAACATTTTCCGCCTCTTCAACATTGCAATAATTTCATTTGTTTTTTCCAACCTTGCACTGAATTGATACACAAAGAAAAAACATAAAACAATGGATGAATTTAAATCAAGTCAAGTCAAGCGTGAACAGGAAATGAACGAATAACTGATTTGGTGGAAATCTGTTTTGGAAAAACAAAAAAGCCAAAATTAGAAAATGTTTTACAGAAATTTTATTATTTTTAATTAAATGTTGTTGAATGTGTTCAAAAAATTAAAGGGAATGGACAGCAGAGTAGGTAGGTTGCCTTTCTCCCTGCAGTGCCTGCACGTATATTTGTATTGTTATTAATGTTATTGTTGTACATGAAACTGTCTAAGTACAAAAAAGTGCTTCGTCTCATATCGTAAATTAATCAAAGTCATGATACACACACACACACACACACACACACACACACACACGCATATATTACGTACCGGCATATATTTTCTGTCAAACTGGCCACCACAAGATAATAAAATGTGTGTATGAGGGGCGGTGTGTCGTTATGCATGCTTGTGTGTTTTGAAACACTTTTCATTTCTGCATAGCAGTCGCACAACATTGCAGTAGATGACCATCAAATGAACATTTCCAATTGACATCAATGTGGCAAAGATGAGGTTAGCGAGATATGTGGACCAGCGCACATTTTTGTTCGTACAGAACATTGATTGGATTGGGACTGAAGTAATGCCAGTTAGCATTGTGGCCCATTCCACTTGCACTGCAACAGAGTAGCTCGCAATAAATGCACTTCTAAGAATCCAATACAAATTGAACGCCACATATTGTCCATTACAAACTGAGTAGAGACAGAGAGAGAGAGAATGAGAGAGAGAGGAAGGGAGAAAGGGTTATAAATGAAATCTCCATTTAGACATAAATTGAAACGGCGGCCTCTTGGTTGTGTCATTGTCCCTGTCATACCATGTACATGCACCGTGTTTGTATGTACGGAGAAGGATCTCTTACCCGAAGTACAGCCAGTCGTGTGTGAATGTATTACATTCATCCATCTCTTTATTTGTTTGTTTATTATTGTTTGTACATAAATAGACGAACGCATCGATGAGCTCAACTGCACAGTAAGTAACACGATTTTTTTCTTTGCCTAGTATCCACAACAATGAAAACTTGAGTCCTTGTCTTTATGGCCATTTTGGTGTCCCTACAAATACGTGTACAGGAGTAGAATTTGTAATCAAGAAAAGATGGTCAATGCTGATGGTTGGCGTAAATTAATGTCTATGCAAATGTGAATTGATGTCATTGTGTCAGTATGTGTACGTATAGGCATGAGTTCTTCAAAGCCGTCATTCTCTCCGGCAAGCAGTTGATTGAGAAACACAACACAGGAGTGAATTTAACACAAAACCCATAAATTAGTCAAAATCAATTCACGAAAATGCTGCTTCAACCAAACCCAACGCATTATTATCCAGATTATTTCGCCCTTAATAGGAGATCACATAACACATTATCGTTTATTATTCTATGTTGAGAGTTTTTAACATTTCGAAATAAGAAGCAGACGTGAATTCGTTAAAATCATTCATTTGTGTGTGTGCGTATGTCATTAAAGAATCGACCTAAATGTAATTTACAATATACTCACACTGTATATATATGTAGGTCTGTGTGCATGCTTTTATGTATCGATTGTGTGAAATATTTGCGGAAGATTTTTTTTCGTTTGGTTGTTCTGGTCATTCGCAAGGCTTGTGTTGTATTGTTGTTGTGGAATTCATGTGATGAATGAGTGTTTGGTTAGGTGTAATTATTATTGTGGTTGTTGTATGTCTGTTGACCACAAGCCGTTGACGTCGATATTTTCATTTTCCAAAACACAACTGATGGCAGCATGAGGGGCCAGACAAAACACATTTTGTTAATTGTGCACTCAATTGTACGCTATAACAGATATTGTCAATATTTTCGTTTTACTTTGTTGCTCTGCGCATAAGAGGAGGTATGATTAGTTTCGTATTCCATTTGCAACACAACACCCAGAAGAGACCATATAAAGTTGTTACTCTCACGGTGGTAAATTGTGACATATTTAGATGAAATTTTGTGCAGATGGGGTGCAATTTTAAGGAAGCGAAATCGGTCTAAAGCCGCGCCTACAATCCATTAAAATCTATTTATGAGGCACAAAAATAAATCCAGGGGTTCACATATTATTCATAATCGAATAGCAGACACGCCCACAATATACAAAATGCCTCTTTTTTTAATTCAACATACACAGTTATAAACGTGTTACATGCCCATTTAAGAGGCGTAGTCAGGATGTAGAGGATACTTGGGATTGGACCTAAGTCACATTTTAAAGCCAAATTTAATTCTTTCACTTATTTTTTGTTTAATTTTCATGAAACCACTTTTCATTTCGATTTTTGTTTGCATTGGCAACAACAATCGATTGTATAAAATTAATGGTGGAAAATATTTTATTTCGTAAATCGGCCAACAGAAGTAAAAGAGAATAGTTCATGCAAAAGCAAAAACAATTTTCTTGTTAAACACACAAATCGTTCGAATAATATTAAATCTAAAAACACAATCGCCACTACTTGAATGCACTTGTCGCTTAATATACTACACTCTGCCATGTGCAATGTTGGACCAAAACATGAAAATTCGTTTTAACTGTGTAAAGGAAATTTCGCCAATGTGTGCCCAGAAAAGTACACAACCACACAACTCAAATGCATATGATACTCTATTCTTCTATTTTGCACTCACAAACACACACACACACACACACTTTAAATGACTAGAATACTAATGGCGTCTCTCCAACAATTTTATGTTGTAGCAACCGCGAGAGTGTCTGGTTTCGGATATAATCACCATTTCAGCTAAAAGGCATACAGTTGACACATTTAGTGCGTGTGCAAGTGTGACGTCTCCCATTATTTTATCCTTAAAAACACATTTTCACACTATCCCATCAATTCGATGCATTTCCATGCATTGCAAATTTCCCCATTTGTGGACGACGCGTTGTTGTACAAGGAGACGAAAGTTCAACGTTTTAGTCAAGAAGGAAAATGTTTCCATTTTCGAAATCCTTTCAAATTCATTTCACATTTTTAAATTAAAATTAATATTGCATTATAAATCATCGAGACATGAAGAATATACTCACGCAGAGTTGTTGGTGTATACATGTTAAGCGGTCAGCAGAAGGTTAACGGTTTTTCTTTTTACTGGAAAAGCCACCAATTCTTAATTGGATAAACTTGTTAATAAGTAAAAAAAGGACAATTACACTTAATTATTTGTTGTGTGCAACCGCCTACTGGCTCCTTCTATCCAAATGGGTTTTCGCGTTATAATGTATGAGAATTTTTTTATGTGCGTTTGAGTTTTTCATAGTCTCTGGCTTCTCTTGGGTATACGTTGTGATTTAAATTTTAATTAAATTATACAAAAACACACACACATACGCATACACAGCACAGCCATGAAATGGTTTTAGCATATGTGTGTGAGCATGTGTGGCAAAGCTTTGGCCATAGTCGATAGGTGCCACGCTTCAAAGTGCACACATATATTGTATATGTGCATGAAAACGATGTGTGTGTGTATAAAGTGTAAATTTGTAGTAAATTGAATATAAATTAAGTGGTTTTTGTGTCATTATCTGCGTCTAAGCATAATTGGTTTGGCCGGGTTAGCCATACGGCTTTCAATCGTAATTCACTTCCATTGCCAGACAAATGCACATTTGTGGTTGCAACAATTGCAAAAATACATAGCATACACAAAATCGTTTTGGTATTGATTTCACACTTTTAAATTATAAACAACCAAACACAAATACAATAAATAATTAACGCTGATTATGTGTTTGATTCATTAGATTTAAATTTTTTATTGAAAACTTTGTACAAATATTAACACAGCAGGGATTGTGATATGAGGCGTTGGGGGAATTTTCTAAATTTAATTAACTTAACGATTGAAATAGTTTCTTTGGTAAAAAAACAATAATAATTATACAAGTTTAGGATTTTTTCTGCAAGAGTTATAAATCATTCTAATGACGAAGCAAAGCTGAAAGGAAAACGAGACCTCGACTTATTTATTAATATCGGAGTGAAAAATGACTCTTAATTAGAATAAGATGGTCTATGGTTCGACATTTTTACATTATCTGTTAATTTGCTTTATAAGTGCCAGCGTACACTTTTCATTTTGTTTGTGTGACGCTGCACTTTTAATTTTTTGTTATAAAATAATTGTAAAAAAAATTGAAACTTTTTGTGTAAACTCCTCTTGACTAATCACATAAAGTTCAAAGCATTTTCACTCCAACTCTCACTTCTATTCTGCCGATTACAAAAACATTTGTGCAACAACTTTGCGGACGAAGGAAAAGTTTTTCCTTTATGCCCACCAATACAAATGCAGAAATAATAATAAAAATTAAAAACTTTTCCATCATACACCACAAACCATTCGCATCATGTACACCCGCACACCCACACACACATATTTGTCAGAGTTATTTTCATATGGCTCTCTGTTGTTCTCAGACTCTGTCTTTTATTTATTGTTATGTAGTTTATATGTTATTGTTGTTATTGTTGCTGTTGTTTGTAATGATGGGGAGAAGAAAAAGAAGTGCATTCATTAAAAAGGTTAAACCAACCACAAATAAATCGAGCACATACATTTGCTTAAGTGTCCATATAAGATGGGCTGGCAGGTTGGTTGGTTGGCTGTTTGGTGGCTCACTGGCTGGGTGTAAAAGATGTTTCAAATTTTAATTGAGAATCCAGTCACAACAATCAACGACCATCTACGCTAACATCATTACCACTTCCACCACCCACTACTTGTTCTAATATAACAACAACAGCAGGCCCATAATCGTAATGTTAATGTCTGGTTGATGGTTGATGGTGTTGCTTGTGTTGTTGTTCGCCTTTGTTTATTGTAATAAGCACGAAATACAAGCAGCATTGTTGTGTGATGTTTAAAATTAAAAGAAAAGTGTAATTATAAAATTATTTACTCATGACTGTCACTCCATCTCTTTCTCTCTTTGAATTCTGTGCCATATACGCGCAGAGTCAGGCATCAGGATACAAATTATGGGGATAAACGCGCACGTATACACCCTTGTGTGAGTGTGTATAAATGTGTAAGCGCGCGTGTGTGTGTATGGATATGTGTTTGCTTTTAGTATCAACTTGAAGTTAAATAAAATCTGTTTTTCCTAAAAACACAAAATATGTACTTGTTGTGGTTGCGCTTGGTTAGCGTATGTTGAATGAGTGTGTGTGTGTATCGCTACAGCATACATTTCATATTAAATGGTTGATTATCTTCTCTACATATAATACTCCACCTCTTTACACTTGCACTGAGAGCAGCAAAAATTTTCCATTATATATGCTCACTTATCTTACGTGTACGTGTACAGATGGATGAATTCGCATGAAAGAGTGTTTGATGATGATACTTTTAACCCTTTTTATGTATATGAAAAAAAGGTTATGTGGCTGTTTAGCAAACCACTTTGGGCGAGAGTGGGAGATGGAGAGAGGAAGTTAGACTTTTGGGAACGTCAACGGGAAAATCCATATTAACCTAAATGCTAATTCTTTTTTAACAAGAAGATAAAGAAGCACCATGCAATCGAACAGGATAAATTGATCCTTAATATTTATACTCTTGCCACCGATGAAAAGTTTTCTTTTAAAGTTGAACCCCTTGAGCATTTAAGGTAAAAGTTTTAGCCCCTGACATGTTATTTTAATACATATTTAGTGCAAACTGAGTGGTTGGAAGAAACCGAAAACTCTAAAAACTTGTGTAAACTCTAGGTCTAGGTCACATGCAGTAATCTATAGATAGAGGCAGGTTTCGGTATTTAAGTTTACCTACTAATGCGACCTTAAAATTATTTAAATCTCTTAAGAAAGCATTTCCGTGGAAAGCTAATAAAGGGAATGCACCATTTTGCAAGAGAGATCCAACGTTTTGTCACACTAGCATCAAAACACTTGTACGCAAATAGACAAGAGGACAAAAAGCACGAATAGCACAAAAGAGGCAAGCGAACAAGCAATCAAGCAAGTTCAGTTAACAAAAATAATATTATTTTTGTGCAAAGGAAATATTTTAACACATCACTGAGTTGTAATAAACACTCTGCTATAATATGCAAATAAAGAGAGAAAAGTTTAACTGGAATAATTCAATTATACGCGCTGTTACAGGCATGACTTTGCCTCGTCTCAGTCTCAGTCGCAGCTAAGTACTGTGTGTACGCAGTCTGGGCGGCTGCTGTCTATGCTTATGGTACGTACCTAATCGTTATTACAAGTGATGTAACTTTGTGTATCGACTCGACCTTTATATTTGCGCACTCCTCCTCTCTGTTGCTCTCTATTATCTAAACATCTAACTTGTACCACACAGGCAAGTGGAAAAATTTTAAATCTTTAACAAAATACCATTAGTTGGATCAGTACGGTATACAAAACCATTTATACACTTGGACACACTTACACACACACACACACACATGCAGACACCAACAGAATATTGTAACATTGAATGAAGTGAAAGCAAAAACAAAAGCAAAAACAACATTAGTTTACCAGCTGTAGCAGCTGTTGTACAGAGTTAGTCCAGAGAAAATTCTGAAAAAAATACACAACAGCAGCAGCAGCAGCAGCAGAAGAAACAACAAGTACTTGAGTTTATTATAACTTTACAAACCATAAGGGGCTCAAGAGCTAATAGCGTTGGTTTTTCTTCCTTTTTTCCATTTTTGCAAACCGCCCACCTACACAATCACACACATATTAAATTATAGATACGCACTCTTTTGTGTACAGATACAAGAGCGGAAGTATTTAAGTCCGAATGGAAAATACTGTAAAATTATGAAAAGCTACTTTGCTTGGCACCTGCAACCAGCCCGAGGACAAAAACTGTCACATTGACTCAAGAAAACTCCGCTAAAGCAAAACAAAAAAACAAAAAACATAAAAAAAAAGCAAAACAAATTACAAAGTTATTTAAACGTGATGCGAATCCCTAATGCCCACAATCCTTCTGTTCGATTGCGACAATGTTATCAAATTAAAATTAAATCTACTCCCAGCACCGAATCATTTCGAAAAGTGCCAATTACACGAACTTGAAATTCAATTCAATTCAACTTGAACAAATTTACATATATTTACCATATTTACCATTTTTCTGATGAACAACACCATAGACAAACCATTACAAACGTTTTAACCCATTTATTATTCCAACGTTTGCTGATGGTATGCAAATAAATGCTACAGTGATTATACGTTGTTTGTAACTACTTGACAGGGAAAACACATAAAAAGCTTCTCTTTTCCATCTTGAATATCGCATTAAGTTGAAATATGCTGCATCATGTTGCGTGGGGATGGGCATTAATTGATTAGGGATGATGGCGGTTAATGAAAAGCAGTTACGGGGCAAACGGTTTAAAAATCTCAACTAATGGCTGCAACATGACACGTTCTTATTTGAAACAAGTGAAAATAAGGAGAGTTTTGCCCTAGACCAAATATCAGCGAGTCATTAAAGGACTAAATGGTATTTATTATGCTTCGCATTTATATTAAAATAAAAATTACTTAGATTTTAGATTAATGGCTGCTTGTCTGCCTGGTGGGCAAAAGAAATTTCCGTTTATCATTTCATTTATGTACATACCTACGGACGTACATATACTAATGTCTGACTATAGCCACGCAAAGCTTTAAGGGAATTAAATTCTAGTTAATTCACCAACACTTTCTTACTACTTGTACTCTCACCTACTGGAGTAAAGGATATTAAGTTTGTGTCAACCACCTACCGATTGATTTGGAATCATTCATTATCCGTGTTCATTTAACCATGTTCGCCTATTTTAAAAATCTTTCCATGATATTTAGTGCAACAGCTAACTTTAGTCTCCATTTGAAATGTATTTGAAAAATCGCATTTCTTAATATGTTGCAACAAAAGTTGCTGAAGGATAGGTAACAGCGTAAAACATGTATCCGACAGAACCACTTTTGGAACCCGTTTTTTGTACGTAATTCAATATTTGGAAAAACTTGCGATTTTCAAATTTGGTTAAATATTTAAATATTTCATTTGTGGTTGGGTTGATGCGACCCCTGCTTTGCCAATAAAGACACTCTTGCATGACAATGGCTCACATTGTACTTCAGCCTTAATCAACTAAAAACTTTTCACTTATTCTTGCATATAAATATGACTCTTTAATGAGTAGCATGTTTTTTATTTATTTATTCAATGCCTTCCTCCGCAAAATGTCTATTCACTACCTAGCTTGTATCAGCTTAAACATATGAGATCAAACAAGTTCAAGTATAAACATGGAAGGTCAAATGCTGTGTTTGTAGAGAAAGAAAGCCATTAAAAAATTTGCACAAAAGGCTTTCAAAATATTTCCATAAATGTCTGCAGAATATCTGTTTCCCAAAAAAAAAAAATTAAAAATAAAAATATATATTAGAGTAAAAAACAATTAGCTACAGCCAACTTGTTATTGTGAAAAAAGAAAAGCTCATTATCTATGTTATGAGAAATTATTTTATATTTTTTATATAAATTTTTTTATTTATTTATTTTTTTTTTTTTTTTCATAAACAAAAGATATTCAAGTTTCCTTAATGAAATTGTAAATGTATTTGAGCATAAGCATTAAGTGAATTTTGAAGTTGGAGTGAGAAAAAGGGGAGCAAAAATAAAAAAGGTTTTATTTGCGATTTTAGTCGAATCCTAAATGCTTTAAATACCCGGGAAAAATAATTGATTTGATTACACCTACGTTATTATAAAAAGAATAATCTTGTAATCATTAAGACGCGTTTTTTCTTCTTGGAAAGAAAAAGGAGAAGACGCCTTAATTTTGTAAAGATTTTCTTTTGTTTTCTTTTCTTCAACGCACAGACGATAATTAAAACTCTATTTAGAATGGACGAAGCGAGTATGTGAGTCACTGCATTGTAATCGTATGATAAAAGAAGAAGCACAGAAGAACAATGTCTCATTATAAGCGTCTCCAATATTTCGACAAACTCGATACACTCATTTGTTAATTATTGTTGGGAAAGAAAAAAGGAGAAGAAAGAAAACAATCATAACAGATACTTCAGTTGTGTGTCTCTTGTTTTTTCTTTTTTTTTTTTTTAAATGAAATACAACAAAATGTACAGGCGGAAACAGTAAAGTGGAGCCTTAATGGAAACCTTCTAATGTAGAGCTTAGAACCCAGCTGTACTAGCATCCCCATCACAGGAATGAAAGAGAGAGCAAATGGCAAAACATCGGTTTTGATTTTGCTTTCGTTTAACATTTAGTCACCATCCTATACGCAGCATATGAAATAGACAATGACAATAGAAAGGTTATGATATCATATAGACATAAAGAATTATAACGAAATAATGCACACATAATGGCGACAATACATGCAGGAAAGTTTGAAAATAAATAGGAAGAGAGAGAGAAAGAGCTTACAGAAGCAAAACAATACAATAATAATACGCAAGCACTAGAGTAGACAATGAACGAACGGGCATGCAGGCAGGCACGCGGGCAGCTGGCACCAGTCACCAAGCACTTGACGCTAAGTACTTGACAATGACAGATAACAGTGGATAAATCCAACATAAAAAAGCAACAACAACAACAACAATAACAATGGCAACATAACGCACACCAAACCCAGACATTACAATACGTAGGATTAACAGAGAAGAAGAGGACACGGAGCCCGACACCGTGGTACAGAATGAAAAAAATCATACACAATGAAAATTATAAACAACGAACAATAAGAAAATATTTTATTATATCATTTCTAAACTATGTATGTAAATGGGGGAAAGGGACTGGGGACTGGGGACTGCGGCACATGAATGACAGTATAATTTAGAGGTTATGGCAAAAGCAAACGTTGTCACAAGGATAAATTCATTAAAAGTGGATTTTAACGCAAGACACGAGATAAATTCAAGCGTAAAAATATGTATTTCAGTCGAGCACAAGAAACCTATGTGGCCAACGGGGCGTATGAAAAGTATGCAACAATAATAATAACAATATTAACAACAATAACAACAACAACAACAACAACAACAACAACAACAACAAACCCCTTAACCTACAATAATAAACATTAATATTAATGTCGCTCATTATACATAATTCTTCAAAGTGAAAAAGAAAATGTAATAAAATCATAGCGCTTGCATTCGTTTGCAGAAAAAAACACATAAAACAATTGAATATTTTTAAGATCACCACTCACTTTTCATGGCTGGGACCGTTAAAGCATTTAATTATTACATTTTAATTGGTATTGTAAGCGGAACAATCTTTTCACGTATTCAACAAAGGAACACATGAGCATCGAAAATTTTACTTATATTTGTGGAATGACTCACTCAAGTATCAAAAAACATTTTTCATATTCCTTAAAAAACATGATTTTAATCTTTTGTATAAATGGTGAACCACAAACAATTGAGAAATTATGCCACAAAGGACACATATGTTTATATATAAAGGGCGGCAATGTAGAGTACAACGCAATGTAATTTTGTGTAAGGGGGAAAAGTGAAAGTATTTGAAAAACTAATCACATCTTATTGTATAAATATAACTGTTTCTTTTTTTTTTTTTTGGACCTTCCACCTTAGGAGGTATACTGAATGTGTCATTTCGTCTGTAACGTCAATTGAACCATGCCTACAATTGAGCAAATCTTTCATCACCCAAAAGGAACATTTTAAATTCGATACATCGTACACATGCTTATAATAAGCTGAAAAGGAGGCGCGGTCGAATAAAAGATACGCCGATAGTTCCACAAAAAACTCACTGTGGTGCAGAATTCCATGTTTGGAATGATCATACAACACATACTTTACTACATGCTCATAATTACTTAGCTAAGCGCATTTACACGTACGACGTAATAGAACATTAGTGCCTGTCTGTTTTATAGATAAGAGCATTACACCAGGCACACGTTACATGTGATGGGCGATAATGTCCATTTTAGGATTAATAATATTCTTTATTGTACAAATGTATCTTTGCTCACAGCCAACCACCAACCACTTGGCCTTCGTAGCTTCAGCACTACTTATGTGCAGCACACATTAACGCACAGTGTCTACCTTTTGCGGTTTTAATGTTCAGGTTTCTTGAGGCTTAGTCTAATTTACTTAATGTTTACGTGTTCAAACACCATCTACTTACACATGTTTCTGCATGCATGTGTGTTTAGTTTAGTTGCGTGTTTTGTTAATATAAAATCAACAACAATAGTGGAAATAGAAATGGTAATAAAAAAAAAAGAGAAAAGAAAAGAAAAATCCGATATAAATAAAATGTTTGTGTGCTTGTATGTATGTATACATTATACAGCACATGACATTAAACCGAAAACATGTCTTACCAGCTCACGGATTGACTAGAGATTGTATTAACCTTGTCTACGACCGTTAAACGTGAAAGTATGTGTCACCTAACACTATACAACACAATGCTTAAACAAGCAATTGCCTGCCTACGAGACGAATTGTTGTAAGCTAATGTTTTGTTTTGTGTTTTTTTTTTTTTCACTTTTTACTTTTTTTATACCCTGCACCACTTGTGTCGAAAGGTAGATACAGAATGTGCGGATGTTTGTAACTCCTAAACGCCACACCCACCTTTAATTATATCATTCGATTCAGAATAAATATTTGAACCTTAATCATTTCCGTATGTCTGTCCATGTAAATTTGTACGCAATTTTTTGGATTTTTTGGAGATATTTTAATGAAATTTGGTATAAAGGGATGTGACGGCTCCAAAAAGAAATCTTTTTAAAATTGATTGAATCGGACCCTTTTTAGAGCTCCTTTCCATACAAGCTCCTATTATATGGTAAAAAATCACAATGCTTGATATATTTGAACAAAATTTGGTAAAGAATAGTTAAGTAGCTAAATAATAAGTTGTGCTAAATGTGAACCTGAAAAGACCAATTTCAAGACCATTGCACCCAACTTTGTGAATTATCGTTACATGGATATTTGGTTGGGTAAAGAAGGTACATGTTGTGACAATCCCTCGCATTTTCTGATAAAAACTAAACTATTTGTAGCACAATTTGTGTAGCTAAGTTGCGTAGGGTATTAAGTGGTCGGCCTTGAACGATTACAATATTTTCACTTGTTTATTTTGTTGTTGTTTTTTGGCTAAAGTATCATGTCAGCTACAACGTGATTGAGCATGACTACACACCCCACCGACTTTATTACACCTATGAATGAAGTAGATTTCGTGCAACACACAAACATATGTGTGTTACTTGTTCAGGCATTCCTCTCTGCGTGGTTGCAAAAAACAGACTGTGCTTACTGTTGGTTAAGTGTAGGTGTATAAATATTTAAGTAATCGGTATTTAAACATACGACAACAACACCAACTCGACAGAGTATGTGTAAGTAATGTTTATTATGCATAAATAATGTGACATTAAAGCCGAACGCATAAATCAAACAACAAACGTACTGAATGCAAAAAATTACAAACACTTTTTTAAACTCAATATGTCTTTGAGTGAATGGCATCGATATAACATATTATGCGTATGTGTACGCTACAATCGCCTGCATGTACATTCTTGTACATATTTCGTAGCAAAATTCAATTAACAGAGTGCCGAACATAAATTATGGAAAATGGTTTGGCTTCTGGTTAACAGATTTTTGCAATTATTTGGTCTTTTAATTTGGAAACAGGAAAATTAAGTGGAGGCGAGAGTGAGCACATACTCGTACATGTTACGCGATAAAACATGCTACGCGGTGCAAACTGCAAATGAGAAAAAAAATATGACAATAAAATGCCGGATAAATAAAAATGTCATGCTTATCGTTTAACTACAGACTATACCAACAGCAAAAACAACATCATTACTCAACATTGTTGCAATGCACAAATAAATGCAAGCATGTAGTCATTTGCATAAAACCAGAGTTGGGCACCCGTAGTACGCTTAGGCGCGTTTTTGCAAGTATGCATCAATTGGAAATAAACTTAAAAGCGAAAACATGTAAATAAATAAGATAAAGCAATCGTATTATTGTGTCATTAAATTAATTTTTTAAATGTTAAAATTATGAGAAAATTTTCACATGATGCTACAGCACTGAGCTTTTCTGTCGTCCGGATTACTATGTGAAGCCGCAGTAGCTACACACCCATGTACGAAAATGTGAAAGGTATTTATGGGTAGATAATAAAATCATACGGCAGCCATGACAGTTAATATGCGTGTATTGTTGCTCATGTCCAAAAACAATAGCAGCCGAACAACAAAATTCACATTTAAACTTATTGTTCATTAACAATACTTTACTGCTATTATCTTCATTTTGATCAAACAAATTTTGTTTCATTTTTTATACTTTTTGTTTTGTTTTGTTTGTTTGTTGTTCACTAATGACATCTCACAATACGATACTTCTTGTGGTGGTACGTTTCACAACAAAGTGTTAAAAGCAACATGAATGATGATTTGAGCCCCTGTTGGCATGCTTTGTATAAGTTGGATTAGGTTTTCGTACACTTTTGTTCTCTCTCAAACATAATAATCATACATTCATTACGTTTTACAGTCAATTAATTTCAATTATTGCCTTGTTTGTTTGGACATTCCAAGCACTTGATTATCGTCATTCGTCCGTATTGTTATTGCCCAGTGAGTTCAGCCACACAGCCATGTGTCTTTTGCAACGGGAAGTTTTTAGTGTTGGAGTTAGAAATGAACTGTATGCTAAATTTAGATCTTGCTTTTTTCAACTCCAACTCCTCTCAATGCATCATATGCAATATGAATAAATCTAACTAATTAAGTTAAATTTCTCTTCCATTGCGATATATCGTTTGTTTGCTTACATAGAATCCGTTTTCGTGCTGTATAATAAAGTGATTTGATTATCACGAATTGAATTATTGGCCGTATTGTATGTGACACGTCCTTGGTACACTTGTGCTAATGTATGGCAACATTTTTCTTTAGGTAAGCACCACTTATATTAAACAGAAAATTAGTTTTCTCCTCAAGTTCTTATCGCTTCAATAATAAAATATATAATTCTATAACTACAATGGATGACAACAATGAAATCGTTAAACAATAGCATTGTCTGTTTATTTTTTTTATTACTTGCTCAACCTCTGCGTAAATGGAGAGAATAAAGAAAATTTATAGAAATAAATCAGCTACATAAACCATTAGCACGAATACATTGTCATTCAACCAACCACTTAACCAAATAAAAATTTGATAAAATACGTAACATGAATGCCAACAAAAGCCATTACCGAGCTGCGTCACATTCAGATATGAAAAATGATGAATAGAAAACAAATAGGAAATCATGTATTGTTAGGAAATGGTAAAAAAACATAAAAATATTAAAAATCTAAGTATGGCCTTAATAATAAAGAGAAACACAATGGAAAAGCATTAACGCAAAGGAAAGTAACGTTGGATGGTAAACACAAAGCCATAAAAGTGAATCCATATTGATTTTAATGATTAATCAACATGTTCGATTATGTGACATTTTTCAGTTGTTCGTACAAGAATTGTTTGTTGTAGCAAGACCGTTGGGATGGAAAAGTCACTTCATTATCGAATACTACAGATTCGCTTATAAAGTATCTCAGTACGAGGGAACACGTTATATACGGTTAAGTGCAACCACAAATACCCTACACTACTTCGTTCTAAATGTAATGTAAATATATGTGTTCAAGTAAACCCAATTTACCCAATTAATTTTCGGTAGTATATGCCAGCCTTTGTGAGAAAATGTCATTAAATAATTCCATCTGGTCCAAAATTAGAGCATATAATTTTTTGGCTACCTGAATAATATTCACAAATTTTTCTTTAGATAATTGAGAATTGCCAAATTTTGTCATGTAATGAATCAATTTGGTAAAAGATGTTATTTTGAAAAGAGTCCTAAAAATTGGCAGATCTGGACAAAAAGAGCTTCGTTACCAATATTTTTTTTTCAAAAATCAAAAATTATGAATTTCTGCTTCTTTTATAAAGGAAATGAGAGATTCTAAAAATAGTTTAATTCGTTCCATTTCCAAAGGATTCAATAGGGTCATTGTACCAAACTTCATGGAAAAAAATAAAAAATACGACCTGTGGCTTATGCCCAAGTTTGAGCGGACAGACAGACATTGCAAAATCTATTTAGAAAGTGATTCTGAATCGATCATTATATGAAAATCTTTCTAGAAGTTGCAAACATACGCACAAACTTCGCTCTATATGTACCTCTGCCACAAGTGGTGTAGGGTGTAATGAGATAAAAAAATAAAGCAAAGTTTTTCTTATTATGGTGCGCACGATTTTAATTAAACTTAAATCACTTGTCCGTCTGTCTGTCTATTTTCGATATATTTTGATAAAATGTGCCTCAAATGAATTAAATTCAAGTGGTTTTAGGACTATCCCCATAAAACGCCCTGTTACGATATAAGTATAACAACCTCATACTTGTTATGATTATTTTTTTAATGAATTTACGAAATTAAGGTGGACTCGATCAAACTATTTTCAGTACCTCTGCTGCCTGCCCAACCATCTAATTTTCACATGTTTTTGTATCTAAAACTTATTAAAAAGTTAGCAAAAATTTCACTTCAACTTTTTTTTATTTTGAAATTTTCTAAAATTCTTTCTGAGCAGCAGAGAAAGCCTCTGCACTCAAGTAGAAGCATTAAAAGCGTATTTTTCGGAAAAAGTTGCGAAAACACAGTATGAACGTAACATACAAACCAACACAATTGCAATTATCTAAACTTTTACATTGTTTATCTAACTCTTGTGGGCAGAGCGTCCACACCTACATAAAACAGGCGAAAAACAGTCAAATACAAAAACACACACACTTATGGCGATACAATGGAGTTGGATGTGCTGCTATATCCGGCTTTAATACGCTTCCGCTTCCGTTTAAATAGCGTATGGTCTTAAGGCTTACATACCATATGAACCGGAGCAACAAACACAACAACGGCAAACTTGTACACAAAACCATCCGTCCGACGGACATTAAACCAAAAATATCTACAAAACTCTGCGTGTATTGTTGATGGTAAAAAGTTTCACACTAAAACTTGGCCGCTTCCATTTGTCTCTAAGTTTGGTGAGGTGGCTGCTTGGCTGACGGTGAAGAAGCCAAAAAAGGCAACCGCGGGGTGTGTATTCGAAACAATTTCGACAACACCGACACGCCTGGTGTTAGTTGTTATGCTTCCACTTTATACGTTTACATTGTACACTCATCCATGTATTACGGCGTCGAACTTAAAGTTATTTCCAATGGAGGTACATGTGCATTTGTACATGTTTAGTGTACAATTTTGTTCTGCCAATACATTTAAGTTCTCTAGCAAAAGACCAAGTGAAAGTAAACTTTTTAATAATTTCCGGAAAATTATCAACTCAAGGCGAACGCCTCTGCGTTAACTTTAAAATTAAGTCAAGATTTTTACTAGTGCAGCCAATTATGTACATCATCAAATACACTTATATGAACTGAACAAATTGTTGCTGAAATATTGAAAATATTGAAACGGGTTTTACTCCAGTCTTTGTCTCGTTACAGTTTTCACAACAGGGAAAACTCCTTTTTCATATATAAATTTAATTGGTTCATAAATCAATTAAGATTATATTTACCTGATAATTTGACTCATAAACATTTTATGGAAACCATTAGCATAGTAAAGTAAATAAAGTAAAGTCAATTGAAAAACTCACTTCAAATACACAAAATTAACATTTATTACACAAATTACTCTGTATACGGTTCTACTCGTTCCATAGCCATACCGTATGACACATACATCAATCAATCACTGATCGAATGAGTGGGTAAGTGACTGAATTGAATTGAAAACTCATTTGCCAGCAATTGCAAAACAAAACAACCAATTAACTGAAATTATTAACAAATTAAACCTTCAGTCTAATGCATATAAATCATAAATTCGTGTATAATGGACGGAATAATAACAACAGCAATAAATTGGTTCGTTTATTACTAGGATAACAAGAAATTATTTTAACAAAAAAACAGGTGCATCAACAACACCTGCAGTAGTAACAATATGCTTAACAGTGTACGTACGTCAGGGTGGACTAAAGCGGTTTCACAGCCAATTCTCACAAAATCTTGCAATTGATGCTTAAATATCATATCATGGGCGTAACATTTTAAAGTTGAAAGATTTCGCTAATAAATCAAGTGACTTTTTTATATCAGTAGGTGTGTCTATGTAACGCAATATGCACCCAAACGTAGAGCTTCATTTTTCTCGTTTGAAATCAATGGCATCCAAATCCTCTTGGAGGAACAAGTAAAAACCTAGATTTGACTTAAAGTAAATATTAAATACCTTCCATTTTGGGAGTGTCTGCTATCCGACCCCATCCATTTATGGTACATCGATTAATATGGATCCTAAATTCCAACTTCATAGGTATATTTTTGCTATTGTGAGAGTTTTCTTTGGGTGTGACATTTGGACGATTAGAGCCTATATACATTTACTAGAAGCATTTGTATATTTCAGCTAGAAATCTTAAAATTTACGATTGTAAACGTTAAATCAATATACACACAAACGCATTGACATACGGACAGACATATCTAGATCGTCTGAAATTTTAAAGCTAATCCTTGTAAGAGGCCTGAGGTTTTTCTCTGTGTGTTATTTTCATTACAGTCGGAATTTTCTGACAAATAATGGCATTGTAGTTATTATTAAAAGATTAAAAGTATTAAATTAAAAATACTAGCAAGTAACCTCTGAAGCTATTACGTGTATCCATGCACTTAGCTGTCCGTTAAGAAAGGGATTGATATCCGAAAAGCATTACAATATAAAATATAGCCTGCCTTTTAGGCCCACAAGTACTTTTCTTTTTAATGTTAGTAAAAAGAAGGTTTTTCCTTTTATTGCAAAACAATGAAAAGTGCACGTGCCTTAAGCATTTATTAATTATGGATAGAGCAAAAGATCAAACGCATATTCTTCCTCTTCTACATGAGCAACATGCTCTACAATAACAACGTTATGCACAATAGGTGTACTTTACAATAATAACGCAATAATTTTTCACTTGTTATACAATATTTATGCCGTACAAGTGTATTTAGGCATTTTTACAATACACCCGGACGTACGTACATACTCATGCATAAACTTCTTTTTATATCCTTGTATATTATTGTATTTCCAAGCAAACAGGAGTTTTTGTATATTTTTAGAGAGAGATTCATGTGTGTAATGACCATTGTTAACATTTCCTTAACCTATAAAGTATAAAGTATAAAAACCTGAAATCCCCCTTGGAGGATATGTTAGATGAGCAATAACAGCGGGAAACTAACTTTATTTTTTTTTTATTTTTTGCTATAGCAAGGTATCAATAGCGATTGTTGTGTATTTTCAATAAAAACAAAAATAAAACTTTTCCCAAAAGTATTAGCATTTGGCATGAGACAATTTGTTGATGATGTTGCTAAACATAACACAATAAAACACAGAGAAGGTGGAAAATGAAAACAACTTGAAAACTCTAAAGAGACAAACAAACAACAACAGTGTACAGCAAAAGTATAAACAATGCAGACACAATAAAAAAATAAAAAAAATGGCAATTTCATTTTAAAAGCAAACTCACCCACCCACGCACCTGTTTTTTGTTGACACAAGTTAATATCCATCGATACTTAGGTATTGGGATTGTTGTTGTTGTTATTGTTGT
This sequence comes from Ornithomya fringillina, assembly GCA_963978525.1. Taxonomy (NCBI): domain Eukaryota; kingdom Metazoa; phylum Arthropoda; class Insecta; order Diptera; family Hippoboscidae; genus Ornithomya; species Ornithomya fringillina. The sequence continues at coordinate 25,653,069 of OZ021691.1, forward strand.
TGTTGGCGAACAATTTTCCCATTTGGGATGTATCGCACAGTTCTACCTTTTCCTTTTTTACATAAACGCACACACGTACATATATACATGTATTCTGATAGACATAATATAACGGTTCTAAAACTTTTTTGTGTTATCACCCTTACACTCACTACCTGTGTGCGTGTGTGTGTGTGTGTGTGTGTGTGTGCGTTCCTTAAATATTTATCGCACAACTTCAGGTCAGCTGTGGCTGAACTGAACTCTTTGTTGTTTATTGTTTTAAAAGGTTTCAATTCGTTTGTAAACAAACCTACACAACTGCACGAATGCATATTGTTTGTTAGGAAAAGGGTCAAGGATAATATACATATTGAAGTACATACGCGCGCCTCCCCCTAAGTACGGTACATTTCCATAAATTTGCAAATACTCTAGAGGCCAAATGAAGAGTTCATATATTTTAGTATTGTGTCGGTACAAAAACAGTTGAAATTTTATTGCACAATACATTATTATTGAAATCGAGTTTTGTTTGAATATAATTTTCCACTGTTTACACACACATCCAAACATTCTTCCTCTCTCTGTCTCTCCCTTTCACTATCTTAATCATTGATTTAAGGTAATGTTAACAAATTGAAAAGATAATGGACGATATGTTGTAACATAATACGAGTGTGAGGTGGAATATTCCCAAAGTACGTACATCCGATTATGTGCGCACTTATAAGCATGTAAACCGTTAATACGAATCGAGTTGTAAATATAGAATAAATGTGATATTCCATTGCAATTGTGTGTGTGTGTGTGTTAAAGTGAAACCGCACTGTAAACCATTAATTTTGTCGCTACATCAATTTCCTATTTTTTAGTTATTGTTTTACTCACAATATTCACTGAATATACCGAGATGAGTGTGTTGTTGAGGTGTGTGTAAAATATAGTCTATTATACGACTAATGGATTTTACACACACACGCAAAATATATTTGATAACAAAGATAGTAAGTAAAGTAAATAAATGTTGTTGACAAAGGAATACCACAACAAATGTGACAAATTATCGTAGATAATAATAAATAAATAAATACTTACTACGGTTGTTTACTAAGTAGACTTACTGACATTACGCCAACATCACTCTTTATTAATTTATTATTCTTGTGTTGTGTATATGTTTTGTAGTAAAATCGACACCACCGTTCAAGTTTTAATATAAATTTTAGTGAAGTGCTGAGGAGGACTAAAGAAAATGTTGCCTTTATTTTCGAAAACTTTACAACCCTGAATATTGTATCCCCAACATTCTATTTCGTTTGCACCACCCAAAAGAAAGCTCTTTTCATTCCTAATCAATATCGAAATTTGAGTCAATCTTGACATCTCTGTCCATGTATCTGAGAAAAGCCAATCTATGTGGTACAAAGATTGACGAATACAATTTCAAGTTTGTGCACGTATTCTAATTGGCATAGTAGAATAACAGTCACGCCTACAATTTACAAAATCCTTATTCAGCATAAAATCCGACATAGAATTTAATACATAATGTACACACTATTGATTTAACAATGTCCGTCTGTCCGTCTGTCTGTTTATGTAAGTTTGTGCTTAAGGTATTGGTCGAATTTTTAGAGATATTTTGATGAAATATGAGCAATCGTGCTTCTATAGGTGTGAAGGTAATTAAATGTGTGGTCTAGACCAAATTCAGAGTTTTTACTTTTGGAAAAGTTTTTAAAAGTACCACCTACATACAGAGTACATTAAGTTTATGCGGATGTATGTAATTTGGAAATGACTAACGAAAGATTTTATAAATCCATGTTGGCCCTCTTTCTGAGATATTTTGAAGTAATTTGAAGTAATGAGTATCTTGTGCCGAAGGTCACTTCTATTGAAAATGGAGTGATGCCGATCATTTTAAGAACCGTAAGCACTGACAATTGTTAATGTTTTTTCGTCTCTTCAACATAATTGCCTGGACGTTATTGCATCAGGACTATTTTTAAAACAAAATGGTTAAAAAAAAAAATTAATTTAGGATAATTTAGACCAGAATAAAGGCCGTGTAAGGTTCGAAATAGTCGACCATGACCAACTAACTAAAGTTTAGTTCAACATTGTGCACTGTAACATACATTTATTATATAAAATGTTAAAAAAAACTCTCGCACGTCCTTTAGTGCTGCTGCGAGATTAGTTCATAGTTCTACATAGATTACACGAAAACTATATGGGGTTAATAAATCAAAATTAGAAAATACCTTTCATAAGTTGTGGGGAAAAGTTTTAATAAAACTTCTTCTTCTACAAAGCTACAAAGCTACCAAGTGAAGAAGCAGAACAAGAAGAAGAGAAGGAACAATAACTGGTTTTCACTTGAACTGATACCACTTATGAGAAACTTTCATTATGTCTCCCTCTCGTGTTTATTAACTTGCAAACTTTTGACCTTTTCTTATTGTCTACCATGCTGCCTGTGCATATGATTGTGTGCTTTTTATTGGGCTGCACATATAACAGGGAAACGGTTAAAAATGAAAAATTCATTCAAGTGCCTACACGTTTTCACTATTCAACTTGACTTTTTTCAAGAATTTCATTGAATGTTCCGATCGGCCAAAAAGAAATACAACAACGGAAAAAAGGTGCTTTGGTTTTAAAGGGCATAAGTCAAAGCGATCCAACACCAATACCCAAACGAATCAAAAGCAATCTATCACACACACACACGCACACACACCACCGACAATAAGCAATAGGCACTCAAGAGGTGAGCGAAAGCGAAACACCACAGCGACCACCAGACATCTTTATTCACTGCCACCCATCACTATTGCCAATCCCATTATCACAATGAGTATTCTGTATATATACATAAATATATTGTACTCGTGCTTGTCTTGCATGGCATGTAACATATGACGTACAACTTCCTTCCCAAAGCTTCTTCTTGTTCATCTTTTTTTATACTACATATACCGGTACCCCCCCACGAGTGAGCTAGAGTATGCGTGCGTGTATTTATTTAGCACCAGAATTTATTGCCGACTTGATTTTCAACTCTATTAAACTCGCATGAAAATTGAATTTCACCGTGATAAAGTTTATCTGTGCTACCGCTAATAAACTGGCGTTTATCGTAATGTGCCTCAAATATATAACCAGAATATGGAAACTCACATGTTTACATACAATATTTAAGAACACATGCTGGGCTTAGGTAGAAGTTTAGGTGCAGCACATTTTACTGAATGAATAGAAGTATCCGTCTAAGAAGGGACAAAAATTATTAGAAAATTTTACTTTAATCAACGATTAAATTATTTCGATAATTTCGTTTGGTTTGGTAGTGAACGTTTTCCACCCGTATTCTCACTTGAAAATGTTTGCAAGAATTTCTCTTATTATGATTCTTCTTCTTCTATCGCATACTCATTTCATGAATACATACTTATGCAGTACAATAAAAGCGAAGGATGCTTTTAATTTAAGTGGCCACGTGTTTTCCATTTTTCATTGTTGTTGCTTTTTTCGTTTTTTATTGTAATAATATTTTAAAAGTATTTGAAAGATAAAAAAAAACGATTCTCGATTGGTAGATTTTTCATGAAATTCTCTCTTGAATTGAAGACGAAGAGGAGGAGAGTGTAATATCGCTTTACGGGTTTTTTACAGACATTCGCCAACGTCCTAAATATGCATTGTTATAGCAATGGTTTGGCAACAGCCAGCCAGCACCTCCTCCTGTCATCCTACAAATAGAATGCAGCAAACCATATCAAATAGTTTTTACGTTTTTTAATACTTGTAATAATGCAAAAACAAAACAAACAACGGGGACTTTATCAATGAATTATGATTATGTTTTAAATCGAACTGAAAATTTTTATCCCCTCGGCTCAACACTAAATTTCTGTATGTGTAGTGTTTGTAGGATTGTGCAAACAACTCGTCCTTTGTTTTAAATTGAACAGCATGTTTACTACTAAGTGAGTGTGTGCAAGTCAGAGTCAATATTTAATAACGATATGAAAACTTACGCTTCAATGATTTATGAAGTTGTCGTGTTTTTTTTTATTGTGCTGCATACGTTATATGAAAAATGATTCTTTTTGTGAGTGCACACAATTGTTTTATGGGTACTTTGGCAATAATCACGCATTACCCTTACACGCATGTACCGTACGTGTATGTGTAAAAATTGTATTGCTTTCAGGTATCTAGTAATACTTGACGTACAATATTATTGAAAAATCTATAAGTACGCACTTAATTTGAATTGTGTAAAATATTTGTTAAGATGAACAGCAAGGTGTCCTTTTAATGAGCTGCCTGTCCGACATGACACCACCTTTAATTTAATTAATGAATTTTTCTTCTATAGAAGACAGTTCTTGTTCTTTCTACCCACCATCACGTTTGTAATTTCAAGGCAAGGCATTGCCTCATAAGTCTCTTCGTGGCAATGGATTCTAAAAATAGCCCGATCGGGTCGATATTTAACTAATTAACAATTCTTTAGCCAATTTTGCCAAAAGATATTAAGAATTGTGATTTTTTGCCATAAAAAAACTTCCATTAGAATAGGACCTTACATGGGAAGGGGTTCTAAAAATGGTTCGGGTTTCATTTTCCATTTCAATGGGGTCTTTTTCTAAACCAAGACATATTTTTGTATCAAATTTCATCATAATAGCTTAAAAAATGCAACGATAAGCATAAATTTACATGAAGAGATAGACGAACAAACGGACGAGGTTAAATCGATTCAGATTTTAATTCGGAATGAAATTTTTATTCTGAATCGATCGATATAATTGAAAATGGATATGGCATTTACTTTTTAGGAGTTACAAACATCCGCACTAACTTAATATCCTTTTGTTATGTGTATTTAGAAACGGAGACCGGCCCCGTCTAACACCCTTCACTGTATTGGAAATTTTTCATTAAGGAAAAAAGGAAACGAATATTAAGAGTTTTCCTTATGAAAACTCCTTCAAGCCACACCCATAATTTACCAGTTTTCTTTATTATAGGCTTTAATTCGACTCTTATACGCCCCACATAAATGAAAGTGCATTAAATTTATCTTTCCGAAAGAAACTGCCTTAAAGAAGCTCTCTAAAGTGCACATAAGTACATATATTCGATAAGTATCAACTTAACAATTCCACGACCAAAATACAATATAAGGCAATATCCCTTAACAACCACACCCATAAATGACAAAAATACCTTACATGCACAACAAGAGAGCTACCAAATTGTGTATGAATTATGTAAAATAATATGGGCGGGGTCGAATAACAGACACCTTCATAATTAACAGAAACCTTATTTAGTACAAAATTCGACCTGATTTCCTCTGCTAAATTCAGTTTATTATAATATTTCTTTTTGTTATGTTATTTACATATAAAGTTGTTTACAACTATTTCTGCGTCATTACAACTTGCTTGCATGCTTGAAAACCTTTACTACTTAAAATAAAACCTCTCACTAAACTAATCGTATTACAGTCTTTGAAAATGCCCTTTTATTCTAATTCTCTAGAAAGTGACACACACACGCACACATGCTGCTCACACGTAATATTGAGGTTCAAATGACGTCTAGACATTTTGCATGTATATTGTCTCCTTCCGGTATTTGAAACTGATTTGAGAATTGGAAACACAAAATACTTACGACTGAGTCGTCTTTCTAATACAAATTGTTATATTTTTAACTAAACAACCACACTATAAAGCGCTTACTTGCGTGTAGTTTTTCAACACTTGTGAAAATTATTTTGTTTTTTTATTTTTCTTGCAACACATTTGCACTAAATAGCGACAACATTGCTGCTGTATGTGAGTTCTTATTCTTGAAAGGGTTCTTTTAATTCAGTTGTTATGTATTATAGTTATTAATTAACCACGCAAAGAAGTTAAAATAAGCGATCGATTTCGAATGAGGACAAATCTTTGGTGCTCGGTTAGAGAAAACGTCTGTGACAAAAACTGCCGGATTGTTTAACGTTTCACGAGCTACAGTATCCACGGTAATGACTAAAACAGTACGGCAGGAGCTCCAAGAAGCTAATACTCATAGAATGGCTGCAAATGCGAAATTCTTTATGTGAGGTGTTCACATTATTTTGTCCATCCCCTATACGTATAATAACCCAATAACTCAATATAAAATTCATCCGTAATAATCATTTGTATTCAAAGAATTTGTTTATTACATTCATAACTGGTATGCTTTTGTACATGTTGAACATATTTGTATTAATGAAATACGTTGCTGACCATGTAGGGCTCTACGTGCTTACATATGTACATGAAGACATTCGCTCATCTAAACAATATTTTTTGTATGTACGTCCTTGAAAAGAATGATAGGAGTTCAACACGAGCTGAATTAAAAAAATTAATGAAAATAAGTATAATTTTTAAATTTTCTTTTAATCATTATTGATCTTTTATATAATTGTTTGTGATTGGATTAAAAATGAAAAAACATATGAATATACTTTAATAAGCCGATGTAAAGACAACAACAACAAACTCATTCTAATTTTGTTTCTTTTTGCTTCTGTACAAATAATTATAAAGAAAAGGCAAAAGTAACTTCTTACTCACACTGTAACTTTGGATAAACACTTCCAAACAAAACAACACTTTTGCGAAATACAAAATTGAAATATATCCTTGTTGCATAATACAAACAAAGGTGAACGTTTGTGATATATGCATACCTTCCTGCATGTTTGCACATCCCCTTTTTCTTAATGCTTAAACAGTACATGTGAACATGTACATAAATATCGAGAAACATGAACACACACAGAGAACAAAGCGCATTCTTTATTCAGCCAAGTGAAAAATGACGCAAGGCAAGGCAGAAAGGGTTGCATTCGTTCGTTCGTACCTTTTGTAGATTCATATGAAAACTAAAACCTCTTCCGGTACGCTGTGGCGCAACCAAAGCCAATGCACTTTAATTTTTATGGTTATAAGTGTTCGTATGTATGAACATGTACGAGTATACTTACACTATGTGAATGTAATAAAAAATATCTAGAAGAAATGTGCTTATGACACACTATTCAAGCATACTAAAGTTATTTCACAACTAAATTTTGTAATATTTCTTAACGTACTTTTTCTTATGTAAAATGTAAAATTTTCTAATATAATAAAAGTAGAATTATATGTACGGTATTAAAAACTAAGTTAATACTAATCAACTCTATTGTCTCATCTTGGTCTAATAATTTGAACTTTAGTTTACTTTTTGTTGTTAAACTACCAAAATAACTCTTATTTACCACAGTCACCTCTTACGTCATTCACCACTTCATTAGGTGAAGTCATAACTTATTATATTGTGGACATATGTTTTTTGAATAAAAAACTATATTGGGGGAGGGCGATTCGTTCCAAATATTTGGAAAGGTTGGCCTCGTCCCTAGTAAGTAAATTGTGGCAACTTAGTATTGAAAAAACATCATTCATATATATTATTAATACGAGATCTATACTCAAGGAAATCATTTCTTATATTGGGGGAACGCTAAACCTCAGTTATCGTACCTATACGTTACTTTATGTTATGTTATGATGAAAAATTAAACACGATCAGACAACCTTATACCAGTCACACTCATAATTGTAAAACATATTACAATACAAACTTCCAATGACATGCATTTGTGGGCGCTTTTCGCCTTCTTCTGCTAGTTACAAGCGCTTGAACAAAACCAATCTACCCCCATATCATTATGACGATGGGTACAAAAAAGCATTTCGTGTTCTTGTTCGTAGTTAGTTGGTAAGAATAAATTGTGTTTTGTGAATTTAAGTAAAGTGCACTTTACTTCCGGTATTCAACATTAAATAAAAAAAAAGCAAAACAATAACTTTTTTTGCATGAAACCTATTACAAAAATATATGAATTCGTAGGTGGCGACAGGACGACTCCTTGTACACAATGTGCATGTATATATTAGGTGCCTCTGTTAACACATGCATATCCCACTCTCCTACACATACTTATCCCACTCTACACTGCACCGCATTCGCCGCATATGCTTTTGAGCACTTATGGTTGACGAATTTCAACCTGCCACACAAAGCAAGATTAGACTTAATTACAATCAAGTAAATTTATACATAATGCTATTATGTACATTCTTGAGGTATTTAAAGTCGGTGAAGAATTGTAGAGAAGAAAAGTACACTCAGGCATACATCTGAATGAAAATACGTATAATAATAATGCGCCCAAATGCGACACTCTTTGAAATCTACACTCTCACTCACCACCATTATTTTCTTCTTTTGTTGTTTTGCCCATCAATGGACTTTATACATATTTGTTGCGGCCATTCATTGTTTTGTTTGAACTCATTGTATAACAATGAAAATTTCTTTACACAATAAAGCAATAGGTAAACAATACAAAAGTTTTTAAAGATCTCAATTAGGATTAGTTAGAGAGAGAGAGAGAGAGAGAGAGGGCGAAAGCTGTACATACTTTCGCTTTTTTTCCAAACTTTAGAGTATTGAATTATTTTATTTATGTACCGTTACTTTATGCATACATGTGTATCGTTTAATAACAAACGAATGGACGGATGAAGCGAGTGGGGTATAATTTTCATTTATGTGAGAGAGAAAGAAATAATGAGGCACAAGCTGCCTTTGCTGTGTTGTAATGGCTACGTCTGAAGGAAATGAGTATTATTATACCGTGCAGCACTTATGGCCAACTCGTAAACGGTAAATTCACTTTTTGAATCTTTCGATCTGTCCATGTAAATTTTTGGGCAAACTACAAATCGAATTTTTTGATATTTCGATGAAATTTGGTGCATGGTCCAAACAAACTCTTTTGAAAATTGATCCAATTTTACCATTTTTAGAACCCCTTCTTCATATAACGACATTTATATGATAATTTCTCGCATCTCCTGGTGCAATTATTATGTTATTAACGTATGTTTAACATCATACCAAACACCTATTATTGATACCTTTTGCATCTCTTATCTTAGTGTCAACACGTTTTTAAAATAATTCTTCATAATGTTACATTTTTTATTTTTTTGGATTTCATAAATTTTTAAACAGTGCACAAGCAAACTGGTACACCGCACTTTTAATTACAACTACCGAAATGGAATTTTTTTTCATTAAATTTTGATAATATCATCTGGTGCTATAAATATAAATTTTTCATCATTCGTAAAAAGCATTTAAAAAATCACTCCCAAACAGACAAACGAGTATTAGCGAATATGTTTTAATCGAATCAAACCCCCTTTGAGTAAATATGTGTATAAGAGAGAAGTAAAAAAGGAACAGAAAAAAAGTGAATGCATTAAAAGTCAATGTTTGCACTTTATACGAACATTTCATAATAAAAAGTGCAACCATTCATCGCCATTGAATGGACTCCTATGTAAAATTTAATATTTATGATACCCTCCACCTTAGGGAAGAGGGTATATTCATTTTGATCATCCATTTACAACATATCGAAAGAAGCCTCGGAGACCCCACAAACTATATATATTCTTAATCAGCATGAAAAGAGAAATCGTTTGAGAAATGTCCGTCTGTGTGTCCGTCTGTTGTTGGCACTCTCACGGTCGTAATTTTTGAGATATCAAATTGAAACTTTGCATACGTATTCTTAGTTTAATTTCGCTGTTCCGTATTGAAATTGGGCAAAATCGGTTAACAGACACGCCCAAAATAAACAAAAATCTCAACATACCTCGAAAAAATTGTATCTTTAAAAAATTATATATCGCACAATACTATGCCTATCAAGTTGAAATTTGGTATATATATAAAAGGTACCGTTATCCAACACTATGCAAAATGAGCGTGATTGAATAACGCAATCGCCTATAATTTAAAAAAAAAAACTTTGCGTAAGTACATGAAACAGTCATATACATAAATATGGCAATAGGAACTTATTTTTTAGAGGATTATAAAAGGTGGAGGGTATTTAAGCTTCGGTCTTAACCGAACTTTTCTATCTTGTTTTATTTGATTTGCAGAGGGGGGATGAAAAATTATTGGAAAGTCAAGTTATATTTAAGGTACTCCAGAAGTTTTCAAATCTACAGTATGTGTGTGTATTATGTGTTCTATTTGATTATTTTATGTTAATAAAAATCATTTTCGATTTTATTATGGCAGAATATTTTATTGATATTTAAATTAATAGCTGTTACCTTAAAACCTACAACCTTGCAGACGCAATAAAATAATACTTATTTAAAGTGTACATTTATGCGTTTCTTACATGTATGCGTACCTCAGTGGCTATTTTATGGTAGTTACTTACCATCCCAAACACAAATTGATTCATAGTATAAAGCAAGTGAAAATACCCTACACCACTTAGCTCTACAAATAATGTTCTAATTAGTTTAACTGCATTAACTGTATTGACTGTATTAACTGTATTGAAATATCATTACATGTAAAAGGATTCCAAAATGGTACGATTAGGTACTAATGCGGCACCGCCTATTAATTAGCAACATTAATTAACTATTATCTACGAAATTTTGTCCAAAAATATTCAAAATTTCGAATTTTTGCCATATAAAGACTTCCATTATAATAGGTCCTTATATGGAGAGGAGTTCTAAAAATAGTCCGATTCGACTTATTTTCAATAGAGTTCTCCTTTGAGCCATTCAAATAATGTCCTTGTACCTTTTTATCGAAATATCTCAAAAAATTCGACCAGATTTTAATTTTAAATCGATACATATACTTTTTACAAGTGGTGTAGGGTGTAAAAATGTGATCTGGCGTGTAAGGTGTGAAAATGTGACCTAGCTGACACACAAATGCGTACAAACAACAAACAGACGAATTTGGTTAAATCGATTCATATTTTGATTATGAATCGATTTGTATAATTGAAGGTGGGTGTGTCATATACCGTTTGGGAGTTACATCCTCACAAACTTCATATTTTGGCCTTTGCCACATACGGTGCAGGGTATAAACATGAAATCGAGTAGCGAAAACACGCTCTTCCATTCCATATTCACACAGCTGGCCTTCGCACATTTTAACAAATATTTAGGTATGTAGGCAACTAATTGAAATCTCCCCTTAACCGTAAAGGGGTGTAAGCGTGAGTAAGGGTGCGTTTATCACAGTTTTTAAATCAGCTTTGCATGGGAAAAGTGAATAATATTTTTAAATTCCTACCTTTTTACACATTTCATTGTACACATATGTTGTTTGTTGTTTGTATGTCTGTGTATAAATTATTTGCATTATATTTATGGATATTTGTTTAAACAACTATTACTGGTACAATGAATGGTTGCGTGTTAATATAATGTTGCATGTCCTGACAATCTGCCAACGGCATTAGTATTTGTGAGTGTGTTTACATATTTTAATTACAACAACATTTACGATTATCAACTGATAAACTCATGCATTAAACAAGCGCTGAATGTAGACTGCTGTAGTATGAAGGGACACACAGCACACAGAGTCCACCTGTCACTGCTGATATAATTAAAATTCATATTCCTGCATGGAGTATTTCCATACATAGTATCCACAATTTGTCATATTATGGCTAGTAACAGGACAATCACAACAACAAAAACTAGAAATGACATCAACCGAATACACATTACCCACTGCTTATGTCGGTTGCATACAAATACACGGGCATACATATACGTTTTGGCGGCTCGATTTTCCACTGTCAACACTGGCGATGAATGTAAATATTATGGACTTGACATATGGTGCACAGGTTGAAAGTGTGGGCAGCTCTTTTCGCGTCCTAGTTCTACGTGAAACTATAAACTTCATAACTGTTCAATTTGAATTATTCAAAACAATGGCGATTCAATTTTAACAACTTTTCTTATTTTTTTTTTTGTATTTCTTTGGAAATATTACAACTGCATGCATCTTCTACTTTAATCTGCTTAAGTACCGTCCTAATGAAGTACGTTTAAAGGTAGAAATTGTTTCACAATTTCCACACAACGTCTAGACTGTTTTTCGAAATGAAAATTTTTCATTTCCATGACGAACGCTTATGTTACGTTCTGTCTATATCCCCTTTTTTTCTGTTCTTACATGTTATGTTGACGTAGATGTTTATCGATAGATTTTAATTGATTGCTTTTATCAATTTTTTCTTTTGCCTGCATGTATGTACCCAACACTACAGTAAAAAAGGTACAAAACAAATACAATGAATTAATTTACTGCACATAAATGAAACAATGCCAGCAATACATACATATGTTAACCCTTCAACATCATTCAGACTCAGTATACAGTTTCCCAACTTTACGTTTGTCAGTCTGTCCGTTGAATATATGAAATGATTGATAACTGGCTCTCTACCTGTGTATAGAAACTTTATTTTTCACCAACCATCATAAACTTGGTGCAAACAGAAGAGAAATGCAAAAACAAAAACACAAACACAGTAGTAAACAACATAAATAAAAAAAGCACTAACGTACACTGGTTTATTGCTTTGCAACTTTTTGTTGACCTGAAATCAATAAATCACTAATGGAAAAGAACGATATTGAAAGCGACATTTTCCTTACTAATATACCGAAGTTCATATATACGTATACAATATATAAGTGTTAGCTTCACAAAAGGATTTCGAAACATCACACCATGTCTCCTATTCTGTCTTTCCTCCCCTTAAACTCATAATTAAATCACTTTCTTTTTCGATTTTATTTCAGATGCTAAACGCCGAAAATTAAATTGTGCAGAAACCATTACCAACTCTGATAACAGTAATAATCACTTATCGTCGTTATTGTATAGAAATGGTGGTGGTAGTGACGGTGATGGCGGTAGTCAGCAATCTAGTCAAACGTATCAAATGCTACCACCTGCGAGTCAACAGCCACAATTACAGCATCACCGACAGCATCAACCACATCTCAATCATGGAGCACAGCAACTATCCCAACAGGAAGTGATAATGAAATCCGAAATTGAGGGAAATTCCACTAATACCGCTCATAATGATGACGAGGATGATGACAATCAGGGAAAAAGCCTCTGCTCCAATAAAGACCACCATGATATGAAAGTTTGGTTGTCTCACAATGACCGAGTACCGTTGTTGTCTCCTCAAATTCAAAATGAGTTGAACGAACACCAAACCACAGCATCACACACTGCAATACAAGACCACTTTCATTGGCCATCTTCAAATGATGAAGACGATGAGGCTGCTGATATAAGTGGCCTTTTAAATGAGAGCAATATCAATGATAAGGATTTGGAGACAAGTCTTAAAGAAAATTTAGTAAACGATCGCAGTTTGCTAAACTCAATTATTAATGTTACTGTGATAAGTGGCTCTGAAATGCAAGATGTAGAAAATTCCGCAAAAGTTCTACACGAAGAAGAAGAGTCCTTGGAGGGAACTGAAGAAAGGGAGGTTAATGAAAGTGATGGAATTCAAGATAATTTAAACACTGACATCCTGATGGAAGAATCGAATGAAAATAAAACGCATGAATTTTTTGCTGCGCACAATGGTTCAAAGAACAAAGACGCATTTTTAAATGAAATGTCCAACAGCGCTTTAGAAGCGGATAATGAACAAGGCGAAGACGATGAAAATGAAAATGAAAATGAGGAAGGCGATGAAGAAGAGGAAGAAAATGAAGATGATGCCAGTGAAGAAGGTGACAGTGCTGAGGAAGTAGAGCCCGACGAAATAACTGACACTCAAAAAGTTATAAATGGAAACTCTACAATTAACATAAAACCAGTTCCAACAGAACTACATCCTGAAAATTCCAACTCACTGCAACAAGTGCCAAATTCTTACTTTCGCACCCAAACGTCTTCTAACGTCAATCAATATAAAACTGTGTTGCCCTCTAGTCAAACAAAAATATTTATGACTCAAAGCAATGCCCAAATGTGTTACGGGAGCAAAACTGCTAAGCCTATGCCTCAGCAGAATACAAATTATAGAGCAGGTAACGACATTGGTAACACTATAAAAACACCCATTAGATTCGTATCGGTAGCACTGGAATCCCCAGTTTCTTCCAGTACAATTAATGGGCCTCGAATTACACCAGACTCGCAGTGTCAAACACCAGACGGAACTAAAAAACCCGAGCAAGTGGGTGCTATATCCACAAGTCACGAAAGTCCTAGACCTTGTCCTCCGTCTCCTGCTGGTTCCGTTGAATCAAATAGTTCTAGAGCATCCACCGTGAAAACAGCACCCTCGCCAGTCTTGTCCCCCATGATTCAACAACCGTCCCCTATACAACTGCGATTACATTCGCAACCCTTAACCTCACCACCACAGTCATCTCCGCAATCAGCTCAACAGCCACAACAAGTTCGTATTGTGCGGCATATAAAAAACAATAGCCAACAACTCTCGAACGTTTCAACACACCAGAGAATCATAGCTGCGCAAACGCCCAGCTCATCGACTCGCACCACAGTTACAACTATAGCAGGAAATCGAGGTGCGGCCACCACCACAACGACCACCTCGGGCAGTCAGCACCGCTTTAATGTAATAGCACCAACCTCAACACCATCACACCAAAAGATTCAAGCTACTCTACAAAAGATCACAACAAGTTCGTCCATACCTGTCAACCAATTACAGTTACAGCCTATCTTGAAGACGAATGAAACTGCAAGTTCTCAAATAATAATGACTTCCACCGGCCAGCTCATTGTAATGCCAGCCACTCAAACCAAGCAGTCTGCATCTCAACAACAAGTACTAATTACAAATGGTGGTGGAACAACGTTGAATGCAGTTCCACCTTCTACTGCCAATGTCATTATTCAGCAACAGGGAGCAGGTCAAGTTGAAGTATTAAATGGTGCAGGACAATTAACCACAACGCTGCAACCACAACACAGCACCAGTTACATTGTTAGTCAGGCTACTGCAACATCTGGAACTTCTTCACAACTGCAACCTACGACGGTTATCCTCAACTCATCGGGCCAAAATATTCTTACGAGTAATGGAACTAAAGTCTTTAACAATACCGGCAATATATTGCAAACCACAGGTAATCAATCTATTATAACAACTGGTAATCACTTGATTACCACACCCAACACAGTCACAACGTCTGGTGTTCATCTGGGTCCACAAACTGTGGTATTGAATAACTTAACTAACGGTAGTTACGTAATACACCAGCAACAGCCTCAATCTACAGCCACCGCTGCCACTACTACACAACAGCAGTTCGCTTCTCTAGATGGTCAGATGGTGTCGCAAATCCAAGTGCAGCCACAAATTGGTACATATTTGCAGCCAACGGGTTGCAATCAGCAGCGCATTTTTATTACATCACATGGGCAGGATATGAAACGACGTGCCAAAAAACGGAAAAACTCTACCAGTCCCACTCATGTTAACGGCCCGCAATCACAGCAGCAGCAACAAAATCTTACAACTCAAATTTCACCCCCTATGTCAACTCAGACGACAACAACAATTTTACAGCAGCACAATGCTTCTCAGCAGCAACAAGCAACAGGCCAAACCCAAGTTGTACAACTAACAGCTGCCCCATCTGCTACCACCGCAACTGCATATCATCAGCAATTCCAATTGGGTTCCGGCATACAAGGCATTGTGGTGAATAAAGCGGCAACGGCCGCTACTCCACAAGCACCCGCTCAACAGATCCTCTTCCAGAACGGCCAGATCATACAACCCATGAACCTAATAGGTCAACAATTGTTGGTGCCTGCGAGCTTAGTTATGCGACCAGAGACAACGCTTTTACAATTGCAAAATGTCGGTGGCACGACTACAAATACTATATTGACTGCGGCCACCACGCCACAGGGTACAATGATGTTAAGAGCTGCTTCGCCACATACCAACAAACAATTTATTTCAACGACAGCCGCCGGTCAACAATTTATAGTTGGAAGCAATGGTCAATTGAGTCCGATCAATCAAATCTATTCGACACCTATGGGTCTAGTAATGCCAGCGGCTGCAGCAGCAGCTGTGCAACAGAATGCTGTACAAAATTTATTACAACAACAACAAAACAATGGCACAACCACAATACAGATGCAACAGCCACATCAACAACAACAACATCAACAACAGCAACAGCATTTAATAACATCTCAACAGCAATCGGTTACTTTGCATACCATACAGCAACAGCAACAACATTTGAATATGTTAACTAATGATCAAGTAGGAGTTGTTTTGGAAACAACGATCACATCATCGTCTCCCTCAAGTGTACGTTCAGCCGCGGCTAGTCCACCTGACACTACCACTCACAGTCCCCGCAGTCCAGAACGTCCCGCAAGTCATCGCAGTACAGACAGTGATATGGTCATTATTTAGCTAATATTTCCACTTCTTATGAAAATTCTCATCTTGTATTCTTTTGTTTGTAGGTTCAATGCGTCTCTAGTTCCGAACCAGACGGAGGAGCGGTTTCACCACAAAGTTCAGACAGCCGCCAATCACCCTCCACAACAGATTGCGAAAAAGGTTAGTGGTATAATTAAAATTTTATGATAAAACAAGAAAAAAAAACACTTAATATGCAAAATTTGGCTTGAGCTAAATTTTGGATCCTTTCATAACTTGGTGGATGAAGGGGACAGTATTTTTGTTATAAATGTGTACTGAATTTTCTCAACTTTTACAACCGGAATATTGGTAGATATGTTTGATGCTGAGCCAGAATGTAAATCGTTAATCAGATCCCCAATGCTTCTTTTAAGGCGCTGCAAGCGGAATAGCAAACTTTTATACCTCATCTTATGTGAAGTGTATAACAATAAATCAGAACGCGAGTTTTTCTTTCTCTATCAATCCAAACACAATCTTACCGCGCCTTCATGTCGGCTTTACTTACTTTTGCAAATTAGGCTTTTTTTCTCTCTTCAATTATTACCTTAAAATAAATTGGTTGCGTACAATGAATACCCATAAATTCTATGCTCCATTAGGCACCGTAACGTAGAAAAAGAAATACTCGTACATACGCGATTGCACAGTAGAAAGGTAAGACGCCTGTACTTCGCCGCTTCCTAAGCCCCAGTGGAGCATAACATTAAATTATGATGTCTCGCGTTGTAAGCTTTGAATATAATAATGGTACGTTTTATTACCGGAATCGATCCATCTGTAGATAGAATCTATAGGAAGACAATGTACATACACTAATCAGAGTTTAAGGAAGTCATATCTTAATATGTTATTGTTATTAAACCCCCCCTCCTTGCTCCGTTTCTTTCTCACCAACTCAACGAGACAAAGAAAAACTCTACAAAATATGTGAATACACAGAGAGAGAGGAGGGTGTGGTATACACATAAGTAGCTGCTTAAGCAGTAACAACATACACATTGTTTCGCTACAACTTTTGCATTCTATTTGTAGTGGACCTAAAAGCATTGTCTTTTTGTTTGCTTGTATTGTATTTTTTTCTTAATATGTTTCAGATTTAATCCACAAGCTAATGTATATTTATTGTTCGTTCTTTATATTTCTCATTTACTTTTACTTTTATCTTAACGTAACGTAACTCGGATGTTCATGGTGGGCAGGCGTGATTATGTCAACCGCATATCAAAACACAAATATTTACAAGCCAACGGAGGTGAGAATTCGTCGCGTACAAACACCGCCACAATATCAAATATTGAGTGGCGTGGGGGTAGGTGGCCAAACTACCGGCTTAACTAATTTGGGATTGCTACAGCAGCAGAACCAAAAGCCACAGCAGCAGCAGCAGCAGCAACATAAACAAATACAGATACAAACACAACACCAACATCAGCACCAAAATGGCAATAACTCGCAACCAGATTCCCATGGTAATTGTATATTATTAATGCAATAAAATCTTCTTAACTATGCACACACGCACACATTTACGGGACTTGACCGTCTAGGCACACACCCACAAATCAAATATACAATTACTATATAAATATGTAATAAATATATGTACTAATTATGCAGCTGCAATCGCTTACCAGTTAACTAATGCGTATATTATTATTATTAAAGCCTCCTTTGGAATAACCGCACAATTGGAAATTCACCACAATAAAGTCCACAATTTTTCTTATCATCACCATCACCATAACAATCACAACCACAATCACCACCACCTTCACTGTTTTCACTCTTTTCCGTTTTGTATTTTTGTAATTTGTTGTTACATACTTTTTTATTTTTATTTCTTTATGTATTTATTGCTTTCATAATTTTCCATTCATTTTAACATTTTTAATATTTGCATATGTATGGTGTAAGAAGTAACTTAATAATCTTGATAAGTAGTTAGAGGCACTCACCAAACTGATTATTTGTACTCATCTAAACACAATTACTAATAACTAATATGTCGTGCAGTCTCATTCTAGTTTTCTATCAATTTATTGAGAAGGCTTTTTGCTTTTGTCTGTCCATCTGTCCAGTAAGTCTGATTGAAGGCAATTGAGTAAAACGAATAAATCGTGTGCTTAAGTTAAATCATGCATTTTGTATAAAATTTTTATATAAACAACTTCTACTACTTATGTTACTTGAAGGTCCTATGCCATTAACTTTGTTTGCTCTTTCAATTTGGTGCTTAGTCCTTGTCCTCCATTGTTTCATTCCATTGGAAAATAATTGCTTTCACATTGATAACAATACCTTAACACACATTGGTATAAATAGTTGGTACTGTAGTTTTCTGTTTATTGAAAGTGGGCACAATTTATTTAGATTCACCACAAAGCTCGCCCACGACTACAGTTGTGATAACACCGCCACCGCCACTGCTGCAGCAAAAAACTAATTATCCAAATATGACACCTCCACCATCGCCCCAACAGACGTCACAGTATCAGCATCTGCAACAACAGTCGTCACAGCTTAAAATGCCGATGAAACAAACTAGAAATCGTGCAAAGTCGTCCATAAAAAGTATGCCACGATTAGATGCCAATTACACCGAATGTACGTTGAACAATGGCAATAAAAGTGTAAATAATGTAAGAATTTCATCATCACCACCACCATTGGCCTTAAGTTTACAATATACATTTTCGGTGGGTGAGTTGATATGGGGGCCGGCACGTGGCTATCCTGCTTGGCCTGGCAAGATAGTAAAAATTCCTGACCGTCATGGTGACACAGCATGGGTGCAATGGTTTGGTGGTGGCGGTCGTTCCAATTCCGAACTAATGGCTGTACATTTATTACAAAGCCTTTCCGATGGTCTGGAGGCTCATCACAAAGCCCAAAAGGATACTAGAAAGTGAGCATAACAAATATATACTTTTAGTGTTGGGAATACCAACGAAAACGTCATTTTTCTCGGGTTTTAAATAAAATTCGTGAAACAAATATATTATATAACAAAATTGCATTAGGAAGGATGTACGAGTATGTACAGAAAACGAAAAACGCATTTTAGTATTATTTCCACTTAGTATTTGGAAGCAGCATAAAATATTGATTTAGAAAAAACATTTGCAATCTTTCGTAATGTACTTGTAGTTAGAGGCCTTCACAATGATTTCAATATATTTGTGTGTATTTTTTGATTTTTCAGCAAATATTCTCAAATAAGACCCTCTGTACAATAGATATGTAATTTATATAAAGAATATGTAGATTAATTGAAAAAATTATTTCAATAGTTGTTTGTAAATGTTTCGTTTTGTTTTCTTGTTTCATTTTATTTTATTTTATTTTATCTTATTTTATTTTTTATTTTCCCGTCCACTTGAAAACTGTGAATATGAAAATAAAAATGAAATGTCCTGTTTCGAATATTGTAACCGAAAATTTCGTGCCTATTCCAAAGGAGCCGCAAGTTAAACTCACAACTCGAAAGAGCTATACAAGAAGCAATGACCGAATTGGATCGTATTTCAGCTAATTCAACTACCAAAAATACCAACAGCAGCAGCAACTCAACACACAACAATAGCAGCAACAATAACAAACAAGTTCAACAGGCCACATCTTCCATCCAAAACTATCAGCAAATCAATAACAATAACAATAACAATCGAGCCAATAAACGACCCATTCCGCGTACAGGAGGCTACAATTTAATATCACCGCGAGCGGGATCAAATGCAACTACAGCATCATCATCTACAAATGGGGCCACTTCTACCACCTCCATCACCAACAGCAACAGCAATTATGTGGTACAGTCACGCCAAAAGCACATCCGTATTGCACCAGCACCATCTGGCGGCCTGGTAAATTCTTCAACTCCCATCAAATCCACCCTGACTCTGGCGAATTCTCAAATTTTCAACAAATGACCCGATCAGTTGCTCAATAAAGTTGTAGTGAGTATGGCATCGCGCAGCAGTACTACAACTTCGACAACAACAACTATTACAAACACAATTGGCCGCCTCTCCTGGCCGAATTATACTCTAGTTATTCCACAAAAATAATTAATAAAACTTGATAACAATTCAGAATCTTTTAAATATTGCTAGAAAAAGATTTTACACAGAGCTATATAAGTTTTTATTTTTTTGGCGCGGCAGCATACATATTATATATAAATGTATTTCCAATCTTTCAACGAAAAATACACTTTTTCAGCATTTTCCACACTTTTTCTACTCTGCCGAAAATACTGCTTCTTAAGCCTTTTACATATTATTAAATGATGGAGTTAAAAAAATTAAATTAAAGAAAAAAAAAAAACTCTATTATTTGCGTGCTAAAAATCGCGTTTTCAAAGCAATTTCGTTTCTCTTCCCAACTCCACACAATATTACATAGAATACAAAGCAAACTGCATACAAAAAATAGACAATAAAAAACCATGTAAAAAGAAACTAATCAGAGAATTATTTTTGGAGATCATTTTTTAATTGTGTACACAAAGCAGCCATAAATGGATATAATAATCCCTACTTTACCAACACCTTACATCTAACCACACACCACGCTCAGCCATTGACGCATACAACAAGTTTTCATTTATTTGTTATTCATATAAAGCATATGTTTTTGTTTTTCTTATAAAAAAAAAAACGCGATTTGTACGTTGTAAATATATACGTTTTTGTTGCATTTAAAGGAAATTTTTCCTTGAATCTTTCTTTATACGATTATTTTAAGCATAACTTAAAATCAAAACAACTGCAAAAAAATAAGCGAAATATACATAAACAGATATGAGATATGAGAAAGAGTAGTAAAACAAAGCACAAAAGTGATTTGTTTTAAGAACCATTCGCACTAAACTGAATTAATTGTTCAACAATAAGCGAATGCAAATGATTGCAACAGTGTTAATCGTTGCAAGAGAGAAAACTGAAAAACACTTTTTTACGAAAATGTGCGAAAAACCAATTTAGTCGTAGGGCATAAAACTATAAGACTTTATCAATATTGAATTTGAATGTTATTAGTTCGTTAGTGTGTTTTTATTTTCATAACTACTTTTAAGTCTCACCATTTTTTGTATTCACTATTTTGCATCTACTGCCAGGATGAACTATTGTTATCATTTCCGCAGAACTTGAAGATATATTCAATTGAACTGGTGCAAACGTTTTGGAATATAATATTTAAAAACTGAGTAATCTCCTAGTAATCTTGGTATAAAAGCTCGTTCTACACCCTCTCCATATTGCTTGTATTATATTTAATTGATGAAAGCATTTGTTGTTATATACATATTTATTTGATTTTTGTGCATTTTCTTTTCCAAATCTAAAGTTCGGATTATATGAAATAAAAAAAAAAAACATTCTTCGCTTGCATAGAGAATAGTTTAGATTATATGTATTAAAAAACGTTTAAATTTTTTCTTTCTCTAACTTCACATGGATATATAACATAACATATGTCGGAATTTACATCTATGTACTACATGACACAACAGTTAATTTTAAATATTTACTTACACACCTATTACTGAAAAAGTGATGTAAACCACACAAATATATAACATTTACATAAAAAAAAAATATTCTCATGTCATAATTCAATAAACAGAAATCAGAAGAAATCAGAAAGAAACCGACGGATTTGATTCATTTGCTTTATATGAAAAGCGGAAGACTACCAATGTAAGTATAACAATGATTTAGACCAAGTTCAATAACACAATTGATTGGCAGATTGTGACATTATTATAAAAAATTGCATAAATGAAATGTCATAGAAATGTGAATATTAATATTTTTGCAAGTGGATTTGGTACTGTTGCCTTCTTTAACACTAGAAGGACGGAAGCTTTGTATATACCTAAATAGACTGAAAGCAGTCAAAATGACTGCTTTGTATAAGAATAACCAATATGCAAAGAAATTTTTTTAAAATTAATTTTTAATATTTTTTATATTATTTACAGGTTTATAACAAGCTATTTTACTAGGAAAAAAATAATTTAAGCATTATTATTTGAACATTTTATGCAAATGAAAGTGGCAATCTTTTTATATGTACATTTTCCGCAAACAAACTTTTGACATTTTTCACATTTAATATTTGTTTTAATGTTGTGGCAAAGTCCTACTTGACAAATTTTGGCCAATAATTTTGTCGCGAGTGACATGATAGTGAAAAAGTTATCGGTCGTGATATTTCTTCCACAGCTCGACAAGTTTCAGAACTACTTAGCACCTTACATCTTTTCCTGGGCTTATTGATATCATTTTCATCATTGGTGATCGGCTCTCCATCGCTACCTTCAGTGTCAGATGTTTCACTATAATCCACTTCATCTTCAGATGATAGCTCAGAGTTTGTTGCATCTGATTCTACATCGGAGCACTCTTCACTTATATTTGTTAGCTTTTTCAATAACTCACTTATTTTCGACATTTCCTTCATGAATTTAGCGCGCAAAAGAAATAAAATAATCAACTTGTTCTAACTGGACTGCATTAAGATTTGAATAGCAAGTAATACTTTAGCCAGTACTTATGTTATCAGGTAGCGGTAATTGAAAAAATGTACTTTATTTGGTATTTATATGTTATTAGATAAAGGTAATCGAAAAAAAAATGAACGGAAATCGAAAAAAATGAAAGCAGTCAAAATGACTGCCTTTAGTCAATATAGATATAACCTATATATATATACCGAAAATGAAGGAGGGGGGAGGTAACTACTATTATAAATAAACGTATTTATATGTACATTATATACATAATCATTTTTCTAATTGAAATTAAAAAGCAGTCAAAATGACTTGCTTAGGCAATCTAGTGTTAAGGACAGAGGTGCACGCCCTGCCAATCACCAAATTTTTCGCATTTCCAATTCAATTCACTTAAGCCACATAGTCCAGCAAAAGTAAAATTTGCTATAAATGGGGCAAAAATGCTCACCAAATATATGACATGAAAACACAATTGATTTATTTTTTTATTTTGTTTATTATTGTAATCATTATACAGAACATTTATCATAAAAATTAACCAATCAACTTAAATTGTACGTGTGTATTTTGTGTGTGTATGTCAAAGTATTTTTCATTTTATTGCAATAATAGAAATGGTGTTTGAAAACATTTGACAGTATATTCATAATCAATTAACATAATGGTGTATTTTTATTTTGTTTTTTTGTAGCCGAGTAGTATAGAAAAGCCCCTTCTCATGCTTCTTCAATTACTTTTAAGTGTCCATATTTTTTATACATTGCATATAAATCATAATGGGAATCTAAACTAAATTAAACTTAAGTTAAAAATAAGTTCAAATATGATTTTATATATATATTTATATATATATATATAATATTTTTAACTGAGAACATGGGTATACATTTGAGTTTTGTTATTGAAAAAAAAAAAAAATCACTCATGTGGTCTACAGCAGTTGTTCAATAATTTTTTGCTCCTCTACAAAACAGTCTGTGAACAGCATTTTTATTTGCCGACGATTTGAGTTTTAATTCCTATAAAATTTTTGTTTCAACACTTTCTTGTACGAAAAATTGTAGTGATTGTGATGAGAAAAAAAAACCATCAGTACTGGCGAAATATTTTCTTTAACGATAACTATTCTCAATTCTCTTTGCTTCACTTATTATGATAACAGAATATACGTCATGATTATTTTATTGTTCCGATTTGGTTATTATTAATTAATCTATATGATACGAAGTGAATGAAAAAATCGGCACCAAATGGATGTTAATGTGGAGCACTATATTGAGCAGCTACACACACAAAACCATTCCAATAAAAACTCCAATCGTTTTCAATGGCAAATGATTCTCATTTACATTATATTAATAACATATGGTAGCAACAGTGGCTTAGAGACAAAATGACTTTATAGAAAATATATATTTGAAAGAGGTTTTTTTGTGTTGATTGCGTATGCAAAGCAAGAACCCCCACGATCGTTATAATGTTAATGCTTATGTAGAATTTCGTTTAGAAAAGTGTGGTGAAGGATTCCTAATTAAAATAGGCTAACTTCTTCTAAATAATTCCGCCTACCATGTATACTTAGAGTATGGTATAAACTTTTGTAGTTTGTACTTTTTATACTATAAGTATAAGAATATGTTTTTCAAGCTTTTGTGAAAAGTTATTGTACGTCAGAGAGTAAACTAACATAGTTGTAGATGATGGTTTGCTGAATAATTTGCTCGGAAGTTTGCTAGCTACCTGAACTTTTTCCCATTTCTTAAAGTTTGTGAGAGGGCGAGAGAATTTTATGATGTAGGTGTGTTTAGGTGTGTGTGTGTGTGTTTGCATTTGTGGGTATTAATTAACAATAACCAAATCGGGCTAATTCTCATCTTGACAAACTGTGCGAACGTTCGCGACTGCTACTGCTAGAAGAGATGGGCTGATTGATTTTAATTCCGCCGTCCCCCAAACGTTGATGTGCTGGGAGTTTATCGAAGAGCGGATGACGTAAAGCTTCGCCTGTAATTATTACCTTTGTAAAAATGTTATATGATAATTAATTTAGTATGCTTACCTAATGTAACGCGTTGTGAGGGTTCGTACTCCAGCATTTTCTTAATCAAATCAAAGAGCTGGCAATGATCTTCACTGTCGCTCATCTGATACCTGAATAACGGTTTGCAGTGCTCGCGTACATAACGGCCAGCAAATGATTTCTCATCCCAATCCAATTTGCCATGATAAAAGTATTTCGTTTTTGTTTTACTGCAAAATCCCAATCAAAGCGAAAAGTTTAAAGTCAATGTAAAGTTTTGGAAAACTTGGCTTCACTTCTAAACTTACCGTGCCATACGATATGGTATCTGTCCCAGAATGCGTTCCATCATGGCAAGATGTTCGCGATTGTCATGAGTTTGGAAAAGTGTAATTCCCAAGTACAATTCGAACAGAATACAACTGAAAGAATAAATGTGTGTTTACATTAAGCATTTCAAATGAGGAAAAAACGTATATGTAAACTAACCCAATCGACCACACATCGCAGGGCTGCGACCATCCCATCTCCAATATAACTTCTGGGGCACGATAATGACGCGTTGATACTATGGTGCTGTGGTGTTCATGATCGAAAGTGGCCGAACCAAAATCGATTAGGCGAACATCTGTATTTTTAACACGTCTAACTTCACGATTCTGTAGATGTGATGAGGTTGTGTAAAGTTTGGAAATATTCTTTTAAATTATGACACCAACTTACAATTTTATGATTGTAGTGTGTGGTATACTCTGAATCGACGAAGAGTATATTCTCCGGTTTAAGATCTGTGTGCGTGAGACGATTGTCGTGCAAAAATTTCACAGAATAGCACAACTGATAGGCCATATGACGGACCTGCTCCAACGGATAAGGCTCATAGTTGTTTTCACGCTTTACAAAGTGAACAAAAAAATTAATAAATAAATAAATAAATATATAAAAACACATACAACATAGTAGTGAAATTTGCTTTTATGTCCACCACCTTGAGGTCATGAATGCATTCACTTTGTTAAAGCAACAAAAACTTTATAACACCCAGGAGGGAGACATAAGAGACTCTTCAAAGTATACTTTTAAAGAGAGATTTATAAAAAAAAAAAAAGACCAAGAACAACAATAACGTTATGTAAATTTTTGATCAGCAGGAAATTTTGAACCGATTTAAAATTTGAGAACTGCCGACTTGGCAGAAATATTGGTTGTTCTTGCAGCTTCGCATTAAAATTGTGCAAAATCGGTCAAGGGACACACCAACTTAATTAATCACTGATGGCCGTGAGTTTTATCTTAATGCCCTAAGGTGGTGGATATCCAAGATTTTAACATTTTCATTCAATTTTTTTACTCGTTATACCCTCCACATAATATCAGAGGTACACTAAGTGTGTTCTTCCGTTTGCAGCACCCAGAAGGAGGCGTCAGAGACCCTATAAAGTATATATATTGTTGATCAGCATCAAAAAATGAATCGATCTAGACATGTATGTCTGTGTGTTCGTGTAAGCGTCCGTTGTTGGCATTCTCACGGTCGTAAATTTCGAGATATTGAACTGAAATTTTGTACAGACACTTTTAGTTTTTGCATGCAGATCAGTATTTAAAATTGGCAAAAGCGGTCAAGACCCACGCCACAAATCACCTAAGAACTTGAAATTTAGTGCTCATAATTATAGTTATCCCATCTAAGGATGTGTCCAAAATGGGCGTGGTCGGTTGATAGACGCGCCCATACACAATCGACAAAAACATTTACATCTATCACAAAAATTGACCTCTGAACTTGAAATTTGGTGCTCATATTTATAGTTATCCTATCTATTGATGTGCCAAAAAATTGGCGTGGTCGCATAAGGGACACGCACACAATTTACAAAAACCATATTTATCATAAAACTAGACTCGCAAGCTGATACGTAATATATACACTATTAGAGGGCGTAATCATATACCTGACGCGCCCATTGTTGCAGATGTGGAGGGTGTATTTAAGATTTGGCCTAAGCCTAATTTAGTTTCCTTACTTGTTTTCACTAATTCCTCTTTACTTACCAGAAAATCGAAAACACTTAGACCTAACATTTCAAAAACTATACACATATGTCCATGATAATCGAACCAATCGACCATCTTTACGCACAAACTGCAATTATAACAATTCATTAATAATAATTTCAAGATAATGCTCAACACATGCATGTGATGGGCCTTAAAGGCCCATCTTCAGTTATTACGATAAATTTTGAATATACTTACTGCTCACAATTAGGATCTTTTTGTGCAATCTTCTCCAAAGCGTTAATTTCCAATTTAGCAGCTTCACGGTATTTTTCTACATTTTTTATGATTTTCAAGGCCATACAATATTCCCTATAGAACGATCAAAAGATACAAATACTGTAAAAGTTGAGATAATAAATTTAATTTGATAACCGATCATCACCTTTCCAAATCTTTAACTTTCACAACACGACCGAACGTACCCTCCCCCAGGGTGGCCATGATTTTATCTGGAATTTTCAGAAAAACAATTACCATTTCAATTAGAAAATTAATCCTGAAATTTTGTCTCAAATTATTTATCAATATTCAGCTATTAATAAAACCTATTTTATAAGACTAATCTAATCGAATCTTCGATCAAATGGACATTAACTAACGGGAAACAAAAATAAATACTTTGAAGCGCGCTTTGTAAAGCATGAAAATAAAAGAGGAAGAAAAATGAAAAAAAAAAAAGAAATTAATTTTTAGACATAAGCTTAAGAAGCTTTTGTTTTCAAATGACCGAGTATAACTCAGAACAACGCGCTTATCCTACACATGTATGCAAATGTAATTTGTAACGAAAATGTAAAATTCAGTTTTTACAAATAAAATCAAAATTTGACTATGTTTGATTTTCGATCTGTTTGATGTTTTGCTTTTCGTTATTTCACTATTCATGAAAACATCTCTAAACCATCTGAAGGCTTCAAACAGATAACGGACTTTGACTTAAAACGAATGCAAATATTAATTAGGTTAAATTAAAAACAAATTGTCACGAACATCTGTGATGAAGAATATCGCCATTGTGATACATCAAGTGGCCGTCAGCATCATCTTGTATGACGGGCTTTGCTGTCTGTGAATTATGTTATAAACGGTTCAGTTCGGTTCAGTTTGATTCGGTTTAGTTGGCGCACGGGAGGAAGAGTGGCGTACATACGTTGGTGGTGTTTTGGTTTTTTGCAGACAGTTGAGTAGATCAGCAACAACGAAGCAGGCGGGCGAAGAGGAGGATTGACGGTGGTATCAAAATTTCAGTACAGTACAGGTTAAGCGGTTCGGCAAGGAGAGGGCATAAGTTTGATAGACACAGGTGTTAGGCGGCCCACAGTACAAAACGGATCAATTGGTTGAGATTGATTGAAAAGTGTCATCATGACGATGATGTTATATATGAAAATATATACATACGAAAAAAGAGAAAAAAAAAGAAAAAAGAAAAAACAGAGAAAAAGAAAAATCACACAGCCCAGCGTACAATTGATGTTTTGTTTGTTTGTTGTTGTTGTTGTTATCCATCATCCACCACCCATCGATAAAAGAAACCATAATTATCAGCAACATTCCACACATCCCACGATGACACCACATATTTTTAAAATATTTTTTCGGCCATTTCATCATCAATTCATTACATTCATATACCCCATCATTCACAAGACAACCAGAGTCAGTTTTAACATATCAGCAAAGCCATTTTAAATCCGTTCCATTATCATCATCATCATCATCATCATCATTGTTATTGTCACCATTTCATCATCATCATCAATCATCATCATCATCATCATTACATACATAATCAAGAAAAAACACGAGAAAAATACGTTCGTTTTTTCGTTAAGAATATTAGTTCGGACAAATTGTTGTTTTTGTATTTGTTATTATACAAAAACTAGCATTTGTTCATTATGAATGAAATTATTGCATTTTTTTTTTTTTGTTTATTTATGAAATAAAATTTAACTGTAATCATATACAAACGTAAAACACATCAAATACGTAAATGTTACAACATTTAATATGTATATATGTATGCAAGGCATGTACTGCAAAAATATGTTTATTAGTATTAATGTTAATGTTAAATTTAAAAAAAACATCAAATATTATCAATCAAATTAATAAAAAAATATATACTCGTATATGCACTTTTAACCCTTTTGTCAAAAGCCTAACTGAGCTGTTTGTAACCAGAATTGAAGGAAATAAGAAGAAGCAGTTCGACGCGTGATTTTCATTCTAACCATCACTGTAATCAGTTCGGTAAAAATGGCCAACTTTACAACTTTTGCCAACCCTGTTAATTATGGTTAAAAAAATTATGCTTATTTTAACGTGCAACATTACTCTCTTTCAACACATGCACATACCACATTATTATACACATACAAATAGAAAGCAAACGATTTTTGAACTGAATACTTTTGTACTTGGCTAAGGCCAAATCTTGGATACCCTCCACGCGTTCACGCGTAAGCGGTTAGTGTGGCATGTGTACAATAGTGTCCTCTTCTAATGACATGTGTTCCAATATACCTTAACAGACGAATTCTACAGAGAATAATTTTTTATTGTGACCATTTTAACCCTGAGATCACGGACGATACATGGCTGGGTCGTGCTTGCATGCAGAATAACACGCTTCTTTTTACAACTATAGAGGGTATGAAGTTGTACGACGTCAACTGCGTGACAACTGTTACTAATTATTGTGTTAAGCTTGCACATAATACACAATTCCTTACGAATGTTCGTTGAACGCGCGACCTATGAAATAAAGATGAAGCAGTAGCACTCTTCTGTAACATCAACATTTGCTGATGTTGGTGATGATGTTGTTGCTGTTGATAAGCTTGCATGTGTTGGCGTTGGTAGGAGGTGAGAGCCGAAGCCGATATAGGTAGAGCAGCAGTTCGCCCTATAGCACGTCTACTGCTACCGGAGCCAATGCTGTCGTAGGCCGTATTGTAAGGGTCAAAATGATGAGATGACTTGTAGCTACTCAAATAGTGCTCATCGCCAGGGGCGTGATTGTAGCGGTTGTTAAACCCTAATGCGCCAGTAGCCTCAAATTCGTTGAGTACAGCCGCCGTTCTTGAGGTGGCACCACCTTTGTAGAGACGGTGTTGTCTATTAATCGCTGCAGCACCACCTAAACGTTCGCTAATGCCTCCAAAAGCCAATGCACCTGAACTGGTAGAATGCATTAGGCTTCCACTCACCTTAGATGAATTCAAAGGTGGCGGTCTATACTTGGCCAGATCATTATTATTTTTATCTGTAATATTTACGGTGCTACTAGTGCTGGGCACTTGATTAAATGTTCGATTGGCATCTGTGCAATTTTGATTTTTTTCAGACTTGAGTACAGTACAGGTATTATTCGTCGTATTTACTGGTTTTTCTTTAACACTTTGTTTGCTGGTTTCATCTGAACTTTCACTATCACTTTCCTCCTCAGATGAACTATTTGCATCACATATCGATTCTTTATTAATTTTTTTACTTTCAGCACCTAGACTACTTTTACTGGCATCTTCTTGATTCAGTACTTTTACCTCATTTTCAATCCCAACACTTTTATTGTTACTGTGTGTAATTGTTGAATTTATGTTCAAAAGTTTCTTTTCGTCCTTATTCTCTTTGTCTTTATTCGTGGCCTCAGCCTCTTGAGCATAACGCGCCATACGATCTCTCAATTCTCTACGTTTGCGTAGGCGTTCTTCAAATTTCTTGGCTTCTATATATTGACTATCTTCACGTAACGCGAGCAAAATAGCTGCGTTGTCGGCCGATGACCGGTCATCGTTGAGTATTTCCAATTCCTCATCGGTTAATGTTTTACTGGTGCTAGGTGGTGCACCTTGGTTTGTTGCCTGAGATCGTTTGTGAGCGAATCGATTTCGAGAATTAAGATTTGTGTTATTTTGATCCTCGAAATGACCATCGGGCCGATGATCATATTCAGAGGGTAGCAAAAGACTTTCACAAGTCTTATTACGACCATAAGTTTTTTGTTTACGCGTTGTCGAACTTAAATCCACATCATGTTTTCCCAATCGTGAACCATCATAATAATTTTTATAATCTAAACCACTGCGAGGCTTATAACTGGAGGCGTATTCACCATCACGACCATATCTCGACGACCCTGCCAAGTTGTATTCATCATGAAAGCGATGGTCATAATTTCTGGTTCCTCCTAAGCGATTATTATTAAAACTACTACTACTACTACTACTACTGCCATAAGCCAAAGGATAATGGTCTTCCAACAATTGAATGTTATCGTTAACGCCCCGACTATTGGTGCTGGTCAAATAACCACTATCATTCGAGTCTACCAAATACCGAGCGGTTTTGTTTTTCATTAAACGATATGGCGTTCGCTCTTTGCGATCTGCCGCACCAAACGAACTGGACGACAATTTCGGCTGCGTCACACCCAAAAGTTGGTGGCTAGTCGCCGATCGGACTACAGGATTGACATTCTCATCGGGTTCTAAAGTTTTTTCGCGATTATCGTTGTCTTCGCGTTGACGTCGCCTACGACTGACACGATCTAAAATATCAGAATATTTATGTTCAAACCGTGAAATGGCAGATAGTTTGGCGCCACTGTCATTGTGTGTTGGAGTTTTCTCCCTATCATTCCCTTTACGCTGAGTTTAGTAAAAGAAAAATCACAAGTGAGGTTTCATTGATTTTTGTGACATCTTTAAGGATTTTTATACGTGCTCAATGAGTAGATCCGAGTAAATCAAAGATTATTAAATTATTCAATGTTTCAACAGAGATATGACCTTCAAAGAAGAGAACTCACTCCAGCTGTTTATATTATCGAACATTCAAATGTTTTAATTATTATTCTTTCAAAATTGTGAATATCGTGACCAGAAGAACGCGCAAGTTCATTTAAGTACATGTCTCTATACAACTTATGTGTAGTGCTCAAAGTGAGTGAATTTTGAAAAATCATTTTTATTCTAATATTTACGAAGCGAGAGTACATTGAGATAGTGTGTGTATATATCTTATTTAGATCTTCTCTGTATTAAAATTCTGTTTAATCTACAAAAATGAACTTGAGAGTGAAGAATTTTCATTGCAATCACCTCAAATATTAATTTGATTTAATTATAATGTACAGCGCAAAAAAAAAATACATTTCGCTTATTAAAGAAATTTGGGGCACGCAAAAAAACCTTAAAAATCCTTTAGTACAAATGAGATAACCGTTTTGAATACTAACATCATCATGTTTGACGAACGGGCGTATTAAAGGTTTGTAATAAGCAGTTACGGGGCTCAGGTTGGACCTTAAACGTTCCAATGCTGAAGAGGCAGTTGTCGAACTCTTTTGATAGCGACCACTACCACTACCACCTCCCACTAGGGGGCTATATATACCGTTATAATAACGGTGATAACGATGGCGATCACTCATGGAATCCTTACGACGGTTGCTTTCGTTCTCCCAATTTTTTGATTTCGATTTGATTTGAGCCTTTTGAGGCCGATCTTTCTCCTTCAAATCACTGTTTCAATTAGTTTTTTTTTTTTTTTTTTTTTTTTTTTTTAAATCACAATAAATAAAGAAATTTATAACACTTTAAAATAAATGTTTCATCTTATTTATAAATACGATCGCTTTTTATTTATAAAATTTGTAATTTGCAAAAAATGTCCCTTTTTTGAAATCTTCAAAGATTTCACACTTGAAAATCGTCTATTTCTATTTTCACCAAAGGCCGAATTGCGTACTAGAACGAGTACAAGAATGGGGAAAATCAAATACGCGCTCTGTTTGCCATCACCGTACGTAATGTTTCAGATCAAAAAATTAACTGAAAAATATTTATTTTAAAACAAAAACATAGGAACGCACATTTTGCGATATTTGTGTGAAAAGTTTTTATTTCTTTCTTTCTTTATGAAGAGACAAGAAAGAAAGAAGGACAATCAAACAAAGAAAATTTTGAGCAAAACATAGACGCGTTCTACTTTTTACTTTCCATACTACCTGTGGCGCAATATTTCTGAGAGAGAGAATAGACGATTTTATATCCACCATAATATGTATACGGGGCCATATATCACTTTGCTAAAACGTTTGCAACGTCTATTCGGCGTCGGATATTCCATAAAGTATATACATTTTGAATTAACATCGAATACTGAGTGATTGACTAAGCACATCTATTCGTAACATAAAAACAATTTTATAACAAGTCAGGAAACTAAATTTGGCTTGGGCCAAATTTTAAATACCCTCCACATCTAAAACGGTGGGCGCGGCAAATATGTGTATTGCGCCCTCTACATAAGATAGGGGTGCATTAAGTTTGTCAATCTATTTGCAACACCCAAAAGGAAGCATCAGAGACCCCACAGATTACATATCTTCTCTATCAGATTCAAAAAGTGAGTCTATCTGCCTAGATGTCTATGTGTGACCGTGTGTTCATCTATATTTGGCATTCCTGCGCAGATCGCTATTTAAAATGGGTAAGATCGGTCAAGAGCCACGCCCACAATCGGCAAAAATCTATTTATCTGCCACAAAAAAATACCTACAAATTTAAAATTTAATACACATTCAAAAATGGACGTGGTCGGATAATATATTTGCCCACAATTTACAAAAAACCATATTCTGCGTAAAACTCAACTTGCAAGCTGATATGAAATACATAAACTATTAGAGAGCGCATATACATATATTTGCCACGCCCACCGCTGTGGAGGTGGAGGATATTTAAGATTTGACCTAGGCCAAATTTAGTTTCTGACTTGTTTTTTATTTCTGACTGTTGCTTATTATGAGCTGGTGGAGGAGGTAATCACTACATGATCAATCCTTACGAGCATCAATTCTATAAAACAAGAATCACTCATGACTTTCATCTTGTTCCCTATAGATTGTGTTTGCCAAGGAATTCAATATTCTCAAGTATATTATATATAGGAAGTTTAAAATCTTTTACTACACATTTGCATGAGTCACTCGAGACGACTGATAAGTATTGGAATGACTAAAATGTGGAAAATAAAATATTGTGATTCATAATATATATTTTAGTAACCTTTCAATATAATTAAATGATGCTTTTTGTGCAGAAACGAAATGATTAGAGGGTATCAATAAAACAAAAGAAGAGATCCACATTTACAGATTTAAAAAAAAATAGTAAACGCCTTATGATCTTATCCGACTTATCCGAATATAAGATGCGTAAAACTTGAACAAAGCCAATTTGAATATAGACAAAGCATCTAAAAGGCATTGTGTTCACCGTTATATTCTGAATTTATCATACATACGAAAAGAACAACAATAAACTGAATGTTTACAAGACGTGTTTTTTATTTCCGCATCTAACTAAAATTAATTTTTAGTAGCTTACACTAGCACCGGTGGGGTGGATGTGGGGTGTCTGTAGTTTTTATTTATCGCTCCCTACAAATTCATTTTATAGCAAAATTTGAAAATAAAAGAAATTTTCTCGCAAAGAAACAATTTTAGTAAAACGGAAGGAAAAGTGAACATTACTTGTTGGGAGCTCTCTTTCTCTCTTCCTGAATTTTATTTTGTTTTGGTAGATTTTAGAAATATATCAACACAATTACAAAAACATTTTTATGGCAGTGCAATAAATTGTATAAAGAAACCTTGAACTTTTTGTATCTAATGAGTGTGTGGTGAATAAATAAAGTATGAAGAGCATAAGAGATCGTCTCAAAAGCATGCAGCTGTAAAGAAAACATAAAACAAGAAGAAGAGAGAGAATTTACTACATTTTTATAAATGTATATGAATAGAAAAAGAAAACTGACAAATTGGTTCTAAAAAATCCATTAAAAGTCGTTAGTCGTTACTTCCGATCTGTTAAAAAATTAATATTTGTTATTTTTTTATACCATTTGCTTAAGGTGTGGGTGTACTAAATTTGTCATTCCCTGTGCAACTACCAGAGCGAAGCAAAATATACCCTGCAGAGTATAAATACAGGGGATGGACAAAATATTATGAACACCAAGCAATATAGGACATCTTGTTGCATGTTAGCAACACTGCTTCCGTGTAAATAATGTGAGGCGTACGTATAGAACAGTTTACGTGCCAAGTCTTGTAGGTTATATTTCAGTATATTATTATAGTCTTTGTTCTACGACGGTGAAATGTGTGAACTCTCAGACTTCGAAAAAGCTCGGTTGGTTCCCGGTTAGCGGGAGCACGAGCGGAGAGTAGTGAGCGAAAGTCAAAGTTAACTTTTAAAGACCGACGAACGTTAAAATGAATTGTGACCAGACAACATATAACTACTGCGGCAAATGCGACAGCAGAACTCAGACACTCTACGAATCCATTCAACGAAGAATTAAAGTTGTTCTAAAAGCAATGGTGGCCCAACACCTTATTAACAAATAAATATTGTGTATATGTCAGGTATACATATGGCTTTGTCCATCCCCTGTATATCATATATCTTGATTCGATTGAAAGATATTTTGTGCGAAAGTTCGTAACTCCTACATGGTAAACGCCACTCCCACCTTCTACCGATCCATTCAGAATCACTTGCCGAGTGGTCCTTCTGTCTATCCATAAATTAATACTCATGCTAAGGGTCGCATTTTTAAGATATTTCGATGAAAATGTAAAATTTAAATAACTTGTTTACAGTATTAACCTACAATTACAATTTGTAAAAGGAAAACTAAGAATCTAGAAGAGCTTTCGAAAGTTTTTTATTAAAAAGCTTACCTTTTTTTATACAACGGAAGAAAAGCCAAACACAACAACATGAAAAAATTCTAGTCACTAGTACGTCAAAGTCTGCAAACGTATAAAAGTCAATTAAATCCCATAAAATTAATAAATTTCGAGTTTTTCCGAAAATGTTTTTTACCCTTCACCTACTTATCTGGACAATTTGGGAGGCGATACAGACAAAACATTATAAAATTCATTTGTAGGTTTTTTTCTTCTGTCAGGTGACAGTCCGTGTGGAGAACTATTTTTAGCTCATATAACAAACAATTCAAACCAAAGACCCAGAACGAAAAAAAAAAAATTTTAACAAATTCATAAACACTTGTTGGATTTTCAAATAACGGAATGCTTATGTTATGCACTTGTTGAGATTTAATCAATCAACCATTTTTTTTACATAATTTATGTAATTAACCAAAAAATGCTAAAAAGAAATTTCAAAAGCACACACAATCCAATTATACAAAGAAAGCGATCGTATTCTTTCATTTTGTTTTTTTTTTTCTTTTTTTTTTCTTTAAATTATTTGTCTCATCATCCCAATTATCTCTTAACGAAATTTTCAGTTCGATTTTGTTATAATTTTTTTATTGATTTTTGTATTACCGATTAGTTTTGTTTTGTTGATGTTGGTGGTTTTGGTATTGATGCTTTTCGTGCGATTTTTCGTCATAAATTTTATGATCACCTTCTTGTTTTTGTTCAGGTCGTTCGCTCCGATTTCGACGAAATCTTTGCAACAGACTATTACAACCGTCCGACAACAACTGCGTTACACTGGCCGCTGTAGCACTGCGCATATAGCGCCTCTGCGGTCTGACTTGCGATATTTTACAATTAACATTATCCCCAGCATCGTCCGTTTCTTCAACACGAACACATTCGCCAACTATATTACGATTATGATAACGACCATTGTTATTATTGTTAGTGGGTAGCTGCTGAGTGGGTGTTGCTACTGTTGTTGCATCTTCATCACTTGCCAGAGCAATCGCATCTTTAAGAGTAGCAAAAACATACGATCGGCGTCTGCGCCGTCTTGTAGGCGATGAGTTAGCATCAGCTGAATTGTCTCGCACAGAACAATCGTTACATGCGTTATTCTCTTTATTCCCCCGTAAATTCTCTTCATTTTTACGTTGTCGTTGTCGTTGCGTATTTTCCATTTCTTTACTCTCCATTTGCTTTTCTGATGTATCGCATTGAAAACGATTTAAAAATGTTGTTGCGGCCATTTGTATGAAATTTTTCCGCTTATCATATATTCCTACCCCTCTCCTTGAATCCGTTTTCCAAACTTACTTTTGTTGCTTGTGCATTTTTACGGAGCAAAACAAAAGTCAAAAATTATTTTTCTTCCTTATACACACGATTTTCCATACCATCGCTTATTTGTGTGTGTAGAGATTTTTCATAATTTCACTATATTTGCGTATGTGTGCGTAGGGTACTGTTTTGCGGAAATAATTCACTTGAAATTATTTGCGTCTGTTTGGTGTGACTCCAATTACACTAAATTTATATGAATAGTATTTTGCAATGATATCGTGGATGTCATAATTGAAAACTGGAAATTCACATTTTCACTTGCGGTTTTATTTCGAACTCGACCACATACACACATGTGTCGATATATTCACCGATATCCCCCCTTAATGGGAGTTGTTTTGGTATATTGTTTTCAATATATCAAAAATATTTCAAAAGATTTTATGTAACATCATGTGTTTTTAGCCGAATTCACTTGATTGGAGCGGGACTACTGATCAAAATTTATATTTCACCAATAAAATTATTTTGCAAGGGTTATAAGATCGCCTCATCAGCGGACAAACTGTCGTTTACTAATTGTTAAAGCGTCAAAGATATGCATAAACTAATATTATGTTGAAGGAGAGGCTGCTAATATTTGCAATTTAAAATATAATAAATGAAGAAGAAAATTGGAAAATACAATTATTGTGCGACAATGTGAATTTGATTTTGTTTCTCATCAGTTTCAGGTGAAAAGAAGAGCTAAATCATTTTGTTATAAATAGATATAAACGTAATTCAAGTAATTATTTATTACATTAATAGAAAAAGATTTTTTTAAACGTTGTAGAAGCGATTAAAAATTACTTTAGAAAACAACACAAACACCACAAACAACTGAATTTTTCACTTTTTCACTGCAATAGCGAAAAACAAGAGGTTTTTTCGTGAAGAGTTTTACACATATTTTTCCTTGTAAGCATAACGCTTTGAAAATTACTAAAAATAAATTTCAATTATAAACCGCAAAATCTGTTGATAAAGAATACGCGATTTATAGAAAACTAAAATAGGAAAATTTCATTTTTGAAAACATATCATAGAGAGGCCGAAGGAAAAATAACAAATGAGTTACAAGATACATCAAGAAGAGAGGAATTAAAAAATGAGAACGCTGCGAGAATAGAGTTTTCTACACACGATTACATACACCTCAACGAGCGAGATTGCCACTTAGAATTTCCACAATTATTGCAAATGCCTAAGAAAGCCATTAAAATATAAAATTCAGTAAATAATACAAATTTATTGTATTGATATTGACCCAGTTCCTCATAACATGAGAGTCTTAACCCATAAAGAAACATTTGTGAAATTTTTTTTTTTTTTTTGAAAACAGGTCGATTCAGTCTTGTTGGCAACTGGCTTTCTCTGTGACATTCTTATAAAAAAGACACCCAAAAATAGAAACAGATTTCCCATCTCGAACAAAATTCGGATTAACCCAACACATCTACATTTTTGGCACATTCTTTGATGCTGCAACTACAAATATTTAATTTCATTTTTTTTTTTTTCCTTAATTTTTATGGATGACTTGTGGATGCGGCTGCTAACCGGTTTTGCCCTTTTTAAATAGGAGGACTCCCCACAAGGACTAAAAATTCAGTTCAACATCTTAAATTTTGAGCCCGTACACATGCGCGCACACATACACACCCAGAAAGGCGGACATAATTAGATCGACCCAAAATTTGATGCTGGTCAAGAATATATATAGTTTTTATAGTCTATGACGCTAACGAATATTAATATTACCCCAATCTTAAGTGGAGGTTACTACTACTAACAAGTAATTATTACAAGAAAGAAGATACACCTAGGGCTTTTATAGAGTAGTACAATATGTTATTAGTGTACGCGGATATTGCATGTTTTTATTTTAATGTTACATTAAATGGAATTGGAAATGAGCACATATCTAAAGGGGAATAAATAAATAGATAATAAAATAATATTGTTGCCTGGTGTACTGTGCTGTGCTGTGCTATGCTGGTGGTCATAAACTAGTCAAACAAATCTAATGAGTAATCGTACTATTTTTGGTAAACAGCCTTAAATGCTCCACGTTCTCTTTCAAGTGTAAAAAACTAAATTATTTAATGTGAATTTTGGAAATTGGGTACTAAATTTAGGTATTTTATACAAAGAACTTCGGCATGGTATCATTTTGGATCCCTAAGCAACACCGTATATCTAAAAATTAGAATTTTTGTTACCAAGACTGTAATCACTACTAACCTATGATAAAAAAAAAAAACAACATTTTCATTAAATAGCCTTTAATATGCAATTGAAATAATGCACAAAACAAGAAAAGTAAACTTGGCTTAGACCAAATCTTAAATACCCTCCACATCTAATACTGTATGTATTACGTGAAGTTTACGTGGAATTGTGGACGCGTGGGTGTTGCGAATGGAATGACAAATTTAGTAAACCCCCCTTTTATGTGGAAGGTATAAAAATACAAAATCAAAGAATAGAAAATAGATAACACTTATAGAAGAGCACAGTCATCATCAGCATCGATTTAATCTAAACATTTATCCGGCGAATATATGACTTGTTGCAAATGTCACAAAGAACTTTATCTATAATAGGTTGTTTGATTTGGAGGAATTGCAATAAGTGGAACCAATTACAAAAAAAAAGCTAGTTTACAAATGTCTAATCTAATAAATACTAATTACGTACTTGTTTTATGTGTCGTCACATTCAATAACATTTGAATGTATTGGTTTTTGCATAAAATTAAATTAAAACTAATAATATATGAATTCGGTAGGCGCAGTGTTGCCAGTGCCAAATTTACTGTCTTAAAAATATTTTGTATCGTAATTTTTGGAAAAAATTGTGTTTTCACTAATTTGTATACGTTCAGATCGTTTATTATTTCAAGTTAATGTGTAGTTGGTTAGATAATAAAACAAAATCAAAAAAGTTACTCAAAGAAATTGTATCACACGACAAACCTTTTAAGAACGGCAATAAGAACGTTTTGTCAAATCTTATAAAACAGCATGCATTTAACTTCTTCGCACGCATTACACACTCATGAGCCACAATAACATACATGGTTAGCTATACACACACTTATCTCCTGGTTGGGCAAAGGTGTTGAGCTCTTCGATTAGTAAAGCAGAACAACAAGAAAACGTGTTTAACAATATACAAAAGAATCTACCTCGCCAAGTGGCAAACCTAGGACCGACTTTGACATTTGATGCGTTTGATGAAAGGAATGATTGAACAGCAACGCATTGTTATTGCATTGTTGCGGTAGCACACTGCTACCCTGCGCATGATGGTACATTACATTTAATGGTTGATGTTGTTGTTTTTGGTTATGTTGGAGTACTTGTGATGATGTTGAGTAAAAATTGACGCTAGAAGCCGACGCCGACTGCATTAAAGCATTTGGTTTTTGTTGATTTGTCGTTGTTTTAACGATTTGTGGGTAGGGTTGATTGGTGTCAGTTTGTACCACAACTTTCTTCTCTTTGAGAATCCTTGGATCAGCACAATGTAGAAGGTTATTCGTAGTTGAGGTGTTTGATGAGTGCGTCGTTGATTTTTGCCCCAATGAAAAAGACATTGAATGTTGTACGAGATTGTTACCGTTTGGTAGTGAAAACACAAAACCCGAGCATTGTTCTGGTTGTTGCTGCTTTTGTTTTTGCTGTTGCGCTGAGACAACAGGCTTTTTTTGTTCACTTGATGGAACGGTGCTAAGTGTACTTACTGCAGAACGGTGCAGCTGCTCATTATTTGGGTGGTATTTATTATGATTTTGCAATTGCTGGAATTGTTGCAGCTTCCTTGCAACATTTGTTAGTGAATAATTTTGCTGAGGATGTTGATATTGTACACCTGCATTAGAATTAAAATATCGCGTGTGGTTGGTGTCATTGGATTTGTGCACAAACTGATTCCAATTTAAAAACGATCTCTTTGAATGCTGAACCCCGCATTGTTGGTGATTATCGTGCAGATTGTTTTCATGCTGCACCATTTTTGACGTATGATTGGCTAATGGGATTTGAGATGTTGAGAAGGATTTGCTTATGGGAAAAATTTTGATGCTATCGTCTTGCAGCGTTTTAATAGTTGCGTCGTGTATTTGTGAAACGGAATTTGTCATAACAGCACTAGCTGCAGTAGGTGCAATGTAGTTTTTACATTTAACTTCTTCGTTGGCCTTGTTCAGTTCACTGCCGCTCGTTTCGTTGGCAAGAGCTCTTGGCTCTAGTTTCTGCATCATTTGCCTCACTTCCGGTTGTGCAGTATTCGTCTTCAAAGTCAAAGTCTTCGGAGTGATTTTTCTATGACGGTTGCTGCCGCTGTCACCACCTCTTGTTATCATAGCATCGTTTTGAGATTTCTCTACATTTTTTCGCTGATTAGAACGATTTAAAGTTCTTGAAGTTGCCACATCAGGCACGGCAACAATGTTCTTAAATTCTGAATTGTTGTTATGAAACGATGACGTCAGCCTCGTTAGCTGAACGGTACAACAAGTGGTGGCGATTGTACTATTAGTGCTAATAGCGCTGTTACTTTTCTCCGATTTACGTTCAAGTGATAATGAGTCGCCCGCATTTACCGCAGAGTTGGTGCGCGATGGTGGCTCGTTTTTACCAGTAGATCTTATCGGCGCCTTTGCCATTACTGTCTGTGTGTTCGCACAAGTACGCAGTTTAGTTTGCTGACTTTGCATCATAAGTTCATCGTTTAATGCTAACGATCCTGCTGCATGCTCATTAGTAGATAATGATGATGTTGCCCTCCCCACAACCAGAGACGTTGTCATAGAAGTTGCTACTGCCGTTGCTGTTGGTTTATTCTGGTTGCTTGATAATGATGACTCATTTGTTGTGTTTATGCTTGCATTACTCATGGTAGTTGTTGCCGTTGCCGTTGTTTTTTGTGTATGACGCTGCTTTTGTTTGGCATAGAATGGACTATATTTAGGAGTTCCATAGATATTTGAACTTGACAAACTCTTCAGCACACCTTTCAGGGGATTTGAATGCGTGACTGTATCTGCATTCTTAGCTGTTACTGTTGTTAATTTTGATGCACACGATGTGATGAATGCTGTGGTTGTCGCATCCGCTGTGGCGTAATGAGTTGGTTGCTGTTGAATACCATTTGTAGTAGCTGTTGGTTTGCTATTCGCAGGTAGCATAATAGCGCTATTGGAAATGCTGCGTTTCAGAGCGGGCAAATGCTTCATGTAACAGGGTATAAGAGTTTTACTGGTCGAACGGGTTAATTTGTTTGCGTTATTGTTAGTGAAATTACTGGACGGTACGTATGACATTGATACACTTTTATTAAGTGAACTGTCCCCGAGTTGTTTCACCGCCAGAGCACTTACTTTTATCGGCACTTTACTAGTGCCACTATTAATATTAGGATCGTTTCTTTCTTTGTTTATTGAATGATTAGTTGAGGAAGTAGGAGGTATAGAGGGCTCATTGCAGATTATTTGGTAAAGGTCTTCTTTAGTAACCGCCTGTCTCACTTTCATATTTAGCTGTGAAAGGGAAGAATTTTTCTGCAATTTTATCAACTGATCATCTGGGTGTTTGTGAAATTTCGTTTGAGGCGTTTGTGCTATTACGGGATCGAAAATGGCCAATTTTTTGGCGGTGAA
Organism: Ornithomya fringillina; assembly: GCA_963978525.1. Classification (NCBI taxonomy): domain Eukaryota; kingdom Metazoa; phylum Arthropoda; class Insecta; order Diptera; family Hippoboscidae; genus Ornithomya; species Ornithomya fringillina. The sequence goes on from OZ021691.1 coordinate 25,695,833, forward strand.
AGCGTCCCCTTTAAGATTCTGCCCAACAACTCCCACTGTAGGGTTACAGATTTTATCATAGTTCCACGCGGATCGTCGAGATGTTTGACATTTTTGTGCTGATGCTACATTTTCGATCCAATAATCTTTTAAAATATTTTTATTACCAGAGGTATTATTACCTTCTGACCAATAATTATTATTTTCCCCATTTAGCGGTTCATGGCCGCAACAGGGCGATTTTTGTAATCCTTGCTTTTGTTTTTCTTCTAGTTTACCATTAGCGCACGTTACAATAGAACTTGAAATGCTTCTGTGCAATTTAGGTTTCTGTGAGAATATTGAAGGATACACAATACCCTTGGTACGAGAATTTCCCGATTTGTCCGGGAATGATTTCTTTGAAGACTTCACTTCGCAGAGTAGCGCATTTCTTTCTGAATTGGGTGTAGTGTTTGGTAAGGATTTTGGCACGGTTATGACGTTTTGATGGGAACAAGATTTAGTTAAGGGGATAGTGCGACGATTTTTAAGTCTATCATAAAGCTCTTCACACTCTAGAAATTGTTGATGTATTTTACGATCCAATTCACTATAATCGGGCAAACTTTTTAAATATTGATTCATCATTTCAATTTCTTCATCGTATAGACTGGCATCCATAGGTTGATATTGTTGACATTGTGTAGTCGCAAAAGTTTTTTGTTCCGATTGCTTTTCTTGAGTTCTTGAGAGTTTTTCAACGTCTGAATCAAAAGCTTGAGCTGTGGTCGAGCGTTTTTCTGATAAATTTAATGCAGGCTGCTTAACGGATGATCTTGGGTCAACGGAGGTTTTAATGCAACTACTACTATCGTGGGGAGATTTATAAACCAAATAACTAGGATTAGAAGTATAATTGTTCTGCTTAGTAGATCGACAAGGCAACGGCGGTGGTGGTGATGATGACGGTGACGAAGCAGAGGAGGAGAGCGAAAGACTTGAAGCCGGACTCGAGGTTGTGGTAACCATCATGCGCGCAGGTACAGCTGATATGCTTGTTGGGGGCATTACGTTATTTCCCACACTAGCATTAAACGATAGCGGATATAATTTGCGATACGTAGGCGGTGTTGATTTCGGACTCACTGGAGGTAAACCGTTTTTTTTACGGGTAGTTAACGGTGACCGTAAATCTGTTTTCGCTTCGCTTTTTCGCGGTGTCATTTCTGTCATTATTTGTGATGGAACAAATTGTTGATAATGGGGCTGGGTTTGCTTGACTGAATTTGACAATGTAGACATATTTTCCGTCGTTCTTTCTTCTACTGCTTTTGTTAATATTAGTTTGGTTGGTTATGTAGGGTGGTCTGTTCTTTAACAATTACAATCACTGTATTTATTTTTAGATATTTATGTGTGAATTGATTTTGAAAATGAAATAAATGCGTTAGAGAAAGTTCTGGTGTTGATAATTTCATTAAATAACGAATTGAGAAAAAAAGTGCTCTTCTCTGGTGCATTTATTGGGAGCGAAGTAAATTCTTTTTTATACCGTTTAGTTCATGTGCACGAAAAAAATATATCTTACAACTCTTTACCATTGAACGTACAAATAACACACATGGACTGGCACATTGGACGAAACGACTCACGCACAAACACTCAAAAAAAGACCACCAACCTTAAGGTATTGTTCAGGTATCTTGCCATTCTTAGGAATGATAAACTTTTTAATGATAATTATTTTGTCACCCTCAATCTTCTGGATGGTAATAGGTACGCCAAGTTGGGGACGCTGTGGTTTAAGGTTGACGGTGGATGGTGGCGGGTGTGCTGGACGTCCTCCATGTCCTTGCGGCCCAGTTAGAATACCACCGCAATTCGGTTTGGCAGCTACAGTATTAGACTTTTGTAAGGGAGTTGGTTTGGGCTTTGGTTTTACGACTGTACGTGTCGCATCTTTCGGTTCTTTTTTCTCACTCCGCACTATAGATAGATGGTAGAGAGGTTGATCGTCATCTAGAAGGCTCTTCTGTGGCACAGTTTTGCGTTCCACCTTTCGCAACACTACTCCTAGCATGGGTGCATCGTTCTTTTTTACAGATATATGAGTGCGTGGGGGCGTAACTTTCTTCAAATTAACACCTAGCTTTACACCTACCGGTGGCGGCGTTTTGGTGCGGTGTACATGCTTTCCACGTGGAATTTCACGCTGCATAGAATCAGCCATAATTTGCTCTATATCTTCTTTGGATAACTTGCACTGATTTAGCAATTCGTCTTCGTGTATATGATTGAGAGGCGTCGTATGTAGAACCTGCTCGGGTGCCACCAAAGGAGATGGACCCGGAAACATATCACACAAACTGCTCTTGCGTCTATCGCCTATAGCAGCTGAACATGCTTTACTAAGCGGAAAAGTTGGCATCACCTCAGCCACTGTTTCTATAATTGGCATTTCCGATAATATTTCACTGTTATCACTGCTACGTCGGCTCGAGTTTTTGCTATTATCGTTCATTAAGGGTGAAGCAATATTACTGCCTATGCTGGAACTATGCAGTCGTTCAGGCGCTGCACTACGTTCCCGCTCAAAACGCCTCAGTTCTGGTGAAAACGAGCGTGATGGTCGATCACGACCTTTTTCTCGACTGCCTTCGCGCTCTATACGCTGCTGTCGTAACAACTCAATTGAATCAAAAATTGAATTGCGTTTTGTGGTTAAACAGTCATTTATTGAGGTTTCTAGCTCGTTACCCTCAGCTTGAACATTGTTTATATTACAATTCGCGTATTCTATTTGACCTTCACCTTTTAATGCATTTTCCGGCAAGATGTGCTCCAATTGTGGTTTTAAAATTGAACTGGAAACTGCAGAATGATGCTCAGAATCATCGCTGGGTGTAGGTGACTTATTTTCAGTTTTCATTTTACCCAGGTTAAGAAAATGCTCTTCCATTCCATCGTCAAGTATGGTGGGCAATGATGTAATACGTTCTCTAAGTACGGGAGACCTGGGTAGCCGTTTAACGTTCGGATCAAAATACGCTTCGCCAAGAGTGGGCATATCAGCATCATCAGATAATTCTACCATTTCAACCTTTCCATCTTCCTCAAAAAGGTAGCATGAAGGCGAATTATTTACTTCATCATTATTAACCTTGTCAACGAGGGCTTTGATTTCTTTTGGAGCTACAGCTTCTGCTGCTACAGCCGCTGCCGCTGCCATACGAGCCGCCGTCAATTCGGTAGCTGTCATTTGTTTCACACTCAAACGACGCTCTGGATCAACAATGTGAACAAACTGACCAGACTTGGTATTGGTTGGGGCCAAGTCGGCACAACTTAGTGCAATTACTTCGCTCAACTCACTGGTGGACATAATTTGTTTTTGTTAAATATTATTGGTGTTTTTAGTTTCGTTGTAGCTACTTTAACACCTTTAATTTTTTTTTTTTAATATTTTTTTTTTTTTTGCTCTAATTTTACAGTTGACTAGTTCTTGTGGTTTTTGTACGTTCAATGGCTGTGGTTGACTGTTATTTGTTTGATTTTTTGCAATCGCACTGAAAGCAGGATTGACTATAAGGTTTCATTCAAAATGAATGAACAATTTTCGGTTTTACTGTAAAAATGTAATCGAATGCGATTATTTAATCACTTGACAACTTTTTATGTACAATAGTTTTTGTATTTTATTTTTCTTATTATTTAGGAATGCGTTCACTTTTCGGCGATAGGGTTAACTGAAAACTAAAGGTGTTCTAGTGAGATTGTTACATTAAAACTAATATCTATCTATACACGCACATCCTAACAATTCAATGTCAATGATTTTTAATAAAAAACAAACAAAAGTTAATCGTGAGTAAACACACAATTTCAAAACAATCGACTTTAATGTCGCTCGTTCGCACAATTCGTTTTTTGGCACACGATCCATTTTCACAAAGATTTATGAATTACAATACCAACATGTAATATTATGTCTTCTGTAATTAATGCTTTCGCAGCAGCGAAACAGCGACATATACCGTAATAAACAGAAATTGACAACTATCAATTTTATGTTTTTCAAGGAAACTAAATCCGAGGACGAAGAAGGGAAAAGTAATTAGCTCCAAATTGAACTTATTGTTAAGCTTAGATTTTGTTGTTTAGTCAACTAGCTAGCTGAATGTGTTGTAGCTAGGGTTTATTTAGTACATATGTAAATGAAAATGAATTTATTAAACTTTCGAACTAAAAATGGCCAACAAGTCATACTAGACTAATTTAAGACTGAACCAGTATTGACTAAGTGCAACAAATCATTTGTTAAATATAAACAATGATTCGTTAAAAACACAGAGTCGAAATAAATTTGTTATTTTTCAGCCATTAAGTAGCATAAACAAATTAGGTATAAGGGTTGAAAAGTTATCGAAAAAATGAACACATTCCAATTTTATCAAAGTGAAACATTTCTAATATTATGCATTAAGTACCAAGTCACTAGAGAAGAGCGCCCAAGGAAGGAAAATAAACACAACATTTTGTATAAATATGTACCCGACGTCATTATAAATAATTGTACGGTTTGTTTGTTGAGTGTTGAATGTTCAGTGTTCAAGAAAAAGAACAAAAAATTATTTTGATTTCGTTTAAAAAGAGAATTCCACACACAGGCACACAAAGATTTTTGTGATCTTTTTATTTTATTTTCAGTGCATTTTGATTCTCTTTTCACAAACGAAACGGAAGAAAATATAGCAAAGACTGCCTACTTGCAGGTGACGGCAATTTCAGTTTAGAAGCCCACTTGAACAACTGTGAGGACAATTTTTTCATTTAACCAATTAGTGAGGCCTCGAGCTGTTCGGTAAGGACAACCATGAAATGAAATCAAATGTACTAAGTGAAGAAACACTCATATGATTATGGGCTACCTTTTATTCTACGAGACTGAAGTGCGAATATCAGTTAGTCGTTGACGGGAAAAGTTTTTAAATGAAAAAAAGGGAGCGTTGCATTCGACTTGAGCCGAAAGTAGCATTCTGTGTTGTACGCCTATTCCTTCCTATTGTCCATTGGTTAAGAAGTGAAACTTGGAACCTTCACAGACCTTATATCATTTCTCTATTAATTGTACTAATTCGTTTCAATTGTTTGTTTGATTTGCATTCATTTATGAGATGTTGTTCTGTTGTTATAAATTGTGTGACAACCTCTTTTCTTTTAATGCCGTCCTTACAATAGGTTGTGCTGGATTGGAGTTTTAATTCCGTTGTTGTTGCTATCTATTATTATACACGTTTGTCACAGCACACAAATCAATTTTAACGACGAGTTAAACCAAAAGGCAGACAGAGTACTTTAGTGCAAATTCTATTCGAACTCGTTCTTTCAATCTACGGGAGGCCAGTTTAGTGCGTGACAGTTCAGATTTATTTATTTATTTATTTTTTTTTTTTTGTTTGTTTACATGTATTCAACTGTATTCACGTATGTTTAGCTGATTCTCTTTCATCTTTTCTTCTTCACATGAAAATTTATTTGAAAATTTGGCACATTTTTTAGCATTTATTTTAGTTAATTAATTCGATAAAAAAAATGTACTGGTTTTGTTGGTGAACTTTTCCTTCCTTGGTTATGTCATCGATTATTTAAGTAATGAGAACTGATTTTCTTTTTAAAGAGATAAAAAAAATCACACATACACCTACACGCGAGTTTATAAATTTAAAAAAAATCCAGGAAAACGTTCATAAGTGGCACAACACACGTCATATACGAAGTACAAATACACCTGAGAAAAGTGTTTGGTGTACCAAAAAATTATAAATATTTTGCAAGACGACTGATTTTTTATGTATACTTGCATATGTTGCGTGTTGGTGTATTTGTATTTGTTCAGTTCAAAGTGCGATATTAAATGGAGATTTATTGAAATAGAAACTTTTTAATTCACACAATTTCCACACACCGCAGATGTAAAGCACACTTCTCACATCTGTAACACAAATAAATGAAGAGGATTCTGAGATAAGAGGCGCTATGTGTATATTACGTCGCCCCTTTTGTACACAACAAACTACCGTACAACACTACCGTACCACAAAGATATTAATCTCATTCTGTTTTCCGACAAGGAATCAAAAAAGACATTTGCTAGAAAAAGGTGCGCTGCATAAAAGCATCTCAGTACTCTCATACAACGGGTAGTACGAGGATCATTCTATTTACATATGAACGTCTACGTGTGAATTTGATGCTCTTCTAATTGGGAGATGCGTGCGCAGACGTTTTCTTTTTGATATTAGCAATTTCGGGTGTGACGTCATGTGCGAAGAGCAAGATATACGTGCATTGGCGTTGACATTTAAATTTATAAGGTAACACAATTTGAAAACTGAAGCATTTTCTATCACGCAACTCTTCACAAGAGAGCCAATAACAAGTAAACAAGTGAAAATGTTATGGTCGGTCAAGGGCGACCATTTAACACCCTGCACAACTCAGCCCCACCAATCATGTATCAGTGAACGAGAAACACGAATTAAGTGAAATATCATTATATGAAAAAGGGTTCTAGAAATGGTTCGATTAAGACCAAATTTGACACAACTAATTCAGCAATCTCCATCAAACGTTGTCTAAAAGTATTAAAAATTGCGTATTTTCGCCATATAAACACTTTATTCAATTCGGTTCATTTTTAATAGGGTTCCTCTCTTTTTGTACTAAATTTCTTCGAAATATCTCAAAAAGTACGACTAAAGCTTTCGCACACGTTTACATGGACAGACGAACATACTTAATTTACTCCTTGACACAAAAAGCTATAGAAACCTACACTTGGCCAGAGAGCAGAAATTAAGAAGGGTGCACATTAAAATTGACAATATAAAATAAGTAGAAAATGGGTAGACGTCTTTTAGTATTTAAGCCAATAATGTATAAGCAAATCAATCAAAGTCATAGACTTACTATAAACTAATACTTATAAGCATTTAGTTTTATTTTTGTAACGAACGTGACCTAGTCCTTCCTTTATGAATGAGAAGCTGTGCAAAAGTTCAGCTAAACGGTGAGAGAATACTAAGCATACCCACAGACATGGAGGGACTTGGCTACATCTATATAAATAATAAAAATTGGTATACGCTTCATTTCAACAGATGTATAGACATTTTAAAAACAAATGTTTAAAATAGTTGGAGAGAGAGCCACGTATAGAAAAGCTTAAATGACTTACACTAAAATTAATATAAAAAAAAAATAAATAAAATTACTTAAGTACACATACAAACAATGAGCGCTTCAGGTACACGATGACGCCCTCAAATAGTGCACGCATTACGTAAACCCTCCTTTTTTTTTGCCGATTGTGGACGTGGCTCTTGACCGATGTTGTCCAAATTAAATAGCGATAAAATTTTGAGATTTTTTTACAAACACTATTAGAGGATGTAATCATATACCCGTCGTGCCCACCATTGGTACATACATGCGGAAGGTAATCAAACTTTTTTCTCGTTCTAATTAATTTTTTTTAGGTATTCATCTTCGCAGATATTTACTCTGCATAATTTGTAATAACACAAATACGTTCACTATTGCATTAGAGGCGTTGTTTTTTTTTTTTCATCATTGTTCAAATTGGATCACTTTTTAAATAATGAGTGGGTAACTACAGGCATGCTAACAAAAAGAAAAAAAGAAAAACCATAACATGTTATGAATTTCTAAACTTACAAATTGGTCACAGTGACAATGAAAATATACATCAATTAACCAATTGCCACAATAACGTGGACATTTACCGTCACAATTCAAAATCAATTCTAAATAATTATGACTGTCATGTGGCAATGAAGACCTTGCACTTAATCGAACTGACCGTTGCTGACGTCGGGCTGTAGAATATAACAGCAGAGTCTTATGCAGCGGTAGCAATGAGAACGTCGCAATTTTTTGTGCAACGACTTGTTTTAATTTATTAAAGAAATCCATTTTGCCGATTAACAGCAAAATCAAAAACTTGTACGAAAATTACAGAGTGTTCTAGTAACTAACCTGCCGTGGACATTCCCTGATCGCAACTATCAACTAAAGATACAAGAAATGAATGATAATATAAACTACTTGTATAAAAAGAGAATGATAAACCAGATAGCATTAGTAAGATCATGCCGTGCATCGCAAACGGTAAATAAATCAATTTAACACATTTTCTATTAAACACACTCACTAAATAGTCATCATCATGATTATTAATGTAATTTTCTATTATCCAATTGTTGGTGTACGAAGGAAACGTCATCGAACTGGACTGAATTAAATCATCCAAGTAATGGGCATTGTTGTGAGCTGCCCTGTGACAGAGTTTGTATTTCATTTTATTCGCAATTTCAAATTGTTCCAAAGCAATTTGTGATTTTTCCAAGTAACGTTGAAAGAACAACATTTTCAATTAAGCCCCGAAATCACAAGCAATATATCTTTTACACTGCTTCGTATGAAGAGAACAACTGTTTGCAATTGAAATTAAGCGGCAACGATTAAATCGTAAGTGTTTACATGTACACACAACCGATGATGTCGGTAGCGGACGATGAGTCAAAGTATCAAAGTATGCACATGTTGCGCTCTACAGGGACTTCACTTTTAAGTGGAAAAAAGCAAATTCATCACAACAAACTTATAACTCTACCACATGCACTCAGTAGATGTCGCCTACACATGCATGACACCGGGCCGATCTTAGCCCCAATTTAAGAAACTCTTTTAAAAACCTCCAATCACCTCATGCACTGGTTCGATTATAATAGGCATCGAACCGGCGACCCTCCACACAAAAACTGAGTGCTATGTCTCTACCTCCCAAAGACGAACGGCAATCTTAATAAATTTACTTATAAGCTCCGATTATTTTATCTTTGTGCAGAACAGTACTTTTTTCATTTTTACTCAACTTGAGAGAAGAGCTCTAATGATTCGTTTCATGTTGGGTTTTAAAAATTTTTATATATTATATGTGAATGCTTATATATACATATGTGTGTACACAGTTTCTTATTTTTTGGCAATTATATGCTAAACAAAACAAACACATGAAAAAATTGCTTCCCTAAATATCTCACATTACACTGCAAGTAAATTGCGACCATCAAGTATAGTTGCGAAAATGTTCTGAAGCACTGTATTCCTGGAGCTTCCTTTTAACAAACAGCTGCAGTTAGGTTTAGGGTGTAATTTTTTTAAAATTAATATTTCTTTCAATCCTTATACATATATACATATAATTACATATCCCTACGACGAGGCCCTGTATATAAAATGAAATGGTTTTACCTTAGAATGAGATCTCCGTGTAGTGCGTCCACTGTCGCGTTCATCTTTGGCACGATCACGATGCCGGCGCCGAGAGCTGGAATGGGAGGCTTCGTCTCTGTAACGAAATTTATGAGCCCGACGGCCCGATGTGGGAGACTTACGGTGTGAACGTTTTGAGCGTTCTTTGCGCCGTCGTGATAAACTTTCAAAGCTGAAAATAGATGGAAAATTAATACTTACGGTTATCATTTGTTTTAATTATTTTATAAATGAAAAGGAAACCAATGTTTCTTTTTTCATATATATACGCCGAGTTCTTCTTCCTCAATCTGAACTTGGATAACCAAAAGCAAATGGTGCGTTATAAGGCCAAGAAATACATGTATCGGAATTTTAGTCTGATGGGGTATTCGTTAAAATTTGCTTCGCTTGTGTTTTCGTTCTCTACACCACTTCGTTTGTCTGTTGCTCACACCACAGTTGCTACCAATCGTGTCTGTCTTGTTGTATTATTTTTAAGTGTAGTTGTCCCCACCAATGAGGCGTATTTGAAAAAATATTGGTGAGAAATTCAATTGTTTTTTTGTTTTTAGTTTTTAGTTTTTGTTTAGAAAAACAGACAAAATATACGAAATACTTTCAAGTTAAACGTCAAGTGTTCATATGTGAAAGAAGAAGCAAAGAGTTTTTCGGCTTTTAAGAGAGTTAATTGTTATTAATTTTTTCTCTTTTTTAACGCAAAAGTTTCAGTACTTCAGTACACAGCAAACAACCACCTACGATAATAAATTGAACACACATCGCTTCATTCTTATATCAGCAAAACACAATGAATGCTTGAAACACATTTTTATCCCAAAATGTAGCTCGAATGTTGAATAATAGTTTTGATAATAAGCGTTGATGGTTTTTTACTAGAGAACACTAGACGAATTTTGTTTGAATATTTCTTATTTGAATGGCCTTCACTATTATTCTCCCAAAGTTTTCAACAACACTAATTGTCTAACGTACACTAAGCAATCAAAGCAGCTAAAAACCACTCATAAATGCAGAGGGCTGATGCTAAAACAAAAATATTTCTTTTCTAAATTATATACAGCAACAACAATATGTACAGAGCAGCATATAATCGCGTCATAAATAAAAATCTCATAACACATTATCATCAGTTTCAAGAGCATAAGGTCAATTAGAAAACACTTCAGATTCAGATTCACGTGGAGCATGTATAATTGTACTATCGTTATTGAATGACCTAGAAGTTATGATTTGATGTCTGTCTTGATGTTTAGATTATGGAAATACACGTGTGATTATGTTTAAAATACGAAAACCACCCATGATTGCCTTTTCTGTTGCAGGTGCTATTGTGATTGAACAGATGGCAAGTGACGCGCACAGCAGAAACATTAACACAACATCCAAATCTAATCATAAACAATTATGAAATAATCATATTTTTTTTTTTTTTTTGAAGGTTTCACAACACCCCAGTAGCACAAAATGTGTTAAGTTATTAAATTGTGGCTTATTAGTGTTGTAATTTATTCTCGATACTCGGGGGCAACAAACAAATTAGGTTTTTTTTGCAAGTACAAATAAAGGCGTTTGCGTGAAACAAAACACAAAAACACAACATTGGAACAACACCTTTGAATAGCCAATAAGATTACCATATAAGTGCTTAGTGTTGAACAAGGCAATCCATCAATAATACGTGTTGCAAAAACAACATATTTATTAGAAACTGTTGGAGTGTATAAAATGAATAAATAGATAGTTTTTTATATTTTGTTAAGGTTGTAATCAAACGCCGGCGCCAATATGTTAATTATAATAATTGGACATAAGCGTCATGTGTAGCAGTGTTAAGTTTCAAAAATTGAAAAAACTTTCTAAAAGTTGGAAGATGTATACTATTTTTACACCCTACCCCACCAACAAGGGCGCACATTATATTTATGCGGATTTTTAAACCCATCAGACCTTTCTTAGCACCAGAAACGGGCAAGCCACACCTCCAAAACTATATTATAATATATTCTTGATCAGAATTAATAGATAATTTGATTTAGCCCATCTGTCCGCCCGTATGTTCATATACTCGGGTGAATTTCTATGCATTTTTATGTGAACTATTACGGCCGCATAAATTGTCATATGGTGCTGAATTTTCTATTGCAATTGGGCAAGATCGAGTATTACGGCAGACCTGAAAATTAGTACAAAACGTTCGGGTTTAATAGGTACATAGGCTTTTTTATAATTCTACAAAACGTACAGTTTTCCTTTATTATAGACTTGACTACATTTCACCCATAAGGTGAACATATATAACATGTTGCCAGAACCTTAACGAATTATGAATTATTTCAAAATTAAGTCAAAATAACCACGAATTTGAAATTTCGAATGACCTTTCCTCTTCTATAATATATCCTGAACGAACTTGTAAAAATGGCCGCGATCGGTTAAAGTACGCGCACACAGTGATTACGTTTAACTTGCGTTATTATGAGATTGTTCATAATCTTGGAAAGAAATAGTTTTCTACTGTCGGATGTACTTTGGTTTTTGCATTCATTAAAAAAAAAAATGAGTGTTATTTGGAAGAGGTTAATGATGATGAGTACCTTATTGGCAAAGGCCAATTATAACCCCTTTTTACTTGTTTTAACTCATAAATGACAAATACCACGCCCACCACTTATTATACCGATTGATTCAATATCGAAATTTGAAACACTTTAAACACTCTTTTCCAATAAGTCAAAGATATGACAAAAGTTCCATTTTTTTTTTTTTATAAAATTTGGGGTAAAGAAATAAATTTATTGTGCGAAATTTGAAAAATGGTGCCATTTTTAGAACCCCCTTCCATATAATATTATTTCTGGAAGTGGCTTTTATATGTCAATGACTCGCGTTTACTGATCCAAATGAACTAATTATAAAAAAAAATTGTGGAACCAAGTTTATCATGTTTTACAAAAGTATGTTTGTATGTATATGCGGTCACTTTTATATGGAAATATAATCAATGAAACATTAATAAAGCCCACATATTATTACCACGCATCTCATTATCGCTCCTCTCTATCCAATATACAATAATTGTAATATGGCACCGCCCTATATGCAATTTATTTGTTTCTTGTGCCCTTTTCTTGACTGATCTCTTTTCTTGTTTTGCTTTATGTATAGGAAAGTGATAAAATAATTACTTTGTTAAAATCGCAAGCGAAAACTTTTTCTGACACATAATTACATCTTGTGCGAAACCAATTTGCCACCAATGCCATAAATAATTATAATAAATGTTTATAAACATTCAATATAAATTCACAACATGTTGATGCGCAACACACTCTGCATTTTTTTTTTTATTATATACATAAATGTATACGCGTTCATTTGTCATCGTTTCCCAAATAGCGACTTGTTGTAAATGACATTTATATTAAAGAAGCAAACGGCTCCTTACTACATAATGCATTTATAGAAAATTACAGTTAATATTTTGTTTTTGTTACCAAATTTAGTAAAAACAAGTAAGAAAACTAAATGTGGCTTAAACCAAATATTAAATACCCTCCACTTACGTATATGATTACGCCCTCTAGTAGTGTATGCATAACGTATAAGTTTTCAAGTCAAATTCGATGCTGGGTATGACCACAAATTCGACAATTTTTAGCACATCGATTGATGGGATAATTACTGATACATTTACCAAATTTAACATTAGGTAAATTTTTGTGGTAGATAAATAATTTTTTGTCGATTGTGGGCATGTGCAACAGCGCAAATTTTTGGCACATCTATGAAGGGAATATTTATAGATATGTATGTACAAGTACATAGCAAAAAAGATTTTTGTACATTCTGGGCGTAGCTCTTAAGGGATTTTTCCTATTTTAAATAGCGATCTACGTACAAAAATTAAGTGTCTGTACGAAATTTCAGCTCAATATTTGAAACACACATCCAGATCAACTCAGTTTTAGAAGCTGATCAAGAATATACTTTGTAAGGTCTCTGAAGCCTCCTTCTGGATGTTGCAAATGGAATGACAAAATCAGTATACCCCCATCTTATGGGGAGATTCACTCCATTACAAAACAATAAAACTTGTTTAGGAAACATAGTCATACAAGTAACAGCAGATAACTTTTAAATGGAGAAGAATGCGATTCGTTCAAGCAATTCTTAGATCAAGAGAATTTTATGAATTGAAATTAAAAAAAAACTGTTATTAAAAAAAAAAAAACCTTTAAAAATGACTAATTACGGATCTGACATTATGAACCTCTTTCAAAATATATCAATGTAAACAGTAAAGTTTTATTTTTCTACTTTGGTGAATGAGTACGGAACGGTTTTGTGGTTATTGTAATTCTATATATTTTTTTGGTTTGGTAAGATTTGCGCAACATCTGGCGAAGCCATTTTCAAAATTGTTATCAATGGACTTATTTTTTAATGAATAGAGCGCCACCTCGTCTAGCGTAAAATTTTTACGAGCGGCTTAAACATTAAGCATAAGAACGTAAACAAGTGTTAAAATTTCATATTAATGTCACCTTTAGTTAAAGTTAAATTGATGTGATTATTAGCTGATATTTGATTTGATTATGAAAATATTTTGAAACGACTAAAAAGACAAGACGTACCTACAATATAATTTTTATATCCTGCACTACTTGTGCTAGATATATGTTAAGTTTGTGTGAATGTTTGGAACTCCTAAACGGTAAATGCCACAAACGTCTTTAATTATACCAATAACTTATATGAATTAAACATTTGTGCGCAAACTACAGGTCACAATTTTCGAGATACGTTGATGAAATTTCGTACAAAGACATTTTTTTTTTCGGCCCAAACACCTTACTGGTCGATTTTTAGGACCCCTCTTCCAATAGGAAAGACGAAAGTTCCATTTTTTGAATTTCTTTTAATAAAATTTGGAATTTGGAATGAAGAATAGACTCAATAATTGAATGCGCCCAATTTTGATCCTTTCTTAGAACCCCTTTCCATAGAACGATATTTCTGAATGTGACTTATGTGGCAATGTCCGGCGTTCACTAATGCAACTAAACTTGTAACATTGTAACATAATATGTGGAATAAGGTGGTGTAGGGTATTCAATGGTAGGATATAACCGACAATAACATTTTCGTTAATAAATGATAACAGATAAAAAAACTGGAATAAGCCAAATTTGGCTTATTCCAAATCTTAAACACCCTCCACATTCATATATAAGCAGTGGACGTGACAAATACATGATAACGCCGCCTCTCTAACTAAACGTACTTGCACGTAGGATTCTATCTCAAATAAAATTGTAAATTGTAGTCGTATAGGTTATCAGGCAAAGTTCATTTTTAGCACATCAATAGCTGGAATAATTCAAGAATCAAGAATGTATATACTCTATAGATTCTATGACGCCTCCTTTTCAGTCTTGGAAAGGGAACAACAAACGTCGTATTACGCATTATGTGTAACAAATTTTAGACGGACCAGGATAAATATTTTAGCTGACGGCCCCAATTAATTTTTCGTCCACAACGAAATTTGCCCACTTTATGAAAAACATGATCATTCACTTGGTTTATAAATGCATCATCATGTTAAATCGATATGTGAAAGGCTGCGTTGAACTCTTGACTTTGCGTTTTCGGATATCCCGTACATACATATATATATAAATTTATATTATTATTACATATTTATATAATTTTCTATGTATTCGCATTATTACTCATATTTCCACATATTTCCACAAGCACTTTAACTGACGTTATGGCATTCTGTCCACTTGATTGAAATGATTTACGAGCGTTTTTTATCAAATTTTTTTTTACTTTTAAATTTTCGCGTTGCATTCAATCTATCTCTTAAAGCGGAAATGTAATTTTTTTTCATACATACATTAACTTAAATTGAAACACTGTGTACTTGTAAATAAGAAACGCAAACTGAATTTAATTTAATTGGAATATTTATTATACACACGACGCTCGTGCCTTTTATATGCATTTTATTATATATATACATTACATACCATATATATTTATATGCATTTATTTATTTAGGCTTAGAAATTTATACATTTTTATGTTATGATGAACCTGTGACTCCAATCGGTTAAAACAATGGCAGATACACAACACATGCCACACAATTTCCTTTTTGGTTTTTTTATACCCTCTTGGGTTTACTAAATTTGTCAAGACACCCGGAGGGAGTCTCCAGACACCCTATAAAATAAATATATTTCTGATCAGCATCAATAACTGAGCCGACCTGGACATGTACTCCTGTGTCTGTCCGTGCGTCCGTCTCTTATTGATACACTTACGAAATGGTAAATATTGCGGTAGTGAGCTAGAATTTTACTGCACGTAAAACGCTATTTAAATTGGATAGAATCGGTCAAGAGCCGCACATTAAGTTTCTTACTAGCTGTTTGATAAATAAAGTCAAAGGCAATGTCACAACAAGAATTAAAACGTTTCTCTCAAACGAGTTTAGTTAGTTGTAAAGAAAATTTAATCAAAATGCTTAAAAAGAAATGTCAACTACATGTCCATCATTAAAAACTGAGAATCAATTAAACTATTGTAGATGTCCATTTAAAAATAGCATAATATGTATTTTTGTCACATACTTTATAATGGTGTTTTGCAAGGGAAACAATTATGAGAAAATTGCAATTGTAACAATAACACACCGATACGTAACAATAAGAAATAAGTGTGATAATGACAGAATAGCGTACATATCTGTTAAGGCGGGGGCACCTTATGGCAAAACGCCACCACGCCGCTGCCATCAACGATATGTTGGTGTAATAAATGCAGTCAAACGGATAGTGGCTGTAATGAAAGCTATTTAATGCTATTGCAGTAGCTGTTGTACAATTACATAACGTGTCTGTTCTTCCTTCTCTTTCATACACACACACACACACACGCGCGCACCTGTATATTTATGTTTTGAGTGTAAGGGTATACACAATAAATTATAAGTAACGGATTGTATATAAATACAAGTACAACAATGAAAGAGATCGAATGATCAGCTGGCAGAGATTTGGCAGCAGCTAAACAAACTAGTAATAACTGGCAACAGCACCATTTGCTTTTCAGAAGAAATACAAAATTAATGTTTCTATTTCAGCCACCTTGCTTTTGCTTTCCGTGGACCAACAGTTACACTTTTCAAAAGAAAAAAACATTCAGACATTCCGTAAATAAAAGTATATTTATGAATCTGTAATGATACCCTCTGCCGGAAGAATTAAGATTGATCGAAAATCTTTTCATAGTCTTTTAGAAAGATTGATATTAAGAACACAAGAAAAGACAAAAAGATTCAGTGACTTAAGTCAGTTAGAGTTTCTTATTTGTTTTGTTTCCATTTTCATGTTATCGAACACAAATACAATTCAAACATTGTGCAAATGCGTCAATGTTTGATTAGCGATTTTCTTACACGAAAAGCATATGTGGACGTGTTAGCATGAACGTATCGCTCATTGAAACTCGTTATGTGTTAAAAAAAGAGAATTATTATTATTATTTTTTTTTAAGAAATATTAATTAAAGTTCCTATTGTTTTAAGCAAAACAAAACAACTCAATGTATTACAGTCTTTTAAGCCCTACACCAGTGTTTCTTATAATTTCGACATCTACGGACTTCTTTTAAAATTCACCTAATGTTGCGTTTGAAATTTTATGTGTGTCATCATCTAGTTACAAATAACACAAATGTTCGAACGTGTCCAAAATTAGAATATTAAATTGTTTTCCTTCATAAAAGATTGTTACACCAAGAGTGTATAAAATGGTCCGATTCGATTTAATATCGATATACACCGTTTTCGAACCAAAGCACGCTCTTGTTTTTAATTTTATCTAAAAGTCTCAAAAGATGAGACCTATTGTTGAAAAATTTCCATGGGCACACAACAAACGCAGAGGCGTGTTCTAAGTCGATCAATATATGTTTATCTCTACTTAGCCGTTTGCGTGTTACATTTTACCTTAACGGTTAAATGCTACAGCAAAAATTGCTTCTTGTAAACAGTGGTCGCGTCTGTTTCCGCCCGCTGTTAGCCTATCGATAAATTGGACAATTTTAAATGCAGAACTTGGTTAACTTAATTTTTGCAATTATCAATTGTCGGCGTATCGTTTACCCAATTTTTATTCAGAATTTCACACTGATCAAGTTTAAAAATACTTTGTAGCAATTCCGATACGTTTTATAAAAGTTTTCACAAAGTATCCCGCCAGTGATGATAGGTATAAATAACGTTTGTGGAAGGAAAAGGAGAAATAATATTATCACATTAATTTTGCGCTGATGAAACCTTTTCGGTTTCATTTTCATTGTGTTTTAAGGTGAACACTTTTGAAAACAATTAAACTGAAAAAAAAAAAACAATTTTTGCATTATGACGTTATTTTATTCAATGAGCATTAGTTTGGTTGTTTGTAACCGTGAGCACGTATTACATGTTAATAAGTTGTAAAACCATTGATTGCAGTTTGTGAAGTTGGTGGGCAGGCGGCACTGTGTGGGCTTGTGTCCGCAATATTAATCGCATATGTGTTAGGTACATGGAAACAAAGTGAATTATGAAATAAACCAACAAGCAAAATTATTATATCTGAAGCTTAAATCGAATTTTGAATATACCTTTCTATTCTCAACAATACGTTTCTGCAACAAGTTTGTATGGAAACATGCAACCAAAGACAAATCAAATGTTCAGAGCTATTATACGTGCTCTAAGCTCGGATCTAGTTCTTGTTGATTATGATCACAATCACTTTATAGTAAGAGTAAGGGAGTAAGCATGTAATGTAATAAAAGCACAATACAAGAGTCAAACTGCATATAAATAATATAAGTATGTATGAATCAAAATTTCAGTTGACACCCAATTGCTTCAATCAGTGCAATTTCCCTCTTGGAAGCCTTTACATTAATGCAATAAAATGTTTACCATAAACAGTACATGATGTTTTGCATATTGCCGTTATTGTTATTTGTGTTTCACTTTCAACTTTTACCTAAACTGCACAACACATACACACATAGTTACAGATGTATGTGTCCCCCGCGAAATAATCACTCAGAGGCAGCTCAGAGGAGATCTATCAATTCATGGAGGTAAGACCCACCTTAAAAATACACCATTTCCGTTTATAACAAAAAAAAAAGTGGTGTATGTTCAATGCACTTACCCAACGACAGGCACGATTAGCTTATATTTCCTTTTTATACCCTACCAATAAGATGGGGGTATACTAAATTTATCAATTCATTTGCAGCACCCAGAAGGAGGCAAGAAGAGACCATACAAAGTCTATATATTTCTGATCAGCATAAAAAACTGAAGGGATTTAGTTATGTATGTATGTCCGTGCGTCTGTCTGTTGTAGGCATTCTCATGGTCGTAAATTTTGAAATTTTGCACAGGCACTTTTAGTTTTTGCACGCAGATCGGTATTTAAAATGGGCAAAATTAGTCAAGAGCCACGCCCATATTCAACAAAAATCTACATATCTGCCACAAAAATTGAGCTATGAACTTGAAATTTGGTACGTATATTTATGAGTATCCCATCCATCGATATAGCAAAAATGGGCGCGGTCGGATAGCAGATACACTCACAATTGACAAAAAAATTGATATGCATTTCTATTGTTATCCCATCCATCGATATGCCAAGAATGGGCATATTTGAATAGCAGTCGTGCCCACAATTTACAAAAAAACCGTACTACGTGGAGTACTCAACTCAACTTTAAAGCTGTTACGTACTACACCTGCCACACCACTGTTGTAGATGTGGAGGGTATTTAAGATTTGGTCTAAGCCAAATTTAGTCTTTTACTTGTTTACTTTTTTTATGTATTACTGTTATTAATGCTGAAAGTGAAACTATGTACGCATACATTTAGCACAGAGGAAATTTCCTCAATTAGCGGGAAAGTGAGAGTAGAGTACAAATGGTCCTAATTATTACGCTTATTTATCGCAAAAATATAAATCATCGACAATCATAAATTTTGGTTCCCAATTAAGTAATTTTTTCAAGCACCTACTTACTCGCCTGACGCCATCAATCATTACTGTGTCGATCTACTGATATGGGAACCGGTTAAATTAGTACACATAACGTGTCAATTTTATTTCACTTTTAATCTTTTTACCATAATCGTATTAGTTGAACAATTATATCTGTTTTTATTGTTTTAGTAAAATTCAAATGAAATTCATGCAGTGTTGCTCTCTGTAATGACGCGTTCTTGTATGTCGTGAATGCGTAATTTCTTAACAGATTATTAATTGAGTTGTTGTTTGTTGTGTACTGTAGTTTTTTTTATAATATTGTAGGAAATATTATATGAAAGAATATCCAACCAACAACAACAATACCACTTTTTAAACAATTAACACACATATAATCCAATGGATTAGATAGGAATTAATTTGATTGATGGTGTTTAAATAATTCAATAATAAGTTAACCGTAACAACCATCGCATTTGCCGTTTCCTTGATTTCTCTTTTCAAATTATTTAAACCAAACCACTTATATAAAGTGTGAACATAGATGACTAGCGTGGATTACAGCGTTCTAGAAAGTAGTATAACGCCCACCCTACATATAATCACAAGCAAAAGTTATTATCAAAATAGCCCCCGAGTATATTCATACTTAAGCATATATTATAATGGATATTTACACATATTAATATACACATACACATTGATTTTTATACCCTCCACCTAAGATGCGGGGTATACTAAGTTTGAAATGTATGTCCATGTGTCTGTCTGTTGTTGGCATTCTTACGCTCTTAAATTTTGAAATTCTGAAATTTTGCAGACACTTTTAGTTTTTACACCCAGATTGCTATTCAAAATGATGAAACGGTCAAGAGTCACGCCCACAATCGACAAAAAATGTATTTATTTGCCACAAAATTGAGCTATGAGGTTGAAATTTTGGTACATACGAGTATGTTTATAATTATCCTATCAATAGATGTGCCAAAAATGGGCGGGGTTGAATAAAAGAAACGTGTAAAAACTCGTCTTGCAAGCTCATACGTAATGCATACACAATTAAAGGGCGTACGCCCACCGGTTTAATGGTTTTGTAATTAGTTGACAAAATCAAACGTAAATCAAATCGTATACAATTTATTTCGAGGAAAACTAAAATTTTTCAAGTGCTTGTAAGCAACGCATGCTTCCTGTAGAACCAAAAACAAATAAGAAAGTAATACCAAAAAAAAAAAAAAAAAAAAGGAAAGTCCAATCGATCGATTTTTAAATTCACACTTTAATGCTTTGCTGAGCACGCAGAAAGGCACAAAATATATAAAATATTATTATCAAACGTAAGCACACACACCGACACAGCACATTGCTGCAGCGACCGTAGCAATCAACTTGAGATTTTTAGTTCACACTCGTAAGCAGGCTACACGTAGAGCTGAGTCAACAGTTTTAATACACTTTAAAATAATTTTGTTGTTACTGTTTTCACTTTTTTTTGTTTTAATTTTTACTTTATTTTCATAGTGAATCAGTTTAATAATCACGGTGACGTGTTTGTTGGTTTTTGACCAGAAATAAAGGAAAACTTTCGTTTTCGTTACTCTTTATATAAATAAAAATAATTTGAAATATTAAATGAAGCATAAGTACATGTGTATGTATAGGCATATATCTAGAGACAAGTATATAATTTCCTAACTTTCAAAGTTACGTTAACAACGCAATATTTACAGTCATACAAACAAATTTCACGCAAAGACTTTAAGGAAACCACGAACGTATAAAAAATAAGGCACGTAAAATAAGTGAAAAGTTTCAGTAGTTCAAGCCGCCGACTTAATATCTAAGACTACTTAGTTTCAGATATACACTAGGCAACATAATTTATGCTGAATTTTGTTTAATACTATCAGGAGGAGGTGACTCTTCATGAAAAAATTTTATAGCGAACGGGTTCTAAAAATGATCTCCGTTCGGATACAATTCAATTTTAAAACAAAGCTCGACTTTGTGGCAGATAAAAAGGTTTTTACGGATTGTAAACATGGAACTTGACCGATTTTGTCCAATGTACAACATTTCAGCTCAATATCTCAAATTTATGATCGTTGGAGATTACGATGTATGGACGAGGAGCTAGGTCGTCTAGATCGACTCAGATTTTGATATTGAACAAGAATGTATATACTTCGTAAGGTGTTTAATGCCTCCTTCTGCGCATTGCGAACGGATTGGCATAAGTGTTACGACATTAAGAATAATTTCTCCTTTTTGTATTTATACTTTACCAGCTGATTCGTTCCCGATTTGGCGCGGAGTCAAGGCTTGTTTAATGAGTGTGTACTTTTAAAATAAATTCTAAGCATCTCTTCGCACAATTTCATTTTCTTATTGTTAAGAAATTTGGAAAGTGTTCAAGAAAAACCTTTTGCACGCAAAAAAAAAAGTTATTTTCACTTTTATAAATGATATGATAAAATTTATTTATATGCGAGATTGTCCTACTATTTATATGCCTTAGTGTCTTAAGTGTCAAACGTACCTTATTAGTCCTATACACCCTACCTGTTTTCCTACCTTGGCTGTCTTCCTCTGTCCATCTCGGTACCTACCTATTGTTTATGTTCCACTGTCAAAGTATTTTAAAAACTACTGCGATTTTTTTGATTTTTATACCCTCCACATTATACGAAGTTTGTCCTTCCGTTTGCAACACCCAGACGGAGACGTTGGAGACCTTATGAAGTATATATATTCTTGAGGGCGTCGAAAACTGAGTCGATTTAGACATGTATGTCCGTGTGTCCGTGTATCCGTCTGTTGTTAGCATTCTCGCGGGCAAAATCGGTCAAGAGCTATAAACTTGAAATTTGGTATGTACATCTATAAATGTAAGCTTCATCGATCTGCCAAAAATGGGCGTGGTCAAATAACAGACACGTAAAATGGAACCCTGTTTATGCAGTCTGCTCACGTCTGATCTTGGCTGCTAATAAAAAACACTTTAATTTATTCATTCATCATTTTCCACTTCATTAAGACAACATACTTGATTCGGGAAAACCATAAAATAAATAGAATCAATTATAGAGATTCGAATAATCAACAATCTGAAGCCTCACTTGCTTTTCATATTTTATGCCATTACACAACATTAGTGACTTAAATGATATCACGTTGTAAGCACTCTAGGAACAAATAATAACTTCTCAATTGTAATGATTTGTTATAAGCAAAGCGCTTACATTATTATGTAGATTTTTTCTTTGTTTCGTTTTACATAGAAGAAGCATCTTTTAGGAACTGAACTGTGAAGTTGAAACTGAAACTTAAGCCGGCAACCCACCCCCAGTGAGTGGAGAGGGCATTCAACTCTGTAATAAGAAACATGGCAGTGTCTCTGTGTACATTTCATACATACACTTTATACGGCTTAATTTCCTTTTCAAAATTATAAGACTATATGTACATTTACACACATTAACAAAAAACAAACAAAAAATCATAAAACAAAAACACAAACTGAATGACCTTGTCCGAAAACAAGTGAACGATTTATGGTAATACACACATAAATGTTAATGATGGAAACGGTTATTCGTTGGTGCCCAGTGTGGGTTTACTTCAGTTAATTGCAACTAACATTTCATTTGAAATTTTATAATATGACCGACAAGTCGCGTTTATACAGAAAGTCTACAATTTTCTGTATTTGGTATAATTTATTAACTATCAAGATAAAGTTTTCAAATTTCATTTAAACCTGATCTCAAGAAAAAAACATAAATCAAAATTTTAAAGACTTGATGTCACGCTTTAGCTAAAACGGCTTTTAATTAAGTTATTAGTTGTGCTAAGTAGAGGTGAATAACCTTTCGTTGCTTTATGAAAACGCCCACATACATAGGTAAAAGCGCACATCTGTAAGTAAACACCTTGTCTTTGTTTATTTTCGTTTTATTTATTTTCATTACACAATAAATTCGCGGCAGCATCTTTCTAGACGAACCTGATCTAGACAATATTTTTTCCATTTAATGCTTAGTTGCCGTCACATGTATGTATACGTAAATGTAGAGAGATATGGATTTGATCTCACTCAATTTTTGTACCCGTCATCATAATGATATGAGGTTATATTGATTTTGTGCAAATGTTTATAACACCCACAAAGAGGCATGCCACACCACATTCTTGCTCAGCATCAATAGCCGAGTCGATATAGCCCGCCCCCCTGTCCGTTCGTGTGATTTTGTGCACTCTCAATGTCGCTAAAGTTGAGGTAATGAGCTGAAATTTTGTATGAAAAATTTTTGTACTAGTGGACATTTTGTTATTTTCAATGAACAAAATAGTCTTAGGGATTTATTTAGAATATTTTATGTGCGTGACGTTGTGTTGATTTGAAATTTGGGACAAGTATCCCCACTTAATGTCCGAAACGAATTTGTGAAAACGGCCGTGTTGTGGACGCATACAGTGGCTAGTTAAAAACTTCAATTACACATTACTTGCTCCTTTAAGACACCGTTCATTTTGGTTCTCCCACGCCTATAAATGTAGTGATAGATAGCCTCATAGTTTAGGTAGTCTGTCTTACTTGTTGAATTATGATAAACAAATAAAATTTCGCTAAATATTGAATATTCCCCATTATGCGCCAAATCGCACTGACAAGTATTTGTCCTAATTTTCAACTTTAGATGTGTAACAAGAATATAACTTGAAAAAAAAAAAATTTCACAAGTAAGAAATCAAAATTTGGCTTGGGCCAAATCTTAAGTAACTTCCACACCTACAAAGGGGGGCGTGGCAGATGTATAATGTAAATTTGATTCAATCTATAATATATGTCACAATTTTTAAAATATTTTCATAATATTTATTCAGTAAATTTTGTCCGAAAAACCGACCCTTAAAGGATTTCGAAGGAGGGGCGCCAAAAACCGATACTTGAAAGACATCTTGTACTTAATCTAAATACTTTAAATTAGTACCACTTTTAGAAACTCTCTTGTTTACGTTAAGCTATTGCTAAGTAAGTTATTTTGTACTACATGAAATGTGCGGTAGGTTGTGAAACGCTTAGCACACAAATTGCGACTGTGGGATTGTGTATGTTGACGACTCATATCAAAAAAATTGTAGGTGTTTATTTTAGTTATTCTAAGTGCTACTTCTACGTTCCACTACCACTATTCATTAATTTCATATTAATTGACTCAGCTTTGTATACAAATTTAAATGATTTTATAATAACAGTAGTCTCGTTACTAATAAATATAGAAACAAACGTTTAAGAAAAATATCTGATGGAAAACAATGAGATGTTTGGGAGAGTGGTTTGGTCTCTTTTAATTATAAGGCGAAAAAAAGTAAATAAATAAAATAAAACCTTTAGTTGAGTCATTGAATGAATCTCATTACTCATTTGCAGAGAAACAGTGAATGGCTAAATTATTAGCAAAGAAATGATTTCAAAAGAAGTAAAAAAACTATATTTGGCTGAGACCAAATCCTGAATAGAATTTTTAATCTTGAGAGTCCGTACAGACGGGTAGACAGACATGGTTAGATCGATTTGATGCTGATTCCAAATGTATATACTTCGTGAGGTCTCCCGCGCCTCTTTTTGGGCGTTGCAATCGTTTGAAAAAGTGATGACACCTCTTTCTGCGTGTTGGAAATTAAACGTCAAACTTAGTATACCCTCTCATCTTATAGGGAGGGTATAACAAATCATTTAACATTTAGCAAAATCACATTAAAACTTATGGCAAGCAATACAATGTGATTCATAATGAATGAATGAATTGAAAAGTCACTGAAGTATCAATACTTTTGTAACTGACGGTATGTGCTGTAGTCTCGTTCTCCCTTTCTAACCGTCTTTTATTATTTATAACCAAATATTTATGTGCCTGTTAAAGTCTTTAATAACTCGTTCCGTACGTCTTGCTTGTGGGTGTTGTAGACGTTTTAAATAAAGCAATTGTGTGGTATGCGTGTTTAACAATCAATTCTGCAGATTGCTTCTATCAATAAATCCTATTAATCATTATTATTGCGGCATTTTAACATAAAGTTAAATTTTCTGCAATGAATATGGTTGTACGTTTAGTTGTTGTGTGTATTTGTTGAGGAATAAAACGAAAATGAAATGTTTTCCACCATTTTTATACAATAACTTAACATCTAGGTCACACGTGCATCATCTGTATATGCTTATGTACTATATGTCACACCCACATCTTTGTCCAACTAACCTCAATCCTATACTTTAGTGTTAATTAATTACGGATTTCTTTTTGTTTATGTGATGGTGTTTAATGTTATTTTATAAAAGATGCGAATTTATTGTTATTGTGAAATATTAACCTTAACCTGAAGCTAATATTTACTATAATTTTTTCAATCCCACACTTTCTAAGGCGAACAACATTAAATTTACTTTTCCTTTAGTTGCGCAAAACCTTCAATCCAAACCTAAACGTTAAACGTTAATTTTGCGTATGAACTTGATTTTCGTGGCGTTACAACAATATTTTTCAGGGTGAAAAAAAAATGTTACAGATTAGTTCTAATTTTATAACAAGTGTTTTGTTCTATATTCATTAAAATTCAACGTGGGGGTAACTAGTTAGATATCTAACTGGTTTGAGCTTTTCTTAATGTGTGAGAAAAATTAAATGCAAACAAGTAATAAAGTAAATTTTGACTTAAGCCAAACATTAAATACCCTGCCGCTTCATTGAGCTTTACAAGGACTTGTATCACCTTCTGTAGTGTCAACTTATAAATCATCTGCATCCACAGCATTCACTAATTATAGCAATTATAGCAAGCTAGAAAATTTCAACTCAATATATTAATATTTGCAACGTAAAACGGACAGACACTTGGTTATCGTTAAATCAACACAAAGTTGAATGCTGATCAATAAATATAAACTTTACGGGTAAGAGAGGTTTACATTTTATAATAGACATATATATACTTTAAAGGGTCTCTGTTAGTTTTGCAAACGGCAAGACAAACTTAGTACAAGGCTATGTGGAGGAAAGATACAAAAAGAATAAAAACACGACGGTAAAAATCGATTGAATATTGATATTCGATATGAAATACGGAAACGGTTGAATATGGAAGTAAGTCGACCAAGCCTGCTCGTATAATATTATTTAAGATCACTTGATTAAGTCGATTCAGAAAGCGAATCTAGATTAATTGGTACAACACAAAATATGTCTTCCTTCAACCCTTTAGATCGGCAGAAGCTTATTATAACTTCTAGCACAAGTTCTAATATTCAGAATAATCAATCAACAAAAATTTTCAAATTTCTATCAATCATGTGAGAGACACAAAGTCTGATATTTCCTTTTCTATCCCAATTACATTCTTTTTTCTTTTTTCTTTTTTTTTTGTTCTTTCCCTAAAAGCTTTCAATATTCTTTTGTGTAACGCATTTTTCATACATTAGATATGAACGTAGTTATGATTTCATTTTTATTTGTACCTACACAACCAAAAAAGGGGTGTTTTCGTTCTCTTTCAATTCATTCAAATTATTCCAAGCAACATCCGAAAATGGGCTTAATAACTACATTTTTGAAGTTACAATAAGTCAAGTGGCCATTCAAGGTGTAGAGAAGCAATAGCAGAAAATAGAAATGATCAGCAGCACAATAAAATTTTAAATTGTTAAATTGTAATATTTTGTAAAGAAAATTATTAATCATTGAACTTGTTGACTAATATGGTTAAACGTGTCACTATTACGAAAACTTTTACAAAAACGCATCAACATTATTTTACATACGCTACTCATTATTCATTGCCTCATTGCCCCGAGTTTGTAACGCGCTTTCAAAAAACAACACAGGAAGAACACAAAGCAAATGCTGCATTTAGCCGGTTATGGTAAACTCTGCTTCATTATTATTGTTACGTATTGCAATTTTTTTTAAAGCCGGATCCTGTTGCAAACAATTAG
The DNA here is from genome assembly GCA_963978525.1 of Ornithomya fringillina. Lineage (NCBI taxonomy): Eukaryota > Metazoa > Arthropoda > Insecta > Diptera > Hippoboscidae > Ornithomya > Ornithomya fringillina. The sequence goes on from OZ021691.1 coordinate 25,723,213, forward strand.
CCAAACAAGGCTGTAAAGTGTGGCGTGGTAGCTGCAACCCGTCTAATTGAATGTCAGGCACACAGCATCAAACAATATCGCAGACAAGCACAACAACATCATGTGTTTACAACATTAACTCTGAACATGCATAACATTGCATTGTTCTCTCTGTATACAATAATCATCACATATAATTATGTTTTTATTTAATAAATTTTGCGAAAAATGAGATAAACTTTTGGTAATAAGTTGTGTCAACGTGTCATGCATACGAATGGCGTTTAATGTGAATAGACAACGCGCGCCAGACATCTGTGATTATGTTCACATCACGAATAAAATCAAGCGTTTTGTTATTATTGTCGTATCCATTAGAGAGAGGCTTACAATAAAATATACTTTCCGTGCACGGACAAAGTCAGGTAATAATATCAATTTATTATAAGTGCAAACATATTGAATCGAAATATTGTGTTTGTGTGGAGAAATGCCAAATACGGTTTTTAATGTTTATACCAAATATGGGCAAACAACAGTTATAGAATAACACACACGCACACATAAACAAGACCGTTAACAACTGTTTTATGCAGTGGTGGGCATACGTGATTCCATTCCAACCCTTTCAATTTTTGTCGCAGACCCAAGAAATGTTTTATTAGAACGTTCAATATGGTCGATTCCAAATGCATGGACAAATAGAGTTTAACAAATATCTTTGAAAAATTAAGTTATTTGCCCAACCCGGATGGAACAGATAAATGGCAAAACACAAACGAGCATCTGACACTAGAGGAGAATACATAACCTTTAGTATGGCGGTGGACGATCTGTTTTAGTCTTTTGCAGTTAGTGAAGTGGTGGAATGGATTGCTACTAGTTACACAACAGCAACAACTACAACTGACAACTAATAAAAATTCCAGACTATTGAGCTCTATTGTGCATAAATAGCATCTTAACCACTTCTCAAGTTCACACACCGCTATTATAGAAGAATGACTAAACCAAGCTGGGCTTGAACCGAGTGTTGAATATAAAATTCATTGCACCACAATATCTGCAAGAGTTTCAGTATATTTTATACAGCAACTAGATTTGTCAGTTGGTAATAATTGAGTATGTACTACAACACATTAAGCGCTGGCACAGTGTTCTTTTCATTATAGTGTTGATTACTATAATTTCGCAATAAAAAACATAAATTGCCTGCTATTACATAAGATACAACTTCATAGCAATTAGTCGCTAGTTTGCAATCAGAGTCATCAAATACAAATACAAACACAATAGAATCAATTCAGTTTGTGTTAAAGCACTTACCTATACTCACGGTTCGTGGGCTGCAGGGTGCCTTCCGACTGATTTTCCACGGTGTCTCGTCGAACACTTTTTCCAAAATCTGCATTGTAGGAACGTTGCCGATGGTTGAAAAGATTTTTATTATTATTGCTATCATTGGCCGGTATTAGAAGTTTAGTCGGATAAGAGCACTCTGGAGCCCACGATGACACCGCCAAAAAGATATTAGACCGAGCCGGCGGAATTGGTTCCGGGGAAGTGTACGTGTAATAGCCTTCTTCCAGTTCATCGGGACTCTTCATTAAAGATTTCTGTTTGTCCATTGTGGTCGAACCGGAGCTATTATAAAGATATTCATTAATGGAATGGGGAATTTTAGATCTGTTAAGGTGGCTGGAGGTGGTGCATCGAGATGGTGACTTCAATCGTTGGGAGTAATTTTCGCAACGCCACATTGTTGATGAGGTTTCATTAAGACTAGAATCGTCATTATTCGTTGTAGTAGTTGTTATAGATGAAGTAGATCCTATCCAAGTTGTAGTTGGTGTAACCAGGGTACGCTTCGTGTAGTGGTTACACTGCAAAGGTTTTACATTCATATCATTATTGGTGTTCTTCGGCATTACTTTGGAAAAATCTACATATAGCGGCCGGTCTGTGGAAGGTTTGCGTTGGAATTCATCGTCATCGGGCTGATTATGATAATCGGGCAAGCGTTGTATCGTCGGAGCACCCGCTGAGCTATAAAAGCTATAATTGCTAGAGGAGGATTGTTGTGAAAGGGAACGATGGTGTCGATAGAACTCCTCCTCAAAGGGCAATCCATTAGGAAATTTGATGGAGAAGACCTTTTTCGTTTTGGGTGAACCGTGCGAAGTACTCGATACTGAGGAATTAGAATTGCTACCGACACTGCCAGTTTTCTGACACACAGATAAATCTGTGGAAATGTTGTTGGTGGCAGTGTGTGCATGAGTGGAAGGATTAACAAAAATTTTTCGTCTGGCCATCGAAGGAGTGCTTTTCTGATTGCTAAAATTAGCATTGAATGAATTTATGCCTACACTGGAAATAAAGCGGCGATTGTTAAGGTTCGGAGAGGCTGATACAGACGGTGGCAGTCTTTGATCATCTTTGGACTTTTTACCATTACAATTTTTTGAGGCTCCATTAACGTTGACTGGTGGAAGAGGAGCCGGATAACTTTTAATTGATTTAGTGGCACCGGCAGCATTATTCGTTCTATTTATTCCTTGATATTGATTCTCCTTACAGGCCGGTGTTGCACTAGCCGAAGGATGAGTCCTTTTCCCAACACTGCCATTCACCTCTTCATATTCGTGACAATTTTTGCCAAGGACCGATACAGTCTTTTGTTTAATACTTGTGTTAGTTGGGTAGAAATGATCAAAATTCGCTGACTTGCGGGTGGGTGGTGTAGGCGGTCCATTACGAGTTCGTAAATACTGTTTGTCGGTGGCAGTAGTTTTTTGGGTTGATTGAGTGGTGGAGGGTGGCGGAGGAGCTTTAGGTTTTCCGTAGTGTTGTTGATGATGGTGAGTGCAAGCAGTTTCAATTTTTTTAATAAGTTTGGGCGTAAGAGGCTTCACTGCATTGTTTGATGAATGGATTATCTTTTGTGGTTGTTGCTGCTGCTGCTCATTTCTTAGATTGCTTGCACTGTTTATATGAGAATCCCCAGCATTAGCAGCAGTTTTATGATTGTACCGTGTTCCATAGAAACTGCTACGGAATGGTTGCTGGCGAGAAAAGTTGTTGATGGAACTTCCATTATTATTATTATTATTATTATTATTATTATTATAGTTGTTGTTGTTGTTGCTATGTCTTAGACAAACAGCGCTTGCTGATACTGCAGCACTCAAATAGCTCACATGATGAATGTTGTTATTTTTATTTAATGTACGTCCATTACAGACGTTGTTAAAGTCGTTGGTGTTTTTATTCGATGTCGTTAACGAAATTTTATTGTTATTATTATTATTATTATTATTGCTGGAGTTGTTATATTGGTGGTGATTTTTATTTAAAAGATTCGTTGCTGTATGTTGTTGTATTGTTGTGCTATACTGCACAGGGCAGTTAGCACGTGTGGCTCGAAATGAGCTGTACGGGCGCGAATTGTATTGAAAACCACTGACGGGCATTTTGTTTCATATGCGATTGCTTGTATGTGTGCATAAGGTGTGGTGAATACGAGAGGCAACCAATTCACGCCAATCCAAATCGCAATAACAATTACAATAATCGAGGCACTAATATCACAATTAATTTTAATTTTTGTTTTTTCTTTTTCGTTAATTAGATTTTTGCGTTAATTCACATAATAAATAAATTTTTTCACTTAATCATTTTTGAGGTTAAATATTTTAACAAATATTTCATTCATATTGACTGCAGTTCAGTTCAGCTGATCAAATTAGAAAGTTTGTATTTATGAATCGAGAACGAACGTTCGAATCCAACCAACTAGCGCTGTTTAAATGTTGGCATTTGTTTTCGATTCATAAGTAGGTAGGACGACGACAGCGCTGATGTGTGGAAAAGCTTACTTTTTCCATTTTCCACACGATCTAAATTTAAAACACGTTTGCTCTCGTTTACGGGCATTTGTTGGACTTCATTTCTATTATGTTTCCAAACAACTGATTAATGTGCACAAAATCCCAGAAAATAAAACATATCAGGCATCTATATATATATATGTACGAAAGGAAGCCCTACTGAATATTTGTTCGACACAAATATTTGCAAAAAATGTGTGTGTTTGAAGTTCTTGAAATTAAAACGACAGAAAGAAATAACAAAATAAAAGACCTTTTGCATACATTTCTACATAGTGTACATGGTGTGTATGGTATGTATGTGGTAAGGTCGCCAAAGCAATCCGAAGCTTTGAACTACATGGGGTTGGTGTACATTTGTAGTGAAAAGTACGCTGAATTTGCAGAAATTGTCATTACAATAAGGCCGCACGTGACCAAACACGAAATGGGTTATATGTTGACCCCACCAAACACTTCTTGGCTTGGCTACAATAAATGGATGATAGGCGGGTGGATAGGCATTCGATTACATTCGATAACACACGCATCAATATGAAATCATTTGCGCCAAATATCGATGACAAATAATTCACAAAGATTTTACCCTCTGCCTCAGTAAATAGGACAGATTTTATTTGTTATCCTGCTTCTAACCCGCGTGCTCAACCAGAGATAACGGAATATTTCATTATTTGAATTGGTTCAGAATAAGTTTCCAAATCATAGTTTTCAAACAAACAAGGTTCCTGTTGAAAATGGATGTACACTCCCTAATATTTATTTCGAATTAGTCTTGTATTTATTATAAAAAACCGATAAAAGCTCACGAACAAGTTGTTTGACATTATGTACACCAGGATCGGATTGCGACCAATTTTTCCTTATTTGATTATTACTCTCTTTCAAATTGCCAAAAATATTGTATGATGAACACAAAGTTTATATAGAGTCAGCATCAAAATAGGAACCGTTTGTCGGTCTTTGTAACTGTCTCTCGTTAACACTGTTACGATTGCCACATTACAGATATTGAAATGAAACAATTTCCGTTTCTTCGCGCACGTTCCTAGGAAACGGTAAAGTGCCGCACCCACAAAATTGTTGCAAAATTGAAATTGTATAAATTAAAAAGCACAGTACGTCAATAATGTACGATTTTTTACTTTAAAAATCAAAGCTAATGCACAATAAATACATCCTTTAATACTCTAATAGAGGCTGTTCCTGATGCGCTTATAGTTTTCGCGTATGCAGAGGGAGGGTGTTTAAGATTTGGCCCAAGCCAAATATCGTTTTTTTTTTAAATTTTTTTTTTAAATTTTTTGTTTTGTTTTTTAATTAAAACCACATAATTTAATGATTTTGTTGTTGTTCCGAATACAATACATACACACATACACAGCTTCTGTTCTTTGTTTCACTCTACATAAATGGACTTCGTCGTCGTAACACTTCAGCAAGGCGTTAATGCCTTTCAGTTTGTATTTTATTTCACTTTATCTTATTTTTTATTTTTCATTTTATTGTTCTGTCAATTAATTTTAATCACGAGTAGGAATTCCTACATGTTTGTACGTAGGTATGCATGTCTAAATAAATAATAAACAAAATATTGCATTTGAACACTTGGGAACTGAACGCGCTCAGTTCTGACTAATACTCCTTCTCAAGGCGTTTAATCAGCCATTGCTGTCGCTATTATTGAATTAAATTCATAATAAATACACTTTACAGCGATAATTGTCTATTTGAGGCGTGCATCGCATTATGTTTATTAAAGCATCACTTGCAAAAACTTGAAGCAGTGTTCTCTATCCAACAATAAATCATGTACTGAAAAAGTATTTCTTTCGATTTAGTGCACATAACTACAGCGCAATATAAATGAATTCGGATCACTTCTACGTTATCATTCTAGAGTATCGGGAAAATTAAAGAGGAGCTTATACCATAAAGAGAACATACACTCGCTATATTCCCACTTCTCCCTCTCTCTCTGTCTCAATGAATTAAGCGCACTACAAACAAGCGATAATAACAAGATTGATAGAGATAGACCCCTACAAAAATTCACAACTTAACTAGACTTTGAATGAATTTATACCAATCAAGCAGAAAAATGGCCATCTTCTTTAAGAGGTTCTAAAAATGGTCCCTCCCAGCTTCCATGGCCAAATTTACAAACGTGCATGTAAAACGATATATACAAGACTGCTTAGAAAGAGTGTCACAAACATCTGCATAAACTTAATGAACTCCATACAGCCAGTGTATACTTATAAACATACTCCAGATGTACTATAAAAGTATTCATTATCGCCTCGACTATAAAATGATGGGTAATTTTGCTTCATAAACTACTCGTTTAAACACACACAAGCACACAAATGAAAATATCTAAAAGTTCAATAACTTTTGCTTGATTGATTTTTATGCGTGAAATCACAAAAATCCAGTTTTCTGCTTTAATTGAGTTTCGATTAACACTACAACTAAAACCAACCAAAACTAACTAAACCCTCAAAGCAGACGTAATATCTTTAACATCATAATGATCCACATTTCATACCGAGAGAGAGAGAGAGATCCTCCTAAACGAGCCAAACGAACAAGTACAATATGAAGAAACATGGAAGAAGATAGAAATTCAAGTGATTTAAATAATAATTACAAGGAAAAATAGATTGATTGGTACAATTGGGAGAGAGGTCAGAGTCAGACAGTCGATCTATAATGAACTCCTTCCCTCTGTTTATTACAATTAAATTAATTTAATCTTTCCAATCAAACATTCACAGGCACTGTTGTTATACACATTGGCGAACGAAAAAAAGAAAATATAGCGCAAGAGAGAAAAGTGAACTCAAGTTCAAAAGCACTGATGAAGTATATTATTGTACTTATCTTGCCGTAAATGGTAAATTGTGACCAAAGATAAACTGGCTACACGACAAAGTGATGAATAGTTGCAGAGTCGGACAACGCACAACACCAGTCAAACTACGTGGCTTTGTAATGACAGCAGCATTAACAACAAAGCCTCTGAAAAAAGTCTGGTCTTTGGTTGCCGTTGCAATGGTGATGGAGTGCAATGAACAAAAACAGACACACACATACAGACACATTTATATATATATATAATATTTTACGAGTTGTTACAAGTTGTTGCTAAAATTTATGTACATTGCAGACAACTATGCAGTGCAAACAGACATTGTACACATTACACATGTTTATTAGCACATGGGCACAAACATTCGTTAAAAAGAAGTCACCAGTCATAAGTTCGGACAGTTCAATATACATGTGGGCGGAACGTTTTCTTAAAGTTAAAAAAAAAAAACCTCCAGTGAAGTGGCCAGCACACGTTAATGCAATGTACAATTTAACTCCTTTTAATCACTATCACCATCATTACTATAGCACTTATCTTATAAAGTTTTACTTAAACGCGCTTACAACAACACTCATACATATTTGCTTTTTTTACGCTACATTAAAGTCGATCTTTTTAAGGCCTCCGCAAAATATTTATTCTTGATCAGCATTAAAATCCGAATCGATCTGGACGTGTCCGTCTGGGTATGTATTGTTGGTTCGTGACATTTTATATATTTCAATAAAATTTTCTGCACATATTTCTATTTTCTATACGTAGGATTAAATAGGTGAGGAAAACACCCACAAAAATTTTCACGACCACAAAACCAGACCTGCAAACTTGATGTATACTGCCATTGATATTTATTTATTAGTCGTCGTACCAAATATGGGCGGAGTAGGACAGAAGACACGCCCTTTTTTGAGCGGACTCAGTTCATTTGTGTTACTCAAGTACTTGCCATGCCCCTGGTTTGAATAGATGTCGAGAATATGTAACAGTTGGCCTGAGCTAAATGCAGTTTTTCATTTGTTTTGTAATTTCTTTTCCATTTCTTGCACTGTGGCTTACAGAACATACGCGCTTTGTATGTTTTAATAAACACAAGCCTTATACATATATAAATGTTCTACGCAACACGCAATATATTCTGACGCTGTTCTGCTCTCTTTGCAGTCAACATTTTGTTTACATTTGTTTGTTCGTTCGTTAACATTATCTAGACAGATGGAGAATTGTTGTACATACTCGTACACGCAGATTAATGTTGGGCACACTGTACATATGTGTGTAAGTTTGAACTCATTGTTTTTTTTTTATTTTCTTTTTGATGCGTCTTTTTTTCATAAACACTCATTCACATCTAAATATTAAACATGTCTGGTTGTGCTTGTAAGTCAGTAGGTACAATTTTAGATTTGTATTGATAGCTGATGGACTGATGGACGGCGTGCTTTTGTATTAATACTAATAAATGAAATTATTTATAGTAGTACAAATATACATGTATTATCTCCATCTATCCCCAGGGCTTGATTAGTCCGCTGATGAACACCAAATAAAATTGATTTGCACGACATATCAAAAGCTTCAAAACGTTGCAAACGGTCACACTTAGGTGTTCTTTTAAAGACGATTCTCTATAAAAGGACAAATTCTTCATCAGAAGGTTGTTTCATAGATAATGCCCATCAACCAATTTTATCCAATTCAAAAAGAAAATGGTCTTGCCTGACTCACAACGTTTCAATTTTCGCCACCGTGAGCATTTCAGCATTCATTTGAATTTCTTCGAGAAATCGGCACAGTTTTTGATGTCAGTTAAACATTTGTGTATAATACGAATCGTATATCTTGCGCTGACGTCCATAGCGTGCCATAAGCGTTTCAAAAATAGGCATACACACAGTCGTCGATTTAGACTTTGATGTTGATCAAGAATGTATGAACTTTTTGGTCTCTTTCGACTTCTTATGAGAGTTGCAAACAAACTTAACAACTTAATGCCCCCCCCTAGTCCTAAGAAAAAAAAACAGAAGCGCAACACCATCACAGTGAAAAGGGTTCATTAAGAGTGAACTCTTAAACGTAGTCTGAATAATTTACAAATTTATACTGTAAGGAAATTAACGGAGATTTTATGTTGTTGGTCTTTTACAAGCGTTTTCATAATTTACACATTATGCGCTCTTCTTAAACTAGTTTCGTACATTCTATCTTTAAGCTCCACACACATTAAGTGAAACGTCTCCGCAGCTGCTATAAACAATGGATCGATTTAACAGTGATTGTGGGTATGTCGTTATGTTATGTTTCTATTTCAACTTTGATAAGTACAAACACCTGCACTAGACCAATAATACCCATGAGTATATTTACTATATATATATATTTGTACATATATGCACTGTTATCCGCAAACAGTTGCGTTAAAAAAAAGTTAGACTAGAAAATATATTGATACAACGACAACGACAACAACAACAAAACCAATTATTTGTAAACCTAAGTGTGAGATGGCACTAAACATAAATACTCTTATCCTCTTGGTGTATTGCTAACATTTAACAACTTTACTTTACAAAAAATTAAATTTTGAGAATTTTTAATTTCATTTCATCAATTAAATTATTATTAAATTTTATTGTTAAACACGCACAACCTTCATCACACTAAGTAGTTGTATTGTATGATTTAAAGACATTGCAGTTTTTCTTTTCAAAATCAACGTATTGAAAATATTTTTATTCATATTGAAGAAATCTTTTCAGATTGTATTTAAAGAATTGCACACATGTTGAGATATACAACCGGAATCGAACGAATGAGCAACGCACCTCTAATCGTTTCAAAGTGAACGCATAAACTGACTCTGTTAGCGAATTGATCGCAACAAACAAGTGTTGGCGGACTGGTAGGCAAGTAAGTAAGTAAGTAGAAACCACCAAACAGCCCCAGATCTTCCAGAGCACCATATATTTATTGTTTTTGTATTATGGTTGTTTCAAACAAAAACAAACAACTATTTATGCGAATGATGAGAGAAACGATATGTTTTACTCAAATGAAAATGGTTGTACTCTCACAGCTGTGCTGATGTTGTTGTTGACAAAGACAAAATAAGAAACTTGATTACAAAATGTATTCGAATTATTTGTATTTGCAAGCAAAAACAAAGCGAGTGTATGAATTCGCCGCCGAGCGGAAAACGCTCATTCGAGAGAGAATATTTATTTTAGGGATTTTCGAGAGCCATTTGTGGTTCTTTTATTGGAAATAAAACTCATAACTATAGAAAGAAATAAGAACAACAAAAGTACTTGATATCGATAGGCATCAATGTCAATTTCGTTCCACGTAAGATGTAAGGTATACTAAGTTTGACAAATCGTTTGCTCCACTCACAAGGAGGCATTAGAGACCATACAAAGTATATATATTCTTGATCAACATCAAAATCTGAGTCGAGATAAACAAAAAAAAAAGAAATTATCTACAATCATTAGAATTTGGTATATTTATAATTGCCCCTTTCTTCAATGTACCAAAAATAGGCATGGTCGAATAACAAACACGCCCATAATTTACAAAAAAACCACACTCCACGTAAAACTCATCTTGACAGTTGATACGTAATACGTACACTATTAGAGGACGTAATCATATACCTGCCACGCCCATTGTTTATTTGTAGATGTGGAGGATATTTAAGTTTTACCCTGAGCCAAATTTACTTTTCTCTCTATTGCAATATAATTTGTTTAGTTGTATGAGTAAGCACGAGTCATTGAAATAAAAAATCTTTATAGGAAGAGAGGTTCCAAAAATTATCAAATTGAGCTGAAATTTTGTACTTCCATTTCCTAGTACTATCTGCAAATAGGTCGCTACTAAGGATTGCAAATTTTCATCAAAAAATTATAATAAATCATTATATGGTACGATCGGGTGACCAAATCCATGCACCCATTTGCCAAAGTTACGGGATAGTATAATGAACACGTCTACATAGATAGGGTAGAGTATTCAAAATTTGACCAAAAAAAAATTGAAAATTGAGAATTTGAGTCATATTAAGACTTATTTTAAATAAGGGGAGGAGCCCTTGCCAAATTTAAACCATTTTTGATACTGCACCGCACTTATACCAAATTTCATCGAAGTATATTAAAAATTGTGGCCAAAACTTGCGCACACTTTTAATGCTGAATTTAACGATATAATTGGAGGTGGGTGTGGCATATGCTGAGTGTGAATGTGTAAAAACAATCAAGTCTTCATTAAACGCACCAATCCTTATTTGTTCAATAACTTTGAATAGTTTATGATTAGAGTGACAAGTCAGTATCAAAACAGGGATGGGAGCCACACTAACCACTTAATAAGTAACGAGGATTTTAAAATCACGACTTAAAGTTAATTATTGTACAATGAGATGCTAACCACTGATCAGGAAGCTTTAAAGTCCTTTATTAACCATAATGCAACTTTCTTATTAAATTAATAACATGTGTGCGTGCGTAATTATTATTTTTTCAATAATAATTGTTTTTCGTTACCGATCACACTGGCTTCCGCTGTAATTTAGTAACATAACATTCAAGGTATGTCCTCCGGTAAATTACTGTTTTCGTTTTCAATTTTATTATGCCCCAACGTCATATTGACAACAACAACAACAACAACAACAACAACAACTGGTGGGTATGCATACGTTTTTACACATTTATCAAAATTGATTTCCATAGATAGCGATAGCATTGTGTCCCATATTTGTAGTAAAATTGTTATGAAAACAAAATTGTGCGGAAATTCTCGCTCCACAGCAATTATGCATAATTGCAGAGAAGGCAATTGTGTGAAATTTGAACACTTGGTACAATACAAACGAATATATTCTGTATATATATGTGAGAGAAAATAATAAATTTTAATAGAAATAAAATTTTTTTTTTTAATATTTTGTGTTATTTTTTAGTTTTTTAGATTTTTAGCGGGAATATATCGCAAGAGTAAAGAGAGACGTTAGACATTATAGCATATGAAGCGCATACAGAAGCATGTCTTTTTTGCGCTTAATTTATTGTAAAACGAATTTATTGGGTTGTTGTAGCTCCATAAAGAAGAGGAAATACACTTCTTAGTGGACAGACAGGCAACCACATTGATGCAGCTGTAAAATATTTTCAACTCTATAATATTCGTTTTAAAAATATGCAATAAAATATCGTGAGCTTCGGCAGAGTCCATTTATTATTGCATGTATTTAAATCTATAGTATGGTCGCTACGTTTGAATGGTTGTAGATATGATGTATATATCACATCACACAGCAATTTTGTCTATGCAGCTGGCGAAAGCTTTTAGTGGGCTTTTATACTCCACATAACTTGTGATAAAGGAAATACTGCGTTCGTAACTCTTAAACGGCTTAAAAGAAACGGCTTTCATTTAGTATCTCTTTCTAAAACAATTTAACCAAGTCCGCGTAGTTTCCACGTATGCAATAATTGAGATATGCAACAGATGATTGTCGATAGTCGATCTCAACAGGTAGCAAAATGTTAAAAATGGCAAAATCGGTCAACAGCCGACAATTTTCTACTTATCAGCAAAAAAAAAATGGAGTCACAAAATTGAAATTTAGCCCCCACACACACACACGCACATTTACCAAAATCCATGCACCCATTTGCCAAAGTTACGGGATAGGATAATGAACACGTCTACATAGATAGGGTAGAGTATTCAAAATTTGACCTAAACCAAGTTTAGTTATTTCACTTGATCGATAATATAACAAAAATTCGTCATTCACACAGTTGGTAGATACTTTGTTCGACATTATAGAACATCTCTCTCTCTCTTTCTCTCTGAAAAGATCTTTCATAAAATGGCGTCTACATGACAGTGATTCGCAAATGTTTAGCTAAACAATTAGATTTAAGTGGTGGAGGATCGATATTAAATAATCCAACTTGGGCGACTATAATATTTACATTTGTCCACTTTTATCATTTTACTTCTGCTGCAGCAGAATTATTTTCTCAATACAAACATATACATACAAACAGCGGTTATTGAACTCTATAATGGTATGGTTAACAATAGCAAATTTATGACCATTAATGAAAGTAAATTAAATAAACACACAAGTTTCTCTTTTTTATGTTTTCCAAACATAAATCAAAAAGAAATAATAATAATCATAATAATAATAACCACAGTCCGAGCTCACAATGTTGTCACAGGTCATAACAGAAGTAAAATAAAATAAGCAAAAAAAAAACCTAAATTTGGTTTAGACGAAGTCTTAAATAGCCTCCACATCTACATACAAAGGATGGGCGTGACAGGTATATGATTATGGCATCTAATAGTGCATGTATTACATATCTGTAGTTTTTTGTAAATTATTATATTAAAATTCTGGCACATGGATGATTTTAATACGAATATCAAAATATTCAATGGTTTAAAAAATGGATTTTTTTTTTATTATTCTCGTCGTGACCCTTGATCGATTGTGCTTAATTAGAAATGTGATCCTTATGCAAAAACTAGAGGTGTTTACTGAGACCGTGAGAGCCAACATCAGAGGGACCGCCAGACATCGATTTAGTTTTCACTTTTGATCACACTGATCATGAATATATAATTTGTATATTTTCTTACGCCTCCCTCTGGGTGCTGCAAACGCAATAACAACCATGGTATACCCCACATCTTATGTAGAGGGTATAAAAACTTTAAAATTCAAAATTTATTTGCATATAAAATTCGAGAAAACGGGATAGAAAAATTTAAATGAAAAAGTTTCATCAAAATAAAATGAAAAATAAAACTGGAAATGGCACTTTCAATACAAAAACCACATACTCGCTAACAACGCTAGTAACGGACGAGACGAACTACGGGTAAAACATATGTTCATATAAATGCCGGACATGCGGACACTTATTTACGCTGCAAATGCTGGATGGTGCGGCATAATATCAATTGATAATAAATTACTAGTTATTGGTTGATTGCAGCCAAGCCAATGACAGCAAATGCGAATTTTGTATTTTAATATGCAACACGTACAGGTATGTGGGCAATACAACGCAATACCCAAGTGTCAACAACACTGACTTTGACACCACTCGACTAAATATTTTATGCATTTTTTTTTCGTATATACGTATGTGTGTATGTATGTTTTTTTCCTTTTCACTTCAAGGAAAGCTCCCTAATTACTCTAAATATTTGTTCAAAATACTGTCTTGCACGTACTGCACAATTCAGTGGAATGTTTTGAACACCGGACACCAAATTAAAATTTAAGATGAAATGCAATACACAACCATTGTCTGGTTGTTTGTCAGTGTATCCAGTTGCAATTTTTAAATATCGGTTTAAAATTCTTTTACAATGAATAAAAAACACGTTTACAAAAACATAGTATTTCTCGTTAATGTAAAGTATACGCAATGTTTGCGTACATGAGCATATACGAACAGACTTGTGTTGATAATAATTGATTGCTAATAACACTCAATTTGACAGATAAGTATGCATCAACAAATACCAAGCCCCCTGCATAGAAACTGTGCAGAATTTTAATTAAATATTAATTAGATTTTCTTACATTACTACTGCTACCAATAATACTTTTTTACAAATTTAAAAATTAGACTCTGCTTGTAATTTTCTCGTAATTTAACGTCAATATAGAAAATTTGTAGAGAAACATTTGTCATAAGCGGTGCCAAGTGGTGTAAAAACTAATTAAAATTTTTCGTAGTTTTTTTTCCTGAAATTTATAATAATTTATACAACTATAATTTAGTTGTTAATTGGTTCACTGGCATTCCGCACGGTGCTCTGAATAAGCAAAACGTAAAAAAAACACTACATTTGACCACCACCGATGTACTTAATGAGTAATACTGAACACTTGTCATTGAGCACAGTCAATTTCAACACCAGTCTCCCTACATGAAGAATGCTTACCACGGACGGAAGGACATTTATGCCTAAATAGTTTCAAAAGTTCATTAGAATATAATTTGTGGGTCTGAGAGTGAAATATACTCCACAACCCCATGGTGATTGGTATAAACAAAGCTCCTATACAAATACGTAGAATAAGTGTCGATGCCAAATTATTCAAAAATTCGCCCATTCTCACTGTCCATATGAGGTGGTGCTGCGAGTGCCCGTCACTATCTATTATTTGAATGAAACAGATAATATTATCTTCATTCATACAAGTTCAATGACTGAGCTGACTGACGCAAAGTAAAGATTGTAGCCACAGATGCAACATTCATGTATAAAATATAATTTTTTGAACCTTAATTCTACAATTAATTTAATTATGTAAAATTATATATAAAAATACATTATGTACAAAATAATATCCACATATGACAGCACAACCACAATACAATATTTAACAAGTTTGTGCGATATTGCATTTTAAGCATTTTAGGTTCTTTTTGCAGACGAATTCATTTTAGAAACGTGTTTGTGTTGTGTTTCACTACCAACCACTAAATTATAAATGGCACAGCGTCTTGTAATGTTTTTTTAATGGTGGGTGTGCGGAAGTAACTTGGACTACCCAAAAGGCAACAATAAACAAAATGCAAAGCAATGCACACACAATCACAAAACCACAAGTTTATGGATGATTTAAACGATTTTTAAGATACGTTTACACAAAACAAGACCAAAGAAGTGGATATATGCCTATACCACAAAGATAAAAGTTGTCAATCGTGCCCACGTGTATAGGGTACAAAACAATGGTAGTAGGTACATATTATAAATAATTTTTGAAGTGGTATATAAAACCAACAATAACACTCTTTATCAGATCAATAATTTAAGTTCTCCTTTCCATTCAACAATGACAGCGTGACGTTAACTGCGTTAATAACCTGATTAAAAAGGAAATTTTAAAACATTAAAATAATTATCGTTTAAATATCGTCTGCATGTCTGCATAGGAATGCAAATGCAGGGTTAATAAGAATATTTATAAATGAATTTATACTTGAAACGAATTGACAATTTGTACACGTTCGTCTCACGCATTAAATAAGAAATAACACTTCAATCGATTGGAAGTCAACCACTTTTTTTATGATAACCATTCTTCTTTATGCCCGATGACATCTTTTGTTAAAAGCCCGCCCACATACACATTGAATGGTAGTGTTTCAAGGCACACACAATGCACTCACTTAAGTCAAAGTAAACAAGGAAAAAAAGGTATATTTGGCTGGGGCCAAATTTTGAATAGCACCATTTGTGCTCTAAAGCCTCCCCCACGAAATGTGTGAATATATCTTCCGCACTTTATAAGAAATATGGAAAAGTTAATTTTAAAAATGTCTACCTTTTCAGTTTTTGTTGCAAATAAGTCGCTTGACTTATTTTCAATACCATCTGCGCATGAAAGCTACCAACATTGTCTTAACTATTGCGGCCAGGAGTACTGATCACAGAACACACACATGCGGACAGACAACCACGCAGACAAGCGTTTTGTCTAAGTGATATATACCCCATATACATATGATGGTGGATATAATAAGATGTGAACACGTTTTTTTTTTTTTTTTTTTTTGTTGTAGAGGATGAAGATGATTTACATTTGGTAAATGTAATTCAAGTCCGCAAAATCCCCAGAGTTTGTATAGATTCGGAAAATCTAGAAAATTTTTTGCTATGTATACAACACAATTTATATTAACTAGTTTACTGTAAGCGAAAGTGTGATTGAGGATATATATGTACACACGCTCAACCGCTACATAAGGTGCGTATGGACAGTTTCAACATTTGCTGCTATCTTGGTAACTTTTATAAAATTTGTATTCAATTTGGATACAATTTACTTTAATATTTAATAAGATACATGAATTCGCCTTAATTATAACTAATAAATATGAACACAATTTTCAGTGACAAAGGTGTAGCTAAGCGGAAACACTTTTAAACATTTTTGCAGGCGAGCGTAGTTTTCTATCACATTTAATTTTATATGTATAGCAATGCTTAATACATATGTACACGAGTCCTTAAAAAATTAAACTTAAGTTATTAACGAAAAAAGCAACCTCAATAAAATTCACTTTGCATTAACAATCTCATAAATGTTCGCCTTTTTAGATTTTACGCAATAAATTTTTTTTTTGCGATTTCAAAGCTCTTCTCTTGACTCCCAATGAGATTCGCTTAACTCTTAATCTTCCACTATTCATAAAAAATGAACTCTTTCTTTATCCATACATGGTTAACACTTGAATGAAAAATCCCATAAATGGAAATAAGGAAGTTTTTTTCGTATGTAAATAATAAAAACAACATATTGCCCTTAAGCCGAATTTGGCAGATTCTTTAATAAATGTCTTTAGTTGTTAATTCATTGTAATTGACTTCATAAAATTCAATTCAGTGTATATATTACTTGCTGTGTAGGTGGATTATTTTAAAATACCTATTTAGACATTTTCATAATTTTTATTTTCACCGCAAATAAATAAATTTTTCCACAAACCATCCTAAAATATGGGTACGCATGTAACGTTACAAAGGTTTTGTAGAGATGTATTTCCATAAACAAAAACGTTCTTTATAAACTTTTTTTTCACTTTTAACTAATTTGTCACTTACCTTGATTCCTTAGATGCTTTAGTGCTAGCATCAGACCCACGGCGACGGCGTTTAGCAGTTGAACGTGTGTGATAAGTGCGAGGGCTAAGTATGTAAAACAATGTAATTTCATAATAAATAGAAAACTCGCTCTAACTTACGGTGAGGGTACATCAGTATCCAAAGATTTGTTGTCCTCGGAGTCCACGCGCTTACGTTTATCACGTATACCGCCGGAGGAGCGATCACGAGAATGATGACGTCTGCGTGTGCGGGGCATCTGCAAACATTCAATCAATATTAACTCTTACACTATATATTTATATATATATAATATAACATGTTGCGACTTTATTGAAGACACTTAGATGCAGTAGATAACGTACCGTGTTCTTTATCGCAATGCACCAGAAAAATTTATGATTGACAGTTCTATAAAGTACTCAATTGTCCACTAAATAAGACTTTACCAAATTATTTACATTTGGCGACAACTAATGCAAAATTATTGATTTCTTTGTGCTAGACTTTCATGTGCATAAACTCTGATTAAAATTATTTTGTGCACATTTAATTATTACAAAATTACTAAATTTTTATATTTTCTGTACGATTGCAATGATTCTTACGATTTATTAATATATAAAAATTACTACACGTTCTTTAATTACTCTACAATAAAAGTACTCGTTACTTTAGCCGTGCTTGATAAAAACTATACTTTAATTTTTAAATAAAGATGGCACATGTTATCGATAATTGATGTTATGTGTACAAAGTTACATTAACGCAAAATATTTAACAATAAGTTTATTACTATTAATATTATATTCTTGTTACACATATGAATAAAAAATAAAACGAAAAATTCACATTTTATGGATGAAGTTTAATATGCTGCCAGAGTAATGTCAGCGACTAACAAAATATGCAAAGGGGGCAACATAAACACATTTATGTGAATACTTTGTCAATGTTAAATCTTGAATACCCTCCACAGTAATAATGATCATTGGATGTCATACATACAACGCTCAATGCTTTCTGCATTTAACTCAGCGTTTGAATTCTGCACCGAACATTTCTTTGTAAATTAATGGCATGTCTTGTTTCATTTCAATACCTCAATTTTTTATACCGTAATCCTTTCAAAGATACAAGTTACACGGACAGACCTGCGGCATTAATTTATATTTAATGCTGCTGTATCACATTTTATGAGGTATAATCTACTCATACTAACGTGATGATAAACTCAGTATACGAGAAGTGGAATCCATATAAAATATGGCATCATTGAACACTTTTATAAACAACATAAATATATTATACAAATAAATGAAATACTTAAAAAATAAACTCAAACAAGTAAAATTACTATGATGGAAATTAGTTAAGATTTTTTTAACACTTTCACATATTTAATAATGCATTCTTTCGTTTTTTACCTTGTCCTCTTGTATATTAGCGAGTGGCTTTGTATTGCTGTGGTTTAAAAATGGTGAAACAAATGGAAATTTTAATTTAGTCCACAGCGTATTCACCAAATTGGTCACAAGATTCAACGTTTTTAAGGCCGGTTCTATGTACATGGATCCAATAGTATTTTTGCAATAACTTTCTCTTTCTTTAATTATGCTAATCTTTTATTTAACAAAAAAACCAAAAAAGTTTAAATTATGAATTAATCGCTTGTCTTATTGCAGCATTTATTTAATGTTGTATTGTCACTTATGCTATAAAGCGCAACGCTGTTTATGTAGAATGCTAATATCAAAAGAAAACTAAAAAGAGACAAATATAGTATGTATTCATTTCACATTTATTATATTCTATAGGTTAATTACTCAATAATAAGCAGCGCATAACACATCTTACGTGAGAAATATTGATTTACATTGTATACATTAAAGATTTATACATATGTTTACATTTTTTATATCTATGTCATAAAATAAATATTTTACTACATACAAAAGTATTGCTTTATAATAAAATCATTCACCAATTTCCCAAAATGCAAAGTTTATTTGCATGCGTTGTCAACGTAGCTAGTTATGCGGCGTTGCTTTCTTCACATTCACCTTCTGCGCGCCAAAATCCTCTTTCATTTTCACTCTCTAACAAACATTCTATCTATAAATCAGAGAATCTTACGTGAGAAGTCAGTAGTGTTCGCTTGATTTTTAGTTTATAAAAAATCAAGTGTATATATATAATATATATATATTTAATAATATAATTAATATAAATTTTTGTACGAGAAATATTATACGCATGTTCAAGGGTTTGATAAATGTTTCAAAACCTTCGAAAATAATTCACAACAGGATACAGGAAGAGAGATTAAAGCAACAAGTAATTACGGATACTCATCAAGGAATATATAGAGAAATATATACAATATAATAATTACGTCATACACTGCACGATCGTGGGGCATCTATAAAAATATACAAATTAATTACGTTACATAGTAGTACCTCTTAAAATGTACACCAAGTAACAAGTGTTTATCATTTCTATTTCATTTCTTAAGAAATTATTTAATATGTAAAATTTAAAGAGTATGAGTTGAGTAAGCATTAAGAAAAAAAACATTATAAAATAACAAAACAAAACCATTTCGTATAAACGTATGTGATTGTTTATATTACGAATAGAAAATTTATAATAATTTATTTTTAGTTGATCGTTAAATATTGAAATTTTGTATGTGTTAAAAAAGTGCCCCTGATATGACGTTGCTTTTGGCACTCACCTATGCCGTTCAACTAATCAACACACAGGGTGATTTTAAATGAGTAAATTATCAGCAATGTACATTAAGATGTGAGTAGGGCAATAACTTGGGGCCCAAACATATACTCTGCAGATAGCCGTTGCTGCTCTGCACCGAAATATTAAATGTCTGCATTTTTAAACGCTCGAACATATAGCTTAAGCGTACCGGTGCAGAGAGTTGGCTTATTTTTAATTTAGTGCAGCGCTGCAACGATGTCGCTATGGATTATATGTTTGGGTCTTTAGGTAAATTTACGTACGTATTAGCGATAATATAATGTAGTAAAAAATTTGAGATATTCACCATAAAACCTCCACAACCACCTTTTCAGTTCATAAACTACATGACGATGACACATGCGTGAAGCTGGAATTAATGCCATGTGCTTTCTTTTCAGCCACTACTATACAATATCCCCATATTAATATATACCGTTATTTTTGAGAAATATTACAAATAAATTCTACACATCATACTATAAGAGAGCTCAGTTGGTGTTAGCGCTCCGGTGATAAATCACAGCGGCATTGTGGTGGACGCGTATGCATGAACAACAACTCTGGAGAAGAAAACTCCTTAAACTCATATATCACCATAAATGGGTGTATAGGTGTACAAAAAGATTCTCTAAAGCAAAACTAAAGAATATTAATTAATAGAAAAATTGCTGTGGAAAGAGTATAAATGCTTATAAATAAATATTAAAATAAAAGGAATTATTTAGTAAAAGGCGCGCTTAAAAGAATGAATGAATAAAATGGACTACAAATGAAAATGATTGAAGGAAAAATATCGATTTGTAGGAAAAGTTTAAAATCTCTAAAGTGATACATGAGCGAATGCATGTTTCAATTATAAAGAAAAAATCATGTTACAAATAAATTTGTATGATTATAAAAAGTATCGGGAAGTAACCTTTGGCGAATGAAACCACAAAATAGAAAACTTTAAGTGATTCATCCTGAATTTTATTACAACATATTATACATACAAATAAAGAGCGCTCAACACTCTCTCTCTCCAAAAGAAAGGTATGCAAGTAAATGGTATAAAATTCCCCTTTCCCCCCATTATCATGTTGCTATTTGTGTTTTATTGTTCACTTAAATGCAATTGCACCATTACATACCAAGCACATGTTTCCATCAATTTATGTGTCGTATTATGAACCGACATTGAGCTCAATACATTTTGTATTTTTGGCAATTTTCATAACGCAAATTATCCAAAACTAACTATTTATTGCATAAATGATATATAAGTGTGTATGTGTGGTGTAGCTTTGGCTGGAAGAGTGCGCGAAAGAGATTATTTACTGCAGCGTATGTTTATAGCACGTGCTATAGAGTCAGTTATGTAAGAAAAAATCTTACAACTACAAATATCCTGCAATACAAAAACAACATTGGAAACGACAATACTTAACGACACACACAAAGAAAGTGGAAAGATTGAAGAGCAAATGGCTTAAGACTCAAGCACTCAAGTGAGGAAACTATATTAAGCTGATTTCGAATATATGGCAAATGCTTATAAGACACATCTATGTTTGAACTTGTAATTACTTAAGTGGTTGGTTGGCACCTGAGTGCAATTTTGAAGGATTTTAACTATTTTTGTTTTTACAACGTAGATTTTTACAGTGGCAGGAGCATGTTCCGAAATCTCCATAATGGTACAAATTTAAATTTCAAACACTTAAAATGAAGAAACTATTTAATAATAATTTGGAACCACTATCTGTCGTGAAATTAATTCTTTTAGGTATAAATGAATGAACACCCACCTTAAAATAAAACAAGTTGGAAAACTAAATTTGCCTTAGATCAAATATTAAATACCCTCCACATCTACAATAGTGGCCGTGACAGGTATAATCATATGATTATGCCCTCTATTAATGAATTACGTATCAACTTTCACGGCGAGTTTTACGTGGACTGTGGTTTTTTGTCCATTGTAGGCGTTCCTGTTATCCGACCACGCCTACACATCGATGACGGAATATTTTTACATATATATACCAAATTTCAATGTCAGCTAAATTTTCGTAGCAGATATATAAAAATTTTATTGATTGTGGGCGTGGTTAAAGAACTACAATACCTGCACAAAATTTCAGCTCGATATCTCAAAATCTACGCCCGTAAGAATGCCAACAACAGACGGACAGACAGACATACATGTCAAAATCGACTCAGTTTTTGATGCTGATCAAGACTCTGACGCTTCCTTCTAGGTGTTACAAACGGAAGAACAAACTTTGGGCTAACCGAAGATGCCATCAAAACAGCGCATGCATTGGCCAAAATTTATTTAAATGGAAATTGAATTGACTTGATATTTTCAAAAAAAAAAAAAAAAATTTACTAAAAATTGTATTATTTTCCATCAATAGTCTAAAATGGAAACCATTCAAAAGCCTTGCACCGATCCAATAAATACATTAATATTTACAAAGCATTAACTCGGCTTCTTGTCGTCCCTTAATTATGTAATCATACCCAACATTACTTGCGGTTAAGGATGTATCACTAACGACTCGAGAGGAATCCATGTGTTATTATACCGATGCATTCAGAATCACTTTCTTTCACTTTCTTACTTATAAGTGCGCAGATTTATTCAAGATGTGTCCCTAACCTATTATTCAGAAATACAGTTAAACGCTTTTATAAAAAGTTTTCACATTTTTGTGTTTTTGTTTTGTGATGTGAATATATGTGTGTTTTCCATTTGTTTACATGTTTACACTTGTTTCTGTTTTTGTTTATCATTTTCCCTTCACATATATACAAAACGTGTTGGTATGGAGTACATACGTGGTTGTTGTCGTTTTGTTTATAATAATCTTATTCCGAGTGTGCAAACGTACAAGGTCGTCACTGGTAATTATTTCCGCCTTATTCAGCACGTGGTAACTATTATAGATGAACTTCCTAAATATGCAGTCGAGTTTGTAATATTTGTAAACACGGTTGCAGCGAACGCGCCTCAGGCACTGCCTGATGGTTATCATTTTATACTGCATTGTCCACTTTATTTGTTGATATATTTCAATGACCTTCACCACAAACATGAAGGTACTTACACTTAACCTACCGAAAGCCCAAAACCAAACAACATTGACCAAGACATTTCCTTTATAATTGCTTTGCATAAATTTCTCCTCATATGTATGTTATTTGCGTTATTATACTTGACTTTGTGAGCAACGTGAACCGCCATACATTTGGCAACAAAACTAAATTCAGATACCTTGAAAAACAAAAAAATGTTATGAACTTGCTTTCATTACAATGCAGTGTAGTTAATAATGCAAAATGCACTTGTAGGCAGACCGCAGGATTAGTGGACGGAATGACAATTTGTCCATTAACTCAATAATTATCTCAATTCAAATGAATTTAATTTAAAATTCGTATTGTATAGTTTCTACATAGTTGTACTCTCTCTCTCTCTCTTTAAATAATGTTGTTGTAGTTGTATAATAAAATAGTTAAAGTTTAATGGAGCGTATGAGTAACATGTACTCGTATGTGGGAAATAACAACAGTCACGTAATTTGAATTAATTTCATACCTACGGTAAACCAGTTATGTGGAAATATTCCCCTTTAACCCCCCATTATAATCCAATTTGTAAACTTTTGAGAAATGTTTAAAGGAAATATCTAATAATCGCTGTTATGTGCACACGCGCTTACATAATTAAGTGGTTGTGTGACTGAGTGTGTTGTGCGTTAAATAGCGCAAACAATTAACTTAAATTTGTTTTCTGCTCTGCACTAGACCTCGAACAAGAAACTGACTGAATATTGTTCCAGCTTTTGTCCTAGCAACGGCAAAAGTAGAAAATTTAAAATAAAGAAAACTGCTGCATGAAAATCCTTTTTTTAAACATAAACAAAAATCAAGTAAATTGTAAACAATATTTAAAGAAAATCATATCTTTGCAGAAGCCTAAGAGAGTATTCATAAAAAGGAGGATAAAGAGGATTTGCTGGATTGGATTTTAGTTGGGGAAGGGAGTACTAAAGATTGACTAAAGCCATGAAAACTTGCGTTGAGGGCAACGCCAAGCGTAACACCAATGCTGCACCATCAACGACAGCAGTAACAGCAACAGCAACAGCAATAACAACAAAAACAATTACAATAACTGCTGCTGAACGTGACCGATCATCCCATCAAGACAATGTCGGAATAAAAAATTTACATACCGCACCTTCGTGCAATGATTCGTTAGTGCCCAGCATACTGCGTCATCGCTGCTCTACTACCGCATCGCTCAATCCTGAATCTGATCATACCAATGGATTTATGCAAGAGCAGAGCACAGACGCATATGTGACCAGCAATATGAAGTGCATGATCATGACCCGTTCATCAACACCCACACCGCCTCCAGCAACACCATCGAAGCCGTGCAAGCCGAAATTGAAACTATTACCCATCATACCAAGCTCAGCGAATGCTGCCACTAGTATCCACAACACTTCATCCAACCTTAAAGCCATTAATGAATCTAGCAAAAATTCCGATTTATCTGCTCAGCCCGATTCAAATTTCGCCACAGCTGCATCACCAATAACGAATTCGCCAATTTTAGTGCGTAACGGTCACGCTTTTAGGCATGAGTCAAATACTGCGGCTCGGTATCAAGACGAAGGAGATAACACCACTTCAGCGTCAATTACAGAAAACTCACCGCTGTTGCTATTGCCTACCAATGTGGATAAAACACTTCCAACAACAATTGTTGCAACATCAACTTCCTTTGTTGACTCACAAGAATCACTAGCATCGCATTTGTCTTCGCCCGTTTCATGCTCAACTTCAACATCTGCTTCGTCAACTGGGTTGTACCTCACCACGAACACTACCACTACCACCACTACAATAATCAGCAGTATTTATGCCACATCATCTTCGTCAACCACCCCAACAACAACACCACCTAGTACACCCGCCTCAACAACAGCCACACCTGCCACCATATCACCAACGAAATCGTCGTCAATTTCCGGCTTGCTGGAGTCAGATTTATTGCAATGGCAAGACATGCCACAATACCTACAATTTAATCCGTACGTACTGAAAGGTTACCGTCCGTTGCAAACATTCAAGGGCTGCCTGCTGAGTTTGTTCTACTGGCACAACGAGACTATTAACATATTAACACATGGTAAGTTTCAATTGCCCATGACACGTACAGGCTGAATGATAAGTGCCCGTGCAGCTCGCCCTGTGGTAAACATTTTCAAATTTAGTTTTTTTCCGTATTTCGAATATTGATTTTTGTCCAATGGTTGGCACAAATACAAATACACCTCACACTTACATATGAAAGGCTTCAGCTGAAAAATTTAACTATTATCATCATGGACATCGTCCAAATTGGGCATATAAAAAGGGGGATTTACTCATTTGGGAAATTTATCATTCCATTTGCAACACCAAAAATCAGCATCAAAAACTGAGTCGATCTAGACATGTGTGTCCGTGTGTCCTTCTTTGACAGACCCTTCTAGTTCTGCATAGATGACTACTTAAATTAAATTGAGTAAATTCGTTGGAATACACATATTTATAATGATCTCTCCCATAGACGTACCGAAAATTGGTGTGATCGAATAACGAACACGCCCACAATTAAAAGAACCCTACTCTGCGTGAAATAAACCTCACAAGCTTATACGTATTCATACACTAGTAGAGGGTATAATCATGTGCCTGCCACACCCACCGTTTGGATGTGGTTGCGGAGGGTATTTAACAGTTGGCTCAAGCAAAATTTAATTTCCTTACGTATTACATATATGCACTTGTCCTTCAAAATATACA
This sequence comes from Ornithomya fringillina, assembly GCA_963978525.1. Taxonomy (NCBI): domain Eukaryota; kingdom Metazoa; phylum Arthropoda; class Insecta; order Diptera; family Hippoboscidae; genus Ornithomya; species Ornithomya fringillina. The sequence goes on from OZ021691.1 coordinate 25,749,223, forward strand.
AATTTATTTATTGAGTACTCTTCCATATTTTTATCATTATCATTATTATTATTAATAAATGGTACACTTTTTGGATGGATTCATGTTAGTGCCTTCTGGGCAATTGAAAACTTTTGCAAAGTCGGGAAAATTGGACAATGGTCCAATAACTCGATATTTGGATGGTACATGAATGTCTGTTGTTGTTTGTAATTTTAACAGAGCAGGGTGTGCATCACTGCACCATAATTGTGCATAACTGATGAAAAATAATTGGTTGTTGGTGAAGTTTAAATGCGTGAACATTTCTTGTTCTTTAATTTTCGAATTTCGAGCATATTTCTCATACCAAGATCGATACGCTTCAAAGGCTAAATGCAACCCGCCATTATCGGCGACATTTTCAGACTGATTAGGCATTTCGGGTAGCGGACGTCCTCCATATAGGTACTGATGGTATTGCTGCATAAGGCATTTTAAACGTTGATCATAGGCGTCATTGGATCTCTGATCCCACCACTCTTTACTGTTGCCATTCTTATCGAAAGTTCGTCCGGTATCGTCAAACCCATGTATAATCTCGTGGCCAACCAAAGTGCCAAGTGTTCCAAACTTTAATGCGTTCGGATAATTGTTGGCCCACAAATAATACGGCTGCAACAGAGCCACTGGGATTTTAATTTTATTTTCAAACACCATGTTGACCGGAGTATAGGATAAGATTTCTCCCACATCCAGAGATTCGGGCGATTCGTACATTTTATTTCTGGTCTTCTTAGCCAAGAACGATTTAATATATTTCAGATTCTCCACATAATCGTGATTATTTATGGACAAGTTTTGAAAATCTGCACTAAAGTTCGAATCGCTATAAGAACTGATTTCCAAACGCATGGCATCTAACTTTTCTATAGCTTGACGACGCGTCGATTCTTGCATCCACTCCACATTATTGGAGCGTAAAATATTTTTAAAAGTCATTTTCAGTTCATACCACAAATTCATTACTTCGGATTCTGTGTGACTTTTGATATACTTGCGATAGACCATGTTATCCAAAACATTGGCAAAATGTTTCTTAATATATGTCACACAACGATTGCGTTGTTTCTTTAACGAGTCATCCTCGCGCAGGGTAAAATCGTTAGTCAGCATGAAAAATATATAATTGGCCACTATTCGCTTGGGCGTTTTCTTTAAAACTTCAACTAAATTTTTTTGATAATTTTCAAATGTTTCGTATACCATTCCGTTAAACGTGTGACCAAAACTGATGCTTAACAGGCGGTTAACGTTTAAAATTGGTGCATATTTCTGCGTCAAGTCATCCGCAGTGGTTAAAATGCAGATATCATCTATCTGAGTGGCCGAGGTGTCATCTTCTGTGGCCCTTGCCAACTCAATTTCAAAGTCTAGTATCTCCTTGGCAGTGTCTTTGGCCAGGGATTGGTTTAGACCCAAAAACAATTGCAGATTTTTAGCCACGCCTTTCATATAGCCTTCGCGATATATGGCCATGTCCTCATTAACATATATAGAGCGTGACTCGAGTGGGAATACAGGGTGACCCACATAAACCATGTTGCGAGAATTGTTTGTATAATCAACCATAGACTCCCCCGCAATTATTATAGGTATACCGTACTTGTGATATATTCGGCCAATAGTGGTCAACCAATCAAAATCCGTGTCATTCCATGTGTCCGTCAACACTGGCATCACTCCGAATTCCTCAATTATATCGAATAGTTTTTGCTGGTAGGTGGCATTCAATTGCTGAATATTTACACAGGATTCGTAAAGATTTTTCATTTTTCTGTCAATCTCCAAGGTTAAGGCATCGTTGTCATTGTGATCATCCAAGGTCGCTAGAATTTTTCGATTCAATGCCTCGGTGGACATTTCAAAGAAACCCGTAATTAATTTATCCGCTGTGTTGGCCGGATTCAACTTTATCCAATTACCGCACGCGAATTCATAGAAATTCTCACACGGATCGGCACTTTCATTTAAATAATTTCGTATCTCGTAACCTTTAGCTAAGCGCATTATTTGCGCCACGTATTTTGGATCGTGAGCGCTAAATAAAGCTGAACCGTGGGATGATGGGAAGGAGTGGTAAAAGAACCACACATATAAAAATATTGAAAACATTTCAAGGTTAAAAATATTTTTTATTTATTTCTTCAAGTTGAAATATTTTATTACACATGTTCGAGTTCGAGTATGTTTCAAGCGCAAATTTCTAATAACAACTATTTGGATCTTATTAAAAAATTATTTTATTGATCTCAATTTCAAAGCGAACAAATGCAACAAATAATGCTTCGCTTTACAGCAAACTGGATTGATCACAGCATTTGTAACATATAATGTTGGATATTTTCAATTGCATAAGAACCGCATAGGTTTTTTTTCTATCAAATGATTTAACAGTTAAAGTATTGTAGCTAGATTATAAGACTAAATATATGGAACCACCCGCGAAGAAAAAAACTGAGAATTTATATTGATGCTCTTAGTATTTCTGTTCATTATTAATGAAAATATTTCGACCAAAGCCAGCTTCATCATGTGGATTTTGATGTGTGCGACTGCAGTCAAAAGTTTCAAACAGTATGGGAAAGATCAGGAGGTTATCCGATTTAGAAAAGAATTCCTGCGATAGAGAGGAGAATACAAATGGAATCGTAATCACATTTAAAACCAATTCTTCGTACACCCTACCATTCATTCATTCTTAAATGTTTACGTTAAAAATATTCCCCGAAGCAAGGTCTCTTTCCTTCTCATACGTATACGTATACAAAGTATCAAATTACGTATTGCATCTGCTTTTGCAACCGTTCTCATAACTGAATATTTCTAAAAAGCAAGTGTTAGGAGAATCAAGCCGTCTTTTATGACACATTAATTATAGAGCAATAATTAGGCAAAAAAAAAGTAATTAAGTTGACGCATTTATGCATTCGCGGCAGCAGTAGCAACAAATGAGTAGTAGTAGAATACTGCGTGAGATTGTTCGTTCTCTCACTACATGCGTGCATAAATTTATAGTAAAAATACTTTCATTCTTGTGTTTGTTTTTTCTATTTTTGTAAATAAACATGTCAACTAACTGAGACAGTTTAGCACTTGTCCGATAACACTTTGAACCCTCTCTCAGACGCTCTCATACGGCTTGTAATTGAACAGCATTTGTCGTGCAATTGATTGTGTCATTAGATGTTTGTACGTATAATTATGATAGAGAGTGGCTGTACAATTTTGCCCTCGTCTAAATAATAGAAAATTAAACTTCGCCAGTGCACATGTAGAATCAGTTGAGTTTAAGGCGGCAATCTCAATAGCAATCTCGCAGTTGACCAGTTTAAGTTGCAAAATTGTCAAAGAAATGCAAACATTTTGTAAATTCTTATTAAGCGGCGGATTACTCATATTGTTTCATGGTTATGCCGGCGCCTCTGTCCAGGTGCATGTGCACGAACAACTCATTGCCGAACATACCGATCAGGAGTACGTGCGTCAAATTTCCCGATTAGCCAAAGCGGCTGAAATGCGCAACTATATGAATTCACAAGTGGAAGCTTGCGATGATTTTTTTGAATACGCCTGCGGCAATTGGCCCCGAATCTATCCCGCCCAAACTGCTACTAAACGTAAAACGTCTATTTTTGATTTGTTTGAAATGTCATACAAACAAAAACAATTCAGATTATTAAGAGGTAGAGGAGGAGCGGCAGCAGCTAGGGATGATTATGTTGATACAGAGGCTGTTACGAAATTGAAAAACTTTTATAAATCCTGTCTTTACTTTGGCGGACACTCCTTCAACGTTGCTGCCGTAAATGGCAAATTAAAACATATCTTCAATGAATTTGGAGAAATGCCAGCCCTGAGTAATGATCAAGAAACTCCTTCCAACACGTCGGATTGGTTGGAGATGATTGCCAAAATAAAAAAACGTTACGATTTAGACATTATCCTACAACTGAGAGTTATAAAAGATGTTATGAATGAGACTGCCGCAGCTGTTATGTTGGGGCCATCACCTGCAATAACCTCCAAACTTGAAGGTGAAAGCAAAGAACAAATTTTCCGAACGTTAAACACCTTTTTCAATGTCTCCGCAGCGCAAGCTGAGGCTGTAAGTGAAGAAATCTGGGATATGGAAAGATGTCTAAGGCAGGGCGTTAATAAATTATCAACTAATAAAATTTTATTGATGGAAATGGTGAAAAGGTCTCCCGAAGATTTGGAGGAGTCATACGGAGTTGATTTGGATTTATGGAAATTTATTAACATGGCGTCCAACGTGGACCCTCTAAACTCTTCTGTATACGAATATTTGATTGATTATCAAAAACATTTGTTGGCCGTATTAAATACCACCTCACCAACTCAACGAATTAATTATATTTTGTACAAATTAGCTGCAGAATTTCTGATAGATCCCACCGTTGGTATGTTGGAACGAGAAGAGTTGTGCTTGGCAAAAAGTAAAAAGTATTTTCCGGAATTACTCGAAAAAGAAATCTACCAAAGATTTAAATCACCTCGAGCGGAAGCCGATCTAACAGAATTGTGGCAAAATATTAAAATGATTTTCAAGCAACATTTAGAGTCGGCTCAATTGGAATGGTTGTCACCATTAGCACGTAAATTGGCCATGGAGAATTTAGAAGGCATGACGTTGAATATTAAAGATTTTGAAAATCGAAATTTCTCACAGGAATTAAATGCTGTCAGTATTACCGCCGCAACCGACTATATAGATAACGTGAAGGCTCTTTTGGAGCATGCTGCGAATAACAAAAAGACCGTACATGACGTACAAGAAGAAGAAGATGACATAATACCACATCTACCCGTTTATAAGAGCAAAGAGAATCTAATTACGTTACCGATAGTGTTGCTGCAGCCGAATTATATCTGGTCTGATTATTATCCGGAAGCTTCGAAATTCGGTACATTGGCCTTTCTGATCGCTCGCGAGATGATTTACGCCTTCGATGACGATAACAACAATCATTTTCTGTGGTTGGATGATGTGTCGAGAAAAGCTTTCCTACAACGCAAACTATGCTTCAAAAATCAATATTCACGCTTTCGCTTTAATGGCAAATATCTGCTACCAAGCGAATGGCAACAGGACAACATTGCCGATACAGCTGGTGTAAGGATTGCCTTCGAGGCTTACACCAATTGGCTGCACAATCAATCGGACACTGCCTCGGAGCATTTGCCCAACCTCACTCTTGATGGGCCGCAATTATTTTTCCTAAGTTACGCTCAATTCTTCTGCAACGACATGGATCCCGTTTTTAAAGAGAAAGTAGCCGTCTTGGATTTGCAAACTCCGGATAAAATTCGAGTCACTGGTTCGCTGGCAAATTTGAAGGCCTTTTCTGATACATATAAGTGCCCACTTAATTCAAATTTAAACCCCCTCAATAAATGTGAAATGTTTTAAGGCCAAACCTAGCCGTTTTCTACACCTCTGCATTATTAATCAATTCAATGTTTGCTTAGGAATGCACTCCGACACATTTGCATAACTCTACATAAACAAACGATTATAAAGTGTGTACAGCATGTGTGTTACATTTCACTTTGGATGAGATTTTTCAAAACAGGTGCGCTTCAAGTTCCACTGCTCCACTTATTAAAATATTTATATAATACCGTCAATGGAACATTTTCCCCCATACACTGACATACATATACGTAAACACGAATTGTTTATTTCCAAATGAGTGCCAATTTATCCCTTGCTCGTTTGTCATAGGGGCCGTGCCTGAGTGTGAGTGTGTTTGAATTTTTCACAAGCAAAGCGGAATGTGAAAACGGAAGAAACCTTTTATGAAATATATACTTGTATGCATGTAGAAGTTTCCGGTTGAGTATTTTTTTTGTGAATATTATGTGTGAAGGAATTTTTTCAAGGTCTTTTATTAATATTGTACGAATTGTGCACAGATGCTATAAAACAAATAAAAACGCTATGTTTGAGTTGAGCCAAATCCCTGATACCCTCACCCTATCTTATGTAAAAGTCGTGCATGTGGTCTGTGCGGTTTCAAGTGAAACTTTCATCTTTCGTTTCCATTCGATTTTACTTAAAAAAAATATATAAAATCGTAGAAATCCATATGCGACTATTTTACGATTTGATTTATAGTAGCGGTAGGGAGGCGAAATTAGGCTTTCCCCCTCTGTCCTCCCTATGTATGTATAAGCAGAGGAAAGTAGAAAGTTACGTAAAGATTACGTATTCAAAAACAAAGATTTGTTTCATCTCGCACGTTTATGTGTGCACCAAACTCGACTCTATCATGGCATGTCAATAACAACAACAATAATAAATTTCTTAAAAAAAAAAATTTTGCAGAACATGTGAAAAAAACTAAATTTGACTGAGGCCAAATCTTAAACACCCTTGACCTAATAGTGGGCGGAGCAGATACATGATTACTTTCTTTGTTTGTGATGCCGCTTTGGAGGGCCTGTAGCGCTATTTTCTGAGTGTTGTAAATGGAATAACAAACTCAGTATACCCTCTTATGTGGAGGGTATAAAAAGAATATATTACATGAATCGTTTATCAAGTACAGGAAGATTTACGTGCCTATACAAGCTTGTAATAATCTTTATATTGCTTTAAATCCCTTTTGATGAGACTGATCTTGATGCTTAAGAATATATGTATACCAAAAAAAACCAACAATAAAAATCGTTTGAATGAGTGCAAGTTGTTATTAATAAAACAGTTACTCTTTGGAAAGTATGGTTCTCGCAGATGTGACTTAGTAGCAACAACTGTATCTACATAGATAATCCAGTAGTCTGCATTACACGAATTTATTGTACTCGTGTGGTAGTTATAATATGTGGGTTGTAATCCATCAGATTTTTAATTTACATCCACATGACAACAAAGTGTACATATGTGTGGAATCGTGACATCAACTAGATTATGTTAATTTTTTAGAATGTATTTAACAAGTAATTATAAAAATTGAAAAAATTAAAACATTTTTATACCCTTCACGTACACAACAACACCCAGAAGAAGGCGCTAGAGACTCTACAAAATACAGTTTATATATTTTTTGATCAAATCTAGACACATATGTCCGTGTGTCCGCCTCTTATGAGTACTCTCATAGCATTGAGCTGAAACTTTGTACAAATACTTCTAGTTTCTTAAATCTTTGGCTTCGGCCAAATCTGAAATGTCTTCCACTTTCATTAAAAAACAGTAAGTGTGGCTGGTATAAAATTGCGTACTCTAATAGTGTACGTATTACACGTTAACCTCAAACTTGGATTCTATACCAATTTGTAAGAATGCTATCAACATACGATCACACCAGGGATCAGAATACACGTTGTAAGGTTTGTTGCGGAAGAACAAATCAAGTGTGAAGGGTATAATGGCGCAATGCTTACATTATGTAAATATTATAAAACGTATTTCCTACATTTTAGCAAATTTCAAGTGCAAACCACAAAACAACATTACTCAACTTGACATTGTGCAACGTTGAAAACATTTATGAAGCGTATGCGCGGACTTCTCCACAGCAATCTAAAGTAATGCCAGGTGGCAATATAAACTTTGCCAAACTGTCTACTTTCTATTATACACATATTGTTGGTTAGGTTTATACTTTTCTACTTGGGTTTGTCATGTTTTTGTATTTCGTAGAGTTGGTGCCCTGACCACAGCCATAACCACTAAATATTTGACGTTTGTTTGTACAAGTATTATTGTTATTTTTTTTTTTTTAATGACATTATTATCGACTTTTGTTATATGTGACACATTTCAAGCAATGCAGTTCATACATATGCATAATGAGTGCGCTTGACCTTGTCCATCTAAATATAACGCAGAAGGCTTTACACAAAATCTGTCATGGGGTAAAATGTCCATTTGAGCTTTCTGTTATAAAATCGTAAATGGAGGAATTTTAGTTCCCCTTCGGTGCAATGTTTTGTTTTGTTTTATGTGACTCTCAATATATCTTTCAAGTTTAATCGAAAACTGTAATAAGTAAGAAAACTAAGTTTGACTTGGGCCGAATTTTAAATATCCTCCCTATCTACAGGCAAACAGTGGGCATGGCAGGTATGCATCATGTTTTAACTTAAATCGAGTTTTTCGATGAATAGTTTTTTTTACTGTAGGTTGAGCTCTACCCCTCTCTTTGTGTCAGTTTTAGATAATTTTCTATGCTTTCATATTTGTAATACCGATAAGGAAGCATCAGGACCATTCAAAAAAAATATAAGCGTGTTTTCATTTTGACGTGCTTGCCTACTTGCGGTAAACATTTTTCCCAATCAATTGGGAAAATCCAGTCAGGGTTAAAAAACTAAACAATGATAAATGTTTAATGATTTTTAAGCATTTTTATACGCTAGACCTTCTCCGTCCCAGTTTCGGCTGTAGACACCAGATTGTGTCTGTCTATTATTGGAAGGGTTACGGTCAGAAAATTAAATTATTGAGCCGACATTTGGTATAGTCCTTCTTAGTTAATGTAGATAATTTCTTATTTCCAAAGAGCAAAATCTATTGGCAGCCACATCAATGCCCATGGATTACACAGAAATGGCGATGCGGAGGGGTGTTTAACCTCCGTAACCTTGCACACTACATAGTGTATAATTTAATTGAATTTTTCGTTTCGAGAAAGTTTTAATAATTTATTGAACGATTGAAATTTTTCTTCTTTTTTCTCTTCAGCCATACCCATCGTCTATATATTGGCCATTGTACCAGGTCTGATGCCCTGGGAAAGCGGTTATCGTTTTCTATCGTTTTGTCATGTGTTCGGTTCCGTAGCGCCCTGGTGCGGCAGTTTCGTGTATCATCTCTTCATGAATATCGAAAGTGGCGAAACTGCTTATTACACGTTATTGAAACTGGATATGGTTGGCATTTGGGTGACACAAAGTTTCGGTAAGTATAAAACAGTGCATTTGAACGGGATATGTTACAACTACAATAACATTAAATGGAAAATACTTGTATTTTAGGTTGAAATTTCAATTGCATTAGATTACGTTAGGTATTCACTTAGAAGCGGATGAATATGTTTAGGTGTCATATTCGTGTCATGTGCATAACAATGAATTCGTTCTGACATCTATGTGTGTACACGGACTTGTTACATGTCGTGTTCTTAATGTGTTTGTGTCATGCTTTGTAGTAAGCTGTCATTTCATTGTTCAAATTGTGTGACACAATACACATTTACAGATCACACAATATATACATGAAATATACTAATTATTAATTGCTTCCAGTGCAAGTATCTCTTATGATAAATGAAACTATTGCGTATTTATCATTTTCTCAGTCTCGCTCACACTTTGTCAAATAGTTTGCATAAGAATGCTTCAGAGATTTACACTTCTTCAACAAAATCAGAGTTTCAGTCGATGGAACCATCTCTGTAGTACTGGACCGTCTATCAATAAGAAACAATTTAGATTCATTTTCAAACTGGATGAAAATATTTAACGTCTCAGCGTATAGGGCGAAAAGTAGGGTATTAGTGCAGAGTGCATTAGCGATGCTTGCCAGATATACGTTCAAAAAGCATTCCACACATTTCTCTGCGACTTTTGTTTTTGATAAAGTCAGCGAGAAATGTTTAGATTTTCACTTACAAATTGCGGTAAGAGCCCACGTGCGCCTTATTTTAACACGCATAGGTGGAGTGTATCCAATGTTTGATCGAAATCAAATAGAGAATATAAATATAAATAAATTTGGTTCCAATATATCTATTTTTCCTATTTTCGCATACCCTTCCCTCTAGTGACAAAAGGTACTTTAGCATCCGCTTGCAACTCGGAGACCCCAAAAAATATGCATATTCCTGATCAGCATGCAAATCTGAATCAACCTTTATGTCTGTACGTCTGTTGTTGGCACTTTACAACCATAAAAGTTGAGATATTGAGCTGAAATTTCGTCCACATATTTGTGGTTTCTGTTTGCAGGTTGGTATTGAACGAATATAATGTTCATAGCCACGCCCACAATATACAAGAAAACTTTTTGTGGTAAAGATTTCAATCGCAGAAGTGAGGGTTTTTAAACATATTAAAAAATGGTTATAAAAGAGTGCACAATTGTCATGCAATTGTACATGCTACGCCCATCATTTCACCGAGAATATCCTAGGTTTGGCCTAAGCCAAATGATGACTGTTTGACTTTATAACTTGGAATACCTTTCATCACACTCATGTACAAAAATGTTTTGTAATAATTGTATGTATGTGTATAACTTTAAGGTGCTCTGCCGTTGGTGACTGCTACGACGTATTGTTTTAGCCAAAAATGGAAATGGCTAATTATAGCATCCTATTGCCTTATGTCTCTGTGGGGTCTTTACAAGGTAAGCTTCAATATTAAGCATACGAAGAAAGGGTAAAAGGAAGAGAGAGGTACAAGTCACACGTATTTGTTATTTGTAAAAATGCTGTATTTGCTTTATATGAAAGTGTGTTGCCCCTAATAATCAATAAATTTCATAATTCAACTCAGGCCTTAACTGCCAGCTCACCCTGGCAGAGACGTCTATGTTTCGCTTTGCCCTTCACCATGCGATCGATTCTGACGTTTTTACGCACTTTAGGGACGGTCGGTGGCAATCACGTTGCTTTGCCACACGTTTACCTCCAGGTACGTTATGCTATGTTACGTTACGCTATGTCACAGGTATAAGTATTCATTCCATTCTCAAAAACAAAAAAACAAAAAACCAAACCTTCAAATCACAATATCATAGTAATTCAGTGGCATTGTGACAACAAATTACGGCCTAAGGCTTACATTTTATTCGACAGCATGCATTGGCAGCAATTATTTTTTGTTGGGATTTTGTTTTTTATAATTTTGCTCTTCTGTGTATTCAACTCCAAAGAAAAAAAGCATGGCCCTGAAACATTATTTATAATTCGATATGAATGAACAACAAAACATTTATAAAACATTCCATATGCCTTTTACTTACACATACACACGCATTTATATTAACTGGCAGGCTTGACTGTTTTCCATTTTTTGCTTTTTTTGCAAAATTTTTAGTTTTTAATACAACAAAATGTTGTAGCTTTTTATGTATGTGTGAATGAGTGTAGGGTTCCCTTTGATTTTACGTTTTTATACCCCGTACCAGTTGTGTGCAAAAGATGAACTGCGTCCCCTTTGGAATCTTGCTGGCGTGGTGTGTGCGTGTGTGTGTGTTTATTTTTATTTTATTTTAACTTAGATATATATATATATATATAAATGTTTGTGTGTGTGTGTGTTTATGTGGTTTTTTTTTCATTAATTAATATTCATGGAAAACAATGATGTTCGCAGTGCATGGTACTCGAATATAAACATTTTTCAAATTATACGCTACGCTAATTGGTTTCTCTTACCCCAAGTATAGTGAGTGTTTTTATTATTTCTCATTTCAACTGCGAAGGATGTTTTCAAGTTGTTTTCATCACTAAATGTTAAATTAATTGTTATCAATACTTTTAAGTTTCACACAGTTTCGTTGCTTCCCTTAAGTTTATTGATATTTAATAATCCACACCCACTACTGCATCGATACGTTCATTATAGGTGCATAGTAATCAACAGTAATTATTTGCAATCACTGAATTCCAAACATGAAACGCGATGTAATCAATCCAAGGGGGGGAGAATTCGTTATTATTGAAAATAATTTCATTTTTCTATGCAGGATGCGGTGTCGTTGGTGGGCGGTGCCATCGGAGCCATGCGTATACCGGAAAAATGGTTCCCTGGCCTCGTGGACTTTTATCTCAACTCACACAATATTATGCACGTCCTAGTTGTAGTGGCTGTCTACTCAATGCACAAGGTGAGTGAATGAGTGTTCATTGTGGGTAGTAGTTGTGTGTGTGTATATGTGTTGAACAACCACAATTGCACAACTAACGAAAGTTTGTTTTAGATGCTCTACCTAAGGTAGGGTATACTAAGTTGGCCTTTAATTTGCATCATCTTAAAGGAGACTTCAAAGACCCCCCCAAAGTATATACATTCTTGATCAGAATCTAAATCTGAACCGTTGTAAACATCTTTCTCTGTATATTTTAGGATATTGAAGTGAAATTTCCCCACGCAGGTTCCTCTTTAAATTTGAGAAACTGTCAGAGAAAAAAAAAACTATTTATCTATCAAACTATTGTGCCATAAAATTTTATTTTAATTTAATTTAATTTCGTCCAACACTACAGCAATTTCCTTTACATGTTTGTTATTGTTGTTATATTTTACACATCATTAACAAAGTTTCTCTTTGATAACCGCAGGCAACCATTAAGGACTTTGAATGGATGTCGAGCACAAATTGTGATGCGTTTGCTTATGGCGGCTCTAATATCACCAACGCAGGCGATGTTAACGAGGCGGTATTTACTGCTAATGCAGAGCTGTGACCACTTCAATTTAACGAATTATTTACCAAATATTACAATCGTTTCTTAATCTTGATCTAATTTCAAATAGTAGTTAATTAGCAAAATTTTTTAAAAACAAAATATTTCAGCTACAAAAATTCAATTTTAACAACCAAAGAAAAAACTTATTTTATTAAATTAAAGGAAAAATTTAGATAAATTAACAAAATACTCAATATGCTAAAGTTAACAACAACAACACCCCCCAACAATAACTTTACACAAATATGAAACTTTATCAAAAACAAAAAAACAACAACAACTATGCGTTGCTTGTATATGAATATTTACTAATTTTAATCAATTAACTCCGATTTGCTTTGGCAATCCTGAGACCCCCCTGATATACATATATTATATTTCACATTTACTTGACGACTTTACTTTATTTGTTTACAGGCGAATATTTTTATGCAAATTTTACATTTTTATGAAATGCCAAGCAAATCAGTCACAAGTTTGAAAAAAGCAAAACAATGCAAAGAATGATTTCATTATTTTTTTTAAATACAATACGATACACAACTAAGCAACAAGTAAAGAAACAAATCTTCTCGACTGTGGTACTAAATTGTAAGCTAACTTTTAATCATAACAACAACAAACACTAGTTTTCCCAAACAAAGAAACATTAACTTATTAATAGAGAGAGTGTACAACACTAACCAATACATAATAATATGCAGTTATGTTATATATTAACTAAATCTAAATAAAATAATAATGCATGCACACACTTATATAGATATTAGAAATTCAAATAGACAAGTAGCGTTATGCAAAACGTCAATAATAGATAATCGTGACACGTGACATTTGGTCAAACCGATAACAATTTGTTAAGGCAAATGATACACACTCAACTAAACTATACTAGTTCGAATTAGTAGTGATTATAGTTGCAATTGATTCTTGCAAGTTTTGGCTACACCGACACAACACCACGACAATTTCATAATGTCACGAAGAAGAAAAGAATCAATTGGAACTGATTTTCAGTTCCACCAGCATACATATACTTATGATATGAAATGTTAAATAGAGTACATATTATATAATAGTAGCAGACCTCTCGAAAAAATTCAATAATTTTAAAGAAATTCGTTACGGCCCCCATAACACATATTAGAAAAGGTAATCTTTTACTTATATAAATAATACATACTATACAATACATAATACATATATGAATGTATAGAAAACATATATATATATATATACAGTAATTTATATATTTAAGCATTTTACCTCATAAATTTTAAGAAAGAAAATGCTTTCATCAAATGAAACCCAAACAATTATTAGTTTCTCTCCTTCGAACACATCCTCATAGGTATATAACTGCGACATAAGTGTGCGCAGACACAAAATTAGATAGATTGAAAATATTATGAGTATTTCAGAACGCTACAAAACTAGGCGATGTAGGCGATGTAGATATATTCCATTTTTGTCGTGATATTTTGATTTGACTAAATAACAATAAACGCTAAACTCTTCAAAATTCTGCCAAATTACGTCACAAAACGTGACTACCATATCAGTCATATATTCCTTTCACAAGAGAGCTCCTTGAAGAGCGCCACAGAACTTATTCAGATTAATACGAAAGCAAACAATTCAATTATTTATATATTTTCATATATCGTTGAACACAAAGATTCACATCGTTCAGTATACCAACAACATATAAAACAAGAAAATTGTAAAATTTTACTTATTGCATATTAATATACATGATTACTTACACAGTTAATAATGCTTGTATGCAACACCAAAGTGGAACCAAAATACTTGTAATTATAATATAATTTTTAATATATTGTAGCATATGTTCAACGTTTCAATTCATTGAAATGATATATAATGATTATTCTGCAATATTATGTTATAAACATAATGTTGTGAAAATAGTGAAACATATAAAAGAACATTTTAATAATAGACTACTCCAAACATCTTTCAAGTATTTCCCGTTGAAAGAAACCATTAATAAATATATTTCCGTTATTGAGTAGAAAAAATGAAAAGCAATTTCAATTAATAAAACCCCCCTTAAGCAATTATAAATAAATTCGTTTTATTTTTAGAAAGTTTTTGATAATCTAACCTCTACAAAAATATTATAAATATATACATAATTGAATTCCATAAATATATTAAAAATAAAGCCAAATTTCTAATTGAAATTAAGCATAACTATGTAACTGGTCACTAATACCCATTATTACACTCCGAGTTTAAACCATAACTAATAGTTAAACCATACATTTCGTTTTTACAGTGTGGAATAAAAACAAATAGTCAAACTGAGTTTGTCTACGCGAGCGCCTATGTCTAAACTCTAATTATAATTTTCAATTGAAATTCGTAGAAAGGCATTTGGAATTGGGAAAAACGCATTACATCAAAGGACGAACACAACGATAGATTCGAGATAACAAATGAAAAACTTTGTTAAATAAAGAGAAAATGCCGTTCGATTAAAATTATAAGAAACTAGCTGTTGTTCGCGGCTTCACCTGCGTGGAATTCCGTTATCTCGCGAAATAAAACGTTGCCTATGCCCAAAATCCTCTCCAGAATCTAGTGATGCATCTGGAGTGGTATCCACACATGCCGTTGTCAGATTTCAGATTTCCCTACTATTTAAATATTGTGAAATACTTATTGTGAATACTTAATTTCTTAATTGGCAATATTACTATCAATGGTGGGTATAAAAAGGGGTTATAGTGACATAAGTACAATAGTTGGACTTATGGTCTCGGAAAGTTTTTTGTAGATATTGATATGTTCTATAATATTGTAGAACATTTTTTTGTTTTAACATCAATACTTTCCGCAGCGTATTCGATGAAAGATATTTTATGACTAATTTTTTTACACCTTGGGTTAGTAATAGTAGGAATGTCCAGGGATCCCCAACAATTTTTGGCAATAAATATAGCCTATGTTACTCAGTGATAATGTAGCTTTCTAATAGCGAAAATATTTTTGAAATCGGTTCAGTAGTTTTTAAGTTTACTCGTTACATACAAAAATACAAAAATACAAATCTTTCCTCTTTATAATATTAGTATAGATATAGATATAGATATAGATTATAAAAAATTTAAAAATTATAATTCTTAACAGAATTATAAGCGGTATTATTACGAATAAGAGTGCGCTGTTAAAATAAAAATAACCTTTATCTAAAATGATTAATGTATTCAAGAGAAACTTCGTTAAACAAGGAAAAGATGCCGCTCGATTAAACACAACTTTACATATTTGTTGGCAACCAAAATTGAAAATTTTATGTATGTGAAAAATGTGCATTAGTTCGCTAATGATTGTTTCGTTTTTGTAAAAACCGTTAACCAAGCGGTAAAGACAGTTATAAATCTAACAACAATAAAACTAGCTAAGTACAAAGCGCTCATACATTGAAATATATAAGAGGAAGGAAAAAAGAAGAGAAATAATAATCAAGGGACCTGGAGCGTACGCTTTTACATGTTCTTGGATTATAACAAAATTAACGGAAATAAAACACTAAGGAAAAGAGGCGATTATCTTAATATTAAAACTCTAATCCTGCACTCTACTAAGGCTGTAAAAAAGGACCCTGTGTTCTACCTGAGCCTTTACCACTTTAACGCGGCAAATTTATCTGTTGTTGTCATTTTAAGAAGAAGAATAAAAGAAGACAGTTTGTTAACACATAAAACAAATAAAAACATGGATTCGCATCATAATGACTACGAATTAAGCGAAATTCAAAACATAATAAATAATAGAAAAAAAAAATTATACGGAATCGTTCACGCTATTTTCAATTTTACAATCTCAGCGATTTTCGAGAAAGATTCCATGTTTCCAAGCAAGTGGCATGGGAAATATTAGAATTGATTCGACCAAAAATTCAGCACAAAACTTCATGGTAAGTTAATTAGTTTCTTTGCAACACATAATTTACTTAAATTATAAATTTTTAGGAATAACGCGTTAATACCTGAACAGATGCTGTTAGTAGCATTAAGATTTTATGCTACTGGCTCTAAGTTACAAAACTTGTCGTGATTTAAATGGCATTTCTCCTAGCACGACTTTTATAGAATGACTAAATTTCCTCGGGTTATTTGTGCTATGGACTGTACACACACATGCTATATACCATTGAAATCTACTTGGGATACGGACTAATCCACATGAAAATTTGGATCCTGTGTCGTTTAGTTTTTCTTTAAATCAATTTACAAAATTTGCCACATGAGGTTGTATTAAGGAATCTACTGTCCGCTTCTCCAAAGCGTTATATACAAATTATTTGTTTTTTATAAAATCCAGTCTTTATTTTATAGAATTGTTGAGCTTTAATTATTATGCTATTTAATTCAAGGGATTCATTTATTCTTTAGAAATCTCGTCTGATGATTTCTAAAATAAAAAATGTATGCACATGACATTATTCAATTCTATGTGGGCGTATAAAAATGAATGCAAAACTTACCGAAATGTCTTCATTGCCTTTATGTTCATCACGGTCTTTATTCATGTCAACAATACTGAACGAATTTTGCTGCGAACTTTCAAGGACTTCTGTAAGAATTTGAGTTTTAAGTGAACCATTCCTTTTTTCGAACTTGTCAATTTCGCCTATTAAGCTTTTACCAGAGCCACCCTAAAAATTACATCTTCAGATTCAAGCTATTCAATTATCGATATTTACCTTAAACCAAATCTTGAATTTGAAAATAATTTTATATTTTAGGTATGTAGCGTAGTTTTCAGCTTTATTCTTACCAACAAATCTAATAAGAGTGGTATTATCTAAGTTTTATTATAGAGCAATAATTTAGAAGAGGTGGTATGATTAATAAATTATATAGATTTTGAGATACGGTGTCTCGAAAAGTAGCCAAAATCCCGTATTCAAGCGTTCTTATCACAACTAAAGCTAATGAAGAAAAACTGCTACCTAAAATCTGACAAGGCCAACTGAACGATTCGATAATTCATTTTAAATAAAAATGGTGCAAGTCCATTTGAATATAAAAATGCCTTAATTGGTTATTTTATCCTCCTTGGAGAAAGTTACTAGGGTTACAGTCTTTAAAAGATGGAAGACCCTGCTATTCAATAACAACAATCTTTAATATTATCAATGGAAAAGTAAACTGTAGTGAACTATTATCATTAATACGTTTATATAACCCACCTCGCAACTTGTGCTTGAATCGGATGTTCTTAGAGGTGTTCCAAAGAACTAATTATGCACAAAATGAACCAATTGCTAGATCACTGAATCTTTGTAATAGCCTTATGAGAGTTATCAATATTGATTTTAATAGTACGCTTGAAGCATTGAAATTAAATCTATTTACATATTTTGATTGAATTTGTATATTTGTATATGTATATTATTTATCATGAATTTTATTTTCATTTACTCGATGAGTCTGTAAGATTAAATTCTGATTAGATTTAAATAAATAAATAAATGAATTGACAAAGACATCAAAATTGTTGAAAAAATCAATGTTGCAAAATTTCATGCAACAAGAATGCTGAAAAAAAAATTTACCAATCTCTTATATGTGCACTTTTCTACCATCTTGCTCCATGAAAATGCTATAATAACTCGAATCCAACTAATACTCACAAACATATGTTGTATTCAATACTATATTATATGTATATATGTTTGGACGCTTTGATTTTGACCGGAGTGGGGTATGAAAATAAAAATGATACACACGCACAGGGGATGGTCGTGTTAAATATTCTTGATCAGCATTATTAAAAGTAGACGATCTAAACATATATGTCTAGATGTACGTCTGTTATTGGCACTCTCTAGGTTAGTTTCTTGT
This sequence comes from Ornithomya fringillina, assembly GCA_963978525.1. Lineage (NCBI taxonomy): Eukaryota > Metazoa > Arthropoda > Insecta > Diptera > Hippoboscidae > Ornithomya > Ornithomya fringillina. The sequence continues at coordinate 25,767,569 of OZ021691.1, forward strand.
CGAGAATCATTATTTAAATTGAGAAAAAACGGTCGAGCCACGCCCACAATCGATAAAAATTTATTTATCTATCATAAAAATTGAGCTATTGAGTTGAATTTTGCAATACATTTACATCCCAGTCATCGATGTGTAGAAAATGGGCATCGTCTTATAACAGACTCGTGCACAATTTTAGAAAAAACTGTACTTCTATACTATAAAATTCGACTTGCCAGTTATTATGAAATGCGTATACTAGTAGAGGTCTTAATCCATTATTTGTATATACATGCGGAGCATATTTAAGATTTGGCCTAAGCTAAAAGTAGTTTTTTGTACATCTTTATGAATGAATACTTACCAAGGTTGTTAATAAAAGTTTAATTTTTTTTCGCCTTTTGGTATTATCTCCCAGAAAATGTCCTATACCCAATTTTAAATTATTAGCTATTTTATTGTGTAGCCCAATAATATTTGTAAAATGTTTGTTTCCGTACGTGTAACTCATTGTTTGGAAGTTAATATTATTTTCCTTTCTATAAAAAAGGCACACTATGTTCAAAATATTATTAAAAAACATTATTATATAATTATTTAAACGTTTAAGATTAAAGCAAAGACTTTGTATTGTAGCACGAATTTGGGTTTATTAGTTGTAAAGAGGAATTCAAGGGAATTGTGATGCATTGTTTTTTTAACGAAATTTTTCAAATATACAAAAATTCGTTCAGTATTGTTGACATGAATGAACATAAAGGCAATGAAGAAATTTCGGTAAGTTTTGCATTCACTTTTATACGAACACATTGAATTGAATAATGTCATGTGCATACACTTTTTATTTTAGAAATCATTAGACGAGGCTCATATAAGAACAAGAAACTGCTTCGAAAGATCTTAGGCGTTTGCGTAGAGGGAATAATTGTGGCCACTGCTTTGCTACATATTTGCTGCATAAATAACGAGACAGATCCTCCTACCCTATCATTTGATGAAAACTATGCCGTTAATATTTCACTGGATATTCCTACTACCTTGATCTTTAGCTCGAACAGTCTAATGAGGCGGCACTTTATAAATAATCACTTTGCTAAACAATAATTTTTTTAAAATTTATTATAATAAAAAGATTAGACTAGATTAGATATTACAATTTTAAATTTGGAGTAATAGAGGAGGGCTTAAGACTATAATGTATTATTTTAATAACATTTGGTATGAAAAATTTAAAACATAACAAATATTGAAAATTATAAGAACATCGAAATTACAAAGATACGTGCTTGCTCCCGGCACTTGGCACATGTGTGTATTTAAATTAAATTAAAATTAAAAAAAAAATTGACTTAATGAATTATAATATAAAATAATATAGTAATGTTATTTTTGCTTCAACCTTAGCTCTATTTCTTTAATTCTTAACTGCTGTTCCTTTTTTTCCAATTCCAAATTTTTTACTTTTAATGTGTGCTCCACGGCCATGTAGTTTAATTCTTTTTCAATTTTGTTTTCCTATCCACTTGGCCTTAATTGCAGCCAAATTTTCTCACGTTGTTTGTTTTTTCTTTTTTGCTCCCATATTCAATTTGGATGATTTTTTTTAGACTGAATATGTTTTTCTCGCTAGGCTGAGATTCTGAAAAACACATAATTTCATCTTAAGTTGCTTTTAAAGTGGTATGCAAAAAACTCATCACAATCATATTAGAACAAGCATTACCTATAATTGTTGTATTTTTGTCCATTGATTCCCCGCCATTATGAAGAAACCTTACTTCATTGTTATCTATGGATATTTAATATATACATATAAATCATATATAGACTATATTTATATTTAAACAGACAAAATTTTTACTTACCGTCTATGAGCTCTATAACTATGCTTTTATAACTAGAAACTAAGCATAACTATATAACTGGTCACTAAGAGAGTTTGATGACAGAAACAGAATGCAATATATCAAACATCAAAAAAACAACCCTGTTGTAAATAACACAAATTTACGCGAAATAGCATACGTCATATTTAAAACCTTCAGTCAGCTCTGATTTAACATTTGAGTGCGGCACTACACGATCCACTTTGTATAAAAATAGTTATTTCTCAAGAGTTATATCGACGTCTTTGTTTTTTTATAAATATTGATATATTACATTATATAATAAATATAAGGGAGAAACAATGGAATTCAAGCACTTTTACGGTATTGCCTAACGTTATTTTGCTATTTGTGTAGAGCATTGCCATATGCAATGCAATGTTCAAAGAATTGGATGAAAAAGATAATTAGAAAATCATGAAAGTAGAAAAACCGTCCAAAAATATAAAGTAAATTAACTGATAAGAAAATATTCCCATTTCGATTGCCCAATTAAAGTGCATGTAGCTCAAAACACGGATAAAAATTGAAAGGAAGGTAAGCATAATGTATATATGTGCGGTATAAAAAAATAATTATGTCAATTGGTATCTTCTATACATGATGGGAAAAAGTGCTTGGCGCAATATAAATTTCTGTTGGATTTAAGTTGGAGGCAATGCTGCCGGCAACAATATTTCGCCGTATTGCACGGCAACATAATGGCCCCTGCATGGGCGTAAGTGAAATGGTCACCGGCAGCAGCAGTGGTGCATCTCTACCAGCCTTCAATGTGATCAATTGTTTAAATCGCTATGCAGCTGCCACTGGATTCATACGAATCTCCTTTCTGGATTTTAATCAATACCGTAATTGGGATGTGGCCAAATTGCGTTCATGTGCCGATCGTAAAAAAGTATTTTTGCAACAAAAAACGTTAAAAGGCCGTCACTTACTGCAAGGAGTTCTCGACAAGAGACGAGAATCTCTTATTGAGCGTAAAAATGTTATTGTGGGAGATATACGGGAGGCGGGCCACAAGATGCAAGAAAAAATGCGCGACAAATTAGGTGAAGTTATTGAACGTGAGAATATCATCACTATTCCGAATATGTTAACAATGGGTCGCATGGTGCTCTCACCGTACATAGGTTACATTATTGTTAATGGTAATTACAACCTCGCAATTAGCCTGTTGGCGGTGGCCGGCATTAGCGATCTAGTAAGTTTTAATTTAAATGGAATTAAGTTCAATAAAATATATGTAATTGGTACTAGTTGGATGGACAAATTGCTAGAAGATGGCCCCATCAGGCCAGTAAAGCAGGCTCTTTTCTAGATCCTGCCGCCGACAAAGTGTTAATGGGCTCCTTAGTTATATCAATGACTTACTGTGAATTACTGCCTTTGTGGTTGGCTGGGATTATAATATTTCGTGATGTATTTCTTATAACTGCCGGATTCATTATACGTTACATAAGTTTGCCACCTCCGGTAAGTTTCTATTCACGTATGCGTATGTATTTAAAAATTTGTTTCCTTTAATTTTTAGCGCACTTTTTCGCGATACTTTGACGTTACTCACGCTACAGCACAATTAGAGCCAACTTTTATAAGCAAAATCAATACCGGTGTTCAATTGGCAGCCATTGGTATAAGTCTGGGAGCTCCCGTTTGGCAATATTTAGGTAACCTTGTAGTATTTTTGTAAATCAATATTTACACAGAACACTTTGTAGGTCATCCAGCCCTAAGCACATTATGGTATGTGACAGGAGTAACCACAGTGGCAGCTGCATTAAGTTATGTCCTAAACAAAAATACTTTTAAAATATTTAAAAAACCAATAAGAAGAACGTAGCGACGTTTGAATATGTTTGTGTAGCAAAATCTAGTAAAATATTTATAAAGTTTTATTTGTTCAATTAATGAATAATTGTGTTCACATTTTTTAATTGTGCTCTTGTGTAAATCACTAAACAAACAACTATCAGGAAATTGTATCAATTGTATGTGTGGCTGAATGCACATAAAAATCGTTTGCCAATAAATTTTTAAAACTTGGAGTTCTTTTTGTGCTGATTAACTGTTACTATTTTTCTTTTAGTAGCTTTAGAACTCGTTTTTCCATAATCCAATAATAGATTGAAGGGCACCAGAAATGTAAATGATTTGCTATTCGAGCTTGTATATCACAAATCATCACATCTTTTTCTGCCTTCAGCAAGGCATCTAAGATGCGTTTCGCACAAGTCGACGCTAACATACCTTGGGCTGTACTTTTATCCACTTCTAAAAAATACAAAACCTCAATGTAACGCTTTTAAAAATTTCGATTACATTTATGCCACTTACTGCCATACTTAGCGCCAGTTGCAGTTAACGCATTTACAGACAATTGTGTTCTTATATAACCGGGGCTTATATTTGTGACCTTTATTCCTGTATGGGCTAGCTCTGCTCTAAGAGCATCGGCAAACGCTTGCAAAGCATGTTTAGAAGCCGAATAGGCTGAACGATGCGGTAACGCAAATTTGCCCTGCACAGAACTAATAAAGCATATACAACCTGTTCGCCTCTTTAACATCGACGGCAGCAATGCTTTAGTTACAGCAACTGTTCCAAAGTAATTAACTGTCATGATTTTCAAATCAACGTCTAAAGCGGTGCTAAGGACATCAGCTCGCACACTTACACCCCCATTATTTATTAAAAAATCCACACCATTATGAATAGCAATGGCTTTTTCCACAAACTTTGGTATGGCGTTCAAATCAGCCAGATCTAAGTGCAATACGGTTGGCGGGTAAGCAGTACCCATCTAATAAATGGAAGTATAATATAAAATTTTTAACTATAAAAAATCAACATTTACCAAACACTCACTACATCCAAGGCCATTAAGTCATGTTTAACTCTTTCCAATTCATCCATACGTCTTGCGGCCAATATAACTTTACAACCCGCTTTGTAAAAAACATGCGCCAAAGCTTCACCCAGGCCAGAACTGGCGCCTGTAATTAGCACCACTTTGCCTGGTAATTTTTTAAGTTCTTTAGTCACTACGGATCGCTGCCATAAATTCCATAAAACTAAAGGCGCTACTACGGGTATAAATACACTACCCAAAATGCAAAGGAAAAAATTCCAAACGCCCGAAGAAACAGCAAGTTTATCATTGTGCATTTCTTTACCCATTACATTCACGATCCAACGACTTTGAATTAACTTTATAATTTTTATATTTCACTATGTGTATAAATATGATTCTTCCAGAAACAACACAAAATTCTTCTGTAATCGATTCACGTTGAATGTACAATTAAATAAGAATTTTAACAAACGCCAAATTAGCAACAAAAGTTGTTCCCAACATTTTTTTTGGCATAGTGGCAACGCTGAGCAAAAGAAAAAGAATAAATTCTCCGGAGAGAGGCAGAGACCAGGGACTACTTAAGAAGAATATCAAGCCAAATAGCAAACCCAATTCGTAATCATGAATATCGTACATTTTATACGAGCAAATTTCTTGTAAGATTTTACTTGTTACTGCTTTCTTATATATTTTTTAACACCTTTCTCGCATTATAATAAGAAAAATTGGTAAATTGTATGTGGAGGTCTTTGATGGTACCTTGAGATTTTGTTCAAACAATTTAAGGAGAGCGACCCTCCATCTCTGTATATAAGTCTCCGGCTAAAGTAAACGAGTATGTTTTCCACAGCAATGGAATGCCATGTATATGTGTAATGCACTGCAAAGTATGTGCCTAGGCTTTAACACGCAATTTGATAAATATCCATGAGTCCCATAAATTAAAATTATCTTAAAACCTTGTTAAAATATAGTAAATCACACACAGTAAAGGTAGATTTTCATTTGATATTTATAAGTGTAAAATTATTTGCAACAACAGTGTTCAAAAAATTGATAAAGAAGAAGAAATTGTGGAATTTCAAAAACAGATGATTGTTGTTACGGCGCTTTTCTGTAAAATCTGTTGAAAGCAGTATTCTATGGTCGTTTTAATGTAGGTCGACTTTTCGAATTTCATATACGGTGCGTAGACTGCCTTTTAGAATATGTTAACGTTGCTACGACCATCAATTGGGAATTTTACGGCGTGTTTCATTGATTTGCAGAGGTTGAATGGCCTATTTTTTATACACACTTCAGCTATTTGTAAAACATTTTGGGAACGTGATAAAAAATCGGGTTATAAAACAGCTTTACCGGAACCCTCCAAAAAACAGATGATAATAGATGGCTTTCAAGAGTTGAAAAAAGAAATAAAACTGTGGCAACAAGAAATGAAAGAAAAACTGGAGTCAGATCCTATTTTAGCATTCAGGCCGGGAGAGACAGATGTAATATTTGATTTTAAGGACCAGGCGTCTCTCGACAAATGGGTAGTTACCAGTGATAAGGATCATAATGAGGGTAAGAGCACGGCTGCACTTGACATAAGTACATCTGGTGCTGGTTTATTTCATGGTGTAGTTGATTCGGAGCATGTAAGAGATGGCATTATAAAGAGGACGGGATATGCCAGTATACGAACCAAACGTGTTAGGGTAAGCTTTCCCGACAAAATAACCTAAAACTAATCATAATTTTAGAAATCGTTTAAACGTGAAACCACTTACGATTGGAGTCAATACAATATGCTCGTTCTAAGAGTTCGAGGAGATGGACGTAGTTACTTGGTTAACTTACACACAGAGGGTTACTTTGATTTAATGTGGAATGACGTGTATCATTGTGCCCTCTACACGAGGGGTGGACCACATTGGCAAGTTTCAAAGGTAACAAAATGCATTTTAATTCCTCATATAAAATGCAAATATTTATTGTTGTTCTAGATACCTTTTTCGAAATTCTTTTATTCAAACAAAGGCCGCATTCAAGATAGACAGTCGGCGGTCCCTTTGAACCGCGTAACACATTTGGGTTTTTCGGTTAGTGCGAAAAATTACATGGACGGGCCGTTTACCTTAGAAATTGATTATATTGGTTTAGAATTTGATCCCAGTCATACAGAGGAATTTGCCTACGAAATGTACCGCACACCGAAATATGTAGCGGGCACATAACTTTTTTAAATATAAGTCATTATAACTGCCTCGTTGATATTTTTAATAAAAACACAAACAAAAATGAATAAGCAGATTTTTATGTCATTCCACGCATATACAATCACAATCTGAATCGATTTAACCATGTCCGTCTGTCCTTCTAAATTTGTGCGCAAGCTACAGGTCGCATTTTTTGCAGATATTTTGATGAAATTTGGTGCAAGGACATGTATTGGCCTAAAGAGAAACGCTATTGAAAATGGACAGAATCGGACTATTTTTAAAACCTCTCCCCATATAAGGTTCTGTTATAATGGAGGACTTTATAGCGTAAAAAGTCACAATTCTTAATATCTCCTCAAAATATTTGGTGAAGAATAGTTAATTAGCTTAATAATTGGCTGTGCCCAATTTGGACCCGATCGACCCTTCGTTCCCTAACAAAAATTCGCAATTATTTATATTTTTTTGCCAAGATTTGGCGAAAAATAATTAATAGTAAGTATAAAAAATAAAATTTTTGATCTTAAATAAATAAATAAATAAATTTTTTTATAATTTTTTTATTAAAAAAACTTATTATTAATAAAATTCCCTTTAATGGAATATACGTCGCCATATCTCTATAGTACAGAGATGTACTATATACAAAAGTTAATTTCAAAGCACTAAAGTTTAAAGCGGTGATCGCTTCAGCGTAAATGAACATCTCCGGAGGTATAGGTTGTCCATCTAGAATTATGTGATAAACAATTGTTTAAAATGAAGAACAACACTTTACGCATTAATGCTCATTATTACACTCCGTAGTAGGTTTTTCTTTTATAAAACAAAAACAACAACATATATATATATATATATATAATAATCTATTATTATTAATATCAAGTTCGTAACATTCTTTGGCGGAGAACCGTAAGAAAACAAGAAAAAGAAAGAGAAAAGAAGAGAAAAAGAGAGACAATTAATCGTTTAAAATATTTTTTTATGCTATTAACTTTTGCCCTGAGCACCAGCACTTGTTATATATAATTCAAGTTAAGTGATAGCAAACTGACAGTCGCACTTCAACATGGCTGATAAATTGGATGTAATAATATTTGGTGCTACTGGCTTTACGGGAAAATATACCGTGTACGAGGCAATTTCCGTCTTGCAGAATGTTCGTTGGGGTGTTGCAGGAAGAAATCGTGAAAAATTGGAAACTGTGCTGGCAGATATGGGCACTAAAGCTGGCAAAAGCCTTAAACACATTCCGATTATAATAGCAGATATTGACGATGAGTCATCGTTGGTAGCCATGAGTCGCCGTTGTCGCGTTCTGGTCAATTGCTGTGGACCGTATCGCTTTTACGGTGAGCGTGTTGTGCGTGCCTGCATCGAAAACGGTACACACCATGTGGATGTTAGTGGAGAGCCGCAATATATGGAGACGATGCAGTTAAAATATAATAAACTGGCTCAAGATAATAATGTGTATGTGGTGTCCGCTTGTGGATTCGATTCCATTCCAGCGGATATGGGCGTTATATTTATAGAGAAAAATTTTGACGGGATTGTAAACTCAGTGGAGACGTATTTACACACCTACACGAGAGGGATATCGAGCGCCGGCGGTGCTGCAATTAATTATGGTACGTGGGAGAGTGCTGTGTACGGTTTAGCTCATGCTAACGAATTGCGCGAAATACGGACTCAATTGTTCCCCTACAAATTATCAAAATTTAATCCAATACTGAAACATCGTCCATTAATGTTTCGTTCGGATGTCGTCAATGGAATTTGTTTGCCCTTTCCTGGATCGGATCGATCAGTTGTTATGAGGTCGCAACGTTTTCTTTTTGAGCAAGAACACAAACGGCCCATTCATATGCAAGCTTACATAGCATTTGATTCTTGGTTGAGTGCTGCCTTTGTGGCTTTCGTTGCTTTAATTTTCGGAATGATGACAAAGTTTTCTTTTGGTCGCCAATTGCTCTTGAAATATCCAAAGTTCTTCTCAGGAGGCCTTGTATCACGCGACGGACCGACGGAGTCTAGAATGGAAAATACATATTTTTCGATGACAATGAAAGCTATAGGTTGGGCACAAGTAGATGGGTCAGGGGAAGAAATAGAAAATATGGACGATCTACCCCCCAAATCATTAATGGTACGTTTATCTGGTCAAAATCCTGGCTATGGAGTAACATGTGTTGCCGTACTTTCTGCCGCCATAATCATACTCAAAGAAAGTGACAAAATGCCAGGCACTGGGGGAGTTTTACCGCCCGGGGCAGCCTTTGCGAAGACTAGTATGATCAGTGAATTGGAAAAACATGAACATGGCGTTAAATTTGAAATACTCGCTAATAAGTGAATTGATTTACTTATTAGGTTATGTATAAGTATGTAAACATGAATTCACATTTTCAATTTAGTTTGCAGAATACATGACGTCATTATTTGTACATTTTTAAAATTGCGTATGCTTGATATTTGGATTGCAGGAGCTGGCACTGCGCTCGCTCGCTTAGTTTAAGGTAACGGGATTAAAAAAAAGGAATCTTCTTCGATTAAACGTATCGAAAATTGTTTAATCAAAGACATCAAGGGAAAAATAATCATAATTTGTGCGTACAGGCGTTGTCTATATTGTCAATTTAAGATTTTTTTTTATTGGCACATAAGAAAACTACATGCGTAATTGTTTTAATAGAAAAAAGTAGATCATCTTATAAATTGCGCATTCTTTGAGCCCTTATTAGAACCGTTTTATAGTTTCTTTGTTCTAACCTCTTCATTACAAGCTAAATATGGCTTTTTTTTTTTTAAAGAGATTAAGTTGCCATTATTGTGGTCATTAGATACTTACGCCACACATTTTATAAACATTTCATAGGTATTTAATGTTCAGAAACGTATTATAGGGTTTTTGTATAGAACACATAGTTTAATAATTTAGTAAAATAGTTGTAAAGAAATGATTTCAAGTGAAATTTTGGATCTTAATTTAAATAGATTTTCGTAGTTTGGCAACACTACTAACAGCTGTCATTTGTCATAAACAAAGGAAAATTATTGTAAAATTTGAACAAAAATCGTTTAAATTATTTGTGAAATTTAAAAATAAAGCATCTTTTTAATTGTAAATATATTTAAAAAAAAATTAAATTATAATTTTAGATAGAATTTCAAAATTTTGTTGAAATGAGCCTATTGACCAATCTGCGCCATACACAATTTTTTGGCAAATGCCTGACTTGTGCACAAAAAAGTTTTGGAAATGGTAACGGCCACAGAACTATAGCAAATAGAAGAGAGAAAAAAGTTGCAGTAATAGAGCCCTTACCAGAACGTGAAATAGTGCGAGTTCACGGAGAGGAAGTGACTCCATTTTTACAGGGACTCATCACCAACGATATGTCACAGCTGCACAAGCCCAAAGCTTCTAAAGGCATGTATGCAATGTTCTTAAACAAATCTGGCCGGGTTTTGTATGATACAATAATATATCGTACACGGGATCCGCATACATACTTAATAGAGTGCGATAAGAACATCTCCAATGAGCTGAGGCGCCATTTACGATTGCATCGTGTAAGGCGTAAAATACAAATTGATTCGATGGATAAGGAATTCAGTGTGTGGGCAGTGTTTGACCCCATGTCAAATGAAACGGAAGAGTGTGGGGATTTTGAAGAACCGCCCAATGTTAAGGAAGGCGTAATAATTAGTAGAGATCCACGTTTGCGGGACTTGGGTAAAAGGGTTATAACTAGACCGGAAGCCACCTGGAATGATTTGGCCCGATTGTACTCTCGCCTTGGAGAAGTTTCCACCATTACCTCTAATAGCAAGACTAACTACCAAACCCAACGTTACCGATTCGGCGTAGCAGAAGGTGTCGAAGAAATGCCACCTGGTAAATGTTTTCCATTGGAAGCAAATGGGGATTACTTGAATGGTGTGAATTTTCATAAAGGATGTTATCTTGGTCAAGAATTGACTGCTCGTGTTTACCACACCGGCGTTATCCGAAAACGCCATATGCCCATTCGCCTTAGCGTACCTTTGAGTAGGGCTAAGCAGGCTGTTGAAACTCCGGCCGGTAGAAAAGTTGGAACCCTTATAGGTGCTACAGCCGATAAAGCGGTCGGCTTATTAAGGATTGAGCATGTCATACATAACAATAGTTTGGTGGTTGATGGTGAGCCCTGTTATGCCGTTAAACCAAAATGGTGGCCTAAAGAAATGCCAGATGGCGAATAATCGCGCCTGTGAACAAACCAAACCTCCGGCACCCCCACACGTTTAAATCTTTCTGCTCTTTGTTGTTAATATTTTTTTCCAAATTTGACGCTTTTTTAAAGCAAATATATCCTTCCTTGCCAAAAGTCTATTTCGATTTATTTCGTAAGGTAAAATTTTGTGTCTTGCTGAAAATATTATTTTTTCTCTATTAGGGACATGGCCGAGAAGAGTTTGTACGAAATGAAACACGACAAAAGTCCAATGAAGGATGCTTCCCCTGAGTTAAGGGTTAAAAATGAAAATGTTGACGCTGCTGCATCTCCTAGCAAAGAGAAACCGCCACCTAAGGAAGATGATGAACGTTTGGCCAAGATCCAGTTTAATTGTGTTGCATGCGGCATGAGGGAAATGGTACATTATTTTGGTACGGCGCCTCTTTTCGTGGGTGGAGTAAAACTTCGCGAGCCCACCTACATTCTAAGAGATCCGTTGCAACCCCCGCCGCCCCGTTGGAAAGCGAAACCTGAGTACTTTATAGCTTTGGGAGCTCATTGTAGTATTTGCAGCAAAACTTTTTGCAGAGGCATGCAGTGCAGTTTCTTCTACACAAGAACTTTTTGTTTTCCGTGTGCTTGGGAGAATCTGTCATCATTTCCAATGGAAGTTCAACAAAAATTGCGCAAATGCCGGGATACGTAATTTCATATTAAGGACATCATCCATAAATAAAGGGGACTTTACTTACATTGTTTACAACAACAAATTCGTTATTAATGTTCTGTGTGTGTGTGTGTGTGTGTGTGTGTTTACAGAAGTTATGATTATAAATATTGAATAGTTAAGATTTCACTTTCGGAGCGATTTTTTTTGCCATTTGTATCATATCGTTATTGAGCTTCTTTTTGTTCTTTTTCACATTTAATTTTTTCTTCATGGGATCTACTTTGACTCCTTTGAAGTCAGATTTCTTGCGTTGCCCATCATTGATTTTATTTTTGATTGGTTTCGTATTTTTCTTGGAATCTTTTACTGCATTCTGTGCATTAGCGGCATCGCGAGCTTCCTTGGCACCCTGCTTCTTCAAGCTGTACCGTTCTACATGAATGGGACGTTCGTCGAGCATTGTTTCGTTTAACTCGAGAGCTAAGCCAACAGCATCCGCAGATTTAAAGCACACGTAAGCCACCCCTTTGCATTGATTCTTATCGTCTCGCAAACAACGAATGTAATCAATCTCGCCACAACAACTAAAAATACCCCTGAGTGATTCCTCGTTGACAGCTAAAAATCGATACAGAAACCGAACCCTTAGCCATAATTTAATTTTTAAGGATGGTAGCAACTTACAAGATTTTAGATTTCCCACGAACACAGTTCGTTTAACGGCTCGAGAGGTAAACTCCTTAAGTGTGTTCTTATCCGCCGGTGTTATCCTCAGGTGATTATCCTTAAATTGAACACCATTTAAAGTCAAAGCGCGTTCAGCTATCTCCTTATTTTCAAACACTATGTATGCATTCAAGGAACCGGCATTTTTACGTATCTGATGTTTCCAAAGGCGTGCGCCAGCGGCAGTTCGAATACGCATTCTTATGATAGTTCCAATGTCGTTGAAAAGACGTTCCAATTGTAGGGCTTTTGTATTAACCGGCAAGTTACCGACAAATATTGTCGCCGATTCTGGATCCACTACATTACGCGCAATGTTTTCTGGGAATAGTTTTTTCTAAAATTAACGAAAACGCGATGATAAGTATACAAATGATTTACCTTTAATTAATTTGCGCTTTTCTGCTTTCTTTTGTTTTTTATTCAATACACGTGCTTCCGTTTTTGTAATTGTTTGAGCACTGGTGCTCCCTTTTGTTGCGTCAGTTTTGCCCGTTTCTGATTTTCTTGTAGAACTTTTTTCACCTTCACCAATCTCATTCTGATCCTTAGCCTCTTGCTTTTTTTGTTTATTTTTCAGCTTTTGTGCTAACCTTTTAGCCTTTTTCTTAGCAATCTTCTGCAGCTCAACTTCTGCACCTTCCGAATTGCTGCTATTGGGTTTTTCTTTTTCAAGAATACCTAATTTTTTAGAAGTTTTCGTGGCCTTTTGATTAAGTTTTTTAATGTTTTCCTTGACCTTTTCCACAGAATTATTCGATTTTTTACATTTCTTCGTTATTTTACCATTTTTTAACAATGTTTTTCCAAATTTTTGGTTCTTTGATTCAGATTTTGTGTTATTTTTCTTCATATTGCAGCCTCTCTTATTTTATTGTTTTCTTTTATTTAAATATAAATAATTCCCACGGAATTATAAGTTTTTAAATTTATATAACAGGAATTCTCTTATGTTCTGTGATTCTTATATCCTTTTTCACACTAAAAATGTGTGTATTTATGGATATGTGTAACTTTGAACGATTGGCTGTTTAAAATACCGATTACTTAACGATAGTCGTTTTGGACACAATGTGTCAAATACACAATTTTTGAAACAGTGGCAACAATGGCCGACCACAACGAAACTTGACGGCATATTAATTTTGTTCGTTGAGTTGAAAGGACGGTATTGTGCAAATCGGAAACTTCTTGTACTGATCCAGTTAACATTTAACAAAATATACATACTCACAAACTTATGTGAGCACTTATACTTATGTGTGAAAATTGTTTAAATAATATCTCCGTTTGTGTATGTGTATTAAAGCGGTATTGAAGCTTTCAGTATCCAGAGAAGCAAATTATAAAAATAAAGAACTCTGTGGTTTTTGTCTAATCAAAAATTTTTCTGCAAATTCATTATACAGAAAAACTCGGCAAAAAAAAGAAGAGAACTTGGGAAATAAACGGTGAATCACTCACATATTTTAAACATAAATAAAAAGAAAAAAACGCACATATAAATAAAACCTGAATATTAAAAAAATTGATTGGATTTTTGCAAAAAAAAAAGGGATTGGCAATTACAAAATATAGAAAAAGTGTGAAACTTAACGAACGGACATCCCGAAAAAATACGAACAACTTTGCGCAGGATTACAAAAGAACGACATAGACAGGCAGAAAAGCAAGGAAACCGTTTTGAGAAAGGTGTTGGTGCAAGTGACAGGAATTGCGTGAAATTATTTCGTTTGTGCGCATTATAATAAAATGGAGCACAAAGATGAGCAAACCACACAACGTTTCGTTAGCAGCAGTATGGATAACATGCAGCAGCAATTGAACGTAGCCGGTTGCGGTGTGGTCGTTGCTGCAGTTGCTGGCGATATCGGTAGCAAGTACGACGACCATCAACACGAAGAACATGATGTCGGCGATGACAATGAGTCGAAATATGTTAAAGAGGTGCAGCAGAGCGAGAAGCAGCAAACGCTAAAAGACTTCGACGACAGTGAGTTTTTAGCTAAAGAAAGAGCAGTTTGTGGCTCCTTATTGCATGACAACGGTGATGATGGTATCGATAAGGTTGGTGATGGTGTGGATTCTGGCGATGTCTTTGATTTTGGTTTGGATTCCAATCGTAGTGCAAATGGTGTTAGCGCTGAGTATGAAATTTTAATGCACACGAAAGAAGAAGAACATAAAATGTTCGACAATGTTCTGCCCACTTACAACAATGTGACTGACAATACTAAACCTTACACTTTCGATGGTATGAGCGCCAATGCTTATGTGGATATTATCAAAACAGATGGTGATTTATCCATCGCATCCAACTTTAGTGAATTTGTAGAAGAGGATAACGTCCCACAAGTGGATGTGAAAATTGAAAACATGATACCACAGAATTGTGCTCCAGATCAGGATGCTGCTGATGAAGAGGAACCCAGTTCGCTGGCGGATAATACTACAAATGAAACTAGCAGTTTGAGTGAAAGTGCGCCACAACCACTAAATGATGAACAGTTGCTGATGTGTGCTATCGAATCTCGTTCAATGCCAATCGCAATGGATGATAAAGAGAACTTGACTCCTTCGCAACTTAATCCAGATGCCAAAGAATTTGTACCCAGCTATGGTTCAAATCCCACCTCACCTACGTCTCCTATGCCCATTGGTGGAGCGGCCGCTTATAATAAGGGCGAAGACCCACTATTTGGAGAACACGCTTACCCCAACATAGCTAACCGACAATTATTGCCTGATGATGACGAATTTGTGGCTGAGAGTCCACGTAAGGGTCACGCTGCCAACATGGACAATATTGCATTACCTGCTGAATTGACTGAATTCAAACACGAAGCTGATCAGCGTCCACATGAATTACAACCAGATTACAGCGAGAGTGAAGATGAAATGGTGGAGACAACCGAAATAACCACCAAGCAACTGGATAATAACTTTGCGGAATACAACCAATCTCTCCACGGAGACTTCACTAATCGAATGTCGTCCATTTTATTGGAAAATGGTCCAGGAAGTGGTGTGCAAAATATTTATGATGCTGATGTAGAACAATATGTTGCTGACAGCGATGACGATGGCGACGTAATGAAACGTTCTGTGTATGTGGCTAATGATGAGCCCATTGAGGACATATTAAACACCGTGCAACTGTTGCCCACTGATACTGAAAGTGGCAACACTTCCTTTGTTGAAGAGACCGCTCATGCTGGTGAGGCTGAACTCGACATTGGCATGGCTAACAAAGAGTTACTTCAAGTTGAAGAAAAGGAACATGTCTCACATTCACCTTCCACAGAGGAAATGTACATTAATCTTATGAGTAATGAATTGAAATTACAACCACACGAAGCTGTGGGAATGGAACATTCATTCAATAATGAGGCACTGCAGCAGCAACCACTACAACAAGAAGCGTCAACAACAACCGTAGTAGAGCGAAAAGCAGAAGCTGATGCGATTGTTTTAAGTGATAGTGGCAATGGTCAGACAGATGACATCATAATGGTAGAAGGAGACGACGATGAGGAGATATTTTGCGCTCCTGTAGCTAGAGACTTAAGCGGAATGGTATTCGAAACGAGCCATGGTGACCACTTTTCCCAGGTATGTATGGAATTAGATGATAAACTAAGCCGGTAGAAAAGCCGCATTGGCTTATTGGACAGCCCGCACATTTGTATGTAAGCTGTGCGTGTGGCATATATATGGATATTAAAAATAGCTTTTTCCTAAATTGTGGACATGTCTGTTATTTATTTTGTATCCCACCCAAGTTTATATATTTTTTATCGGCTTCCTTCTGGCTTCTGACATACTCAGCACTGCCTCCATTATGACGTGGCAGGTATAAAATGAATTGAACATACTTTACATTTTAATTTTATTTTTGTCAATTATTTTTGTGGATGATGTATTCATAATAACAACAACGTTACCATTTGGCTGAGTAATTATTTATGTATATATAAAAACAGTCATGTTGATTTGTTTTATATACATGCACATACATACACCATCAAATGCACACACATGCCGTTATTTATTTACATATGCTACGCAATTGCATGTTATTGCCGGCTCGTATGCCTTTTCTTTATAATATTAATAATGTGTGTATATGAATTATTTTTACTTTCTCTATTCACATAATTTATAAATATGAATTTATTTTAATATTAATTTTGCATTTTCGATTTATTTTTATACCCACCACCATACCTATAAGGGTGTATTTATCACTTTGTCAAAACGTTGGCAACGCGCAAAAAGGAGACGTCGCAGACCCCACAAAGTATATATATTTTGAAACTGCATCGAATTCGTCGGTCTAATCATGTCTGTCTGTCCGTCTGTCTGGTGTGTGTGTGTTCTGCAGTAGTCACTCTCCTGGCAAGGTCGGTCAAGCGACACGCCTACAATACAACTGAAAAATGAGCAATTTTTCAGTTTCAGTTTTAAGTAAATTTTCCGTACAGAAGATTTATTGACGACATATATACTCGTCGGGGTAGCTTTCGTGCATCGATGGTGGGTATTCAGGATTTGCCCTCAGTCAGTTTTATTTGTTTGTTGTTGTTTTGAATCAACCACATACATATGTACTCTTATATTTGTATGCGTAAGTATATGGATATCGATGAGGGTGGATTGTTTTCTGAGGTATTCACTCGCTCTCGCTCTCTCTCTCTTAAGTTTTCCCTCTCAATATAACTTTTTGCTTATTGTTTAAGTGTTGTTAATGTAAGTGTGATGTTTATTTTATTGTTTCGGATAATAAATGTTGACCTTGATGTTTATTGATGGTGATGCACTGACATTGACAATCATCATGCATTCATATTTTTGTGCATTGCTTTTTATATTTATGGTCTATTCCATCGCTATTCGTATTTTCAACTTGGATGTATATAAATATGTGGATAATTTAAAGTATTCCCTTTAGCTTCCTCTTCGGCATTGCAATTCCAAGAGCTACATATGTATTTTTTTCAATTTGGTGACGGTTGTGCGTCAAACACTTTAACGATATAATATTTAACAGCTGGGCCTACACACAAAATCTTAGTTAATTTATAATCTTTGAAGAAAAGACCTTTTATGCGTTACCCACGTGCTACCAAATGCATGGAAGAAAGAAACAGCAGACGATTGTGACCAAAACTAAAATTTCAAATACAATGAAGTCGAAATGAACCTTTAGTCAACACAGTGGAACATATGCATTCCTTGAGTTATTTGGTAATGGTTCAGGTTAAGGTTACGACACGACAAATATGTTGAATTGTAAGAAATGAATTTTAATAAAGTTTTAGTCATACTTTGTAATGGAATTACTTTGCATATGTCATGTGGCAGCAAGTCAACCTAAAGCATGATTCATTTATTCGTTCCTGTGTGTGTTTGCCCAACTTTTAAAATGTACATCTAAGGTTTTGTCGACTGTTACTTATCTCTTTGGCTGATGAATTCGCAGGGGTCCTGATGCATATTTCTGGGTGTTGCCAACAAACCTTTCGACAACGTTCGCATAATGTTGGGAATTGTTCTATAT
The DNA here is from genome assembly GCA_963978525.1 of Ornithomya fringillina. Classification (NCBI taxonomy): domain Eukaryota; kingdom Metazoa; phylum Arthropoda; class Insecta; order Diptera; family Hippoboscidae; genus Ornithomya; species Ornithomya fringillina. Next base: position 25,785,671 of record OZ021691.1, read on the forward strand.
ACTCGTTGTAGGGTTTTGTTGCAACCCTGATGATGGGTATTCCGCATTTGCCCTAAGCCAAATATGGTTCTTTTCGTCACTTGTTCAAATATGTTTATATTCTGCTTTCGTTCTATTGTGTGTGTTTTTCGCAAAGAGTGTGAATTACAGCACCTACACACACTGAGTGAGTACATGCACTCGGAATATGGTTCATGTAATGGGGTCACTGTATTATCGCACTTCCTGCAATGGACTGTGAATGATGGATGAGTGATTATGTTTTATTGGTTTGCATGCAAAACCGCACAAATCTGTACATCTAATGAAGCAAATATTTTGTATGCAAAAATGATAATAAACGCTAACGAGATTCAGTAAAAATTATGGCCAATGAATGCGTAATGTGTGTAATAAGTTATAAATTTGTCTGCGCTTGTAATGAAGTTGAAAAATAAATAAATGCAAAGTATAATTACATGGCTCGCAAAAGAGCGGCAGTCAGCCCAGCCGAAGCATAATTTATTATGTTGTACAATCGAAAGTTTATCTTTTATAACTTATATGTACAGTGGCCTCTTTTTTACATGCCAGCACTTCATACAGCCGTGATTGTTTCAGTTACATCGGTGGCAAGTGTGTCGTTTGCTTTAGAAAAACGTATGTTAACGTGGGTTTCTTTATACAATATTCGTGTATGTGTACTCATATTGATCGGCACAGTGGTTGAACAGTGGGTAATGTGAAAAGTTAATAATAAATTGTGTTGGCGATTATTGTCATAAATGTTTGTACACGATTGCCATACGGCCAAGCCAATCATCAATGGAGGACGGCAGAATATTTAAAGCCTCCTTTGAATGAGTAGGTCCTCCTTAATATAATTTTCTCATATAAAAGCTTACTAGGGAAATATCTACGATCATAACTCCCTGTTTGTGTCAAAACTTTTACAAGAGTTTAGATAAAACGGCCCACATTTGGATCGCATCGGAATCATTATATCAATCGATGGAGTCACTTTGATAGAAATGCACATGCCTTGAACCAAATAAGAACTCCACTGAAATGGACTATACTTAAAATCGGTCTTGAGGCGTCAGAGACCCTACAAAATATTCTTAATCATCATCAAAAACTGGATAGTCCGTCTGTTCGTCAGTTGTTGACACATCTGACGTGAGATAGCAAACAGGTTGATCTTTAAATGGGGCAAAATCTCTCACGAAGCACGCTCTCAGTCGACAAAAATCTATTCATCTGCCACAAAAATTGATCTATGACGTTGAAATTGTAATTATCCCATCCATTGACACGCCCACAATTTACTAACATTTACAGTTTATATGCTCCGTTATACATGCCCTATTAGAGAGCGGAATCTCAGGTTTTTTCACTTGCTCTTCTCAGTAGTTCTTTATGGAAAATCATTTATTTAGAAAAAAATTTCAGCGTTCAAATTTTTTGTTCGCGTCGAATGTTTTTACTCCGACGACTTACCTGAGAAACGCTCATTTTGCTACTTTCGTTAATTGAAGGTACTAAATAAGTTTAAGCACAATTTGTATGAGTGGTCTTGCCGTACAATTAGATATTAGTGGAGTACCGTAATGTGATTTCGTTTTATTAACTAATTTGTAAAGTTTCGCATTTTCATGAAAATTTTTAAATGACAAATAAAAGACAGTCAGTCGGTCGGTCTTATTGGTAAATGTGTATGTGTGTATGTTATGTAAATATTTATCGTTACTATTACGTATATTTACAATGTTCTCTTAATGCTGCGCAACATTTAGAATGCACGGCGTTATAGTCGGTACAGATCACAACTTCTTATACTGCTGTTGCCTGCAGCTGGTTTTATGTCCACGAAGTGGTACAAAGACAGAATGCATTTGTGTGGACGTTCGCAATTCCAAGACGGGAAATTCCAAATCCACCTCTAATTATACGGTTTGGATGAATCGATTAAACCATGTCCGTCTATCTGTCCGTTCATCTATTGTTCACCCTAGAAGTCGCAATTTGTGATTTTATTAATACGATTACGTAAGGGGTTGTCTTTGGGGTTAAGAACAGTCACATTTTAGGACAAGAATTTATTTATGTGAAAAAACTACGAATTTTACAACATTTTTAAAAAACTTGACCAAAAGATCGATTGATTTTTGGAACCCCTAAGTAACGTCCTCTTTTAAGAAAGTTTTCAATTAAACAAACTTCACATTCAGTGCTTTTTAAGAATGCTAGTAATCGTGGTGGATGGTATTAAATGATCGGGTTTGACTGACTGTAGTCTCTTATTTTTATACGATGTTATGTTATGCCAACGCAAAAATACCTCTTCTTCCTTTTGGCCTCATGCAGTGAAATTTGCACATAATTACAAAAATATTAAAAGTAATAATGGAAGGAGGCCAGAGACGAAGAAAATGTGGACACGCAGCTAACAATAATGCCAATGCATCTTGAAGGCAATTGTCAGTGAGTAGCATCCCTAGTCCACTGTGACTTGGACTCCACGAGTACGAGTTTTTGTGCGACAACTTGGAATAAGTTGTGCGATCCTTTTGTTGCAAGTCGTCTGATTATTCAGCCAAGTAGTGGAATTCAGCTCCTCTACCAAGTTGTTATTGTTGTTGTTGTTGTTGTTTCTGTTGTAAATGAGATGCATAGATAAGGTATCGCCATATGTATGTATGCAGCCTTCTGGATGGATAATATCTACCGGTGGCCTAGCAACTGCAGCCAGTTCTCTTTCCTACACACTCCAAGTGCAAAGTACAATATTTTTTGTATTTTTGCCTTTTTTTCCTTTGCTTCACATATTAGAAGATGTTTGATAAATAAATGCGACTTAAATTAAAAATACCCACACACACCCTGACGCTTTTCTGTCGCTACAGGTTTTCTTTCTTTTAAGTGCATAAAGTCAAATGGTTGGAGAAAAAGCAGTATGTACCGAAAAGAATGAAAAGAAAAATGAAGCAACTAAAATGTAATAAAAAATGTATCAGCAGCAATGTGCAAGAGCTGGTGTTGGGGTTGACGATGGCGACGACGATGGAGGTGTTGGTGGTGGTGGTGGTGGTTGGGGGTTGGTGGTAGTGTTGATGTTGGCGTGGCCTGGGAAGGAAAATACATTTTACATTAAAAATAATTCAGTTTTCCATGAAAAAGTGCATTGACTGCAACAAAATCATTTATATGCACAGCACTACAGTTGTTGCAGTTGGCAAAGTAATAATATTTCATCTATTTGTCTCTCCACCCATTGGCACATATATACATACGTATATGTATATATATTGCATGTGATACAGATGTATACAGACAGACGAACGAATAGTTTTTTCTTTATGCGCGATTTGTATTGTAACTGAAGTAATAATAATAGAAGTGAGAGATGAGGTGACTGAAAATGCTAGTGTGTTAGAAAAATGTTCATGTATACGTGTGTTCGGGTGTGTTGGTATTTGAAAGGGCGACGATTTCATGAATTTTCACAGGAGAAAACGAATGTTTGTCAGGATGTGATGTTATGTGAACAATGCCAGGTATGCGTGCCCACATAAGACAATAAAATGTGAATTTTCTCTTGCATTCTTATAAATGTTAATGCAATAAAAAAAAAGTATCATGCATAAGTTGAATAGATTTTAGTTTGGAATATTGCACCGCACCACTCCATATTTCCCAAATGTCCCAAAAGCGTGCAACCCACGGATAATAGGTAACGGGAAATATGGTGTATGAGTCGTTGGGGAATCGCTCTCCATTTATTTCAACACACTACGTTTTGTAAATTTGGGGGCGTGTCTGTTATACGAAACAGTCCATCCTAAGAGACTGAGGAACGTTTAGATGAAAATCCAGTTCAGTGAAGATTTATATAAATTGTGCTGCATTTTACGTGATTCGATACAGACACGAAAAGGAATACTTAGTTAGTCTGTGTTTTTTTAGTAATCAATGTTTTTCATAAAAAAACGGGTAAGATGCAGATTTCATGATCACCTTCCCGTTCTAGATGCGCACTAAGAAGCGTTTTTTTTAAGTTCATTTCTAGGAAATAGAAGTGACCGCTTTCAAATTTAAATAAAATGTTTGCACGTGCAAACACATTCACGAAGAATAATAAAATTTTCATAGGAGATGATTTGATACGGTAAACATCAACTGTGAAAAATGTGCTTTTTTATGGGGAGGGGTTCCAAAAATGGTACGGTTCGATTCATTTTCCATAGAGCTTCTCTTTATTGTATTGCGACATTCAGCTTTCGCACAAATTTACATGGATGGAGGGACAGACATGATTAAATCGATTGAGACTATGATTCTAAATTGTTTGGTATAATTGAAGCTGGGGGTGGCATTTGCCGTTTAGGAGTTACAAACATCCGACCAAACTTATTATCCCTCGTACCGCATGTGGTGCAGAGAAATGTAAAAATTGAAAAAAATACTCCTAAGAGGACTTTGGCACGTCACGGTGGTAGGGATACTCAAGGTACGGTTTAAGCCGAGTAAGTCTAAATTGAACAAGTAACGAGTAAACAAGTTTTGTATGGTTCGCTTAGATGAAATCTTGAATATCCATTAAAAGAATATTTATGACTGGAAATGATAGTTATAAATTATGGGCGTAGTTTTGAAGCAATTTTTACATAAAATTTTTAACTATTTTCCCTCTTTCAATAACTTACACATTATACGAGGGTGTACTAAACTTGTCAGTCCGTATGCAATTTGATACAGACATTTTCAGTTCATTTCGAAAAAGAATGAAAACTAAATGTGGTTTAAGTCAAGTCTTAAATACCCTCCACATCTGCATACAAACAGTGAGTGTGATGGGTAAATGGTTACGCCTTCTAATTGTGTGGATGTATGTTCTTCGACCACGCTCAATTTTCGCATATCGATAAACGGAGTAATTGTAAATGTTTGTACCGAATTTCCAAAGTCAACTTTTGTAGCAGATAACTTTTGATCTATTCTGTCCAATTTAAATATCAATCTGCCTGCAGAAACTAGAAGTATTTATACAATATTTCAGCTCAGTATCTCAAAATTTGATGCAGATCAAACAGATTGGCACGCTCAGAGTGCCCTCAATTATAATCTAAAAGATACAAAATAGAGCAAGTAGCGTAGGGTATCAAATAGTCTGGCATATGTTTACGTTTTGTACTCTTCCACTTGTGCATTGAAAATGTTACAGTTTTTCAATTTCATTAAAACCAATCGTAAAGCATTGTTGAAAAGGTGCTCTGTCGATTGGAATGGTCAATAAGTTGAGGTGCTCTGTGGCGGACGTGAAGTGCTGTGCTGCGGGTAGATATCAGGTTAAAGTGTGTGTCAGCAGGTGAATGTTTTTCTATTAACATTCAAACAGTCTTTCATTCATTTCCTAAGCGGAAAGACTTTCAAAAATGATCCCGCGTCACCGCGTGCCACTCCTCTGTTTATGAGAGCGTGCCTTTCCAGAGGTGTTGTGGATTGTGTTTGGTACATGTACACCACATTTTATTGTATGTATGGCTGCTTGTAAACATAGACACAAAACAATTGCAAAGAAAATTATCTTTGGCAAAAACACACAACAGCACACATTTTACTTTGCACACCAGTGTATACCAATTTAAAATTCGTTGCATAGCAATGTGATCTTCACATTATTTTCTTTCTATCCAATATTCTTTTTGGCTATGTGTGTGTGTGTGAGTGTGTCTGTACGTTTATAAATATATGTTGACCGCTCAATAGGTTGGTAATGCGGTTTGCAGTAGTTTTGATGATTTGAGTTTCGTTTTTTATACCCTACAAATGAAAGGAGGTGTATACTAAGTTTATCATTCCATTTGCAACACTCAGAAGGAGTTGTCAGAGATCTAACAAAGTCGATCCAGACATGACTGTCCGTATGTCAGTCCATTGTTGCCCTAATAAGTAAAGAGCCACGCCTACAACTGACAAAAATCTATTTATCTGCCACAAAAATTGAACTATAAAGTTGAAATTTATAATTACGTCATCCATCGATGTGCCAAAAATGGGCGTGATTGGATTACGGACACGTCGACGATTTAATAAACTCGTGCTCAACATAAAAGTCGACTGCAAGCTTGTAGACGGCGTAATCATGTACCTACCACGCCTATTGTGTGCATGTGGTTGTGTGAAGGGTATTTGAGATTTCACCTAAGCCAAATTTAGTTTTCTCACTTGTTTTTTGACTTGATTTTTCCAAGGTTAGTTCGTTTACCTTTCGCTTAGACCGTCGAATTTAATTCTATTTCTTATTAGATTTTCAATAACAGTCAGTTTCTTTTTTATTTGTAATTCATTCAGCTAGATAGGAACGTAGGTACGTATTACATTGTATTTTATTTGCAATTACCTATTTCACAATTTTTTTTTTGTTTTGACCCATAAACGAGCTGTAGTTTCTTCATACTTGAAGCAATCTTTTTTTTTTATATTACAAGTTAATTAAGATTTCAATGATTCATAAATTTGGTCGTCCATGAATGTTGCGGTAGCTAACAAATACACACAGACACACACACACGCACTTATAACATGGTTTATGTGTTTATATACTTGGGTTTTTGTATGCAATCGAGAACACAAAGTAAGCGGAAAGCAAAAACGTCTCGAAACTGTTTAACAAGATATCGGCTCACGCCTAACCTCCGCGTATAGCATATGCGACGTAAACCATTTTAATGACAATGACGTGCTTTATATTTAACTCAAAGTTAAAAATATTTTTTTTTTTTGAAATCATGATCTCGGCTAATTTTGACTGGGAAGAAATTCTTGACAATTTTGGGTGTGGTTCTTAATCGCTTTTACAAAATAGGAACAGGCATCTATTAAGAAATACAGATACACGGACTTTGATGCACCTGGCGCCTCCTCTTTAGTGTATATAACGGAACCTCCTCTATATTGGTTACAGAAATGTTATAGAAGAGTTCTTAACAAGCATACGCATTTAGTTTATTTTTCATACATTTAGGAAGTGTTTGTAAAATCACCATAAAAAGACATAACGATTGACGACATCAGTCTGCACAGGGACTGTCTAAATATAAATCATGTCTGTTCTGGTATATTTGCCAGATTCGATCGAAGTTAATGTAATTTCCGATTTGTTGGCCTTTTTTCCATTTATTTCATTAATGAACTTTCTATTCACTGGATTTTATATCATGCTTAAAAGTTCTGCTCCATTTTGCAAGTAAGAGAAGCAACAAACGAAACAAATAAATCATTTTTTCTTGTCTGCTTGTGGTGTATGCATTATTTTAACACTAAGTAATTATTGTCAGCTCTCTTGTTGGCTGTCGTCTCTTGTGAACGCTGCGCGGAGACAGGAAAAAGGAAAAAAAAAACAAAATTGAAATATTTACTCATACAAAAACGAAAACTCGATTTTACAAGATTATAGCTATTGCGTGTGTTTGTGTTGGTAGTGTCAAAAGCTGTTGGAGAAACTTTAATGAAATCACAATTTTGTACTTCATGTGTTCGGATATGTACATGTACACAATGCCCTACAAATATAGCATACAAGTATGCACTCTACAAGCTCTCTTTAAATACATATATCTATAAAAAATAATGAGCAAATCGAGTTTAGAGTTGTAAAAGTTAGAGTTTCTATGCGACTCCAAAAGTTTTGTGTCTCGATTTGTGTAAAAAATGTGCACTTGCTTGAACGAAGGAAGGTCTATAATTATGTAACGGTATTGAATGTCTCAATTTATATGTGACACATGCCTAATATATACCGTATACACACAATCGTACATTTATGACTTACATCAATAAGTTTCCTTTTTTCCATTTCTCAATCAATAGATTTCAAATGCAAATGCAAGCCAGTCATAATGACTTTTATTATTGTAAGTAGACGTGAGAATATAGCCGTTTATGCACATAAGATGAGGGTACACCAAGTTTCATCAATCTCTTAGCAACACCTAAAAAGAGGCGAAATTTATATGTTCTTGATCAGCATCAAAGTCTGGCTCCATTTAGCTTAGGTCCGTCATTGGGCATGTTCTTGGAATATTCACAGTTGCCACACTTGCGATATTTATTAGAATTTGAATATTTGAATGGGACAAAATCCTTAAAGTGTCACGCCCACAATCGAGAAAACTTTCCCACGACTGAGCTCTTAAATGTAAGATTTGGTAGAAATGTTTTTATGTACCGTTCCATTGATGTGTTGAAAGTGGCCAGACAATTTACAAATAACGCCAAATTAGCAGAGAATTGAAAAAGTGATTAAAATAGAGCGCCATTGCATATGTGATGCGCCCCATTTAAGTATTTATGATTTGGCCTAAGCCATCTGTTGCTTTCTTAATCTTTTCAATCACATAACGAATCAGGCTGGCGTGAGAGCATGTGTGTTGCATAAAATGGGAAATAGAAAAAAAGCTTTACAGCAGCAATTATCAGTAATGAGTTTACAAAAATTATTCACCGCTGTCCACTAAAAATGTTGTAATCGCATCATTAATTAAATGAATTGACCATATTTAAAGTCTTCTAGCTCTAGAACGGATAATACAATGAGAAAAGAGGAAGAATTAAATACGAATTGAATTTATATAATTTTCATTATCTTATGTGATAAAGTAACATTGCTCAACGCTCATTTAATCCCAAGCAGTTCGTTTAATAAGTTAATTACGTTTTCTTCCTTCTTCTTCTAAATCTCTTCATTAGTCCACGATATTCTCCAATATGACAATACTGTCTGCAAAGTTTTAATAGGATTAATTAAAAAGTTGTTAAATATATCCCTCGATCAGCCGATGGCTGGACGTTTTAAATAGAATTCTACTCACATGGGTTTAGGTCGGCACTGTGCATGCGCTCAGAGGAGTTTTGTCCTGAGCTCTGATCTTCACAATAAAAAATATGTAATTTTTACACTTGCATAGATAACTATATAAAACCTATATATATATATAGACTTTTTTGGTAACGATTTTAGATAAAAGCATTTATTCTGCACTAGTTTCTTTGGCCTGTATTCTCATGCTTGATTTAATTTTTAGTGCATTTTTTAATTGTGGCATAAATGAAAAACAGTAAAGCCAAGATGTTTATATTATACGTCTTTACATGAACAGTAAAGCCGATGCATTTAATTGATGTACCTTGTAATCCGAACGAAAATGGTTGTAAAAAATACAGTTGATTTGATTGAGTATTGCCGTCCAAGTTATGTTTTGTTTGTGTTAACAGTTGTAATAATTTAGAATTCTATTCAGTTGGAAGGGGGTGTTGCCATCTTTCAATATAAATTATATGTATGGATATAATAAGAAAGTGGCATGTTTACGGCAACAAACACTTAATACATGCTCATAATGGACGAGACGAAATCAGCTGTTGCATGTGGTTGAGGCTAATGCTCCTTTTCTTTTTCTTGGACGACTGCCAGATGAAATTGTTCAACTTGCTATTAAACAACAATCTGACATGACAAAGCGTGACTGCAATTATGGCTGGAATAGAAGCAACAAAACGATATGAGTTTTGCGCACGGCAGTGCAACGCCATGCCGTGGGAGAGGGGCGAGCAACAAAATTAAGTTATAACTTGAAAAAATTGTAGATACCGTTATAGAAAACTTATTCAAATAATAACAGCATAATAATTGAGATCTGTCGTCATGCAAATGTTTAGGGGGCTGGAAATTGGAGCAATAGAAAACCGATGGAGTCGCATCCATCCATCGCGGACTTACACACCTTAATATATATACATAAATATAAAATAAATAAATAGAAGAATTTTCTTTGGTTTTGCCCAAATTCAATATCAACCGGCTTGCACCCACCCCAAATAAGTGGCGCTATCTTAATTTTACACAGATAGACGCGCAGACTGAAAAACGTTTCTACGTTTGAGTATAGCTTCGACCTCAAGGTGATGGGTATAAAAACGCATCTAATAATGACGCATACAACTTTATGCGTAAAACAAGTGAAAAAACTATAGTTGGTCAAGCCCGACCATCAAATACCCTGCACCACTTGATTTAATTTAATTTTTTTCTTTGAAAAATGAAAAACTTAATTTTTTTTTTGTATGGTTCTAAAAATGGCTCAATCCGGTCCATTTTCAATGGGGTTCCTCTTTGGGCCAAATTTATCGAAATATCTCAAAAAATGCGACCTGTAGCTTGCGCACAAATTTAAAAGGACAGACGGACATGGTTAAATCGATTCAGATTTTGATTCTGAATCGATCGTTATAATTGATGGTGAGTGTGGTATTTGCTGTTTAGGAGTTACAAACATCCATACAAACTCAATATACTCTGTACCACAGGGTGGTGCAGGGTATAAAAAGTGTAAGAAGTCTCTGCACAAGTGCTGCATTTGTTTGGGGTTTTATAAAAATAGATGTTACGCCTGCTATACGGCGAAGTTATACTCTTCCCAAATGCCACATATGCACACATACAGTCGGCTTTGTGTGCTGGTTGCCGTTATATATGTTTAAACGTTCACATATATTATCTTATAGTTAAATGTCAACGTCACCGCCACTGCCTGCATAGGACACATTACACACAGTACACGAGTCATCCCCATGGACCCCGACTATTTTTATCTTTATGTGTCTTCCGTGTGACATGATTAATTGGAGAACACTCAAGTACATAAATAAATGAATGCGTGTGTGCGTTATATTGGGGTGCGTTTACATATAATTAGCAATAGTTGCCTAAAGTGGAGGAGTTTTATAATTCCCAACAACAACAACAACATTTTGTAATATTTTTGTAATTTCGTTTCTTTAATACTTTAACTACATATCATAATCTATAGTCTATAGGCGTGCCGATATACAATTGCTCCCTATTTTAGCGACTTTTTAAGGATTCTACTCTCAAGTTGAATTCTGTATTTTTTGTTTTGTTTTGTTTTTTAATCGACCGTGTCCATTTGTATAGGTGGCTCTGAGACCCTATTGTGGACATGATTATTTTTATCGATATTTTTATTAGTAAGCGACGTTTCAAGGCATTTGCGCGAACGGGCAACTTACTTAAATATTAATGCTCGGGTCGTCTAGAATGTCGGTAAGCCCCCTCTAAAATTGGGAATGCTTCAAGATTTATAATTTGATAAGGAAATGTTTTAATAAAAATAAATCAAAAAGACCAAACACACGAACAATCCGTTTCGTCAAGAGTAACGAGATTGTTTTAATGTCTTTTCAAATTCATGCCGTTGTGTTTATTTTTTCTTTAATATTTACATTAAACCTAAGTTATGGTAATTACTGAGAACACTTTGCCTATGTTTACAAAAACAATTATAACAACAAATGACATTACGTCACGTTTTTGCATCTTTCTATTTAACTCGTTGGAGTTAAATGATAAATAATGAAGATGAAATAAAAATAATGTAAATATCTTTTTCTAAGAAAGTGATTTTATTGATTACGAGGCACTTCCATTCAACATATTATTCGTTCGTTTGTTTGGTATACCCTCTACATAAGATGTGGGGTATGCTGAGTTTGTCTTTCCGTTTGCAACATATTAGAAAGAGGCGTCAGATACCCTAACAAATATATATATTCTTCATTAGGATCAAAAAACGGAGTCAACTTAGACAGTGAGTCCGTCTGTTCTTGGCATTCTCACGGTCGTAAATATTGAGATATTTTGTAGAGACACTTTTGGTTCATGCAGATCGCTATTTAAAATGTGCAAAATCGGTCAAGAGCCACGCCCACAATGAATAAAAATCTATCTGACACAAAATTTTATACATATATCTGAAAATATTAGTATTATCGATGTGCCAAAACTGGGCGTGGTCGGATAACAGACACATACACAATTTACAACCATATTCACGATAAAACTAGACTACCAACCTGATACGTAAGATGTACGCTATTAGGGGGCGCAATATATATAAATATATATACCACGCCCACCGCTATGGATGTAGAGAGTATTTAAGATTTGGCCTAAGTCAAATTTGGTTTTCTTGTTTTTTTGTTTGTTTTGTTTTTGTCAGACTTCCCGAAAATAGTGAGTAATTGTGTAGTTTGTAGTCGAAGTTTGTTAACCCAACATCCTTATAATATATTTATTGTACACATATTTACATACGTTTGTACATATATGGACATAATTTGCCATTTAGCCAAATTCGTCATCTCTGCCAGTGTATGTACGTTTGTGTATTAGAGTTTCTCTCAAATATTATATTACACAGCGCAATATAAAGAGTTTATTACCAGGGCGTCAACATCTTCTTAATATGTGCATGTACACGAGTATGTGTGTGCATGGTGTTGTTGCTATTTATAAACTTGTGTCTGTATGTACGTATATATGCGTAAATGTTTGTTGTGCGGTTTTGTCTGTTTTGGTTTCACTGTTTGTGTCAATGCGTGGTGTTGTTGTTTGCGAAGGTGTCGCGGAGTGTGGCGAGCGGCTATACTGTATTCAGTTGATGTCATCGTTCCTTTTCAAAACTCATTTTTATTATTTATTATGAAGTATTCATTTTCATTTATATGCATATTAATAAAATGTTGTGTGTACGTTCTGGGGTAAGCTGTGTGTGTAATATGGGCGCAAAAAAAAAGAAGTCGCATTTCTATTTTTTTTATGCACAAATCGGTTTTAAATGAATCACCCAACACAACGTGGTGCTAAATTAATATTCCATTGACGCTCTACACACTCTATAATAATACATTAATGTACGGTTACAAACACATACCATACATACCATACTGTGCAGCCGAATAATTACAAATTGGGTCAATTTGTGTTCACATCATTCTGAACAATGCTCCACCTTAACTTTCTTTTTTCCGTTTGTTTGTTTGTTTGTTTATTGTTGCAGTTGTTATTGTCACTTTTGAAATACATTCCACGAATAATGTCCACATGACATACGAATCTTATTTCGATCAAATTCATGATGCTATGTGATGAAGATTTCATGATCCAAACAATTAATTAACGCACAACATTTCGTACTGTTTACTTTTGCAGGAAAAGGATGTTGAAACTTTAACTACAACGGTCATCGACTTGGAATCCGAGTACAATTCGAATGTTGATGCAGGTCAAGCGCATAAAGAAGAATTTGAACGCAATTTATTAAACTACGTTAATGAGCCCTTGACTGATGATCAGCAGCAGCGTCAGGTGGAGGAGCACTCCCCAGCCAAAATGGAATACACAGAGATGATTGGTGGTAATGCGTACGAAGACATTATTGTGTTAACGAACAGAAAATCATGCGAGGTGGCAGTCACCGCCCACCCAAGTGACACGATTACTAATAAAAATCAAAAAGTTCCTGTTGAAGACAACACGTCTGAAGTAAAGGCATCAGAAATGTTGTTTTCTATTGAAGAAGAAAAACCAGCAGCTTTGTCAGTAGCTCCAGTAAAGGTTGAGTTCGGCGTGGAAGCCCATAAAGACATATATTCCGAACATAAACAGAATTTATCGACAGAATTTAATGATTTTACCAAGTTGTCTGCTACTGAGTACAGTGAGGAGCCGGTAGCAAAAAGAACTGTTGCGGTGGAATGCATACAGTTAGATGATATAATCGAGACAGCGGCAACAGTTGCAAAGGAGCGGGAGGAGGGAGAACTAATAGACGCAGCGGTTATTGCTCTAGAGAGTTTAACTGTAAGGGATGAAACTTTGCAGACGTTAGATAAGGCGTTAGGAATGGATGAATTGGAGCCCATTGTCCCAACTGACACACATGTTGATCCGGTTACAGTTACTACAGTGGCCGCGGCTGCAGCCGCTACAGCTGCTGTTGCTGCACCTACAGTGGTGGTAGTGAAGAAACCCGAAACGTCTAAAAAACCATTAGCTGCAACTAGTAAACCAGGCAGTGCTGCAGTAACTTCTAAAGCAAAAGTTGGAACTAAGAGTAATGCTTCGGCGAAAAGTGTGGGCGTTGGCAAAAAGCCTTCAACTCTTTCCACCACCATTAAGTCGCCAACAAGAGGCACTGTTGAAGCGGCAACAAAGGCCGCCAAGCCGAAAGTTTCAGCAACAGAGAAAGTGGCAACTGCTGCCGGCTCTTCTGAAAGAAAGACGCTTAAAGCAATTACTAAGACAATGCCGACAGTTAAACAGAGTGCTTCTAAAGCAACAACAACTACGTCATCTGTACGGGCCGCTTCGGCCGGAACTAAATCATCAGCAATGGGGGCTAAGCCTGGAGGTGTTGCTATAGGACAAAAATCGGGTGCTAGCGTGACCTCTGCCAAAGCGCGCCCTTCAACTGCACCATCATCTACATTGACTTCAATAGCACCACCTAAACCAACCAGTTTGGGATTGACTGTTGCAGCCAATGGAACAACATCTAAACCTAAGATGAGGTCTCCTCGCTCCACCTTAACGACTCAAGTGCGGAAAGCTGCTGCAACGGCTGCTAAAAGCCCTGTTAAGGCACCACCATCAGCTATAAATGGCACTTCCTCGAAGACTGCGGCAGCAAAGGCATCAACTCGTGCCAGTGGCGTCAACTCCGGCACGACCACTACAACAACAAATAAAATGTTTACGGCGCGTCCAGCACCAAAATTTACTACATCAAATAATACAACTACAACAACAGCAACAACTAAGCGTACTGTGACAACAACATCAACAACAGCAACATTAAGTGTAGGCAACAAGACCAGTACTCGTTCATTAAGTAAAACACCTCCAATGAAATTAACAACAACAACAACAACAACAGCTGCAAAGGCTAATAAGACAACCCCTTCCAAGACCTCAACTATGGCATCTAAAACAAAAGCGGCCACTACTGGAAAAGTCACCCCAAACAAGAACGCAGCCACTCAAAGTCCTATAGCAATAAAGCGGCCTCAACAATACCAGGAAGATCCTAAAAATAAACCAATAATTATGCCTCTTCCCATGTCTATAACTGAAGAAACATCTCAGGCCGTAAACGGTGGTGCAAATCTTGCAACTGAAAATAAAATCGATCCGCAAGCCTTCGCCCATGTGATGACGAATGGAGACGCACAGTCATTATTTACTATAGATCATGACCATAAATCACCAGTTCCTTTGACTGATGCTTAAACTGAATGAAGAAATTTATTTGCTTGCAAGTCGCGCGTCCCCTTTCGATTTAAATTATCATACGAAACGATAATTCATTAAATTAAAAAAAAAAAAAAAAAAAACAAGCAAAGACATGAAATCGAAGATATTTATTTTTCACTTTTTTTTTTTGCTTTGATGAAAATTTACAAAACGAACAAGAACAAGAAAGCTTCTTTTTTTTGTGTCTCTTCCTTTATCGCTTGTCTTTTTACCGAATATATTTTTTATTTACTGTCCTCATAATAGTTGTCATTGAACATTTCGGGATTTGTGCTAGTTTTACGATGACAAACTATTTGCAACAAACTCCAACACAACGCAACTTAACGTATTTACATACCAACATATGAATTATTCAACACAATGCTCACCATTTAACGCTACTCATTCTCATTTGCTCTCCCATATCAAACTCTTCGTCTATCAATGGCAAGAGGCGCTCGTTTAATATACTTAACAATAATAATAATAACAACAACAACATATATTTATATATATATATATATATGAGCATGTTTCTTAATCGATACAACCCAGAAACAACAATAACAATTATTAATTAAGTAAAAGCAAGCGTAATAAGCGCGTTATAAACAAACAAACAAAAAAAAAAAAACTAAAAAATTTCGAAAACTTATAAAAAAAAAATTGTGAATCTGAAGAAGGGTAACGGAAGAAATATTTGCATCAATGTGTGGATATACTTCAAAGTAAAAAAAAAAAAAAAAACAACTCATTTTTTATAAAATTATTTTCATGTATTTTATCGAACTGAAGAGAAATTGCTTGCTCTCCTTTTATTTATATATATGTTTTTATGTCCTTGTCAGTACAAGCACGCTTCATTTAATGCTTTTGTTCCTTTTTATACGCACTTCCGTGACCGGCTTGCTTTAAAATCACCATCATTGCATGCATAAGCATATGTTTCATTATCCAATTATCTTCCTTTACATCCTATATATAAGAAACCTTTTTTATACCGTCTTTTTTCCGACAATAAGACTCTGTCTTATAATTTTTGAAGTCCCAAATACGCGCTAGGGCTTACTCTCGGGGGTAGACCAAAATATATGTATTTTTATATTTTTTAATTTAATATAAATTTTACACAGCATACAGAATTTAAGATTTATTCAATTACGGTCATTTCATCTTCTTCTGGAACATCGTCATAAAATAAATTCTGAATTATATGTTGATTTTTTAACAAATTTATTTCCTGTTGAATCATTGGTCCAAATCCCTCATGTCTTTTTATCTAGGGCTTATTTTCGGAAAAAGACGGTAACAGCATCCGAACAACAACCATAAGAAGACTTTTTATTGGTAACTGATCATGATCATACTTTTCTTTTATATTTATTATATTTTGTATTAATGTTCGTTCCTTCAATTGTGGCGTGTGTATAAAACAAAGCAAAAGCAAAGCCGAAAAAACAATGAAATCAATTATCGAAAAAAAAAAATCCGAATCAAACGGTTTTCTATATTTTGGAATGTTTAGTATTTTTTTTAAGAACTACCTTTTTTTTTATTTAGATATAAATTATATTTTGTATTATTTTTTTATTGTTCATTTTTATGTTGGAAAAATCAATGCATAAACTTTTCATACTCTGTCTTTTTTTAAATTTGTATTGTCAAGTATTTATCAAATATATACGAATATAAACAACAACAAAATAATATAAAATTCATGTTTTATTTTCTTACTTTTTTTTTACTCTTCTCTTTACTTGATAATATACAAAAACGACACGAAATCTACACGAATTTATTTACGTAATCCTTTCTCGTTTTTATGATGGGTTAGCTACTCGAAAGAAGCATAAACTCATCCCCCTCTGCCTTTAGAGCTCAACGCTTTGATTTGCCTTACGAATATTTCTTTTTAAATCAAATTTATTATTACTAGGATTATAATAATTGATCGATTATAATAAATTTATATGACAAACATCAAATTGCGTATGTATGTACATATTAAGGCATCAATTATTCTCAATTATCAAATACATATATACCTACGCATAAAGCACCGTGCTTTTCATCTTGCAAACACAAATGGTTACCATTCATAACACACAATTGAAACCATATAAAGAAATCGAATTTTATGAAAATTATCATAAGCAAGAGTCACTTAATCTGTGTGATGTTTTTTTAAAAACTTAATAACAAACATATTAGAAGATATTTATGTATTTAATGTAAGGAATGTGTGGGAGTTTCGTGAAAGCTACAGTTTTCTCACAATGCTGCAAACGGTTGCTTCACATGACGAAGTTAACTGTAGGGAGGGACCTACAAGCAAAGGAAAAGCGACACATAGGAAGCAATGAACATTCTCAAAAAAAAACTTTATAGCATCATTATAGATCATCGACCCTTTGCTTACAACGGAGTTAATCTTAAAAAACAATTGGTCCCGAAGAAAACTGAAACACAAGTACACACATAAATACAGCGATAAATGTTTTAAAAAAGATAAAAGTACGCATGTCATTGCCTTGATTTACACACATATATAATATATACATTTATAGCATACACAAATATGCGCAGTGTGCTCACTGCGTTTGTTTCGGATAACCAAACACTTCCGAATTAGTGCATTTTCTTTTACTTTTTTCGAAGACTTATTCAAATTTGAAAAATTTCCAAATATTAACAATATTAAAAATTTTTTATACTCAACTGTATGTAGCAACGTAGAATTGAATTGAGAAAAATATCAACGTTCAGTTTATTTCGCCTGCTCTCCTAAGTAAACATAGCGGGACGGCGAACCAATTTCGTGAATGTAGAAAAAAGAAATCAAATACATAAAATATACATATGGAAACTATTAAGAAAATATACGTACATAAATGTTACAACAATAAATTGAATTGAGATTAAAAAAACGTGCTTTTTACTGTTAAACAACCCCTCTCGGCTTGGTTTGAAATCATTTAATCAGATTTCATAATTAAAGATAAGAATTATTACATTTTTATATAATTGAATACATAAAATGATTTGCATATATATAAATGAATCAATAGGTCCTTTTAGGTGGCCAGTGGATTACACTTTATTTTGCCATTTTGAAGCGTTTATTATTATTATGGAAAGATTTCTGTGCCGTCTGCGGGAAGGAGCGCTTGAACTTTTCGCTTTTTGAGTACGGCCTAAGGTAAATGTTGCGTTGTTTCAAACGGTATTCATTAAGTAGAAACGATTTGCAAAAGGCGTCCGAATCCTTAAAGTAAATAATTGCAGTACCCTCTTTCAACACAACATTCTTTATTTCACCGCATTGCGAGAACAATTGTTTCAAGTCTTCAACTGTGACGTCTAAAAATTTAAATTGAATATATTTTTGTGATAATATAATAATACATGAAAAATACATACCTCGATCCAAATTCATCACAAAGGTAGCCGTTTTATTTGGTGGGGGACTACAATGCTCCAGTTTTATTTGCATACCTTGCTGTTCAGTGCCATCCAATTTGAAAGCGTTCTCTACTGCGTCTTCGTCTTTGAACGTAATGAACGCAAGGATGTTTGACCCGCAAATCAATTTTAACTTAGTAATCTCACCGCAACTGTCAAATATGGCGTGTAGTTTATTGACTTCAATACTTCTT
Organism: Ornithomya fringillina; assembly: GCA_963978525.1. NCBI lineage: Eukaryota > Metazoa > Arthropoda > Insecta > Diptera > Hippoboscidae > Ornithomya > Ornithomya fringillina. The sequence goes on from OZ021691.1 coordinate 25,804,463, forward strand.
AATTTCTCTGTATTATGAACAACAATGGTGGTTTTGTTGTTTTGTTCTTCCATTTTTTGCTGTTGCTGTGTACCTGGGACACATCTGTTAACAGTTATGTTGTGGTTTTTCAATATCGATTTATCCAATAGTAGAGCCTTCGGTACAGACTCTTCACTTTTGAAATTGACAAACGCCATAGGATTGGGTAAACCGAAAATTTTAATACTGTCAATTTCACCACATGAGCTAAAATGTTCTTTTAAATCTTCTTCCGTAGTTGATCCTGACATTTTCTTGATGCAAACGCCACGTTTTTGTAACTCTCTCACTTCCTCCTTTGACTGTAGCTTTTTGACAGATTCAGTTTTTGGGGCAACGCGCAACTTTTTGCCCTGAAGTTCAATTTTCGAACTTGAAGCCACAGCAGCTTGTGCTGCCTTTGCTGTTCGGAATGCAACATTAGCTACACTAACTGATGGTCCATTTGTTAAGTGTATCATATATATTGGACCAAATGCAGCAAATACTTCCAACACATCAACTTCCTTGCAATCTAAGATATGTAAAGAAGGCAAAAAACAAATTTTTTAAATCACATACAAATTGCTTTTCATTCAATTGTACCTTTAGGAAGATTATTAACATGAACCACTTTATTTTGGGGATAATTTGGGGGTATAAGCCCCTTTTCAAATTTAGTGGGTGGGGATTTTTTGGAAATTTTTTTGGTAGCTTCACCATTTAAGTCGTTATTATCTTCTTCTTCCGCCCCTTCATCGCTCTCATCCTGTTCTTCCAACCCTTCTTGGCCCTTTTCATCTTCTTCAGAGTCACCATCTTCTTCCTCTGATGCCATGTTATCATTATCAATATCTTCATCTTCATCATCGTCGCTATCTTCTGTGTTACCGTTGTCAAAGAGTCCAATATTTTCATTATTGGCATGTGAATCAATGTTTTCTTCTTCTTCTTCTTCTTCTTCGGCATCTTCATCCGATTCTCTTTCAATAACTTTTTTAATAGATTTGCCCTTTTTGTTGACAGTTCTTATCGGTGTTTTAATTTTCTTTTCTTCTTCTTCTTCGTTTGAATCTTCAGATTCTACTACATTTTCTGTACGTTTTTTGGCCGGAGTTTTCTTCTTTGCAGACTTTGATACATCCATGGCGGTTTTATTTAGAGTTTGCAATAATTCGCCTTTATTTTTTTTGCGTGGCGTCTTATTTTTCGCAGTAGCTGTTACATCCAATGCAACCTCATTACCGTTTTCTCCGTCAGACTCTTGGACAACCTCAGCCTTATTTTTTTTAATTGGTGTTTTATTTTTGTTTGGTGATTTGGTGTTTTTCGGTTTGCTTATGTTGCCTTGCTTAACAGCATGGAGACTGCCTCGGCGGTTTTGTTTCGCTAAACCGTTGTCTTCATTATCTGGCACATGTTCAATTGATAAATTATTGGCTTTGTTTCCTTTCTTGCCTTTGAAAGGTGATTTTGCCGGTGTTTGTTTCATTTTTTATTGTATAGAACTTTGCTGGAGTGGAAAAATACAGAATTACTTTTAATTCCTTAAAAACTATATATAATAAATGTTTAAGACGCCTTACCGAACTTTTTTCTTGATATGTTGCACGTGTTTGCACTTTATTTTAGCAATTGAAAGAAGAGAAATGGTTTGGTTTGTGGTATCCGCATGTATAGTTTATCCGATATAATGTTGCCGTATGTTTGTTTGCATTTAGGTACGCAAAAGATCAACTGTGTAATAAGTGATTTAACATTATGAAATTTTTTAACTTTTTAAAACGCACTTGTGTGTTTCATAATTTTTTTTTTTTAATTAATCAAATGATTTTTAAAATGAAAACTAATAATTATTTTGCATTAAGAGTTTTGTAGTGTTGTTCACTTGATGCCTTAGTACAATTGAACTAGTTTGTTTGCGAACTACACATGTTCAATGTCGTATACATAAAAATTCGTTATCGCGTGAGTGTGACATTTCAAGTGCCATTCAATAGTAGACGAATACGCAGTTTTATAAAGTAGAATTTTAATTATTAATAATTCCATTTAATATTAAACAACAAATAATCTCAGAAAAGATGTTTCAATACAATTGGGCTAAAGGAAACTGCAATTACATGGTATAAAGTATATATAAAGTATATATACAAACAAAGTGTTACTACAAGGAATCCATAATAATTAAAATTTTAAAGCACTCTTGCAAGCGGACACTTAAATTGTGTATGTGTATGTGTATTTGCTGTGGGACTGAACTAGGAGTTTTATTACTCTTATTTGTTACACACGGTATAGTGACATAGCGGCCCTAACTACACGGATCACAAGGATATTAAAAGAGAAATGCACAGTATGAATTCGTTAGGTAGTACGGCAAATACTGGTAACAATAGTAATAGTAATAGTAATAATACTGGAACCGGCATACGCTCTATTGTTAGTACTGAAGAAGCTGGGGGTGGTGGTGGTGGCAGTGGGAATGGGAGTGGGAGTGGCGGAGGAGCCGGTAGTGGTCTTAATGCCGAAGCTGATACTGGGTCCAGAAGACAGGCTACGCGTGTGTTCAAAAAAAGTTCATCAAATGGTAAAATTACGGTTTACCTGGGGAAACGGGATTTTGTAGATCACATCACTCATGTAGATCCTATTGATGGTGTCGTTTTTATTGATCCCGAGTATGTGAAGGATCGCAAGGTGTTTGGTCAAGTGCTTGCTGCATTTCGTTACGGCCGCGAAGATCTTGACGTTTTGGGTTTAACATTCCGCAAAGATTTATATTTAGCACATGAACAAATATATCCGCCGCCACAACAAACGGAGCGAACATTAACGCGCTTGCAAGAGCGGCTTATTAAAAAATTAGGGCCGAATGCGTATCCGTTTTACTTTGAAGTTCCTCCGTACTGTCCAGCATCAGTTTCGTTACAGCCAGCCCCTGGTGACACAGGAAAGTCCTGCGGCGTTGATTATGAATTGAAAGCTTTTGTAGGTAAGTACGTATGCACGTTTACGTATTCATTTATTTAGCGGTTATCTTCTCAACCTCAATTTATCAGCATGAGTGTCCCTCTATTGCTTTCTTAATTGTCGATTGAACTGAGGGGGCATACGTACATAGGTCACAGTTACTTTAATTAATCTGATCAGCGTAAATGTGTCATTAATTTATTCTCGCTAAATGAATAAAAAAAAAAAAAATATTCCCTTGTGATTGGATACTGTGTAGAATGGGTGTGTAATCGCCCCATTTTTTTTTTATATTATAAATATAGCTTCGCGATGGCAGCGGTATCCAACATGATATATAAATATTTATCATAATGCGCGCAACGGTTGTGCAACAACAACAGCAACACATACATACATGGAGAATATGAATAAACATGTATTATTTTCATTGCTGTTGTTATTGCGTCGATTGATGTTTTAAATTTATTCACTTTGTTGTTGTTGTTATGATTATTGCTTATTACAAATATCTAGACTAGGTGCACATTCATCCAATTAACGATCGTTCATTTTAGGTTTTTTTGTGTTTGTTTTGCTATTAACTCATTTAGAATTAACACAAATAAGACAATTAAAATTGGCTTAAATCTTAAATTGCAAACGGAACAATAAACATAGTATACGCCTCTTTTGTGCTGCATTCAATAATTGAATCTGTTCTTAAGCAACGTCCATACAAAGACCGCAGTGACGACATAATTAAACATTTTTCCAGACATGTTGAACCTTGTTCTCATTCACATTCATGTCCTATTAAAAACTTGTCCTCCAAGTCAAATATAGCATGATATATATATATCATGTGTATTAACTGCCAGCGGACATTGAACATGTATCCATATATGTGCGCTTATACGTATTTAAACAATGCGCGCTTGTGTGCGAAAACATAAATGCGACACATTATTTAAATAACGCATTTTTTTTATAAAGTAGATAACATTTATATTTTCCATTTGAGTGCAGAAAATATATTAAATTTGTCAACTCGTTGGCAACCTCCAAAAAAAAAAAAAAAAAAACGCTCGGCTCCGTCTTAAATTTTATGATGCAACATAAGGTTGCTATATATGGTTGAATGTAAATTTCAATTTTCAATATCTAAAATGCTTATGATCCTGATCCAAGCTAATTAATTATATTGCCATGTTGGGTATTGTAATGTTTCAGGTGAACACACCGACGATAAACCGCACAAACGAAATTCGGTACGTTTGACGATTCGTAAAGTTATGTACGCCCCGTCCAAGGTGGGCGAACAGCCTTCCATCGAAGTGAGCAAAGAGTTTATGATGAAACCAAACAAAATACATTTAGAGGCCAGTTTGGATAAGGAGCTGTACCATCATGGTGAGAAGATTTCAGTGAATGTGCATGTGGCCAATAATTCGAACCGAACGGTGAAAAAAATTAAAGTCTGTGTCCGACAATTTGCGGATATTTGCCTATTTTCGACGGCCCAATACAAGTCAGTGGTGGCCGAAACCGAATCGGAGGATGGCTGTCAAGTGTTGCCCGGGTTTACGTTGTCCAAAGTGTTTGAATTGTGCCCTCTATTGGCCAACAACAAAGACAAATGGGGTTTGGCATTAGATGGTCAACTGAAGCACGAGGATACCAATTTAGCATCAAGCACGCTGATTACTAATCCGGCTCAACGTGAAAGTCTGGGTATTATTGTGCACTACAAAGTGAAGGTGAAATTGTTAATTAGTGGGCACCTGTTAGGAGGTGATCTGGTGGCCGAACTGCCTTTCACTCTGATGCATCCCAAACCGGAAGAGGATGAAAATACCGCCTTGGGTGAAAAGTCGCCGCTTCAAAGTCTACACCACGGTCAGCTGGTGGTTATAGGTGAAGATGGTAATGTGGCTAGTGCGACAGCTGTTCAAGAAGTACCCACCACAAATCTGATACAATTAGATGACGACGATGCTCAAGACGATGATATTATATTTGAGGACTTTGCCCGCTTACGTTTAAAGGGTGCCGAAACCGAAGCCTAAACACGAATCAGAACCAGTTTGTTGCCACACACCCGTAAAATACTCTTATTCTAAACATAATTCAATGGTATAATGCTTTTTATGTTATCGACGAATCCTCACAACACACACACGTTTACTTGCGCACGGAATAATACACAGCTTAGCTTTTGCAAATAAAACAATTCAAAACGTATATTTGGCTTGGGTCAGATCTGAGATACCCTTCACAAGTTTAGTAGACTATGGACGTTCTTCCATCCTGCAGTTGGATACAGAATAACACACTTAGTGTATCTACCTCCCCTTTTATGTGGAGGGAACAATTAAAAAACAAGTAAAAATCTCAATTTGGTTTAAGTCAAATCTTAAATATCTTCTACATCTACTACATACAAACGATTGGCGGCCAGATACCTGCAGTGTATGAATTGCGTATCAAATTGCAAGTTGAGTTTTATGTTGAGCACGGTTTTTTGTAAATTAAATTTCTCATAATTTACATACATATCTGGATGGGCTCACTTTTGTAGCGTCTCTGACGCCTCTTCCGAATTGAGTGACAAACTTAGGCACCCCCCCCCATCTTATGTGGGGGATATGAAAATATATGAATTTATACAAAGTTAATGTCCACCTTTGGCTAAAACGCGAAGAGACTCGCTGACGTCATTACATATTAGTAGTGTAAACAATTTAAGATTGTATGTAAGTTGTGTGAATATTTGCCAGTTTAAGCACTTTTTAACAACAATAACTTTTACGATTTTTTTAAAATTAAGTTAGTTTATGTACATACACAAGTATACGTTATCAATTTATGTATCAAACAATATTCGATCCATTGATTCAAAACAACCCTGTGCTCTTCTCTTATGGACCCACCCTTACAGTTACTAACTACAATTACCATTTGAACATAACAGTAAACATTGAACATTGAAGATGTTTTTGTGTTGTATGTGTAAGCCGAATCGAACAAACGCACACACGCTTAATGAAACATGAAAAACGAACGAGCAAATTTATAGAAAACAAAGGCTTTAAAAATAATTGTATTTTTTATTTTTATTTTTTTATTATATATAATTTATTAACTGTTTTTAATTGCACACAAAACACTCCTAAGCACAGCATACACAAACGGACACTTAACACAAATGTTTATTAAAAAAAAAAAAAAAAAAGAAATACAAAAGAAACAAAAATATACAATAATAACAATAATAATAATAATAATAAAACAGATAATTTTAAACGCTTTTCTGAAACATTCCTTTTTGAAATTGTCATGTAACACCAAACGTTTGTCTCATTTGACAGATCACTACACAAACGAAAGAAGACCAATTGATTATGTTTGAGTCTGTGATAAGGACTTGCAGGAGTAGCTTCCATTTTATATAAAAGTGAACGAAAGCAGATTGGTTCGCTGCATTTGATCGAAAGAACAGTTCTTTCTTTCCAACATAGCAATATTTTCGTGTATGTAACGTATGCTTAGTTGGCTCTGTCTAAAGTTCTTGTACGTTCAGAACAAGAGACAAGCTCTGCAGAAATGCCCACCACGTCCTAAACAGTTATTAATTTTTAAGAGTAAATATTAGCTAAACAATTATAAATCACATATTTATTGAAAAAAGAAAAAGAAAATCTTAGATAGAAATCTCAGTTGCACTTTGATTTAGACTTTCTTGAATTTCTCGTTAAACCAAATAAAATAATAATTCAATGTATACCACCTCATCCCACCTTGCGCTTCTAGTCACGGAGGCGTCCCGACTTTTTCATGGAACTTACACACTGCACACTTTTTAAATAGCAATTAAAAGGCTACAAATAAAAAAATAATAAAAAATTTGAGAAATTACATAAAAATTACATTTTATATAAGAGACAAAAAATTAAGAATAAAAGCAATTAATAAATAAAATGGTATATTAGGCGTAAGCCAAATCTAGGACACCCACCATCATGAACCAATATGTAAACAAATGCCATAAATATGATTGACCGAACGCGTCTAATAGATTTTCCCAAATTTATAGTTCTTCAGTTGGCACACAATAAATTCATTGCTGATATTGTGCAGTTCATTCCTAACCTGAAAATCAATATTTCGTCTGAACCATATATCAGAATGGGTAGACGGACACAATGGCTATCACGACATGGATGTAACATTAATAGAAAGACAGATATAATATTATTAAGGTGTGGCCTGTCATTAACACTATCGCCCTCATGCATGCTTTATCATATACATAAATCGTTTTGTTCGTTTTAATAATAAGTAATGTAAACATGATTGCTACATAACAGGAAACCAACGTAAACACAAAAATACACCAAACAGAATATCTAAAATATATTTATTATTATTGTTGTAAAACGAAATTCCCTATTGTGACGATCAAACGATTTTATATATGTCTCTCTCTCTCTCTCTCTCTTTCTGTGGTATACGATACTTGCCGTAAATGATGATTTCATATCCTTTTCATATAAGAATGTATTAATTAACTTTTACCGCCTATGTGCTCACTTTTATAATGTGTGTCATTGTTGTTCAATAAATGTGTTTTATTTTGTTAATCTCTTTGAGAACATCACCTAGCCCTCAAATTATAGATAATAATAAATCTGCATTTATTTCCGAAAATTTTTCGTCTTTTCTTCCTCTTATTTTCTAGACACTATTTACAGATAGGTATAGACAGCACAGCGGTTCAGACTTCATAGCGAGTAATACGAGTATATATAAAAGGATAAGAGAAACGCCAAGTGTATAATATTTCAGAGAAAGAAAGCTATTTGGCCGCTTTCTAAAAGCTAAACGAGTTCCAATGCATTGTCAAACTTGTTACAAGATGTATAAGTTATTGTGCTTTTTATAGCATTAGTCAATTAATGGTGGTGGCCACGAGACTTACCAATGCGTTGGAAATGTATCAGATTTAACTTTTTGCGAAAGTTATTAAAAAGCTTTCAAGTTGCATACGTATAGTACAGCCAGCAAAGCTTATTGACAAAAGTTTTTGATATAAACTACAATATAAGATAAATTTAAAACGTTTCTAAGCATATAGCGCACGATTATAGATGCATACGATATTGATTGTGTGACCATTCGCGGTATCGCACTATGTGATTCACTCTCAGTATAATTCTTAAGCTAACGACAACGAAATGAAATTGGAAGTCGTGTAATAGTGACAGAAGTCGATGTTACTGTGCACTATTGAAAGCGGATCTTGTCGATCCATGTAGAGCCTTCTTTAAAAAGGAAGTTTTTTTGCAAAATGTTAAATGTTATTACTTTGCTATTAAGCGCCATTGGATTTATTTCACAAATGGTTTCGTTATTAGATGGTGCTTTAGAATATTTTTATATCCTCCACCTTACTGTTGAGGGTATATACAGGCATCAAAGACCCTACAAAGTATATATAATATCGATCAGCATCAAAAACTGATTTAGACCTGTATGTCCGTGTGTCCGTCCGTTGTTGACATTCTCAAGGTCGTAAATTTTGAGATATTGAAATTTTGTACAGACACTTTTAGTTTTTGCACTCGGATCGCTATTTAAAATAGGGGCGAAATTGGTCAATAGCCACGCCCACAATCGACAAAAATCTATTTATCTGCCACAAAAATTCACCTATGAACTTGAAATTTTGTACATATATCTATAAATATTAGCTTGGGGGCGTGGTAAGATAACAGACACGCCCACAATTAATAAAAATCTTTACATCTGCCAAAAAAAATGACCTAGGAACTCCATCCACTGATATGTCAAAAATGGGCATAGTCGGATAACATAGACGCCCACAATTTACAAAAAACCATATTAAACGTTGTTGAGAATTTATTTAGGGTTCTTCCCTTATTAACTATAACTAATACACATTTAAGGTTACAGTTATAAATACGTTATTTTCTTTATATGCACTTTGTGTGCAAACATATTAGAAATAATTTTTGATAGAATAAACAGTTGGAATTGAGTATTGAACACAGTATGATCTACACCGCAAAACGTGGTTTTTTTCTCTTACAACGTAAAAGTACACTTTCAAGCTGATGTTTAATGCATACACTACTAGAGGGCTCAATATATCTATATTTGCCACGCCCACCGTTGTATAAGTGGAGAGTATTTAAGATTTGGCCTCAATCAAATTTAGTTTTCTTACTTGTTAGAAATATTTTTGGTTAATGTTCTTGTTTTTGATTAATTTCTTTACACTGCATGTGTTACTATTTCCCACTTTCGAATAAAGTTGAAATTCGATGTTGTAATTTTGGCGGGGGAATGGAGAACGGCTTTAGTTAGCTTTTGATAACTTTCTATTATAAATAAATAACTCTTTAGGAAATTTATTTTTCACTTATTTAATATGAAAATCCCCAAAAAAATAAAAAAATTGAAATCTTCCTACACTTTCGTAAAATGCTAGAGTTGCTTAATAAATATTAATCTAAAAGATTTTAAATAGTTCATCTTTTAGAGGAAGTGAACTGAATTCAATTTCGTATGGTTTATACATGCATATACACATACCAAACATGGATATTTTTGTATATGTGTGTGTACCACAATTATAACCGATTTTACCACAAAATAGTTTACATCCTACTGCCACATGTACGTATACCACCAGAATAACAGCAAAATGTTTGTTGCGATCCCTAAAGTAGTTAACATTTTAATATTTAACCCATTGCAGGCACATGGAAATGGTTTTTGCATTCAGACACAAGCAAACTAAAAGCTATTAGAAGAATATAAGGAGGAAGGGAGTGAGATAGGGATAGAGAAATAGGTCAATCTTAAAAGGTTTTTTTTTTGTATAAATAATAAAAATAATAAATACAGGGTTTGCGTTTCAATCATTCAGATTCCTTACGTCAGTTCTTCTTAATAGCTATTAACTTTTTACTGTTACTGTAATTATTTTAATGCACAATTGGAAAAAGACTTCTTGCTTCTTTAATAAAGATTCTAAAGATTTTAAAAACTTAAAACAATGACCTACTAATACTTACTCACCCTGTTTAATGTGGACGTATACCACTCAAATTAAAAAGATGAATAAACGGACAAGCTATCGGACAGACAGACATGTTTATATATTTGTTGTTATTGTTAAAAGCGGGTGTCTCTGTGTCTATACATTTAAATGTGTGCATCTGGGTGTATGCTTGTGCACTTACATTGTTTCTGCTCAGGAATGGTTTAATGTAGAGAGATTTCATTTCCGTTACAGCTTAAGAGCGTCCTTTTCCTTTACAGCGTACTTAAAAATGTCGAAAGGGCGGAAGTACATCATGCTGCCGTTGTTTTTCTAGTTGCTTCTATTATCTTTAAACCATTCCTCATGTAGCCAGTCAATACATGAATAGACCGCACACACATATCCACATAAACACCCAAGATTGCTGCTAACGGACTTGTGTAAGGTGACTTTATAACATCAAATTTTTCCTGTAAATTGAGATTTTTACTCTGTTCTAGATATACAAGATATGTAGCGGCAAAAAACGTCAATAAAGCTATTAAAAAAAAAAAGCTAATTCAAGAACACATAACATAACATAAACTTGGTCCTTGTTGTAAATCGTAATGTAAAATAACTTAATCAATCTGCGTAATGCACTTTGCCATGTATTTAGTTAGTTAGCTAGCGAACTAATTCACTCACTCACTCACTCACTCACTCACCCATTTGCAGTTATGCGGCACATTTCATTTTGTAACAATTGTTATTTGAACGTAAGATAAATGGAAAATCCATGCAAAGGGAAGGAAGTAAAATTAAAATTTAGAAGAGAAGCAAACGGAGAAAGGGAAAGGGAAAGAAGTGAAGAAAAACTACAATCTTTTAGCTTTCGCACAGACTGCCGCACATGTATGTGTGCGCGTTGAGAATCATGTTGTGACTGGGCAGCTAAACACAATCGTTAGATCCAATTACACGTGAATGCATACAACAGGCAAAGAATTGTTCTTTTTTGAAGTCTTAATGTTTTGCGGATTTGCTTTTATATCCGTTTATAAGCCATTCAAACACAGAACATTAGCGATGTATGTACAGGGACCGTCAACATACATACGCGCACTCCTAGTATTATTTGAAATATTTGAAAAATTGTACAACAGTCAGTACTTAATTTCTTTCGGGACTTCTTTAAAAAATGTGTGGTTGTCATCAACTCAATGTCTGGCTTTCTGATTTTCTACACCCATCGCATAAGATGGAGGTAGACAAAGTTTGTAATTCTGTGTGTGTCTTGTTAACATTTAAATGTGTTTTTTTCAAGTTCACTTAAGAAGCTGAATTTATTACATGTTTTTTTTTTTAAATTTTTATCGATACTCAGTGTAAAACTCGTCTTGCAAACTGATCATGCCTACCGTTTGTGCGTAGATATGGAGGGTATTTAAGATTTGGTCTAAGCCAAAAGGTACTTTTCTTACTTGTTGTACCCAGCAATACTTTTTGCGAATGTTTGTAGCGAATGCCACCTTCAACTGATTGATTAAAAATCAAAATCTGCATCGATTTAACCGTGTCCGTCTATCCATATAAATTTGTACCCAAGCTACAGATCACATATTTTTTTAGATTTTTTCATGAAATTTATTACAATGACATGCATTGGCCTAAAGGGGAATCCAATTGAAAATGGACCGGATTGGACCATTTTTAGACCCTCTCCCCATATAAGGTCTCACAATATTATAGTTGAAGTCTTTATTTGAGAAAAAAATTGCAATTCTTAATATTTTAAAATTCGTTGAAGAATAGCTAATTTGGTTTATAAGTGGCTGCGTCAAATTTGAACCCGATCGGACCATTTTTGGAATCCCCTTCTATATGATATTTCACAAAGAAACTTATATAAAAACACAATTTATCTAATTGTGGCATAGTTTAAAGAGCTAGCTGGTGTGGGGTTCGGCTTGGCCGACTAGAACATTTTTAATTGTTTTTCTCACAATAAACTTAAACTTAAACTTAACTTTGTTTCTTTTGAGTTTTAGAACAATTTAATGAGACAGTTGGTAAAAGATCCTGATATGATTGATCCAAAATAAACTATTTTATAATCTATATCTATACCAAAAAATGAGGAATTTTTGTTGGGTCACTAGTTGAGGTAAACGGAACATTTTTAAATTTTTTCATCATTTTGAATTTTGGAAAAAGCAAAAACTTACTTATTTTCAAGATTTCTTGTTATTTTTATTTATTTTATTTATTTATGTTTGTTGTTATTGTTTCTTCTGCAATTTATTTCTCTCTCTCTTTAATTATACTTATTATTTTAGAGGTATTATATGTGTATTAGTGTATCATATTTCAATTTTTTACACTTACACATCACTACCAATGTTGACTTAAGTTAGCCTTCAATGCAGAAACTTTATTATTAAAATCTAGTCCATACAAACTTAATTAATATACATTTCTGAATAGTAAAATTTTAACTTGGGATAATGTGGCCAAACTATTAGTAAAACAAAAGACGAGTTTCTCCCCCTAAATACCTAACCTAACGTACACGTTTCTATTTAGAAGACTAATTAAAATTTATCTTTTGTACACATTTTATGTTATTGTAATAAAGCCTATTCACCTTGATGTTTTTGTTTAACGTTATAAGGCGCTATGGCGGGTTGCTTAACGAATAAATTTTCTTTCAATGGCGAAGAATGATGTGGTTTTGATGGTGGGCGTTTGTTAAATAAATGAATAAATCGTGCAAGCAAACAGCTTGGAGTAAACGCAGTATGAAATAGTTATTGTTAATAATCTGAATTCAATCAACACCTGCTTGGATATCCATTTTGAAAATGTTACAACTTGTCTTCAGGATAAATGTATTAGAGGCGTTGCTGTATAAATAACGAGCTGCGAAAATGAAAAGAAAAGAGAGAGCAATGAAAGAAGGAAAAAAACCAAAATTGGCTTAGGCCAAATCTTAAACACTTTCCACATGTACTTACAAATGGCGGACATGGTAGGTACATGATTACGTTGTTTTTTAAAGGCCCAGAACAAACGGGCACTCGGACATTCCTATATAGATTATAGATTGACTCAGATGTTGATGCTGATATGTTGTAGGGTCTCTTAGGACTCCTTCTGGGTGTTGCCAATGCAATGACAAACTTAATATGTCGAACGTATAAAATTTAAATCTCAGTCAATTGAAAGGAAAAATATGAAGTGGCAGAGACGAACGTTCTATTGATGAGGGCTATAATAATACGGAAACGGAAGTCCAATTAGGATGTAACAGCAGCTTTCAGCATCCGAGTGAGCTAGATTGTAAGAGAGAGAGAGAGAGAGAGAGATTTCACACCAAGTACACCAAACAATATAATTAAACAAAAAGAACGCAACAGAAAAGAAAACGATTAAAATTTTATTCTAATTGCCCAGTTACGTAAAAGCATAATGAGGGATTGTGTTGTATTGCCCTCCCCAGATCTTGGTTGGTTAGTTGGGCTTTGGTAATTTAATGATGATTGTGCCTGACAGTTATGTAACAACGTGCTTATGGCTTCGATATCGATCTCACGCTATTGTAATCTTTTATACATTTTTTTTTTGCCATTTTCTTTTTGATACAGAGTCAGCCGCATAATTTGATGATGATAATCGCATGTTCATATATCACAAAATTTCTAGCAACCTTGATTGATGTTAGCGATACTCGTTGTTAAATACTTTCGTTATATTTGCAGGGTATTGTAAATTTCTTTTTGAATTACAATTCTTATGGGTCATAAGGGAGTGCTACGAAAAAAACACTAAACAAATTGTTTGGTTTGCATAAAAGTACAATCATTTTGTATACAACTTTTGAAAAATACGAGCAAATAATGTAAAAGGTAATGCATCAAGTGGATGTACTTATATAACGTTGTGCTGAATTACTTAATAAGAATGAATATCAGATTTTGGACTTTCTTTTTCTGTAGAATTGCAATAATATAGGTTGATTACTCTCGCACTATTTTGGGCGAAATGATTCTTATGGAATTATTAGAATGGATTAATGTACTATTTTTAAATTCCGCTAAAAGTTCAACTAAGATTGCACTGAGTTTAAAAGTGTGATTTTCGAAAAAAGGATGAAGAAAAATATTTTACTTTGAAAAGAGATAAGAAAACTAAATTTGACAAATCTTAAATACCTTACACATTTACATATATATTGTGGGCGTGGCATATGATTACTCTCTCTAATAATGAATGCATTACGCAAGAGTTTGCGAGTTGCGTTGTGCGCTAGAAATGGTTTATTGTAAATTGTAGGGGTGTCTATTATCCGACTACACCTATTTTTGGCACACCGATGGATGGGCTAATTATAGATAGTTTTACCAAATTTCACGTTTATAAGTAGATTTTGTCGATTGTGGGCGTGTCTGTAGTCCAATCACGCCCATTTTTGGAACCTGGACGGATACGATAATTATATATTTACATATTGTAAACTATTGTAATAGCTCAATTTTTGTGACAAAAAATATATATTTTTGTCGATTGAAGGCGTGGCACTTGACACATGGACACATATCGAAATCAAATCAGTTTGATGCTGATCAAATATATGTACACTTTTTAGGGTCTATGATGCATGCCTCCTTTGAGTGTTGCAAACGGAATGACAATCTTAGTATCACCACCCATCTTAGGTGGAGGGAATAATAAATATTTAATATATTCGCTAATATCAGATTGTAGATAATGTTCAATAAGGTTTTTCAATGGAACTGAAAGCTTTAATACCATTCTCTCCTTGCTTGCTTGCATATATTAGATACAAGATATAAATTTATGCTACATTTTATATAAACTTACAAATACTTATTTACATTATATGCCGACAGAAGTTGTTACCTTTTTATACCATTCACATAACATGGTGATATAAGAAGTTTCTTATTCCATTTGCAACGTCCATTGAGACGTATTTTTAGGTTATAAAAGCAGATTTCTATATCAATTATATGGAAGCCTCAGCTTCAGAAATACTGCAAAATAAAAAAAATGTTGGTACAGAAATCAATCGCCAAGATTAGATGTAAAATATGCTTCAATAGTTCCCAAAATAGGACGCTATTGCGAGTTTACGTATTGAGTAGCGGATCCCGGGTATGGCCTAAACCACAACTTCATAACTCTCATCCGAAGCAACAATAAGTTCAAACATTTGTTGTTGTTGTGGTTGTATTAAAGTTGCATTGTTCGCCATATATTGCGAAAGGGACTATATTTAAAGTCGGTAAGGCAGCAAGTAAAATCGTTGTGCGGGCGTTAAGTATATATTGGTGTGTGTGAGTGCGTGCGTAAGAAGTCTAAATCTGTTGATGGTATTGTTGTTTTATATTTCATATCATAATATATTGTATTTTGTCAATATTTTCTCTCTCTCTCTCCCTCTCTATTATGCCATTTTCTTTATTTTTCAATATTTCACTCCAGGGTATAATACAAAAAAAAAAAAAACATATAACAGCAAGATTTCCTCCTATTTATACTTTATAAAAAGAATTATACTCCATATTACTTCTGTATATATGCGTTAACGAAAGTGATGCGTTACCCAGACAGTAGCAGTAATAAAATAAGTGAATATGTTAATACCCTACACCACACTTATGCGTTTATATTGAAGATCTTTTCAATGCTTTCAGGCGTTTAAGAGTATTAGGAAAATATTTTAAAGAAAAGCGTGTAAAAAATGATTGGATTGAGTTAATTTTTTTTCAAAAATTATAAGAAAATATTAGGAGTTGCGAATTTTTGTTCATAAGGACTCATCTAAGGTGGCCAAGAATAATTTTGTATTAATAAATATCATTATTATAAAGTTTACGAACCTTCACTGAAGTACTTCCTTCAAAAGGAACAACCACTTTTCTAGTTGGAGGCCCTGTACGATGACTTTACGCAATAAAGTTTTCACAGAATTCTCATTTTCACGAAACGAAACCCTCCTTTAAAGGCTTCTCCTTGACGTTTTATATGTAAATGTTTTTTTATGGGAACCGCGTCTGTATGTATTACGTATCGCAAAACATAAAAACAAAATTGGAAACGTTTGGAAACTACTAGAAATACACAATTTGTCCAATAAGTGGAAGAGAATTTTGACGCCTTTCAAAGTCCAAAAGGGCTATTGCGGGGGACCTAAATGTCTCTGAGAGCCTAATCTGTCGACTTGTCCACGAAGGACAGCTTATGTCGGCACAAACTCAAGAACAGAAACTTATTCGAGAAAAATATCTTTTGAACAAACTTTAGTATCCTACATATTCTACAGAAGTTCTCCCTAATATGCAGACGAAGTTCTTAGGAACTGTCCTGGTTTTGGGAGTTAAGAGCAACGAAGGACTTGTAATGATTTTCCGCTTCTTTCGTCAGGTACTTCGGGTGAATGCTGCCGTCTATATCGAGCTTTTAGAAGCAGTTGTGAAATCCTGGATTGATAATGTACCTGATCCAGCCAGACTCTGCTCCTTCTCACAAAGCCATGACGACACAAGATTGCATGACCGAAAATTTCTATGATCACATTATCCCCAACTTATGGCCACCTAGCTCCTCAGGCTTGGAAACTTAGTATACACCTCTCTTATGTAGAGAGTATGAAAACAACAACAACTCTATATATTAATAATAATAACTTTTATCGATAAATCTAAGAGCGCTAGGTTTGTGTTAACTTGAAACTTTAATCAAGAGTGAGAAGCGTATCATGAAAGTACACATTTTAATAATTCTTTACAACTGTATTGTATTGTAAGTATATTATAATTTACATGTGACCATATACCGTACACTATACATACTTACTGATTTATTTATGCAAGAGTAAACTAATCTGTATGTCAGCGTTAGCTTCTATTTTTTTTTTATATAAATGTAGTGTAAAGAGGAGTGATTTGATATGCACACATCAACACATAGAGATATGAACATGTAAATAAATTAATTGTATATGAAATTGCGGTGCGCTTGTGTGTGGCTTTTGTGCCTAAAAATTTGTATATTTTTCGCTTAATTTGCCACAGCATCAACGAAACTGGGTTAACAGTTATAAAACCACTTATCCATAAAGGTTTATTTAAAATGAGGTAATGGCAAGCAAACACAAACGCACACACACAAACACATACACAGGCAATACTGTACTGGGTGGAGAGAGAGAGAGAGAGCAAACATGCTAATTAGTGAGTAACTTGTGTTGTTTGTTAGTAAAATAAAGCTGCCCAATTTGGTGTTGTCATTAGATCCCGTTATAATTGTGGCATAACATACATATATTGAGCTAATGTTGTAATTTTCCAATTTGTTAAACAAATGTTGTCCACAGCACTTTTAAGTACTTATTTAGCGTACATGAGAACAGTTCAACATATCCTGAGTGATGTGTGCTTGAGGGAGAGGTCGGACGGCGTTACACAAATAATTGCCCTACAACGCTTCAATAATTTCAATCCAATACAAACTATATTTTATGTTAATTACCAGCAAATTTCCGCTTCCGTTTCAGATTTTCATATCGACAATTAAGTTTCATTCCATTCGATTTGAACAATGTTTTTGTGTACGTCAACAGAGTTAACGAAGTGTTATTAATAGCGATAAAATATTGTAAATATATACTTAGCAGCGCTACACATTTCTAAGCAATTAGACTTCAATTGCTAATAATTATTATTATTTTCTATATTAATTGTACGAGCAAAGTTGAACATGTTTGGTAAACAATTCTGAAAAGTTGCTAAAGCAGGTAACACTTCATCTAATAAGCAATCCAGTCAACTGTGACAATAATACTGAAAGACAATATATACATATTAGAGAGAATGAATTTTTGGGGTTAGTTTGAGTGTAATTGAACTTATTTGAATTACAATTCAAGGGAGATAATTGCACGGATGGCTAAGCAAGGTATCGTTTCACGTAAGCAAAGAAACTGGGTGAGTATACGGCTTCGGTCACATCTTGGACACCCTCCACATTTATATTGAAATTGTGAACGGTGTGTGGGTACAATTGCTTCCATTTTTATTGACTACTCAAGTGTGTTTATGTTATTATCTAAAAAGTGTCTTTTATTCGTTACGTCACTTTCAGTTGAGAATACATCAACTTTGGATTCATCCATTTCCAAACTTTTTTTCTTATTACTCATATAATGTTAAAAATTATTCTTAAGGGTTTTTGGTGCACATTCACCTTTTTCGTCCCATTATAATCTAAATATTCTGAATGATCAGATCAGAGGGTGGCAGCAACATAATAACAGTACGGCGTAGTAGTAGAACCAACCAGATAATTTGTTGCTGCTATTCATCATTTTTAAACAGCGTACAATATTTGCAACAGGTTTTCTCTTGTCTACTAGTTCACAACATATATTTATTATATGCATTATAAATTTCCCTGCTGCTCCGTTTTGCACCACTTTCAGAAATATTTATAGTTTTATGGTAAAACTTAGGCGCAAATAAAATATAATTTACAATTGCCAGAGAAGGAGAGAGCACGTACCAACCAAGGGCACAAGTGCTTGTTGGTGGATATGTGCGAAAAGACAACTGTAAACTAACACTAAAACAACAATTCTATTATATTATATGAGTATGTATGTATATGTTTTAAGTGTAAGAGAAGTTGTGGTTTTGTTGATTCTGGCACTCAGCCAATTTTTTGTTCTTTTTATACATATTTATAGCTGTGCTGGCTGGATAGCTCGTAATGTTCACAACGTTGTGTCGAGAGTAAGGAGTAAATCCTCTGGTTGTCTCTGCTTCGGTTGGCTGATTGGTTGATTGTAGGTACTTGTTGGTACATTTAATTATTGCTTAAAAATTCCCAACAATAAAACGGATATAATGCACGAGTCAATGTGCGTGCATGTGTGAGTGTGAAGTACACTTGTTGCTGTAACCATAACTTGTGGAAAGTAATCTGTTAGAAGAATATAATTAAAATCAAGTAACAAAAAATTATGTCTGGCTTAGGCCAAATTTGAGATACCCTCTACATTTATAACTAAACTGAGGGCGTGGCTAATATACACAATTTTCGCCCTTTTTTAACAACTGTTGAAATATTTGTTACATTATATAATAACATGGTTCACGCACCTACAGATCATCATGTTTTGATTGACAAAAATTATGTTGCTGTTCTTAATCAACACTGAACGTAGTCAATTTGGTTTCTGACGCCTTCTTTTTGGTGTTTCTAACAGAAAGGTAAATTCTATTAAGAGGATATAAAAGTTGTTTATTTTATGGAAAAAGCTATAAAAAATTTCAATGAAAGTGTTAAGAAATATTTATATTTAAAGTTTACAAAGTATAAATGAAATATTTAAAGTAATTTTTCATTTTTATTCAAACATTACGTACAATTCATTACAGTTGATTGAAGCACCGAATAAACTGAAAATCGGACCAAAGAAAAGCCCACAATGACGTCTCAAACATTGCACCCGTGACTCCATCCACAGACCCGTTTACAACTTTGAAAAGTTCAACGTGTTTAGCTAGACTATGTGCATATATATATATATAAACGATTCACGTACAGTAAATTTCGTTGTCAAAGAAAAGCGAAATTAGTTCTTTATTTGTACATTCTAACAGTATAACAGTTATAGAAATTGAACCTAAGGTTCGGAAGATGTATGAAAAAGAAAATGATTCGATTTCGATAGAATAATTTCACAATGCGTGATTAATATGAACAATGCGCACGTTTACGTGCATGTTTGCTTTTGTCCAAATTTGTATGCTTTCTTATAATTTCGAAATAATCCTGAACTCCCAAGCCGACATTTGGCAGTCTGTAAAAAATTTCAATTCAATAAACACAAGTATAGATCGACTCAATTTTGAATGCTGATCAAGAATAAAAAGTTTCAAATGGAATGACAAACTTAGTATACATTAATATTTAGTAGTAGTGAGCAAGAGTAAAATCACTTTATCCCTCATTAATATAACATTTCAAACCATAACTCTAAAATGGTACAATAATGGAATGTAGTGGGCATAGCTTAACTCAGCGATATTTGCACGCTTCCGTTGATTCTATCACGTTGAAATTTTCAACTTGTCTGTGCTTTATATGGCAACAAGTTCTTATTGGAAAATATACAAAATGGCGTTCGTTACAAATGTATGCTATATGGATGTTAAATGAAAGGACTTAACAACGAAGACTAAATTCAAAATGGTGGACGACGGAAAATATTGTATTATGACTGACTGCAAAACGTTGAATTGAAAAAAGATTGCTCACCACTAGCCTAACCAAACAATGGTAACTAAAATATTCCTAAACCAACCACCTTACATGCACATAATTATCATGTTTCACACAGCTTCACACCGTAATGGTGATGATACCAATTATAAAAAAATTATGCTATAATAACGTGCACTTTAGATAACACTTCATTTAATGGATATTAAGTAGAAAATAAAAAAAGAATTATATAAACATAAATTTAGATTAGTAAAGTATTGCAATCTACTGAAATTAGTTGCCATTAAAATGTCACCAATTAAAATATATACATCACACATATATGCGGCAGCAGATAAAAGACAAAAGGGGCGAGTGAGGTCGGACTATTGAGTAGCCCTTCAAACCGTTCATTAGGTTAACTACAAATGAAGAACAAAAGAAAAAATAACATTCAGAACAACATTAACATTTAGCAAATGTAATGCTAACCATTTACTTACTCTAATGCTACAATTTTTTGTTAAACTTCCCCCTCCCTGTTGCGCTCACTACACCTGCCGTTCTTTATCATACACTATGTACGTACACAGTTCGCTTCTATAGAAGAGTCACATTTATACACGTAATTAGTGCCTACACGTGTATAGCATGTATATGATTATATGTTAGTGGCGACATAAATGTATGTAAGTGCGTGTGTATGTAAAGGGTTAATTGTGGCACATAACCTGACATTTAATTGTGCGGCAATAGCCCGTAGTTAGTGTAACAGTTTCCACTCTTTTCCGTTCGTATGGTGTCACTGCAGGTAGTGCCATTGTTCTGTGCAGGCAATAACAATAAAACTGTGTTGAATAATGCCATAAAACATGCTGGGCAAAAAACAGGCCTACGTGAACGAGCAAAGTCGACCACAGGAATACTCTGTTGACCATAGAAATGGTCAGACCAAGAGAGAAACGTACGTGGCAAGACATGGTTCCCCGCTTCAGTACAATGCAGACTCCACCCAAGACTTTGTAGAACACCCTTCCCAAAAGCATTATTATAGAGTTAAATAGGTATTTACGGTTATGGTAGTTCATCGTGAAACGAACTGAAAAGAATCCTTCAATTATTTTATTTTGTAGAAATAAAGTGTAGAGAGTGCTAAATTGATATTACTACTACTCTCTCTCTCTCTCCTACGGTTTCAATTTAGGGTACAGAGCTCCCACACAAATCCTTTAAATGCAACTGGTTGCTTAAAGCACTTAACTGCAACGCCTAATGGCTTCCACCATCTCTTATTGTTGCGGTTAATATTACTTTATGTGGCACACCACCCAGCAGAAGGCCGTGGAGACCGAACGAAATATATTCTTAATCAATTTTGAATGTTAAATCTGAGATCTGCCAATGCCTCTTTTAAAAAAAACCACATTTCGATTCAGATATCGATACAAAAGACTGTAGAAGTTATGGTGGTCCCTGCACGGAATGAAAAATGAGGAGATCTTCTGTCATTTACAAACTATAAAAGAGAGAAAGGTGGAATAGAAACCAATGCATTCCTTAGGAAGGTTTACTCCTCTTTGATCCTCCGATCTCTACAGCCAGCCAGATATGCATTTTTTACCTCTTTCACAAAATTGTTTTCGTAACATATTGATAAAGCTAGAGTATAATCGTCCTTGAATAGTAGTGGCTTAATTCTCTAGAAATACTTATTACTAGAGCGTAACGTAAGTAGTGGCAACTACTACTACTCCCTATTCGAATAAAAGAGGAAAAGCAATCCTACTGAAATACAATAAAAATTAACAACAACAAAGGATTTGTGTGCTATTTTCGTTAGTAGTGTAAATCCAAGAACAAAAATTAACTCGGTTTGTTGAGTATCATCGAGTGCAAAGCGTAGATTTCGGTACAATTTAACACCATCATGCAGGCACATGCGTACAGTAAAACAGATTTGCCTGTTGCAAACGTAAACACATACACTATACTTACTCATATTGAGTAGTGTATTATTACTACAATATTATAGTTGTTATTCGTAGGTGTAGGTGTAGGCTGTGTAGGCTGTAGGTGGGACTTGCCGGACATAGCATAACAATAGTACCTTAATTGTTGGCCATTTGTTTTTCGGCTCTTTTGTATTTATAAATGTATTGTATTTGTAAATGCATTTGTGTATGTGTACGTATGAAGGTTATTGTGGTTCACCGAATCATTGCTAATGTTGTGGAACCATCGTACGCACGTTTACACATACCTAACAGATGTGTGCAGCCGTATAACGTTTTTTTTACTCTTTTGCTCGTTTACAGGCTTAAACATGAATCTTCAATAGAATTGTGTTTGTGTGCGTGTGTGTATGTGTGTGCGTATGTAAGGTGATAGTGCGCCCAACACATTTATACATTCACCATGTACACATATTCACGATGTCGTTGTGTTCATGTGTATATATATATGTGTGTGTGTGAGTGCGTTTATTCAGTTTATTAAAGTTCAATTGTGGTTTAAGTCCATGTCGTTTGTTTAGTAAATGTTTGGTTTAACTGTGTGGATGACTTTGTAATATTAGCATAGTAGTACAAGTATGCGTGTGTGTATATGTGGTTGCTATTATTTTATATTAATGTCAACGAATTTGCGTTTTATATCGCTATAAAGTTAGTACAACCAAGCATGTATATGCTGGCCATTAAACAACAGTGCAACAAAAGGGCGCTACATGTAAGTTTCATGGAATACTTTCTTTCTATAAAAATTCAGTTGTTAAATGGATACTTGGATACTTTTACTATCTTACTTTTACTTTGCATCTTTGATAATTCCGTGCTGTTCAGTTACAGCACAATTTTGAATTGAAGTAGTTTCGTTGAAGAAGAATAGATTTTAATTTAAATGTCCTCACAATTCATGCAACAGATATGATATAACGTAAAATGGGTTTCACCTTTTATTTCTTCATCTTCAAAGTACGGCATAGTACGAGTACATAGGGTAGAGTGGTGAGAAGCCGCCTTGACAACATTACAATTTTTAAACACGATACATATAAAAGTTTACTTTTAGGAGACTTTTGCATCATTAAACGGCTACATTGCACTAATTGAAACTCATAGAAATTTATGTGATAGGGATTGCCAACCACTAAACAGCCTTAAATTATATGCTATACGTACATATATGAAGCGTTTTTCTAGTTTTTACAAAGATTTTTAATTTGTTAAATTTTTATTAGTTCACGTTATGTTATATATAACTTGCATGTAATCCCAACTCTGCTTGACTGAGATTATTGTGAAATTTCTATACAAAGTATCCCTTATTGTTAACATATAAGGCATCCACACATAAATCTTCACCTAACGTACACATTTTTCCACAAATTCACCCGATTATTTGCATGAGGGTACTCACCGTTACATCAACATTATCAACACATGAAAAACATTAAATTATTATGAAAACAAGTAAGAAAACTAAACTTGGCTTAGGCCAAATCTTAAATACCCTTCACTTACAACGGTCAGTGTGGTGTATGTACATATATTGTGTGTATGGTGTATATAATACATACCAGCTGTCAAGTTGAGTGTTTTGCTGTCTATAGTTTTTTATATATTGTGGGCGTGTCTGTTAACCCACTACGCATTTTTGGCACGTTGCATGGGATAATTGTAGATATACATAACAAATGAATTTAATTTTAATTTTTGTAGCAGATAAATATATTTGTGTCGATTGAGGGCATGGCTACTTAGCGATTTTTCCAATTTAAAAATAGCGATTTGCATATAAAACTTCAGCTGAATATCTCAAAGCGATACACGGTCTCCTGGACACACGGACATACATGTCTAAACCGATTTAACTTTTGATGCTGATCCAGAATGTACATACTTTGTCTCTGATGCCTCCTTTTAGGTGTTACAAACGGAATGACAAACTTAGTACACCCCCCATCTTATATGGAGAATATAACAAAAAAGAAAGAAGTAAAAAAAAAATAAAACCGTCCATCATCATCAACATCAACATCAACCAGCACCAGCACTAGAACAGCTCTGCATTTTACTCATTAGATAGTAATGGTGTTTAGTACTGTCTACAAAGTTGACTTGAATGTTGCTCTCTTTCACTCATTCATACTTTTCGCAGCATGCATTAAGCTCTGTCAGAAAGTAAACTGATGAAAAATAAATTATTAATTTTGGGAGTATGTAAAATGTGTTTGCTGAAGCCACAAAGCAATCACGATAGTGATGATAATGATAATGGTAGGAATCATGATAAAGGGAAGTGAACTTTTAACATATCACAGACGTAATGAACATGAAAGAGAGACACATGTAAACAGAGAAAGAGAGAGAATGATAAAATCTTATATTTAGAATTTCAAAATGTTACATTCGGATAATACATCAATAATACTTCCATGATATGCTTTTATAAATGATTTTTATCCATCCCACAATGAAGAAAGCATCAGAGACTCTACAAAGTATATACGTGCTTAATCAATGTTAAGTTCTGAACGTAGGTCTGTCTGTCTTTCCCTCCGTGTGTCAAACTGTGGTAAGCGTTCTCCCGATGTGTCAAGCTTGGCAGAAGTATTGGTTGTTTTTGTCCTCAGGTTGATTTTAAAATTTGGCTTGAACCAAATTTTCACTAATTCTCTTTGTACTGTACTCTAATGCACTTAAATTACCAATGCTTCAAAATGTTAGTGCCCTAGGCAGACATTGACTTAAATTTCATATGATTTATTATTCCGTTTTTCTCATAATAATATCTCAACAATTTATAATAATTTTATAAAAGCGAGGACAAGTAATTTCATGCACCTTTGCCAGCACGTTTTATATTGAGCAGGTAAATGTTTTATCAGACTGTCATTCATGTATCGCTTCGATAAATAAGGAAAAACTTTACAGATTATGACATTTGGGGCAGTTTATACATGCAGCTTTTAATCTTGTACGGTATTTAATATTAATCGATATTATATCAGCGAAAAATCGATTTAACTTATATTTAGTCAGTGCCAAATTGATTCCGACTTCAAATACACGCACAAATTAATTCGCATCGAGGGCTTAAGTTCGCCTTGTAGGATTTTCGTTTCAGTATAATAAACATTTTTGCTGGTTACATGGTCCAAGTTTTTTTGGCCCAAGCCAAACATAACTTTTCTAAATTGTTCTTTGTAAACTGGGCCAGTCCTAAGCAAAGGCATATACATATGTATGTATGTAGTGCAATCTCTTCTTCTTTGTAATTGTTAAACTAATTACAAATACAAAATTCGCCTGACCATAAAGTGGTGGGCATGGTGCTTTTGACCCATCTATTTCTACAGAGAAATACTTTGGTGGTGATATATGGAATCTCCTTGTATTATATAATATTATAAAGCTGTTGTTCTCTTGTTGTTGTTGTACAATATAGTCTATTTTAAAATAAATCATTTTGCTTGCGGTAAATGTGTCTTAAGTTTGGTTTTGTTGGTTTCAAAGTAAATAAATGAATAAACGAGTTGAGTTACAGACGCAGCTGCGTTTTTTTTTTTTTTTTTATTTAAACTAAACTCAACAGAACAGTAATTAACTAAAGAATTCATTCCAACACTTTACCCACTCTATCGTTTTTTCACATTCGTTCTAACCTCTGCTAGGTGGGGAAGTGTAATTCCCATTAAGTGAGATAGTTAAAAAATAAGGAGAGAGGGAGTAAAATACCATCAAAGTTTTACATGTAATATTAATGTTATTGTTGTTGTTATTGTTATATGGTGTACATCAATAGTTTCTGATAAATGATGATTTTTAATAAAATTTCTTGTGATTAATAGAGTTTCAGCATCAAACTTAAACATGTTCATACGCTTCCAAATACATTTACAAGATGTTACAAACTTGAACACACACACATATATTTGACGAAAATTTATAAGAAAAAACCCTAAGGTGGTTAGTGAAACTAACAAAGCTCCTCTCTCTTGTTACGGGAAGGTACGATGAGTTGGTAGGTGTCCAACACTTTAAATAAAAACAAAACTGCAACAAAGTAAAGAAAATATGAACAGTGTGGTCTCAGTTTATTGTTGAACTTGTTGTTGTTATCGACATATCGACATATTGGGGTATCCCTGCAGTCCAATTGTATGTATTTATACCCTGCACCATTTGTGGCAAAGGGTATATTAAGTTTGTGCAGATGTTTGTAACTCCTAAACGACTAATGCCACAAACATCTTCAGTTGTAAGGATCGAACCAGAATCAAAATCTAAATAGAGTTAACCATGTTCGCGTGTCTGTCCATGTAAATTTGTGCACTAAAACTTACACGTGACATATTTAAAATATTTCAATGAAATTTGATACAAGAACATTTTTGTTTGAATTTTTGGTGAAGAATAGTTAATTAGGTTAATAATCGGCTGCGCCCAATTTGAATCCAATCGGACTATTTTTATATCTCCTTCCTTTTTTCATAAAAGAAATCGTTCTAGAACGAAAATGCGCAATTCTTTATATTATTATGATATGACATTTTAATCATTTTCAAAATTTTGATAATGCAAGTAAGTATAAAAAATTAAATTTCTTTTTTAAGATAATAAATGAAGTGATGTAGGGTACTTGAGGGTCGGGCTTGACCGATTTGTTTTATGTATAAATGTATTTACTTTACTTGGTTGGCCTTTTTACTACCGTTTCGCGTCATGTGTACTGTAGCTATGCTAAAAGCAAATGTTTGTTTATAAGAGGAATAGAGAGAGGAGGAGAGAGAGAGAGAGAGAGAGAGAGAGAGAGAGAGAAAGATAGGACAAATGGTAATAAACAAAAACCAATTTCAACCCACTTTAGCTAACTAACCAGTCGGTCGGTTATTGTTGTTTGAAAGAAACAAAAGCACGCTGATAAAGATGAAAAGACAATAACAACACAAGTAACAATTTGTGACCTCAGGTGATTTGCACATTTTTCGTTTTTAATTGAAATTGAACTTTTTTAACATTCATTCATAAACAATTGCGGTACAATGCATACCAATACTTACGCGTACTCGCCGCAAACTCTTTCTGCTTATATAAATATTTGATTGCATTTATGTGCATGGGTACGCGTAAATATAATATATACGTTTACAGGTGAGCGGCAATTCGAGCTTTGAATATTGAAACTGTACACTTTTGCTGCTGTTTGCTTTAATAATCGAGCTGAGCTTTGATTAAACACATGAAAGCTTATTCTTCTTAAGCTGTGCTACTAATTAAATGGATAAGAAGTTAATTGTAATGCGCCTAGTACGCCGCATTCGTTTTAAGATATTAAGGACAACGTCATATTATATCACTTTGTTATCTCAGCGAGAGGGGTTTACAATTGAACAGTGCAATGAACAAGTAAAAACGGTGTTTTTGGCTTGAGCCAAATTTTGTGGCTCCTACGTGGCATTCACATACAATTGGGCGTGGCATATATGTTCTTAAGTATATATTATATTTTATCTTAAAGATGAAAAGCGTGTTTTTAATTCAACTTTACCCATTTTTAGCACATCAATGAATGGAACAATTATAAATATTTGAACACGCGTCTAAAAAAACTAAACTAAAAAGGTTTGTACAAAATATTACCATGCGACCGGGAATCTTCCAACAACAGATGGACACATGAGTGGATATACCCAGATCGACTCATATTTTATTATACTTTGTAGGGTCTCTGATGTCAGTTACAAACGAAATAACAAATATGGTGTTGCACCCATCTAATGATGTGACCATCACATTAGACGAGTTCACAAACTGAACATAATGCTTTCTTCTCATGAAAGTAAACAGATCAAAACAAAAACCTTATCTTTGTCTATCTTATCTAAAAACAGGTCTGGCAACACAATTTAAAGACTATTAAAGGACGCTGTAAATGCCGTTTGCGCCAAGGGAGTGTTATTAATTGTGGACGTACCTGTTAGCGTACTTTAGCATGAGAGAGTTAATATAATATAAAAATTGAATTTAAATTTTGTAGCTCAAATGTTGCGGCTGTGAGAGGTTTTTTTCATCTTGAGTTTTGTTCATCCTTGAGCCTATGTAGTTTAGGGTGCTCCACATATAATAATGGCCGTCCCTTTACATAATTTACTCATTTTACATCGATTATAAATTCCATAGAAATTGCTTTAGTTTATATTTAGAATCTATCTAATGAGTACGGCAATCCATTTACCTTTGTTTAGTATGCATTTATGTACTAAAAAATATCCAACCGAGTCCGATTGTCCGATGACAATAAACTAAATGCACGAACAAGTGTCGCCTATACAGATGTAGGAAAATAACGCAAACATATATATGCTGGTAGTTTGTATACGATTATTTCCGGTAAAGGGGGAGTCAAGCAGAACTGAAAAAAAAAAAACGAATGAAACGAAAATAATGAAAAGGAAAATCACCTTGGGAGTTTTATTACAATTGATCACCTGTTACGCTGATTGGTAATTGCACTCAGAGCCATAATAAAGACCCCCACACGGCACATATGTGGCACATACACAAAATCGCCCACATGACATAACCATTGAGTCGGTAAGAGAGCATTGTGAATAGCATACGTTTCGCAGCGGGCAACAATAAGCACGACAATCTTTTGTTAAATTTCACAAA
Source organism: Ornithomya fringillina (assembly GCA_963978525.1). Classification (NCBI taxonomy): domain Eukaryota; kingdom Metazoa; phylum Arthropoda; class Insecta; order Diptera; family Hippoboscidae; genus Ornithomya; species Ornithomya fringillina. The sequence continues at coordinate 25,833,434 of OZ021691.1, forward strand.
AGCGTATGTTGCTATATGAAATTGCTTTCGTTTGTATGTGTGTGTGTGAGTTTCATGATTTCATCCTTGTGTTGTTGGGTCACCTTCAATACAATACAATGTGAACCAAATAGCTTCTGAATGTATTCTTGCAATGCGCTTCGTATACATACACTCATGCATGCCCATAAAACTAGTGGGTATTTTCTATACGAAGAGTTCATATTTATACTCTTGGGATGCTGTTCGTTCCGCTCCGCTGCTTTATATGCTTTTAAAACTTATTCACGTTTTATCGAGACCCTTGTATTGTAAAATATTAAACTTGTGTATTGATTTTAACATATGTACAGATGTATATATATATGTGTGTGCTTATTTTTACAATATGAAACGTTCATAAAGAGTGTCACCGATAATGGGTTAATCACGGTATATATTGTGCAAGAATAACTAAAACAACATTCATGTCTTTGCTCATCTCCAAGCAAGCAATCACTTATTATGCCACAGAAATGCAATTCTCAACATTTGACATGCAGCAGGAAACGTGTGCTATTGCTGTTAGAAAAATGTAACATTATCAAAGGCAACAAATATCAATTGACACATGAAATGGAGTTCAACCCACCTTCAGCTCGTACTTATCGCTAGAATTCATATTCACCATTGCTTTTGCATGTTTCTCTGTTTAATTGTGAAGCAGTAAATTCTTGAAACAAAGAGGAGTACTTTACTGTAAATTAAGTGAATATGTTATAGTCGGTCATTTAATACCCTTCGCCACTTACCACCTTAAATTATGCTACAATTAGTTTAGTTGTCTCAGTAAATACGATATATAAGGCATGTAAGCCTCTTGGTGAAATATCATTTTATGGAGAGGGGTTCTAAAAATGGTCTGATCGGATCCAAAGATTTTCGATTTTTTGTCATGTAAAGACTTCCATTAAAATAGAATTATATATGAGGAAGGCTTCTAAAAATGGTCCGATTCAGTCCATTTTCAATACATGTCCTTGCATCAAATTTCATCGGAATATCTCTAAAATTGTGATCTACAGTTTGCGCACAAATTGATAATGACAGACAGGCGGAAATGGTTAAATCGCTTCAGATATTGAACGAAAATAGATCGGGATACTTGAAGGACGGTGTGGCTTTTACCGTATAGGAGGTAAAAACATTCGAACAAACTTAATATGCCCTTTGCTACAAGTGGTGCAGCGTATAAAAACAATCGATAGGATATTTTATAGTATAAGGTGCATAAAATCAAATGAACCACGATGTTAAATATACGACCCGTACAATGGAAGGTAGCAGCATCATCAACGTATAGAATTATTGCATACTAACTTTTAAAACATGACAAATAAAAAATGCTTGTGTTGTCATTTGCATTGTGTCCATGATTCATGAGACAGAAGGAGTTTGTTCTTTACTCAGTTCTCGATTCCTCTTTTTCATATCCATCACCTGGAAAATGAGACGAAAGTAAATTTATTGTAATGACGGACATAAATGTTATATTGAATGTAGTTTTTAGTCTTCAATATATATAAACGGCTAGTGTAATGGAATTTATGTAAACTTTCTGTATTGAAGAATTTTTGTGGCACCGGTCGTGGCAGATGGGTCCAGGCCGTCCGTCCGCCTAATTGTCTACCAATTAAGTATAGTCTTTCAGTTTCAATTTTAATTGAGAAGGAACTGAATCATCCTAATAACGCCATTTTTGAAATGTGTTTAATATTCGCGATATGGGTTAATTTTTAAAACTTCCTCTCACAAAAACATACAAAGCTTCAATTTTATGTGGCAAAACCGAATGATGTTCAAATATAACTTTCCTTGTTATATATATATACTTATGAAAAGTTTTTCTAACTTTTGAACGGCCATGGACGAACCCATCTTTTATTATTTTATCTCCTTCCGAATCGATTTAGACGAACTCTATCTGCCAAAATACAATTGTGTGCAAGCTACAGGCTTAGTTCAATGAAATATGGTCCGAGGGTGTGTTTGGACTCAAAGGAGTGCACTATTCAAAATTTTTCAAATTGGACCATTTTTAGAATCTCTCTCCCTTTGAAGCCATTTTTTAAAATAAGTCTTTATACATATGACAAAATTTCGCTATTCTCAATTTTTTTGGAACAAAACTTAAAGAATTAGCGTAATAAATAATAATTTGGTCTACGTAAGATCATTCCTTTTTCTTCAAATTACTTTTTTACGAAAACTAAAATTGTAGAACTAAGTAATGTAGGGCCGTTCGTTTGTAACAACCAGAAAGAAGTTTGATCAGCAGCAAAATTAGGGTCGTTTTAGTCATGTCGATCTTTTATTGGAACGCCCACGGTCTTCACAATTGAAATATTAAACAGAAATTCAGTAAACATGTTTTTATTTTCTGTACGCAGGGTGCTAATTAAATTGAGTGAAATCAGTGGTGCCCACAATAGACAAAAGTCTCCCGCAGTCACAAAATGTATCCATGAAGTTGAAATTTGAAATATATGCACACATATATATAATTAGAGCGTGAATATATTAGGAAAACAGACACGCCTTTGATTTCGAAAAAACTCTATTTGGCGCAGATTTCGACTTCAGCCACTGTAGCTTTTTTGTTTGTTTTCTTATTGTCATTGTTTGAGGCGGCATATTCTCTGTCTTTGGTTTGGTGGTTGTTCTTGTTTTTCTCATTTGTTATTGCTGAAAATGTCATTTTGCTATTTTTTCTTATTTTATTTCGTTTTTGTTTCCTTTTACGAATTAGATTAATCAAAATTATCCGGAGGCCATTTCATGCACATCCATACCTTTTATTGTATTTATGAAACTTTTTCTTATATGTGTACATGTATGTGTGCATACTTTGTATGTGAAATGTTTACCTGTACTTATTTATTTGCTATACATGTGTCTGTGTGTATGTTTCTTAATCCAATTTTATATTCTTTATAAAATAATAGCATTTTTAAAAATTTTAATGGAATCGTTTCATTCATTTACTCGTACTTTATAAACTCAAAAACAAAAGGAATGAGCAATTAAAGAGAAAATGAATGCAGAAGAAGAATTTAAGTAAATTGAACAATTTCCTTTTGTGTGTTTCTGTCCCTCTCCCTCACCCTTCACTCATTAGTTAGTCCAATAAAAATTTGAATCCTTTCCAACATTATTAACTTGGCTGTAGAGTAATATTTGTACAATAAACAAGTATAAGTGTATACAGTGTATATGACATGATAGAGAGAGGGAGAGAGATGACAAGAGATACTAACATTATTGCAACTAGTATAGAATTGCATTCCAAGTCCTTGTGTATGTGTACTTACATCCTTGTGTCTTCGTATTAGCAAATTGATTTTCGTTGGTTTGGTTTCATTTAAATAAGACGATAAGTTTAAGCCAACAACAACAACAACATCATCACTGATGATTCTCTCAATTCGATCTCATTGTGTGGTTAATAACAGCCATATAATCCTCTTATCTTTTGAGTTGTTCACAGTAGACACAAAGTAAAAGTAACGGGGGAGTCAATACTTAAATATAATACAAGAGCGAACATACACAGTAGTTATGCATGTTGTGGATGCGGATAGTGGGAAGCCATGTATAGAACCAAAGATTTACACAAATGCTTCTACTCTCACTGATATCCATTTATAATTGTTACAGTTGTTTGTACAGCTACACCCCAGACAACATATAATTTACGTCTAATAGGGGGAACATGAGATAAAATTTCTAATTTCATATAAAATCATGGTGGAATGTGGAAATTTTTCATTAATTGAAGACGTAATCGCTTGAAGCAAGGACGCTATGTTTGGCTGAGACCAAATCTTGCGTATCCACCGCCTAGGCACCAAAGCTCTCTAATGAGTGTACATGTCAATGTATATTTCATACTTTATGAACAATTCTTTACGAAAGGAGTGCCTTTCTCAGTTTTTTTGCACGGTGGGCGTATGTGCGAAAAGTAGATATCTAGATATCATCCATCGTTGTAGATATGGAGGGTATTTAAGATTTGTCCAAGCCTTCTTCTGCCTAATGTGGAATCGATATCTTAATTTTTGCCACCGGGAAAGTGATTACCACAGTTTATAATATAAACACATAGACAAAGTGATACCTTCATATACATAGAGTGGTGCGCATTGTAATGATTTAGAAGCTTTTTGACAAATCTTCCATTGCAATAGAAAATGCCTTATCGTAATCTTGCAAAAAAAAATCACCTTTATCTGTAGAATCGTTTTCACTACAGTGCTAACGCACAGGTCACGATTTTGAGGCCCATAAAAATATTCCGTCCACTCTACATGTCAACCCATTTGTTGAAACATTATCAATGTATTGTATTTAACTTTCCTTGTAAGTGCACTTGCCTGTACTCTCGTTGATTTTGAACTTTTGCTTAGTTGATTAGGATTCTGCAAACTTTACAAGTTTTGCGAAAAAGTACACAAAGGACCCTTTAAAAGTCCCACCTTTCACCTTTCAAAGTGTTTGTATAGTATCTATATAGTAGCACAACAAGAAAACTGAACACACAAATAAATAGAAAATCTCATCTTGCGCTTATTTATTCTCACAGTTAATATAGGAGAAACAAACTTTTTCTTTCTTTAACTCAATTATGAAAATGACAACGACTTTGAGTGTAAGCGTGGGTGTAGGTGTATATATGTTGTGTTCGTAGAACAAGTGCCGTCGGTTATTTGTGTTGAGTTTAATAGAATTTCTACCAAAGAATCGAGATTGCGGGAATGTGTGTCTGTGAGTTGTGTACAACATGCAATTCACATGCATAGTTTGTATTTGGTGTGTGTTCGCTTTCTTGCTTGTTGGATTCATTTCGCGTGGTATTGTTGTTCCTGTGGAGTATTTAGTTCATTTACTATCCACGTTGGATGCAGTAAACAATGTTTCAACTTTTTTTTTATAACTTTCACAAAAGATGGGGATACACTAAGTTTGTCAGTCCGTTTGCAACACTCAAAAGGAGGCGTCAGAGACCCTGTAAAGTAAAATAATTACATTAATTCTTGATCAGCATTAAGTCGTACTAGACGTCCTAGTGCGTCCGTGTGGCATTCTCACTGGCACATAATTTTGAGATATTGTTGCAATTGTTGAAATTGTGTTCAGATACTTTTAGTTTCTGTAGGTAGATCTCTATTTACAATGGATAAAATCGGTCAATAGCCACACACATACACTCACAATCGAAAAAAACTATTTATCTTTTTTATCTGTCCCAAATATTGACCTATGAACTTCAAATTTGGTACGAGTATCTAAAACCAAAAAAGTCTATTACTCAGCGTAAAACTCGACTTTCAAGTTGAAACGTATTACATACACTATTAGAGATCGTAATCAAATACATGCCACGTCCACTATTACTATGTAGATGTTGAGGGTATTTAAGATGTGGTCTCAGCTAAAGTTATTATTCTTACATGTTTTTTGTTATGTTTGAGTTCATTCCGTTTTCTTTTTGTGTTTTTCATTCGTATTTGTTATATTTTGAATACACATTATAATAAAGCTGTACTAAATTTTTCACTCCGTTTCCAAATACAAAAAAATAATGGCCCAAAATTGAAGTCGATTTAAGTGCCAGACGATGTCCACGTGGCCCATAATAGTGCTTGCCTGGGCTACTAATTTTAGCAAAAGGTGAGATATTAAAATTTAACACAAACATTCACATTCGTTCAGTCTGTGCCACTTTGAAGGGTAGCAAATAATTGGTCTAAGCCAAACATAATTGCTTTCCTTGACATTTGTGTTTTTGATGATTTCTTAACTTGTTGACAACTTGATGCATTTTCAGTGTTCTCTTCATGGATCAAAACTTACAAGATTTTAATTTTTTAAATGCTGTTGTTATTGGTTCTATTATTATTTCTATTTTTCATAATCTTTGACCATGTTTTTTTATTAAATAAGTAGCTTACAATACACTTGTATTCTCATTGATTACAATTTTAATGCGTTTTTTTGTTTGTGCTTTCGGAATAAGTACACATTTCAGCTCATTCCACACTTTAGTTAAGTGATAAATGGCTTCCAAGTTATTTATTAACCTTTTATTTTTCGAAGGAAAGAAAAAAAGAAGAAATATGAAATTAAGCTGATTATAAAACTGATTATTTATGCACTTTGTGTGTGTGGTCCTTTTCTTCTTTTCATGCAGATGTGTGAGAGTGTGTGTAAAAGGCAAACTTATTAGTTCTTACTCCATTATATGTAAATTTTACTGGAGATGAAATATTTGTAAATTAATTATACCCTCCACCTAAAGAAGAGTCCGTCCGTCCGTGTGTCCGTGTGTCCGTCTGTTGTTGGCACTCTCACGGTCGTAATTTTTGAGATATCAAATTGAAACTTTGCATACGTATTCTTAGTTCAATTTCGCTGTTCCGTATTGAAATTGGGCAAAATCGGTAAAGAGACACGCCCACAATAAACGAAAATCTCATCATACCTCGAAAAAATTGTATCTTTAAAAAATTATATATCGCACAATACTATACCTATCAAGTTGAAATTTGGTGTATATATAAAAGGTACCGTTATTCAACACTGTGCCAAAAATGGGCGTGATTGAATAACGCACACGTCTATAATTAAAAAAAACTCTATTTGCGTAAGTACATGAAATAGTCGTAGACATAACTATGGCAATAGAAACTTATTTTTCAGGGGATTATAAAAGGTGGAGGGTATTTAAGCTTCGGTCTTAACCGAACTTCTCTAACTTGTTTTATATGCTCTTAGTCTTTAAATTTAAGAGTCTCCCTTTCTTTCTCTCTCTTTTGCAAACCCGTTGCATAAATCATTATTTTAGGTGTGATACATTTCAGTAAGTAAAAGGACGAACTCTTTATGAAATGTTTAAAATATTCCACATTTATGAATACGTGTATAAATATTCATTAGATAACACAGAAATGCTCTCATGCCATCATCATTCATTTCAAACATTTGCTTTGTGTATTAATCTCTAACGCTCTCTAAAATATTTTTAACAAATTTCACCGGGTGTGAGTGTGTTGATTAAAAGGTTTTATGTTAATTTGTGTTATTGAAATGTTCAGAAAAATAATAAAAAAAAGATCAACTCTTGAAGTTTATACTTTTAAGTATGTATAAGGTATATAAGGATATGTACAACACTACTTTCTTTACAATGTAGCCTCGATCATGTTTAAGAGTATTCTACTAATCTCAGCGCGTTGTCATATTAGAAATGGATAAATGTGAATAGAATAAATAGAATTTTAAATAAGCCTCTTCATTCTGACAAACACTTTGACAAGTAATCACAAGTAATTTATTAAGCCAATCATTAAATTTATTGTACTTACAAGAAACAATACAGTTAAGCATCAAATGCAAATGAATGGGGTACTTAAGTTAGACTATTTAATACCCTACCCTGAGATGCTTAAAGATTTTTTATGAGTACGAATTATGTTCGACCCATACGCCTTGCATACAATTACACCTGCTCTATAGAAGTTATTTTTAATTCAAATACTGATCAACTTCAAAATTTAATTAACATGACATAACATAGCGTAACATAATATAAACATGACACAAACATAATTGTTTTATTGTTGAGTTGAAGTTAATAAGTGCGACTTTTATCCATTTTATACGGAACGCCACAAACGAATTCTCTATTTTTTCCAACAAGTGACAGATGCAAAAATAGGCGGATCGATCTTCTAAGCATTGTTTTTGTATTCTTTACTACTTTATCAAAAGTATATCTTTCACAAATTCTATAATTTATAATTGTACAATTATTACGTTTATGCATGACTTTTGTGTTTGTGCCCCTTACCTTTCTTACTTGATATTCAAAATAATTTCCTATTATTATTGCTACTTAACTGTGTGTATAATTGTAAATGTATCTTATAAATGCAAATTTTTGTCCTCAACTCACCACCGGGTAATAATACGGAGATGTATACATAATCAGGAGGAGGCATTAATATTTAGTATATGATATATTGTTTTGTCTCCGTGTCTCTTTATTGTGTAAGTTGGTCCAGCATGCATAATCATGCATACAATTAATTATTTTGTTCAATCAAATTGTAAAATGGCAAATAACACTTGAGAGCTTACAGTTATGACATACGACCGAATAGACCATGACGCACACATACATTTGTATTTCTATAATTCAAATACTAATTTAACCCGGCAAGTAATTCAAATAGCCAACTTTATGTGTTTGTCTGGTTATTACAGATGATAGCTTCACTTGCCCTTACTTACATACTTACTTACTTCCTGCTGCTTTTCTCTGTGCCTCCCGCTCTCACTCACTTCCTCACTCCCTTCTCTCCTATAAGAATAAAATGCATGCTTACTGATTGCATTTAGATGGATATGTATGCACAAATGCAAATATTCAGCATTTTAATGACATTCGGACCCAATATTGACAATAATAGGACGTGGCAACCTTACAACTGTTTCGTCGGCTTAACAGTTATTAGTTTCAATTGAAATTCATCATTCCACCATGATTTTGCATTATTTACATAGAAAGGCAATAAACAGTCTGTTAAAATGCTTGGTTATCAAGAACCATTATAACATATAAACTCATAAAGGTGGGGTGGGCATTAGCATTAAATATTTTTTAATGACTTGATGAGTTGAGTTGAGGTGGGTTAACCCGGTACCCTTTATCTTTATTTACGTTGGTAGTGTATAATTGTGCTTTATGTCGTCCGCTGTACATAGAAACATACAGAAAAGTCTTTAAAAAATTAAAACTTGGCATGAGTAATGACTGTAGGAGACTGGTGAGGTGGAAGGTTTATTTATAATTAGGGTGCTCCTTTACGTTTATTACGAAATCAGTTGGAAGGGCATAAATGCCATATTGCAACACAGAGGGAAACAGCGTGTGTCGTAAAATTTAATAACGACTAGTAACGTAAATAAAACAAGCAGCAGGTGAAATGACCAAATGAGGGCCACAAGATAGGAGAGAAAGCAACACCTTAACCGTGCTGTAACATTATTCGAAGACATTCAAAGTTCAATAGTTTTTACAAGTTTATCGCGTATAATGAGCTATAAATAAATTGGGCAGGCAATATGATGCGGTGGGGAGCAAGGGCTGCTAATGGTTAAGAGCCAACAGTAATGTGATATTGTTTGCAATTTAAAGACACACCAGCTACATAATATAAAAACTTTTAAACAACTTGGGGATGGTGGATGCCAATGAATCAATAAAGAAGCAAAATATTTACTATGCGTCCTTCTCTCTCAGGTGGAAAATTAAAAAATTCTCTATTGCAGCCCTTAGTGGGAGAGCATAAGTCCTTACTTTATGGGCCACAAATATTTTTATGTTCTCTTGTCTGTCTTCTTGAGTGCCTGCTTGCATGCCTGATTTTTTGTTTTGTAATAATCGTCCTCTTTGGAGTCTTCTTTTAATGGTTCTTTTATAGAGTCTTTTATGCATGCATAAGCATGTGTGCGTGTGTGCGTGTGTGTGTGCAACACAGAGTCCTTTTCACATGGTACAAGCCTCAAGTGTTAATTCATTTATATTTTTTCATCGTGTGTGTGTCGATGAGTATTCCAGATAGACTCTTTTTCGTTATTGTGTAAATTTAATGGAATTACTTATGCAGTCGTATGTGCTTGTGTTCATACCCTTATAAGTTTTGCTTTTTAAGAGGATGCCATCCCCTACCCGTTCATGTTGTTTGTTATTTTTTAGTCATATATTCGTTAAAGTTAAACCACAACCAGCCAAACATGTCAAAGTAAACCTCAGAATAACATTAAAAGATTTCATTTTTTGTTTCGTTACATTCCGTTCACCTCGGGGTTACCCTCAAAGAAAGGATCCTTTTAGTTTATTAAATAATTTTTTTTTATCTATCGCAGTACTAAGAAAGAGAAGAAATTGAAAACCAAAAATTTAGATCTATATCGTGTCACCGTCGTCCAGTCTTCTCATTAAATCACTAAAATACACCTAACTCTCGAGATGTTGAGAAATTTGTTTTTTTTATATCATGCAATGGTTGAAATATGATAGAAAGGGAAGACAAGGATTTGGAGTAATTATTGTAGGATATTATAAAGTTTAATTTGATCCACTTTTAGGATTTTTTCTATTCCATCATCATCGTGCGTTTCATACAAACACGTTTTTTACTGTATTGTAGTGTATTAATGCTTTCGTTCGTACAGTTGAATAGAATTAATAGCGTATAGGAATTCAATACCGCTTGAGTGCAAGTTTTTTTTAGAAAAATTTTCAATTATATTTAATGTGATTTTTACAAACCGTGCCGCAGCATTGAAGAGTATGAATGCGTAACAATTTTTCATTTTTTTCTCGCCTATTTAGTGTTACTCAAGTGAAAACATTTTACTGATGGAATAATAAAATTGTCCCACTATGTATCCTGAAATCAAACTTGGACGTTTTGGCCTTTCTGGTCATTCTTTACTCAAGCTTTCCTTCACAAAACTATCTTATGCTATTTTATTGCTTTTTTAAAACCTTTGTTTTGCTCAAAACCCTAGTAATAAGCTAAAGGAAGCTATTTGGAATGTAATTCACGTATTATAAGCATTCTTTTTTTTTAATTTCTTGAAAACTAACAAACGCTAAAGAGAGTGACATTCTAACCGAAGAAATAATTAATAATTTAAAACGGAAGGATTTAAGGTTAAATAAGTCCATAAAATCTTAAATCGAAAAAATTCCACAACAACTCTTCCGCGTGGAAATAGCTTTTGAAGCAAAAAAATTAAAAATAGGTGAAATCCACCCAATATATAATATGCGTTATCTGCGTCGACGCAGAATCGTAATAGAAGAACCCCACAGGCGGCCACTACGGCCAATACGGCCACACAAAAACTTACTGTAAACTCCTCACAGTGTGCGTAATATATGGTGATTTACATCATAGCTTCAGCTGCCCAACAAAGTCTCAACATAGAGATAAAAAGTGCAGTAATTACCACCAGGTCACCACAACGCAAAGTATCGTGGCTGCCCAGTGTACAAACAAATTAGACAGGTCAATATGCCCGATCGAGCAACTAAATTATACTGTTGAAACTAAAATAACTGAAGGAGCACAAAATCCCATCATTTCTGCACAACCAGTAAATTTTAATATTCCCCCATATCCGAGGAACACATTCGTCTTAAGAGAAGAGTCACAATGAACTTAATAAACTAAAAGTTTGCAATTATAATAAATGATCTGCGATGGCATATACCCGTAAAACTAGATGTAGGATTTGAATATTTATTTCCAATTCCTTACCTATAGGAAGATTCAATATCTAAATATATACAATTAAAAAAAAAAAAAAGGAAAAATTTTTTGAAAAAAAACTTATGTGGTGCAGTATTCAGTGTAGTAAATTATTGGGATAAAAAGCCATCAGTCACTAAATGTTATGTAAAAATACTAAGAATTTCGAATTTTAGTTATAGATGTAAAGAGTTCCTTCAAAGTCGGGTGCTTTATGGGGAGGGATTCTAAAAATAGTTTGACCCAATTGTTGTTGCTTATTGCGCAGGAACATTAGTAATTAGAAATATTCGCAAAAACTTATGTTAAGACATCCTGAGACTTCAAGTCATTTAGGTTGTAATGCGGACGAGATGTTGATTTTAGGGAACAGCTTCAACTTGTTGACATTTATTTTACACGCACAGAGTGCAATACAGTATTGTATTGTATGCGTAGCTCTCATTTTTAATTTTACATGCTATTGTTGTTGTTGTTGTTTCTGTTATACCTTAGTGACTACATATCAATCAGAGGGTTTAACAAGCAAATTTATGCACTTGTGTTATCTTTGAACATCTATTCCGCTTCTCTAACATGCCTTCCCCTCTAACAACGTTCTCATGGCAGGATTTTTCTTCTTTACCTTTCAAATATCCACACACTCGCTTACTGTACGTATGTATGTTGTGCATATGTACAGTACTTTATGGAAAGAATGGAAGGGGAAAGAATAAAGGAATAAAGAAAATAGATCGCCCACTTGCCGCCCACTTAATTTCGTTCATTTTGACGTATATAGATGCATACATACATGCTTTGTGTAAATGCTTGAAAGCAGATTTATACATATGAATCCAAGTGCAAATGTGTGCGCATTGTACGCAATATTTGTTGCGCTGTATTGTGTGTTCGTTACTGCATGAGATTTTCGCTTTTGTTGTAACAAGATTTCTTTCCTTTCTTCTGTCTTCCAATGTTTTGTTTTTCGTTTCGTTTCTTTTTTTTCCAAGTGAAGAATCGCAGGGTGTGTGTTTATGTGTGTGCGTTTGGACCCTATTCTCGCCTGAATTGAACGTTTACATATTTTATAAGTTTTACTTACTTACTCTTGTTGCTGTAATTCTCGATGGCATTTTGTATTTCCTATTTAACGTATGTGCATATGTGTGTTGCTAACAAGCTATATCACTATCTCTGTCTCTCTCTCTCTCTCTCTCTCCTGTTTTCTTCAACCGGAGCTAGTGATGGGTTTAGTGATTCTGTTACTTAAACGAGTAATCTTTACTTACAGCACATTGATGGTATTGGTGTGGGTATTGTGATGTTTCTTTGTGCAGGTGTATGGGTAAAATGTTACTTTCTTTATTTTGTGCACAATGCCTCTTTGCATGCAGACATGCATGTGTATGTGTTTATAACGTACAATTGATATTGCCTATCACCCCGAGTAAGTGTGTGTATGTGTGCAAAGGGTGATTGCTAGTGCTAGTGCTAGTGCTGTTGTTATTTTTGTTGTTAGTAGGTCTGTTACTTTCGTTCAAAATATCCTTAAAGCCATTTATCCTTGCATAAAACAATATCATCGTATAATTACATATGCAAGCACTCATGCATCATGCATGCTCATACAAATATACAAACATGTGCACAAACAAACATATTCCGGCCATCTAATACACATGAGTTTATTTCCAATACCGTTTATAAATATTTTATGCATGAATGTTCGTATATTCTGATTACATTCAGGCACTCTGTGTTATACGTGTATAAATATTTGTGTATGTTTGAGGCTTAACGGCTTCCATTGTATCGCTTGGAATTGTCCTTTTTTATGTTGTGTTGTCATCCATGTGTCTACGTTAATTTATGTATTTGTGTGTGTGTGTGTGTGTGTGTGTGTGTGTGTGTACGGTACGGTACGATTCGTTTCGTTTCGTTTCACTTGATATTTTCACATGAGTTTTCATCATTTGCCTTTTTGTGAATTTTTGATTAGTTGTCCTATATATGTATATATGTATACATATATATAACAGTTAAGCGTTGTGTGCATTTGTCATTGTTTACCTAGGCAACAAGTTGCTTTTTCACTTATAAGCCAGTACTTCTTTTTTTAACACAACAAAGGCTTTAATGTTGTGCATGATTCTCTTGAGATCTATAATTCCATTTAAGATAGCAAACCGGAAACATTAATAACCTCAAAGGGCATTTCATTAAAAATGTATAAATATTATGTAGTTTTTTTTTGTTAGCAAGCATAGCCCAAGATTCCTAGCCTCAACTTTACATACAGAAGTACATTCTGAAGGGAGTAAACGTGTAAATTGGCTTAAACCTAAAAAAAAAACATATATATATATTTAAATATATACACTTTTATATATATATGATTTATATACATATATGTGTATTTACATAATACTTTTATTTGAAATTCTCTGTTATCTTATTGACATATAGTGCGTTCTGAAGATTTCAACCTCCACGATAATGTCCTCGTTTCGGAACAAATTTTATTTTCTTTGGAATCATAAGCCATTTTATTTTTAATACATTGACGCTTAAGAGAAAACGCCCATAAGTGCATGGGTCGATATTACCTTCTTATGTGTTGAATTTAGTATAAAACATCCAGTAGTGCAGTTTACTGCCGATTCAATTGTAATTAATAATTAATAAATTTATGTTGGTCGTGTACCGTGTACCACATGTGGTAAGAGAGTACATTTAATTTATGCGGATGTTTGTAACTCCTGAACGGCAAATCCCACCCACTCTTTCAATTATATCGAAAATTTGGTACAAAGATTGGCCCAAAGAGAAACCCTATTAAAAATGGATCGGATCGGACCATTTTTAAAACTACTTTTCAAATATTGATACTTCAGAAAGTATGCAGATACAACTGAACTAATTGTAGCATAACTTAAGGCGCTAAGTGGTGTAGGGTATTAAATAAGCTTAACCGACTGTAACATTTTCACTTGTTAAATTATAAAATTGTATTTTTAAATACCAGCTTCTTTGTCTGTTAGCCATAAAGGAGAGCCTCAGTTTGTTCTAGGCTTTATCAGAATAATAATCTCTAACTATAATATTTTCATCGGACTATATTGAAAGTTGTAATGATATATTAGAAATTGTGAAAAAGTAACATATGTTGACTGAAGGAAATGACCACGGCCGGTTTCGAACTCGCCCTCATCGAGTTCTCATTAGCAGATGTTTACCAGTTACACCAAATCCAAGATTTCAGTTTCTTCGGTCACCAAATGTTAATTTTTCACATCTTTCAATATAGTCTGATGAAAAAATTCATTTCACAACATATATATATATACACCAAAAATACTTACTCTAACTATAATAGTTTTGTGACAATGTACTGAAACATTTAGGGTATCTAGATGTCGGCTTCACCTTCAAGATATTGTTATAGCCTCTTTTTAATTAAAATCTTTCACAATAATTTTTCACACAGAAATGTTACAGTTTAACTCTATAGTTGTGGAGGAAAGTAAAGAAAATCATACTCTCATACAAAGTGTGTGTGTATGTATTATATTTATTTTTATTATGAATGGAGGCCCATTAGTCCACTAACGAGATAACAGATGAAGCAACAGAAAGATAGAAATAACAAGTTTGCTGCAATAGAAAAGGTTACGAAGGGTATGAGAAGGAAAACACGTAATAAAAATAAAATGTTGCAAAATCGTCCGTTAACAAATGGGTGAGATGATGACGCAATTCTTGTGGCTAATGCAAGTTGACACTTCAGGTTAATGGTGTTATCAGGAGAAAGGCAGAGAGAAAGAGATAGCGAAAGAGAGTAAGCCCTGGCCTACATTTGTTTGTTTTTACGTTGTCGCTTCTTTCTCGAGAAAATTTATTTAATTTTCTCTGGCAATTAAAGTTGGACTGGAGCAGTGTTTACATTAATAAATTGGATCCCGTTACAATTGTTTCATCGTCATGCACACTTTCTGCTTCTTTCCCGGCTGCATGCTGTTTTCTTTTAATTTCGCTTAACGTTAATAATATATTCTCTCTCTCTCTCTGTACCTCTCTCTCTTTCTTTTTACTCCTTCATTGCCGCTTTACTTGGAACTTAAATAATTACATAAAATAATGATGTTGACAATATTTTCTTTCTTCACAAGTAAAACTACACATACGCTGCAGTCAGGACGTAGGCAGAGAGTTAGAAAATTAGTTATCCAAGGCGAAATGATAAACGATTGCTTGAATTGAACAACTTTTTAAAGATGCTCTCAAGTTATGTTGTGATGATATCTTCAAGTCAATTTTTTTTCATAGTAATGCTTTCCTACCGATATCATCTCTTCTCTTTTATTGTGCGACTCTTTGTTAAAGATCCTTAGGTTGAGATTGCTTTAAAAAAACTATAAAAACCGAATTCGTTTTTATTGTCCATTCGCTTCCGTCCGTTTAAACAAGCAAACAATGAATAGACTTTTATTCTGATTTTATGTTTATGTAATAGAAAACTAAAGATGCAATATTGCACATATTTGTTGAAATTTATTTTTTATTCTATGCAGTATTTCAATACAATACAATAGAAAAAAACACTTGCACAACTATGTGCCAACTCGAATCGAAAATATGTGTATATGAGTTGTTTATTTTTAACTTGCAATCAAGTTATTGTTGTTCTGAGCATACTTTCAATTGCCCGACACAAATACCGGTTATGCTTCCCCTCCGCACACCTGATCGCACACCCTTTTTGGACAGCAGCAATCACTACACCTGTCTCGCTCACACTCTCACAAACTTTAAAAGTAGATGTATTTGCATTATATGAAAACTACGCAGTAAAAAATAAAATTTGACTTTGGCCATATATTAAATGCTCTTCACATCTACATTTAAGGAGGTGTGGCAGGTGCATGGTTACTCTCTTTAATAGTTAATGTATTACGCATCAATTTGCAAGTGGGAACCTACGCTAAAAAAGGTTTTCATGACCTTCACATTAGATGGGGAGTCTACTAAGTTTGTCATTCGATTTGCAACATCTAGAAGAAGACTTCAAAGACCTTACAAAGTATGAATATTCTAAATCAGCATTGACCTATGAAGTTTTAAATTCCGTACACATATTTACAATGATCCCATTCATCTATGTGCCAAAAGTAAGCGTGGTCGGATAACAGGTACATTTCAACTACACAAGGAATAGCAAACTTAGTATACCTCCCATTCCATGTGGAGGGTATAAAAAGCAAGATTTTTATATTTCATTCTTTTCTCATTTGCTTGCAGAGGATATACAATAATAAAAAAACGTACCATCAATTCAAAGGCAAACGATATTTAATTAAAAAAGAGTTTATGCGGGTCCGGGAAGAATCTACAAACTGTGCGTAGTGGTAGAAGCAGTAGTAGAGGTGCTTCTCAACTTTATTAAGGTACAAGATTAAATATTTTATGTATAACATTACATCGTAACTTTATGTGTAGAACATAACACATTAAAATGGGTTTTAGCTACCATTAAAAGTAATTGAAAGAGGGATTCAGTTCCACCAATAACATAAACAATACGCTAGGAGTAGAAACTAATCGGATTATAATATAATTAGTAGTCAATTTGAAGCCACATCGCTTTCTACCTTATACCACTGCAGCCCTTAAGAGGAGTAGTGTGTAAGAATATTAAAAATTTTTTATTGGAAAGTCCAGCTAATTATCATCGATATCAAAAACTTACGATGCTCGACAATTTATGCCATTTAGAATATAGCAGAAAAATCAAATGACATTGTTCAGATTAGATATAGAAGTAATGATAATAATCTCAAATATAATAATAATATAAACAAGTGAAACATATGCTAGCTATCGTGTTGTGTTATTTTTTAAACGAATATATTTTATAAATGCATTACATTTATCAAATAAATGAATTTTGTGTAAAAACGAGCCGCGCATATGTTGATCATTAATCATATAAAATTTCAATTAATTATTTATTGAACATCTACTTATGCAATGTATATGTATGCAAGAGTTTATTTAATTGCATGCATACACCTACGAACGTATTTAGGTTTATGCAAAATACAATAAATGTTTGACACGATGTTAAATCACTGGAAAATTGCAAATTTATTTATTATCGCATCAAATATTCATTCAATTCCATTTCATTTATTTCAGTTAGACTCAAATCAGTCAATCAGTCAAACATGTTACATTGCGATAGATATTGTACACCCACACGTACAATATGCTAATATGTTGAATAAATACATTGTTAATGATGTTCACGATAATCGTAATAATGGTATACAGGTGGTTTTAAGGCATTTAGCCCCGAGTGCTATATGAGGAAAAATTCATATTCAACTTGGACCAAATCTTAAACAGTCTCCAGCTTGATGTGATTATATAACATTTTTATTAGCGGAGGGTGTGGCAAATATTTAATTCCTATCGCTTTTAGCGACTTTTAACGGCAAGATTGGTTCTCTTGAATTGGGAGCAACAACAGTGGCAAAACGTACATGGTACACAAGATTTTTTAATGATATTTAAAAGAAAGACTCGATAATTATTAATTGTATTAATTACATGTAATTGATACAATTTATCTTTAATATTACAACTTTTATTAAGGCAAAGAATATACTAATTAATTCAATTCAAGCAATTGGTGAAAAGCATACGTATAAGGGTTCTACTTGACCCTTCAATAGCTTACAGCACTTGTGCCATAAGTGTTTAGTAAAAGCCAGTCCAGGTCACGTAAGACTTCTTTTGTGAAAAAGAGTCACATAGATAAAGGTTCTAAAAATGGTCCAAATTAGGCGCACTAAGCTAGTGAACCATTCTTCACCGAATTGGGATTTTTTGTTACATAAAAACTTTTTTCAAGACACTTTCAACTTTCGTAAATATATCTTAAAAATCTCTAACATGTAGCTGGAGTAAACAAACACCTCTATAAACTTAATATACCCTCAATTTCAACTGGGATAGGGTATAAAAAAAAGACAAAAAAAAAAGGTAGACCACACGTTAAAGGTACTGAAATAAAATTTATGTCTAACAATGATGATCATAAATTATGATGAATGAGGGCGAGTGCTAACTCCTAAGGAGCTACAAAAATTTGACTCTTTAATAGTGTGTTTCACGTTTGACAAGTTTGAGTAATTATCGCAATTTTTAGAGATGATTTACTATAGACGGATACACAGACATTGCTGAATTTCCGTCTGACCAAGGGTGCATTCTCTGATGTTTCATTTCAAGTGTTGAAAACGTTTAGGCGTAAAGAGTATACTGCCGGGTATAGAAATATAAGGAAACATATCGCAGCGATTAAGAAAATAAATGGAAGGCACTCGTTTATAAATCTGGCTGTGTGAACATTACGCTTTTGATTTCCACTATCTCTTTTAATGAAATATACTTTTAATTACTAAAAGAATAATGACGGCAGAAAGTTGTTGTAAATGTCTGCGTTAACAATTGTTTGTCATCAAATTGTTGCAGAGGGACGCCCGGTTTACAATAATAATTCTGGATATGTTTATTCATGGGTAAAATAATTGCTTCAACAAATTTAATACACAAACAATTTATGGGTAGTTGTACGGTATTATAAAACGATTAATGTTATGAACACTCGAAGTCTTGTCTTTTGTTACTTCCTTCTACCGAAAGGCTATTAAAGCAACGTTTCGTTCAAATAACTACAAAGAATTATGTTCATTTGTTAAAACATTCTCTCCATTCATTTATTCCATTTCATATCTGCTTTGAAGTTGGTTTCGTTCTTTCTTTCCTTTCTTTTCTTTGTTGGAATTTATCCTCTCGTAAATACTATAGTATATGACTTTTATCATCTTCTAATTGATATGTGGGAAAGTTGTGTATTGTTGTCATCTTTATAAATGGTCTTGTTAAGAACAATAATAATAAAAATGTTTATTTAGAGGGAGTTAAGGGTAACTTTTTGTATTTCATTTTAAAAGAAGTAGGACGAAGATGTAGATGAATGTGGGCCATAACCTGGACATTTAACAAATTTTGTATATTAAAGCAAAATTTGAAATGATGCTTAAAGAAGGCAGAAGGGGACTCAATCTAAATTTTCCCTTTCGATCATTAGTAAAAGTAAAATATATGCACTTTACGATGTGCTTCTCTAACTGTAGAGACAATCTTGTCTGTTCTGTTTGGTATTTATCATAGAGGTTTATTTCTGGGTATTATAAAAATTTTCACACATTCGAGTTTACTGCTAAACTCCACTTAATGAAACAGAAATAGTTCCGATGAACAAAAAAAAGTAAGTAAGAAAACAAAGTTTGGTTTAGGCCAAATTTTAAATATCCTCCACGCCTATATATGGGTGTGGCAGGTATATGATTACGCCTTCTAAAAGTGTATGTATTACGGTTCAGTTTGCAAGTCGTGTTTTACGCTGAGTACGACTTTTTTGTAAATTGGTGGCGTGTCAGTGATTCGATCATGTCCATTTTTGACACATTGATGAATGGAATAACTCTAAATATATGTACCAATTTTTAAATTAATAGCTCAATTTTTGTGGCAGATTAATGCTGTTGGGTGGGTGTGGCTTTTGACCGATTTTGACCATTTTAAATAGCGATCTGCGTGCAAAAACAAAAGTGTCTGTACAAAATTTCAGCTCATTATAATAAAATCTATGCCCGTGAGAATGCTAACAACAGACGGATACACGGACACACGAACATACTTGTCTAGATCGACTCAGTTTTTTATGATCAAGAATATATATACCTTTAAGAATCTCTGACACCTTCTTTTGGGTATTGCACTAAATTCTAATTTATTAGCTTACATTTTTGTAGTTTATTAATAATTTTTTGCCAATTGCTGCCATGGCTGGTATTCGATTTTTTCCATTTTAAATAATAAATTGAATTGAAAACTTCAGTTATCTTATTTATTGCGTTATGAGCATTACAACCAACAGTCGTTTACAGAATGATAAACTTCACAGCCTGTGAAGAATATAAAAATGATATTTTCGAAATGACGTTAGGATACAATCTGAGTTGCATTACCATTCATTAAAGTGAATAAAAATGTTGGCCCCTTTTCTGAAATAGTTTCATGTTAAGTTGCTACGCGGCATATGAAGGATCCGCCCACATTTCTATTTTTAGTATTCATCTCTTATTATATACCGCCTAATGTTATCGTATCGATATATACAGTACATGCAAATATTAACCATATCTTCTTACCTGGACAGACATGCCCAAGTCGATTCACACTTTAAAGTTGATCAACTACTCCTTAGTGTCTATTAAACGTCTTTCGGAATGAACAAAACATTACGTGGTAATTAAAGAAATACATTTTACATCCTATGGTTGTGTATGTATGTGTATTTAGTCTTTATATTCAACTCTTGGTTATCTAACGGGCTCACAACTTATTAAATACATATACTTGGAGAAACTATTGTTACTGTAACTTAAGTTCTGAGAGCTTAGAACCATCGAACCAGATGTTTATAGCGTCCGCCTGTATTTGGAGACTGATGGAAAACAAAAAGCATTTTTCTTTTTACCCCCCTCAGGCAAGACCACCACACATAAACATGCAGACACGTAAAAAGTTTTGCTCAACTATAGCAAATAATGCTTTTGCTCAGCGGTATGTTGGAACCTATTGCTGCACTCTTACACTAGACAAATACCAAATTTGAACGAGTATGTATCGCTTTTAAATAAACATCAGGTGTTTTCATTTAATTTTGTGAAAAATGTTTGTCTTTAAAGGTGGCAAATGAGTGTGTGCGTCTGAGTGTTGGTGAATAAGTGAGCGCACGTTTGTAGCAACCGCAACGGTACAATATAATAGCGCTTACACATACACACTCACGTATTGGCCCATTTGCCACAGCAGACATCAAATATAGAATGAAAGGCAAACAGGAGTTGTTGGGAAAACAAAAGCAGCAGCACCAGAAGCAGCTCTCTCATGGTGCTTAAAATGATGCATGGTCGAACGGCACGATTATTTAAGTTCACCTGTGTGTACACCTCGTGCATATTGTTCATATGTGCATGTGTGTTGACGATTTAGTTGAAAAAGTGAGAGAAATTGCTTTAAATTAATTCAATATACAATCCTTGTTATTTTTCATCTTTTTTTAATTTCATTATTTTTTTTATTTTGTTCTTTTATTTATATATGTACGTGTTACTTTTTTTATATAAGCGAAAACTCGAGAAGGGAGCAAGTTATTGTTATCGCTTGAAATATGTTTTCAAAAGTCATTCAGTGTTCGTTTGTGGAGTACATTTAGAAAAGAAAAATAAACATTCATCACTGTGAGCGAACAACAGAACGATGATGGGGGCAATAAATCACAATTGCGCTGATGATTATTGATGAATGGAAAGATTGCATAATAAAAATCAATTCGATTTTAGGTGATGATGTAATGTTTCGTTAAATATTGTTTATAGGTGATGATAATGAACATAAATGATACCTGGAGGGAGTAATGGTTCAGTAACTATTCCTCAATTAAACTGAAATATTGCTTGTAGTAGATAAGTGAATTAGAGATATTTTTGAGATGTTAGATCAACCTTCAATTTTCATTTCATTTTCAGATGAAATTTGATTCTTTGTGAGTGAAATGAAAGCATTTTAATGAAAATATAAAACTTTTCCTTATTATGATTATTATTCGAAGTTGTTATGTTGTGACTTCATTCCACCTTAATCCAGGAGCACACAACCTAAAGCGTCAAGCATGCTGGTAGCATTCACTAAATAATGGAATTTTTCTCAGCAAATGTGTGAAATTGATCCTTGTACGTATATTGAATGCATTCAATAACGTTAATTGAATGAAAGCACATACACGCGTATTAGTGCACATTTGAGCAGCTAAGGAAACTGTGACCTACAGTCACATAGACTGCAATGCATAGAACGCCTTGACAAGATTTATGATAAAAATACAACTTTAAATATATTTTCCATTATTTCCGCCCTTGCCTGTTCTTTGCAGTGCAGTCAGAATGCTGCTTGACTTTTAATAAGATATCGTATGTGCACAATGTAGTGTGCTTGTGTGAGGTAGCAAAAAGATTTACTTTTTTCTATAATATGACACACATAAAAAAGTCAGCAGATAAATGGTATGGATTTATATTAAAAAGAAAAAACAGCCTTCATATGGCTTATGTTGTCTCATAATTCATTCAATGTGTTTAAATTTATGGAGGATGATATGCTCTTAAAAAAACATAAAACAATTTCTACATAATCGCATGAAGTAGAATTGAAGGAAAGTTTTTAATGAAACAAGATCTTATTTGAGATTACACAAACACGAACACGAACATGAAGAAGATGAAGATGAAGATAAAGAAAATATTCAATTTTACACAGCCTGTGTAATTAATTGGACAAGGAAATGTTCAGCTTTTCAATTTTCCATTTCGATTTCATTTTATGACCGTAAAACAAAAACACAAGGAAATGACCACTTAGTGCACTCTAATCTTGTAACAATCCTTCTCACACACGCACATATGCACATAGGACATTTGTATGCATGAAACGTTTCAACCATTAACTGCTTTTTATGCCAGTTGATTACAAACATACACAACCGAAAATGATATGAAATGCAATGCATAGCATAAGGAAACATGAGAATGGCATAGCCAAAGTAAGATAAAGTAAAATTGTGAACTAAGGCAACAGGCCAGAACCGGTCAAGTGCGACTGTTTTAAACCCCACATTGTACCACAATGAAGACTTTGTAACTATCAGTGGGAAAAATTGTATGAAGGGATAAAATTTGACAATAATTTTAATTAAAAATAATTTGGAAAGCCGTAAATATCTTTTCATTATTAAATTTTTTTACCTAGTAACTTACGTTACTTCATTATAGGTGGTAAAAACTGTTCCATCCGAGCCACTGCAAAAAAAAAAAAAAAGCTGCAGACAAATTTGGACGTAGTATGGTAATGGTTGAATAAGTGATAGATTTATCTTAAGCTGCTAACAAGTTACAAACATCTGAGCAGGCTTAATATTCCAGTTCTACTAGCAGACTAAGGGCTAAAGTTAGAGCCAAACAACCACATGTTGATGATTTGGCAAAAAAATTAGTTCATCTACATTAAGGAAAAAAAAAACAGCAAAACATACACAATATCATGTTTATATCCGGGTTGGGCCAATGCAGCTCTATGTCGTGTTCTGTTCCAATTCTAATTCCGAACAGTAGCGGATACAGTTACTTGGGGCCCTAGGCGGAGGGATCAGCTAAAGGAAGCATTTTGTGTAATAAATTTTTTGCATTGGTGAGGCCTGCAGTAATCCTCTCTAGGCAAAAAGACCCAACTTTATAAGAAGACTTTTGTACGTTTGGATTCTTTATGACATTGGGTACAAGATAACGCATACAATGCTACCGTACCGACTCTGTTTGTAGTGCATACCTCAGGTTTTCAACTTACAGCAATAGTTACAGAGTGTATTACACTTATGCTTATGTTGGTAAAGACGTAAGTAAGTTTTTTATATCAATTTATTCAAGCTTTGGCTACGTTTGTCAGTCCATCCGAAAATATGAATATGAGTACACCTCAGACATTCCTTTCTACCAACTTATCGATTTAAACATTTTGATGCAATTCGGAACAAATAATGTTTAGATTTCAATGACTCGAGGAATTCAAGTTATATTGCTTAGTTATACTTAGAGCTTAACGTTATCGATTGGATCGAATGGAAGGAGCTTTTGATGTTCACATCAACCTTCATTGCCTCGGGGTAGCGTTTTATGTTTTATGACAGAGGAAGGCCAGTAGACCTATGGGTAGGGTGGTAACCCTACATTTTGTTATTGCTGATGCTTCCTGTATTGCATACAAATGCCACTATCAATAATGGTAGCTTAGCACGTCCGCCATGTCGATATTTAGTTGATAACACAAAAAGTTTACCTATCACATATATATACATATGTAGTGCTTCTCATCTACGAATTGGGTGTATTTCCTTTCCTTTCGTGTTGTACGTGTTGATCAGAGAATTATCAGCTGGGGCAACAGATAAAGTTGAACTGAAAAATATTTTATAACTCATACGCTACCATGCACCGGGTATGTGTAGCGCATTTATAAAAGAAAGTATTGAGTTGTGCATGTATGCGTGTGGGTTGTGAGTGTTTTAAGATAAGAACCAAATCACCATTTCGTAATATTATTATTACGATTATTACGAAAGCGATGAATTGAATGAACGGGCAAATGGACACACGCTTCAATATCGCACAGATTAGATTTTAATTTGCGAAATTTGATTATGTTTTTGTTACATTTGGGATTAAAATAAAGCAAAATTTTATTTAAAAACCTGAACATAAACACGATTGAACGATTACACAACATTTTTAAGTGATTCTTAATTAATTAATTTTTAGTAGATGAACAAAGACAAGAATGTAAGTGAGACTAAGAAAAAGAAAAGAAAAATTAATCCAGAGAGTAAGAACATACAAAAACCTACATTTCTTTTCTAGGTGCAAATTTAATTCAAACAGATTCACGCACACACGTACATAGTTTTTCTTTTTAGTTTTAGTTTGTTGTTGTTGTTGTTGTTGTAATGCTAATGACTTTTGCTTATACATCTGGGAAACTTTTATACATTAATTAGCGCACAAGGACCAACTGAAGGCTAAGCTTTGAATATAAGAAGGTGAGCGAACAAGAAGTAGCAACCAAATAAACTTTGATATAACACATAAAAAAAAAACAACAAATTCACATAAAAAGAAATTTTATAATTTGTAACTTTGTGAAAAGTTACATTTGCACCCAAAGCGAACGAAAAGCACACACACATACACACACACACATGAGCACAAGTAGAAATTATTTAAAATTAAAATTTCAATTCAAAGCGAAAAATATATTGTATTAATATACGAGAAGTTGTACGACAACAGACACATGGAATTCAAAAATGTTTGAAAAAACTTTAATTTGGTTATGTGCCTTAAAGCCAATACCTTTTTATGCCCTTCACGTAGGATAAGTTTGTCATTCCTTTTGCAACACCCACAAACAGTGCCAGACACTCTACAAAGAATATACATTCTTGATCAGAATCAAAAATTGAATCAATCTAGGCAAGCATGTCCGTGTGTCCATGAGTAGGTCTGTTTTTGGCCTTCTCTCAGTTGTAAATTTTGAGGTGTAGAGCTATATTTTATACAGATATTTAAAGTTTCTGCTCGAAAGTCGTTATTTCAATTGGATAAAATCGGTCAAGAATCACGCCCCTAATCGACAAAAACCCTTTTATATGCTTTTACCCATAAAGATGAAATTTTGTGTACCGTCGATGCGCCAAAAATGGGCGTGGTGGGATTATAGACACGCCCTAATTTGACAAAAATCTTTTTATCTGCCACAAATATTGATCTATGAAGTTGACATTTGTCCTATGCATTTAAAATAGATGTACCAATAGAGGGCGTGGATATATACGGCCACAATTTACAAAAAATTCTACTCAGCGTAAAACTCGACTTGTAAGCTGGTTCGTAGATATACCAGAGGACGTAATCATACATCTGCCACACGCACTGTTCATATATAGATGAGGAGGATATTTAAGGTTTGGCTTTAGCCAAAATTTTTTCACTAAACGGTCTGCTAATTAATTCGAAACAAGCATAATTAAGTAATCTGTTTATTTTTATGTAACCTAACTACAGCGAATGAGTAATTTGCACTCTAGAAAATGCTATGTTTCTCTCTGAAAATGGATTTAATACTATGTACGTACAATACATGTGTGATGAACGAAGAAAGAAAACGTACTTCATTTAATTGTTTCTCGGATGGATTGTTAGCCAAAAACCATAAAACATTTATTACGGTTGTAAGGGTTTCCAAGAAAATAATAATTAAATACAAACGCAATTTGATATGAGCACGGAGCTTACACATTATGGCTCCTAATTATAAATAATGTGGAGAGCAGATTATCATTTTACAAAACCACAAGGAATGTGTAAGCATTTAAGTCCAAGTCATAAATTGATTCCTTGATAATATTAAGTATCAAATAGATCAATTGGTATGTATTGCACATGTTACATGTTTATGAATTAATGAGTATTAATTAATGACCTTAATGACTCAACAGTTATGCTCTGCAATATCAGTATTTATGTAATATTCTAGTTAGTAATACACTATGCTTTTCAAAGCGTTGGAGTATATTACATTCAGGGCAAAAGAAAAGTAAGCGTCACTTCAATTATATTGTCTCTTTTAAAGTGACACTCTAGACGCGCTATTTCCTTATCATCTCGTTCCATATAACAATCGATAAAATCATCTTAAATTTATGCTTCTGTTTAGTCTTCAGACAAATAAAATCTATAACAAGACCTTCCACAGGTTGGTACATACACAGGCTAGAGAGCTGTGACGCGATGTGACGCGTGTATGTACGATGATGTCAAAGAGAATCGTTTAACACGCAGTTTTAGTGCCCAATTACACCAACAATAACAATTAAACAACCAAAGGAGTAGCGCTACTATTGACATATGCCGTTAATCTAACTGTTTGTTCTCTTTAAACCCCAAATAAGCCAAGTAATCAATCAAGGAAGTTATTTCCTGTTCAATTGCAGGGACTCTACATTAATAGAACCAAATACAATTTGTTAGCTTCTACACATGCTGTACTAAGTTCAATAACAGACACGCGGTAAAACTCGATTCGCAAGTTTATACGTTGATACACTATTACAGGGCGTAATAACCGTTTTTACATAATTTTACCAATTCCTAAAAATAGGTTTCCGAAATAAGACAAATCGATAAATACCAATTTTATCAACAAGACAGAGGTCTTTCATTACGCTGAGTTATTTGCAGTTAAACTAAGATCAGGTGAAATTTGATGATAATTTAACTCACTTCATGAAAAGAAAGAAGAATTTTTAAAATAGTCCAATGTGGTCCAAAATTTGAACATGTAACCAAATTTGACGTATTTGGCTTAGTATGAATTTTTATTGAAAAGTTTTTTGATAATTGCGAAACTTTGTTTTTGTAATATTTTTCGTAATTTTCTACAGTCCATTATTAAGCACATTAACCCTTCACTAACTTTTGTTAAAAAAAATGAAAACATGAGGAGGGCTAGTAAAAATCGTTCAATTTAAACCATTTTAAAGATAGCTCCTTCCAAGAAGTGCCCTTGTTCTCTAGACCACCCCCAGATGGATGGACCGACGGAGATGATTAAATTAAGTCAGAAAAATGGTATAATTTAAGGTGCGTTTTTTCTTTAGTGTTGCGACCAACCACACAAACTTAATATATCGCCTGCTGTAGACGCTTGTATTTACTGCACAATATGTGTTGGAGATTGACCGACTAAATGCTGTAAATGGAATGAGTTGAGTTGAGTTCTTTTACCCGAGCTTTGAGAACTTGAATATTAGTACTTCCCCCTAAGATCCGATCTTACATACTCAACAACAACAACAACAACAACAACATCATTGTGATGAAAGTAGAAATAGCGTCAAGTGCAAACGTATATGTATTGGTAAACTCACAGTAGCACATGTAATATGATTTGAAAATGTTTGCGCACGTGCATACAAATTTAATAATAATCGCCCTTATTATGTCACCCGCTCTCCTCCTTTATTCAATTTAATCTCGATGACACATTTTAAGATTACGCAAATTTAACATAATCTGTCTGTGAATATGCCATCGGTGGTACATACTCGTGCAAGTGTGAGTGTGAGTAAAGTCAACTCTACGTGGGAGTACACGGGGAGTGCCTTCTGTGCCACATTTAATTAATATTTAAATAGCCAGTGCGAGTAATTCTGTATATGTATATGTGTATGAGTAAATAATGTCTGTTTATATCGGTGCATGCTGGGTGTTAATAATGACCATGACAACAAATTAATGCTTGTACGGCCTGGTATGGCCTGCATTTGTCACTTAAGCCAGCACATGGGCGCACGTAAATTAAGATAATCTCTCTCGAGATGCATATCCGACATGCAGATAATTTTCAAGTAAATTAAATACAGTTAACTTTTTGGATCCAGCCAAACACAAGTACGTACGTATTTATATTCCATGGATGGAGCGAGACTATAAGAATTGCAATATTTTGCAATCTGTCTCTTTCTCGCCCAAACATAATATTTGACCGACATGTTCAAGGCGGAGTATTTATATTAAAAAGAGCACATTTTATTTACATAAAAGTGCGTTTAGCTGCACACACGTTTGTGCAGAAGTTTGTCCATTTAAATCTATTTTGTAGTCAACTTTAACTTCATTTGTATAGAAAATGACTTTATAATGCTCTAGAGAGATTAGAAAATAGATTAGATCTCGTGCATGCCTTGCTACATAAATGTCGTACAAGTACACAAATATATGTACAATTATGTTCGTATGTGAGTCCTGACTCGAAATAAAACTGACTTCATTCTGCTGCCACTGCAGCTGTTGCGTCTGTGTGTGAGTGTGTGTACTGAAAACTTATTAAAAGATAATTCAATTCAATGCAACAAATGCGCATACAACTGTTTATACTAAGCACTGAATACAGAAAGCATAAGAAAGAGGTACAAATATACACACATTATATGTATATACATATATACACATATATGTGTAGTGTATGTGTGGTACTCTTTACCGGTCTGTTATAAATGAAACTGGAAAATATTTGATTACAAGTTATTTAATTTAAAATCAAGTTCAAGTCAGGCGCCATACACACACAAACATACACAGAGTATACTTAAGTTTAATTCAATACGGACGTAATGTTCATGCATGTGTATGTGAGCAATTTGTGCCCCTAAGCATAATTATTCGTATGCGAGGAATAGTATGGTAGTTGGTTGTTGTTTTTGGCGTAGAGTGTGGCCGCATACAACATGACATGGCAATGAGGTTCACCAAACACTGGCGGTGGCAAGTGCAAACAATGATATCTGCAAACATTTGCTAAACACACACACACACACATGCACAGACAATGCAGTAACGCTGCCAACGAATGCTGTGTGATTGCCCACAAACGATAAACAGACAGCAAATATCAATACCGACGCACTCTTCCCCTCTTCTCCCCTCTCCATCACCTTTCCATCCATTTATGCGTTTTGTGTTTTGTGCATGAATACAAATTGTAGCAAACAAAAGCACTACAGGCGTACAGCCAGTTTCCATCGAATTCCATTTCATGTTCAATTAGTTCTACGTAACGTTTCAATAAACCTGTTGATGAAGATGATGAAACTGATGCTGCTGATAAGGTTTTTGATGATACCACACTCTAGTTAAGCTGTATGTGCTTCATTTGTCCCAGCAACAAAGTTGACAGTTTCCCCTATAAATAGAACGACAGGCAGCGGAGGTAGGTGAACTGTAGAAATAGAAAGAATTTCCCTGCTTAACCTGTTCCTTCTACTATTGCTGCCAATGCTAATACATTTATTTTCTATGTCTTGTTCTGATGTAGCTGAGAAGAATACCGACTATTATAGCTGTGAGCACTGTTCTAGGAGAGAAAAAAGTCCCCCATGAAGCCTAATTAATTAAAGCATCTCTTTAACTACTTTCTGTCTATCATGCGAGTTAATTCGAGAAATGCGTTTAGTACAAGTCTTTAGTTTTACTCTCCCCTCGGGTCAAGTAAGGTTGTGTATGAGCAGCATATCATCTTCAACCATTTCAGATCGAAATGTCATTCATACCATTTGATGCGTTTAGCTAATAGGTACAAATGATGTTATAACCTCAACGTGACAACATTACGTGTGTGTGATGGATATTTGAAATGATATTCATATAGTATGATGGAAACCGATAAGCAATCGATGAGCATTAGTGCAGACAATGCTTCGTGTTATAAGCAAGGTGTACGCCATGGGCAGTGTTGTACATTATGAGGCCCGCAATTTCCATTTACATGTAGCTTGCATAACATGGACCGATACTTGAGGTATTTGTTGTGTTGGAATGCAGTTTCTGCATAGCGTAAACTAAGATTGTTTGTTGTATTCGTAACTCCTAAACACTTGAAGAGAAATCCTTCTTTTATTATATCGATTCATTCAAAATCATTATACGCTACACCACTTGTGGCAAAGGGTATATTAAGTCTGTGTGGATGTTTGTAACTCCTAAACGGCCAATGCCACATTCACCTTCATTTATATTAATGGATTCATAATTGAAATCTGAGTCGTTTTACCAATGTCCGTCTGTCTGTCTATACAAGCTCGGAAAGACACCCATATCGGAGCATTTTTAAAACCTCACTTTATAAAGGATTCTATTATAATTTTCATATACGTATATCAGGAAAATGACTTCTATGCAGACACAACTACACTAATTGTAGCATAATTGAAGTGGTGTGCGGTATTCTATGGTAGGGTCTGAACGACGACAACATTTTGACTTGTTTTATAATCGATTAGTTAAGGCAGTCTTTCAGAGTTGGTTGTTCTCTTATCCATCGGAATGATTGTATAAGAAATTTTATGTAATAGTTTTCAATTAAATCACATAATCGAAGGTATTGCAAATAAGGGGTGCAAGGTATTGAAAGTTGGGGCTAGATCTAACATAGTATTTCTTATTTAACAGTTAAGTACATAGAAGTAATTACTTCATGTAATCCTTTGATCACCCACTACGTGTCATACCATTTATGGTACGCATATACAAGACTCGTAACTACCTCAAAAGGATTCCTGATCAGCAATAGATGCCAAGTCGATTTAGCTCCATTCATTTGTTCAACTATCCCTCTCGATCCCGTTGACACATCTACTTTCAATAATACATTTAAAGTTACATGGCAGCATAAAATGCAAAAAATATTGTTAAAGACTGTGATTTCTAATTCGTACGTGTACTGCACTTACTTGAACTGTCATCATTATTTATGAATATTTTCAGATCCATTGGTGCATAGATATGAGTTTACGCTTGGTGACGTTGAGTATTTCATGACTTTCAAGAAGTGATTACATTTAGTGATTTATCTTCATTTTTTTTTTGTGTTTCTATGCAATTATTGTAAAAAAGCAAGTTTGTTTGTTTGCATGTGATTTGCACAGACTATAGAGTTAAGTGGAAAAGAGAAGATTATTTCAATACATACGCACATACATAAGAACATGAGTCAGTTAATGTTGTATTTTGTTTCCTTTGTCAATGTTCTCATGATGTTGTATGTATATGTATTACGTTAGAGTTACTCATCCATTTCCTCATTTGTATGGTTCGTTTTATACCCTACATTATAAAGTAAAGAAAGGGTGTAGACAAATGCTGCACCTACTTTTGGTTATATTGTTTTGGATCAAAATCAATTTAACTATGTCCGTCCGTCCATCCATGCATCGAATGTAATCAACCGAATGGGCATAATTTTGTATATTTTTGAGAAAATTTCACGCAGGCATGAATTTAGGTCAAGGACGATTATGAATCATACATACATTGTCCTAGTTACAGCATAGGATATTATATTGTCGAGTAGAACCGATTGTAGTATTTTTGTTTGCAGTATTGTTGCTGTTATTGTTATTTTGTAGATATGATTTCGAGACATTTTCGTGTGACATCCAATGGCATTTAAGTAAACATTGGATGAACACAAGCACAATCCAAAAGTCCAATACGGCAAAAAGCAACAGCAACAGTTGCTGCTAATGTTCTAAAAATGTTATTATTTCTAAATGCATTTGAAGTTACTTATGATGGTTTATATTAATGTAAGAGTATCTTACTATTCATCCGTATGTATTGTTACTCGTTTCAGCTTGTCGTATAAGTTTGGCTAAGTGTAAGTGCATTAATGATTTGGCATATTCTATAACGTATATATTATTGTGAGGTCATATTTGTGTGCCACTGTGTCGTATGAGTGATTCATAATTTGATATCACCCCACGTTCACATCTCACTGTTTCTTACGATCTCTAGTCTAACAATGCTTTTGTGTGAATGCTTAGTTTTGTGTGTTGTGTGAGCTGCATTTCATTACGCTTTACACATATACCGCACAATTATTTTATATACTTAGTAAATACGTATTTAGTTTTGTTGGTAAAGTGATTAATGCTTTGCACAACCCTGTGGGTTAGCAGTATATAGTTCTGTTCAACATCATCCAACCAACCAACCAGCCAGCCAGCCAGCCGGAGTTCTTTTAACCATTATAAATGTGCTTTTAATTTGCAGCCGCCTGAGGTTTACATCAACATTATCATCATCAACATCATTTGGTTGTTTACAGTTGCTGCTATTGTTGTACATTTTGCATTTGTTGTTTATTCGGTTGTCCGTTTGTTAATTTATTTTGTGTTTTTGTTTTGTTTACCACTGTTATTGTTGGCGGTGTTGCTTATTTTAACACATTTATTATGATTTTTATTTTAAGGCTTGAAATGAGCGGTGAAAGTATTGAAGTCTTTGTACATTGGCGTGTGCTTTAACTCCTCTTTTGTTAAATTTAATGGATTTTGTTTTCGTTTAATCCGTTTATATTTTAAATAATAAAATAACATATAATTCAAGGCATTCTTTCATTGAATGCCATCAAATATCTGAATCGTACGTCGTGTGCATTGTTATGTGATATGAAGTAAAAAATGCAATCGATTATCAATTCATGTTAAAATTTAATATAATAATAATTGGGAGACATTTTCATTTAAAATATCAAAAGCATGAATAAGTAAAAGAAAAAAACCAAGAAATTATTCTTATATTTGTCAAATCTCTCTCATGCTAATTAAAGTATGGGGCATACAATTTCTATATTAGCGATGGTTTTCCTTTATCAAACTCTTTAACATAAATATGCTGCATTCGCTGCATAGGCTGCTGTGATATTTGCACGCAACCTGGTAGAGGTCGCAAAGGCTTTTGTGTTTAATGTTCGTAATCGATGAATAGTGTGTCATTTTCTTAGTTTGTAGCCATCTCTCTGTCACAATAAACACAAATTTACAAAATTCCACAATGTGACTCAAACCAAATATCGAATGTTTTGCTTTTTTATATGCATTCATGCTAATATTTATGCTGAGTTCTTTTCAAAAGCGGGTACTTTGTAAATTGTGAGTATGCCTGTTATGCGGCACCCCTGACTTCCATTTCTTCTTTTATGGGCATTGAACATGATTTGAATTGATTTTCCCCTATTTAAATAGTTTTTGCGTAAAATTTTAAGAATGTCCACACATTAGCATAATAATAAGTGTGGTTGGTAACAACAGATGGATACATGGAGAGACACTTAGCGATAGTTCTGGGAAGTTTGCCGTCGGGGAGGTTTTAGCGGGTGAAAGTCCCACATCGTCACTACAGGGCCTTTAATGCTTTTTTCCTCCTTAAATAAGTTAAAATGTTATAGTCAGTCTAACCCTACTATTTAACACCCTACACCACTTGATTCCACAAAGTATGTTACAATTAGTTTACTTGTGTCAGTAAACGCGAGATGTTGCCCTAAATTTTTTTGTGAAATACCATTTCAGGGGAAGGGTTTGATGTGGTCCTTTTTCTGAGCTAAGACTTGTTCTTGTACAAAATATCATCAAAACATCTCAAAAAAATTCGACCACTACCATGCGCACATATGTGCATGGATGGACCGACGCACATGGTTCAAATTCAAAATCTGAATCGATTTAACGATTTTGAATCTGAATCGATCGGTATGAGGCTTTTTATCCAACATCCGCACAAACCTAATATTGGATATAGGGTTGCCACAAGTGATGCAGGGTATAAAAAGTATGGCTACATCGATTCAGTCTATGGGGTCTATGACGTCTCTTTATGGATGTTGCAAGCAGAGGAGTACATTTAATATGCCAGCCACCTTTTGTGGAGGATGTAAAAGTCAACCTTGGGCCAAGTGTTGATTATTTGTTTTTGTTATTTTGTATGTATGGACATGAGTCGGAAACAAGGGGAGCTTGTATGTATATGTATATGTGCAATAAATGTGATTTCATTTGAAACTTTATTCCTCTCTATTGTTACCACTTATCTATTATTTATAAAATAAATGATATTTGTTGCGTTCTCCTGGTGCACTGTGTGTAATAGAGGAGCTTTTTTATAAGAATTCTTTAGCATAAAATATTGTATAATAAACATCGTATTTATATAAAAAATTATTTTTGGTGTGTTTGTGTGCAATGGTATTGTTTTGAAAGAATTGTTTTCTCAGGGAAAATATTATCAACGGATGTGTGTATATAGTAAACAATTTTTTTTATATTTACACAAATGATAAGAACAAGTTATGGGTGTGTGTGTGTGTGTGTGTGTTGTATACGTATAAGCTCACATGCTTAACCTAAATTTATCAACTAGTCGCTATTTTACAAACAATTCAAATTATATGCATAAACACGGCGTTATTGCAGGTTTTCTTTCCTTTTCTGTTGCTTCAATATTTACTTGCATATATGTCGCTTTTAATTTCCTTATGTATAATTCATAAAATCATATGTGTAATTGTATATTGCAACACTCATAAGGAGGCGTTGGATGCGAATTGAATCGAATACTGGGTTGATCTAGGTATGTCTCTCTCTCCTTCCGTCCGTGGCGATGTGTTCGTGGGATCACTTTCCTAGTCGCATTGGTTTATATTGAAATTATGTAAAATCAAAGTCAAAAGACACGCCCACAATTTCTTAAGTATATTTTCTGTATAAAGTATATTTACCGTTAAACAAGATATTTTGCTGCGTATTTAAAATTTGGCCTTGTTTATATATTGCTTCAAATTTTAATTTCAATTTCAATTATAAGCTCTGCTTAACATGTGCAATTATACGAAATTGTGGCTATTTTTAAGACTTATAACAACCATGTTGTGAAATTTAAAAACATGCTAATATCGTAGGCATCTGAATAGAAGATGGAGAGTAGGCAAGAGCAGGTGCAGCAAGATTAGGTTCAATTCATGATAAACATAAATCTTCATTTTAAAAAGAAAACTAATACAATTCTTAGAATTGCAGAATACTGAAATATGCAGAACTAAGCTCATCTTTTATGTTCATTTAGTTTGAGAGGCGGTTAAAAAAATTTAATTATCTTGTCTTTTTTTCTGTCTCTGTGTTCAATTCAAAAATTGAAGTTTTCCATGCTCCCTATTGAGAAAGAGAAGTACATCTGGTAAAAACTATTTTTTTAAATATTTCTAGTGAACATTGTCAAAAATTATTATATAAAAAATATATTTAATTATTTACCATACACCACCTATATGCCTAGGCTCCCTTCAAATTGACGATTCTGCAAAGCCAACAGGCGACAACAACTAGCTTTTATTGACGCTCAAAAGCAGTTTTAATACATTTATTTATATGGTTAAAGAAGAATGATTCAAACCATATAAATGAAGGAAAAAGTAACGTATAAACGGACTAAGAAAAAGTAAGAAGAATAGAAGAAGTAGCTGGAAGCTGTCGTTAAGAAGCAATAGTAGAGAAGGACTCATTTGTAATAAGTTTGAGTTGTTTTTTCTTTCAACTTAATATCTAATGTAATAAACTACTGAAGTCGAATGGTTAAATGAGTTTAATAAACTAATTAAAACAAGTAAGAAAACTAAATTTGACTTAGGCCAAATCTTAAATACCCTTCCTTTTCATTAAGTACAAACGGTGGGTAAGGCAAATATATGATAAGTCCTCTAATAGTGTAGGCGTTACCTATCAGCTTGCAAGTTGAGTTTTACGCGGAGTATAGTTTTTTCTAAATTATGGGCGTGTCCATTACGCTTACTTGTGGCACATTGATGGGATAATGGTTGACATGCTTACCAAATTTCAAGTTCATAGCTCAATTTTTGTGGCAGATACATAATAGATTTTTGTCGATTGCGGCTATGGTTCTTAACCGATTTTGCCCAATTTAATTTGCCTGTAGAAGCTAAGAGTGTTTGTACAAAATTTCAGTCCATTTAAAACGAAAAAAAATTCTCTTTTTACACGAATTGTTTTGTTTTAATACGATTTTAAATTTTTTTTTAGGTTTGGAACCAAGTTACTAAATGGCATTGAATGGTCGGCCTTAACTAAATGTAACATTTTCACTGGTTTTGTTTCTAGTGGAAAGTATTTACGTACCTTGAAAACTACTTGTTTTTAAGAGCATTACTAATTATATTTGTTGAACACCTTTTGAACAAATAAACGTTGAACACCTTTACTTATTGTTTAGTTTCGTTAGCACAAATGTTATCAAACCGATAACGATGTGGAGAAGTTTCTATTCTCTGCTTGTCTTTTTCAATTTGGTCAACACCAACGAGTGCATACATATATGTATGGTATGTGCATGTTACTCAGCTTAGTGTAGTTTTTGTTTACATCCCAGCAACAGATAAAGTAAACAAACGAGCCAGTGTGGAAGGAAGTGAAAGGACGTGTCGAATGGAGAAGACAAGTTTTTAGCTGCTCACCCACTCACTTGGATATGTGTACACGAATGGTAAGCATGTTTGCTTAAAGACTTTTGTTGGGAAATCGCGAAAATAAATATTGAACAATTTGTAATTCTTAAGTCAACAAAACGTTGAGAACTGAGACATTAGTGTGAACTCTGCTGGCTGCACGTAAACTTGCAATATAATTATGCATAGACTCGGGCGACCACATATTCGCACACATTTAAGAAAGCAGTCTTTTGCTT
Source organism: Ornithomya fringillina (assembly GCA_963978525.1). NCBI lineage: Eukaryota > Metazoa > Arthropoda > Insecta > Diptera > Hippoboscidae > Ornithomya > Ornithomya fringillina. Next base: position 25,870,593 of record OZ021691.1, read on the forward strand.
AAACAATCGAAAGCTTAGATGTAACAAGTATGCCGGAAAATGAATAGAAGTAGCAGCTGGAGCTTTGTGGAGGCTCACCATTACGCTGTGTTTTATTGTCTAGGGTCTCCATGCAGAATGTCCTCCAGTAAGTTTTTTTGTAAATTAGGGGCATGTCTGTTTTCCAATACCGCCAATTTTCAACACATCGTTTGTTATATTCAATTTTAAATCGGTAGCTCTATTTTTATGCCCATTAAGAATTTTTTTCGGACTCCTTTTTATTAGACCTTACGCATATGGACTCAACATCCCAACTTTCGCGATCGCAAGACAGGCAAAATTGGGGGAAGGGAACTTGCACAAAAACGAGCGTTTTAACTCGATGTCTGTTGGGAACCGGTTACTTATGATTTTTTCCATGAGTTCCGATATTTTAAAAAACTAATCAAATGGACATATGGATCTAGTTAAATCGTCTCGGGTTATATTGCTGACCAGTTATATGTATGTACATGTATATACTACATATATGCAAGCTATTCACCCTGAAATGTACAACCCCTTCGTGTACGTACGCATATACGCATATTCTTAACTTGTTAAATTTTTCTTGTCCTTGGCATATGTTGTTGCTTCAGTTCTTACACTAAAGCTTATAAATTTTCCGTCTTGTATGGGATGTGCTGCAGAGTCACTTACTTATAAAATGAATGTGGTAAAAATATAGACATATATTACGGCACACACGTACGCAGAACGAGTACGAGTATACGATACAGTACCCGGATGGGTATTGCTTATGGATATTTAATATTTTTAACGAGTCTTTTTGGTCATAGAAGAAACACATCTGTCGGAAGCATATGCAGCAGCAATAGCAACAGTTGTTTGTTGCACACTTGCCCTTGGCAAAACCTTAAATGGATGTTCGAAGAAGAACTCTCTTGCATCTGATGTACTTTTTCTTTTGCTTTTTAAGTCACAGTCTTCAAAAAACAAGTAAATTGAATTAAAAATAACAAAAATAAAAAAAAATATTTATTAAATTGACAAATTAATCGAATGTCAAGGAAGAAATGTCAAATCATCATATCTTGCAAGTAAAGGGAATTTCAATAATTCTCTTCACACACACTCGACTCAACGTATCTAAGTCACATTCAATACAAGTAAGCAATTGTGTAAATTAAAGTGTCCCTTAGGCTGGTGAATAATAGAGAACTCTTCATGTAGTGCATGTGCAGATTATTATCAATATCTTGTACAGCAAATATAATATTTTGTGGTATGAAAAGATTTTTTCCATTATTAGGGTAAATCGTTTAAGTGGTTGTCAACAAATCGGCGCAAACTTGTCATAAAAGTGTTTTGTCAAATCATTAAACAAATCCATCTATTGACATCTATTGAGATGTGCTTGTTTGTGTGGTAATTATGCAAGAATATGTAAAAGGACAAAAAGGCTTAACGAAAACAAATTGGATTTTGTTTAGTGTTTGGGGTGTACATAAATCAGCAACACAACAATAACAACGCCACAATATTATTAAAGCTTAACTATTATGTTGTTATTGTTGTTAATTCGAAAATAAATTTGTATTCACGATTGCAAAAATAGAATAAATTACATGAAGATTCCTATTTAAGACCCATGCTCACAATTGGCAAAAATCAATCCATCAGTTAAACAATTTTCTGCATACATTAAATTGTATTGTCATGTGGGGAGGGGTTCTAAAAATAGTCAATAGGATTTCTCATGTCCTTGTATCAAATTTCATTGAAATATCAAAAAAAATGTGACCTGTAAGTGATAGTGCACAAATTTTCATGGGCAGACAGATGGGCATGGTTAAATCGATTCAAATATTGATTCTGAATCGATTGGTGCGTGTGGCATTAGCCGTTTAGGAGTTACAAACATTCGCAAAAACTTTATCCTTTGCCACTAGTTGTGATGCCCACATAGTGTTTGGAATAATTAAAGGGGTTGTTTAAGAGTTGCAAAAGCATTAGAGATTGCACAAGTTTTCTTCTAATTCTTTTAAATATATAAAGAAAGCCGTCGGTACGTAGCGCTAATGCCGTCAATAGCGCTATTCAAGGGGCAAACCGAACAAGTTGTTTTCTTACGAATATTTAAACAATCAAAAATATTTGTCATGTAAAGTCGTTTTAGTTCAAGTAGCCTTGTGTGGCGTTTAAGTAAGTGCCAAGGAGTGGTAGTAGATATATGCGTAAAGGAACGGAAGGGTCTTTCTGCATTTGCTCATATTATTGTTGTCCTTGTTGACATTGTTATTATTATTACTACACAGTGCCATTACTCTTGAAACGTTAGTAGATTGTTGGTAAGAGTATAAAGATCCCTTTTCACGGAACCATGCCGCCACAGATTGGGGGAAAAACATGTTATATAAAAATGTATGCGTACGTACATGGAACATTTTTCAAAATTGTAAAAATTTATTTGATTACTTCGCTGACGTAGTGGCAGCTACTGACGGTAGCCTACTTTTACGATAAATAGCACCTTGTTGAGTGAGTGGATATGTTCAGTTTATCGAAAGACTTAGTGTGTTCATCTTCCGGAATTATTTGTACAAAATATCGGGCACGATTTTTTGCAGCGTTTTTATAAATTGAACACTTTGATCGGTTAGGGCATTGCGACTGAAACTGGGCAGGTTTGGTGGCAATTCCCGTCGCTATGCGATGCGTTCACTACCGCATTCACTTCAATTATTATATTTTTCTTTATTTTTCAAAAATTTCCGAATCTATAGCACCGAGGTGGAATGTTTCATAGGATTTGGTTTGAGCCACATTTTTTTTGCTACATTTTCTTTCGACCGTTTAGTCGTTTGCATACCTTACATACTGAAAGATTTGAAAAAGACACTTTTTTGCATTCCTGTCTATGAATAACGCTTGTTACCCGCAATTTGTCTTAAGTGGTACGCAGAGCGCAACAGTTTTCTCCCGGTGCCTCCCTGCCAGTCACTTTCTTTCACACATCTATTCTCGCCATGATTTTTTATTTATTCGTTCACATTTTCCAGCTACAAACTTTCCTAACAATAGCAACAATAATAATAACAACAACAACAATGAAAAAATCTTTATAATGAAAAAGCAAAAGAGTTGAAAATTGTTGAAAAAAAAGAAAAAAGAAAAAAGAAAGAAATAATAGAAAGGAATGAAAAATTCCTGATGAGTGTGTTCACGAGTATTTTGCATTTATCACAAATGCGACAGACAAGAGTACGAAGAAGCGAAGGGAGTTAACAAACATGCAAACACTCACGACTAGATAAACATTTATTCCCACAAAACAAACAGAAGAATTGTACAACAGCGCGTATGGTGTGTGGCATTGGTTGTTCCCGTGCACATCATTACGCGTATAAAAGCTGGCTGATTATTATGGTAAGTATTGTGTAGTGCGTTCTGAGTATGGCTGCCTTTGTGCTGTTAGGCAATTTATCGTATTGTAACCAACTGTACATATACGTGTACGTGTGTGTGCGTAAATGTAAGTTCAGTTACGCTTTGTGCGGTATAATAAATGAAATTGTAGTTCCATTACATTGATTCTTTCCTTTTTATATCAATTTGCGTTTTCAAACATTGCTTTTCCGTTAAGTTTTCAGTTAAAAAGTTTGCGTAGTTTAATAATACTTTAATATGAATTTGTTATGCTTGAAGATGACGTAAGCGGGAGACGTGATGTATCGTATGAGTAGTATTTGCACTACTTTAGTGTCTCCTAGAAGTTCTACTTGAGGTATTATTTATACATAAACAAGTCGGTCAAGCCTGATCAATACCCCAAACCACTTATCTCCTTTAATGAGACTACAATTATATAGGAAGAGTTTCTAAAAATGGTACGATTCGGTTCATTTCCAAAAGGGTTTCTTTTTGGGCTAATACAAACCCACAATATATATATATATATATTCTTGATCAGCATCAACATCTGAGTCGATATAGACATACGTGTCCGTGTGTCCGTCTGTCTTGGCATTAGCGCAGGCGTAAATTTTGAGATATTGTATTGAAATTTTGTACAAATAAAATTTAGTTTTTGCACGCAGATCGATATTACAAATGGGCTTTGGTCAAGAGCCGCGCCTACAATCAACAAAAATCTTTATGTCTGACACAAAAAATGGCCTATGAATTTGAAATGTTTTAACATTATAATGGTTATTCCATTAATTGAAGGGGCATGATCAGATAACATACACGCCTACAATCGACAAAAATCTGCTTATCTGTTACAAAAGTTAACCTATGAACATGAAATTTGATACACATATTTATTTTTAACCGAAAATGGACATAGTCACGCCCACAATTTACAAAAAACCATTCTCCACGACTCGACTTGCAAGTTGATATGTAATACAAACACTATTAGAAGGCGCAATATATATATATATATATATATATATGATACGCCCACTATCGTAGATATGGAGGGTATTTAAGATTTATTTTTTTTACTTGTTTTTTTATCTATACTAATATTATAAAGGGGAAAGATTTGTATTTTTGTATGTAACGAGTAAACTCAAAAACTACTGAACCGATTTCAAAAATATTTTCGCTATTAGAAAGCTACATTATCACTGAGTAACATAGGCTATATTTATTGCCAAAAAATTTTGGGGATCCCTAGACATTCCTACTATTACTAACCCAAGGTGTAAAAAAATTAGTCATAAAATATCTTTCATGGAATACGCTGCGGAAAGTATTGATGTTAAAACAAAAAAATGTTCTACAATATTATAGAACATATCAATATCTACAAAAAACTTTCCGAGACCATATGTCCAACTATTGTAATTATGTCACTATAACCCCTTTTTGTACCCACCATTGATAGTAATATTGCCATACAAACATTGCATTCACATGTACCCAGACAATTAAGAAATTAAGTATTCACAATAAGTATTTCACAATATTTAAATAGTAGGGAAATCTGACAACGGCATGTGTGAATACCACTCCTGATGCATCACTAGGTTTTGGAGAGGATTTTTGGCCAATAATGGATTTTTGGATCATTTTTTTTAATGAATTTGGAATAAAAGAAACATTTATATGGAACTCTGAAAACATATGTTATGGGTCCCACTCCAAATGCACCACCACATTCTGGAGAAGATTTTTGGCCAATACTGGATTTTCGGACCATTTTTTTAATGAATTTCGAATAAAAGAAGCATTTATATGGAATTCTAAGAGCATATGTTACGATTCCCATTCCAGACGCACCACCAGGTTCTGGAGAGGATTTTTGGCCAATACTGGATTTGCGGACCATTTTTTAATGAATTTGGAATAGAAGCAACATTTATATGGAATTCGAAAAACATATGCACCACCAGGTTCTGGAGAGGATTTTTGGCCAATACTGGATTTTCGGACCATTTTTTAATGAATTTGGAATAGAAGCAACATTTATATGGAATTCTAAGAGCATATGCACCACCACATTCTGGAGAGGATTTTTGGCCAATACTGGATTTTCGGACCATTTTTTTAATGAATTTCGAATAAAAGAAGCATTTATATGGAATTCTAAGAGCATATGTTACGATTCCTATTCCAGACGCACCACCAGGTTGTGGAGAGGATTTTTGGCCAATACTGGATTTGCGGACCATTTTTTAATGAATTTGGAATAGAAGCAACATTTATATGGAATTCGAAGACATATGCACCACCAAGTTCTGGAGAGGAGCAACATTTATATGGAATTCCCGCTTGCAACATTCGGAAGGAAGCGTCGAAGACAACACAAACTTTATATATTCTTGCTCAAGATCAAAAACTGAATCAATTTAAACAATGTCCGTCCGCGTGTTCATGTGTTTGACTGTTCCTGACACTCTCACGGCCGTAATTTTTGAGATATCGAGCTGAAATTTGATACACATGTGTTAGGTGTCTGCAGGCAGGTTGTAAGTAAAATCGGGCAATATCGGTTTAAAAAATTTCAGAACCTAGGGAAGGGCATAGGCAACGTTTCATTGCGCGAGATAACCGAATTCCACGCGGGTGAAACCGCGGGCAACAGCTAGTATAATATATGGCAATTATGTTCAATACATGGCAAGGGCTTGTATTTCTTTTTACAAGGAATTTAAGGAATTCCTTACTCTACTAGGTACTATGCTGTTAATGCAAAAATAAGGGGAATGCATACAATTAAGCTTTTAGTTCCCCTCCTATTTCCCCAGTTTTATAACAGAAAGCCTCTCAAGCTTCATTTTTCCTAAAGTTAAGAAGCTTTTGTCCCTTTTCAAATCTCATCTGCCCCACTAGTTGCGTCATTTAATATGCAACAGTGTGCTTAAAATGGAATGTAAAGTATACACACATACACGCTCCATTGTAATCAATTTATTTATTATACATGATTACAAAAACTTAACTTTTACTCGTGTTTGTATTTACTCATGTACTCACGTACTGTGTGTTAGGCAAAACAGACTGGCGTGATGGCGTGGTGTAAGTGCAACAGTGTCTAAATAAAATGTTGTGTGCAGGAGAAGGGCAAGGTTGTTGGCACAGCTAATAATCTGTTTTCCAATGAGTTGTTGAAGAAGTTTAATGAAATGTTTTTTATCTGTTTAATCTGTTTGTTGTTTCTTAAATTGAGTTATTCAGAGCTTACAAAAACATTTTAAATGAATGTACTTGAGACTTGTTATCAAAGTGTTTTCAATAATAATGTAATATTTTTGTAGTAAAGGGTATATGGATTTTGTGCAAACGTTTATAACACCCAGAAGGAGGTGTGTCATACGTCTCTTTTGTCCGTTCATTTGGTGGGTGGGAATGAAGTTTTGCACAGACATTTTTAGTTTTTGCACACAGATCGCTGTTTAAAATGGTCAAAATTCGGTTAAAAGCCACGCCCATAATGAAAAATATCTATTTATCTGCCACAAAATTTTATCTTTAAGCGTGAAATTCGGTATTCATATCATAGTTAACCCACTCATCGATCGGGTAACAGAGGCGTCCACAATTTATAAAACACCGTACATTTCCATCGAAACTGGCCTTGCAAGCTGATGCGTCGCCCAGTGTTGTATTCCCATAAGTAAACACATCATTATACAATTGAGCGGAAATTTCTTTCACAAATTTCTCCAAACGTTTACACTAAGTACATATATATAGACTAGGATGCAAGGACACAAGGTCCAGACAGCCTAAAAAAATAATGATTTTGAAGATTTTTTAAAATTAGAAATGAATAGTTAAAAAGGCCCAATGCTTAAATCTTTACCCCTAGAATATGAATAAGGTTTTAGAAGTAAAGAAAAAAATCCCCTTTTTTTTAAATATCTCTAATAATCAATGTGCTCAAGGTCATAATTTTCGACTACAGTCCGAAAGTTAATTTATTTTCATTTTTTTTTAGCATTTAAGTCGTAGAATTTCGAACACAAAGTGTCTTAATGCACATTCTGTAGTTGCACACATATTGAATTGATGCATAAGGTAAATAAACGTTTAATACGCTGCAATTTTGCATGCATTGGCGTGTAAGCACATATTTGCTTGTGCGTTCTGCTTCTTTCACATCAGGAGGGGCATTCCGAAGCAGGATGATTACAGTTGCCACATAGGGTTCGAAACCATTATTACTTGTTGGCATGATTATTGTTGCTGTTATTATTATTGCAACATACAACTTTATTAAGCGATCTTAGTTTTGCTTTTCCGCAAAATCTTTTATGAAAACATCGCTGCATTGTTAAAATAAAATATTAAAACGAAATGAGAGAGTATTTGTATGCAAGCATGTGTAAAAAGTCCATACATTTACATTTACATTTACATGAACGCATCCAATGAAAAATAGTGAAATAGTACCAACAAGTAAAATGAACGTTGTAAAGTTTCGACCAAATCTTAGATACCCTGCAAATTTCCCTCATAATGATGGGCGGATCATATATACAACATGGCATTATTGCAGTGTTGGTTATATTTTATTTCAGCACCTAATATCAACTTGTAACCCTCTGTCACTATGAGAGAGACTTTTGTTAATTTTGGAGGAGCTGCCATTCGATTGTGCTCCTTTCACCTAACAGGGACTAAGGATAACTACTCTGTACAAAATTTAAGCTTAATACCAAAAGATGCGCATTTTTCCAATCATCGAATTGATTATAGTGCTCCTGACCTTAGCATGTCGCCACTATAATACGCAAATTGCAGTTAAATTATGAAAAGTGGATGCTCCTTCCATATTAGTGGTTATGTACTAAAAATAATTTTTATTAATGCATAATTAGCGCTCCTTAAAAAAGTCCTAATATTTTGCACTTATTTAAAATTAAAATTAAAAAAAAAAGTGGTCATAAAAAGTAGCTATACTTTAGTTTAGTTGTGTCAGTAAGTGCGAGGCACTGCCTTATAAGTCTCTTCGTGAAATATCATTTCAATCAAGAGGTTCAAAAAATGGTCCAATCAGATCCAAGCTTGGCATACCCAATTAACTACTCTTCGCAAAAGTTTGTCAAAAGATATTAAGAATTGTGAATTTACGCCAAATAAAATGTGGTCTGATGTGGTCCTCTTTGAGCCAAAACTTGTCCTTGCTTTACATTTTATCAAAATATCTCCAAAAATGCGACGCACGTGGTTAAATCGATTCTGATTCAATCGGTATAATTGACGATCGGTTAGTCGTTTAGGAGTTACAAACACCCGTACAAACTCAATTAACTCTTTATTACAAGTGACGCAGGTTATAAAAATCGCTTCAGTTAAACGCATTCGTACTAAAAATGACTGCTCAGTTATTAAGAAAACTTTACAACCCCGCACTTAAATTGAGACATTCTTCTAATAAAAACTAAACGCTTAAAACAGAAAATATTCATAAACTCGTACTAAGAGTCGTAAATCAAGATTTGAAATCTAGAAACTTTAACTAATAATAATGAACTGGTAATCAAAACTTAGCCGTAAGTTTTAGAATTAAACCTAAAGTCCTGATAATTACCAGAGTATTAAAATCTTACACTTCTAAAAGTTTATATTTGATTCACTTTTACTCACATTCACTGCTGCATTAACAATTTGTTCGGTTTACCCAAAATTAGTTTTTATTTACTTAATAAAAATCTGCAATAAATTATTTACGTTATTTTTGTTGATTTATTGAAGTTTTTTGAAAATTCGATGCTAAATAATTTTTGCCTGTTTTGCTACGTTGTCCAGTTCAATTCGTTACAAATGTTATGATGATGTTATGTGAGTTGCAGAGAACGAGAGCACAAATGTATTGCCCATTACTCATACGTGTGTGTGTTCATATAATGTAGATATTCATTTATAGTTAAATATTGCTTTCAATTTCTCATATTGTTGTTATCTGAAGGTAAATTTATTTTTAAATGCTTGTTGCTTCCATTGATACATAAATACAATGCAGTACGTATTGTGCTTTTTGAATGGGTTTGCTGAATATTCGAGAAGGAAAAGTACACATTGAAGAGCCCTATTCACCACGAACAAAGTACGCAGAATATCATTTTGGATGTGTGGTGTGTGTGGTGTTAACGGGTTATCGTGCTGCGCCAAATAATGTATTAGTTTAGATTTTTTACTTCTTCTACCCTTATGCTATTTCATGTTATGCAGTAGATGAATACATGAATAGATCTGCTTCTATAATATAAAGCGTGAATATAGTTGGACTTGTGTGCCTTCAAAAGTTGTTATTGTTATAACTTTTCAATACGATGTTTGTGATTCTGCATACAAGGTGTGCAAAAAGTCGGTCAAATATGTTAAGACGTGATTTGAGACCCGGTTTCGGAAACAACTTATTTCCGGACCCATGTTTATAGAGCTTCTCTTCCCTCTGTTCGGATTCCGAAATGTTGAAAGTGATTAATCGCACACTTGGACCATGTAGATATATACATTAACATAAAAAATTGCTAAGTAAAGTTGCACTAATTTGTAATGTAAAACACATAAATTTACACTGTGCATTTAGTGAAATTCGGCTTGGTCATATATCAGTACCGCCCCCCAATTATGATGAATTGAACCCTTTTTATGAAGTTAAATAATTTAATTATATTCATGCCACGCCCACTAGAAATACATTATTGTGAAGGGTACCCAAGAATTAGCCGTTAGCCAAAGGTAGCACTTTGTACTCATTCCTTAATTGTTTTTCATACATTTGGTTATGGTTCGTACATCCATGTGGAACTAACACAATAGTGCTGTTGTATACATGTGAAGTTTTATCTATTAAAACAAAGGCAAATAATAAAAAAATACTAACAACAATAACAAGAACAACTGGTTTACAAGCTTTTTCTAAATTTATACATCCGCACCCGCACAATGCCGGGTACTTCGTACTTGCGTGTACACATGTGTTGTATTGTGGGATACATTTAATATTGTTTTGTAATTTGTTTTAAATTAAATCCATTTACAATGTACCCTACGAAACATAAAGAAATAACACATATATATAACGATTGCCTCTTAAAGCTCTTTTTGTTTAAGTGTAAATGTTTTAGATTTGACGAGATTTAGTAACAACATGTTCCAGCAACTTAACTGAAATTTACCAACAAAAACTAACACAAAGCAAACGTTTCATATTTCACTCTTTATAGGCTTTCAATGATATTTTGCTTTGTTTGGTATGTTTGAAAAATCAGTGCAAAGGACATCATCATGTATAAAATGAACACGGGCAACGAAAAAGTGCGTTAGGTGAATTTATTGAGAGCGCTCTTAATTTTTTATTTTTCAAGGTGCAAAACATTTATTTATTTATCGCCATTATATACCTGAAGTGCTTTTTGTGTATACTTTTCGGCTCGAGCACCACAATGGAAAAACTCTTCGATAACTTTTTCTAATGCTCATATTTTTTCGTTATTGCTGTTGTTGTTGGCGTTGTCATGTTATGCAAATGAATATTAACTATTACATATAATGTGTTTATGTACGCCGTAATGAAAATGAAATGAATGAAAATTTACTAAATGGACATGTCGTGCATGCCGGGGCACTGGAATAATTGAATGTGAAATCAATTCGTTACAGACTTGAATATTAACATACTGTGAGTATTTGCAAAGTGTAGTTTAAAGGGCGACAGATAACCGTAGACCCACATCTACCTGGAGCTATTTATGCATACGCGAATTTATGTGTGCGGTAGGTGGGTGTGAATGCGTGCGTGTGTACCAGGCATGTATAAAACTCAATATTGTTCGAAACATTTTAATTATACAATACATACGCAGTCGGGCTAGTCAGACCGACCGCATCGAGCCAAGTCATGTCACGCCAAGCCAATACATTTATTTCATTTATTTTATCACAAACGTATGGCTTAGTGCTCCAGGCTGCGCCATCTTTTTTATGTTGCTTTATGAACATTCACGAAAGAAACAATAACAACACACAATATACATATTAATAAAAAAAAAAAAATAAAAAAAATATGTAAACAAAAATGGGAATTATAAAAAATAAAACAACAATAAATAAATAAATAAATCCTTTATAGTTTTTATAGTTTTGCTAGAAGCTGTGGCGTTTTTTTTTTTTTGTTTTGAAAATGCGACAAGTTCTAATTATCTATTTGGCTATTTGTACACATTTGTTGACAGGTATGAGTGTAAATACAGCATTCATGAATAACCAAACACAGGTTGCGTGATTTTGATGGATTTACATGAAAATTTTTATTTTTGTTTCGAAGAGAGCCACATAGAATGAGATTTGTTAAGGGTATTAAGTGATTTCCTTTTTGTTGAATCAATAAAATGAAAACAACGAAAAACTGTAATGCGAGAGGTTTTAGGGTCGAAATTTTAATCTCCCGATGAAAACTTCAGCTAGACATCAAAACGGTACTTTGGACTTCTTCTGCAACACAGTTAGTCCCGAAGAAAGTTATTAAAATTAATGTTTAGTAAATAAGAAGATCGTTGTCATCACAGTTTCGATTCTAGGATGATGGGAAGGAACCAATGAACGCGATTGATGCGTTATCAATGAAACTTTGGTTAATTACATGCAAACAATTACATATTTTAATTACAATGCATTTGCAAGAATGGAGCTGTGGCCATGAACCGTGCCAGCTAATAATTGTTAGTAGCTGGTATTCCTTCACTCATCAACAATTTTACAACTTTTTGTAAAACTTTTTCTATTACTTTTTAATTTGATTTTTTCTGTTCATCATTTTTTTATGGTTTTTACCGTTATTAAATATTGTTATACTTTCTCTCTCTCTCTCTCTCTCCTCTTTTCACTCATATTGAAGGGATTTCATATTTGATTTTTTTTTTGTTGTTTTTGCAATTCTTAGTTAGCTATTTCGTTTTTCACCACCTCAAGAAGCGTTGTTTCGATTCTTTTTGTATGCTGCCTTATACCATTTCAATTATGTTCACAGTAATTTTTAATAAAAAAGTTTTTACATCAAATCTCAACCTGCAACATATTTTTGCTTCATTGAAATGGAATGATGAACGCGATGTGTGTGAGGAGTGCAAATAAATGAAAATTGTGAAATGTTGAAATTTTCACTTCTCGTTGTAATGAAATTTGCATTTTTTGCGGGTGCTTATGTGTACCATACATACCTATCTGAAATACTGAAAGTGTAATTATCTAAAGTGATTGTCGGCGGGCAGGTGTAACCGCTAAACTTTTCTGTATAATAAAAAATAAAACAAGTACGCGTCCGATGCATTTGTGTTCCATCTTTAATTTGATTCTGTTGCAGCAACTCAAGTAAAGCATTCACCATTAAATCCTACAATGCCTTTTTTAATGCCTTTTAAAGAAGACGAAATTACGCAATTCTTAATATTTTTTGACAAGTAACGGTGAACAATATATTTTTTAATTAGGTAAATAAGTGATCGCGGAAAATTTAGACAGGATTAGACTATTTTAAAAACTCCTTCTTACATAACGATATTTCATGAAGTGGTAACAATGCCTTGCGTTTACTGACACAACTAAACTAATTGTAGCATAATTTCAGGAGCTGGACGTACCAATCAAAGTCAAAAACCGAATAGATCTAAACATGTGTGTCCGTGTGTCCGTCTGTTGTTGGCATGGTCACGGGCGTAAATTTTTAGATATCGAGCTGAAACTTTTGTACAATTTTGTTTAGTTTTTGCACGCAGATTCCTATGTAAAATGGGCAAAATCGGTCAAAAGCCACGCCCACAATCAACAAATATCTATTTATCTGCCACAAAATTTGAGCTAATAACTTGAAATTCGGTGCGCATATCTATAGTAATCCTATACATCAATATGCCAAAAATGGGTTTGGTCGGGTAATAGGTGCGTCCAAAATTTATAAAAAACCGTACTACAAAAAACTGAACTTGCAAGCTGATGCGTAATAATCATATAACTGCTACGCCCACCGTCGTAGACAGAGGGATACAGGGTATACAAGATTTGGATTGGTTGACATGGTCGCTCCTAAAACTACTAATTTCTAAATAAAACAATATTTTGTATCTTTTGCGAAGTAAAAACACGTTAAATACAAAACTTTATTAGTTGTCATATGTAAAGTTTATTCTCTTCTCTTTTCACTCAATGGTACTTTGTAACAAACATAAGCTCCATTAACTCTACCATCCTAAATTTTATAAAAATACAATCCTAAAATCCTTCAATTACCAAAAACCATAATTGTGAAATAAAACATTAAAAAAAAATTGAAATGATATTAAATTTGTTATTGTTTTTCAAGGTTTTTATTCATTTAATGTTTGTGTATCGTGAGCTTATCAATATTTAAATATTATTTATCACACGAGAACAAAAACCGGATATTCATTTACAAAAAACTACATAAAACATCATCAATTGATTATCACGAGTACAAAAGCTGACAAAAAGTATAGAAGACTATATTAAGAAATATAAACGATTTCATGCGAAAATGATAGAGACCCTACTTACAAGTAATCAATCGGTTTTGCTAACCGCAGGTTTGTTCATATATTATGAGAGCGCATTTTATAAAAGGCGTTTGTTGAATGGGTCCGAGTAGGTATCAAGGGGTTTGTTGAAGTAATTGAAATGTAGCAGATTTTTTTAAAATAGACAATTCTCAGTCGGTGGGCGCGACTTTAGGATCATCCCATCAGACAGGCTGTGGATGTTTTTGTTCTAGTGAAACAACGCACCAGTCAAAAGTACCGAAAATATTGCAACCGTAAGTGTTTCCATTCAAAATGAGCCAAAACAGTCGATTCCACGCCATTTACAGGAATTGAGAATCACTCGAACCACATTGTGGCGAATCTTAGCTTACCCTCAAATAAAGTCAAGAATTGAAACCTCTTAATCATTTGAAGCGCCGAAACATTTTCGATTTGGCTCTGCTGTATAATCTCGATATCTTTTTATAGGATTACGTTAAGTCGTAAATTTATGCCAACAAGCCAGCAACGTTAGAGGACAATATCAAACTCGAAAACTCTGAGATCGAAACGTGTGAAAGAGTGGTTGCAACCGAAGAAAAAAACAGTTAAATGTAACACATGACTGTACCAAAAATAACTCTCAGCCAAATAACTCAGATATTTGGTGTATTATTTAAGAACAAAATTGTTATATCTTTATTGAAAAACCTGAACAGTTAGTCTTCCATTGTGCTCTACAAGTTCTACAAGTATGTCATTTTGTTTCCAATACGCACAACGAAAATCTTATATGGTTTTAAACTAACTGGATCTATAAAGGTTAGTCTGTACGTCCAATTGAAAATAAAAGTCTCACGTCTTTGATAATTTGACACAAGTATGGATAATTTTTGTAGGAAGGTTGATAATAAAACATGTCGGTCATAAAGAAGAAAGCATTTCCAACGTCACTCATACTTATAAAGCTTTGAATGGTATTCAGAATTTGTCCTAAGCCAATATTAACTTTTTTTGCTTTACTTGTTTGTACCTAAAAGTGAGCGTTTGTGAATATTTCAAATAATTCCATGCCATTTACTTAACTGTCGATTTAATAAATTACACAATTACCCCACAAAGATGCACCATATGGAGAAGTAAATGATTTGTGGTCACAGGTGAAGGTGAACAGAAAAAAAACTATATTTTTTTTCATACCTAAGATCAGGATGCTAGGCCATGTTCTCGATTGATACAATGATTTACAATACATGCATAAATTTTTTTATTCCTTTTTTTTTTGGAACAAACCATGAGTATGAATATAAAGTGGTTTAACTTTTGCTCTTCTACTAACCTCCTTCTCAATCACATTAACACAAACGAAAGGGAAAGAAATGGATTCTGCAAGTTGTGTGTGCCCATTATAACACAAGTCATTGTTGCATTGTAAATACTGTGTAAATATTGGTAAGATGCAACAACACACAAAGTGGTTGCAAATGATATATAGTCTGCTTACTGCCTAACTGGCGCACACAATCACTTGCTTTCGAACATGTACATGTATATGTATGTTCATGGGGCAGACCAAATGAATATAAATGCAATTTCCCCCTGAAGACATAAGTAGAGAATCACATCACATCCGATCAGATCGCATCACATCACATAACATCCCATCACATCCCATCAATATTCAATATTCAATATTCATTTATCATATATATGCAGAACGTACACACCGGCACACAAAAAAAATTCCGGGTATAGTCAAGCAGTGAAATATTATGTAATGTGCCGGAGTGTGTATGTGTGTTGTGTTTTCTATTTTAAAACTGAATCCTCAGAAATGATGTTTAAGTAAAAATAAATTGATCTCTACAATAACATTTAAACAAGCACACAAGCAAACAAACACACATTTGTGGGACACGCATGCGAGTACAATTTGAAGTTATTCTCCAGGCACTTGGATGCGTATATTGATATGCATTACGCATACATACGCACACAAACGTTTGCATCTGTACATATATTCTTACTACGGAAAGATAACAATTTTCCGCTTTTTTTATAAATCTCTTACCAGAAGGCAATTCTACAAAGCACAGAATACAATGCAACACTTTTACGATTGATAACTGATGAACGCAAAATAAATACAAACATAAACGCACCTCCCCGACTTAGTGTGGATGATGTCCTTGCAAAATTTTTGGTTGTAAATGTTTGCCAATTGAAATAGATGAAGAGTTGAGATTATCAACTCAACTCGACACACACCCCATATAGACCGAGTACAGAGTACAGAACATAAAAGTCGAACAAAAGGAAAATGAAAATACAAATCACCACACGCAAGCACACAAATTCTAGATGCTGTAGAAAAACGCATCAAGAATTTGTCAATAAATAAGGTGGATGGAGCTTCTCTATATGTTCTCTCAATCCCTCTCTGTTGTTACTTTTAACTACACGACACATATGGATAAATGTATTTTTATGATCTATTGTATGAGTAATGTATGCACACATCATACACATGATTAAATGGTTGGCAATGCAAACAATTGATTTATAAAGCTTCAACGACAAGAATGACTTGTCCTTTGTTATGGGGTAGGGCACCTCCTACACATACGCACAAGTCTCTTAAGAATATCGGAAAAATGCCCAGTGAGAGCTAGTGTGTACACACATAACGTACAAGGATTTAAAAAACAGTTGCCAAAGGAGAAAATACAGCATGCGGTAGAAGATTGAAAAGTTAACTCTGATACTAATAAATAAAAAATGCATTTTGTTTATCCAATACATACGCACAGGTGCACATATCTATAAATGGACTAAGTAAGATTTCATAGAAAGGTTAGGGGAGTAGTAGTTGTGGTTAAATGGTTGGAATGGTTAACAAACAATCACATTTATTTATAATCAAAATTTTTACACACACACCACTATAATTATACAATAATTTAAATTTATTGTATATAATATTTATGGAGCGTGGAAGGGGCGATTAAGCATTTTTGCTTTCCATTTAATACCCACCATCGAACTTATTTGAAAACTGAATCGATCTGACAAAGTCCATATAACTGTCCGACGTGTGTGTAATGTGTAGAGATCGATTGTTGGTAGTCTCTATGTGCTATGTACTGGTTGGTATTAAATGGTTGGTCAAGCCCGACCATTCCCCACATCCCCACATCATATAAGTTACTTCGTGAAATATAACGGGAAGGGGTCCGATCAGGTCCAAATTGGATCCAGTAAAATATTAACTATTTATTCTTTATTAAATTTTGTCAAAAAATATTTAGATTTGCGGTTTTATCCATATAATAACCTTCATTATAAGAGGAACTTATAAAAATGGGTATAATATGAAATGATTTTACAAAGTTTGGTGTAAACCAAACTTCTTTTCCACTTACCCACCAAAACAAATAAATGTAAATTAACAACAACAGTAACAATAGCAACTCAGTACAATAAAATGTAGAAGAATTTCACCGCAATGACTTGGAGCAACTTACTTGGGCTTTGTAGTGTGTTGTGAACTGTTTGCAGAAAAGTCGTTTGTAAATCTAGTTCTAAATTATAGCGCAAATAAAAAGTATTTATTTATGGGAATATGGTTACAACTGGACAAGAATAAAGGTAAAATATATAATTTGTGAAGTTCATAAGGCCTCCTTCTCATAGTTACGAACAGAGTGACGAATTTAACTTACCATGCATATCTACTAAGTAAGTACATACTTGTACATCTACCATATTGTTGAACACACTTCTGCCATGATTACCTTATTTTGAGAAGCAAGAACCTTTAGCAAACATCATCAACAACTCCTTCAAAGCATCTGATGCTGTAGTAACAACTTCAGGTGTAGGGTTGTTTGGTTACGTTATTGGTCCATTTATGGTGAATAAGCAAATTTTTAATTATTGTATGATGTGGTAAAGAAAACAAACGCACTCATACACTTGTGATGCACAAGGTATAGCTTTAAATCATTATAATTTGTGGACTGAATTCAATTACGGAGGCTACCTGGCAACACAAAAAAGTTATGCTTGATGACAGCAAAGATGATAAAACGATATTTTGTTTGGATGAGCAGTAGCCGTAAATGGTTTTAAAAAATGTTGAGAAGTTGTTTTTATACCCTTCACATAAGACGGGGATATACTAAGTTTGACATTGCATTTGTTAGCGCCCAGAATACATCACAGATTCTACAAGATAAGTCCGTTATTGCTGCTTATGGGGATTTTATGGAATAATTGTGTAGTCTAGGAGTCGATTAACGTCCTATACAAATTTCATGGATTTGTAATAAATTTTGCAAAAAGTATGAACAAATTAGTTTTAATGTCAATTTGTCCTCAACTACCATGTACACCCTGTATTTATATTACTTTATTTAGGTTGGCATTTTAATGGAATAGAATCGGTTGGGATCCACGCCCAATCTATATAAATATTTATTATATCCGCCGCTTTAATAGCCGAGATGTCTAAGGCTTTGCTTACTCTGCATACTGTAAGTCACTGTGGTAGCCCATCGGCCAAAAAAGTGTTACCATAAAAGCCGCCAATGTCGTCAGCTGAATGAACTGTAAAGCTTTTAAGAAAGCCATGTGAGTTGTTTTTTCAGTCCACCGATCACATAAACGAATCTGAAGCAGAGACGCTCACAATGTACAAAAAACCTCCCTTTAGTGCAGAATCCGACATGAAAGTTGACATTATTTACACTATTAAAGGTACCTGCCACACCCACATTTCGTAGCTATATATAAATGGCGTTTACGATTTGGCTACAGCTAAATTTCATTTTTTTGTTGTTGTCTTTTTTTGCTACAGGATCTCAATGATATATTAATAGCTTTCATTTATTCATACCTAGAAGTGTGTACAATCCATTAATATAGTGTGAGTATGTGTGTGTACACGTATACATATGTATACTGTCATCCAATAAAAGGCCAACGTTTGTATTGTTACTGTTGTCCAGTAAATTGACTTAATTTAAATGAACATTAATTACAATTTCTGGCATTATATGTAAATAATGACATTACACGCCCTTATTATGATTGATCGTTGCAAACACAAAGTGGGATATTTAAAAAAAATTCACCAGAGAGAATAATTCGCTCGTTGGCTGTGGCTAAAACGACTCCAGAATGCGCTCGCTCAATTACACTTTAGTTACATGCTGAGACACAATCACAATTTCGATTGATATTTAGGCGGGATACCTTCCACTATCCACTACACTCGAAATGTATGATATAGGGAATGATTTGGAATGTTTTTAGAATAAATCCGTAGAAGATTCGAATCAATTGCTAGAGTTTTACTTAAGCTATCTATAAAATGTTATCTATAAAAGATATATATTGAAATTCTTATATATTTACTACATGTCTAAAACCAAAAGTCCAAAACCCTTCTAGGTGACAAGTTAAATATGTTGAAGTGAACCGAAAGCTTTGACAATAGCTGTAGTGGCCTTGTTCTATGACTTTAATAGGTATGCAAATATTTATTAATAATAATTATAATGACAAAAATACCAACAGAGATATCTTTGTTAATGATATTGCAAAAAGAGGACATTTTTATTATTATTTTGATAAGTTAATGAAAAGGATTCTATGTAAACTTATAATTGACACAAAGCATTAAAACTTCAATTTAGTTTTGCTATTTTGGTACCATTTGGGACTTAAAAGTGGTCAGCCTTTTCGAGCAGGAAAAATCAAATTATATGCCTTCTCACACAGGAAGAAAATCTCTTAAATAAATTACAATAAAACGAAATGGATTAAATCGGATGAGAGTCACATCCACATTTGACAAAAGTCCCTCTATCAACTGCAAAAATTGAACTACGAACTTAAAATTTGGTACAAACTTTTATAATCACCCCATATCTAAGGGATAAGCCCACAACTTGCAAAAAACTTTTCTTGTGCAGAAGCTGCCTCACTGTTAAAGAGTACAATCCTATATATAAGATTTGTCCCAATCGAATTCATGGTTAATTTTTAAAAATTTTGCTAAGAAAATAATGTAAAAAAGGCGTCAGAGACCCTACAAAGTATATACATTCTTGATCAGCATCAAAACTGAGTCGATCTAAACATGAATGTCCGTGTGTCTGTCTATTGGTGACATTCTCAGGATCGTAAATTTTGAGATAATGATCTGAAATTTTGTACAAACACTATTTGTTTGCAGTTTTTGCATAGAGATCGTTATTTAAAATGGGCAAAATGGGTCAAAAGCCACGCCCATAGTCGACAAAAATCTATTTATCTGGTACAAAAATTGAGCAATAAACTTGAAATTCGGTACGTATATTTATAAATATTATCTTCATTGATGTATTAAAAATGGGCATGGTCTATTAGCAGACGTGCCCACAATCAACAGAAACCTTTACATCTGCCACAAATATGAACCTATGAACTTGAAATTTGATGCACTTATTTAAGGTTATTCCACCTATCGATGTGCGATGACATGATTGGATAAAAACCACGCCCACAATTTGCAAATAAACATACTCAACGTAAAACTTTACTTGCAAGCTGATACGTAATACAGACACAATTAGAGGACGCCATTTTATATATATTTCTGCCACGCCTAAATTTTGTTCTCTTCCTTGTTCTTATATAATTTATAAGAAATAAAAAAGACATTAACAATAGATTTAACCAAATCTTTAATCAATTTATTAAAATGAAGATGAATGAATCAAGTTTGCAAAATAATGCTACAATAACGTCAGTCATCAATCGTTCGTGCGATAGTCATAAATGTTAATTTTGATAGATCCTGACATGTTTGCGTGCACACCATTTATTAAACGTTATGTGCTTGCATTTATACGAACAATTCACACATTCATCCATTAAGTTATTAGAAGCTTAACTCGCTTATTGATTGCTGCCGTCACAGCAACAATTACCTTAGTATTCTTTAATATTATTATTTATGTCCAGTCTCCCATTTAATGGCCCATACAAACAATGCAATTGTACTAGTAACCTTCAACTTTTTCCATAGTTTTCTTTAGGTAGATTAAAAACAGTAAATTGTTTAAAATAAAGAAAAATCATATCTCTTGACCTCTGTGTATCCTTCGCCTATACCAACAAACAATACAATGCCGTTGTGCTCTAATCAATTTCGTATGCATGTCACGCATAAAATTGTCAACTGCGACGTCAAATGTGTGGTGAAATTGTAAATTGAATGAATGTGTGAGTGAGGGAGTAAGTAAAAGTACGATTTCGTTGTCGCGTGGTAGCTGGGGGATGAATAAGAAGACACAAGAAAAAGCGGAGTATTGTGTATACGTTTACATACACACTGCAACAAACACACACAAAGCTTTACCTGTGCCTTACGTACGTACAACAAAGCTAGAACAAGAACAGCACGAAACGGGAATTAGCCCTAAACAGTCGAGCTAATCATATGCTTGTTAATGGGGGCGAAAAATAAAACACGAAACAAACACAAAACTTGGATATGTCGGTGGTGGTAAAATGAACAAAAAGTGAATTTAACGTTTGACATTCGATAGCGCCAGCACTTTAACAGTTAAATATGAAAAAAGGAAAAATAGAGAGTAAGACACGCACACACACACATATACACATACACACACTGTTATATTGGCTGTTGCTTCCTGGTTAGTTTTGTGTCCAGATTACAAAGTCAGTGACACACGCTTGTACGTTGGTGCTCTGATAACATTTCACACATGACCGGGCAAAATAACATGAACGTTGACATCCTTATGACAGATAAAAATACAACAACAACAAAAAAACAAGTGATAAAAATATAACAAAACAAAGCAAAGTGTGTATAAACATACACACACACACACAAACACATATACATGTATAAATCTATGTATTAGAAGTTGTATTTTTGTACATGTACAATAGGCAGGCGAGGGAAACTGTCAAGCAGGTGTAAATCATAATCATAAAAAATTTCACATACTCGATAAAATTGTAAGAGAAACGAATTGCGAGATACATATTGTGGACAGGACAATTTTTAGAAAATTGATTAAACTTTTTTTTTATGTCTACAAATATGTCATAACGTAAAATCCCATGAAACGGCTCTTGCCGAGATGCATACTATATCACTTGGAAAATGGAAAGTAATCTCTCACTCATAACCATAGAAGGTGATTATATGTATGTTTAAATTTTTTTACTATACCATGGGAAAATTGTTTGGACCATTCACATTAGTTTGTTTGACCCGTTTGCAACATTCTAGAAACCTTACAATGCTCACGGTCTCAAATTTTCAGTTATTCATCTAATATGTTGTGTGTGCGTGAGTGTGTACATATATACATTTGTAGTTTCTGTACGCAGAATGCTACTTACATTGGGCAAAACTATCCATCAGCTTCGAAAGTTAAGCAACTTTGTTAGAATACCAGTCAGGCCCACAATTTGCAAAAACCTTTTTTGTACAGAATCCGAACTGGAAATTTATATGTTTTATATACACTTTTAACAAGCGTTAGCAGGTACAGGTATATATTGTATATATATGTGGATGAGATGTGAGATCCGACTCAAGTTACATTTATTCTTTCATTTATTGGATGGATTTAGATGGTGCGTATGACACCTTCCAGTAATTATGATGTCCATTTGTCCAGATTGTGATCGAACTTGAACTCCTCCTACGAGTAACCATGCTCTTACGCACTACATTCCAATACCTAATATTATCAGTGTGCATTATATTCCGTCACTTGATTTGTTTTGCTCTTGAAAATTTATATTAAATGCATACAAAACACAAGTGTGTTTAGTAGACTACCTATCGACGCATATTTTCAAACAGTAAACAACAGCACGATGGCACTAGCGTAGATGACAAAGTTCAACCAGAAATATTGCTTTTTTATACTCAAAAAACTTTTGTATACAAATTGTTTACTTTGCAGGAAATTGAGTGCCAAACTGAAGTAATGAATGAAGTAAGCGCATGCATGTCATATAACTGAAGCATAAACACCAAAACTGAACAGAAAAGTTAATTCAATTAAAATTTACGTACTTAGGTGCACGCATGTTTGTTTGAACGCGATACGCATTTATCATCATTTGGAGGAGCGCGCGCTTATCATTCATTTATATTCATATTCATCATATTTAGTTTTGACACTTTCCGGCCAAACCTTTTATGTAAACAGCGTTATCAATTTCACAGTCTTTTGCTTCTTCTTTGGGCTTCATTTCTTGGCGCTGCATTGAAAAACCACAACCAACCACACCCAGGCAATTATATCACTCCCCAACACTTTCATTTCGCACGTACGTATAAAATTGATTATAGGTGAACGCTATTCCCACCCTCACCCACATATAAGTGTATTAAATACATGTTGTGTTGCCTGCCCTTACGATTCTATTCCAACTATTCCACGGTCTGCATTGTACACACTGGCGTTAAGAAGTTTTATAAACTATAAGCACCGTTTACATAAACCATTGAGCATGTCTGTACAGGTTAAACTTTCTTTTAACTTTACACACGGCATGGCTGGGACAAGTGCAGAGGGTATGAGTTGGCATTACGCTGAAAACATGCAATTGCCGTTTTCCTTGATATATACAAAGTCTGTATGCAACAACTGCCTAAAATTGGAGGTTTCCTTATGAACCAATGCTTCCTCCATTTTGTTTGGAACACAACTTTAAAACAGTTAAAGCAATGCGTTCTTGTAATAATGCCAGCAGCACTCTCTCCAACTGATAGACAACTGCAAAAGTTGTTAGACAACCTTGTTAATGCCATATAATCATGATGCCAGATTGCAAGCTTTTCAACTTGCTGCCTAATTTGATATGTATCTTTTCTGTACAGAACTGCTGCTACATTACTCAATACAAATCTTATCTCGCTTGTGTACAATACCTAGTATCCTCTGATGATGTTTCTTTTCCGTTTAGATGATTTGTTGAAACTACACTGTAATGGGGTACAAGCAAGTAATGATATCATACAATAACATGTATTTTAACAATTATTTGGCTTTGACTTTAATATGCAGCTACTTTAGTTTGGCACTTTGGATGCTAACGTTTTTGTGAACGGAGGTGAAAGGAAGGATCTTGTGTACGATCTAGTTCTTTTTTAATTCATTTGACTAATTGTGATCACTTTTAGATAACTAATATAAATACTGTTCGTTCTTTGTCTCTGTTCCCTGTCTCTCTGCCTAAAACTGTCATTAAATGAAGGAGCCATTGTACAAGTAGTACGTTCGCAGGTTTGCCTCATACATCCTGTAACTCTACACCCATCTACATGTATGAAAGATATCATTGATGGGTATACCTTTGTGATGAGGAAGTACTAAGTTTGTTGTTGTGTTTGAAGAAGGAGTTCTAGAAGGGGCGTCAGAGACCCTATATTGTATATTCTATATATTCTTGATCAGCATCAAAGCCTTACAAGACGGTCGTGCGTATGTGTGTCGTTGAGTTGAAATTTTTACCTACATTTCTATATACAAGCTTAAATTCTCATTCGCCTGCCGAACCAACCTCGACTTTCATGGTAATATTTTTTAACTGTCGGTGGGTTAACAATCCAACGCGACAAATAAGTTCAAATTTCTCTGAAAAACTCTTTTACCTTTTCCTTCAGCTGGATTTGAAGCCGTGTCCTACAGGGGGAAGAGTTTACTCAGACAAAGCCCTAACCCACTCAGCTACTGAAAGGACGCCTATAAATCTCTCCCAGCCACATTTGATATGTGAAGTTGAAATTTTGTGGACATGTTTATAATTAGGATACGTCGGTGTACTAAAACCGAGTGTTGTTCGATAAGTCACGACCACTGTTTGGATGTGGAAGGGAGAGATGGAGATGGAGGGTACATTGTAAGTTTTGTTTTAATCCAAATTTCCTTTTTTCACTCATTATTTACATGAGTTCTTTTATGGGCATATGGGTGCGTTGTTTATTATGCTTAAAGTTCAACTGCCTGAGCGGGGGTATGAGTGTGTAACTATTTTCTTGTGGCTGTCTAAATAAACACGGATAAACATGTATTACACAGAAAATGTTTGTAATGTTATAACCACAACAACAATAACGACAACAGTGAAGTTGTTGATGCTGTGGAATAAAGCGAACACAATCGATATAATTAAAATTAATTCCCCAAATTGTAATTCGATTAATTTAGAATGTTATAAATAGTGTAACGCGCACATATGAAGAGAACTGCGACAAATGTATATGTTGTGTAATATGTGTGTGCGTAGGGCCACATACCCAAGCGTATTTAATAATTATGCAAAAAATGTTGCCAAACACAGTTTATTGGTTAAGTGTGCGTTATTAATAAATGTAAACATTTGGGTTTCTTTGAATAAAGTCTGTGCATGAGTGTGTGGTGTACGTGATTAGGTCCCTGCGGTTTTATAAAATGCACCACAAACCACAACACTTGAACAGTTTACCAATTACATGTAAGAAGGTTTTGCCTTCATCATCGCGATTGTTGTTGCGTTTTAGAAATCACAAACGTATCGACTGTTTAAACAAGTCTATGGTTTAACTGCCATTTGTGGTTGTTGTTAATAAAAAATAATATTAGATTAAGATTTGGATGCAAGGCAAAGCGTTCCGCCGCTAGAGAAGCCTTTACATATCAATTGCAACAAATTGCTTGCTTGAGAGAATCACTTGTTGGACCCTCAGCCAGTCACGCAGTACGTAGGCAGACCATGTTCAATGTGTAGCCATAATGTCCTTGATTTATGTTTGTACGAATGCCTCAGTGCAATGCCTGAACTATTCATTATTGGGTTTTATGCCTGTGCGACAACAACAATGGCAGCAACAATGCATACCAAGAGAATATAATATTAGGGCCGACAATAAAATGGTATAACACTTCGCACGGCCTGTGAGGTGGTGGTTGATGGTGGCCCAACACTGTTTCCGACACTGCAATGCATTCTCTTCAGCATTCCGATAAGAATCGCACACGTACACGTACCCGTACATGCCACGTAAGAGTTGTAAAAAAGGAAAGGAAACGAGCAAACAAAAACCGTCGGTAATCAAGTTGTGTAATCGACATTTGTTGCGCTTTTGCTTTTACTTCCACAAACATATGCATTCGTATCGACCAAGTAGGATCCTTTGCCCTTTTCGTGCTGGGTTGGAAGAGTTTGTTTTCTGCAAATATATTCGTACAAGAAGCACACAACTACTAGCACCAAATAATGTGCACTTGTATAGGAAAACAACAACAAATACTTTACTTGTTTACACTGTAGTTGCCGTACAGTACTTTGTCTGTAAGGATTAGTAGGGCATGTGTATACATCGAACATAGCTTGTTGCATTAAGGGGGGTTTCGCTTTTGGTCCTAATGAAAATTTACTGAATATATTGGCATTGTGGCTGTCGACTGGCGCATTCACTTTTTCATATTCCCTATAAGAGGTGAGCAGTATGCCAGGTTTGTTATTCGTGGAGAGATCCCACCAATGGTATATATTTTTAATCAGCTACAAAAAAGATGAAATTTGTAATAATTATTATATACTATATATTCAACACAATTGGCACAATCTGACTTTCGAGTTGATTTTTAGTACATACCCTATCATTTAAGGTCGTAGTCAAGAACCTATTTGTCATTTTTGATTTATCCAAATCCGAATTATTTAGGCTTCGTTGCATCTCTCGAGTTAGAGTAAGTTAAAGTAAGTCTGCTCTACCGGCTACCTACAATGTAAACGTGTAATCTGGTTTCAATAAGAACATGCAAGCACGCATGCATATCAATCTTTTCTCTGAAGACATTCTTTCAAGGCAAGCACTTATTTCACCAATTTCATAATTTCACCCTTTCATAAATTATTGGAATACATTTATTTCGATAATTCACCGGCAAGACTAAACTAACACCTCATGGACTCCCATATGTAATTGCGTTTAACTGTAAGCTCGTATAAAATTTATTAAGAATAGTTTAAGAAGAACTTTAAGTAAGACAATAATTAAAGAGCGAAACGTTAGTAAAATAATTTTAATAAATTTATAACCGTATACTTAGTTATGTATGGTTATGTATGTATGTATGTATACTGTGCCCACGCGCTCATTCTTATACCCTCTACATCGATATGCAAAAAAATGGGCATGATTACTCAGATTACTCCCATTAAAACTCAAGTTGCGAACTGATCCTTAATGCAAGACTATTAGATGGCGTAATCATATACCTGCCACTCTCACTGTTTTTATGTAGATTTAACTAAAAGCCAATTAAATTTTTCCCACTTGTTTTCCTTAATATCTGTGCTTGTCGGTCAATCAACCGGTGAAAGCAGGCACAAAAGAAAGAAAAATAAATAAAAACAAGAATAACAAAATTTTTATAGTTTGTGCCAAAATATATAAAAAACGAAAATAGAATAACAATCGAGTAGTTATTTAAATACATTTTATATCATGTACATTACTTTGTTGTTTCGATGCAGCGAATTGTACAATTCGCTTTATTGGTGGTATAGTGTTGGTGTAGTAGGGGTTGGCCATATCGGATGTATGGAGGAAAATCGAATTATTTTGAAATGACGCCCTACATACATAACTTATCAACCAAGTGTTGCACCTGCATGCGTCCCCCTTTTTAACACGCTTTAAATTCCGCACTTCAACTTAGAAGTGATAATAATTAGTTAGGGTAATAAAAAACATATCATACTTTAGTAGGTCACATGACACAATCATAACAATTTTCTGAGAGAAGAAATATTATGAAAATGTGAAATTGTAGACATTTCAACATTCAACGAATCAATTGGTTGCCGTCAAAGTATACATTTGTACATAATGTTCTCTTTGTTGGCAAGGTGCCTAAAAATTCAATTATAATTATGATCATTACATCGCTGTTGTTGCTGTTGTTGTTAATGTGTCAAATAAAACACAGACGTGTCGCAAAGAACTGATTCGTTTATGAAGTTGCTACAAAGTGTTTCTAATTAAATTCAATATCACAAAATTACCATAAAATAAACTGAAACGTTAAGTGATGAAAAGAACTGATCACGGCGGAATAAACATGATGTGTTAATACCCGATAAAAAGATTTTTTTTGGTACGAACATATTGTTGATGTAGATGTAAATAAAAAAAATTAGTTTATTGTTGTAATTGTTGTATTAGCTTGATATCATAATAAGAAAAACAACCAAATACACCCGATTAAGATATGGTGACAATAAATAATAAAGGAATACATTCAATAGTACAAAAAACTAATCTTAAATATCCTCCAGATCTATGTACAAATAGTGGTCGTAACAGAGATTGCAATGCGAGTACGTTTCAACCTGTAAGTCACCTTATAAGGTTTTTGTAAATTGTCCATATTTCATGGATCGATTTTTGTTGATTGTGGGCGTGCTCGATTTTAGCTATTTTACACAACAACCTAACGACAAGGATTAAGAACGTCTGCCCAATTTCTAGATTTTTTCAATTTTTTCATCCTTGAGAAGTTCAACTCGGGCAAAAGGCGTTTAGATTTTGCTACTGACCAAGAACATATTTGTAGGGTGCATGAAGTATCCTTCTGGTAGTTCTATGCGTAATAAGACACTAAGTACACATCCAATTTTTTGTGGAGGGTGTAACTAGTAGTGTATTTCACAGGCTTCGCCTCAATCTCAGTTGCTCTTCACATAACTAATCCGTTGAAGTCATCCACACTGATGCAGATTTCTATGTTGATCAAAAATAATTAAATTTGGTGAGTTCTTTAATGCCTCCTTTGCAGTGTTGCAAAGAAACTGAAACTGACTGATAATCTTAGTGTGCGGTGAATATAAAAACAATTACATGCGAATTGGAACTGCGTCTGAGCAGACCCAGTTGTAGTATTTTGTTTCAATTTTTACAATTTTCAATCAGACCCTCAAAATAAGTAAAGCTTTTTAATGACTATTAATGATTATAAATTATTGTAATTTAAAAAATTTAAAAATATTGTGCAAATATGCGCACAAACAAATAATCTGAACAGAACCTTTTCTCCTTAACGATAGTACCGTACAGTACATTAGCAACAACTGCAATATAATAATCAGTGGCACTTAAACTTTCTTCCGTTAATTGTGTTTTTTTTTTCCTTATGCAACAACAACATGTTTGCTGTAATCGCCTGCTTAGTTGCATGTGATTGGAAATATGTGTTTGTGTTGGAGTTGTTGTCTAAACATAATTGACTTGTTCAAATGTGGTTGTTGTTATTGTTGTATAAATTTGTAATTTTCGTTGTTTGTCAATGAATGCAAAGCAAATGAGCGGAAATGTCAAGAGTAAAAGGAAATTAATTAAATTTCCATAAATTATGCAAACAGTTGTTAAAGAGTTTTATACACAAAACAACACCGTACATCCTGCCACATAAACCATGCTGCGTGTGTATGTGTGTGTTGTGTTGTGTGGTGATCGCCTACCAACCCTTCATGTTCATGTACACTCCCAAACAAGTGCTTTTCTATTCTTTTTTATTTTATATATATAAAAATATAGACAAATACATTTTTTGTTATTACAAAAAATTGAAAATTGCATAAATGTACAAATTCCGGTAATTTAAAAAGAATTGCAGAAGAATACAAAAGCAACAGTTATGAAAAACACAAGCTGATGTAAGGTTTTGTGAGAGATGGCACAGAGGGTGGACCGAAGGACATGTATTGTCGATTGGCCTAGAAATCAGCATTAGAATGTTGTAATTTAACACTGAAGAAATCCGTCACACACACTCACCATGAACTATGACAAACGATTATTCAAATTGTATTTATAACAGTTTCATAACAAATACTCACAAACCGTCCGGATGCTTAAGTGCGTTCCCATATAAAACATTTTCAGAGTTTACGTATATTTATCACAAAACATATAAAAGTACTTCGCACACACACACACACAGGCAGCAATGTTTGTACATGCACGATGTCTGAAAGGGGACTGTGAAGACCAGGATGTGTGGGAAGTAGGAAAATAAATACACATCCAAACAAAAGCCAACATTTATATTCTACAAGTACAAAGCTGCATAAATTGTATGTGATGTGTTTGTGAACAATTTTTATCTTTTCCATGTTAAGATGACTTGGAGTCACCATTCCATGTAAAATCGCCCACACCCTGAA
The DNA here is from genome assembly GCA_963978525.1 of Ornithomya fringillina. Lineage (NCBI taxonomy): Eukaryota > Metazoa > Arthropoda > Insecta > Diptera > Hippoboscidae > Ornithomya > Ornithomya fringillina. Next base: position 25,900,829 of record OZ021691.1, read on the forward strand.
ATATTTCTAATAGATATTGAAATTGTTGCACCGGAATTCTCGTTCAAGGGATGCGACATAACATTAATTGGAGTAATTTACGTGGTTGCACCTGCACTGGCATCAAATGGTGCCTACTTTCTATAAATGAACAAATTTTCATAACGATTTAATATATTATGAAAAACAACGCACAACTTGCTTTGGGGCAAACAGAAAAAGTACAGGAGGAATGACTTTTTAAGTAATTTTAATATTTATTGTTTAAATAAAATGCATCTTTTATTTATAACGTAGCTGTAGGAACAATGGCAACAATAGCAACAATCATATATAAAATAACAATTGCCACACACTTAACTGCACACTTAGAAAGAGATTTGCTGAGAGAGAGGAGAAGGAAAATTAGATATTTTTTTTTTGGGTATAAACAGAAAATAAAATCTTTGCAAAACATTCTAAATCGGTTGATATTAGGTTCATCATCACAGCAGACAAACAGATGAACTTGGTTTGGCATACAATTATGTGGCCAACAAGAGATATGAACGTACTATATTATACGTGCACATAGTTCATCATAAAGCAAGTGTGTGTGTGTATGCATGTGCTAACATTCCAGACAACATTCGAAAGTGAAGAATATGAATTAAATTGAACATTTCTGGGAATCTGAGCATTTGCCAAATTATTCCTTCAATTAACCAAATTCATGGCAAAATATTACTACAAGCACAAAATACAAACGTACTGGTATGTGAATTGTACAATAATGTAATTTAAAAATGAGCTGCTTACAAAAATTATGGCTTGAAGCAAATTGTAGAAACTCTCCCCATGTACACCTATGTAAACTGCAGCCATAGAGCAACGAATCTAAGTAATGTGGACAATGAGCGTAGCAGCACAGAAATTTAGATAATTGCACCATTTTCTGTTTAAAATTTAAGATACAGGTAGCCATGTGAGCGTGACGCTCATTCCCAAACATCATCATGATGGATACAAAAATTATGAAAAAGAAAATGATTTTTTAAAGGAATTTGTAAACTTTAGAAATGCATGATATTTATTGTACAAGACATGCAGCATGTATCGAAAGCTTGTAGTTTCACTACAAATAAATGGAAATGTTTCAGTTTCTAGTAAGTCTTGGTCGAACTCGGCGCTACTAATACAATTGAACGCCAATTCAATAACAGCCAAACATAATTTGTGTACAAAAGGTACTTATCGCTTATTTTAATATCAGAGAACAAGATCAATAGCAAGATATTACGGCGAAATATCGCTTGGTCTTGAACGACTTAATATGCTTTAATGGATTGGGAGTAGTGCAACAAAAGGTGGGTACAGCTGTTAGCCTTTCACAACTGACACATATCCGAACCATCTTTGTACCTCAAGTGCATTGGGGATAAACATGAAAAACCTTTTATGTGTGCGCACAGTTGAAATTGAATTTCATCGGATCTATCGTACAATATAATAATTTTGAAGTAAGTAAAAGCAAACAACAACAATTTATAGAATATAGAAAAATTCACCTATACTCATACGGTTATGGCGTGTAAAGTGTTGTAGAGGCAAAGGTAAAAAGGCACAAATTCGATACTGATTCCATGGCAAACACACTCTTTTTAGAGTGCCTTCTAATCTTCTCTTTTAAACACAACCACATGCACACTTCAATGCTTTGCTTTACATACATATTTATATTTATTAAGTTGTAAATGAAATCCTTGCTGTTGCAGTTGTTGTTAGTGTTCCATGCAAAATAAATATAAATGACAAAATGTCATAAGAAAACGAAATGAAAAAGAATGCTTTTCCTGTTGATGTGAGCGCGAGAGCACACGAGAATTATATAAAATCCATATGAACAAATTGAAAACTTATCTTGAGTTCAACTATTCACTAGTTTGTGCGAAAACAATCTTCTGGGTGCCTTTTGTTTAAGCTGATGCTTGAGCGTGAAATGCTTCTTATCAAACGAAACGTATCGTATACCGTACCGTTTGTGTGTGCGCTCAAGGACTATACATGTACATACCTATTTACGTATGAGGGCAACGTATGCCATTTTCATCAGTCACACATCACACAGACACAAGTGGAACAAGTGTGAGAGTTTAGTTACTTGTGGCATGTGTCAGTCAACGAACATTGAATCTGTTTGTTTTGAGCAGCACAGACTCATCTGTAAAGGTTCCTTCAACCTTCGTCATCTTATTCCTTTGTATTGTCTTTCTCGTGTCTACCACAGGTTTAACGCTTTCAAGGTGATGCTGTCATTAATCCCGAATGAATCGTAAACTAGATTTTATGGGATTTCGGGATATTGTTTCTGTAATTTTTCAAAACAAATTTCAATAACAACAACGGCAAACACGAAACTATCATTCTATCATTGTAGCTTCACATTTCGTTGAGTATTTCTATGTTATGTGATATAATGTGAATAATGTGCCGTGATGATGATTTTGTTTCATTTGCGCTTATAATCGTTATAAAAATCGCTCAGTTTTCAATGGTTTTTGTTTTGAAAATTAGCCGTTACATGATACGCTATTTTCTTTGATGATAGCAAAACATTAAGTGGCTGAGTGGTTAACTACTACTACTGTTATTGTTGTTGTTGTTGGGGGAGTGCGTATAAGTATTACTGATTACGGCGTTGATGTTGTTGGGGTTTTGATTTTGTGGTACTTTTGACGTTCAAAGAGATTTTTTGAAAAAATTCTTTTCAGTCTGTATTCATATTACACACCCTCACACCCTTGCACCCGCACACGCACTCAAATACTAAAACACATTAACATATATTTGCAAACACTTAAAATTTCTGATGGTTGTGTGTATGTGTACGTTATAAACTTTTCAACAACATTTTTGGTATTATTTTACTGCGAAAAAACAGTAGCAGCAACAAGTTTGCATTTAGCTGAGGCGGAGTCTTTTATACCTTCCTCATCCAACTCTTTAACCAATGGTTGATTATATGGATATTATTTATAAAGTCTATTCAGTTGTGGGAGTGACTTTCAATTGATTTCGCCTATTTTAGAAGACTGCCCGTACACGAAAAAATTAAAATTTTCAATTTTAAATTTTGCAAAGGTTGAGTTTTTACATGTTCACTTCTTGAAAACCTTATCCTGAGGCAAGAGAGATGTACAAAAATAAAAATTGTACATATGTATATTCATCCAAAAGTTAATAATAAGTCCAATAATGTAAAAGTATTATTGTCAGTGAAAAATATTATTTTAAAATACTAGAGAGGAGAATGCGTCAGATTTGGTTTAAACCAATTCGTTACCAATTTATTCAGAACTAAAATCTGATTCGATTTAACCACGTCCATCCAGCCGTCTGTCTGTTCATGTATATATCAGGCTAAATTTTTGAGGTATTTGGATAAAATTTGGTACAAGGGTATGTTTTGGCTCAGAACGGAGCACTTCGGACTATACAATGTCTTTTTATAGTGTCTTTATATGGCAAAAAATTGCAATTTTTAATATTTTTTGATAAAATTTCCTGAATAATAGTTAATTCACAATTGGGTTCGCCGACTTTGGGACCATTTTTAAAACCCATTTCATGAAAAGTCATGTACAGACAACTAAATTAATTGTAGCATAATTTGTGAAGCCTAGTGACTTGGGCATTAAATCTTCACTTGTCTACTAAGTTTGTTACTCCGCTTGCAACTACCAACAGAAGACCTCAAGGAAATTGTCTGCGTGATCGCTAAATTCGATATTGAGCTGAAATTTAATGCAACCATTCATAATTAACAAAGAACTATCTTTGAGGTAACAAGCAAATGTGAAGGGTGTATACGATTTGGTGTAAGCCAAATATTGATTACTTATTCAATGTGTGTTGTACTTATTCATTTACTAAAGCTACATTTAAGTTAGCGTAGAATTCAGTGCCGTTCACGTACACTCCGCTTATATGGTGTGTCGGGTGGCTGGCAAATATTTAGTTCTTCGACAGTAAAGTTATCGGTCAATTAAAAGTTTGACTTAATATGCTTCATTTGATATAAAATAACAATAACAAAGCTATAAAATATTTTCACTTGCTCAGTTCATGAAGGCCAGCTCCACTCACTCACTCACTCACGTACTTTTTTACCCACAAAAGCCAACGACTCAAAGGAATAAAGCGAAATGTATGCGTTTTCGTGTGTATGTTGTTATGATGCATTATGACATGGAGATAGAGAGAGAGAGAGAGAGTATGTATATATGCAGCCATATGCGTGCATACAATACACCAAAAACTAAACAAGCGAATTAAAAAGTTTTCCCGTTCGGTGACAACAACAACAATAACAACAACAGCAAGAAATCATGTTGACATAAGCTTCTAATGGGAAAAATTTTCAATTCTAACCCCTCATAACTGGCACGTCGCAATTGTTACTGAGAGTTGCCGTACAAGACTAAGACGCTTGACAAATTTCTGCACAATTCTACCTCTCACCTACATACATACGTACATACATACGCATGTACACATATCCACATTTTATTACTAATGCAAAGTTATCAAACAAATTGCATCCTAACAAATCTATGCATACACGCACATACTCAGACACACTCTTACGTTAATGTGAGAAATTATCTTAAACTTTCAACAACAATACGAATAATATATTTTTATGTTTGTTATTTAATTATACGCTGTGTGCACCATTTTTGGCAAAGGGTATATTTAGTTTGTGTGGGTGTTTGTAACTCCTAAACGTCTAATGCCAGACGCACCTTCAGTTTTACCGATCGATTCGAATCTGTCTGTCCACGTAAATTTATGCGTAAGCTACAAGTCGCTCAAGCCCGACTATTACTATATGGAATAATGGCTCGTATTTAAATGGGCAGAGACACGGTCGAGCTAGAAAATAGATCGGCTTTCGGCTTTCGGCTTTAGAGGGTGGATCTATATTTAATTGTAAACAACCCCCTACCGTTAATGGTGTATGATGTATGATGATGTATGATTGGTATGAAATACCAAAAATCTCATACTTTTTGTTTTGTAAACTTAAATTAAGGGTCGTTTGGACCAATTTTTAATACTTACCTACCTACCTAAGAATATAGAAATAGTTTATATTGAATTTCAGGTAAATTTTTGAGACCGAGAATAGCGAGACATATAATCCTCAACAGTAAAATAATTTGTAATTGTGTGTTCATCGTGTTCATCGATTTTCCACATTTTCAAAAACAAAATTTTGCATTCAGCTCAATATTTAAGTTTTTGTTACCGTGAGAATATCGATAAAAATATCATACGGACAGACAAAAGGGTTAACTCGACTCCTAATTTGACGCGAGTAAAAATTTATGTACTTTTTGGGCTGTGTCACGTGTCACTTTCTGAACGAAAGTTTAACACATAAATCGATTCTGTAATGAAATAATTAGATGGCTGTGATTATCATGAATTGTGATAACAACAACAACTTTTGCACCATGCAACAAACCAATTGTAATGAAATATTCTTAAGCAGTTATATTTTAAACTTGAATTTTTATTTCATTTTATTCTTCTTCTTCTCTGACAATCTCACAACTTTTGCGCATATTTTTTATTCATTATCATAAAATTTACTTTCGTAAGCTGTTGTTATTTGAACGGTGTGTGTTCTCTACCATAGCGCCACAGCACACAAATCTCTCTGTGTGATTCTCTCTCCATCCATCTCCCTCTTTCTAATTGTAGTATATGTAATTAATTATGCATTTATCTAATATTCATGTATGAAATTCATTTTTTGTGCGAGGGATTTACTTCAATTATTTCATTACAAACAGACACACTCACACTCATATAATTTCGGTCGAGGGTAAAATTGGAATAGAACGCAACAGAACACACTTTAGCGTCCTGTCGCTTTCAACTAAACTTGTGCCCTTGAACGGTATACAACAGCACATATATGCACATACAAGGCGCACACGTACTACGTATGGTGAAAATTTTGTATGGAATATTTTCCCGGATTAGTTATTTTCATATTCATATAATTCGTTGCTAAAGTTGTTAAAGGTTGTTGTTGTTGTTCTTGTTGTTGTTGTTGTCACTGTTGTTGTGTTATTTAAATAAATAATGATAACATGAACATGAAATCTTTCAACTTTTTCATTCACTTTGTGTTAGAGTTTAGTTATTAGGATTCAATCTATATTCTGCATTCATGGCAATCTCACAAAGATACAAACACGTTTTTTTTTTTATACTGCACAACAATTGTATTACAAATATATTTTGTTTGTATGCTAAGCTCCATAAAGTGTCGAATGAAGTAAGTAAACAATCGAATGCCAAGGGAAAAATTTGGTAATTTTTGTAAGCACCCTAAATGGCAATCAAGAGCTCCTGTAGTATTAACCATATATTAAGGAATTATTTATAATTATAAACAATTTAATTTGATTTTCAAAATGCAAAAATTTTGATTTCCAAGCTAAAAAATTACTTTTATAGGTAACAAGTAAGAAAATAAATTTGGTTTAGGCAAAATTTTAAATATCCTTCACATCTATATACGTGTCAGGTAGTTTAATATGTACTCTAGGGCAATGTAGGCAGTAGGTGCCAACTGGCGAAGTGGAATTTTATCCCAAATAAAGTTTTTTTTTAATTGTGGGCGTGTCTGTTGCCAATTCTACAACTTCATAATTTATTTTGGTTGCAGGGAGACAGAATTATATCGGTTTTAGGCGTGGTTTCCAATCGATTTCGTCCAAATGATATAAGACGATCGCGATCGTTAAAATAAAAGCGCACACGGCTAAAGCGATTTTGAACTTTGTCACCTTCAAAGTAAAGGCAAAAAAAAACAAGAAATTAAGTATAATCTGTAAAATATAATACAAAAAAGCCAACATTTGTTTAAGTCAAATTTGTATCCATTCACCACCGAGAGAATAAAGCCCCTTAAGAGAGAACAATTATGTGTAAGTTTTCAACTTTGGGACCTTCACAAAAGTATGGAAGAAGACTAATACGAAAAATAGTGTTCTTCTTAGCTTGTGATAGGAATGTCCTATGACCGATAATCCAATTTCAATACCAACCATAGTATATTGCGCACAAACACATGCGATTAATGCTTCCGCATATGTTTTTATGCAATATTAAGATCAAAGTTCGATTTCCTTTAATAGGATTTTTGTAATATTCTTATAAAGGCAGCACAATACGGACACAGAGAGAGAGAGGGAAACAAAGAATTTAATGTATTTTGCGTGTTTGTTGTCAGCTGTTTGTGTTATATTTCTACAATATTTTATACATGCCATACATACATACATCTTCTCCATCTAATTTAATCTCTAGTAAAACTTTCTAATCTTTGATTTTTCTGTTTTTAATGAAAATTCATATTTTAAAATGTTTTTTGGTTTCTTTTTTTTTTTATTCAGTTATAATCTCTGTGGCATAATGCACAAAATTTCTATTTTTATACCCTCCACATATACTAAGTATGCTAAGTAAATTAAGCTTTATGTTGCCTTTACAACCACTTAAAAGAAGGCCAAGGAAATGCCAGAAATATTCTAATTTAAATTGTGGCAAATCCGCCAAGAACCACATCCATAATCGACACAAATTTACCTACCCCTCGCAAAATATGAGCTATAAAGTTAAAATATGCTTAGATACACGTTATCGGAAAACAGTCACGCCCACAATTTACAAAAATATATATTTAACTTACACTCATTATAGAAGCGCATAGTTGGCTACGTGTTACGGCAACATTTTGTACATAAATGTGAAGCGTAGTTAAGATTTGTCTTAAATGAAATTTAGTTTTTTTATGGGTTCTTATTATATTACTGTACAAGAAGTAAAGCCAAAAACGAGTAAGAAAACTTAATTTGTTTTAGGGCAAATCTTAAATACCGTCCATCTACATCCACATAGAAACGGTGAGCGTGGCAGGTACAATGATTTACCTTCTAACACGAGTCGTAGGCGACTTAAGTCGAGTCTTAAGCCGAGTAGGGCTTTTTGTACATTGTGGGCGTGTATGTTATTCCACCACGCAAATTTTTGGCACATTATAAGTACCAAGTTTTAACTTTATAGTTACATTTTTGCGATAGATAAACATATTTTTTGTGTTTGATATAAAAACAAGTAAAAAAAGACTGTATTTGGGGTATGCCAAGTCTAGAATAATTTATCATTAACCTATTCCAAATGTTAAGGGAATATTATCTCAAATTTCTCTGGATAAGTACTTCATTTGAGACGTGAAAAAGTTCGCGTGTCTGAAGCAAAAATACTTCCGAAAGAACAAAACTATGTATTAAAAACAGTACTTAATACTGTGTGAGCGTCCGTTAACCGATCACACACATTTTCATTTGTGTTACCTGCGCCAAATATTCTAAATGAACCCCTAAAACATACTAACTCCATTAAGGGGTGATCACGGTAATTTGACACTTCCAAATATGTAAATAAGTAATAATCGTTATAGCTTCTCGGCCTTATGGTTAAGATCACATTATAATAATTCGTTAATTAATTAATTGCAAAAATTTATTTCTGTGTACCTGTGGTTTCTCTTCAATAAAGAAAAACCTTTAAAAACTATAAGTTTTATAAAATTTTAGGAGGGTCTGTGCGCCTAGATATATAAAAATGATTTGTACCAAATTTCAACGTTACTGAAATCTTACGGTCATGCTTAATATACTTTCAAGTAGTACTTAAAGACCTCGGAAGAAGCGTGTTTAATCATAAGACAAATTTATATATAAATAGTTCTAATATAAGCGGATCGGCATAATTTCAGAATATTCCGTTTAAGAGTTCAGGATTAATGCGACATTTTAAAAAAGTCAGCAAATTTAGACAAAAGCGAACATGCGCGTAAATGTGGCCATTGCTCCTTTTATCACGCATGGTTGTAGGCGTGTCCTTGGGCTGATTTAGTCCAATTTGTAGAAGATCTAGCAGATTGCTTAAAGGGATTATCTGAATATTTTTACAACAAATTATTAAATGGATTTTTCTACTTATGTTGATCAAGTATATTCATACTTTTTGGGGGTGTGGCTCGCCCGATTCTGGTACTTGCAAACGCTTGAACAAAACCAATATACTCACACATCATTGTGATGATGGATATCAAAAATACTAAACTTTTAATACATTTTTAAGGCTTTGCATCTTTTACTTTTCCCAAAATGATGATTATGAGCTTTTCAGATATCCTATGAATTCTTGTTACAATTCAGGCAGTCAGGCTAATATCATGGCAAAATTAATTTTGATTAATTGAAGCCATGATGAAATTACAGATTTATTCAAACGTTGTGGTATTCTCCGCCTCTCTCTCTCTCACAAAACATTTACTCAATGATTAATTATAAAAGTTATTAACAGTAAATGTTTAACAAATTATACCAGATTGTAATTGGATTTGAGTCAGGGCAGGAGAGGGACAATATAAATAGAAAGTTAACAATATTTTGTCCATTGCAGCACATAATCAATTTATAACAATATTATTTTTACGCGTATACTTGATGGGGAGGAAGGCTTTCGCAACTTTTAAACAATATTTTAAAAAATATAAAATGATTTATTGTTTTGATGGCTCTTAATACTGATCTGTGGTAACTTTACAACAGGCGAACCCACCGACATTGATTAATCGGAGTTTTATCTCTATTCATGATAAGCTAAGTTTAACTTAAACGTGGTGGTTTCCATTCGCCTGCGGGATTTGACCAAGTGTCTTAAAGAAATCTATCTTCCTTTTAATTATTGCACATAAAGTGTACAAATCTGAATGTTATTGAATTAAAATTTTGCTCTTTCCTGCTTAATTCTACTACACTTTCCAGTTCCGTTTCAAAACTGGCTTTTCCTGCTGCGTTATTAGAAATTGAAATGTATACGAATTGATGGTGTCAGATACACACTGAAGTATAGATAGACGTGTAGGCAATGCAAGGAGCCAAACGTAGGTCTATAATAAAGACTTCTTTCTGACATTCACTTTCATAAGCATTGGCGTTGGCAAACTGGCATAAAAAGGAACAAACACACATAGTCACGCACATGCACACACACACACATACACTTGCAATTAATTAAATTGAGTGTCGATTGCAATTGCACTGCAATGCCAACGAAGTGTATTAAACAAATGTTAAACTATCAAGTCTGTCTGTCCCTGTGTTTGTTTATCCTCTGTTTGTATGTGCGCAGGTGTATGCTTTGTGTTAAGCCTTCAAGGTATCACCTAATCACTTCTCCATAACTGAATTCTACTCTACACACACACACACACACACACGCATATATTACACATTTGATAATTTGTTTCGTTGCAAGTTCTCAGTGTAACTACAACATGTGCGCTTGCACATATTTACTAAAAATTAATTACAATTGTACGTAAATTAATAAAATGTTACAAATTACAATCTATTTAGTTATGGTCTTTTATTACTTGAAGCGATCTAACGAGAGCATCAATAACATTTCAAAACGATTTTTCTATGCTTTAAACATTTATGTTATCATGTGCTAACTTGTGTAATAACACAATGCAATGTAATTTAACCACAGGTGGGACGCATTATTTATAAGTAGGTGCACTAAATTTCAACTTCATAGGTAAATTTTTGTAGTTGATAAATATATTTCTGTCCCATGCTGTGGGTGTGGCATTTGACTGACTTTAAATATCAGCAACCGCTCTAAAGGAATTAAAAAAAGGTTGCACGAAACTTAAACCCAATACTTTCAACAGACAGAGATGTCTGTATGGAGAACCACATTTAAAATAAAATATCCTAGATAGAGAGATGTGCTAAGGTCCGTTTTCAATAGAAATCATTCCAATAATCATTTTGCTCTGCATTACTTTTAGTAAAAGATATATTAAGTTTGTGCGGATGTTTATAACTCCTAAATGGCTATGCCACACCCACCTTCAACTGTACAGATCGATTCAAAATCAAAATCTGAATCAATTTATTCATATCCGTCTATCTATCCATGTAAATTTGTGCGCAAGCTACAGGTCGCATTTTTGAGATATTACGATAAAATTTAGAGCAAGGACATGAATTGGCCCAAAGAGAAACTCGATTAAAAATGGACCGAATCAAATAATTTTTAGAAACCTATCTATAATGGAAGTCTTTATGTGGAAAAAAAACGCATTTTTAAGATATTTTTACAAAATTTGGTGGAGAATTAATTAATTAACTTCATATATGGCCGAATTTGGTCCCGATCGGACCATTTTTCACGAAGAAATTTATATGGTATAAATGTGTACAGATATAACCAAATTAATTGTAGCATAATTTAAGGAGCTAAGTGGTGTAAGGTATTAAATGATCCTTGACCGACTGAACATTAGTACTTGTTTTCAATTAATAATTTATATTACATATCATAAGTGTAAGTGTTAAAGTAATGAAAATTTTCATAAATCAAAATAAAAAGAAATTCAAAACAAAACGCATTAAGCAATAAAAGGTTATAGAAGTTGAAATGTGAGAAATCCATGTCAATTCATCACTATCATAATAAAAATGTTTACTTATCACACATGCATCCACACTTTACATGTACACTTCTATAAACATTTCCTATAATTTTGCTTTATTGCAATAAAACTACTGAGAGAAAGAGAAAAGTAGAGTGTTCCGTTCATTGGTGTAATACTCTCAAGTAACAGCATGAAGTTAACATAGCTAATATACCGCTTGCACTTTTGCAGCCACACAACTGCAGACGCACACACGCACACTAATATGTCACGTTGAATTAACACTTTAATATACTCCGCATATCGCATATTGGTGTAAAAGAGCATTTTTTATCAGACGTCTGCCTGAGAGTGTCAAGTGTGTGTTTGTGTTTGTGTATGTGCATAACATTCAGATATATAAGCAATGATTATAGTCAGTGTCGCATCATGCGATATCGTTCATCGAAGATCGTGTACGTTTATTATAAATAAAATGAGAGGTTACGTTACGATTTTTGCGCTCCTTCTTCCTTCCTTGGATGTGACTAAATCTATATAATTGCTTTCTTCCTTGTTTTAATTGTAACGATTTTGTATTTTTAAAAGAGTAAAATTTTACATTCATTTATTCCCAATAATAGTAATTAGCTTAGAGCTTTGGTGAAATATATTGAACCGATCTATTCTGAAAAACGACCAATGCATGTTGTCACCTCTCCCTTGTTCTTGCACTTGGCCACGCCACTGTTGGTTACTTCCATTTCCACTTAGTTCGATTCATTGCAAATTGCATTCTCCTCTGTTTATATGTATGCATAAAGCACGTTGGTTTGTTTGTGGGTAACTTTTATGAATTGCTTGCAATTGTTTGTTTGATCCAAATTGTTTGTCGCGTTTCTTTCATTTACAAATATGAGCAGTCGTTATGTCTGCGTACTTACAGTATTACGTTGTTGGCGAGCTTGCAAATGAATGTGTGCGTGTGTGTGCGTATGTTTTAGTTGGTGGAAATTTAACATTTTGCAACATGCATGCAGTAGTAATTATAATTCCAGTTTGTATTTTTAACAGTCGCGTTTAAAATGCAAACGGAATATTTAAGTGCCGCATCACATCACACTTCACTTACACACACATGCCCACATATATATATATAATGTTCGAGAGGTGTGTTGATGGATTATGGGGAAATGGTGCCATGAAAATATAAACAAAAACGAATGAACATGATGACCGTTTAATACCCTAAACCACTTACTTTCAACTGCACAGCAGCGTAAGAATTTAATAGGAAAACATCCACAACAAATGTGTCTGATCTGTGTACGAACCGAAGGCGTGCCAGATATCCGACTATGTGCCAGCTGAAAACTCGATTTTTTTAAACTGTGGGCGCATCTCACGTATCATATCGATATATAGGCTAATTATAAATATATATATCAAATTTTATTCGCATTGGCCAATTTGTGTCAGTTTTAAACTTATGCTTGAAACTCAACGTCACAAAATAAATGCAAATAAAACACTTGGTATATCCCCCCCCATCTCAAGCGGACAATGCAAATGAACGTACAGTACATTAAATCGTGACGCAAAAGTGCTGGTCTGTAAAATCGGTTGCCGGCACAGATTTTCTTGTGGACTGGAAACTAATTAAGCGTAATGATACAATAACAATTATGCTTATTTAATTATACGTACCGTAGTTTTCTGCTTACTTGCTGCCGCTGGTGCCGTTTTTATTATTTTACATGAATTTATTCGCATCCTTTCCATCAGTCCAACCATCTCTCTCACTCTGTGCCAGCCCATGCCACCCCATGCCATAATAAAAATATCATTTCGATTCATTAGATTTCCATTCGTTTGGATTTAAGCGAAATCTGCTAAGAGTTGTAAAATTAACTCGATTAGCTTTTGTGTTGCCGTTGTGTGCAATCTTTAGATAAAATTCAAGTGTAATTCAGTTTTCAGCTCAAGTATTGCTAACATTTCGAATGAATGTATTTAAGCTTTCTCTCACACTCCTCTGTGCTGTGGAGAAACCAAATTAAACAAATATTTATACGCTGAGGGATTTAAGTTGGTGTTTTATGTTGCTTGTTATTCTTCTACAATACTACCACTGCTTTATCTTACTTTACGTTCGCATCCATTTGTACACCTTTTCACCGCTTATACGAGAGATTTCATTATTCATGAACAGCGACGGTATTTTCCGCTAAAATATTTTCGTTCTCCCAATGCTTGCTTGGGACCCGGTGGCATTTTGGCGTAAGCTTCTTGGCGTAAGTACAAAGTCTGAGTAGATTTTTAATTTTATAAATTTAATGGAGACAATGCTCAGTACAGTCAGCGCATTACTTACTTACTTACATACCAAAGCCACTGGTATGTAGTCCTGTAAGGATGGCAATGCAAGTGAAGCTAAAGCAGTTTGTTGTTGCCGCTGTTGATTGTTTGTTTGTTTGCTTGTTTTTCCACTTTATTGTATTTAGTTGCAGTTGAACCGGAGTTTTATTGTTTGCCCGTTCATTTGTTTTCCGCCTTTTTGTTTGTTTCTTATTCTACACAATTTTCACATTTACTGTATATTGTATTAAACGTCGCATTGTTGTTGTTATGCTGTTATCACTTAATTTACCTTTGAGGGTATCACCACGGACGGGATTCCATTTGAAAGTAATCGAGTGCATTCCTTTCTTCGCTTCAAGCGTATTGTCCTGCTTCAGTTTTATGTAAAAAGTTTTCCCTTTTCAAATAATTACATCAAATTATTTGCGAATAATTAAAATACAACACAAACAACTACCGTAATAAAAACACAATTGCAAAAAGTCCGGATGAAGGAAGGAAATGGACACACTACGCAGCAAGAATTTTACCATAAAGTGTAAATACATGTAAATCGTAAATCGTAAGTTTGACCCCGAAAGGTAAATAATGTAGAATTCAACAAATGAAAATGGTACAGACGATCAAGTTTGACTACTCAAATACCCTACAGCCAATTCAAATATTATTCTCCGTTTTATGTTCGAAATAACTTGTACAGGGGGTATATTAAGTGCGTCATTTCATTTGCAACACCCAGAAGAATTCGTCAGAGACCTTACCAAACATATATATTTTTGATCAGCAACAACATCTGAGTCGATCTGGAACTGTATGGTTGTGCGTTTGTCTTTTGTTGGTACTCTCGTTTTCGTTCGTAAATTTTGAATTATTGAGATGAAATTTTGTAGAAACACTTCTATTTCGATTTTATCTACATTGAGCAAAATTCGTCAAGAGCCACGCCCACAATTTTTTATCTTGATATAAGTTGATTAAGGATAGTTGCACTCTAAAAATAGATCGATTCAGTCCATTTTCAATAAAAACCGCCCTTAGGCCAGGACCTGCCGTTGCGCTAAATTTGGTTGAAATATTTTAAAGATGTCCAGATGAACACAGAAAGACATGCGCAGAGTCCATACGGACAGACATTATTTTTATTACACTCAGATATACATGGATAGTATCTTGGCTTGCAGGATGATTTTCTGTTTGGACGGACCGACGATGGTCCATGATTTATGTTTAATATAAGACGAATTGCTAATGCACGCCAAATACTATCCGGTAACCGTGTTCTCACACACTTCCACGTACTTATTACGAACTTGCTCGCAAGTTCGCTTCCAAACTTAATTACCACGTTTTCAATCTATTCAAATTCAAACATTGCTCGTTTGCCCTCTTGTCTTTTCTGAGAAATCGTTTATACATATATAATTAATAGCTGTTGATTACGGTTGTATGTCTTTGCCCTTTCGTTATATTTTTCCTTGTGTGTACTTTTCTGTGTTAAAACCCAACGGATGACTAATAAGCGAATATCTGTTTAATTTTGACCCCACACACCCCCCCAAACACACACATTTGCAATTCTATAGCATAAGAGGGCATATAACGCAAAACTATTTATATTGTGTGCAAATGAAACTTATATATACTTCAAGGTGGTGGGGACTGCAAGTGAAATGTCCCCTTGATTAATATTTTGCAGATTAACATCTATTTTCAAAGTAATGCTCAAATTATCCACAGAAACGCTTTTGCTAATATGTCAATGCATATTTGCCAGAGTGTACTCATATAACGCATATCTTATTCGATGCTTACTGTTGCCTACGGAATGACAACGACTTAAAGTACGAAAACAATCCTTTTGTGTCTTTCATATTCCATTAACTGTGTATGTATGCGGGTACTATTATTTCAGCAACATACAACCACACGACACCGGGCCACTCTCACTACTCCATATACACCTACCTACGCACCATTTGAGCAACAGTTTTCCTATACATCATGATGGCAAGCACGGCAGCAATATGTACGTACGTGATAGAAAACCGAAGAATCTGACAAAAAAATAATCGTGAGAGAGGAAAGAAGAGGGAGAGAGAGAACGAATAAATGAAATGACAGAAAGAAAAGTTGAAAAGTAAATGGTCTCCGATTCCATTTTCTCAATATTCTCTGCTTTTATCAGGCAGCCACATTGAAAGTCTAACAAGAATCCCTTGGCGCCGTTCATCGTACATCGCACTGTCATTGTATGGCAAAGTAATGTATATGGTGAATTGAATTTTTATTTCAGTTAGTTTCAATATTGAAAGGAAACAAGTAAAAAGGTCTATATTGGGAGTACGCCATATCTAGGACACCCGCCACCGTTACACACCTACCCAAAAATAATAATTGCCTCCATTGTCATTAATAGTTTTTCTGAAGTAAAGAATTCTTATCTAATCACTTTGAAAAAGTTTCAATTTTTCACTCGTACAATTCGCAATAAATATATCCTGGACGGACACGTTAACTTCAATTTTTCAATTGTATGAGAAGTGTTCGATAAAGTTCTGGCAAACTTTTATCTTTGTATCCCTTATTGTTCGTCTGTACTAAAGGAAAACCCTTATAACCTTAAATTGCCAAATTCGTCCAATTTTAGAACACTCTGATTAGTATTTCAGGATTAATGGAAATTTTTTAAATAAGTATTCAAAATCGAGCGCGCATGTGAAACTGTGCATTGCTCTTATCTTAAATATCTGCATCTTAATTATGTATTGCAAAATTATACTATTAAGAAGGTACACACGCACAGCTCCTTCAATCCCCCGAAAGGTTGTACCGTTAGAATCTTAACAAAAATGACTCATTTTGTTTTTTTTTTAAATCAAAATTCGCTTTATTGGAATCGAAATAAACCAGCTAACCTAGCACCTAGAACTTTTTAAAATTGAGGGCCAGTCCGTGGACCGATTTTGACAATTTTCAATACCATAATTTTGATGTAGATATCTGTGTATCAAATTTCAGTTTGATATCTAAAATTTTGCGGCCGTGAGAGTTCCAACACACGTATGTAAGGGCTAAATGGAATCGTTTATTGATGCTGATCATGCATATATATAGTTTTAGGGGTGTGGCATGCCGCTTTCTGGTATTTACAAACGTTTCAACAAAACCAATATACCCCCATATCTTTATAATGGTGGGTATTTTAAAAAATATCACACACTGAGCGATTCAGTGATACATCCAGCTGGATACAGGAAATTATTCAAGTAATTGAAAACTTAGGCTTAGCACTTGGCGGAAATACTGCTCAACTAGTTTTGTGGTAATTTTTTTTATTTTCATTATTTAAGTAATCAATCGATAACCAAGCATGAGTCAAGAATTGGTAAAAACGATGTGATTTGAACTTAGCTAAAACAGTTACATTTGAATGCAGTATATTTACGTATATTTGTGGCTTAAAATAAGTTTTTGTATATCGTATGACTAGTTGAATGGCCATTTTAGTGAGGTCCACTACGCCTCTCCGTGTCATATAATAACGTCTACTTACGCCTTAAATAAGTTAAGAAGCAAGTTAAAAAACTAAATTTGGCTTTACTTACGCCCTCTAAATAGTATATGTATTACGTGTCAGCTTGAAAGTCTAGTTTTATGGTGAATATGGTTTTTTGTAAATTGTGGGCGCGTCTGTTATTTGAACACACCCGTTTTTCCGGAAAGAGACGTCCAATATCCTACAAAGACTATATATTCTCAAACAACATCAAACACTGAGTCGATTTAGTCATTACAGCGCGTCCTCTCTGTCTGAAAAAGAAGCAATTGAAAAAAAATCCGTATTACTCATTACGTGTGTAGCGAGGGATATAAATATGGGAGGTAAATATTGAAATTTTGTCTGGATTTTTATAAGCTTACGAAATTGTTTGACTTTGAACTTAATATAGTCGAATTCTTACATGTTTCAAAGTTTTACGATTAATTTTTTACTGTGTATTAAAAACTGACGCTTTATCGAGTACTCTACACAACTTAAACACTCATTGAGGTTTCTTTTGTTTTTCAAAAGGCAATCTCACAATGATTATGAATGAAAGTAAGTAGATAGCAATAATTGTATACACAAATAGGCGAATAATTGGAAAACTTATTGAAAACAAGAACACAACTTTGATATTACTTTTACTAAACTGGGGATACACTGCACTTTGTAAATACGTGTTGTATCGTAGGGTGTTTTGAAGCTTCAAGTAATCGTATTAACACTTTACGTCTTTGCCCACACGTTTAAGCAACCAACTTGTGCGCAATCTCTACACACATTACACCCCTAACCTCAACTGATTATTCATTTATACTACAATGTGTGGTGAATTGAACACATTTGACAGGCGAAAACGTACCCCCAAATACGTTAAGAAGGTGCTGACAAAGGAAAACGAATGAATTTCGTAAATAAAGACAAAAATCGAACTTCGATAAACGCTACAGAGAGATTCACTTCACATCATCAACTTGTAATCATCCAATAAAAAAGAAAATAATATAAAACCGAAACACCGAAAAGCACCTGGCATTTAAAGTGTTTTCTCTAATAAATTTGCAAAGAACGTGACAAGAAAAGAGCCGAAACGGCCGATGTTTTATTGTTTTATTGTAAAATGTGTAATAAGCAACCAAAATATTATTAAATAACCTAAAAGTGGGCAACGAAAAGTGAAAATTCAGGAAATGCAATAAACGTGAGTGAAAAGAAAGGAATTTTTGCAATTTTTTCTAAGAGGCATACACAGAAAACAGCGAGACAGAGAGAGAGAGAGTGAGAGTGAGTAAATATGCAAGAAAACAAAAGAGAGTGCTGGTGTAATAAATACAAAATGGTATGCGGGTATTGCGTGTATACCTGCATACAGCGGTAAAGTACTTTGCCACCAATGCTTTTCAGGTTCAAATAACAATTCAGAACAGCATCCGAACAAGGTTTAATCAAAAAAATTCCAAATTAATTTAACAACTGCTTATAAATTATATTTTGCTGTTAACCACTTGTACGTGAATGCGTGTTAAATTTGTACAAAAAGACATACACATACTCACTATTGTGAATTGGGTATTTGCTGTGTTTAGAGAAACGCTTGTTGAATTGTCGTGCCCAGTTCGACTTGAAAGGAAACTAAAAGGAAAGTGTGTTTTTTTTAGAGAGAGGTGCGGTGATGTCAAGTGAATTGCATTTGATGACATACGCGTTTTGTTCAATTTTAAAAATTTATAAAGAAAAAATAAACCGTTTTCCTTTAATTATGAAACAAGTGTGTGCCCCTCCAATTGCTATTTGTAAAATATGCACTAAATAGAAGCTAATTAGCTGTAACTAAGTGTTGAGCACCATATTGCTTCAAGGACTTGCGAGTTTAGAGGCAACTCAATAGTATTTGCAAACTTTCACACGTACTTGCCCATAAATAAGTGCATTTGACACAACGCAGCTGGTGGTGGCTCCTGCATCTTTTATCATTTTAGAATGACCTCTTTAAATCCTTGTACAACAAGACAACTATTACGCTATTGATAGAATTACAAATAGCAACGGAAAAAAACATGTACTAAAAAATACATTGGATAAATGATTCACCAGGTGGCGTGTTATATAAAAGGTGCTCACACACACTTTCTCCCTTAACTCAGTTCACCACCACTTAACACCGTACGGATACTACACTCAGCTCAACTCGGCACCGTTTAGCTCTGTCAAGTATCTAAACAATCTTAAAAGTACGTGCAACAAATGATACGAGTTACACACACAAACACACACAATACACAACACCCAACTTTAATCATCGGCCAATAATCTAAATACGTGTACACGTGGTGGTCATTAGTAACTACGCAACCAGCCGAGTCAAATCATCAGTTTTACAGAGTATTCAGTCGGTCGGTGCGTCCCTCCTTCAGCAAAAAAAGGTGTAAACTAAGTGCAACTTGAAGAAAAATTACATATTGGTGTCTCCACAATAAAAGTAAAATAAAGTATATTTGAAAACGTAAAGGCGTCTTGCTACACATTGAGAGAGAACCCGCACGTATACCTAACTGTCGAATTGCAACTTTCCGAACAGGTAAGTGCACAATTTATGAATACGGATTGTAGAGAACAATACATTTACACCATTATACGCACACACATACACCATAATAAAATTCTTCTTACTTTCCGTGCCTCTGGCTTTGTCTCTTTATACCCTGCACCACTTGTTTCAAAAAGTATATTAAGTTTGTTCGGATGTTTTGTAACTCCTAAGCGGCAAATGCCACACCCACCTTCAATTATACCGATCGCGTCAGAATTAAAATCCGAATCGATTTAACAATGTCCGTCTGTCTCTCCGTCCGTGGTTATTTATGTCGCAAGCTACTGGTCGCATCCTTTGAGATATTATGATGAAATTTGAATTTTGGCTCAGAAAGGAACGCTATTAAAAATGGATCGATTAGGACTTTTTTTTAGAACCCCTCTATTATATGGCAAAAAGTCGCAATTCTTAATATTTTTTGACAAAATTTGGTGAAAAATAAAAATCAAAAATTTTTTTTCGATCGGACCATTTTTTGAATCCCTTCCCATATAATGGGGCTTCACGAATACCTAGCGTAGTAAAACTAAGTGATGCAGGGTATTATATAGTTGGGCTTGATCTACTATGTGTAACATTTTCACTTGTTTTAACTTACGTTTTACTTATACTTTTATTTTGTCATCCATTCTGCTCTGGTCCACTGCCCTTCTGTTTGTATTGCATGTATGTGTATGTGAATAAATCTTGAATTATGCAATACCTGAAAGTATTGGCATGTGCGACATTTACACGTTTGGAGTGAAGGTTTAACAAATGCATTCAAAAAGTTTTTATTGATTTTGAAAAGCTAGGGATAGACACACATCCTTCATAATCAGTTTAAATGACAATATTTTCATTTTCATCGATCACAATTTCCGTAGTGATAAAGTTGCAACAGTTGCAAGATTTGAATCAATACTTGATAGTTGTACGTTTGCCTTAATGTACAAATGGCCATATATTCTTAAAATGATTCGATTCTGTTCAACTTTGAAACATCAAATATTTACCTTAACTAAGTATTACCCAAATATTTTCACAAATCAATAATCACAATTTTTTTATTAAGTGGGATTATTTTCGTATTTTTGATAAAAGTTCCAATCATTTAAAATATATTATATGTATATAAAAACGTAATGAATTAATAAATTTGCAAAATATATTAAAATTTACGTCCGTGAGATTGCAAACAAAAGACAGACACACGGACACGAATGTCTAGATTGACTCGTAGAAGGAGACGCTAGAGACTCTACAAAGTATATATGTTCTTGATCAGCATCAAAAACGGAGTCGACCTAGACATGAATGTCCTTGCGTTCGTGTGTCCGTTTTGATAGGGTTTTTTTTAGACCGATACATGACTTTGTACCAAATTTCATCGAAAATATCTCAAAGAATGCGACCAGAAGCTTTTACACAAATTTATAAGGACAAACAGACGGACAGATGGACAGACGCACATCGTTAGATCGATTTACATTTTGATTCTGTATCTAGATCGAGTCAGATTTTGATTCTGAATCGATCGATGAAATATTTTTGCACTTTAAACGGGAAATGCTTTCGATTCCCTTTCCTTGATGGTATCTAATATGTAGCCTTTTTTTCCAATTGCCAATAGAGAGAACATCAGAATTGGGGTTTACTTGATTTGCTAAACATGTGTCATGTATTTCGGGTACAATAGATACACGTATGTAAAAGTCACAGCTGTTGCTTACATTACAAACAAAGGTTTCTATGGCTTTAATTTTTTGTTCTTTTTCTGAGAGGAAGCATATTACGCATCCCCTTATAATGATAAAGATGGCGTGAGGCGGATAACTGTTGCTTTTGCAACAAGTGTAGACACGAACAAAACTTGTTAGCCCCTCGCACTCTGCACACAGTAATGTATTATTGTAGAAGAAGAAGAAGGAGAAAGTACAGGAGCATGACAAAAAATAGGCACAAAGGCATGCATACATATGTATAAGCAAACACATGCACCACGATAATAAAGGCTTCCGAAAGTTGGGCACAAAAAAGAAAAGAAAAACTAGTGTCATCGGTAATGCGTGTGTGTGCATTGTGATTGGGACAAAAGCAAATAAAGCAAGTAAAACGAGGCTATATTAGGCGTGTGCCAAATCTAGGACACCCGTCACCATTATCCTCTTCCAAATAGTTGGGATCTCAACTACTTAATAAAAATATTATATTTTTATTGGCGCATATATAAATAAGTAGTAAGAAATTGAAAAATATTGTGTGGTGCGGTTGTAGAGTGAAGGATTTGAAAACGGCATAGTGTTGATTCGATTCCTTTCGTAGTTTCGTAATGTTTTTTTATTATTGTATTGTTTTAACATTGATAAACAATATGTGTAAATTTCAGTGCATCATCTCAATTTTAACGACTGTGAGAAGTCCAATAAAAAAGTGTAATATTCACACGGACACACGGACGAATGGATTGGTTAAATCAACTTCTCTATTAATCCTGATCAAGAATATATACACTTTTGGGTGTAGCTCGCTCGATTCTGATATTTACAAACGTCCGAACAAGAACAATATACCCCCTTATTATCATAATGATGGTGGGCATAATGAATAAAAAACGCAACATGAATGAATGAAAACTTCTGTTTTAGATGGAAAAATTAAATGCTTAGACGTTCATTGTTTGCTTTTAATCACATTACGTTGCTGTTTACTTATTGGTTATGACATGTATTCAAAGTACAAAAAGTAGCAATTTTTCAAATCTCATTCTTCGTATTGAATAATTCCAGTTTAATTTCCACGTAGGGAGACTTGTGCACTATTTCTCAATGGATTACCGTGAAAGGGATACGAATCGGTCCAGTTGGTGATCGCTCTTGGGTAGACTTTAAATTAACATGTAATCCCGTAGGTGCACCACTTATTGACCAACGTATAATGGCAGGCTCTGTTACACTCGATTTCTCAGCAGCACATATATTAACCACTTATCATTCACAATATCATCAAATATATATTTGGAACTGCGCACTATCTACATACTTCAAAATTGTGTCTCATGCTTCCTTCTGCTTTATTAATTCCATTGACCTTTAAACTTCTTTCTAACTGGTTCTACTTTTGTTTCATCTCTCCAACACCTGTCTCTTTAAATAAATAGTAGATGACTTCTTCGTCTGCAATTTCAAAATATTCACTCTTCCTTTTTGACCTTTAGCCCTCCAGCTGTATTACAAACACTCCATTTACTCGATACGTGTTGCTTATATATATGAAAATGCTGTTGGTGTTGTATTTTGCTTTCAGAAACCCTACAAACAGTACGTTTCGTGTGAACTTGTGGAAATATTACAAAGTAATCCATCTAGCGACGGTTCGTTTGTTCGTTCCTCTTTCATTCATTTATAAGTTGTTTATGTCAAATATATATAAATTGTATCCATGTAAAATGGCAAATGAAAAAGTGGGCACCCAAGGCGAGCGACAGCAACCATCTTTTGCTTATAAGGCACCCGCGGTGCCATGCAGTAAAGACTGCAAATGCCAGCTTTTAATTGTATGCTTTGAAATTGGAATAAACTATAAATACAGTAGCGTGTCGGGTTGGGGGGTTGGCGGAGATGTTCATCCCAAGTGGCGCCAACGTATGTGACGTCAGCAACATCATCACCATTATCAGCATTGCCATCACGCGCTTTACGTCTTGATATGTTTTAATTAAGCTTTGGTGTTAATAATATGTGAGAGTATGTAACAGAAATGAAGGAAAGTTGACAATGCGTGACAAAGGTGAATCGCAATCGTTCGCAGTCATACAAATGGTAATGCTCTGCCATTTTATAATCATCACCTCTACTACTGCTCTACTACTCCTTCCTATCCTTGCTTACTAGTTAGTTATCAACTGCGTGCACTGCATGTGTACATAATACATATTTGTTTATGTTTGTTAATTAGTTAGAGATTAAGTATAAATTCAACAGTTTTTGTTGACAATTCAGGCGATTTATATTAAAGTTCGAGAGATTCCCGATTAGGAAAAGTTTTCTAATAAAAATTTAAAATAAGTGATAAACGGGCGCGATTGTTAAGGTTCGTTTAGATGCGCTTTAAATATATGCTACAAACGTATTTGTGCAACATTTCATAGATTATTCAGTGAAGATTCACTCCAAATAACCGTAGTGGGAGGGGGTGGAGTAGGGGTGGAATGTAGAACTCACAAAAAAAGAACTTGACGTTATTACAACTTTGTGTACGCATGAGTGCATATGTGTACATAATGTATGTATAATCGGTTATGCACACATGCACATATATATACATTGCATATGCATGGAAAATACATATATATCGTATCAGTATTTCTGTATGTGTATATGTGTGTGTTAATTAATGTGTACATGCATGCATATTAATATTTAATTATTTAAGCATAAAAACGATATAAACAATACTTTTTCTCTGTGTTGCCACCCCCTTCCCCCCCTCCCTCTCCCTCTCCCTATCACTCTTTTCACTCTGTGATATACATCATATTGTATGTATATGATATCTACGTGCATGCACACACACGCTCATAGGCGTATGGTTTTGCGTTAATGCAAACGTTTGTTTTATTAAATAACATCGTGTGTGTGTGCGTGTGTGACCTGTGTTATTTAAGCTACACTTTAATTATTTAAGTAATTTATGATATTAATTGAATTTTTCCGATATTCAAAGGACACAAAAAAGAAAACATAAACTCCACAGAGAGGGAAATACCGAAATACCCGAACACACGCAAGCACACAACGATGCACACTTAAGCACCACAAACATGAACATACTGTTTATTAACATATATTATATAATCGGTACAAAAGGAAAACAAGCTTTATTATTTTGTGAGTAAAAAATTTTTAATAAAATAATAATTTGAATAAATGAATGCAACCCCCACACGCAGATCCGAGTCTTTTGTGAAGAATTAATGCAATACCGAACGCAGATATTTTAGTGCTGAACCGTAGTATCCTCAACCAACATAGTTTTCCCACAAAATCTAACAAAATCTAACGCTTCCCTAAACAGTAACACTGAACAAATAAGAATTTATTAGATTTCCACCAAAAACGAGCAAAACAACAACAAGTAAGAAAACTAAATTTGGTTTAAACCAAATCTTAAAATTAATACCATCCTCATCTACACACGAACGGTGGACGTGAGGGGTGAGGGGCTATACCCTCTGTATTAAGTAACAGCTTGCAGCTCGTGTTTTGCGCTCAATATTGTTTTGTGTAAATTGTGAGCGCTTCTGTCATACGCCCACGCCCACATTTGTCACATCAATGGACGGGTTAATTTCAAGTTCATTGATTAATTTTTGTGCCAGATAAATACATTTTTGTTGATTGTGGGCGTAACTCTTGACCAATTTTACCCATTTTAAATAAAAATCCTTGTGAAGAAACTGGAAGTGTCTGTAGAAAATGTTCGTTCAATATCTAAAAAGTTATGACTGTGAGACAAGAGCCAACAAGAGACGGACGCAGAAATATACAAGTCTATATCAGCTGATCGAGAATGTATGTACTTTGTAGCGTCTCTGATGCCTTCTTCTGGGTGCTGCAAATCACAAACTTAATAGACCATCATCATTATGGTGGGCTTGGTCTGATGACGTCTACTAATAGTGTAAATTAGGGTGGGCCAAAAGTAAATGTTTCGGAAAATTTTGGGCGGATGTGGGAGTTCATTCACATATTTCTTTGGCGTAAGAGTGTTACAAAGAAAATGAATTTTTTGAAAAAAAAACCTCTTATTCATACCCTTTGCATAACACGGAGAGCATACTAAATGCATTAGTCAGTTAGGTGCATCCACTGAGAGCCGTTAGATACCATAAGAAGTTTTTTTTGATCAGTATCAATATTAGAATCGATTGAATGATGACCTTTTTACCGACTATGCATTTAAATCTACCAAAATTGAGATATTGAGTTAAAATTTGACTCCAACTCGCATCAATTTTTGTTACATCGATGAAAAGGCTAAGTATCGAATTTTAAATTCATAGCTCACCTCATCCATCCAAATATATTCTAAAGACCAGCTGGCTTCATGTGATGAAACAATGATAGTGGTAGTGGTAGTTGTATATGTTTAGATGTGTTTAACGGAAAATGATTAAAATGCTTATAAATAAAATATCTCTAATGTAAAAATGTATTTACATTTATACATACATTTATACATTTATGTAAGTAGAATAAATTATGTAAAATCTTATTTTTCTTTTCGATGATTTGCATAAATTTCCATAAATGCATGAGATTGCATGCGTTTGTTGCTAAGGTGGTCAAATGCATTATGATGATGATGATAATGATGACGATGATGATGATGCCTGTAATCGTTTAAATTGTGCGTCGATCTGGAAAAGTGTACAAATTTCTAATTTACATATTATAACCAAACATACACGCCTTTACGTGTGATTGTGTAATTATATATATACGGATATTTATTAACTTGTCTATACACACATATACAATAATTATATACGCAAACACAGATCCCCTAACCGGATAACTTAATCAAATACCTACAAATATACTTTCATGTATAAGTGATGGATGTACGCATTTGAACACAGATGAATTGTACTTTAGATAAAAAATCAATAACTTGAGAAATAATCCTATTTCACATAAAAGACATCAAATGGTAATAGGGTATTAGTCAAAACGGAGAATGCTGGAAGGGGCATTCTCTCACACATAAATGGAGATATTATGCAGGCCTCCTTCCCCGTTGAAGTGTTTGGCAATACCCGAAAAGAAGCATCAGAAACTCTTTTTGATCCACATTAAATTCTAAGTGTGTCTATATCGATAAAAAAAATTTTCCTTTTTTTCTACTCTTTACAAAACGGTTCAAAGGTAAACTTATGAAGAGTTCTTCAAACTATAAAACATTATTTTAATGGCAGTTCCTTTGCAAAACATTTTGTATGGAAAGAAACGGTGTTGAAATTAGGCACAATAATAGAGCTCATGATCCTACCAATTCAAATTTAGAAGAAATATGTAGGAACACTAAATTTGGCTGGGGCCAAACCTTAAATACCCTCCACATCTACAATAGTGGCCGCGACAGATATATAATTACGCCCTCTAATAGTGTATGTATTACACAAGTCGAGTTTTACGTGGAGCATGGCTTTTTGTAAATCATGGGTGCATCTGTTATTCGACTACGCCTTTTTTTATCGGATCGATGGATAGGCGAACTGTAGGTTTGAACTTTATAGCTCAATTTTTAGGGCAGATCTGTAGATTTTTCTATTGTGGGCGTGGCTCTTTCCCGATTTTGCCTATTTTAAATAGCGATCTGTGTAAAAAAAGTAAATGCCGGTGCAAAATTTCACCTCAATATCTCAAATTTCACCTCAATATAACAAACTTAGTATACTCCCATCTCATGTGGTTTTATTGTTATCTGTCATGTAAAAGTTTCACTTAGAAATGTTATTTTGCCAACGTAAACAAAACTAAGCATCATTGCCAGTTACGTTTAATTAGCGAAAGTGGTGGGTATCCAAAGTGTGGTCAATGCCTAAGTTTTGGTTTGCTTCATATAACTCACCTCTATAATAATTTTTATGCAATACAATCTATCATACATTTGCGTGCATGTATTGATGCATGTATGAAGACATCTGTTCAATATTCACAGCCACCTGAGGGCTTATATCGTAAATATGGTTTTTATGTAAATAAACGAGAGTTTGTATGAATTGTAAAAATTAACAAATAAAATCCGTTAATTGTTTAAAAGATGTACGTCACAGGTGAAAATCAAACAAACTCATGTGAGCAGTTAGTAACACAAAATTTTGGCAAATTGATCACAATAAGTGAAAAAGTGTTTATTAATTTTTTACTTGTCCAGAATCCAATGGGCGCAGTACTAAGGAAAACTCTCTTCACAGCTAACTGACTTTTCCCTAAAGCGTTATATGAAAAGAGATTTTAATAATGGATGGGCCACTCGGATACAAATTAATTATTAAGCTTAAGTATTTAACGGCAACTTCTTTTTTTTAATTAAAATTTGGGAATGTTTGTCAAATAAGGGCTTTTTTCAAAAGAGCGTTATTAGGGAGAGGTTTCTAATATGGTTATATGTGTTCCATTTACAATTGGGATCGACTTTGCGTCAAAACATGTTCTTGAACCAAATTTTTTCGAAATATTAGAAAAAGCGAACTGTAGCGTATACACAACATTGACAGACAGACGGACATGGTTAAATCGATTGAGAAAGTGATTAGATTATCGTAAAAAGATGGATCGCCTTTTAATGGTTAAGCTTTTACAAACGTGCATCTAAATTTAATATACTTAATAATCCACCATGTTTTACTACATATATGTAAGCACCAGCTATTATTCTAGGGTATACTCAGTTTTTGTCGAAACGTATTTAACACAATGTATATAAATTCTTAATTTGCCCACATATTTAAGATGATCTCACATTGCCTTGTTCAACTGCGTGTCTCCTGTTCAAAAAAAAATTGAAATATTGGCCCAAAGTATGACAGTTCTTGCTTTTTGCCATTTTTGAATTTTTTGTGTAAATTTAGCAGAATTGGCTGAAGAACGAGCCCACTATTAAAATTAAAAGAGATTGGGGAGACTTTAGGTTTTCTTTTAATTGTACTTTTAAGCTACAAATTTTTCTATAAAAGTAAAATAAAAATGGAGAATCGGCTGCGCCGATTACAAAACTCATAGCGATCGTATTTGGTTTTTAAATATTTTAGTTGAAGGTGTCAATTTGTTCAAGAATTTAAAATGTATATAAAAATTTCCATCAAGACCACGCTCATAATTTACAATTATCAGAGTCAGTAAAAAATCTAATTTTATTTAAGGTGGTAGGTAGGCGAGATTTGACTTAAGGCAAATACAACTTGTTTACTTGTTTCTTTTATTATTTACGAATGGTAACACTGTGGCTTTAAACTTTACTCACTTACCATACGATCTTACACGATATTTTCTCTGCTTTTATCTTACACTCTCATCTCAGTTCGTTGAATTGCTCGTTTATACTAACGGCGTTCTCGTATTTTGGTAGACCCCTCTATTGCATCTCTCCTTTTTAATCATCTTCACGCTTTGTTATCCAATTTACAGTGTTTCGTATGTTTTTACTGTCAGTATTTACACCGAAATCATCGTGTGAAGAACGAAAATAATATTGTATGAAAATAAACTTTTGCTTACAAACTCGTGTGTACTTTATTTCTGTTCTGATTTAATGATTTTATTTTCTTTATAAAGTGCTTTTCTGTGTTCTATTTTTGAGGAATGCATTATTTTTGTGTAAAGAGTGCGATCAATTATTAGTTAATTAAAGCACCAGAAAGTGTATAACGCGCGCACCCGAGCAAGTGGCAAATTGGAAGAACGCTTTTTCTTTCGTTGAGGTAAAAACGATGAAAAGATGAAACATTGCCGTGATTTTAACAACTGTGTATGTGTGCGTATGCCTGCCATACGCGTTTAATAAAACAATTATTTAAGAATTTTAATGAAAAGTGAAATAATAGAGAGAGAAAGGGAGAAAATGGAATGAAGTAGAGAAGCGTATAAGAGATTGGAGTTTTTGTTGTTGGAAAGTGTAGACTGAGACTGTTGAGATGTGTGCTTAATATCTACAGGAATAAACTCTGTGTTCGTATCTTCTTCTTTTTCTCGCCAATTGGCTCAAATTACGTCTTTTATTGAAGTAATGTTTGCCCTGAGTAAAATATTTCTAAACAAGTAGAAGAATTTTTTGATTCATTTAAATTTTTATTGAATTTCTCTACGTTTGATAGTGTTTTGAAAATATTGTCATTTAGTAGAACATTTGGAAAAAAAATTATTTGAAATTTTCTGGAGAATTTGTTTATTTTATTATTTTTCGTTCGTTTGTTTTTTTCGCGTGTTTTGTGAAACTTGTTTTGTGTATCGTGTAATTGCTGTATACATGCATATATATATATAAATATTGATAAATTGCTTTGTATTGTATAATATCGTAAATAATGCCCAACGAATGATATAAAGCATAATGCAAGCCAATAAGTGTTCGAGTACCTCCGTGCATATATGCGTGGTAGCCGGCTACACTTTTACGCATACGTTGCAACATTTATGCGATTATACGTTTACAAAAAGAAGAAGAATATTGATAAATTTTCCATCCTTTTTCAATTTTTTTTTATATTAACAACCTATCGTGCTAAGCGGAATTGTGTGCAACAATAAGTGTGCTCGAGTGGTACTCACATTTACGCTTGCCAGCGGCAGACAATATTATAGATAATAAAGATTTTAGAAATTGAAGGAAAATAGTGCGTGTGCGCAGAGTAAACATAGGAATAAAAGAAGAAGAATACATTTGATGTGTGTACACGCACTTTAACAGTCACAGAGACAGGACAGAGAAAGAAGAGAGAGAGAGAGAGAATTTAAATTACGACCGCTTATAAAAAATATTTCGTGTAACCCTTGAGGCTGTTGCGTGTAGTTATTGTGCGGGGTTTGCACATTTCGAGTTTATTCCCTTTTTGTTAAACTCCTCTTATTTGGTTTACTTTAATATTCTCTTCCTTATTTGTAGCTTTAGTCATTTGCGACGTAAAATTGTGTATAAAAATTTTTGTATATGTGTAATTCAAAATTTGCGTGTGTTTTGTATTAAAATTACTTGTTGTACAGTAAGTACGGTGACGCGCCTTGGAACAGAATATACAATAAAAGAGAAGACGTACCAAGTGTGTACCGCAAAGTTTCAAAAAGTGAACAAAAAATAAACAATTGTGCGTTTATCCCGCATACACAAAATTTGCGGAAAGCAAGTATCCATTAACAGTCGTCGACATTGACATATCGGAGGTTTCTTCGCTTGTTTACATCATTTTGTGGATTTCGTCTTGTGTTTATACAGCATTGTAAGTAAATGTTTTTTTCAAATATTTTATTTGTATGTGTTGTGTTTAAATTGGAGTATGCCACTGGCCGTCGTAATTATGATTTAAAATTTTATATCACTTTCCTATAATATGCATCCTAGACAAAAATTTGTAATTGAGGTAACTTGACCATTAGGCTGTAAAGGTTGAAAGCATGCGCGACATTTTCACCTTCAACTTTTGCCGTGTATTTTCATTTCATATGCTATGTTCTCTTTAAGTTTATTTAGATACATATTTAGTAGTACGTGTATGTGAACTCTTGATCTCTCATTCCTACAAACTAAATTTATCGTTAAAAACAAGTAAAAAATGTTATATTTGGCTTGAGCCAATTCTTGAACACCTACCACACCAAAGACTGACTGGATATTAAAGCAATGTTTGAGTGAAAGTCTGCCTACAAGCCAGTTAAGATTCCTAAAAAATCGATTCAAAGTGTCCTTTTATTTTGGTGTTATTTCGATAATAACGTGTGTAGGAAAATAATCAAAATTGCTGCCAAAGTTGGCGTGTATAACTCAGTTTCCTTTAAATGGACAGACAGTCTTAGCTAAGTAGGTTCAGGATTTCAAGAATATGTTCCCTCCTTTTAAGTGTTGGGTATAATAAGCAGAAAAGCTCAATTTAGCTAAAAATGTGAATCGGGGGTTATCAGACCGTGTTCATTTGTGCAAAACAAATTTAGACTTAAATATTTGTGTCTGGGACATGTCGATTTTAAACTTTGTCCAATTAAGAAGGAACCGGTGTTGAACTCAATTTTTGTAGGAGAGGGAGTATCAACGACATACAGACAGACAACGCTTGTTGCAAACGGAAAAATAAACATAGAATACCTGCCATTTAAGGTGGAATTCATAAAAAGTCGGCATAAATAAAATTCGCGGCAATACTCAAAAACAATCAACATTTGTTTCCATGTAAAACAAATTGTCAAAAAACAGTTGTTTGTAGGTTTGTGTAATAGGTATAAGAAATCGCTAGAAACTATTAAGGAGCCAAACACTTGCACACATCTTTAAATGCTAGTAAATAAGTACGCACATAATTAATTCATTCTTCTTCTTCTTTTCACCTGTCTGTCATGACTCACCCTGTTAAATGGAAAAGGTAATTGAAGAACCATCTGTTCCCTTTTTCATTACGCTTTACTGCAACTTTTGTTACCTGTTTATCTCCCTCTTTTACTTTTACGATCGTCTTTCTTTTGTTTATGGGGTATAAACCCAATTTAGAGAATTTTCATTAAACAGGTAACACAGATTAATGGGACTTTAGTTTTTAAGATGTTGCCAGACTAGAATTTAAATTTGTTTTATAGAATCAGCGAGAGTTACATAATTGTGAACAATTAAAACTGCGTTACTTCTGGCACGTAGAAGTTTATGTTGCAGTGATTTTTATGTGGAGCGTTAGGTATAAACGAATATTTAATTTGAAGTTGAATATAATTTGATTGGGCGTTTATTTGGTGCGTAAATTTGTAAATGATATCAACCACATGTGCTGACTAATCCATTTTTAGTGGTACCAGTTGCTTACAAATTAGAATTTTGGTATAAAGCGATTGAATTACTTATAAAGACGAGATTAGCAATCGCCCAAATTTTTTCCAAAATTCCTCTAGAGATAATTTCAATTAATAAAATGTTGCCACAATATCATAATAAACGGCACGGGAGGGGGGGCTACAACATGTTGAAAGGCAAGGATATTAATTGTTGAACGATACGATTGTTCAAAATACTTTATGTTTGCTTTGCTTTCTTCTGTAATTTCGCATACGAAACCAAATTTATTTGCGCAGTTCATTACTCATGAGGTTGTCAAGTTTAAATAACAACGTACACCAGCAAGTATATCAAACTACGTTAATATTCACTCAAAATATATATTCGTTCGTTTATTATGTGCCCATCCCGATATTAGTGTGCCATTTTTCGTAAAAGTGCTGCTTCAATATTTGTGGATTTCTGGATGGATGGACTGCTTGGATAGTAAAATAAGAAAATAAAATTATTTCGTGCCTTAAAACGAGACTATTTTGCTTCAGCACTTTTGCATGGATGCAATCTGAAGATGTGCGTATGTGTAGGCGCTTATTCTTGGGTATAATTCGTAGAATCGCTCAATGATGAAATGAAATTGCTTGCGCTGCCCCATAAAAAACAAGTAAAAAAACTAAATTTGGCTTAGGCCAAATCATAAATACCCTCAACATCTATATACGAACATAAACTTTTATGTGGGACTCTCTGCACAAAAAGGTCTTTTTGTAAATTGTGGGCTTGTATGTTTGTATGTTCGACCGCGCTCATTCGTGGCATTTGACGGATTTCACTCACTTTAAAGTTTCCGATTTGGTTTTTGCAAACATTATAACAAACTTAGTGTAGACCCATCTTTTGTGGCGGGCATAAAAGCGATATTTTATTGTTTTCTCCCTTCTGTGCCGTACATGGGGTATGTACGCGTTTATATGCTTTAACGTACAACATTGCTACCTAAGTTGAGTTGACTTGTTTTTGTTGTTGTTGTTGTATTTTTTGTGATGTAGAAGACATAAGACTCGTACACCACACAAAGCGATGAAGGTAGCGTCGGCTGGTTCAACAACCAAAAAATAAAAGAAAGAAATTAAACAAAAAGTTGTTAAAAACGGCGTTGTCGAGTTGAGTGCCCGGTTTGAGAATACTTAATATGTTTGACCTTGAATTGAAACTGACTGCTGGCTGGTGTATATATGTGCAGTTATTCATGAATTAATTCG
The DNA here is from genome assembly GCA_963978525.1 of Ornithomya fringillina. Taxonomy (NCBI): domain Eukaryota; kingdom Metazoa; phylum Arthropoda; class Insecta; order Diptera; family Hippoboscidae; genus Ornithomya; species Ornithomya fringillina. The sequence continues at coordinate 25,934,617 of OZ021691.1, forward strand.
GGTTTTGTTATCGTATTTTTGGCGGTTTTGTATAATTTTTTCTTTTTTTGTTGTATTTTCTTCGCGTCCCTCTCCCATGCTCTCTAAGCTAATGTTTGTTATCAACAATTTATTATTATTTTTTATCCACAACATGTCAAATATATATATTGATGAATCGAGGCTTAGACGAAAGAAAAATGAGAGTCGTTTAATTGAAGGTTTATTTTGAGACAATGTTGAATAACAACACATTCGTGACATTGTGGGGGAATGATATAATTAAATATATGGGGTTCGAGTATGTGTGCCTGTGGGAGTGTTTATATTGTACTTGTGAAGAATAAAGTTGATTTTTAATATTCATAGAGTATCAACTCCTACAAGGTTAAATCCTTTATGCTTAATTTTATATAGAAGCGTTTTTCACGTACCAGACGTATACTCTTAGATTTAATTAATGGGCTAAATATGTGACAATCAATAACTTTTGTTGAAAAATTTGGTCCTTAGACCAAACTTTCACGAAAATATCTCAAAAAGTGTGACCTGTGTTTTGCGCAGAAATTTCCATGGACCGACAACAGTAAGTAAAATACTATAAAAGGTGGGTCTTTCTTTAGCCGATCACGAGCTACAACATCTGGGATTTGTGGTGTATAGTACAAAATGCATTTGGAAGTACGTTCTCTGTCAAAAAGGCCTCACTTTCATTTTTTATTTACGTTAGTTTGGAAACTGAAAACATGTCACACGTGTTACGCGCATTGCGTAGCTGGCACACACAAAGCTTTGTTTCTTTGAAATGCTTCTGTTTCACATTTTTAAGTTGATAAACTTTTTACGCGTAACAAGCTTGAAAAGTTCCATTCGTGGCCCACTTAGTGCTCGTAACTTAAGCGTCAAAAAACGCCAAGCTTACCTTGTTGATTGAATGCGGTCACTCTACGATAAATGGAACTTCTTTTTATATCATGAACAAAAAGAATGAGTGAGTAGTTCAAGAAGATAGAAATGTGAGCAGCGGAAAACACATGTTCCGTGATAGTGAAATGCAACATAATTTTCGTATAATTTTAGGGCTTTTTTTAAACGACATAATACGCAGTAATGGCGATAAATTATTTTTTATTAAGTATCTATTTTGCTACGTATGTAACATATATGAATAATTAATAACTCTTTACATTACACGCTAACTAAACCAGCACTGGATGAATAATAAAAAACTTTTCATTTTATTTGTTTACTAGAGCTATAAAATACACACAAAACGGGTTGCTTTGTCCTAATCCGAAGGTGGCAAAAATACACTTTGATTTTGATCTGGTGCACCTACTATGAAGAACTAAATTTTCTTAATGTTGCTCAGATCAAAACGAATAATGGGAGAGGAGGAAGCAACGCGTTTATTGTGTTGTACTACTTACTATATATATACCTTCACCATTTTTGTACGCTTGTTGTTTTGTGAACATTTTTCCACTGTTTCTACTACCTTCCCACCAACCCCCCTGCCCACCTCTTACTCTATACAAGTCTAAATATTTCTACTTTTTTTTTGTTTTCCCTTAAACGTTTACTAACTGTAACTGTAGTCAAAATGCTTTCGAAATGTACAAAATGTTAACAGTACTGCCGAGTGTTGCGTGAGTACATTACATGAAAAGATTCCATAAGTAGTTAGTTCTTTAATAATCATAATACTTTCTCACATCCACAAGCATTTATGTAAACATTGTCCACACCTCTCATTATTATCAATTGTATGTGTAACAAGCCCTTGTTTTTTACTTTTTTCTTGCTCCCTCTCTCTCTGTCTCTCTCTGTCATCCTGTCTTTATCTATGATGTAATGTGTGGCCTTTTGAATTTCATTTATCTAAGCCTACGCTGACTTTCTTTTCTTCAGTTGCATCTTTCCTTCAACTACTCGCACTATACGTTTCATTTTATTCTGTCGGTTTTCTATTTCGTCTTAGGAGCATGTCTCTTATCTTTACAACTATCTCTCGTTCTCTCTTACCTCTACGACACAATCAATCGTTTTGTGAATTTTTGACCGTTAAACAAAATCCCCCGCTCAGAATCAATGGTTACTTGAATTGTTTTTTCTTCTCTTTTTACAATTTTCCAGGCCAGAGAGGTTCACAAACAACAGCGCATAGAAATTCATCACGCCCTCCCCCCAATAAAAGTCATAGGGAAACTTAAACAAATACAAAAACAAACCAAAACAATGTTTTTAAGAATACAAATATAATAAAATAGAGAAGAGTAAGAGTAAAAGTAAAAACAATGTGAAATGTTCACATATGTCAGTGCTATCGTACCTGAGATTATTTATAGCAAACGCCCTATACATTACTGTTATTTACATAACCTCAATGTGTAACCATGTTGGTAATATTGGGCCATACTACTACTACATGTAGGACTCTTAGAGTGTAATACATAATTACATACAATTACTGTAATAATAAAAACAAGACATTGATCCTTTGGGCTGGGCTGTGTTTGGAAGCAACCACTGCAACCAATGTGCTGTTTGTTCGTTTAGTCGGGTAAGTAGAATTTTACATAAAATGTATCAACAACACTTAACAATGTCTAGCCCTCCTTCAATTTGCCTCAAATTCCGTTCACACACACAACTATCAAACTGGTTCAAGACTGCGGTCGACCGTTTCTTATTTTATTATATATGTATTTGTTATATAACCAAGCGATCATATTAGGCGAAATATGTGTATGTGTACAATTTCCTTTTATCTCAATCAATAATAGGAAAAAAGGAAAAGCTGGATGCACAATCATGAACAGTGAAAAATGCATACAAACGTGTCTTCAAAGTTGGTTGGCTTGAGGAAAGACATTTAAGAGTAGAGGTGTTGTGTTTCCTTTTTGGAATCAACTGCTTTGTGCGGCGTTACGAATTAACGGGTCTACGTATAAAAAAGAACTATTTTGAAATTAACAAATGACTTGTCACATATACGTGGACTTGTATGAATGTGCGCTTATTTGCAAGTCAAACATTGTTGCTGCCATCGCGTTCGGTTTCTCTTATAATTTGATGAATCAGCTATTTCTTTTTCTCACTGCCCCTACTCTGTTCAGATTATATTAATATTGTCAGAATGGTGTGTAATATAACAACTCGTTAACTACTTACCTGCGTGTCATATCTACGTGCACAATATCGTAGGATCGTATAATGTCCGACTGGAAATATATGAAGTGCAAGTTATATACCCCCTCCTCAACTCTAAAAGGTTTTCAAAAGTTACGTTACGGGAGCTGCTATTCAACTCCACCCATTGTTGTTACGTCGCTGAATATATAAAATATTAATATGAGGTGTAGGGTATCTTTTTAAAGTGGACAATATTGGTCACGCCTACGTCTGGGTGGGGTCGAATAATAGACGCTTCTATTCTTGAAAAAACTTTTCTGGTGTGGAAGTCGATTTCTAAACATGCACCCCTGCGTCTGCGAATAAATGTGGAACGTATCAACGATTTGGTTAAAGTTTTCATTACGTTTTACTTCTTTTACGAATACTTTTGATTGTTCCTCATTGTTGTTGTTCGTCTTCTTTTTTGATGGTGTACATAATAACGCTAAATAAGCATGTATGCGCATATGTTTATCTGTGAAAAGCCCACGCGGCTTTAATTTCATTCATACACATTCGCTCTCAGAAAAATATGTGCTGAGATAGCAATGATAAAGTCCAATGGTAGTATTCAGCAGTTTCACGACCAAAACTTTTCGTTTTTATTGCAGTAATAATGTAGGTGTGTGTGTGTGCATATATTTGTTTGCATATAGAGTATTCCACTTTTCTAGTTTTCAGGGTTCTTATTATGGCGCATAAGAAAAAAATATTAGAATCCAAAACTCCCACCCGGCATCACAGTTGATGCCCCCTTACCGAAAAGTGCAATTATACGAAATATTAAAATAAACACAGTTTCTGCAATGTAGGGTAGAAGTGCAACATACAAAATGCGATACGAGTATAATGAATAATTGATTTTCTCAGTCAATTTCGAATTTGTCGATTCGGATTCCAATGACTTGAAGACACGCCAACTGCGACTGCATATAGTTCTGCTACCAGTTTTCTTTCGTTGACACATGTTTGTGCCTTTTGTGTACCCTCCACCCTATTGATGAGAGGGTATACTAAGTTGTTCTTCAGTTTGCAGGGACCCTATGAAGTAAATATAATCTTGATCACTTGACGAAAACCTTTCACAACCACAAAAGTAGTTGTCTTTACTTTTCCTTCGATTTAGTGCAGAACTGAAGGGTTATTAAAATAGGGCAAACATATAGGCAACGTAAAGGGTATGCGGTACAGATAACAGTTGTTTTAAAGTTATTATACTGGCAAGGGTTGTAATACCCAAACCCAAGGGTTGTAATACCCAAACCCAAGGGTTGTAATACCCAAACCCAAATTGAAGTAGGTCTACTTAGAAAAAAACTAAGATAGAATGAATTTCGTTATGGATCACTTCATGGTTAAACTCAGTTTTGGGGATTTTTAATTCAACCGTTTCTGTCCGTCGGGCTATTTTTGTGTTTGTCCGTGACACTCAAACCACAATTTTTGATATTTCTGAGTGCTGTTAAACTTTATATAAAATTCTTAAATGTGCTTTAGTGCGCTTTAATAAAAATTTACTGTCGCATAAACTAGAGTTGTATTGCAAATATTTTATGACCAATACCATATTCGTTCGTTAGTCTGTCATTGTGCTTGGTGGCTCTACACATATATGAAAAAAATGTCAAATTTATTACGTTCCATAAATTTAAACAATCGAAGGTCAACAGCATCGTCCGTTCAGACCTTCTATGGATTTTGAGAATTATTGACCTTTTATGGTGCAACGCAACAGTCAATCAAAAATCAGAAGCACTGTATCGATAAATGCAGCGCACGTACAAGTTCCAAGTGTTGCGTCTGATTGTGTTAGTGAGTTACCTTGCGTTTCGATAATTAGTACATTGGGGTCACTGGTAAAAATCACAACGACGACGACAGTGTAGCGTATTTTAAGTGAAATTTAAGATAAACAGTCAATCAACACCAAAAAAGGAAACATTTTATATTATGTGTAACAAAAGCAAGTGAAAATGCTACAGTCGGTTGTACCCGACCATTTGAGATGACTACATCACGCAGTTCTAAAAATTATTTTGTAATTAGTTTAGATGCTTTCTAAACATAGACCGATCGAGACCAAATGAAGCATGGCGTACTGTTAAGCCAATTAGTCTTTGCTCATCAATGTTTTGTAAAAAAATTTGCGAAGATTTGCGAATATTCGTCATATAAAGACTTGTGTTAAATAAGGGCATTATATAGGCCGGGGTCCCAACATTGTCTAAACCAATTTCAAGGCACGCTTTCGTACCAAATTTTCACAAAGTATCTTAAAAACTGTGGCCAAAATCCGGCGTATAATTTTACATGACCAGAGGTACGGACAGACGGGCATGGCTAAAACGATTCCAAAAGTTAATCGATCGAGTGTGGCATTTCTCGTTAAGGCTTTCCAAACATCTGCAAAAACTTCATATACGCTCCGCCATTTACGGTATTGGATACAAAAATATAAGTATAAACGAATAATAAATTGCGGTAGTACGTACGGGTGTTTGGATGCGAACTTAGAAATAATAATAGCAAGCAATCTTTTATAAAATAACCAAAAAAATTTAATTTTGATTTAGGCCAACTGCCAGATACGTGGGCGTGTCCAATATAAATACGTTTACAGACTGCTCAACTTTTTACTTTTTTACTATTTTTGTAGCCGTAAGGTATTTTTGTTAATAGTGTGCGTGGCTGTGGCAGTTATTCGATCCTTACTATTCAGTAGGAAAGTAACAAAGCAAAACGGAACAGATTTTGATGCTGATCAAGAATATATATAGTTTGGTGGGTCTTTGAACGTCTCCTTCTCCATCTTATGTGACTTGTGCATGCATGAGTGTGTTTGTAACTTATAAGGGATAAATGATGCGTTGCATTCTTCTTCTTCCATTTAATATGGGATTTTTTCTCTTCTTCGTGCAAAAAAAAAACAACAACAACAACAAAACTATTTCAAACATTCTAAGATTTCTTGAAAAGTAGAACAATAGCAACGACTATGAAAGCAACAGCAACAGCAGCAGCGGCAGCAACAACAACAACAACAACAACTCATTAAAAATTGCTTCGGTTTTCTTTTGTTATAAATACATGAAATTATTTCTGTATAATACACAATATTTATGTGTGTGCATTTATGTGGGTGGATGGTTGCGTTCGCCTTTATTATTTATTTTTAGTAAATTTAAATTAAATTAATTAAAATGCAATACAAAAATGTTTTTGCTTGCAGTAAAAACAAATCAAAGAAGCAAAGTATAACACACACACACACGCACACAAATATTTATTTCATTTTTCTCACACTCCTCTATACGTGATATATGAATACAGAAATGCCGGGAGGCGGGCGGGCGAGTGAATCTTTCGTGTTGCAATAAATAATAAACAATAACAAGGAAGAAAAACACGCAATCGTGCCGAACTGTGAGTCCCTTACCATGAAGAGAACAAAAACCAGTTATACGCCAAATGTTTCAGTTTGAGATTTTTTTGTCGGAGGTATGGAACCTAACAACCTCTCAGGAATATCATGCATAGCATTCGTTGTGAGGTATAATAAGTCCTCACTTATCAAGCCCACTTACACCTTGAACATAGACCGAGTTCCTGTGTTCCCACTCATTTACACTATTATTACATTTTGGTGGTATTGTAAGCTACATATACGTACGAATGCATTGATTTTTATTGAATATGCATTAAACCCGGAAACCTGGGTGTTCTCCTTCGATTCGATATCTAACCAAACAAATGATGTTTTGTGATTTTGCCATAAGTACAAATGTAGTAATCTAGTTAGTATACTTCACCTCATACTTAGCTAGTTCTGTACAATTATTAATACATGCATACGAATGAATAAACATGATCGGTTATGAAAATCGCTTTTTCAACTGTTTAAAGTATTGGACACAAAACAAAGGCAGTCGTACCATCCAAAGTTTCATGCACTTACACACATATTGTACAATGCGATATAAATGGAAAATGGAAACAGTTTTATTATGAGCTGCCATCGTACACATATAACAAATTTATTTAACCAGGTTTGTCTGTCCATCTTTAAATATAATAGTAAACAATTTGGCTTAGACCAAATCTTAAATACCCTCCACATGAAGATTCAAACGGTGGGCGTAGGCGTGGCAAATATATGATTCCGTGTATATATTTTGTATCAGCTTGCAAGTCGAGTTTAAAGTTGAGTGTGTTTTTTTTTGTAAATTGTGGGCGCGTCTTATCCGACCACGTCCATTTTCGGCACCTCGATGGAAGGGATTACTATAAATATATGAAACAAATTTCAAGTTCTTAGGTCAACTTTTGTGGCAGATATATGGATTTTTATATGGGCGTGGCTCTTGATCAATTTTAGACCTTTTAAATAGCGGTCTGCGTGTCTGTAGAAAATTTCACATCAATATCTCAAAATTTGCGACAGTGAAAAATGCCCACAATAGACGGACGCACGGACACAAATGTTTAAATCGACTCAGTTTTTTATGCTGATCAAGAATATATATTCCACGTAGACCATGTCTCGTTTTGGGTGTTGCAAACGGAAGCACAAAATTAGTATACCCCCATCTTATGTGGAGTGTATAATAAAATATAAAGAGTATCATTCACTTTAATTTAATTAATGAAGCGGAGCATGCTTCGAACCCCTCATAGATTTTTAATAACTTATGCTGATAATAATATAACTAAACACTTAAAATAATAAAGTTGTGAAACTTAATGGTATAGGATTCTGAACGGCCGGCTTTGACGAACATAACATTGTCATTCCATTTTTAATAAATATGTTAAAAGTTAAGTTCGATGCATAACTGTGCATAGAATTTTGTGATTTTGTCACAAGGTGACAATCATTGCTCATGCCAGACGCTTTGAGACATAACAAGCATTGTTTTCTAACATTGCAATATAAATTATCCAGAACGTTCAAGGAACGGTGGCAGGCATTTACGGAACTCACTTTTACTCACTCTTCTCATGCTGGCTTGTACAACTTGTCTGTTGCTTCTGTTGCTCTTATCATTATGAGTTTAACTATTTGAATAAATTCCTGGCATAATACGAAATGTTTTTATCTTATCTATGCGCTACGTTATGTGTAAGCAGAACATATTCAAAAAGTAATTGTAGCACTTTTTTGCTTTTGGAATTTAATTCAATCTTAATCAAATCAAGGTGACCGTTTAAATATTTCATAAAACTTGGTCACGTTTTGGAAAAAAAAGGCATGCTGTGGAAGGGCGGTATAATGCCCCGACCTCTCAACGGTACAATTGGTGGAATGGAATGAATAAATATTTCTTTTCGATACGTGGGTGGCTGTAGATGGAGTGTAGTCAAATAATTTATATTATCCGTCCTGTTGCAGCAATATGTCATTCTTCGTGGCCTTTGACTTTTCATTCACTCAGTCGGCGTCGGCATTCATACTGGTGATGACAAAAGAAATATTTTCGAACATTTATTGCAATTGTTGCACATATTTTGCCCCGGAAGTTTTTATGCGTTTCTTTCAAAGCAAATTCTGCATTGTGTGCGAGAAGAAGTGTCAAAGGGCGCAAAACCACTTTTGTAAGCGAAATACTTTGAATGAAATTCAAAAAGATAACAAGTTCATCGTTAAATATTGAATATTGAAATAAATGAATATTTTAACGCACCATTAGAATATTCTACGGCACACTAATGTTTTGCTATGTGAAGAAAGTTCTTCTCTATCGGCTTCCCCTTGTCTGTTGCCAAACTAGTATGTTGATGACTGTACAAACAACAAATGAAATAAAACATTATTTCAATGCTTTAGTTAAACAATCAGCACCCCACCTCCGTACACACGCACACATTATTTATTATTTATTTTGTTGCTGTTATAATCGTATTAGCCAAACAATCACCATCATCAGAATGTTGACAGAGAAGCACGGTATTATTAAATAAATATTGCAAACTGAAGAGGACGCTATTGATACTGAAATGATTGCGCCATTGACGTATTGTGCGTATATATTGGCATTACTTCATTGGCATCATGTCCATGTTCACTTATGGTCAAATTTTTATTTTGAGATCAAGTGTTTATGATGCAATTGAACATTGTTGTTTTTTATGCGCTATACAAGTGGTTGTTTACTTTGGTTGGTTGGTGCAAGGGGAGAGTGTGATTGCGCTCGGCACTTGGCCAAAAACAGAATGAGAATGCATAAAATATTAAGTGCATACGTAGTGAATTTAAATTGTTCGTCTATTCGCGATACTGAGCGATCCGATCTTTCTGCTTCGCTGACTCCAACTGATTATGTATAAAAAGTAAAGAATATTGTTCTTAACCGCTATCTCCCTTTCTTCTTTCAATCCATTCAATTTTTCACTTATCTTATTACTAAGACGCGTCCTTTTGAAAATGGCTCTATTCGCGTAATATGTCTAAAGGCTTACAGGAGGGTTTTTTCAATCATCAACAGAAACTTTTCACATGAACAAGTTCCCGGCAAATATTGGATTAGAACTTTTAAATAATTGTTGTTTTACATGATAACAGACCTTACCAAGCTTGGGACGTGCTGACCTATACAAACAATATAATAGCATCCTCTCAATTACAAAACGGAAAGTCAGGCTTAAGCCGCTTCGTTACATCGCCTTTTCTTTAGTCCGTGGGTCGTAAATATGACTACAATTCGTACGGTGAATTTAAATCGTGCCCGATTTGTTTTAAAGAAGTTAATGTTAACAAGGAAAACTTTTCAAAAAACCATCCCGTGACAGATAAAAATTAAGACATTGAATGATGTTTCCCAACGAACTTATCCCCACCTTGAATTTGATTGCTGTTTTTGTTGTTAGTTGCAATGTTACAACACGACATTAGGCGGATGTGTGTTTGAATGCGTTTTGTTATAAATTTTGGCCGCAAGCCAGTTGAGTAGTGGCGACTATAATGAGTGTTTATGTAGGTATAAGTAGCATAAATAATATTATCGTAATACACATTTTACACTTTGCTTTTCACATCTTCATGCTGCTGGTCTGATTGTTGCCTTTTAGAAAATCGCATATTTTATCAGTTGACACGCTTGCCTAAAGCTGTCTTTAAGTACAATATGTGTTTAAATGTGTATTGCACTGCCACGTGATAATTATTTAAGAAGTGTACGTTTGTGTGATTGTATCATATCATCATCATAATAAAATGCTAATTAAGCGCACCATCTTAATAAAATATTCGTATGAAAAATTGTCCGTAAATTATGCTCGTGAAGTGTAAAATTTGTCTTGCCCAAGTGACGGATGTACACACACATCCATACCTCATTTTATATTTGTGTTTGTGTGTTAGTGTAGGGTGCGTGTGTGTGTGTGTGTGTGTGTGTGTGTCGAAAATGATCTTCCATGTCATTTCATAAATTTGACAGTAAAATAACGGATATGCACACTTAGCCGATAGAGAGGAATTTTGTGGCACAATTTCGTAATTACCACAACTCATCATCTAAATATTAGCTGGTAAGCATGTTGGATTTTTAACTACAAAATATCTTGAGGTTCGATTGAAACTTAGTTCTTCTCTTAATTGTAAGAGTTGGAATGCTTTTTTTTTATATGGAGTAACACCATACGAACCTCATCAATGTTGACTTCAAACGCGCCGCGAAAACACATTTACTAGCTCAAGTGGAGTTCCGCATGGGTGCTGTGGGCTGTTCAGCTAATAAGAGTGACATGCTCTCTCTTCGTTCCATTCATTCACTGTTTTATTCAAACATTAATTGATGCAAAACTAAATCAAAACTTTATCAACAACGCATGTGTTAATAAAAAATAAAAAAACTCATTTGATATAACATAAGTACTTGCTGCTAAACTTTTTAATGAAATGTGGATAATTAAAAATTGGAATTGTGGAAAATCATTGCTATTGCGCCAGTTTTCTACGTTGTGATTGCAAAAATTGCATCTAGCCTCAAAAAAAAAAAATTACACATTTTCTTAATAAAGTCCAAATAAACAACTGAGAGAAGAGAAGAACATATAATATATTGCATATGATTGTGTAAACATGTGAAATGTGTTAAACGTGATCGCCTGACGTTTTCTAAATAAAATAAATGAATGCAATAAATACATAAGTACGAGTTTACACAATGTGTTTAGCTGGGTATGAAATGTGCGGCTAAGCACAATAAATTTGCTCTTGAAATTCGTTGAACAGTAAACATTTTTCGTTACACCCTACATTAGCCACTTGCAATGATGACAACTGGGAAAGCTGTCACTCACTTAAAATAAAGGCGCAATTATTGCTTATAATGTGTTTTTTTGTTCAATATTTCCAGGAAAATTATTAAACACATGTGATTCGACCGACTCGGTTAGTATGCACTTTTATTGTGTAAACTAATTAACTCCGTATGTCTAAAATATGAAGTTTAGCGACTGACAAATCTATTAAAAATTAGTGGAAATGGTAAAAATCTCTTTGTGAAATTTCGTTATACGAAAAGGGTTCCAAAAGCAATCCTGTCGGATCCATTAACTATTTTTAATTAATTATTTCAAGAACTAGTGAAATTGTATAGTCGGTCAATCCCGACAAGCCACTTTATATATATTATTCAATTAAATTTTTTTCTTTGAAAAATGAAAAGTTTTATCGTATTTTTTATATACTACTACAAAAATTTCAAAATGATTAAAAATTTCACAGAAAATTTTCTTAATTTTTCTTTTGTTTGAAATCGAAATTTTTTTGATACTTACTATTAACTGTTTTTCTTGAAATTTTGGCAATTTAGTTATATGAGGAGGGGTTCTAAAAATGGTCCGATCAGGTTCAAATTGGTTACAGCCAATTATTAAGCTAATATTGTGAAAAATATTAAGAATTGTGACTTTTTGCATATGGGGAGGGGTTCTGAAATTGATACAATTCAGGACAATATTGAATTTCATTGAAATATCTCAAAAATGCGACCTTTAGCTTAGCCACAAATTTATATAAACAGACAAGCGGATAGACAGATATGGTTAAATCGATACAGATTTCGATTCAGAATCGATCGGTATAAGTGAGTGTGGGTGGGGCATTTGCCGCAAGTAAATACTAAATATGGCGAAGTGCTCAAAAAATGATCCAATTCAGTTCATTTTCAATAGTAGCTCGATCGGTTTAAAATTTGATCCTGAAACATTCTAACAAACTTTGTCACAAGTGGTGACGTTCTAAATTGATAATTAAGCAGGTCATTCGATTCTATAATCTCATTTGAACCAATGCTAAGATATCGTTTCTATGGTAGTCAGTTTGTAATTTAATAGAATCTTAAAATCAACCTAAATTTTGTAGTCTATTTGAGTATTATTATAAAAATATGATATTAAACGCAAAGAGTAGGGAAACTCTGGTAGAATTTTTTGTTGCTTGCCAGCTATACGTACGTATATTTAATTAGTTACTTTTGGAATACGATACCTTCAACTGATGTGCTAATTAAAGTTAAATTATTTGACTGAGAGACTGTTTCCCCCATTTCGTGTCGGGATTACGGTACACGGTAATTATCAAAGTATACGATAATTTGTAATGATTTAAGTGTAGTATGAAGGTGAATTTATTCATGCTATGCCCTAAAATTAAAGGTCTCCAGTAAACGATTGTATCCATTAAAAAAGAGTAGAGTGTGAACATTTTTACAACGTTTGTGTTTCCGCTTGCTTCCAGCAGAAGAAGCCCTAATAAAATATCGATCAAGACATTTTTGGTTTAAACGGGTGGTTTCCTATTTACAATGAGTTCGACTGTAAAACTGATGTGTAGTACTCATGATAATGAGATCATAACAATGGAGAGTATTTCAAATTCAGTCTAAGCCAAATAAATGAACCCGACGATTTTCTACTTGTTTATGTTAATTTAATCACTGAACAGTCTGCACTCAGTATAAACAATTACTAGTAAATGATCGCTACTTGGTCGTTTTGTTGAGATTTGATACCGGTTCAGTTGTACAAATATTATTGTATTTGAGTAATATTGAGTGTGTTTGTGTGTAATATTGAATGTAACGTGTGACGGTGATGGTGGCATTGTGAATGTCAACGGATTACTATGCCGGCCGGTAGTCGTCTAACCAGTTTTTTTCGAAAATAAACTGCAGCAATGACGTTTAACGCTTTATTATAATTGTAAATAAATGTTTGTGTCAGTTTTGTGTCTAGTTGTTACTTGATTTTTGTTTCTTTGCTCTTTGCTTTGTTATGCTGATATATTGGTATGTTTGTGTGCACGCATATATGTTGTTTATGCAGTTGTATTTATTTATGCCGTAGTATATATGCTGATGATCGTAGTGGTGTATTTTACGCTACGTGCATGATCTCATCACCACTGTAATAACAGCGCGTCTGTTGTTGTGTTTACAGACTGGGGAGATCACGCTATTGTTTTGGATTTCCTATCATAATTGCTTTTTTAATGAATCACCATCGTGATAATAATTATTAGCAGTAAATGTTTTCTTAAGTATTCGTGTAAGAGTTTAACTAAACATTTTAGCTCTCTCATGATATCCTCTAAACCTGCGCCAAGCGGTTTAACTAACAACTCTAACAAAATTGAATTCTGCTTAGGCCAAATCTTAAATACCTTCCACATCCACAAAGGTGGGTGTGGCAAATATATATACAATGCATCCTCTAATAGTGCATGTATTACGCATCAGCTAGTTTTATGGTGAATATGTTTTTTTGTAAATTGTGGACGTGTCTGTAATCCGACTATTCCCATTTTTAGCGCATCGGTGGATGGGATAACGATAGATGTGTGTACCAAATTTCAAGTTCATGGCTCAAGTTTTGTGGCAGATAAATACATATTTGTTGATTGTGGGCGCGGCTTTTGACCAAATCCATTTTAAATGTGTGCACAAAATTTCAGTTCAGTATCTCAAAATTGCTAACCGTGAGAATGCCCACAACACACGGACACACGAATACATATGTTTAGATCGACTCAGTTTTTTTTCAGAGATCGAATTCGGCATCAAAGTAAACTTTTTGCTAATTGTGGGCGCCATTTACAATATATGTGTAAATTTATATTTTTGTGTCAGTTTTTTTCAATTGTAGGGGCTTGGTAGTTAATCGATTTTCCCCATTTTCAATGGAGAATACTTGAAAGTGTACAAAAATTCGTGAAAGTGGGCAGGGTCAGTCCTCTATTAAAGTCAAATAATGATATTTACGTCATGTATCATCTTGACTCAAAGTAAAAGTTTAAAAGTCGTTCCAATAATTTCAATTCCAAGAAACGTTTTCAATTGTTTTTTGTTCCTTCTTAAGAAATTCCGCTCATATTCTCTAGTCAAACGCAATTTGCTGATTTTTAGTTAAATGAAATCTTTCGATCAACATGATTCATACGTGTCTACGCAGGGTTCTTAATGTTAAACATTAAGTTCATTTGCCCGCGCAATTAACGTGTTTAACATGAAGTAATAAAAATGGCAAGTTCAATGGCATGCTTGCCATCGCAAGCCACCTACACATGAGCACACGTGCACGAACGCATACTCACATATAATTACATAAACACTCATATCATACGACATTGTCTACGAACATTGATTTGAATTTTATCGATTCTGTCTGCTGTTATTGCTGTTGTTGCATTGGTATGTGCAACAGTATGCACGCGAATGAGAGCAATGATGTGTAAAAAATTGAGTCAATCATTTGTAAATGCTAGGAGTTCACAGAGCGAGTAAATTAACATAAAAGTAAACCTTGACTTTTGCTTTATTTTCTCTTACTTTATTCATTCTAGTTCTTTGATATTTGCCTTTTCTAAGTTTATTCTTCCGTTTGCAACACCCGGACAGAAGGATACGTCAGGGACCCTACAAAGTTTATATATTCTTGATCAGCATCAAAAACCAAATTGATTTAGACATATATGTCCGTAGGTCCGTCTCTTGTTGGTATTCTCACGAACATAAATTTTGAGATATTGAGTGGAAATTTTGCACGCAGATTACTATATAAAATGGGCAAAATCGATAGTAAGAAAAACATGCATTTGTAGAGGTTTTCTTTTTTTGAAAGCCTCTGGTCAGTATCGGGTCTTCACCCATTAAAACCCCCTCGAACGTCCGACAGTGCACCTCCCGGGACCACCGTTAAGTATTAGGTCGGAAGGGTGCCACGCCCATTGTTTGTGTATAGATGTGGAGGGTATTTAAGATTCGGCTTAAACCAACTTTAGTTTCCGTACTTGATTCTGATACTTCTAAATTTTATAAATCTCATATTTTGTACTCAATACAATTATAATAATATTTGCAGATAATTACTCAATTGGTTTTAGAAAGTATTTCAAGGTCGCATCAATAATTTTTCAACTATTTCAAGGTTATTAATTAAATTAAGATTCGGCGTATGACTTTGCAGCTGCAGTAGTTCTTTAATTACATTGCAATCTGGGTTATAGACGTACACATACATTGTATTGGTTATAAATTTATACATTTTCATTTAATGTGTGTTTCGCTTTTGTGTATTTTTCAGGTAGCGACCATGATGTCCTGCCCCCTTCCTATGCCATTGCCCATAATTCCAACGTTACACAGTGATTTCTCGTCTGTACATATTGGTGTTAAGGTACGTATGTCGTCTGGTTTTTGATTTAATTTTTAACCATAAAATATTTTTCTATTATCGTAATCATATGCCATAAATATATATATATGAGATGTATTTTATATTCACCTGAAATATTGTACATTCTGGGTACAGTTTAGGTGGGCTGGGCTAATTCTCTCTAGGCTCTTAAGGAAAGTTAATCATCTGCCGGGATGATTTTGTGGTCATTAATTCTTTGTAACCATTCAAGAAATCCATTGATCCTAAAAGTATGCTAATCCGTTTTAAGTGTTATTGATAGAGATGGGAAAAGCTTGTAAGAAGGAGTATGAAGCGAAGTAAATAAAATTTTTTATTTGGCTTAGGTCAAACGTTATGTCGAATCCTAATTGGATGTTGTAAGGATTGTGGTGAAAAGAAATGTACAAACATATGTCAATTTTCAGCGTTTTTGAGTTATTTGAAAAGCGCTTAAGAGTTTAAACCTTCAAATTTGGTTTGACTTTGTGGACATGTCCTTCACTCGAAGTTTCCCAATAAATACGTTGGCATCGGCGTCGCTGTTTGTATTAAATGTGCATTCAATTGATAAAAATTAAATCACAAAATTCACTGACTGCTGACTCCATGCTGATTCCATGTATATGAAGATGCACACAGGTACGCATTATGTCGAGACGTCCGTTTATATGTGTTTGTATTATTTTTATCCTCAAAACGATTCGAAGTTATTTTCCCTCATTTTTTGTAATGATGGAGGATTCTAGTTGACTTTGTCAAGTCTGGCTGAACTATTCGTGCACACGCAATAAACACCCAATGAACACGACCACGTGCTGTACTTAATATAAAATGTTGATCAAATTCAGGCGCCTCTCTCTGATAAATTCATTGACTGAAGCCAAGTGTGTGTATAATTGAATAAAAAAAAAAAAAAAAAAACTGAAGAAAAACCTCTTTATGTTTAAATGTTTGTACGCTTGTACTTTTTTTATATGTGTTTTCGTTGACTTGGGACAAGCTAGCTGATTTTTTCTTTTTATTCTTCATAACTCATGTTTTTTTTTTTTTGAAATTTTTAAATTGAAAATTTGTTTCCATTCGATTTCTCGGGAAAATAAACTAAAACCAAACAGTGACTTGCTAAGTGACCATTTTAGTGTGTCACAATGTTTTGTTGCTTGACTCTGCTTCCTGTGCATGTGCCTGTTTGGGGAACATCAGCACTCACCTGAAGGATATCTTATTGCTTTATTTCCTACGTGACGGGAATGGATTTTTATTTTTTTTTAGATACATATCAATTTTTTTTTTGAACATGTTTTTGCAACGGGTTCCTGGGAGAGATGGTGGAAACTTTAATGGGATAAAAATTGTCTGCTTAACTAAGCAAACATTTCTAACAAAAGTTTTTCAATTTAAAGCTTTTTATAATAATTTGCAAAATGGAAGCCCTTTAAACAGCCATACCACGGATCAAATCGAACATTAAAGTATTCTCTAAAGTTCGAAAAAAGCTATAATGGCACACATGTCTGCCTCTATGCGTCACGTTAACGTACTGCTGTGTTTATAATTCCTCGCATTGATTTCTTTCTTCACAAGTTTCAAATTGTTTCGTTTGCATCTGCATGCAATGCCAAATGTCCAATAATTCACATGCAATTGTTTCTCAATTGCATTAAATATGTATGTATGCGGGCATGTAGGGAAGTTAATGGATATACCTTTATGTGCACGTAGAGTAACCGAAACCGTTGAAAAGGATATGATGCAACAACTGTCTAGAGGTTTGTTCATTATTTTCACATCAACTGATTTTATCAATTATACTTAAATAATCCTCGTTCATGTATGTATGAATGTACTTTGTGAATTGGATCGCATTTATTTAATGGGTTAAATGTGGACATTAAAGGTTGCTTGACGAAAGGAATAGTTTTTAAACGCATTTGTTTTCCCTGAAGCTCAAACAATGGCTTCTTCCTCTTTGAATTTGAAGGTTTTAAGAATTCACATAATTAAAATGAAAATAAATGTTTGCCTAAAAGTATATTTTCCTTCTAACTCATCTACATTATTGCTATAAAGCCATTATAGCGTGCAAATAACTATAAAGCAATCCGTTATGCGCTTGCGTGCTTATGAGTTGCATATGCTGCCCACCTTGTGATGGCAATATAAATCACTATCAGAACGTTTGCAAGACGTGGGAGAGGTTCAATATGAACCAGCTGGAATAAGGATTCTAAAGAAGTCGGTTTTGGATGGTATCTGTAGTGTACTCTGCTTAATTGATTGATTGTTTGGTTAAACCACACACCTGCAGGGCAAAAAAGTTGATGGATTTATTTCCATCTTGATCTCTTCCAAATTCCAGAAACTTAAATGTGTCGGAATTAACAGAAAGATCAAAAAAATTTACGGTAGAATTCGACCATTGGGTGGGGTATAATGTGCCAAACAATAGCCGTTACAGGAGGCCACCCACAGTTTATTTCTAAGCGTAGCTTTTGTTTCTTTGTTTTAGTCTTCGAACTGTCGTCTTTCAAAAGGCGCTTTAATATGGTTTGCTGTTGGCGGTATTACTAAAAATATGCGAAAATCCAAAATCGCCATCTATGAGTGATACTGGACAAAATTTTATTTGAACATTTCCATTGTTGCCGTCTGCCTACTCTTCGTTTATTGTTTGAAATGGCAAAAGTGCACTTTAGTGTTTGTTGTTGTTTCTATATTTGCTTGCAATGACCATGAACCGTGAAAATTTTCCAAGATCACCAACCCATGCTTGAGTGCACAGTCGTATGCTTATATAAGTTTGGTGGTGCACGAGTGTATTCTTGTTCTACTTGTTTTTAGTTTTCGCTGTTGTTGATCTTGATTACCTGTACACCAACAACAACCGAAATATCAAAAGCACCAACACCGCTGCAATATATGTTTGCAATCGGTGCACTATAAATGATGGTGGCGGCAGCGGTTGCAATTTTCGGTAAAGCAATGTTAAGCAGTTGCTTACGAAATGCGAAATTTCCACTTCTTCTATTTTTTGATTTTCTTCTAAAATGGACTTTTCGTTACATTCAGAACTTTTCGACTGGTTAGTGTTGTTGTTGTTGTTATTAACTTGAAACGCTACTCACTAGACGTTTTTTAAAACGTAACGGTCGTTGCACTCTTGTAATTTTTCACACATAGACGAGCAAACAACTGTTTATACTCTATGTGACTACATAAGCAAATGTTTTATGTGGTGATTATTTTATTGTTGGCGTTAACAACTAGCGGTAAATTTTTAGCAAGACTTTTTTTACTAAAGCATAACTTGACATAACACGATGATAATGATGGTTGGAAAGTAACGTGAACCTTGGAAAACGTGACATTATGAAATTAAAATTAAAATATCACACTTTAATTAGTAAATAACTGTAAAAGCTTCTTTTCTTGATTTGGTGAGTCATAACATAACAGAACTGTTATCATAACATGTGCAGTTAGAAAGAGCTTTTCGATTTGTTCTCAGTCTGTTCGAATGTGTTATACGATAACGAAGGCTAGGCTCCCTTTGTTCTCCTTCCATTTGCTCTGTAGTTGCTATGGTCCTTAAACTCTCCTTTCCCATATCTGGGACACTAGTTGCACATTTATTATTCAACAGTTGGTGTGTACCCACTGCCGTCACACACAAGTGTCTTATAATTCATGTTTATTGCGCTCTCTCTCTAACTCTCTTTGTCGTTTTATTGTGTTTATAATTGTTCGCATTTTTCTTATTTGAAAAAACCTCCTTTAGTTTTGTATGTGCTGCTTCTTCACTTTTTAGGTTATGCCGTTTGTATTAATTTTTATATACTTTAAAAAGAGATGGGAGGGGGATAATCTATGTTTGTCATTCTATGTGCCCTCAAGAAATTTTTGATCTGTCGTTAAAATTTAGATATTCAGGTGACACTTTTAGTTTGGGTAACCAGCTCCCTATTTGAATCGGGTAAAATCGAAAGATGTCCACGCCCACAATTGACAAAAATCTCCCAGGGCCTTAAAAGGGAGCTGTGAAACGTAAACTTAGTACACATGTTATTTTTCATCCCTTAAATCAATGCCTTTATTGTGAGATGGACGCCCTGACAGTTTTTAAAAACCCTGCCTTTTATACAGTTGTCCGCCTTTATGGTGAGGTTTAACATATTTTCAAATAGCTGCCCAATGATAGCGACATACATATACACATTCCACGCCCACAGATTTGTCCTAAACCAAAAATAACTTTATTCGATTACTTTTTAAATATATTCGTGTACTTCATATCTGCAAATTAGAGTTCATTTAAATATTGATCTTATTATACTCTGCTTAATAACGATTCATATTTGTTTTGTTTGTTAACGTTTGCAATGACCAGTGGGGGCAAGCCACACCCCAAAAATTATATAAATTCTTTCATAGCAGCTAAGTATGAGTCGATTTGGCCCTTGTGCCTGAGAGATAGGGCTCAATCGAGCTGGGAAGGTGGGCATTTACACGGACTATATCCTTTGCCACAAGAGCAGCAGGGTATAAAGTATCACAATTAGTCCCCTATTGGACATTGTTACGGTACATGACAAGCCATACGGGTGCTACATGAAAAAACAAGTAAAAAACTAAATTTAGATTAGACCAAATCTTAAATACCACCGTCCACATCTACTTACAAACGGTGGTCGTGGCAGTTACATGATTTCAACCTCTATAATACGTATCAGCTTGAAAGTCGAAGTTTTACGCTGCACAAGATTTGTTGTAAATTGTGGGTGTGTCTGTTATCCTACCACATTGTAAATCTTTATGCTAAATTTCATCGTCATAGATTAACATTTGTGGCAGATAAATAGATTTATGTCCAATGTGGGCGTGGCTCTTGATCGGTCTTGACTGATTGGGATTTTCTATTCCATGTAATCTATTTTCGTAATGACAACAAATGAAAATATTTATTTATAAAACTCATAGGGCGAGACGATAGGTCATTCCTCCCTCTTTCAAATAACGTCAAGTTCACGGTCAAGTTGAGTTTCTTATATTCTACATCCATACATATACATGTATAGACAACTTAGTATGAATAATTTTATACGAATTTTATAAGTAACCAGGTATCATGTTAGTTTTATGTATGTGTGTGTGTGTGCGTGTGTGTGTGAAAACATGTTCTAGTGTCTCTACTTGCCGAGAAAAAGTATTCTGCACGCGATCCATTTATTTGCATTTAAATACACTTAAGAAGCGGCTGACTGCATTTTGAGGATTTTTTCTAACTTTGTGCTGTTTGCTGAGTGTGAAGGGGAGAGAGAGTCAATGAATGATTTCATACCCATCATTATAACAATGTTTCAGGTTTAAGTTTTGTTACTAGTAATAATTGTAAGAAGTAGAAATTTTCTTTTAGGTTGTTGCAACTTTATTTTATAAATGGTCTTATCTGAAGTTAGAGTGGGAAAGTATTCATCGCGTTATGGAGTACAAAGAAGGGTGGGGAGGATGACTGGCAACTTATTATATGATGGAACACAAATGCGTTGCATGTGTGAGTGCGCATGCAAGTTAATCACTCAACTGCAACCATAAATGAAAAAAGTGGTAGCAGGCAAACAACAACAATCAGGTTTTGTTCTGGCGATCTTGTTCAATGCACAGATCGTACAGTAATTGTTGCTGCGAATAGTGAGATGGATTTTCTTATTATTCTTCGTCTCGAGCTGTTGTTTCACCTTAGCGTGGAATTTGATTTCACTGAGTCTTCTCTCTCTCTCTCTCTCTCTCCTTAAATCCGGTGCGGTAATAAATGCAACATGCATTGTTAAGTTTAAGTTTGTTTTGGTTTTCTGCCTCCCAGCACCACTTTAATGATTTAACATACAAAGCATACGATTTGGCTAAAAAGCCAACGTCTGTCTGGTTTTGTTAGTCGTGAACCAACGAAGCATTACCAATGCACCGGCCAAATAAAAGTGGCTGAATGGTTGAGTTGTTTGTTTGGTTGGCTAGCTGGCGAAGAAGCATCGAATGGAGACCCCCTTTAACTAATATTCCAGCTACAACAACACACATTCAGTGGTGCGCCTCTCCGGACGCTTAGTTCCCCGAGAACTTGCTTGCTGCACATAATACCATAAAAAGAAAAACTGGTTAAAAGAGGTTGAGGAATGCTGTTGTTGAAGCTACTAATCGAATCGGTTTCTAAGTTGTTGTGTACTGAGCTGAGCTGCATAGTTTATAGTCTGGAGGATGCTCTTTACCGATCGTGTGTCATCTTGGCACAAACATACACACGAACAATTGCGAAAAGCGCAAAAAGAAATAATGTTGTGCAGTGTGGAATAAGTTGCTGAGCTGGTTGCGATTATTTATGTCGACGCGGTGCATCGCGCCGCCAACAGTTCAAGTGCAAATGCATACAATAAGAAACGAGAAGCGGCAACTCTGCTTATGAAATGTGGCAAACTGAAATTGCTATTGTTCTAGCAACAGGCCGTGCTTGCCAGTTTCATATATTGCAGAATTAATGTGATGGTTCTGCGCAGGTAATTATCAGTTTTTTTTGGGCCATATAGTGCCAGTACAAATACACACATTTTACTTTATTGTGGATCTTTTCGTAATTCTGCTACTACGGTGTGGTGTGTGAGGGGCTGGCAGTTGATGGAGAAGGCCCTTGAATATGTGGTAAAGTTCCTTATGTTGCTGAAATTCACCCAACCAAACGCTGTACTTTACAACACATACTTCTACCCATTCTTGTGATGTGTTTGTATTGAAAATAATACGTATAAAAACATGCCCAAGAGTGTACAACTCTTTACATCTTTTGTATGTTGTGTTGTTTGTGTTGCGGGGTAGTTGTTATTGTTGTTTAGTTGATCTTGGACTTGGACTACATGCAATTGTGGTTTTTGTTTTTATTACAGCCGCGGGTATATTTGTATACTTGAAGCGCAGACAAGTTTTTTGTTGCATTGGTGGATTTGTTGATGCGGTGCATAGGTATACAAACATTACGATGTGCTACTTTATGTAACATCATTATCAACATTAAAGAGAGGCAGGCCAACATTTCTTACCATATAAATTCTCATGATGAAGTTTTGCTTTATTCTACAATATATGTTAAAAAAACAACAACTTTTCTTCATTACTGTTGTTGTTGTTGTTGCTGTTGTTGTTAGTTTAGCTGATAGTTTGGTGTGGTGTCAGGCTGTACTTTTGCATAAACTCTACTTTTATTGTCCAGGCAGTTTTGATGCAATTTTGTAACTCTTACGGAAGTTGTTAAATGATATTTAACTCCTTTTTATTAATTTAACAGAATATTCAATAATCGAAGCCAATGATACGTAATTTAAGTGCACCTTCATTACATTCATTACACCTATCGATTAATCGAGTTCTAAATCGTGTCCCCAAGCCTGTCTACGCACCATTTTTTTGTGGCAATCAATATGTTATACCCTGCATTACTTGCGACAGTTTGTGCGGATGCAACTCCTAAACGGCAAATGCCGCAATTATACTGAATGATTCAGAATCAAAATCTGAATCGATTTAACCATGTCCCCCTATTTCGATGACATCTGGAACAATAACATGGTTTGGCCCAAAGAAGAACCCTATTGAAAATTGGACCGTTTTTAGAACCCCTTCCTATCTAAGTTTCTATTATAATGGAAGACTTTATGTGCAAAAAAATCTCAATTTTTAATGGTTTTTGGCAAAACTTGCTGAAGAAAAGTTAATTTGCTTAATAATTGGCTGGGGCAGAATGGGATCCAATCAGATCATTTTTTTAGGCACAAAAACATATCTAAATCCATGTCTTATCCAATTTTGAGATTTTAAACTTTGCTCGTACAAAATAAATGCAATAAACATTTAAAAAATTGGAAAATTTGTAAAGAACACTTGCTCTGCATGAAAATTATCAAGGATTTGAAATAGAATCGAATAGGTAAATTTTTAGAGTCTTTCGGTCGAACAGAATTGGCCAAATACCTCACTTCTAATTCGAAGCAGAACTGAAGCATGTTCAGTCAAATAATCAAAGGGGTAAAAGCTTTAGAAGTGAGAAATTAAAAAAAAAAAATTGAGAGACTACGTCGGCAGCTAACACAACTCGAAGTATGAGACAAGTAAGAAACAACACCACTTTTGTCACATTCCCCAAAGCACAAATGCTTAGGAAAGATTTGGTGAATATTATCTTTTATCTTTGATTGATGACTTGCGCAATGGAAGGAAACTTTCCCCTACAAAATCTCACGAATTATTTTACCTGACATTCGTATTCACAACGTAAACAAGTGTCAAATAGGATGAGGCGATGGTAGAATACATTATATACAATTTAAGGGCACCAGAGATAACCTAATCGTTGGCATTCTCACCTGTGCTGCACGAGAGGTGTTCGTGAGTGTTTAGGATACGAATAATAGTCATAACACGACGACAACATCAACAACCCTCATCAGTCAGCGACGTATTGTCGAAGTCAGAGCGGCAGGTGTAACAACAATTATCGTTTTCCCAACAATTCAACACAGAGTACACACAATTTTCTTCCTTTCCTTTTTTCTTTTTATTATTATTATTTAATATAATTTTCCAATAGAGTACGTCTCGCTTGCACTTTCGTCGCTTTGTGTTATTCTAAGTTCGGCACGCGTTCGTCATTCGTATTACATCGAGAATAGTTTACTGTGTGTTAACTGTGTGGTGCAAACAAAACACAAATCATAATGGTTTCTCTCTATCCACTGAAAATAGAAAAAGAGTGAAAAATAATAAAAAATACCTTAAAAAAACATATGCCTTCTGCCACCTGCCTGCCTGCCTCGGCATATATTGGCCGTCCTAGTTTTGAGGCTACTGTAACTGTGTGAGTTTGTGCAGTAAGGGTGGTGTAGAGAAGTGGGGCCTTTCGAGGCACCACTTATACAAGTGTGCTTGGTTAGTGTCAGGGTGAGTGACGTAGGGGTGAACGGCTTCCTATTTGCGATGTGTGGGCGAGGTGGGTGGTGAGGTCAGTTGTGACTGTTGATATGTATGTCACATCTGCTTTATGTCTGTACGGTATGGCGTCGTACCGCTGCTTTACAACTGCGTCTTCGACAGTAACTGTAGTTACTGCCAATAATAGACACAAACGACAGATTTGTGCGAGTTGCTTACCGAATGGGGTACTGAATGAACGGTTAATATCGGTCTAATAATACTTTTTTATTGTTCCTTGTCTCCGGCAAAACAACAACCATATTATAAACACATGCTCAGCAGTGAAAGTCGCCTCTTTAGTGACAATAATTACTTTCATTTTTCACAAGAAGGAAGTAATCACACATTTTGAAATTAACAAGTAAAATTATAATTTCTAATAATGGACAAATAAATAAATGAATGTGAAAATCAATGAAGGTATTGTTGGTGGCAGCTTTCAAGTAAACGTTTCTTGTGAATAAATCCGCATTCCATACAGGCACCGTCCCTGCCTTCGGTCGGTGCATTCCATTGAGAGATGCTATAAAAATCTCACTGATGATAACAATGATGACGGGGACTCTCTTAAAAGTTCTTTTCAATTAGATAAAATCAAGGGGCAGCGCATGATAGGTGGAGAAGTATCACAAACAAACAGAAAATAATTCTTTACCTGACATAAATTACCAGAGAGAGAGCATGAGATAAAGAGAGAAAAAGAATTAAAAACGAGGTGATTATAATAAAACCTGTTAGCAATCGTATGGTAATGTTGTGTTCGGCTTCTGGCATGTGCTTTTGTGTTCATCTTTATGTGTGTGTTTGCGTAAGTTTTGCATTGGAATTTTCGGTGAAGAGTGCAAAAGAAAATATACGCAAAGCAAACTGAAACGAGCCAAACCGAACAAAATCAGCAACAGTCAGCCAGAGCACTATGTACACTCGACAACTAAACGAGCTTAAGCGTGCATTTAGTAAACAAGTGTGCGTGTACGTGTGTTTGTGTGTTTGTGTTTGTACATATTCAACAGATTCACAACAAGCCCAATGTTTTGGGTTATAAAGTGCTCGTGTATATAAATAAATATGCATGTGTATGCGTTTGTGTGTATGTATGGGTGGTATATAGAAACGGTTGTGTTTTAAACCATTCTGAAGTTGTGCAGAACGTTGTCGCTGCCGCTAACGCTGCCACCACCATGCTCAGTGTTGTCAAAGCGACGTTGTCTGGTTTGTTGTATGGAGATGATATGGAAACTCCGAATAAAAAGTCTCGGTATATTACCTTAGAATGTCAGTCGTTCTTACTTCAGTCTTCGTACAGTCTTTGCTTTAACCCGTTCCAAATTCTGTCTGCCGTCGCTCTACAAATTTATATATATATGTAGCACCATTTATATTTATATAAAAATGCAATAATATATATATTTAAATATGTGTGCATTATTAAAAATTACAATAACTACAAAATATCTTAAAAAATAATACAATAATAATAATAAAAAAACAATAACGCTCTCTTTTAAAATCATCTTCATCAGCATCAGCATCAGTATCAGAATCGCTACCATCACTATCGACATTGTCACACGCACTTATAATAATCATTCCAAAAAAAGAAAAAAGAAAAGAAAAGAAAAGAAAACAAAAAATATCGAGAACGGTAACAGCAACAAATGAAACAACAGCAATAATCTACAAAGTTTGAATCCGAACGACGAAAAGTTTCGAGTTTAGTTCAGTTTTGAGTTTTAATCTGAAAACGGTTCTAAAACAAGCAACACCGTCGCCGCTCTCACATATAAAGTTTCTTCCACGTTAAATCTTTCATATATTGCAGTTTAGTTTAAGTGCGTATGAGTGAGTAATCTTGTTAGATCACAGAACAGCTCTAAACAACAGATACATCAACAGCTTGAATTATTTAAAAAACGGTATTTTTTTAGCAGTAAGCATATTTGTGTTGTAAAGAGTCTGCATTAGAGAAACCAAGATCGCAAGTCAGTTGTTGATATAAAAAATATAAAAGTCGGGCGGTTTTAGGAAAATTCGTTTGTGGTGAGTGTTGCGTGTTGCATGTTGCGTTCTCTCGAGAGTGTAAGAAAAGTGTGAACATCTTTACGATTTTTATTCATGCATAAAAGTGTGGCCCCAGAGGAAGAAAGACATTTCACAAATTCCGTTATGGTCAAGTAAAGTCGTCACTCCTAATCAAACATAACCATAGAGACACAAGCACACACATAATTAAACGGTGAACTCTCTAAATACCGTTCTGTCTATTCTAGAAACTCTCTCCACATAATACGCAACAGGCAACAGGCGACGACAACAGGCAGCTTGACAACTTTTTTTCTAAAATGTGTACAAAAATCTCTTGATTAATACTGTAGAGTAGGTTTATAAGCGCAAAAACTCGCTTTCTTTTATTTATTCACATCATTTGATATAACGAAATGAAAAAGAAAACATACTGAGACTTTTTTATGTTTTTTTAATACTAAAAAGAAACTTGTATTCAGGAATTCTTTTAAGACATAACTTCATCAAGTAAAAGAGAAGGCAGGAAAGGAATGCGAAAAAATCATTAAGCGATCAGCTTTAGTCAGCCGTACCATGTGTAGCCTCATACGTAAACAGTGCACTTATAAATACTTGGCAGCAAAGAGACTTACAACGATGACAATAACAACAGCAGCAAACATTGACAAGAGTTCGTTGCTACCATACGCAATAGGCCGCGTTTTTGTGTTGGCGACCAAGCCAAGCCAAGTCAGGCCGGCCCAAACTCTTAACCAGTCAACACTTACAGGTTTTCTTAGTGAACAACATACACACACAAATTGTCATTGTGTGTACGTGTGTATTTGTGTGTACATGCTTGTGGTTAAATCACACTCTAAGAATTCTTCATGCTGTTAGGTATGCTGCTGTTGGTATTATTGGCCAGTTGACCGACCGACCAACAGACCGACTGGTAAGGCAAAGAGCTAAATAAAGCTCAATCAACTACTATACACGCAATCGGCGTATAGGCAGAATAAAAACACGTTTTGTGTTAAATGAAAATTTCAACTCCATGTAGATGAAACTTCATACGAGTGTTTATAATAAAAGACGAAAGTAAAACAAAAGAATAGACAGGGAGAGATAGAAATGAGAGGTTTTAAAGAGACAGCCATTTAAACGACTCAAATGTACGCGTACAACAATCAAGAACAATTATTTAAAGAGCGAAACTCGTCTTTTCTATCATCTTCCAAACGAGACAACGCACAGATCGCGTAGCGTCAATGTCAAAATGTCATGTGAAACATACATTCGTTGCAGCGAAGTACCAACATGTGTCCTAGTAATTAGTCAATTCCCTTGAGTTGTAAATCCATACACTGAATGAATATTAATTTTTAGGTTGTGATTACAATTTAGTAGTTTAGAATTAATTTAACCTGGGCAGGAATGCCTTGTAAAAACAATTATTTTGCATAATAATTATTGTGCTAAAATTCTTTAATTGGGAAAAAGTTGCAGTCCCACTAAAATGGGTAAATAATTATTTATTTAGCCTAAAAATTACATGATCTCTGTACCAAGTCTCTGGAACGAAACTATTCAAGAGTGATTTTTATTTGACAAAGATTCGCCTAGACTATAACTTTCATTATAAAATATATTCATAAGACACGCGAAGCTACGGTTGCTTCCGATTTATATTTCTTTAATATAATTTTGAGATTTTCCCCATTTAAACTAAACACGACATTGATTTGATGCTCAGCGGAAGCGTTTAACAAGTGATTATTTTTAGATCTTAAGCTTTTTGAATGTCTAATACTTGACTTGAAATAGGATGCAAACAATATTGGTAATAATAAAGGCGTTGAGGTTGCTTACTGTTTGTTGTATTTTGGGCATTTCATTACCTGCCTGCCGGTACATATGATTTATTTTTTACAATGAAATTTCAGTTGTACGAACGCTTTCCAGTGATAAACAAAACAATTTGTGCAATCATCTCAAAGAGAAACGAAATTAAACCAATAAAAAACATTCTTTTTGATAATAACTTAACATAAAGACAAAGTGAACAACAAACCAATAATTTTTAATAAAAGATCTCTTCAAGCGCTCTTTTCATCGGCTTGGTCGACTCTGGGAATCTGTGAGTGTGTGCGATAATAATAATAATAATAATTTCAACAAAAGTGTGAAAAAGCGTAAAAACAAAAGCGTGACAGTGCAGTGATTAGTGTCCTCTCTGTCTCTCTGTGTCTACTCACACAAGCGCTCATCAAATACTTAATATTCTCATCTCCAAGCCATTGAATTGACTACACTAATTGATTGGTAATAGTTTTTTGTTTACTCAACTTGTTTTTTATCACTTTCTTTTTATTTTTAATTGCATTGTAATTTCAGTTGAATTGTTTGTTGTGGACTGTGCATTATTATTTAATTTTCATATAAAATGCATTTTCATATTTATATTCTTCTGATTTAAATTTAATGTTTATTTGAATAAACAAACATTTTTTTGATTGAATTTTTCTTTTAATACGTGAAAGTTGAAGTTTTTTACTTGTTTGGGGTGGAAAAAAGTTGTCTAATCTACAGCAGGAGATTTAATTTTATCCAAAAATGTCATGAAAACTTAATGTCATTTTAATGCAGAGCATTTTTAATACACGTACAGCTTTGCAATGATATTTTCGTTTCAAATAATAAAAATAGGCATAAATTTCATTTTCATATAACTTGCGGTCCTACGCTGCTAAAATTGAACAAGTGTAATTGGCTTAGTCGGCCAAGCTCGCCTATTTAATGCACTACACCACTTGGTTCCACAAATTATGCTGCAATTAGTTTTGCTGTATTTGTGAAATATCTTTTAGTAGAAAGAGGCTCTAAAATGGTCCGATTAGATCCAAATTTGGCACAGACAACTATTCAGTTAATTAACTTTTGTCAAAAACTATTAGGGATGCGAATTTTCGCGGAAAAAGAATTCCTTTGTAATAGGATTCTTTATAAGAAGGGATCCTCCTTTGGGCCAATCTGCATCCTTGTTCTAAATTGCATTGAAATATCTCCAAATATACAATCTGTACCTTGCGCACAAATTTGCATGGACAGACGGACAGTCATTGTTAAATCGATTCAGGAAATGATTCTGAACCGATTAATATAATTGAAGGTGGTGCATCTGTACAAAGGCCACAAGTGGTACAGGATATAAAAGTTGCCAAATCAGTAATAAAATTTAATTTTTTTAAACCAGTGATTTATAAAAATTGTGCAATTTTAGTAACAAATGGTCTTCAATTAAGTTGTATGAAAGCATGATATTAAAATTTAAACAATCTTTACTCTGATTATTACTAAATTATTATAAAAGGACACTTTAGTACATTCCGAAGCACCTTTAAGGTTTCAAGAAGAGTTTTGCTTTTGGAAAATTCGGTACTGCAGTCTTTGGAGCAAACACTACTTATTTGAAATGATATTTGAAGTTTTAGTTTTATTTCTTATGCTTTATTAATAGGATGCCTTTTGTTATCTATAGTATCGTTTATTAATTAACGTGTTTTACATTACATGGTTAGCCCTTAAAATTAACATATATGATGTTCATTCTAGCTTTCTTAGCGGCAACACCTTGCAATAAAAAACAATAATAAAACGTTCAACAAACTTACGTAGTACTTTCCTTTCCCATAAAGTTTCCTTACTTCCACAACTTCTCTTCCGTTGTCGAATTAATCAAAAAAATAGCTCGAGGAGATATATCGAGGAGTAAGCAGAGGCAAAAGAAAGAAATTTGTTAAAATTGAAATAGAAAATTAAAAATGTTACCAAAGTTATTGTAATTGTAATACGAGAAATCCCAAATACTACTATAAGCAATTAATTAATAAGGAGCACCGCACTCCGAACTCCGAACGAAACTTACACTTAGAGAAAAGCGCTAGTAAAACAATTAAAATAATTAGAAAAAGAACAAGAAACAGCTTTAGTGAGAATACTAAAATTAAGGAATTTGACAAGATTTTTGAATTAAAGGTTGTTTTTAAAGTAATTTTATGGTTAAAAAGGAAACAATTACGAGAGACAATTATATAATTTTCACAGAATAATAGAATAAACTCGTAACATATCAAAAAAAAGAAAATCACAAACTTGACACTCACGTTTGTGTATTGAATTTTTAGAACAGACAAATAAAAAAAAAAAAACAATCGAGAAAATTTATAGCAATTATATTAAGGTTGTTTTTATCATTAATCATTACCTATAATAAATAAATGTAACCACAAAAAAAAAAAAAAAAAAAAAAAAAAAAAAAAAAAAAAAACAGGCAAAGAAAAAAAAAAGAGCAATCAAGGAAGAAATTCTATCTCCAAACCCAAGTCAATTGCAAATCAAATGAGATATTTACATAACATACACGAATATATAAATAAAACAAAGCAAACATTTATAGTTTATTTCTAAGGTCTGCAGACAATCTTAACACAACCTCTACTTCTACACGATCCTCCCCCAAAAAACAAATACACCTCTCGCTCTTGTGTAATATACATTTTATAGGAAGCTGTAAGCTGGCTCAATAACTCCCTTTAAAAGCAAAAACAAAAGAGAAATATGATAGAAAAGAGTTACGCTTCTCAAACAAACCCCGTTCACCCAATTTCTTAATAATGAAATAAACGTAAGAACAAAAAAAAAATTAAATAAAAAGCAAAAGAGACGCGTTTTGACAATCAACACAAAATTAGCGTATACATACCATATACAACAACATCAACACTTAAAACATACAAACATACACACTTAAGAATCGTAAATAATAATAGTAATAATAATAAAAACAAAAACAATCACTTTGATCATTCAATAAGTCAATCAATCAACCAATTGATAATAGTTCAATAAGTAAATGTTTTTGCTCGCGATTTTTTAAACCATATCTCTCTACATTTATTATATACATTTCCATATACATACATACATATATATATATATATATTCCAAGATTATATGATAATAGCATTAAGAGAATTTTGATTAGAAACTACCACGTTTTACTAAACAACATTTCGTATTGTATGCGTAAATAAACTGTATCGGAACAGAATTGTCTGACAATCTTCAAACATTACAAATTGTTCTCTCTTCCTCTCTCCCTCTTATTCACTCTCGCACTTTCTGACAATCTAAACGTCTTAAAAAGCATTAATATTTAAAAAATAAAATAAAATAAAATAAAGAAACGCTTGACGACAATCCTAACCTTACTTCTTTCTAAACTTACATATATACAAAGTAAAAACCCAAAACAAAAGATACCTTGTATAAAATACATAACATTTCGTAGAATATATTAGTTTTTAATATTAACACGTAGGCAGTGTATACAGACACAGATTTAGCTTAATTGTTAATTGAAAAAAGAAAGAAGAAAAAGAAAAAAAACTCTAAACATCTTTAATATTAACAAAAATTAATTTAGTGAAATTATTGTAGTGTTCGCATTATCAACTAGACGTAGAACTAACTAATTGGCTGATTGCAGGCAGTTAAAACTTGGAGAGCAGCACGATTAATATATAAAAGCAACAATTTGCAAGAAGTAGAGATTAGAGTGAACCAAGTTGAATATAGTTAAACAAACTTCCCGAGACTAACAATACTAATAATTGCAAGAGTTTCCTCCTCTCTCCTTATCTTTCCCTCTAATTCCAATTCCCTTGTACTACCACTGTACTCAAAGTAGTACTACAAGCATCGTTTGGCAGCGCTTGAGGGAGAAAGAACCGTCTCCTCCACAAAGTAATAAAAAAATATACATAAAAACGAATTGCAAAAACACACAACTTGAACATAAATTTGATATAAAAAAGTAAGCGGAGTCAAGTGCAACTCATTTTCAATTTTTATTAGAACCAACGAAACGCATATTTGCTGCGGCTACTTTATCGTATAATTTGTTTACAAACAAACGCAAACTTAATTTTAAAGCCAACCAACTAACCATTCAATCAATCAATCAATCAGTCAGTCAGTCAAACCAACTAAATATCTAAGCATCGGCTAATAACACAACAACAACAACAACAACAAATCAACAGTTAGAGAATAATGGTAAGAGTTTTCAAAACCATTAAAGTTTCAAAATATTGATTTTTTCTCGTTTTTCGGTGATATTTTCGTTGGTTTTTTGTTTTGTTTGTTTGTTTTTTTTTTTTTTTGTTTCCTTGACAAAAGTTATAAGCTTAAAAAATTTCGAATAAATTAATTTCTATAAGCAAAACTATTTGTGAGACACTACCTACAAACAACATTTTTTATAACAAAAATACATTATAACGTTTGTATACTAGTTTATATTCTCCTCTTATCCAGAGCACTTGTGCACTTCGTTAACCATCTATCAACACCTGAACTTGTTTTGTAAAATTCTTAGTCTTCTCAACATGTTAAATTATACTGTACGCTATACTCGTAATCTAATCTAAACCTTTTCTATGAACATTTTCTAAATACTTTATTTACGAAACTCTAATATTTGGTGAACATTCTTACTGTAGTAGGAAGAAATTGAATGTTTTTTGCGGCAGCTACGATACGATTACTAATTTGTATAAGATCATAACAAAGTAGCGAGAGTAGCTTGATCCCTGGGAGAGTAGAATCTAACTTGTTCCATAGAGTTACCTTACCGCAAGCCTTGGTTGTCATATCTTCTTTTTACTTGGGTAACGATTGTCTATTTTAACATACTTTTTACGTACTGGCTTTTACAAGTGGACCATGTAAACGAGAAAGTCAATGTGTTGCAGAGAAACGGATCTCGCTAAGCTTCCTTTTAATTCTTGCTGTATTTCTCGTTCACTTTCTTTGGTATGCTGTTGTTTTATTAAACTTTCTGTCATTTCCTCTTTTCATATCTATCTGTATTCTAGAATAATCTTCTCTGCTTCTTCTCAATATTTGTACATATCTCTATTGTGAATTTATTCCTCTCTATGCTTCAAATAAAGTTACACTCCTTTTTTAAACCAAATGTATAAAATCAAACAAATCCCATAGATTTGAATCCTGGTTTTCAGATTGTTTCAAAATTTAAAAATATTCAAAATATTCGCGAATCGGTAATAAATAAGAAGCGAAGCAAAATGATATATTTCCGCGTAAAAATTTAAACCTTTGTAAAGTCTTTTTTAGCTGCTGACCAACATTAAAGCTAATCAATGGATGTTTCTGTTGTTATGATTCTTAATGTTTCAAAAAATTTCTAAACTTTAAATTTCGGGAACACTTTGTTAGTAGAAATGTTTTGGGAGAGAAGAATTTGCGCACGAACTGCCGCTATTCTAATGTATCATTCTGCTTACAAAAATCCATTTATTTCGGTTTAAAAGAATTCCAAAGAAATAAAAATGCATGAATTACATTGGCTCAGATAGAATCTTGAGTACCCATCACCAAATCGTCTGGGGCGTTTACGTCCTATATATAAGACTTAATAATTGACCGGTTTTGCCACTTCTCTGCCACTATGGTTTAAAATCTTTATCTTAATTCTGGTGGGACATTTTTCGTCTATTTTTTTATATATCTCCAACTGTAGCTAAGCATCCAATTTATTTCACTACAATGAATACAAAAAAACCTTTTAGAATAGCTTCCCGGGTGGGTGGTCAGTGCGAAAAGTGATGGATGTTCAAGATGCATTTTTTATTTTGTTATTAACCTGTAACCTTACACCCAAACACCTTTAATATTTAACCTTTAACCGAACGGCACCGTTCGCCCTGCTTCCTATGCAATAGCAAATGTCAGCCATTGCAGCTGTTAGTTATCTAAAATTAGCAACAACACCAATATGCATCCAGCATTACCGCATATACACACTATGTATCCGATAAGCGCTGTGCTCAATATGTTCCAGCAACATCAACGCCACCAGCCAGTGTCATATGAATTATTCCAGCAGCAGCAGCAGCAGCGCCAACAATTACAGATGCTGCAAACGCAGTACATGCAAATGCAAGTAAACAGTTCGATTGGCCCCGGTACTGGCACTACCGCACCAATCACGCCAACAAAATTTAATGTTGCTCTGAACTTACAACAACAACAACAGCAGCAGCAGCTGCAACTGCAACAACAACAGCTGCTATTAGCACAACAAGCTGCTGCACTTATTAGTGTTCCAGGAGATTTATCTGGTGGTGTCGCTGCTAACCCTCTAACAATCCTACCGACACCATTTACTAGAACCAACTCGTCCTCAAATCTTGTGTACAATACATATAAGTCAACTACAATGAATAATGCTCCGGCAGCAATGAGAGCGTTGACAATGTCAAACGTAGATCCTATTATTATGTCGATGGCAACAGCACCAACAGTTGCGGCTAATCTGCCGTCAGGTGGGAGTAGTTTGACGGGTATGTTGTTGAGTCATTATCATCCAATAAGCAGTAACAGCGATTGTTTGATTAATCCGCAAGATTGTATAAGTGCAATACCACCGGTGCTAGCTGCTAGCTTTGTTAGTGTTCATCCAGGTGAAGGTGTCGGTTTGTTGGGAAGTTCTCCTGCGGCAAAAGTAACATTTTTATCGTCGGAGTCGGCTATACAACAGTCCGTTATAAACAATCAAGAGCCATGCACCCGCATATTCTCAAATGATTGCAGTTCTGCCTCGTCTGATTGCTCCATGCTTTCGCCATCTCTATCACATTTAGCTTCTCCTCAAAAGGTTTGTGCCGTCTCCTCTGAACTCTCCTCAAACTTTATCTCTGTAACTTTCTCTTTGATTCTTCTGTGCAATTCACTTAAGAAACTCTTCCAAGGTCAAGTATCCTGATCCTTTCAGGTGCTCGGTTCTGTTTATTAAGAATTCTTCCTTTTCCTTTTCCTGATATACGAATATTATTTCGAATGACTTCTTTGTAGACTTCTTTGAATGTTGTATCATCTACTATCTATTTATGTTATGTACGCCTTCCAAGGCACCCTAATAATATATATTTTTTTTAAATGTAAATGCGGAAAATGTGTTATCCCTACTTAAACTCCTTCTCCTTTTTTATACCCTCCGCATGTGGTGGAGGGCGCACTAAGTTTGTTATTCTATTCATCGCCAAAAAGAAGGCGTGAAAGAATCTACAAATTATATATTCTTGATCAGCATCAAAAACTGAGTCGATCTAGACATGTATGTCCGTCTGTCCGCCTGTTATCGCATTCTCACGGGCATACGTTTTGAGCTATTGAGCTAAAATTTTATACAGACTCTTTCAGTTTATTTCTGCACTCAGATCTCTATTTAAAATGGGCAAAATCGGTCAAGAGCCACACCCCCAATCAACAAAATCTATTTATTTGCCACAAAAATTGACCTATAAACTTGAAATTTGGTACGCATATCTATAGTTATATCATCCATCGATTCGCTCAAAATGGGCGTGGTCGGGTAACAGACACACCTATAATCGACAAAATACTTTATATCTGTTACAAAAACTGACCTATGAACTTGACATTTAGTGCACATATATAAGGTTATTCCATCCACTAATGTGCTAAAAATGGGCATGGTCGAATAACAGACACGCCCTCAATTACCCAATTACCCTGATGCCCACCATTTGTATGTAAAATTCAAGATTTGGCTTAAGCGAAATTTATATTTTTTTTATTTTTATGTTTGTATGTTTGTATGCTTATCAACTCTCTGCTGTAATATGTTTCTGTTGTGTTGTTGTTTTTGTCGTGTAATGTATAATAATTCGTTGTAATAGATTGTTTAAATTTATATGTACCTTCAGTACTCTGAATGTACAGTTGCTTTGACTAACAGGTATAATTATTTGTTAAATTTTTAATGTAATGAAATTTATTAAATGTGTGTGTAAATTATTTCTGATATATCATAAATTTAAACGCCCTAACGCTGTATACATCTGTGTACAAAGCACATAATGCATGATTTCCATTTTCATAGTTTCGTGTTACAAATCGTGGTGATATAGAGTTCGCACGCTGCGTGTAAAGTTATTGTACACCGCCCGAAGAATGTAAACAAAATAGTGCACTAACGACAGGTTTCATAGCAGTGACGCCTTGGCTTGTGCTCGTGCTTCGCCCTCATTTTCACGGAGGGTAATTGTACGGTCACAACGTTACACTATAATGTCAATAAAATGATAAAGTTGTTGTAAATTGTTTATTTACCATTGTATCCCACCCTTTGGTACCTTTGGTGCATGTTCGTTAACATCATAGACACAGTCGTACGATATATCGTTTACATACATCTGGTATATGTACAGCTAACAATGTAACAATGTTATCTGACTTATTGTACATATCCTGTGTGTCAATGAATTTCTAGAGGCCTTACCCCATGTGACCACATAGTATAATTGTACTTCATTACATATTCAAGACATGTTCACCCACACACTCATACGCGGCACGACCTTATACACTAAAATGTATTCACAAACAAGTAAAAATGCCACAACTGGTTAAGGCCAAATATTGGATACCATTCACGCGCATGTAATGACCGTTAAGGTCTATTTTACGTCACAAGTCGAATTCTGCCCTAAAGATTTTTGTAAATTTGAGGGCGACCCCATCATTTTCGGCATATCGGTGGAAGGAGTAAAAATAAATAAACTCATAGAAAAATGAAAACAATTTTGAGGCCGATCGATGCAGGCTTTAATCCTAATTAAAAAAAAAAAACATTGTATACTTTGTGAAAAGTCTGAGTTTTGTTGCAAATGAAATGACAAACTTAGTATACCTCTGCCTTTCGTGGAGAGTTTAATAAATGTTTGTAGCCAAGCGCTCGGTCGGTTGGTTGGTCGCGTAAATATATATTTTTCACATTTGCATTAGTATTATTATTATTAAATTCCTTTTTTATGCACAAAGGCTTCAGTGTATATTTTTACCTAATGTTGAAGGCGGGTTCATTGGTTTTTTGTTCTTTTCATTTTCCACCCCTCGGGTAAAAACTATCAATTTATCGTGTGAAAAGGCCACGCAAGGTGGTACCATATAATTTATACTCTAGATATCACGTACAAATGTGTGGCGAACGTATCTCAGCGATGAGTTCCGTTCTCTTGTCAAATAAAGCAATGTATGTATTAAATTTACATATAAGTGTTGGTTGTTAGTTACCTATTAAATGATTTTTATTATTTTTAAATAATTTAAAAAGTAGAAATAAATTTTGAATAAAATGACGCTTTGACTTAATCAGACTCAAGGTTGGCCCAAATTTCATTGAAACAACACTTCGGCTCTCAAACAATTTGGTGCTCAGTCTTTGCAGTCAGGTGGCCTGAAGCAATTTCTTAAGACTTTTGTTGTATTACTAACTAATAAAGCATAAATCGTACAAAGATGAAAATTGATACATGTCCTTTTAGGAGTATCGTTGCTTTAGTACATAGTTCACAATAACGTTTCCTTGAATTTGTTCAGCTGCTTGGCCTTCATTCGCATGTACTCGTATACACATAAAATTCAAAATTAATGTTGTATCTCATGCAACTAACAACGAGTTTTATGTCCTACAATGCTTTGCTATATAATAAATATCCATTATTTTTGTAATTGCATGGGCATTAGAAAAAAGTTCGGCTTAAAATTTATTAGAAATTTTTCGGATGGTGGTCACTGTATTAATATTTATTAGTATTAGTACCTACCTTGATTCGTTGTAGGGTGTCTATTAGACAAAATAATCTCTTTTTAAAACTTTATTAAATTGTTAT
Organism: Ornithomya fringillina; assembly: GCA_963978525.1. NCBI lineage: Eukaryota > Metazoa > Arthropoda > Insecta > Diptera > Hippoboscidae > Ornithomya > Ornithomya fringillina. The sequence goes on from OZ021691.1 coordinate 25,973,253, forward strand.
TTTAGGAAATTTTTCTCTGTACATGGCAACAAGTCATGTTTATCCTTTAGTTTGCTTTTCTAAAAGCAATATGTATGTGTGTTGGTGTCTAAATTCATATAAACATTACCATCGGTAATGCCTGTACGTATGTATGTATGTAAGTAAGCATTGCCTTGTAATCCTTTTTCCAAATGTTTTCTCTTCTTTTTCTATCGTTTTTTTTCAATTTGTTGCTATTCAATTATTGGGAATTTATGCAAAGAAAACAAGAAAAACCAAATAAAACAAAATTTCATAAATGAAATGCTGATTTAATTGAATATTTTATTTAATTCCCAAATACTCTTTAAAGATAAATAAAATATGCAACAGTTGCAACTTTTTGCATGGACTGCTACAGATTTATTTGTGAAATTCTAACAATAATAACAACAAAAAGCAAATCGAAAAAAACTTAAGTATTTTGTGCAGGAGGGCATGTTTACTCAACTCAATTATAATTGAGTGAACTTCATAAAATCAATCAATACCATTTAATTTAATTCATTTGTAATACAAAAATAAATGGACATTTTCAAGGAGTTGGTCATTTCACTTACTTTCATTATAACCAACAACAAATGGCCAACGCGGACATTTATTTATTTTTTTTAATATTTGCTTACCTGATGAGTAAGGTTTGCTTGCTGGAGAAGTTCAAAGAATTCAGGGGTTTCTTAAAAATGTATAATTCGTTGTCATTGAAACGTTGAAATTGTGTGTGTGTGTGATGTCAATTTTTGTCCTGTTCAACTCAGTTTAAAATTCGATCCATTACGTTACGCAGCCTTGTAAAAGTCACAGCCTTGTAATTAACACATAACAAACAAATGTAGGGGGAGAAGCAGGCAGGCAGACAGACAGAGAGACAGACAGTCAGAACAGAGCGAAGTATACAATAAATGATAATGTTTGGGTAACTGGTGAGCACAGTACTACATGTATAAATGCACTGGCTTGGCGCAGATGATATACAAACAAACTTTTGACAAATGCAACACGATACAGGTTCATAATGGAACGTGCCGTGTGCATTGGTACGGGGTTATGTAAATACGAAATACTTGTTTGTACGTACGTGCAGCACATAAACATTTTCGTCGCCATCGTCTTCGTCTTTTATCATCATTAAAATGTCTCACTGGCAAACGATACTAATGATGTGCTAATACTAATAATCTCTCGTTCGTACCGCCCGGCCTTTCATTTTGTCTATCTCGCTCTCAGGACGCCTTTCTGATGTGTCTTCTTTTTGACACGTTTCCTTGCTTTACGTTTATTACACTTGAAATTTAGTAAAGATGTCATTTAATACTTGCACACAACGCACATATAATTACGTAAACACGCACACCCTCACCCTCACAATGCACAAACAGGTCGCGTTTTACGGTTGAAGAAGAGAACGTAGAATATATATGTGGTGTATGTATGTGCAGCATAGTTATTTTAAGAGCGTGTACAAATGTGTCACAAATGTGCAAAGCAACAGCAAACGCCATTCTCTTGCTTGGCCTGCTACATAAAACCTGATTGCAAATGTGTTTGTATGATTTTTGATAAGTACGTGTGATGTGCGCGTATAAGTCACTAGGGCATATATATGCACACGCACATATGCGTATGCATAATTACACGTTTGCACTATTAACATGCAACGCATTTACTATAAATTTATTTAGTGGTTTAAAAGAATTTTTCGAATGCCATCAAAACGGTTTTATGTTATTTAAAAACGAGTAAAAAAGACACCCTTGGCTTAGGTCAAATCTTGTATACCCTCCAAGTTTATAACTGGGGTGTGGCATGTGGCAAAATTGTTGCTTTTTTTAACAACCATTAAAGTGTGTGTATTACATTCCACGTCAAATGTACAATTGCAGAGATAAATTGTGGGGGTGTCTATAATATTACGTCTCTTTTTTTCAGCTTATTCTCGAAGTTATTATTTGTAAATGCATGCAGCGTAATAACTTTATTGACGTACTTGACGTACTTAGTGTAGCGTAGGTTGGTCAAGCCTCCCTATTTAATACTCCTCATCACTATTTTTTTATATTCCGCACCACATCTTTGCACTGGGTATATTAAGTTTATGTGGATTTTTATATAAACAATCAAAATCTGAATCGATTCAACCATGTCCGTCTGTCCATCTGCATGTGCGCAAGCTGCAGATCGCATTTTTTGAGATATTTCGATGAAATTTGGTACAAGGACATGTATTGACTCATAGGGGAACCCTATTGAAAATGGACCGAAACGTACTATTTTCAGAACCCCTCCCCATATAAGATCCTATTATTAGATCGCTAAAAATCGCAATTCTTAATATTGTTGGACAAAATTTGGTGAAGAATAATTAATTAGCTTGATGATTGACTGTGCCAAATTGGGACCACTTTTAGAACTTCTTTAGGAACTAAGTGGTGTGGGGTATTAAATGGTCGGGCTTGGCCGTTTATAATATTTTTACATGTTAAGGAAATATACTTCTTTTTACATATTACAAACGCAAAATGCTTAATAAAGGATGAAAAGTGTCAGCAAGTTATGAGAAAGAACGAAGGAAAGAAAGCAAATTAAGGAGATTTAGCAAAAATGATGATTAAGCGAATTGTGGCCTTCAAATTTTACCCTTAAAATTGAATGCGATTTCATAGTTAAACATATCACATGGACAAGTTGGGATAGCCTTGTCGGATAGCAAGACAAACAGCAACATGTCACTTAGTTAAACATTTAAAAGTCGTCCTTTCATGTTTCTACAAAATTGCAACACATCATGCCAATTAATTCAAATCTATCAATCAAAATGTTTATTAAGAAGGCAAAAGTAAAACCCATTAAAATTGAAGAAGAAGAAGCTGGAAAAGATGATTATGACAATGAAGTATTTTGAGCTTTGTTGTTGTTAATTACAATATATGTGAATATTCCCTTCGAACGGCGCCACCTTATTAATAATTATTAGTTAATGGAATAAAATATATGAAAGATGAGCAAATTCATGAGCGCAATAGCGGCAGCAACAGCACCAGCAACAACATACATACATTATATTCCATATGTGATTCATTGTGTCACACAATTGTCTGAATTAATTGCTCGGGTTCATATTAAGTGTATATACGTATTCAACGCCACAAATATGTATTCTTTTCTTCTTTGTTAATCACTTGTTCATCATAACTCGTGCGGTAAAGGTACAAATTTACATGTCAAAATGTTCTTCACCCTCAATGCTAGCATGTCTCTTTCTTTATCTGTTTCATTGTATACAAACGTGCACTTAATACACGTGCTCTCTCCCTCCCGCTCTTCTTAATTACAATTTCAAGGTAGAACTTCAGGCACTCAGTTGAAAGTTTTTCATTTTTATACCCTCCATATGCGATGGCGGATATACTAAGTTTATTTTTCCGTTCGCAACTCGCGGAAGGACGCGTCACAGACCCTACAAAGTTGATCAGCATCAAAAACTAAGTCGATTTAGGTCTGTATGTCCGCCTGTCCGTTCGTTGTTGGCATTTTCATGGGCGTACATTTTAAGATATTAAGTTTAAATTTTTTACAGGTACTTAGTTAAGATTTTGCACGCAGATCGCTATTTAAAATGGGCAAAATATATCAGGAGCCACGCCTACAATCAACAAAAATCTATAAAATCTACCTATGACGTTGAAATTAGGTACACATCCCAACTATCAATGTGCTAAAAATGGGCATGGTCAGATAACAGACACGCCCATAATTTACAAGAAACCATATTCACCATAAAACTAGACTTGCAAGATGTCCACCGTAGTAGATGTAGAGGGTATTTAAGATTTGGACTAAACCGAATTTAGTTTTCTTACTAGTTTATAATAGGATCCACGATGGTAGATGGTAGCACGCTAAGGGTGTTACAAATCACAAAGTTTTTATATCAATATTAGCAATAAAATCTGAACTGTTCTATCTTTGAGCGTTTGTGTGCTTTTGACGTTTTCGCGACAATGAACAACAGCCACGCCTCCAACAAAAGTCTGTAACTTGGTATATACTAAAGAATCTTATTTAGCGCATAAGTACACGTAATGCAAACTCTCTCCTTCCCTCTTACGTCGCCTCAAGTTAAATTTAGTCCTTTTACTTGTACCATCTCCATCGTCGTTTCTTTTTTACACCCTCCACATTAGTTATGAGGGTATACTAAGTTTGTTCTTCCGTTTGCAACACACGGAAGGACGCGTCAGAGACGCTACAAAGTATATTGTTGATCAGCATTGAAAACTGAGTAGATTTAGCCATGAATGTCCGTGTGAGCGTATGTCTGTCTGTTGTTGATAAAATTTACGCCCGTGAAATTTTGAGATATTGAGCTAACATTTTGTACAGGCACTTTTAGCTTTTGCACGCAGATTGCTATTTAAAATTGGCAAAATCGGTCAAGAGTCATGCCCACAATCGACAAAAAAACCATATTCACTATAAAACTAGATTACCAAGCTGATACGTAAGAAACGTTTTAGAGGGCGCAATATATATGCCACGCCCATTATTATGGATGTGGAGGGTACTTAAGATTTGGCTTAAACCAAATTTAGTTTTCTTACTTGTTTCATTATTAATTTTTTCTTCATTCAGATCAAATTAATTTTTGAAATGTAAGTTTACAACAGAGTGTGTACATGTATGCGCCACGACAACACATACACATAAGGATATAATATCAAAAAGAAAAGTTCTTCCCCCCAATGAAATCAACCAGTGCGCAATGTACACACACATACATACATACATACATACAAAGTGCTTTTCAAAAATGATTCTGATTCTGAGTCAGTTGAGTGCATTGGCGTTGATGAATAGGCTTGAACTAGATGATGTATGTACATAAAATGTGAATGGTGGCATATATTATGCAAAGTAAAATACATACAGACACACAAAAGTGGAAGAAGGAAAAATAAATTAAAAAAGTATAAAGCGGCAGTTTGAGTTCATTACCATATATTTTGAAATGTAATTTCATGGATTGTTGTGTGCACACTCGCTCATTATTAATTATTGTACACATCACGTTGGTTGCTGATGCCTTTTTACGCATTGCCATCAAAATATTATCTTAATGAAAATCAACCGGTAAGAAAATTAAGCTGGGCTTAGGACAAATTAAACAATTGAAACACCTTCAAATCTAAATACAAACGGTAGGCGTGGCGGGTGTATGATAACGCCCTCCAATAGTCTATGTATTTCGTATCAGCTTGCAGTTGAGTTTTACGCTAAATATAGTTTTCTGTAAATTATGGGCGTTTCTGTTATTCGATCATTTCCATTTTTGGCACATCGATGGAAGGGATAACTATAAACATGTGTCCCAAATTTCAACTTTATTGGTCAATTTTTGTGGAAGATAAATAGATTTTTGTTTATTGTAGGCGTGGCTCTCGATAGATTTTGTCCATTTTAAATAGCCATCTCCGTGTAAAAACTAAAAATGTCTATAAAAAAATTTCAGCTTAATACCGTGAGAATGCTAACAACAAAGAGATGCACTGACAAGAACATAATTTGTAGGGTCTCTGACGCTTCCTTTTGGGCGTTGCAAATGTAATGACAAACTTAGTATACACTCCTCCATTTTATTTGGAGGATACCAAAACAAAGTTACTGTTTCAAAAATGTTGCTGTATGTATGTGATGTACATACTGCATGAGTTGGAGGCATTGGCAAACACGTAATCAAACTTAATGTTCACCACAATATAATTAAGGCATTAAGTAATTTCCCGTCTACGAACCTTATCACGATGTTTTGTTACTTAGTACTCTAAAAAATGTTAATAGTTTGATGTTATCTTGTGCAGTGCAATTCTCAAGGTGGAAGTATGCATGTAGTGACAAGTGAAAGTGGTATAGTAGTGAAGCTCGACCATTTGAAAACCTTTAGTACAGTTTCTGGAATAGTTGATCGGCTTCATACAATTTTGCATCCGATCACACCATTTTTAGAACTCCTTCCCAAGAGACCGTATAGGCAATGTTTCGCGTTTACTGATCCAATTAAACTAATTGTGGAGTCAAGTGGGGTAAAGGATATTAAAAGGTCGAGCTTTTTATTAAGAAATGTCTACAATCAGGATTTTTTGTTTTATAATATTGCCTAATATTTGGTTTCTAAAGTTGGTTCGATCGGGTATGAATATTATTCCGTTTAGACTAATATAATACACGGTGAGTCCCTCTTTAAGCGTTTTGAGAAATTCACACAGCCACCCGCCCAAATTTGTTAAATCGCAAGTGGTGGGTGTAGTGTACAATACATATTTTATTAACTCGGTTCAGAAAACGATTATTAGTCCAGTGATAGAAAAAAGCGAAATACCCCACAATACCGTTAGTTAGGGTACTGGCAATTACGTAAATGTTTGCAAGTGACAAAATATATATTTTTCTTTAAAGAATAAATGTCAAATTCTTTAACAAACAAATTGCAATTGCAAGCTTCTAAGTCAGTTGATACGTGCCCAAGGACGCCCTCATGTGATATTTACCACTTAGTAATAATCAATAGTAACCATATGTGACAACTAGATAACTAAGTAACTTCGTATTATTATCAATTTGTTTTTGAAACTTTCCCCACTGCAAACTGTATGGATCTAGATATTGCCTGTACGAAGCCTACCTGTTCTGTTGCTACCATAACGTAACGTTTCATTTTCGCATGTTGCTCGTTTTCCTTTTGTTTGTTTGTAATTGTATTCCCATACCTTTCTTCCACTATTTGTTTTATTTATATTTATTTGTATTTTTTATCACAATAGTGTGTTATATGATTATATCATTTGCATACATTTTTATCGATTTGATATATGACCGCTTTTTCCTCTTATTATATGTTGTATGGCACTTCAACTTGTCGTCCTGTCCCTTCTATTGAGGCATGTCATTGGCAATAAAAAATGAAATGCTCTTAAATAGGTTTGCGATAAAAATTGAATTCACCGGCTGCATGCAGATATATTATGTATTAAGCATACCTGTGCAGTTAGAAAGGTATTTTTGTGCCGCAACATAAAGGTCGAGTTGATGTGTTGATTATTTCACCATTCTGTTGTCGCCATCATCATCATCATCGTCGTAATCATCATCATCATTATCACAATCACCATAAAGTAGATTCCATTAATACTCACAGTGTACTATATTTTTATCGGATTACTAAGAGCTATTCTTTATCAGATAAATTAAAATGGTTGTTGGCAGGAGTGGAGATGGAGTGGAGGTGGGTAGGTAGGTAGGTAAATGCATACGCATGCAAACTTAATATAAATAAAAAGAAATATGTTCATATATGTGCCGAAACAAACACATCTACCTCTGCAGTAATATGCATATGGAGACAATCTGATTCAATTGATTTTAATTACATAAATTGTCATCGTATCGACGTTACGTTTCGGATCTGATATATAAATTTGTGCGCTTCTGTTCTTCTCCAGTCTCTTATAACCATGTTGGGTTGTGTGTTTAAATCGTTGCAATTCAATTATGTACATACCTTCATAAACTGTGTAGAGACTATAAAACATTTTGCGACACCACTTTACAAGATTACTTTATTATATTGTATCTACAATCTAGAGTCAACTGATGAAATCACATTTATTACAATTATAGAACATTTATGTATTTACCTTCTTGAGTACAATATTTCAGCCGATGGCTAAGAGTGGTGGGGTAGGTGGAGTTTTTAATTACATTTAAAAGTGGAGGACATTTATAATATTTATTGAAGTAGTTGGTGATTGCATTTATTTATTATTAATTATTAATCCAACTAATGTGAGTGGCATACTCAATCTTTTCATTTAATTTTTTAACGCACAATCGACACAAATATTATTTTACACTAAGCAGAATTTTTCATAAAATTTATGGAGACAATGACTCATTTCATATCACTCCGAAATTTCATCCATCAAACTGTGTTAAGGAGAAACGTTCGTGATGACTTCTCTGCTTAAGTACAAAATTTGAAGTTTGTGATACATATACAGATTTTTGTCGATTGAGGGCGTGTCTGTTATACGATCTAAATCTATTTATTGAACACAAAAGTGGAGCTAAGAAATTGAAACTGGTCATGGTGCACATGTTTGAAATTACCCAATCCTTCGATGATCGCGATTGCTTAACGAACCCGCCCACATTTTACACGAAAAACCTTATTCAGCGTGGACTCCAACTTGAAATTTGATACAAACGCTATTAGGCCGTAATCTCGTATCTGCCGCGTCCACTTTTAGTACGCCAAATTTAGTTTTTTTACTTGTTTAGTCTATAAGCTGTCATCTCTCAAATATGCTACGAGTTAGAATAATACATTGTAAAAATGCCGCGAACTCTTTCCTTGACCCAATATGGACGTTGCCCTTGTGCCCATTTGACCAATTTTTCTTTATTTCATTATTTTCTAGTTGTAATCTTAAATTTTTTTTTACCTACTTAAGTTTTCCCATATTAGTATTTTTTTCTACATTTGTGTTGTGCGTGTACTAAGAGTGCTATGATGATCTAGATGTACCTTTATTATAATAATATTTGTTTTGCTTCACAAATGCAATGCGAACGTGTACGATGTGTCTTGTGTATGAGAAGGTTGTACGGTTGTATGCCGAACCACTCTCCATCTTTCGCTGTTTCTCTCTATCACTACTTTTAACAATATAATGCTCGTATTAGTTATGATGAGGATGATAATGATTATGATGATAATGTTGTTGATAACAACAACGATAATAACTGACAAGAAATCGATAACATATCATTTATAATTTGTTCTCTTTTTCTCTGTTTTTTTCTTACCATTTCAGGTAAGGCTTGTTGTTGGTACATAGAGGATTTTTGTTGCCCTCTTTATATTTTCTCATACATATATAGAAAAAACAAACCAAGTGAATCGTTTGGTAAGCAATTTAATTATTCAAAGTGTGTGGATGGATGTGCTGTCGTTCACATAAACGAATTTTTCACACTGTGTAGAAGCAATTTAATGAATTATTGAAATTATTTGCTTTGTTAAACAAGCAAATATTAACAATAGCAACAACAGCATCAACAGTTTTCATGAACTACACCATAGATGAGCTAGGAAAGTGAATAATACTGTACTTGTGTAATATGTACTCGTAGAGTGTGATGGTGTACGATAAAGTGTTAAAAGTAAAGTGCAGTGTGCTTCAACTTAATCCAAATTCCGAGTCAGGGTTGTGTGTGCCAGGAAGTAAATATTGTATGATATATTAAAAAAAAATTACCTGACAACTTATTTTCTTTCCATTTATCTATTGAAAGCAACTTTTTCTAAACCTAATAAAAGAAGAAGAAGAAGAAGACTACAACCATCGCAACCAAAAGCCATTCACTCTGCTGGTTGAGAAAAAGTTAAAACTTCTGTGACGCTTACTACTAATGCTAAACAACAACAACAACAACAACAACAACAACAACTGTTATATATAATATTTCACAGAATGCGTCCATTTTCACTCCTTGCCGTCTGTCGGTATTCAATGTTGTTTTTTTTCCCTCTACCAACATATTGTAATTGAATTTTAAATCAAGCCATTCAGTTGAGTATTCATTTTCACACAGTTTTACTCGGATAGTGAACACGTTATTGTTCATTTCACTAGCAATATTGGCACGAGAGAAGGTTGTGCATATTAGTTGTAAAAGAATCACTTTTCACCTACTAGCTGTGAGTAAACCTTCCTGAATGATTTTGCTACCGATTTATATGAAGGGAGGCTCGAATTTTTAACATCTTCTTACCTTGAAATAAATTCGTGACTTTTTTTATGTTATGGTAACGAGTCCGTCGATTCTAAATTATTTGTGATGGTCAAGTTACGTGCAATTGTAAGTCGACCACAACGCTTCGATTTCATTTATTTCCGTACCCATAACTATAAACGTACAGAAATATGGACAATTTCATTTGGGATGCTCAGTAGCCCTATGGTACCTTTTCAACGGGTCGGAGTCGTTAAGAAGTGCAATAATAATGGAAGAACGGTAAAATCCATTGTGTTCTTCTTTCTTTTTCATCCAGAGCATAAATGGCAGGGCTCACATGTTTTCACACACACATACACACGCTGTAGCCGGCATTACGTATGTTTTCCACATTTAATATCTATTTTATTTCGTATTTCATAAAATTATATTTTTTTAGTCTTTTTTCTGCATCATCCTTGTGTGTGCGATGTGATGTAGCAAATGTACGTATGGTTGTGTTCTGTACGAGCATATGGGTGTGTGTAGATATATTAACTGTTATTTGGGATGTTGTTGTTGTAGTTGTCGCTATTGTATTCTCCTAGATGAGATTTCTTATTCTTAGTGGCTCGAGAGTGATCGAGCGGTTGGGGGGATGGGCAAAGTGTGTCAGCGGCAATACTATTGCATTTTAAGCATCCCAACTCTTTAGAATCCAATAAATAACTAGTCTACTGACTATATTTTGTTACGAAAGCCTTAGTAAAGGTACGCAAGATATGTTACACGTACGTGTACGTACAAGTGTAAGTTGAATGAAATCTCATTCACAAGTCTTCGGTATTATATCCCTAAAGGACATCTCCTTTTTTTCTTGCACTTTATACAACTCTTGGGTGTTACTGACTAACTGACTGACTAACTGGCTACTTTGACTCGTGGTTTGTATATAGATATTATATCCATGCTTTTATAAAAATTCTGCGACATATCCTAGTGACTGGTAGTGGTTAATATTACTTTTCCTCTCGTTACCATACATGTGCCGGCAAGTTTCACAGCACAAAAGTTAGCACATACTAAGCGCTAACTGCAAGTTTAAATAAAGATGTGAAATCATACGAAGTGTAGTATAGTTTACGTGATCTTTATCTTCTTGAAAATAAATTGAGAATAAGATTTCTTAAAAGGTTTTAAAAATATGTGGCGTATTATTCATAATGCAGACGCACGGGATGTTTAAAGTTAACAAGTGACCGACCAGCTGTTTAATACAGAGTGCAACACCCTCAACCCAAAGAAGAAATCTGATTTAAATCCTTAAAAGACAGAAAGAAATCATATGAAAAAGTCTTGCCACTCATTTGTAATGTTTTCCCTCAACTTCCTGCTTATTGGAAATCAATTCTTTTTCTCCTGCATGTACTTTGTTAATAGAATAAAAATTATGTACTTGCCCACCATAATGCGTGCATTGACTACAAAAGTCTTAACACAAACTTTTTCACTTTGTGTGGGGCGCTCTTTTATACTCTGCTTGTATCGCAATTAGTTTTTTCCTTCAAGTTGAAATCAATTAATTAACGACTTTTGCTGTTGGGAAAACGTTAGGAGTAATTGAGTAAAAAAAAAGCAAGAGTTTTGAGCTGTAGTTAAGTAGTTAGGGAGATGTAAGCCAATACGTTGGGTGAAGAACGAACAAGAAAATTTAATATGGTTTATTTTGGATTTGGCGAAAACACTTGGTTTAAACCCTACGTTTAGTTGATGAACTTAGGACATCTGGATATACACTATGAACTTAATTCTTAGCTATGATGACACTCTGAAATGCTAACGAGATCTATGCTATGATGTTGACTCCTTGAGGGTTGGTATCCGAAGAGAGTGATCCCTTGTCGATTACTCCCGACAAAGCTTCGGTTTAGTAATACTAATGGCTTATAACTATTAACATGCGTTATTATTATATATACATATGTACGTAATATGAGATAATGAGATCTAAGTAGATGAGAGGAAAACGAGTGTGCAACGACTTTGATCGTCACAAAATGAATACTCAAGCGCAAAGCATTACTGTTATCCGACCATGGCTTTTTTTGCACATCGATGTATGTATAGAAGTGCATCCAAGTTCAACTTTATAACTCAATCTCTGTGACATATAAATTGATTTTGTGATTGTGGGTGTGGCCGATTGACCGAGTGTGTCCAATTTAAATATGCAGAAAGTAGAAATGATTGTACCAAATTTCAGCTTAATGCTGAGGAGAATGCTAACAAAAGACGGACGCACGGACCCACATGTCAGATTTTATTGCTGTTCAAATATATTTAAACTTTATGGGAAATGGAATGACAAACTTAGCATACCCCCAATTCATGTGAAGAACAAACCGCCTACTGAGTAGTATCAATTTAGGCCACCGAAAGCGTTTTATATAACAATTTACTATTCGCATACTTATACACTTGTACTCATATTCATATATGCACATACCCGGTAGTAGTTTTTTTGTGAGTTTCACTTTATGTAATTATATGAGTACACTACTCGATAAATAAGCAAAAAATTGATAATGATGAAGTTGTATGTGTGTGTTGTTAAAAATGTGTAATTGTTGACATACTTTAAATGTATGCGTGAGCTCTTGTAAAATTATCCGTACGTGGCTGGCTTTATATAGCTAATGACGTTGAAGGAAGAGTGAAACTTAAATGCGTGTGTGTATGCATGTGTGCATAGTTGTGCAAGCGCTCAATGACAATCAGCCTGTAATGACGCATGTACATAATGTATGAAAAATGTTGATATCCCTTCATTTCATTATCATTGTTGTTGGTAGAGCGAGTGTGTGTGTGCTTGAGTTCTACTTGTATTTATTTATAAATATCGTCATATTTTTTAATGGCATTAAACACTCATAAACGGTGACAATAACGCCATTTTAATGTGCGTATAAACGAATAAAACATTGAGATCGATATTGCTTTTAGGAATCAGTTTCGTATTATGACTCACGCAAAAAACTATCTATAATGTACAAAAATGCAACAGTACAAAACAAGAGCAAATGTGTCATAAAAGAACTTTTTAATTATCTGCTCAGTTTCTCTTCATTAATAAATATTTATACAAAATTAAAATTCATTTAAAGTAAACTAATCCGTTTAACTTTATATGCTTAACCACTTAAAGAGGGTGTGCGATCGGAATATTTTTATATCAAAACTAGTCTAAGAAAATTAAATAAAAAACACTAAAAAATTTTACTCGCAGCGCGCAAACTTTGCAACCTATTCATATCCATTTATTGCAACAAGTCGCAAAAAGTTGCATTTGGCTTTGGTCACGTTTCATATGTTCACAGCCTTGGTGCGACTGGCAATAAAGTCGTTTTTTTCCTACGCTAATAACAACAAGAACCATTTAATTTGCCCATTCCAAAACATGTGGTAGGCGTGGCGTGCCTATTGCCTGTTTATTTATAATTTTTCATCTCTTAGCGATATAAAGACTAAAAGACGCTATGGTCCTACTCCGTTACTGCCGGGAAAATGTTTCACAGATGGACAGGCGGACGTAGATAGATTTAGTCAGAATTTAATGTTCCAAACGTTAAGACAAAGTGAGTGTGTGGCCCCGACATCAAGGTGGTCGTTGTATATAACAAGCACCTTAAGCAAAATCTATTGAAACAGTTGACAACCAAGACATCAAAAGCTGAAACAAGAACAAGGAAATACATATATAAAGGAGAGAAGCGGAATGATCTCAAAGTGTTGTCATATGTCGTTTATGTTACTAATAATAATGTAACTCATACGCCGCAATAGCCCACGCATACACACCAACAAACAACTGCATTAATCTTTACAGAACCAAAGCAGTAAAATATTTGAGTACATGGACTCTATAATCAATGAAGAACCCTGGAGGCGTCATAAAGGACCATATAGACACATAGAAAGAGAGAGAGGGAGAGAGAGAGAGTCACAGTTTTTGTTCATTCATAGTAACTTTGTTGAATGTTCAATGACCGAAATATGCAATACAATATTCGTTTGCTGTTTCTGTTTCTGTTTCTGTATTTTGTTAGGAAGAAGCAGCATTCCATTCTCTGGCTTGTCACAGAAATGCGTTGAAATCGTAATAGATAACATAACTGCCGGCAGTATTGTCTTGTAATTTATGTCGACCATACACAAACATACAGTACGTACGTATGTGAATAATATAAATGTGTGTTGCTCACCAATAGCAAGTAGAACAGCAAGTAATCTTTTGTAAAATAATTTAATAAAACTGTCTAAATGAAATTTAATAGAATCCTTTATGTACCAAGGATTAGTACAAGTTTTACTAATGCGTAATTTTACCTAACCAACTGTGCTACCCTATCCAATGTTTTAAAATACCCCGGATCAGATATGGTTTCACTCCTTGCATCATGTGTTTAAATTTAATGCAAGTGTAGGGTTTCAGTGAAATATACCACCCACACCACCACATTTAACATAAACCAATATATATATTTTTATATACTCTATCTTGATGAGAAGTTCGTTATTCCATTACCAACATCCAGAGAGAAGCCTCGGAGTCCCTTGATCAGCATGTAGAGACAATCCCACCGTGTTTCTGTTGTCGCAACTCTTATGTTGATTTATCGAGCTGAAATTTCGCACAAATATTTGAAGTCTCTATCGCTTTGTGGATTCATATTTAAATGGAGAAAAGTCGGCAAGTATCTCTTATAGGCATAGAAATGTATCTTGAAGTACACATGAAGAAAACTGGGTATACATGGGGCAACTACCCATTTACCAAAAATTAGCGCGGTCGCGTAACGGGCATGCTAACAATTTACAAAAACTTCTTTTTGCAGAATCGAATATTTAAGTTGATACATCACTACTTTGGTATAAAATTTTCGATCTACCTGGCCTGGTACCCAGTTTAAGTTAACTTTAGTACTTTACCAATAATATATTATTACATAATCTAATGTTCACATTTAGTACTAAATTTTATTAATCTGGGATCAGGTATTAAGTTAGTACGTTGGCTGCTTTACCACAAACTCGTAAAAGGATACATTTGAAATGTGCAAATGTTTGTATCTCCTTAACGGCAAATGCCACATCTGCGTATAATTATAATCAAAATCTAAATCGATTTAACCATGTCGACGTTGCAATTGTGGATATTTTTTGATGAAATTTGGGCCAAGGACGGTTTAAGTACTCTTCCCAAATAAGACGTAATTTGACAAAATTTCGCAAATCTTTATCTAGTTAATTGGCTTAATGTTTGTTGCTGTCAAATTTGAACCCAATCGGAATATTTTTAGAACCCCTTTCCATATAATGCTTTTTTGTGAACTGTCTGCCGCTTAGTAATACAACTAAACAAATGATGGCATAAATTGTGAAATCAAGCGGTGATGTAGGTGGTGTAGTATTAATTAGCCAGTTAGAACCGACTACAATATACTTACTTGTTTTAATTTGAGTTTTTTTAAAAAGTATTTGAGTTCCATTGCACTCGAGGCTTAACATCGCACCACATACTGTTTAAATGTCACGTTAACATTTATTATTCCATCAATAAATGTTCTTAATATAATCCATTACTCTCAAATGCATAAAAAACCATACAACATTTTTCCTTGTTAACATATTTCTCAAAGGAAGCATACACATGTCAAAAACAAAAAATTGTGTTAATATGTGTTCGTTCGTATATCTGTTCAAAAATGAAAAGAAATTCCCACCAATTTCTATAAATTTGTACAAACGAAAAAAGGATGAGAGACAGACTGGACGGGAGAGAGAGAGAGAGAGACTGCAATATGTTATACCACCACCTACACAACCGCTATATTAAAAAAATGCAACAAAAACGATAAAACAAATGAACATATTGTAGATTGTAGAAATATACAAATGCGCGACTGTGTGTTTGTGTGTGTGTGTGTGTGTTTGTGTGTGCAGTTCTGTAAGTCAACGTTAGTAGCTCGCACAATTCACACATTCCACAGGCAAATGTAAAACATAAATCGTACAAAATGAATGGAAATGTATGCATGTGTGTGTATAAGTGTGCGTGTGTGTACAATGTATAAAAAAGGAAAAAGGAAAAGCGCAAGCATCACACTAATGGTGCCAAAAAGGTATACAAAGGTGGGTAGTTACAGATGAGGATGTTGGCGGATGTAGAGTATAAAAAAATCAATGCTTTTTGTGGGTGCCTAGCAGCTGCCAACCAACCAATGTATCTCCTTCCGTCTTTCTCTCATTCCCTCTCTCTATTTCTTTCTCTCTATCACCACCCACAATATTAATATGTGAAAGCACTCGACAGCAGCAACAGGCAAGAACTTACTTCAATGCCAAAACACACACATTTCCACATTCACAGTTGCAATCACTAGTAATGGACGTGCTGGGAACAAGCAAGCAAACGGGGCAACAACAGTTTTCTTATTGCCCAGACGTTGAAATCGTTGTTGTGGGTTGTGTTAATATTATTTGTTTATGGGCATATGGTAATAAAGCTTTACATAAAATCTAATAAGAGAACTAGAAAATATTATATGTACGGGTGAGTGAAACGCATGGATGGCTACCTACCTACCTATCTGTTTACCTGCACCAGTGGGGCCTCAATTCAAAGTAATTTAGTTGCATTTGAACAATGGATATGTAAATGATGCCTGATCCATAACATAACATAAATTTCATCATTCAATTGCTGAATTGTAGAAGCTCTACTTGAATTCATGTACGAGTGCATCTAAACAATTTCAGAATTGTTCCGAGAAAGAACAGAAAATTCCTCTTCCATTCAGCTGCTTTTGTTTCAAAAGCTCTGCCTGTGCTTAGTTTATTGGTGGGAGGTTGTTTAATAAATGAATAACACACACATATTCACACCAACGCACTCGCTCTATACAAACACTGCCTACAATAACGCGCGTACGTATAAATTTAAGTGCTCGCTTGCTTGTTCGCTTGTGTGCTTGCATTTATTGATTTAAAAGAAACATTTTTTTGCACTCATTCCGTCAAATGTTTTCGTTTCATTCTACTCTCATATTTTTATGTGTTACTGTGTGTGTATGTATGCCTGTGCACACACATTTTCATTTCAAGTGTGCTTTACCAGAGTCAATAACTTTGCGAATATTTATGCATACAGTGTAGATGTATGAACTATAAAAAAAACTTTGTGGCATATTTTCAGGCTTAAGATGTAAAAATGTTACAAATTTTTATGTTATTTCTTCATTTTATTGGTGTAATGCTCGCTCTATTTTCAATACATGTACATGTGCATGTGTATGCGATGTTTATGATCTCACAATACGGTGATATTTGGAAATATTATATGTACAAACACATATACTCATTTTGCTGTACAAAAGCAACAACACAAACTTAACAAAAGTAGGGGGAAATGACCTAAAACTACTTAAAAATTCTATTAAATTATATAAAGTGAGGGACAAAAAAAAAAAAAAACAAGTTAAAATTCTCTAACTTCAATATTCAAACATATCGTTGATTATATAAAATGTCACCTTTTGTCTTATAATCTATCGTGGCGACCTGTAGGTTGATTACAAAAAATACAAGGATGGACGGACAGACATAGTTAAAACGATTCAGCTTTGATACTGATTTGATTGGTATAATTAAAGAAGGGTGTGACACTTGCCTTTTC
This sequence comes from Ornithomya fringillina, assembly GCA_963978525.1. Classification (NCBI taxonomy): domain Eukaryota; kingdom Metazoa; phylum Arthropoda; class Insecta; order Diptera; family Hippoboscidae; genus Ornithomya; species Ornithomya fringillina. Next base: position 25,990,783 of record OZ021691.1, read on the forward strand.
AAAGTTGTAAACATACACACCTCCCCTAATAGTGTATATATTACATGTTAACATAATAGTGGAGTTATCTGACCCATCCGGCTAATTTTTGGTACGTCGGTGGATGCGGTAGTTGTTATATATGTGAACTAAATTTCAACTCTATGATTAATTTTTTGAGTCAGATGAATGCACTTTTGTCAATTGTGGGCGTGGACATTCACCGATTTTGCCTAAATTAAATAACGATCTGCGTGCAAAAACGGGAAATATCTAGAAATTATATCTGAAATTAGATTTGATGCCTTTTCAGTGTTGCAAACAAAATAGTAAACTTAATACACCTTCTTCACTAAGGTGGAGGGTATAAAAACAAACATAAACAAACACTGCTCACATTAAAGCGACTCATTCATATATGGGTGCTTATGGAAACATTTATATGGACAAGGGCATATGTGTAGTCGTAGTTTTCTAGTGAGCTGCCCATTCATATGAATTGCATTTTCTTGATTTTCATTCACTATTCATAACTATAAACCCAGTAGCTTATATTATGTATAAAGCCGTCGTCCTGTGCTGCTTGCCTGTCTGATTGCCTGGCTTGTTTGCTTTTACACAAAACTTCATCCAGTTTTCAAGTGTACATTTAATATTTGTTTATTTGCTTGATTGTGCGTGTGTGCGTGTGTGTGTTTCAATTCTAATTAAAATTTTATATGTTAGGTCATTTTATAGTTAGACGGACATTTTATATATGCCATTAAATGCAAACACGTACCAAAAAAAAAAAAGTGAATGGAGATAGGGTGAGAACAAGAGAGAGAGAGAGAGAGAGCGAGAGAGAGAGCAGTTGAAGGTGTGCTATAAAAGGATATATACATGAGCGGAGGGGTGGCCTTATAGCACCTATGGGCTTAAATATACTTAGTACTAGAGACTCAAATTTGTTACTACATAACACACCCACACACACAAACTTTTCTATATTTTAAGAAAAAAACAAAAAAAACAAATGAATGTTTCCGCTTAATACAACACACTCTCTACAAATTAGTGCTGTTGTATTCAATGTGTGCATTGTGTTGTTCTTGGTGGTGTGCTCCGTTGCATAGACTTCAGGATTTGCATATTTTATAAATAAAAACCGAACTGGCCAAAGGAGAGTACAGCAACAACGGCAGCAACAGCAACAATTATGTTCACTATGTTTCTTTTGTTCATTTGACCATATTTTTGTTGTTTTTTTTTTTTTTTTTTTTGGCATTCGGGCTAATAAAAATATATGTGTGTATATAGTTACATATCTACATACGTACGTATTTATGTACGTGGGGGAATTTTCGTAACTGTACTCTGTTCACTTTGTCAAAACATTTGGTTGATTAAATTCATAAAGCGCTGCGTTGGCGTGTCTGTCCGTTGGTACAACACCGCATATGTCGGCCCGTGATCAACAATATTATTTCAAGGAGTCTTTCATACCTCTCACAGCACATGTTAAGATGTAATTTAGCAGAAGCCCTTGTTAGAGAATTCTAGTATAAAAATGAGTGACTTTGCAGAATTTCGTGTAGATATGAAAAAATTGTCTACATCCTAAGACACTTGCATTAAATATGTGCAAATGGTGAAATTTGGTGCAAGACGAGTATTAGTCTCAAGTCAAGCCCCATTGAAAATATATTCAATAAGATCGCTTTTGAGACCCACCCCTCCCCATGCAGCACCCTAATTAGAGATAAATATTTTGTCTTGACGAAAACCGCCTTTAGACGAATTCGAACTAATTTTAGCATATTTTCTCATTCAGAGCTTTTTCAAAATAAAACTTTATTATGCATGACAAATAATCGCCATTATCAATATTTCCTAATGACTTAAGCATTTTAAATTTGCACTACGTAGACCAGATATTATTTAGTTCCTCTCTTTTTGTTATGTAACGAATTACTTCAGATATCTCGTTTTGTGTGATGTAAAGCAGGACATTTTGTGGTCGTCCTTGATCGATTGCAATAGTTTCACTTGTTAATTCTGCGCTGGTTGAGTAAGTTCATATATAAAAAACTGCATATGCTGCACAATCATGTACATATAAGAAAACACACAGACAACCAGATTTTAGCAAGTTATTGTAAATAAAGTAGCAGTAGCAGCAGCAGTAGCAACAATAAGTTTATATTGAAAATAATTTTGTGCTCTTCATTTTTTAGTGCGCTTTTATTTTCATTCATGTTTATACAAATATGTACAATTGCGCCTGCACTCTTCACCTTCCCCCTCACCACTAAAATTAGCTTTCGCAATGGGAAGTAAAAGCATAAAGTTTGATTTTGAAATTAGTTTTAGTTGGCATTTGACAAAATAAACAAACTTTCGCAAAATGGGCGCCTTTGAAAAAACACCAACACCAACACCAATTATGAGTTGAAATTTTTACTATTCTTACAAATATTCTAATAAGCGAATTCGTTGCAACAAATTTTACCAGCTTAACTTTGTTCGCCACTACGTCGACGTTAAATTTGGATTTTGCTTATCGTCGAATGTAATTCATTTCTATTTACTTCCCGGTAATAAGTGTTGCATAAAACACAGAAAAGTTCCTTCAATCCATGCAAAGGTGTACACAGATTAAGACTCATTCCTTATTTTCATTCGCGCATTGAAAGCTTTGCTTTAAAATATAATCAAACAGAGTTTTCTCTGTCTGTGACTAAACATATGCTATGAAATAAAAAAAACCACTAGTGTGTGTGCGTACGTGTGTGAATGTTGATGACATTCAACATGACCTCGATAAGGCTATTAAGGGGCGAACAGACGAACAAACAAGAATTGTCAACTTCACCAGCAACTCGATAACTGTTGTGAAATTAGATGATAATCATTATTCTCTATGTGTGTATGTGTGAGTGGAATGTATATCATGAATACTGTAAATACTGTTATATTTGGGGCTTAGGAGCAAACATTTTGCTAATTTTGTTTTGAAAGGACGGATAAATGTAAACCAACCACCACCGCCATCACCACCAATAACAACAACACCAACTACAAGCATCATTTCATCTATATTCATTTCCTGATGGCAAAACTACGAATTAAAATTGAAATGGTGGCGCACATCTGTGTAATGTCTGTCATAAGCAAATTCCCGCCATTTATTGTGTTCAGCTTTTAAATTTTTTGTTGGCAGGTTGGCATGCATGTGTTTAGCTGCGTGAGTTTATGATGAAAATGTGTCATAACCAACTATAATATCTGACGTTTGTGTTATTGTACTAACCGACCACTCACACAATATCTCTGCCGCCTAACCATGAACCGTCTCTCTCTCTATCTCCCTCTCCTGTTCAACTATTTAAAATTGGCATCATTTACATGAACTGGTAAGGGTGTGTGTTTGTGATACATATAATTAAAACGTATATTGGATTGAGCACTTCTACACACCACAATATTAAAAACCACCTAAATGGAAATTATTTCTCTATACTGTGCATAGGGTTGAGTTGGTAAAGAGGCTTTAGTTTATCTTTTATTATAAAATGCATATTTTATAGCCTAAAACACTAGTGCGATGCACGGTGTGTTGCGCGGATATTTGTAACTTCTAAACGACTAAAAAAATATCTTTCATTAATTTTACCGATCCATTCGGAAAGTAATTTTATCCGCCTGAACGTTGCCTATCCATATAAATTCGTGTACAAGCGACCAGCCACTTTTTTAAGATATTTCAATTGCATTTGGAACAAGAGTGGGTTCGGCCCAAAGGCGACCCTGATTAACCATATAGCGCCTTATTTCATTTCAATTAATTTCTCCTACAATAACATTTCAGCACTCGTAACTCAACCAGAACCAGTTTACAATGCATTTACATGTACACGTACGAATAAAATTGCATCTAGTCCACTATACATGTGCGGACATTTACAATTTTAATAATATTCATAGTTTGGCACCTGATGTATTATAGGTTTTTAATGATATTAATGGAGGAAACGGACGCATCTAATATATTATAATTATCACAGGACGAAATAGTTGATAATTGGTGCGAAGGAAATACATTCTATTAAGGCAGAGGAGCCGATTTTACCCCTTTACTAATTTCACCATAGATAACACTTCTAACACTTCTTCTCTGCGCTATTAAAGTGTTGCGTAAGGTGGCTACAGTGACCCAGGATTTCGTATTTGTAATTGAATTCATAATTGCCGCTAAGGTCGACAAAAAATGGTTCATTTGGAGCTTATCAGACTATTCTTAGAAGCCCTTTTCATAGACTCACTCTCGTTTTATAAACCCGCAACAATATACAGTTCCGTCTGTACGTCGGCTAGGCTATTACGCAAAATGGGTACAATGACAGTTCATATTTTTTGTTAGATATAGAGAAAAAATAAGTTATAATTAGTTGAGTCCATAACAAAAAAAAAAAAATGTAAAAAAAGTTGGCTGTTAATATATTTATAAAGTAAACAGTCAGGGTTTTAAAAATAGTCATTAACCCAAACTGTTTGCACGAGACATAACGAGACGAGCGAAATTATGGACCCTTGTTTAAGCGAAAACCTGAAACGTTGCCAAACATTCTCATGGGGCTGTTTATGTTCCATTGCACACAGCTTTTTCGTGTTCAAGCGCACTTTTTGAAGTGCCCACTGTATCTGCTGGCTCACCTGGCAGTCAGTATGGCTTCGGCTAAACTCTGCCATCCAATATTTCACTGTTGCAAACGAGAGAGCAGACTCCCTTAGTCCAGCCGACATTGGTTGGACTCAAAGTAAAAGTGAATGAAATAAGTCATTTTTTCCATATTTACAAATTCACTGAGGACGCTCAGTAATTTGTACGGGTACTTGAGGGAGTAGTACTTCCACACTTGAAGGCACCAAAGTAAAATTTACGACCATGATACTTATAAAACCTAAAACCCCCGAAAATTGTGGGTGTAACATACAACCGAGTTTGTTCAATTTTAACTAGCATACAGACCTTACTTTCGTTTCCGCCAAGTTTGAAAACGATATCCCCGTATACAAATTTAATATTAGGTTTTGGGTGTAATGAGAGAGTAGGTACACCTTAGACTACTAAACTAGAAATTGTAAAAATTGATAATTTAAAATTTTTGGGGAAAGCAAATGCATTCTGTGGTTAATAATGATGCCACTTCTGTTCATCACAACACGAAAGAAGCAAAACATTTGGCTTAATAAACAACGGAACGGTAACAAGAGCATAACAAGTGCGTACGCACTGTGTGTATATACGTCGTGTACAAACGAAAGCAAAATAATAAACAGAATGGATGGAATAGTGGGAGGGAGGGCTGTGATATATTTAACATGTGTTTGTGAGTTGGGTGGTTGTGTTTAGCAAAACAACAGGCAGCTAAAGTACAATTCGTTAGTGTTTCACTCGTTCTTCATGTTTTTGCCTCACACTTGTCGCTGTTAAAAACTTTGGTGTAACATTCAGTCATGATAATGATGAAACATGAGAGTTCTCAAAAAACGCAACAAAAAAAAGAAAACAATCACTTAGTCAACCGATGTTGTTTGTAAAATGTATTTTGCTATATTCCGAGTGTTGCGGTGATGGTGATATGGTGATGATCATGATGATGACAACACAAGGCTTTTTCAGTTGTAGTTACGTACGAATGTGCAACAATGAGCGTGATGCACAGGAAAACCACAAGAAATGGATTAGTGCAACATTACTTACCAGCTCATCCATTTCCAAAAATACACGCCACACCCATATAAGACTTTATAGCGAGTATATGTGTGTGAAGTGGAAAATGCATTCTTAAGGCTGAAAAGCTTGAAAAGGACTTTTGCGGTAACACCAAGTCTAAATGGAACTCATTAAAGTCCCGTAACTTAGTACATTCTGCAAATGGAGAGATTTTCGTTTTGTTTTTGTCTGGTTGAAAATGCATGTTAACAACAGCATGTTACGTTTTTCCTCATTTCCTCGGCGCTAATGCTGTTAATGGTGATGTTGTTGTGATCATCATCAGCCTATTTATAGGCATGAGTACGAGTACGTACATCTACCGCTAGTGGAAGTATATGAATAGTCGGCTTGTTGTTTGTTAAGCCAAAATCCCAACATACACCAACTCAGAGATACTTTGTAGCTTTCTCTATTTTAAATCTCTCACCACAAATACACACACATGCACACTCTCTCACCCTCTACGTTTCTATGATGTTTTGTGTGTAAAAATTTGAAATGTTAGATGGCGAGGGCAGTTGAGTGTTTATATTTGGTTTTTGACCTCTACTGTGGTTTTGCGAACCAGATTAAAATGGGGTAACAGCATATGCTTTAACGAACGGCAACAACAACAACACATATATTATTTTTGCGCTTCTTCCAAAAGTTAAATCACCTGCAAAATGCAAAATCAAAAATATAATTTAACTGTTGTGCGGCTTTTGTGAAACAAGAATAATCTGCAAAGGTTCGCAATTTTAGAGGGAAATTCATAATGAGTGACGTTTATGTAAATTTTGACTCTAAGTGAAATCGATTATATTTTAATATGCGGGCAAATTTTCCATTCAAGATAAATCTGATTTTTATTTACACGCTACACCACTATGTAGGTTTTGTGCAAATGTTGGTGAGCCTCACTTTTCGTTATACCGATCGGTTCAACCTCAAAATCGGAATCGTGCTAACTAAATGTCTGAATACGAGTCTTGTTGTGTTTCTGAAACGCTCAGAGATGCTTTTATTTGAGATGTTGAGCTGAAAGTTTCGGTTGGGTGTCACTCCCACCATTTATGACAAAAATTAAATGAAACGCATATTTTAAAAGGCGTTAATTGTGTATATATCACGATTACAGTAAATTTACAAATCTAGAGGGTATCACACATTCGGCCCAAGCTCCAACTGCATCTGTTTATTGTACTTGTTATTTTATTTTCTATTTTATTCCATCATGGCCATCGTGGCGTATGAGTGATTAGAATTATTCATACGAGTGCAACCCACCTTTCGGCACAAGTTCCTTTTTCTATTGTTGCTTTTCATTTTGTTTTGTTAGCTGATGATTGCAGTTCAAGTGTATTGCTCTATGTTATTGAAATTGTCACATTGTTCAAAAATACAATACGTTTTATATGCCTGTGATGTGGTTCACAAATCATTTCACTTTCTCTCTCTCTCTCTCTGCTAATGAATAACTTCAAGCAGTAAATGATGAAGTGAATGCATGGAGGCACACAAAGCATACAACAATCTTGTTAAAACATTGTTATGCATCACAAAATACATATTTTTCAGATAATGGCTGTGTGTGCGCTCTTTCAAAAGAACAAAAAATACAGAAAATATGGGCAAATTGTGCAACTGGTCAGTTTGAATGTTTATTGTGTCACACATGTCGCATTTGGTGTGTTCGGCTTAATAATAAAACCGCCTAACTGGGATAACTGGTTTATCAACATACCAATCATGAATATTTATAGATAATTGAGCTTATAGAGTGCACATCATTCAATAGCATACATTTTATATTAAATGGTCAACAAAATGAATATAAAATTGAACTAGAATAGGCTAAAAAAAAAAAAAAGAAATCGAAGAAAAAATTACTAGAACATAGGCAAAAAGGATCATAGATTCCAATGGTTTATTTTTCGTAGTCACCTTACATAATTACAAGGATCTACGCTAATGTATAAAAGAAAGCTTTAAGCTTTAACGAATTTTCTCAACTTTAAAAACCTTCACAAATGATTCATTGATTAATCGTATAACACACGGTGGTATAAACAATTTTTATTTGAAACGCTCGCGGTCGCAAAAACTGACACATTGAGATGAAGTTTTTTTTTGAAGAGAGATAGTTTTTGGACACAGATTCCTATTTAAATTGAAGGAGTTCAGTTGCCACGCCTACAATACACGAAAATCTTGTATTGCTACAAAAATAAACTTGGTTAAGCATTTATGATTAGATTGTCCATCGATATGCTAAAAAAGAAGGAAGTCATATAACACACGACACGCCCGCGGGACTTCGCGGTTACTATTCTTCTGGACTTTTCGCTTCTTTTTAGCTCCGTCACAATGCATGCGCCATAGCGTTATGAATCATAAATTCTTTCATTTGTGTAACATGCAGTTGAATGAAATCATCAATTCTAAACCATGGTCAGTGGTAAAAAACATGTTCCGCATCTTGTACTTCTTGCCAAATTGGGCATAGTGGAGAGTTATCATGTCCGATAAAGTTTTTTTTGTACACTTCATGACCAATTAGGAATTAGATAACGTGAGAGTTGGCCTCTCCGATCTCTCTAATAAGTCGAAAAGTCGACCTTCCCTTTGTGGAAGTTAAAGATATTTATCTCTTTCTTCTTTATCAACTCTTTTGTTTGAGAATTAGTTGATTTTATTAAGCTAACTAGGTTGTATATGAATCCATATCATTATAATGATGGGTATACAAAAACATTATTGTTGCCTTTATGTTGTGCGGTCCATCAGCAGCCATCATTGAAATATTTAGCACGATTTATCACTAACACTGCTTTGGTTGTGTTCGGACTCGGACTGCTGCTCTACGTGAATTTACTTGAACATCTTAGTGGTGGCTTATGAACTTAATGAAATAAATATTTTTTATACAAACGTATTAACTATTCAGTAGTACTTGTTTTCAAATTGTTTATTATTTCGTTGTTAAAGCACTCAATCAATTATTTTGAAATTATCTCCGATTAAATGTGAAATTTACAAAATGCTACAGTATTCAAGAATTAACTAGAATCGAATAATATTCTTTTAAATTGTTTTCTTAATTTATGTGCATTTAATTTTGTTTAAGCCGAAGATTTACTCTAAATACTTTCTGTCTCTCATTCACACGGTCGCGCTGCATGTGTGTACTCTTATCGTATATCATGTAAGTGAATGTACGTAAGTGTGCGTGTGAATGAAAGGGATTTCTTGATATTTATTGATACAACATTATTGATATTACTGCTGGTGATGCTTCTGCTTCTGCTTCTGCAACATAATGTATTCTGTTGGTCCGTCCTTCTTCTGTCCATCTCTTTATGCTACGTAATTATTATTTATGATACTTTGTATTTATTTTGCTTATATTGATACAAACATGCTTGAGTGTGTGTGTAAATATTTTGTTTTACATATTTTATCCATAATTAATTATTTAATTGTTTCACTTTATCACTTAATTAATGTATGATTTATGTATGTATTCGTCAATTAAAAAAAGCGAGAAAAACTGACAACAACAGAAAAACATGCCAAGGAGAAGTTTTCATAAATACACAAAGCATAACAACGAATGCGTGTATGTGTAAAATTGAAGCAATAGCAGCAATAAATGGAATAGATTTAAAGTCTGCATCAGCAGCAGTACATAAATCATGCTCCAACCGTACACTTGTTCGCTCCCAATGCAATATGAATTATGATGAATTTTTCCTAATACCCAGTAAATATATGATATTTGCTTGTATGGAGACACATACGCAGGCATGCACATGTATGGACGGATGGATGGATGGATATTGTGCTTATGTCAGCTCTTTAATCCACATCATTTCACATTAATGCGAAGCAACAGCAGCTTTCAAGTTGTTTATTATTATTATTGCTATTGCCTTTAACATTGTCTATGTATGTATGTACATATGTATAGGTTGTACATGATGTAAAGTAAATTATTGGGAAAATGTGCAAAAATGGGTGTGGGTGTGTGGATAAGTTTTTAATTAACTCTAAATACTAAAATCAAAGATAGAGATATTAGTGGTTACGGTGCGTATGTGTGTAACATACGTACATACATTTGATATTCATCTCTAATGCGGAGAGAGTATAAAAGATAAATATGTAAACAATATAATCTTTTATATATTTAATTTTTATATTCTCCGCATTAGATGGGAGGTATACTAAGTGTGTTCTTGCGTTTGCAACACCCAGAAGGAGGCATCAGCATCAAAAACTGAGTCGATCTAGACATGAATGTCCGGGTGCCTCTGTTTTATTGGCATTTTCACGGGTAAATTTTCAGATATTGATCTGAAATTTTTGTTTTACACACAGATCGCTGTTTGAAAAGGGCAAAAATCAGTGAAAATCCACGCCTACAATCGACAAAAATCTATATATCTTGATACACATGTTGATGTTATCCCATCCATTGATGTGCCAAAAATAACAGACGCGCCCACAATTTACAAAAAACTATGCTCTACGGAAAACTCGATTTATACGTAGTACATATTAGAGGGCGTAATTATATACCTGCCACGCCCCCTAGATATGGAGGTTATTTAAGATTTGGCCAAAGCCAAATTTAGTTTTCTTACTTGTTGTATCTCATTTCCTTTTCACTCTACTTATATGAACTTGTTTCCATTTTTTGCATTTTTCATTAATTCCATTTTCATTTTATTTTATATTTTGTTTTGTAGGTGAGTCTTTGCGAATATAATCAAAAAACTACAAAAATGCCGCAAAAATTAGTAAGTTTTTCTTTTTATTTTTAATGTCTACAATTTTTTTTTTATTATGCATAGATTTGCTAAATGACTTCTTTTTGTTGTGGTTTAATATCTATCATATCATAGTCATAAATAAATTTAGCAACTTTATTCTTCGATAAAAATTAATCAAACGATTTGGCAAGAAATTGTTAAAGGAAATAAAATACTGAATTAAATGTGTAATATCCAATTCGTAAATGTGAAATATCCAATTCGGTCCATTTCCCTAGGATCCCTTTTTTAGGCCAATGTATGTCCTTGTTCCGAATTTCATCGAAGTATCTAAAAAAGTGCGTCTTGTAGCGTGCGAACATAAACGGACGTGGTTCATAATTTCGGAGAGGGGATAAAAATACAAAATTTTGAAGTGTATTTAGTTTGGCTTAGGCCTAACTTTATACGCGAGTACATGATTGCACCCACAGTGTATAGTGTAGCGACATTTATGCCGTAAAACCGTACTCCGGTTTTTATAAATTGTGTGGATGTGTCTGTCATCTGGTCTCTGCCCACGCCTATTTTTATCACATCAATGATTGTGTTAGTTTTAAGGGTATTCCAAATTGCAACTTCTTAGTTCAATGTTTGTATGAGTTCAATACATATTTGTAAATTGCGGCCGCGCCTTCTGACCACTTTTGCCAAATTTAAATTGCGATATTTATGTGGAAACTAGAAGTGCTTCTACAACAAGAGACACCCAGACGCGCGGACGAACATGTATTCAGTTTTTGATGCTGATCTTATATATATATACTCTGGCGCCTCCATCTGGGTATTGCAAACGAAATCGTAAACTCAATGCACCCTCAACACTAAGTTAAAGTCAGCTAGACATCAAAATCCGAAGAGTGTGCGTGATCAATACAACAGAAGAATAATTCCATTCACTCAAACTTTTACGCACAGATTTTAAAGCGGACAGACATATACGGCCAGATCGATGTTTCGTTTTCCATTTTGATTCCGAATATATTCGATTGCAATCGTTTTGACAAACCGATTTACAACCCCATTCATTATGATGGTGGGTATAGAAATATAAACTGTAAGAAACAGTCAGTGGGAGGGAAATGTTAAATGTGTACATACGTGAAAAATAAAAAGAAATCCAATGAAACGAATGAATGTAAAATTGAAAAGAAATAATAATAACAACAACCGCTAAGCAAACATTGTTGTAATAATAAACAATAACACAAAAAACGGAAACCGGAAGTGTTGCTCAAAACACTAACGATGATTTAACTGACTCTAAAAACAAACAAAAAAAGAACTTCACCAACAGATCGACTTTATTCTTACCCCCGGCACACTCGTCTGGTTACTGTGAATGACGAAAATCGGTAACAGCAGTCGTCACCACCATTCAGTCAGTTATACACCGACGTTAACGTTGACATACACTAATGTACTAAGGATGTAGGAACGTGTGAAAAAATATGATAAATGTCAGAAAGAAAATTTATGAACAAAAATCTCTAAACAAAGAGAAAGTAAAGGGCGCACACAAACTCTTCGTTGTACAATACAATGCAGAAGCTTCGTTTTCCTTTCCATTTTGAGCACACTACCCAGTGTATCATTCATTACTGTTGCTTTTTTGGCTTTATTGCTTTGTATTGCATTTGCCTCCAGAAAAGACTAACAGCGCATAAATTGGCAAAATTCCAAACTTAAATTCTAAAGCGTTAGGTGTGCGAATAAGTCTGGAAAGGCCAAGTAGATAAAGGTTTCAAAAATAAGCAAGCTTGCTTCTTCTCTCTTGGTGTAGGAACACTGGAAACGTGCTTAAAATTGTCCAAGGTTAAAATGGTTCAAGAACCCTAAACGACCATTTCAGTCTAGTTTAGCTGCACAAACAAATTTGCTTAAGCTGTGTTGCTCGCTGTTCATGATTACTCCAAACATCGCGTCACGTTTTTTGTAAATAAAATATTAAAAAAAAAAAAAATATACAACAAAAAATAATTCATTAAAATAGATTTATTGTACATTGTTAGAAACCCAGTCTCATAAAAAAAATGAAAAGAAATATTGTATAAACCATCACCTGCTAACAAATCGAATGAACGATTGGATCTATGAATGAATGAATGAACGAACGAACGAACGAACAAACAAACAAATGTACAAGACTTACATACACACAGTACCAAAATAACGCATCGTTGATTATTTATACAAACATGAATACACTTTTCATTCGAAAATCTCTCCATAAATGTGCAGGAATACAAAAGTGTATGAATATGAATAAATCGATCGCTATGCAGTGGGGCAGGCAGCGGCAATATTGTAAATACCCAAACATAACTTGTGTTGGCGGTGTGGCTCATACACACAACCTGCCATGTTAGTTGGAGTGATAACTCTTTAAATGGATCGAAATATGATTAATATTACAGCGACAACAACAATGCAAACAGAAAATACAATTTTTAGCAATCTTCTCTACACATAGCACAATGTACGGGTGTTTGTACCACACTCACCAACATCGAGGTAGTAGCTGTTCCTGGAGACAACCCAGAATATTGTTAATGAATGAATTTCCCCACATTGAATTAGAATGCTATGCTATTATGGTATTTGCCTCATAAACACAGATTTCATACAAATAAGTTAGAGACTCCACAAAAGTAATTTTGTACTTGGGGTACTGTCTGTGCGTGTGGGTCTATCCTGTACTGTGGTAATTACAGATTTCAGTTGCAAATTTCGTAGATTTCGAACGCAGGTTGGTACTAAAATTAGGCAAAATCGGTCAAGCGATACAATACAAAAATATATATAAATGAAAAATTATAAAAAAATATTCCAATTACTCATAAGGTATGAAATATATATATAGACTGTGAGACTAGAGATTAGGCATCAGGCAAAAGACTTTTTTTACCTATTTATGAAATTATTTCAATAAAATTTTTACACTGCTAGTGATGATGGTTTTTTATACTCACTCACCACCTTGAGATCGATGGTATACTTAGTAAGCACACGAGAAAGTAGAATCAGAGACCGTACAAAGTGTATATTTTAACAATTTAGGTCTACTGTTTGTTCGCCTTTGGTAAAAATATCGATATAGACTTGAAACTTAACAGAAATGTGAAACAAAATCCACCGAATTTCAATTTTTTGAGGATTTCAACGAATTCTTAAGCGGATGGTCCCCACAAAATTTAATTGTCAGCCTTAACTTTTCTTTTAACGCTTTGCGATGGTGGTGGGTATCCAGAACTCGACTTTAGCCAAATACAACTTTCTTTGGTTGTTTTAGTTTTTTTCCGCTTAACTTTTTTAAGATTCAAATGAAAACTGAATCCTTTGCAAATTTATATAAATATTGCAAAAAAAAAATACATATCGAATAAAACGCTTTTCACCGGCACTCCTGCATTTTAGATAATGTCATGTTTTCATGCTTATAATAGCACAAAGGCCACGTACACACACAGGAAAAAAATGATGAGAGAGCCAGAAAAGTAGATGACATAAATGTGCAAACTCGGAATCATTTCAGAAAAAATAAAACATAAAAAGAGAAATGTATGTTTTTGTTCTGTATTGTATGCATGCTCAGGATTTACACAGAGTTTGCTTAACAAATTTTTTTATAGTTTAGTACATGCACACGCTTATGTACGTACGGTGTGTATGAGTTCATATATAAATTAATACACATTTTGCGAACACGCATTTCCGTAATATAACAACAACTACAACAACAACACGAACAAAAAGTTGTTGAGCTCAGAGTTTCGCTGCAATAAACACATACACACACTGACATATGTACACACCTGTATATAAGGATTAATATGTGCCATATGTAATACAACAACAGCTACAAGGATTACGTCAGAAATGGAAAAAGTTTTTACTCTTTTTTTATTTCATTTTTTCTTTAACCTTTTTCATCTGGTTCTAAGTTTAAACGAACAAATCTGATTGAATTGGAGATAAAATGCCATAAAAAAGGAGACAGAAAGATAGTTGAGTAAATGACAACAAAAATTAAAATTACTTTAAAAATCGCTCAACCGTTTTATTTTGTGTAGAAACAAAGCTAATGACCACATATTGTTGGATACTTTTGTGACAGAATTCAACGACTTTGCATATAATTGTTTGAACAAAACAAAAGTTATTCAGTTGGCAGTTTGATCTATTGTGCATGAATGTGTGTGGGTGTGTGTGTGTGTGTGTGTGTGTATGTTGCTAAAGGCGTTTATTACACCAATGACCTCAACTTTATTTCTATTTTTATTCCTTTATGATCCACCTTCCAGCGAACAACAGCAATAACAATACAAGTCGTTGTGTAGCAGTTAGAAAATCTAATAAAAGTTGAACTATAACCCGGTTTTGTGTATGTGATGATGAGTCTTTGAGACTGTATTGCAATTGAAATGAATTTGCTTTTGTTAAGTATGTTTGTATGTGTATGCATGTTGTTTCTCGTACCAAGCTCATTTTCGTTTCTGCAGTATAAACTTTTTTAAATTAAAAAATAACATTAATTCTCTCCTCCTTCATAAAGTAACAACTCTTGCCTTGTGCAGACACTCTATACCATTCTTAAACAGGACTACACACACATACATACGCAGCATAACACAACAACAATAGCAGTGTTCAGTACTTTTAAATTCAGTGTTTTGTAACAATCGAGCAACAACTATGATGATGTTAATTTCTTAAGAACACAATCCCACAGATCTACAGAATCAACAAAAATGTCTACTGAATCAATTCTTCAGAATGTTCTACAAGTACATAACCTTTACACACACTAACATAAAAGCAGTAGAATGCATATGTTTAAGTGTAAAGCAACTCTAACGCGCCGAAAAAGGGTAGAATAGGTGGCCGGAGAGAATGGCTCTGGTTAGAAATTTCCCATAAAACCGCACAAGTAGAAAAAGTCAATTCATCAGAGGAAACCGGTTAAGAAGAAGAACAACAAAAACAGGGTAACCAGGTTTGTAATAAATTAAATAAAGAAGAAGCCCAGAAACTACCATAACGGTAACAAACGCTGGATGGATTCTTTGGGGTCAAAGAAAATAAGATATTCTGTCGTAACAACGAAACAAAACAAAAGGAGGAAATTAATCTAAAAAAAGTTCTTTACGACTTTTTTAAACGCTAATAACAATTGTAGTGAAATAGTGTTGGGGGAATGTTTTAATTTTTCTGGAAGAACATATTTCTTCTACTATATATACTTTTGCATTAGATTCGCTAAATGAAATATTAAAAAACAAAACAACAAATAAAATTGGGTTATTGGGTTGGTCAAATCTTAACTACCCTCCACATCTGTACACAAATAATGGGCGTAGCAGAGACCTTATTGCGACCTATATAGCTTATGCACTGAGTAACAATCTGACAAGTCAAATTCTAAGCGAGGTGAAGTTCTACGCAAAGTAATGTATCAAAATTCAACGTCATAGCTCCACATTTGTGACAATCTGAGATATTTGCCGATTATGCGTGTGGCACTTGACCGATGTTGACCAATTTAAACATACACCTATTTACATATTCCACAAATATTTGTACAAAATTTCAACTCATTATCTCAAAATTTACAACCGTTTACGAGCGTTACAATAACAAATCCTTGAGCATGTCTAGATCGTTGTACGAGTCCAAAAATAGTCCGATTAGGTACAAAATTTGACACAATTAATTATTAAAACTATATTTGTTTTCTAAATTTGATTACAAAACAAATGAGAAAACTAAATTTGGCTTAAGCCAAATCTTAAATACCCACCCTCCACATTTACATTTAAACGATGGGCGTATTCTAATATTGCGTATATTACGTATTGAAAGTTGACTTTTACGCTGAGTTTGTAAATTGTAGGCGCTTCGATCACGCCCTTTCGATGTTTGGGAATTTTCATCATATAAAAGCTTGTATGAAAATTTGCTGTTTTAAGGGGAGGAATCCCAAGAATTGACCGCGCTGTGGTCGGTTTTCAATATTGACTATCGATGCCAAATTTCAAAGCGTATGTTAGATTTGTGCGAATGTTTGTAGCTCCTGAACGGCAAATGCCACAGCCACCTTCAATTATACCGTAAGAATCGAATTTTGGAATCGACGTCCATCTGTATCCACGTAAATTTATACGCAAACTACTGGTTGCATTTATGAGATATTTTGATGAAATTTGTACAATGACATGTATTGGCGCAAAAAGGAGCCCTATTAAAAAAGGACCAAATCGGACCATTTTGAGAAAGCTTCCTTATATTAAATCAAGTTTTGTAGGGTATTAATTGTGTTGGGCTTACCGACTGTAACATTTTCAATTTTTCACTTTTTTTTTTTTTTTTTTTTCAGAGTAAGATAATTGTTGCCATATAATGAACAGCCCATTTTTATTTAAAAAAATGTTGCTGCAAAATTTAATCAAAAATCTTCCGAAAATGAAGACACAGAACAAACGATGTTTCCCTTCTTTCATAGCGCACTTCATGTATATTTCTTGTGTTTTTTCTTACCTAGTGTATTAAAATTCAAGCACATGAAGTTTTAATCCATTTTTCATGTTTTATAGTGTCCTTTTTCCACACACACACACACATACGCTTATAAAAATATTATAGGTTGGATAGTTAGCAGGTGTTAATTTAATGTTTGCTTACTTTTTCAGTAGGTTTTTTTTTCAATGATTTCCTCTTTTTCTTCTTCTTCTTCTTCTTTAAACAGTATGTGGCAAAAATCAAACACAAACAACTATCTACGTGGTGTTATCAGGGTAAAAAGTAACTAACAATGAAAAGGGTGGTATAATGATGTAAAAGAAAGAGAGGGAGACTCGTTAATTATGAATATATGTAAAGTTTACCGTAATAGCATTTTTAATTAGGACTATACCCGAAACTTTCTAATAAGCACTCATTTCACTCTATATGCACAAATACACGCCGCATGCACACTTACTTACTCACTCGTTTGTGTATATATGAGAACTGGCTGGTTGGCATTTCCAGTTTCTGCAGAATGTTATGAGTTTTAAAAACACAGCATGCTATAGTTGGTTAAGCCCGACTATTTAGTACTCTGCCTCAAAAGCATTTTTTTGTTATTTTGTACGGTTTTGATTTTGATTTAAACCGGCTTTATTGTCTTACCTTCGAAGAGGATGCTTTAATGAAGTCCTTGGCCCAAAAAATGTTGATCCATTGTTTTTAATTTTGATTTGAAACTTTTCTGCCATTTATACAAAATGAAATAAAAGTGAATTTGAATTGGTTGATAAATCAACAAGGACACTGTGTCATGGCTAGTGCAATTGTGTGCGTGCTCGGCATTGATTTGTGTTGGTTAATGTATGCGTTGCATATGTTCGTTTGAAGGCATGCGGCATGCAATGCTATTATCAATACTGGACGTGTGAATATGCAATTGTCCAAACTACATCAACATCACACATCACACATATGCGTAAGATCAACTGTGAGTGTCTGCATAACATAAACAACAACAACAATAATAATAATAATAATAACAACAAAAACTTTTGAAAGTTCATTGTTGAGTGATGGCCTGTATAGATGGATGTATAGATGGATGGGAATACGTACACTGTATACGTACATGTGTACATATGGTTGATAAATAAATAAAGTCGCGACCAGTTGTGCACACGCACGCCGTTTGCATCGTGCATTCATGATGTTGTTTCATTCATATATTTATGAGTAAATCTTAATATATTTTGTGCGAATGGTTTTTTATTTATTTGCATTTAATAGTAGAGTAGTTGTTGCCGTTGTTGGAGTTCATGTCACAGTAAAATGAAATATACACTTGGAGTTTATAAAAAATTTACTTGCACCACATACGCATACGCATAAGAAAATGAGATAGAGAGAGACAGAGAGAGAGAGAGAGAGAGGTTGAGAGAGTTTAAACACAATCTCAGTCCGCCAATCACTCGACCAACAAGCAGCTTACCTGCCTGCCACTGCATATATTTTACCTGCCAGACAGGATGTACATAAGTGTACATCATTTGTGCATGGAATACAAACAAATGTACACACGCTGGATGAGAGAAGTGGAAGAAGGGCAAAGGCCAGAGTGGGAGGGAGAAGGAGAGAGTGTGTAACCATTTTGCCATTTTGGTGTGATTATCCTTCATCCTTACATTAACTGTGCGGACTGCCTTACACAGGTTGATAAACAACCATTCACGCTGATTTTTCAGTATGAGTGACCAACTAAAGCGACTATGAGTCCAAACAACAGAGAGCAAAGCAGAGCAGACGGGAGCGGAGCGGAGCGGAGAAAACTGCGGTGGATATAAACACTTTTCTGTTTATTTTTCATGTGTGCTCTTGTGTGCGTATAACCGGCCACCGGATGTACATTTATATACATGAACATAACGCTAATTATGGGATTTATTCTTCCTCTCTCTCCCTTTTATGCTATATACATGCATGTAAGGATACGTATAAATACTGGCAGAGCCGTAAAAGGGGTTGTTGGTCGGTTGGGATTTACTAGGTGCAAGGGTAGAGTGGCATGGCACGGCATGAGGGTGGCTCAATAAAATGCCAAATGGATTTATATTAGTTTTGTTGTGTTTGTTATTGTTATAACGGACCTTACGGGCGGTTACTGGCTACTTTTCTACTTTCGGCCATGTGAGTGTACACGTACTCAGGGTTTATTTTGCAAATATTTTCACCGCTCGTGTGGTGTGTATGCGGGTTTGATCGTTCCGAAAAAGTTATTATTGTTTATTTGCACAGGTAGTTGTGTGTGTAAGTACATACAAACACACATGATGCGACATAATGTGTGCTTTGGCATGCATTAATAATGCGTTTATGATTTTTATGGAATTTAAAAATTCATATGAAATGCAACACCGACGCGCCCAGACCCAACTGTACAACAAAACCTACATTATATAAGTTTGTTGTTTGTTTTGTTTGTTGTTGCTGCTTTTTGGTACACATTCAGGGTTATTTATAAACTAATGCAGTAAAACAAACTACAATTTATTTGGACTTGAGCCCCAACACCTACCACAGGTTTCGCGCCATATGTACCGTTTTCAGTACACACTACAACGTATTAATACGCCCACCATCTGCTCATAAACAGCTTGGCGGGGACGTATTAAAGGAAAATGAAATTTTATGAAAAGAAACTGGCTGCAAATTGTCGGCGGTTGGTATTGAACCAACTTTGAGGAGAAAAACTGAACACCTGCTACTCTACTTTAACAAGAATTGTCATGTATGCATGTTTTTACTTAATACTTAGAATGATTCAAAAAAATTCTCATAAATTGTTCCTTGTTCAATTTGGCAGGCCCTTTGACCCATTTTCAATAGCAAATGTTCGAAATCGATTTATGTACGTCCATGAGCATAATATTCATGGATCGACGGACAGACTAAACTAAATTTACTTAAAATTTCAATGTTCAGGGAGAATATAAACACAAGTCCTTGAGGGTTGCAAAAGTTCTGATAAAGAGAGTCCACTCCTTACTTTAAGGTGATGGGTAAATAAGCAAAGGCGGGACTCTGTTTTAGCCACACAGTGCAAATGATGCCATTTATAACATAATAGCAATTATCCAAGTACTACTACACCTGCCACCTCATACGAATGCGAATAATTGTAAATCGAATGAAAATTATCAAATAAATAAAATAATAATAATGACTCACAGCGGTTAAATGTAGAAAAGCTGTTCCAAGGTAATAATCTCCAACCCAATGTACGCCCAACTCATACGCGGATTATTCGAAAATTTTCACGTATTCATACCTTTCGTTTAATGTTGCTTTACTGCTTGCCAAAGTATAGGGGTGCGCTTTATTGACTCAATTTTTACGATTGAGTTTAGTGGTTTAAATGACAATTCAATACTTAATGTAAAAACAAGTGAGAATATTATAGTCGGTCAAGCTGGCCATCAAATACCCTACACCACTTGATGTATTCTTTGTCTAATTCTTTGACTTCTTCTCTGTGACATGTATTATCGATCGGGTCCAAATTGGGCACAACCAATTATGAAGCTAATTTACGGAAAAAATTTTTAAGAATTGTGACTTTTTGTCGTATAAAAACCTCCACTATATGGGGAGGGGTTCTAAATATGGTTCCTCTTTGGGCCATTGTCTTTGCACTGAATTTCATCGAAATATTTCAAAAAAGGTGGGTGTGGCATTTGCCGTTTAGGAGTTACAAACATTCACCCAAACTTCGAATACCCTCTGACACCAAGGGGTGCAGGGTATAAAGAGCTTATGCGACATATAACTTTAAGCCTCCTTTTTCCTTTTTATTTAAGAGTTTGCGGTAGAGGCAATCTTGCTATAATTTAAAAAAGACAGACAACTTATTAAAATGTTTAACTTTAATACTAAAGTGATCATATTTTCTCATGCATAATGAATGTTCATGTACAGCATTGTACATGTGTATGTACTTTTCATTCAATAACCATAAAATAATATTTGCAAAAGTTTTATTGCCACCATAAAAACAACACCCACTGTGCCACCGCACTGTATCACAACACCTTAAAAATACTTTTAAATAATGGCACTGCTAACAAAATTCCTGAGTACCAGTTGGCCAGATGCAGCAACGTTGATGGTCACATGCCTTCTTTTTTGCTTAATTCAAAGGAAGAGAACCAGAATAGTATATCTATCTAACACACCTTATGGCCACCCTCTCGAAAAAGAAAATTAGTTATCTCATGTTGTTGTTGTTGTTAGTTGTTTTATTTATGTTGTCCTCTGTGCGACGTTATGTATCCAAAAACGTCAGCCTTAGTACCTTTGTCGTCGTCTGTGTCGCTCATATTCTTATTATCAACCTCATCATTACAACAATGAAAGATAAATATGATGCTGTGGCGTCACGAACTGCCCCTCCCTCTCACCCTCTCCATTTCTATTTAGAGTGCGAGACAATGTCATAATTATAATGAGCCATTTCGCATTAGCTACCTACCGTTTGCTGCTACGTCAGTCTTCTTCGGATAAGTGCACGTAGCCATGGCAGTAGGAATATTATAATAGCTGGTAAAATGTCTGCTTTTATGGATCTTTGTCTTACAGTTTGATACCTTAAGAAATTAATTATGTTTCACCTTTTTTATTATTTTTATTTTTTGTGTAAGATGGTTGGTTTTTGTGTGGTTGAACATATTACGAAGTGGTTGGTTAGTTATTCGGTCATGTAATGTTGTTAAAGTAAAGTAACAGATGCTACTGTCACGTGTCTACATTTTGTGATTCACTTACTTTTAAGAAAAACCACTAATTATTTCTCTTCATTACCGCTCTCTGTTTCTTCCTATCCCTCTTTCCATGCTTCCATGCTCTTCTTTTACTACTGCTTTTGTATTGCATTGGCTCACATTTATTTTCTGTTATCTTAGTACATGTGGTCACGCGGTGAATTTAAGTGACTCACTACAATGTGTCAAATGTATATACATCGTTAAGGTAAAGAAAAGGCGTCTTTGGAACAATGTGTCCATCGTCCCGTTTATTATCCTTTTATTATTATGGACACATGTATAAAGAAAGAGGCAAAATAGAGCAAGATGACTCTTTGTTGAAGGCAAAAACCGATACCGAAGTTTGTCACAGAAAATGTTAAGAAACGAATGAATGAAAATATTTAGTACGAAGTAAAGAACTAAATCTTAAACACACCTTCCACATATATATATATGCAAACTGTGGGCGTGGCAAGTATTTGAGTATTCCTTCTAACAATGTATAAATCACCACTTGCGCGTCAGATTCTGCCAATAAAGGTTTTTCCTTAAATGTGGGTGTGTCTGTTATGCGATCCCGCCCATGCATGAAAGGCCACACTAGGCACCTTTGTATCATATTTCAATACTTTTATCTATTGTAAGCGTGGCTTTCAACAGATTTTGCCCATTATAAACAGAAACCTGGGTATAAAACCCGAACATGTTTGTATAAAATTTTCCCTAAATATTTTAATTTTTGTGAAAGCTATGAAGAGCAAAATAGTTGTTGATGATCAAAATGTTGGCATCTAACCTGCTCCTTCTTATATCAACTAACTTCAGATCGGGTTTGGATTCATTTTGTCAAAATATTCGTAAACAGAACATATCATCTCTCTGTCTGTTCTTCTGTCCTTTTTTAAACGATTTTGAAAACGAAGACCCCGCCCACAACTTATAAGCATTATTGCCTTTATTAAAAACTGTAATTCATGCCCTAAGATGATAGCAAAGCAAAACGGCCTAATCCAAATATAGCTTTTTGGCTTAATCAGTTCAGCTACCTCACCTTGAAAAATGGTGGTCAACCTTGCTTTGATCACTTTTAGTCTTTTTAAGAAGGTTTTTTGTTTCTTACATAAGCATGTTAAACACATACGTACTGCGTACGGTGCCGTCGCGCTTCCATTCCAGAGAAGTGAAGCAGACTTATTTATAAGTCTGCTGAGTGCGAGTGTGTTTATGATGATTGTACAGTGAATTATAAGAAATTACTTGAGAATGCACAAAAAAAAACCAAAAGTGCCGTAAATTGAAGGCCTCATGTGGTGGTTGGTTGGATTGGTGTACTTGTGCCATCCTTCGTGGCTACCATTAAAAGCATACGTGCGATCTTCAGCCGGTAAATGTTTCAAATTGTATGCCTCGTAGTAAGTGTTGTACCCGAGCCTTCGTAAAGATGCTTTATATGGGGACTTAATAAATTCCTTGCTGCTTTGCTTCCAAGCGTAATAAAATTTGATAGTTAAGACTTTGCTGCAGAAATTTTAGGGAACGTAATCGCATAGGTAGACTCTACACACTTTCATGCATGCAGACACACATGTACGATTTAAAATTTAAACGGTTCTCAGCGTAATGTAAAATGTAAAAGTCAGACCTGTGCTGTTGTGTGCTTGGGTGGGTATAAAGTCCTTTTTTATTTAGCGTTTGTTTAAAGTATTTATCTTCACAGAGAAGTGCTTTTTCCACCCGTGCACAGAAACAGCAGCAACAAGCCCAGCTTCACCAGACACACGTTCATACATAATGAATTTCAGTTTTTGTTTACTGGTTACCATTGTTGTTATTGTTGTTCTTTCTAATAAATATTTACGTTTTACTTTATTGCCTTAAAATCGTTCTCGTGTTCCTTTTCCACCATTGTAGTTGTAGCTGGAGTAGTTGTTGGTGTTTGCTGATGCTGCTTGTTGCTATTCTTGTTCTTCTTGTTTATTTATGTTTATGTGACTAACTGAATAAATTGTGTGCTAGTGAATGTGAAACCCTCAATAAAACCAAACAGCATAGCGCACGGTATCCATGGAAAGCGCGGTGGTGGTGGTGGTGGTGATGGCGATGGCGAGCAATAGAATATTAGAATAGAAAGACGGTTATATAAATAAAGTCTATTTTATTTCAATTTGTTTACATGAATATTTTAAAGGAAGCACAACCCGAAGCATGCATGCATGTGTGTGTGTTTGACTTTTCTTTCTTCAGTTTCAGTGTTTTCCCTTTTTTTTTTTTTTTTTTTTTTTTGTTACATAAGAAGAACTCTTCCTGTGCAGACACCTGACAGGTTGGGATTTTTTGAGAAACTAACATACATATGGACCCACAGCTAGTAGTAGTAGTAGAGAATGCTCTGTCACGAATAGATATCTAAATTTTTATTACTTACACAACAATCCTTTACACACACACAGCATACAAACAATGCAAAGTACGTTTAATACTTGTTGAAATCGCGAATGGCATTTTAAGCATTGTAGTTTAGACTTCCACCTCTTGCTTCAGATGCTTGCATTCATGCCAACATGTTGCCCATAAGATGCAACAATTTTTGTTTTTTATGTGGGCGTAAGTGTCGGCGTGGCAGGTAATTGATGAGGGTTGAATTAGAGTCTGATACCTAAAACCGCCCATGAATGGATGGACTGATTACAGTAAATTTCACTTCTTTTTAGTATGAGAGATTGTGGGCGTAACACTCAACAGATTTTGAACAAATGCGTGTAGTCGTTACAAATATTGTTTCTCTCCGTACGTAGCATGGCATGCTTATTAAACAAAACGCATGAACAATAATTGCAATTAATGTTTGTCGTGATGAGCAAATTTCAACTGGATAATAACGACTAAACTTTTGTCCAATTTGTCCGCCTTCGCATTGAATTCATTCATGTTTAAGGGTTTGAGCTAAATCGGAAAAAATTCTATAATGAGAACTTGGCTTCGAAGCGGGGCTGACAGTGCTGCGCCTACAACTATTGCACACCTCTCCGATAACGACAATAGTGGCAATAAAGTGCTAATTAAGGTAAAATATTTCAATACTGCTATTGTAGCTATTGTTCGTGCAACAATATCTCACACAATGACACAAGTCGATATGATTACTTGCTTGTTACTTGTTGACGATGTTGTTGCTGCCGTGCCATGAATCTTTTGTAAAGTATGATGAAAAGTTTTAACTCTCATTTCCGCCTAACAACGTTTGTATTGTTGTTGCTGTTGTTGTTGTTGTTGCCTCGGGACGTTGCATTACTTGCAATGCAGTATAATGTGCCGAGTGCTGTGCAATAAAAGTTTTTAATGCAAAAAAGTGAAAAAAGCCAAATTTAAGAAGCTCAGCGAAAAACTATTTATAGTTTGCTATAGACGCACACAAGTAAAAAAAAGTGACAAAAACAACAATTACTTTGTTCATCTTCCATCTAATACTACTCAACCCCCGTGTGTGCGTGCGTGTATGTTTAACGCCGGTGCTAGTGGATGCGCTGCAATTGTACAATAAAAATTGTGTCACCCACGAACATACACGTGCAGACGCACACCCAGGCACTTAAAGTACTTCTATGTAAATATTTTGGTTGGTAATGCTGTAACGCTCTTTCTCTCGTAGATACATATGTTCATAAACGTACGAGTATATGCAGACACCCAAACGCACATACACACACACATTTTTATATTTTTGTTTTAACATTTTGTCCACTTCATGTCATTTGCTCGTTGCTGGCTACTACTGCCCCCTCACAAATGTTCTTATTATTGTTGTTGTTATTGTCATTGTATAAGAGTGTTTGCTACACTTGTGCTGTCATTGTTACCTTTCTTTGTTTGCTTTTGATGTTGTTGTTTAAAAATAAACAACACTTTAGAGAAGGCACCATAAATCTTCCATAGAAAAAAAGAAAAGAAAAGAGAAAAACAAAAAACATAAAATAATAATGAGAATAAGTAGAAAGAAAAAAGAAGAATAAGAGTAATAATTGTAAGAAGAACATGAAGTGTACGTACTTCTTCTTATAACAAATGTAGTTCATACGTAGTTAAATAAACCTTACAAATTGAGAATACATTGAATTTGTCCCTCCGTCTGTACACACACTCGACATTCATGAAGAGACACCATGTCGCACGCGTATGCGTTGGTGTGTGTGCCAATGTTTTTATAAAACAAGTCAAAATGTTAAAGTCGGTCAAGTCCGATCATTTAATACGCTACGCCACTTAGCACCTTAAACTGTACACGCCGCATAAGTTCCTTCGTGAAATACATATAATTATGCGAAGGGGATCTAAAATTGGTCCGTTCGAATCCATATTTGGCACAGGCAAATATATACCTATCATTTGTCAAATAATATTAAGAATTGCGATTTCTAGCGATATAAAATCTTCTCCTATAATAAGACCTTATATGGGAAAGGGTTCTAAAAATGGTCCGATCCAGTCCATTTTGGGTTAAAACGGTTTTTTTTTTACAAAATGTTATCGAAATATCTTTAAAAAGGCGACCTGTAGCTTGCGCATGGACAGACAGGCGAATAGACGGACATGGTTAAATCGATTCCGATTTTGATTCTCAAACGATCGGTATAAATGATGGTGAGGATGGCAGGCATTGTGGTATCACCTATTGGTCATCAACCTGACTATCATCTGCAGCTATCACTACTATTAGGGGGATAAAGGAAAGCATAAATAAACGTTTAGATGTTTCAAGCGGAAATGTAAATACAAACAAAAATCTACTTATAAAGTATTTATATGAACTTGAAACGTGGAAGTGCAGCAGATTATTATTGTATTATAAATCTGAACCATTAAAGACCGGACCGTCTAATGTTTAACATTATTTTTCTTTTTGTTTTATTTTTCACTTTTTGTATAATTTCAGCGTGGAAGCGACGAACTTTTAAGTCAAGCTGCAGTTATGGCGCCAGCTTCCGACAATAATAATCAGGATTTGGCCACAAAAAAAGCTAAGCTGGAACCCGGTACTGTATTGGGTGGTGTAGGTAAGTTATTGTTGTTGTTAATAACGCCAATTTATATACTCTCTCCCCTTTCCTCTCATCTCGACGTGCATGTTGCATTCTGCTTGTCGGAAACTTTTAACCGCATATTTAATGCAGACAAAAGTAATCAGTGAACAGTGAACAGAGCAGAGCTGCTTTGCTGCTGCTTCCTTTCACTTTAGTTAAATCGTTTTAGGTTGTACAGAATAATAATATCCTTGTTACTTGCAACATTCGCTTCAATTGTGGTCTTAAATGATTTGTTTTTTTCTCCTGTTGTTCGTATTTTCTGCTTGTCCTTTGTAAGTATTTAAGAAGATTTCGTGGCCAGATTAAAAAATGTTACAAAAAAAAGAATAAAACAGATAAGTAACTTTCCGCACTTGTGCGTTGTTGTGTTTGCCCCTGCCTACCTTTACACACATTGCGCTACGCAAAACATTAAGAAACATAAAGAATATCCATAGGAAGGGATGACGCAAGTAAGCAACAGAAGAATTAAGATGGCCATAAATCCTTAAAAACTTTTTGATAAAAATTTAATGCATGCAAACGAGAGGGAGAAGGAAAAGTGAATCACATAAAAATCGAAAAACAGCAGTAATGGCTTAAAACCAATGAGAAGTACAAACAAAGTCGTAAACTTTTCTTGATTCATGTAAAAAAGAAGAAAATGTTGTGCGATAGTTTCTATTTACAAGTACAAGTACATGCAAGGAAGAACACTCGGTCGGTTAGCTCGGCCCATGCAACGGACAGGACGTCTGACTCAGTTCTGACTGACTGTAATTGTTATCCATCACGTTCGGTGAGTTTTGAATGTGTCTTTGTATGTGTTTCTCTTTTAGTAATACTTCCTCTGTCTCTCTTTCTGTACTTGTGTATGTGGGTTAAAACATTTAGTACCATACTAATTAGACGACAATTAATTTAAATCGTTCCGTAATTTAAAACAACGAAGTTACGTTACGCTTTGAATGAGTTGGATGTAGAGTTCGATTGGAAAGTTTCTTGTTATGTCCTCAATAATGTAGTGGGCAACTGCTGTCATTGCGTTTGTGCAGAGTTTATGCATATTCTTGATCAGCATCAAAATCGAAAATGGTGTAGTCACGTCCGTCTGTGTAAATGTTCAAGATTGATTGAGATGAAATTTGATGGGAACATTTCTTAATTACGCACTAAAGGGACTTGCAAGCTGATACGTAATACATACTCTATTAGAGGGAGCAATCACATACCTGCCACGCTCAACAGCAACAACAGACAGACGGACATACACGTCTAAGTCGCCTCAGTTTTTAATGCTGATCAAGAATATATTTACTTTGTTACCCTTTCTCTACATTGCAAACGTAATAGCACATTCAGTATAAGTGTGGAGGGCACCGACGATTTCGGCCAAATCAAGTTTCGCTTTTTTCCTTGTTATAAGTTTTCTCTCTTAGGTGATATTAATGAAAATGCGTTTAAGCTACCTTGTACTATACAGCGCCGGTAAGTTTTTTGTTCTATTATTATCAACTCTGTGCTGTTTCTATTCCATTCTTTATTACAATCCATTCCGTTCCCACCATCAAGTCGAGTTGCTAAAATTGTGGTAGCAACAGTTGCATCCGTTTATTTGCATATGCAAGTGGTGTATGTGTGTGAAAGAGTATAGACAATGAATTGTGTGGATGTGCGCGCGCGTGTGTGTGTGTGTGTTTTAACCGCAAAACATAATATTTATTTATTACTTTACAAAGGACTTTTCTATTAATTAAAAGCAACAAACGACATGGGGAGCACTGCTGTTTCTTTTTCTCCATCTATCTCTCTTTATCAATGGGAGGAATGCTGGTGGTGGTTGTGTGTGCAGGTGCTGTGGAGTAAGGACATCCATTATGCGGGAGTTTTATGTCTGCAAATGTTCAATTTATTACAAACTCGTTTATGTTCGATTATTGTCGGTTGTTGTTGGTCTTGTTCTTGGATAGTGGTGTGAAAAGATGCCGAAGAGAACGAAACAACAAGGACTCATATATTTCATATTATCACTGCTGCTGCTGTTTGCTATAAGTTAGTTATTCGCAGTAAGCATTTAAATATAGAGATAAAATCCAACTATCATCTAATCCATAAATAATCAAGGAATAAATATCCTCTTCAAAGCTATAATGACCAAACGTGGCTTGTTGAAGAAAACCAAACTGAAATATCAATGTCGAGCTGGGCATAAATATATATTTAAACGGAGAATTTTTTTCTGCCAAAGAAAAAAAATCCTAAAGAACGCAATACACCGGATTGTACGTTGTACACATATCTATATCTATACTAATATTATAAAGAGGAAAGATTTGTATTTTTGTATTTTTGTATGTAACGAGTAAACTCAAAAACTACTGAACCGATTTCAAAAATATTTTCGCTATTAGAAAGCTACATTATCACTGAGTAACATAGGCTATATTTATTGCCAAAAAATTTTGGGGATCCCTGGACATTCCTACTATTACTAACCCAAGGTGTAAAAAAATTAGTCATAAAATATCTTTCATCGAATACGCTGCGGAAAGTATTGATGTTAAAACAAAAAAATGTTCTACAATATTATAGAACATATCAATATCTACAAAAAACTTTCCGAGACCATAAGTCCAACTATTGTACTACTTATGTCACTATAACCCATTTTTGTACCCACCATTGATAGTAATATTGCATACAAACATTGCATCACATGTACCCAGACAATTAAGAAATTAAGTATTCACAATAGATAAGTATTTCACAATATTTAAATAGTAGGGAAATCTGACAACGGCATGTGTGAATACCACTCCTGATGCATCACTAGGTTTTGGAGAGGATTTTTGGCCAATAATGGATTTTTGGATCATTTTTTTTAATGAATTTGGAATAAAAGAAACATTTATATGGAACTCTGAAAACATATGTTATGGGTCCCACTCCAAATGCACCACCACATTCTGGAGAAGATTTTTGGCCAATACTGGATTTTCGGACCATTTTTTTAATGAATTTCGAATAAAAGAAGCATTTATATGGAATTCTAAGAGCATATGTTACGATTCCCATTCCAGACGCACCACCAGGTTCTGGAGAGGATTTTTGGCCAATACTGGATTTGCGGACCATTTTTTAATGAATTTGGAATAGAAGCAACATTTATATGGAATTCGAAGAACATATGCACCACCAGGTTCTGGAGAGGATTTTTGACCAATACTGGATTTGCGGACCATTTTTTAATGAATTTGGAATAGAAGCAACATTTATATGGAATTCTAAGAGCATATGTTACGATTCCTATTCCAGACGCACCACCAGGTTGTGGAGAGGATTTTTGACCAATACTGGATTTGCGGACCATTTTTTAATAAATTTGGAATAGAAGCAACATTTATATGGAATTCGAAGACATATGCACCACCAAGTTCTGGAGAGGAGCAACATTTATATGGAACTCTGAAAACATATGTTATGGGTCCCACTCCAAATGCACTACCACATTCTGGAGAGGATTTTTGGCCAATACTGGATTTTCGGACCATTTTTTAATGAATTTGGAATAGAAGCAACATTTATATGGAATTCGAAGAACATATGCACCACCAGGTTCTGGAGAGGAGCAACATTTATATGGAATTCCCGCTTGCAACATTCGGAAGGAAGCGTCGAAGACAACACAAACTTTATATATTCTTGCTCAAGATCAAAAACTGAATCAATTTAAACAATGTCCGTCCGCGTGTCCATGTGTTTGACTGTTCCTGACACTCTCACGGCCGTAATTTTTGAGATATCGAGCTGAAATTTGATACACATGTGTTAGGTGTCTGCAGGTTGTAAGTAAAATCGGGCAATATCGGTTTAAAATATTTCAGAACCTAGGGAAGGGCATAGGCAACGTTTCATATCGCGAGATAACCGAATTCCACGCGGGTAAAACCGCGGGCAACAGCTAGTGTATAATATGTATATCGCACCCATATACATAGCACATTGGTGCGAGTGTATATATTGTACTATTGTCTCATAATAATGAAAAGACGCAAAGAAAGGAAACTATAATGAAAATTGAACGGTTTTTCCCCAGTCACCAAATGCCATTAATCGTGTCAGTTTGATGCCTACCTTCAAACCTGTCGAAATCCATTCAATGGTGCCATTGCGGTGTGATAGTAATGGCTCATCGCACACATGCTGTTGAATACAATTAAAGTAGAAACAAAGAAGTGCTGCACAATCAACAAACAAAGAAATTTTATGCAAATTCATAAAATAATCACCCATAGTGTAATTAAAAATTCCATTTGTATGAAGAAGAATGCGCTGGCACTGCATCGCACCGCGTGTGTACAGCGTATTTATATGAACACAAACAAAAATGGGTAAACGTACATATTGGCATTTAACGTTTGTGTATGTATGTATGTGGCAAGAGTGTAGGCGTGTCATCTTGACGGAAAAGCCTTTCGGCTATCACTTACAACAACTTGTGAAAAACTCACAACAACGTGATAATGGATAGACAGGCCACATGAAACAGTACACATGTTTTTGAGCAGTGGCGCGAGAAGCAGGGAAATATTTTTTATTTTTTTCTTTGTCAAAAAATTGATGCTTTTTATGTAGCCCGAATAACTGTCCACATTGAATACCACCTACATCAACAGAGGCAGACAATGCATACGCATGGCATTGTGTCAAGGCAGTTATAGCGGGAGCAGAGCTGCGCTAAATGAATGTGTTAAAGACTCCTCGGGGTTATACTGTTAAATTGTTTTTATAGTATTTTTCTCCGTTACTAATTAACACTTTCTTGGTTGCTTGCTATTCATTAACGTGAGAATTATAATAAACCGTAAACCAACTAGCATTTTTAATATTTCCTCTCGGGGTTTTTTCACTTCGATAACAATGAATTGAACTGAAGATTGTCGGCTTACTGCCAGAACAAGATAAGTCCAAAACAAGGAAAACGATTTTTAACAAGCTTCTTCTCATTTCAAAGCACTTCTCAAAGTTTTATCATTTCCAGTTTAGATTGGAAAAATCAAAATTTAGTTTGAAAACATCTTTTGTTTCGTTCACTTGAGGTCTTCTTTATAGTGATGTCTAGGCATTTTTATTATATTTTGAGGCTGGCGCACTTTCGTTATTAGAAACCACCCTCCCCAGTGGTAAAAGGGTAAGTTGTGTCTGTGTAACTCCTAAATCACAAATGTCAAGCTTTCCTATTGTAAAACCGATCGGATCTCAGAATCAATCACAATGAAATGACGATCACTGTGAAATGTACCTGATCGCTCCATTTTTAAAACCTCTTCCCACATAACGCCACCATTTGAAATAAGTGTATAAGACGAAAATTCGCAATTCTTGATACTTTTTGATAAAATTTTATGAAAAATAGTTCAAAATAATTGACTAAGCCAAAGGTGGGCTCAGTTGGACCATTGATAGAGCCTCTTTTCAATATAACAGTGACTCGCCATTACTGAATTAAAGCATAAATTATGGAATTAAGTGGTGTAGGATATTGAAAGTTCGCGTAGAACAAACTGTAATATTTTTACCTCCTAAATTAAACAGACCACAAACAGACATGATGAAATCGTTTGGTAAACATCAGCAACATTCTCTGCCGTAAGTGGTGCTGGGTATAAAAAGAAGGGCATTAAGGAATGCCGAAAGCAGCATATCTGAAGCATACTAAAATGTATTCCAATTTTAACTGAGAATTGTACAAGTAACATTCCATTCCGTTCTCCAAATAAATTACTTATTGTTTTTCATTTGCCAAAATCCATTTCGTAACAATGCTCAGCTACTTCAAAGGTGAATGCTTAAGAGAAAGTAAGAAAAGGAGGAACTCATTTGTGTGCTGAGGAGATGTACACTAAATTGCGTGAGCCTCAATTTTCCTCACCTCCCAATAGTAGTTTCCTTATAACACAAAAACACCTGCCAAGTACCGCTAAATACATAATAATTTTAACATCATGCAACTTATCGCTCTAAATCAGGACATTCGCAATTTAAGTGGGCCAATACGAAGATGTGATTTTTGTTTTTTGTTTTTCCTTTTCGTTTTTAAGTGCCTACATTTAGGTGTGTGTTATTTTCATTTGTATTTAAATTTGGGTTTTTTTTATTGGGCTTGTGTTTGTGTGTTGCGTTCCCGTTCATACATAATTCAGTTTGCAGCTCTATTTCCGGCGTGAACTAATCAAAAAAGTGTAATTTCCGTTCAGTGCAATGTTTTTACTTTTTGAAGTGAAAAATCCCTCCTCTCACCTAGACAATGACCCTCGATCAGAAATACTTAAAATAGAAGTATTGTAAAAAACGCAAATGTCTGACTAAACGAACGCGTTTCGGACAAATTTTCTGTTCTTTTATTTTTGTGGTGATCACTGTGTGAGGGTGTTCATCATCACCATCATCATCATCATCAGCGTAGCAGTAATGCCATCATATATGCATTGAACCAGCCGTATGTTATGCGCTACCTTTGCGTCCCTTTTATTTCGTTATGCAATATGCTACAGGACAGCAGATATGACAAACACTCAACACGACAATAATAATATTGCGCATATGCTCAAGTTAGTAGGCAGAGTTGAAAAAGTGCACTAAATAATAACAAAAGGAACGAGAGGGAGAATAAAAGTTGTAGCGTTTATAATCTCGGTCTGCTTTACTTTGCTGGATGTGTGGAAGAGTGTGTTTTCGTTTTATGGAAATACATACAAGTTCGGTTATGTCTGTTGCGTGCACTTGTGTCCTTCCTTCCACTTTGCTTAAATGACAGTTTGTTTGGTTGTTTGCTTTTTTGTGGTTGTGTTGTCCTCTCTCATAATGAAATTTATAAAAAACAATATTCCCATTACTTCTGTTGCATGTGGTGTGGGGAATGGCTACATACAAATAATATTTAAAGCAAACAACTGACCAAATAAAAATACGTTGGATGGAGATGTTTTCGAAAAACATTGAACTCAAATAGTTGAAACAAGCAATGATTAGGTGTTCTAATGATGGAAAGGCGTTCCAAACATTTGTTTAGGGGCTTGGCCCATTTTCTTTCTATGTTTCATATAGTTTGTTGTATTCCGTTATTTTGTATAATTGGATTATTTCTCTGGGTGTAAATAACTAAATCCAGTTCGGCTGCACATGTGTGCGTTAATGTCTAAAGTCTGTTTTGAAATTTTATTTATTGCTTTATAAATTGTAAGTTGTGTTCCTGTGTGTGTGTGTGTGTGTGTGTGTGTGTGTTCTGTGTTGTTGTTGTAGTTAGCATTGTACTTGTACTTTTACACAATCGTACATCCACACGTACACATGTGCGTTTGTTTTTGGTTGAGTTGGATATTTTGTAGATAAGGAACGTGAACAGCTGAAGATGCTAATTTGTGTATTTTTCCACCGCATTTAAAGTAGTTGCCTCCGTTTATAAGCTGTTAACATGATGCAGTAACAGGATTTGTACATAATTTTATCTTCCTTCGGAGATATGACAAAATTTCAACAACACTACAACAACAAACATGAAAACTTAGCATCATGCCTTACTTGTACAATTCATGCAGTATTTTAGTAAATACATTGCAACTCAACATTTCTTACGAGTACATAACATTTCAGTTAGTGACTCACTTTTATAATATATTTATTTCTTTAATTTGTAGGTAAACCCTCGAAAGTGATCCATCTGCGGAACATACCTAACGAGTCAAGCGATGCGGATGTTATTGCATTGGGTGTTCCGTTCGGTCGGGTAACTAATGTGCTCGTGTTGAAGGGCAAAAATCAAGCATTTCTCGAAATGGCAGACGAAGTTTCTGCCACATCAATGGTCTCCTGTTATACCGTAAATCCACCACAAATGCGCGGTCGCATGGTTTACGTGCAATTTTCAAATCATCGAGAATTGAAAACTGATCAAAATCATGGCGTAAGTTTATATATATTTTTTTTGTATAACAATAGTTTTGCCTTATAATTAAATGCAGAAAAAAAATAAAAAAGGATACATGGGTGTATATCCTCCAAATAAAATTATCATTCTGTTTATAATTTTTATTCCTTTTGCAACAACTACAAAGAGACGGCAAAGACCCCCCCACAGAATATACATATATTTGATCAGCTTCAGGGAGTACATGGGCGGGTTTTAATAAAAACCACACCCACCATGGTAAAAAATCGAAGTTAGAAATGGTTAGGATGGCCCAAATAATAACTCTGCACCCCTTATGATATGGATGATCTTATATGATTTGACCCTTTACAAAAGAGGTCCGCCCAGTGAATTGCATTCAAAAATTTTGACGTGAATTTAAAAAATTTTTAAATCTTTGCCTCTAGTGCTAGCTACAAACCTCCGCACAAACTTAATATACCCTTTGCCACAAGTGATGTAGTGTATAGATATGTGGTAGAACAAAATCGCAATAATTGAATAGAAAAATGTATACCTCTGGCAAAACAAACAAACAAAAATAATCCAACAGCAAAACTGTATCGATTTATAAAGTAAAGTTTCAGCAAGCAAGCTACCGAAGAGCCGCATATAACTTTCTACACATTGTATTTTTATACCCTCCACCTTGGGGAAGAGGATATATTCATTTTGATCATCCGTTTACAACACATCGAAGGAAGCCTCGGAGACCCTACAAACCATATATATTCTTAATCAGCATAAAAAGAGAAATCGTTTGAGACATGTCCGACCGTGTGTCCGTGTGTCCGTCTGTTGTTGGCACTCTCACGGTCGTAATTTTTCAGATATCAAATTGAAACTTGGCACACTTGTTCTTAGTTTAATTTCGCTGTTCCGTATTGAAATTGGGCAAAATCGGTCAAGAGACACGCCCACAATAAACGAAAATCTCAACATACCTCGAAAAAATTGTATCTTTAAACAGTTATATATCGAAAAATACTATGCCTATCAAGTTAAAATTTGGTATATATATAAGTGGGACCGTTATCAAACACTGTGCCAAAAATGGGCGTGATTGAATGACGCAAACGCCTATAATTTAAAAAAAAAAAAACTATTTGCGTAAGTACATGAAATAGTCAAATACATAAATATGGCAATAGTAACTTAATTTTTAGAGGATTATAAAAGGTGGAGGGTATTTAAGCTTCGGTCTTATCCGAACTTCTCTATCTTCTTTTTTACACAATTCTCTCTAAATAGAGACAGACATAAATATAAAGTGCCCAGTTGGCCTTTTTTATAACAAGCCTTAAGCGAACACTGTTGTGTTGGTTGGTATAGATAAAATAATAAAACAACACAAATATGAAATATTTTTAGTATAGTTCAACAGGCAACATTGTGCCAAAAAAAGTACACAAACTGAAGATATATGTGTGCCGTGTGTTATACTCATCGGTCTTTTTAAACACTTTCACGAACGCAACGTATCTTATACACATATACATACGCACATGTATGCATGTACATGTATTTATGGAAACGAACACGAACTTTGCACACATTATCAATAAAATCACCATTATTGTTATTGTTACTGTTACTGTTATTAGCTATAACAATAACAATAATTCAACCTGTTATGTACCCTGTACGTTACAGGTTACCCTGGGGGGTAAACTAAATTTGTCGTGGCATTTGTCCAAAATATGTGCATTCTTAAAGAGTTACAATTTTGTGTAAATAATTTTAATTTCTGCTTTAGTTTTAGATCGCTAATTAAATTGGGTATAATCAGTCGGATACCACGCCTACAATCGACAAAGATCCATCTATTAGCTACAAAAACGAAGTGAAAATTCAGCGCTTATATAATATTAATATTTAGGCCTACCACCAAAATCCTAAAAACGGGTACGATCGTATAACAGAAGCGCCCACAATTTCCAAAAACCTATACTTGACGCAACATTTTCCTTAAATGTTAACGCATAATAAACACACCTTTTTAGAGGGCATAGTCAAGTACATGCCACACCCATTATGGAGGAGGTGATAGAGAGTATTTTAATTTTCCTATAAATATAAACATGTGTGCTGGTATAAGAACGCTTTTTGGGTTGTTTAGTGTAACTAGGGTACGAGTTGAATGTGCAACATGTTGTTCTAGATATTTTCATTTTATCAAAACGTTTGTGACACTCAGACGAACGCCGCCCAAGTAATATGTTCCTAATTAGCATTCGTACGGAGTAAATATACATTATATCGGAAAATTGTTCGTAATTATTAACAAGCAAATGTTAGACCCATCTTAAATTATATGGAAACCCTATTAAAAATGAACCGGATCAGACCATTTTTAAAACCCTATCCCACATAGGTCCTATCATAATGGAAGTTTTTATATGGAATAAAATCGTAATTATTAATATTTTTTTGACAAATTTTGGGAAACAATAATTAAGTAGCTTCCTATTTGGCTATGCCAAAGTAACTTATACGGTAGTGCTCACGTAGCTAAGTGGTGCGGAGTATTAAATGGTCGGGCTTGGCCGACAACAACAACAATATTACTTGCTTGTTCAGAATTATTGAACTTTTGAGTTTTATAATGCAACAATAGAGTCTTTTTGAATTCAACTAATTAGCCGTAAATGATTCCTTTGTCCATTTCATCACCCATCCCACACAAATAAGTCTTATTTGGTTTTTTTTCTCACAGAACGCTATACAATCTGATTATCGAATGCAGTCGCCAGTCTCCGGATCGCCGTTACCCATATGCGGTGGCACTAATAATACAACTCTAAGCAGTTCAGCAGCAGATACAGCGGGTACAGTGGCTGTATATAACAGCACAATAGCAAACAATACGACTAGCGGCAGCAGCAACAATCCTGGAGGACCGAATACTGTGCTGCGGGTCATTGTTGAATCTCAATTGTATCCGGTATCGCTGGATATTTTACATCAGATTTTCCAACGCTTTGGCAAAGTGTTGAAAATTGTTACATTTACCAAGAACAACACATTCCAGGTAAATCAATTGAACAATAAATCAATTACGAATACAGAGCGCTTTAATGCAAAATATTAACAATCTTGCCATACGTAGGCGCTCATACAATATCCGGACGCTCATTCAGCTCAACATGCCAAAACCATATTGGATGGTCAAAATATTTATAACGGTTGTTGTACGCTGCGCATCGATAACAGTAAAATGACAACACTTAACGTCAAGTACAACAATGATAAATCGCGGGATTTCACAAATCCGTCATTGCCTCCGGGTGAACCAGGTGCCGACATAATGCCCACAGCTGGTGGTCTTGTGAATGCCAACGATTTATTATTATTGGCGGCCCGTCAACGGCCCTCATTAACAGGTGATAAAATAGGTAACACTGAAGCTTTCATTTTCCGAACATTGTTTTGTTTCTTCGTTAATATTATTGTTGCTGAATTTACTCTCTTTTGTGTCAACTTTTTGCCTTAAATATAACCTTATAATTATTTAGTCTGTCCTATATCTCTCTCTCTCTCTGTCTTTCTATTAACTTTGTAACTTCATATGACATAAATTACAATAAATTAGTGCTTTTGTTCTATGTTAAGAGTTACTCTGTTATCTGTTTGTTTCTTCGCTTGCTTGTCTGTCAGTCTGTCTCTCTTAAACTACTCGCTTCAGAAACATGCTAATGATATGTAATGAGAAAATGAAATTAACGATA
Source organism: Ornithomya fringillina (assembly GCA_963978525.1). Lineage (NCBI taxonomy): Eukaryota > Metazoa > Arthropoda > Insecta > Diptera > Hippoboscidae > Ornithomya > Ornithomya fringillina. The sequence goes on from OZ021691.1 coordinate 26,029,382, forward strand.
TGTGAATTGTTGTTCTTCTTCTTCCTTCCTTTTGGTATTACTTTTTACACAAATTTAGTCAATGGTCTGGGTGCTCCCGGTGTGCTACCACCCTTTGCTTTGGGCATTGGTACACCTTTGACCGGAGGCTACAACAGTGGCATCACCAATTTGGGCGCCTTTGCTCTTGCCAATAGCGGTGCTCTACAAACAACCACACCGGCGTTGCGCGGTTTCTCAAATGTGTTGCTGGTATCCAATCTAAACGAAGAGGTAAGTTAGACGAAATATTTTTCTCCTACTATGTTTCCTACAAGCGTACTCATATACCCACGTATAATATGTCAAATAATGTAAGAGCATCAATCACAAGTGATTGTGTTTTGGTCAAGTTCTGTAGCGAATGATGATCAAAATCTTGTCTTGATTTGACTGATTGACCTTTTTGTCTGTTCAAAAACGCAGACTGACTTATTATAATCATTTGTATTTTGAACTTGGAAATGTGTGAAAGAAACTTACAATGTTTATGATATGTATTCCCTTATAAAAGATATTAAACGACATTTCCATGAGTGAAATGCAGCCAAAATAAAATTACATTCAGTGCATTAACACGAACACGTGTTTAACACTGGTTTGAATCATACATCAATTGAAGATATTCATTTATATATATGCATACATACATACATACCTATAAACATAATTTTCATACCTTTCTTCATACTTTCACTCTGGAATGTTCCTTCCGCATCCTTGTACGTCATAGCAGCGACTTTCATTTATTTATGGTTTCATTAATTTGTTTGTTTCCATTTCCCTCCCATAAACATTTATATGCCATCTACATAGTTCTCTGTATGTTTAATTTTTATGAATTCTTTTTTATGTTCAAAACATCTCGCATTGCAACGTTACTGCTGCTGTCCCTCTCTTTCATATGTTCATGTCTGTAATTTAATTTCGTGTCACTCTTCTTTCACCATAATTATCATTTTTTAATTGTAAACAACAAAGCCGTCATGCCGCGATAGTAGTTTAAAAAAAGAAGAGAGGTTGCGTAAAGGGCAGGTAGCGAGCGGTTCAATAAACACAAGCTAACAAAATGCAAAGCGGGAGTCTTTATAAATACACAAATACGCAAAAAAAAAAAAAAACAAATAACAAACGGTGGCAACTTGTGTGTCGAATTGCATTTTGTTTGATGTTGTTGTTGCTTTTTGAAAGCCCTCGAATGTCAAAACTGACCAGTCTATTATTCGCTGTTGTATGTTTTTTTATTTTTTCCTCGAATTCATCCGTTTTTTTTATTTTTCTTGGTTTAGTTTTTCATACATTTTTACTTTTTTATTTTGTTTTTACAAACTCTTGCTAATCTAGTATCTCTATTTTTCTCTCTTTTTCTGTAGATGGTCACGCCTGATGCTCTATTTACCCTCTTTGGTACGTCTGCACAAACCAATTTTATCAACTTTTTTAATTTATAATTTTTATAACTAAATACTACTATTTTTATTGTACTGTATTGTTATTATACTAGAGTTATATGCTATGTATAACACTAACAGAGCCAACAGGGTTTAGTAAATAAGGTCATGCATCAAGTAAAATTTGCAAAAATTATGAAAGACAATATCTTGAAAAATAAGCAGTTAAACTCTGGTAGCAACCATCACTATCCTTTTCTCTGGTAATTCTATTTTTTATTTTTTTTTTGCATTATAAATAATTACCAAATTCTTGCAGATAATTTTGCAACATATTAGTGTTTTTAAGAGTATATCAAAGTAAAAAGTAAAAAGTTTGTACTACTCACACGTTTCTATGTTTTGGTACATTAGGTGTTAACGTCACATTTTCAACACAAAAATTTGACCAAAACATGTATAGATTTTTATCTCTACTTATGATAGTCTCAACAGTCTCGTGTCATTTCACAAATGATACTTTATTTAAGATTGGAAGTAGGCTGAATGTGTTATGGGTTTTATATGCTTACTCTGTGCGGTTTAAAGGATGATTGCATTTTTTATGCAAGTAAACACAAACTAAAGCAATTATTACATTGCGTCTTAAGCATTAATATATGTAAAGCCGAGAACATCGGGGCTTGATGCAGACAATTTCCATTTGTACTACGCAGATATGTACGTACGTTGAACTAATTAAATATAAACCTTGCACAATATACATCATACGCAAACATAACATGTTTGCTTAAACTTCTTAATTGCTTTGTCAGTTTGTTTGTTTCATCGTTTATTTCGCGTACATAGATGTATGAGCAATCGTTGCAGGGTCGGTCTTAAATCAATTGACATTAGATTTTATATACGCAAGATTCCAAAAAAAATTAAAACAAAAAAAAGATGAGTTTCAACTTTAACCTTTTCTTTAATACACCTGGCACTCGCTGGTGCAATTTTTCAAAGATTTATTATCATCATTACAACTTCCAGCAAACTATAATAATAAGTAGAAATCTAATGTTACTCATACGACCCGTTTACTCAAAGATTACATTGACTAGCTGGCCAGCTAACAAACTTGCTGAAATTTTAAGCAATTTGATTAATAGGACTTTTTATAAGACCGAAGTGTTTTACAAGAAATAATTTTTTATTCCAAGCAAAACGAGGAATATATGTGCATGTGTATGTGTGTGTTCGAGTAGTGTATGCTTTCTCAACTGAAGTATTTGAACAACTAGTCGAGCAAACAAACTAATGCTACCTTAGAGAATAGAGTTTAGGAAGGTTTTTGGGTAAAGTAGGCAGAAGCGTTTTTTATCCAACGCTAATAAATTTTGTCAAAGAGAAAAGTTGTATGTGCTTGCACCAGTATATAAATTTCACTAAAACTAAGTTTCCGACGTACACGGTTTCAAACAGTGTTTGTAGAATATTTCGTGTTATCGCTTACGTACGAACGAAAGATAACTCCTTTGAAAAGGCGCTGGCGCTAATACCTATATGAGAATCAGTACGAGAATAGGAATCATTTCAGTCAGCTTGCACTGTAGTTGGATATGGGTATGGCGTACATACGATACATATGTATATGTTTTGAGCTTGTGCGTGCGAGCTTCATATGCAACAAGTTCAAAAATTACTAACAGCTCAATGGATAACCATAAATCTTCCTCAAGTGTGTGCAAGCAAGCAGGCAAACGAGCCCGTGTGTGCGTTTGTTTGTGCGTATGTGAATTGTAAGAGTTCATAATCTCTTGAGGTTATGATGCTAATGGCTGCAGCGACCGTATTACTACATCCGTATAAACGTGTACATATTTCAAATTTATTTTATATTCTCTTTGTGGCCTTGTATCTTCACCTAATGAAACCTACAAGTTATACGGTGTTTCTTTGATGGGAGACCATACACGAACATATGTTCAAAGTTGCCGTTGCCGTTGTTATACCACGGTCCTGCAGCTAGGAAAAACGCTATATTTAACTTTGGACAAGTATTGAATGTCCGCCACCTTTTTATATAACATTTTTATAAGATTTTTGGCCAGCAATGATTCTTACATTCTCCATTCCATTCTCGCATTGTTTCTCTTCTACTTAGTAACAACAAAAATTCTATCAAAAATCTTGCTATTCGACGCCTTAGAGTGGGCGAGGCCAAGCCTTCGTATCAGAATTTCGGACCAATTTTGTTTTGTCGTCAAGAACTACAAGTAATCCGATACAAAGTTTAGCGTAAGAGTACAAATTTTTGAAACCGTACTCTAGCAGGAACGGGTGTAAAGTGTCTACAGTACATTCCGGGAATTTTTTACAATACTTTTCAGTGTTGTATTTAGCATTAATGCATATTCGAACGAAATTCCGAATGTAAAACCTTCTGCCCGAAAATGTTAATACTTTGCAGTATTTTGGAAGAAAAGACTTGAAATATTAAATATTTGAACTAAAATTTGGTTAATGATGAGCACTCAGTGTTACAAATTTTTTACAAAAATTGTGAAATCATTTTCGACACACTACTGCAAAACGGATGGATAGTGATGGCATTTCTTTTAATGTTTTTGCAATACAAGCATCAATTTATTGTCTTGCGTTTCAACCTTAATATTTTGAAAGCTGCAGATATTTTCTTTTCATTTTTAAATGTGTGCGATTTTATGTATGTAAAAACACAAACTTTCACGTATAATTGTATATAATGTGCACAGCGTTCAATCAATTAATTTCAATTAAATGCGATTTTATAAATTGTGTTTCACTTCCGTGCAGGTGTTTACGGCGATGTGCAACGTGTAAAGATTTTATATAATAAAAAGGACTCGGCCCTCATACAAATGGCTGAACCACAGCAGGCTTATTTGGGTGAGTATACGAGTATTTTCAACAATACAATGCGTCTACGAATTTTGTAGGCTACGGAACATATATTTAACCATTAACCACGACAGCGATATAATCTCTGTTGTATGTTATGTTCTGACTTTACTTCTGCAGTTCATTACGCGGCGTAAATGCATTTCATGCATTCCGTTGCGTTAATGTTAATATTAATGTCCGTTCTTTATTCGTTTATATACAGTACGTAGACCATAGGCATTGAAAGTGAAAAGTAAAATATAATAAATTTCATTTAGAAGACTGAAAATGTCTGTTCGAAATGTCAGCTCTACATACAGACGGACACACAGACAACACAAGTTCAAGTTTGTGGGCTATCGACGTGATGTCAAACTTACTTCCATTTAACTATATCAAAATAATTAAAAATTGTTTTGTAATATTGTCTACTTTACCCCTGAAATGTTTGGATTTTCTACGTTTCTACGCTATTATAGAAACAAATTCAAGACCAGAGTTGATCCGTTAAATACATTTTTGATAATTTTACACTTTATTCTTTCGCGTTGGCAACATATTCAATTTGATTTTCTCTTTAGCCATGAATCACTTGGACAAATTGCGCCTGTGGGGTAAAGCGATTCGTGTTATGGCCAGTAAACATCAAGCCGTGCAATTGCCGAAAGAGGGTCAACCGGATGCCGGTCTAACTCGTGACTACTCTCAGAATCCATTGCATCGATTCAAGAAACCAGGCAGCAAAAACTATCAAAACATTTATCCGCCATCGGCGACTTTGCATTTAAGTAACATTCCGTAAGTACAGAATATCTATGTTTTGTTTAATATGTGTGCTTAGCTTTGGAGGACAACCTTGTTTATTTAACATAAAATGTTTCAAAGTAAATAAATATCACCCGCTGATAATTTGATTAAATTTTCTATTTAAGGCTCGGCAGGTTATTGACGGAAATGAAAACGAAGATAAACTTTTCCTTACACCTTTTTTTTACACTTTAAAACTTAAACTAAAAACAAACACAGCATCTGTGATGAAAGTTGATTGGGTGATATTTCCATACTTACTCCTGCGTTGGTAGTTTTTTTGTTTAATACAACAGAAATGGTATTGTTAACATTTTAACATAACGGGGGTACATACGCATGCATTAAACTGTTGCGTCACGCGTTTAATTTTACAAAATAATTATGAATTAAAACAAATTTTCAAGTCTAGATGAACTACTGAATGTGTGTTGTATTATACATTAGTATGGAATTATTTTAAAGGGAAACTTTTACTCTACTTTTCATTATTCTCTTCTTTCGGCAGATCATCATGTACTGAGGAAGATATCAAGGAAGCCTTCACTTCAAACAATTTCGAGGTTAAAGCTTTCAAATTTTTCCCGTAAGTATATTATTTGAAATATTTTTTGCTTAATAAATAATTGCTTCTTCGTCTTATAGGAAGGATCGCAAAATGGCTTTGTTGCAGCTGTCATCTGTGGAGGAGGCTGTGTTGGCTTTGATTAAAATGCACAATCATCAGTTGTCGGAGTCGAATCATTTACGCGTTAGCTTTTCCAAATCCAATATCTGAAACAATACAGTTGCTTATGCAACAACAACTACACAAATAAGTACAGCAACTAAAACAACAATAATGGCAACGGTGGCAGTAGCAACAACACCAGCACCATCAGCGAACCCAACATCGTCGTCAACAACAATAGCGGCCACTGCTAATCATAAAGTTTACGTATAAGTTGAAAATTAAAAATCTATAAAGCGTCGATCGAATATTATCTATACACATACCCACACACACACACACACGCATACGTGCATAATTATTATTATTATTATTAAATGGCAGCAAGCATTCATTTATATTTATATAAAAGCATTCAATGGAAATGAAATGGGATAACAAGAAGAAGAACCTCTATAATAAATGGAAATAGTCATCGATTTAACTATTGAATAACAGCAACACGTACAATTACGGGGATCCCCCATTTTTTTTTTGCGAAAAATTTACACTAAAATATAAAAAAAAAACAAAATACTTGCGTAATTTTTAAATGTTCTTGCAAACCAACAACAACTACCGCATGGAAGTAACAACAAGAAATCCAAATTGTATTGTAAAACCGTGCAACGTAAATGTGTAGAATGTGTTGCAAGGAAGCGGTAGTAGCAGCAGCAAGGGGCAGTTACGTACACCCATCCACACACAAACACATTGACTCATATTTCCATACGTCTTCATTTCCAAGCAGAGTATTATACATATAGAGCAAGTAGTGAAAAATATTCAAAATAATTAAAATAACAACTGCAACAAAAAATTCATTCAATCAACAGAAAAATAACTATCAATTCTTCTTCTGTCTTTCTTTCTCCTCCTTTAATAATATTTTAAGATTTTTACAAAACTTTTATTTTATTTTATTTAATTTTAGTTTTTACATCATAATAATAATATTAAATATATATTTTTTATTATTTTAAAATTCATGAAATTACTGCATAATTATATTTTACGATTTTTATATAAACAACAACAATTGTAGCAGCAACAACCACTAAAATCTAAAATCCTATAAGTGTGAAGAGATTTTTCCATAAAAGCAAAAACAAAAACAAACAAAAAATACATAAAGAATTAAAAATTTTCTGCGTTTTATTTGGAACGTAAACCAGTGTCATCCAAAGTTCCTGAGATCTGACTTTAGTCCGAATTACTAAATAAAATATTAGTTTCATATAGAACGAAATCGATTTCTTTAGGCACCCACTCCCAAAAGCGATTCTCACAGAAATGTTTTTAAAGTGTTTTTTGAGTCACGTTCCTTTGTTTGAATGTGAAATGTAATGTTTAGGTAGGGACAATGGCAGGATGCGTTTAAATTTTATTCATAAAATATTCGTTATAATTTCGTGCTAAATTGTTAAACTTTTCAGTACAAGAAATCATACGATCACCACAAAAGTTGTTAATTTATTATGTATAAAATGGAAAGTGAACAACAAAACGTATGTAGTATTGTTTTCCCATTGGTTAATTAGATTTGTGTATATGTGTGTATATATTATTTGATTAAAATCTCTGTTCTCTTTCTTCTCTCTTTCTCACTTGCTAAATCAACACCTTGTACATTTTCTATTCTCAATATAAGAATCTCTCTCTCTCTCTCTCTCTCTCTCACTCTCTATTTCTTTTTATTATCTCTCATAATCGTAAACAGCAATTGCAGCCGAAAATGAAACAGAAACGAAACGAAAACTATTGAGGAATTTTGATGATACAACTGAAGCCGAAGACAAATCATGAATTATAAATATATTTAAATGCAATGCAATAATCAATCGACAGTAAAGAGGAAAGATTTTAAAATCACAAAAATGCAAATGTTCTCTCTAGGCTGCTCCAGTGATATAGATCACCAGGTGAGCCAAAGCATTTTTTTAACCACAACGTTGCAGATCTAATCTAATAGAGAAAAAGTGTAATCAAGACAATTGACAACTGACGGGTAACTATAAAATCCGTTATGGCAATATATACTTTCCTGTCAAATGATGTTTCGCTTGTTAAATGTAAATATCAATACATATGTGGTTACATGTGTGATGTTCCAATTTGTAAAGCGAACCATATAATGCATTCATTTAAAAACAAAAAACAAAATAAACAACGTACGACGTGAAATTCTTAAACGATATTCAGAATAAGAATTTAACCTACTGTTAAATGTCTCATTATATAAATGAGAACAAAATGAAACCAAAATCCAAACACTACACGCAAAAGCGTTTCATTAGACGCGATTGTTAATACTGAGAAAAGACGATCATTATAAAAAAATTAGGGAATAAAATTAGTTGAGAAATCCCAACGAATGTTGTCTATTTTTTACACACATTCACGCACGTATATATATATATATATATAAGCAAATGTCTACAAAATCTCTAAATTTTATAACCCATTTCTCTCCCTCTCAATCTCTCTCTTTCTTCTAAAAATCGCAATAAAAATAATTTAAAAAAATGCTTACAAACATCCATGCAGTTACAACTTACATATCAATTAAAAGATGTAAACAATAGAAACAATTAAAATAACTACAATACCAAACATACACATACTTATACTCTCCACATTACCGTGGAGGTTACATTGAGTTTGTCATTCCGTTCGCTATTAACAGAAGAGCATCCCAAAGGCCCCATAAATTTTGGAACTTTTAAGAGTCCCAAAACTAAGACTGAACTGAAATTGGGTACAGATATATATTCAGACGTCCTAAAAATAGGTGATGAGAGTATTTAAGATTTGACTGAAGCCAAATTTAGTTTTTTCACTAGTTGTTTAACAAGTGTATTGTTCTCATTTGTACGCATCCAATGCTAATATTTGTGTCATTATTAATAATTAGCTTAAATTTAATATTTTTGTGCGATATGGAATATTTTTATTTAAAATTCAATTCTTATAAATTATATAAAATTTACTTTTAAAAATTCAAAATATTTGTACTAAATTTTACTCAGTCAAATTTTTCGTGATTCAGTACTAATAGTTCGGCCATCACAGTATGCATTTTAGCACCTGAAACATTAGCACATTGTACGATGTGTGTCTGAAGAATATCTGTCGTATAAAAACATTTAATTCACTCGCAATATAATCATTTTACGCAATTCCGATAAATTTCATTTCTTCATTATCAAGAGTCCTGTTCATTGATTGGTTTTCCGTTTGCAAACTATAGCTATTGAAACATCTTTGTGTATATAGTATATACAATATGTATGTTAATAGATTGAAAAAAAAAAAAAAATGAGTTTTGACTTTTGTTAACACATCTAAAAAAAATTAAAAAAAGGAGCCTAAATAGAGAAATAAATTAACTTGATTAGAATTAATAAAATGAAATTTCACATAGGAATGAATTAAAAAAAAATGCAACCAAAACATATATATAAATGAATATACATAAAAACTCAACACAGGGTTGTTACAAATTGAAACTAAAGTAAAGAACAATCGTTAAAAACAAATCATTTTAACTTAAAAATATAAAACAGATAAAAACAAAAACTAATATGTACTTAAAACAAATTATTGAAGTAATCGCAAAATGGGAAAAATTATCTACATATATACTATATTATTATTACTATTATATTATATATACATGCATTAGAGACGTACATGGTTACGAGTACTTTTAGCGAGAATAGAAAATTAAATAATTAAAATAACAACAACAACATATACAAACACAAGATAAAGGGATTCAATAACAACACAGACGTATGCACAATTGAAAAAGATATCATTTAAAGTCCTCTCTTAGGCACATATAAATACCACCCTCATACAATGGGCAGAAAGAATCGCAGCAGAAGACTACGAAGAAGCAGAAGTAATGCATATAATTTGTACATTAAGTTATATACAACTAACACATATATATTATTATTTTTAAAAAAAAGCAGCTATAAATAATACCCGAATAAGACTTGCAGGTCGAGCAAGGATCACAGTATAAACAGTTGATGACCTTTAAGAAAAGAGTGTCAAATAAAAAAAAAAAAAAACTGATAAAGTCTAAACAAAAATAATTTCATACGTACTTAGGCAGACAAGCAGTCACGAAAACAGAAAAAACCAATCAAAATATTATAGTCGGTCAAGCCCGACCATCAAATACTCTCCACCACTTGATAAATTTTATTATTATCAAAAATTTCAAAATGATTAAAATGTCATGTTTTTTTTTATACGTGAAACTTTTTTGTACTTTTAACCATTTTTCATCAAATTTTGGTAATTAGGTTATATGAGAAAAAGTTCTAAAAATGGTCCGATTAGGTCCAAATTGGACGCAGCCAATTATTAAGCTAATTAACTAATTAACTTCACCAAATATTAGGAATTGTGACTTTTCGCCTTATAAAGACCCTCAGTATAACAGGATGTTATATGGGGAGGGGTTCTAAAAATGGTCCAATCCATTTTCAATAGGGTTGCCTTTAGCGTTTAAGAGTTACAAACATCTGCACAAACTTAATATACCCTTTGTCACAAGTGGTGCAGGGTATAAAAATGCGTGAATATCTAAAAATGACACAAAAAACACTTATAACCCATATGTACTATGTGCAAACGTGACAGGTATACCAGGCAATTGTACATACCTATGACAACATTTTGCATTGAATGCAAGAAACATTTACACGCATACATTAAGCCCATCCAGAGACAATCCTCTTTGTCCTTACGTCCTCATAAAGTAAAAGTCCTCATTTTGAATTATTCGTCATTCATTTGTACATTAAATAACTGCAATACAACTTTATTAATTATTAATTGTTATGTGTTTATATCCATCGTAATATATCATAAGTGCAATGGGCAAAAGGAAGCGTCGGAGACACAAAGTATATATATTCTGAATCTGCATCAAATACTGTGTGGATCATCACCATGTCTGTCTGTCTGTCCGTGTGCAATTACAGCAATTGAGTCATCGATGTGAAATTTGGCAAAAATGTTAATAGTTTTCATACGCAGGTTGAACAGTGTGAAATTTTTTAAGTAAATGTTCCCTTTTGATATATATACTCCTCGGGAAGCCTTGGTGCATCGATGGTGGGTACTTAAGATTCGGCCTCAGCCTTATGTACTTCATTTTACTTGTTTGTTTTCTATTTATTTTTATTTAAGTAGAATCGGTACTAAACTTAAAGGCAACGTTACTTTGAGTATTTCAGTACTAACTTTAAGTATACAGGCCTGATCGTTCCAAAACATGGAACGTCCATATCTGGAAATGCACGGAAACTATAGTCTAAGCAGTAAATGTCTTTATTTTATTTCCCAATTATATAAGGGCGTGATCAACCAAATGGTTTATATTGTTGAAGTGTATACCAGAATGGGGAAGTAAATTTGAAGCGCATATGTTTAGGGAAGTACTAAAATTATCAGAAGCATTCTATTTTTATTTTCCAATCGTTATGCTTGATTTGTAAATTATACAAATAATTTAATGACATTAGGCCAAATATCAAATTTTCAAACAGACGCATCGGACAGACATAAACTGGTGGAGAGAAACGTACATATTTAGATTCAGCGCACCAAGTATATATATAAAATTCTATCCACCCAAAATATGTTTAATCTTGACCTATGTAATCATTATCAATGATTTTTATTTAGAACTAAATTAATTTTTTTCTTTTTACACCTTAGTCATCATTTTGAATACATTGACAGTCTCTAATGGAAACGTATGGTCTTTGAAGGCAATTTTCTATACCACAGGATCAACCATAACCGTATTAATGAGGGACGAATAATCTTATTTTTCCAACTTTTTTTGTTTTTGTAAATTGTCCTATTATACTGAACCAATTTATTACAATGCCAACAATGTACAAAGCAAATGAATTTTCTGTTTGCGCCTCAGTTTTTAGCAACACACAGACATAACACAAAATAATCATTTGCCTGCATATGGAAAGTTCCTACTTTAGTCAAAAATAATAATTTCTTCAGTTAGACTACATTCAACATACTGAAACACACACACCCACACACACACATACACGCATATCCAAACACTGTCATAATGACATCTACACACATGTACAAACATTTTCCTAATTTTTCCCCACTTTAACTATCAACAATATAAACAATAAAGTGAATGAATGATACATTTTACATAAACATACAACAACAATATAATAAAAATACATATTAACTGAATATATGTAAAGAAAAATAATAACAAATAAACAAAGGAACAAAAGAGAGGAAAAGGAAAAACAAAACAAAAAAATCATTAACATTAAACTCGGGTCCAAAATTTTAACAAACAACTTACCGTTACAACAAATGAAGCGATGTGTCCCCCCTATACCAACCTTGCTAAATGTGTCTGCACGCGTCTACCCTAAACAACTGCTTTTAGTTTACATATCAAAAATCTGATGGAAAATGCTTAAAACCCTCTGTGACTAAGATAAGGACGCAATAAAACTTTATTATGCTTGTGCGAAGGACCTTCAAGTGTTTCAAGTGCGTTTCACTTCTCACACATACACTCACATATATATATATATATATATCCCTGTACACGAAAGAAGACAAATCTCTCTTGACAGAATACTAATACTAATGTGCTCGAACACTACCCACCAAAACCAACAAAACAAAACTAAACATTTAATGGCTTACATTGGACAATCCAACACCACCCAAAACACTCTCACTTACCCTCCGCTTTATCCTCCTTTTGCCACGTAAGAAATCTTCATCTACAATATTTGAAATTTTTGTAAATACAATAATTTATAGCAAGATTACTAAAAACATTTGTGCTGTATGACGTTCTTTTATATAGTAGTTGAGTTCGCTCACATACACACACGTTAATTAAAACAAAGAAGATTATATCGATTTATTGAAGTGTTATTAGAAACAGTCAAAATTTTAACAAAACCCTTGTAAAAAACCAATGCGCGGTATCTCATATGCGGTTAGATTAAAATATGTTCATTTATTTCATAAAGAAACAAGCTTGGTGTTACTAAAACAACAACAATAACATCATTCTCTTATATATTTAAGTTCCTCAAAAGTCCTTCGAATCGGCCACATTGATTTTCTCAGTAAAAATAAATGTAAACTGAAAAGAAGCAAAAAAACTAAGTTTAGCTTGCCCACCACATCCATCGGCATGGCAGATACACGATTACGCCCGCTAAGAGTGTATGTGTTGCGTAATGAATTGTATGTCGACATGTAACGCTGAGGTTACGGTTTTTTATAAATTATAAACGTGGCCACAATTCGATCACGTCCATCTTTTGCACATCGTTGTATGTGATACTTATAAATATGTGTACAAAATTTCAATTGTACTCGTACACCTAAATTCATAACTAGATAACCAGTGAAAACTAAATTTACTTTAAAAATGCGGAATTGTAAAGAAGACTGGATCGGTACTCGCCCTCAATATGGATAAAACTTTCGTTGTTGGATGGGATTCGACCGAAAGCATAGAAAACATACTTTACTCTGGTGCGTAGAAGAGGGCGGCATTGTGTATATGCCATGCCAGTTTATGTTTAAAAGGACAAGGTTTACTTGGCCAAAACCAATTATGATTTTACCTCTTTCATTTTCATAAAAAGTTATTTTGAAAAGTTTAGTCTGATTTATACCACTTAAGTACTGATTTTTAAAACTCAAATGTGTATGTTAGTATGTGCTTTAAACTCAAGTACTATTGCGTTGTACTTAATATGTAAAATTATAATAAATCTCTATATAGTACGCACTGAAAAACTTCATCGCACATTATTTTAGTAGCGATATTTTTGATGCAATTTTGTACGACAAATGCGAAAGAGAACCTTTTTTGTTGTTACACAATAAATTGCGTATAAAGTAGCAGTAACAACAACAAGAGCTGCATCTATAATTACATGAAAAATGTCTTTGATTTTTTCAGTGTTTGGAATGAAATTGTAAAAAATGCTTCAAAAGGAACCAAAAAATAAAAAAATATATAAAAAAGCTCAATTAGTTAAATTTAATCTGAATTTTAAGCTTAATTTCACTTTATCCTCCTTTTGACTCTCACTAGAAATCATTTGTATTTGTGCGCCACTCTATGTGAAGTCACAAATCAAGTAAAAGTTTACGTTTAAGAAACCTTTTGTTATAAAAAAATGGTAGTATTATAAAAAGGTAGAAAGGACGATTAGAACATTCAACTAAGGCGCTCACATAACAATTGCACAGCACTAGTTTAATTAATTGTTTTGAAACTTTTGAATATTCATAAATGTAATTGCTGGTATAATAGGGCATCTAGTTAATCGATTATATCATCATTTTTTCGATATAAACTTTCTGCCATAAACTTCTCTACGCTTACATTTATATATTTTAATAAATTTATGTGTACGCCTTCAATCAATATAAATCATTGTGTAATTCCACACACTTACTAATAGTTATATAAAAATACACACGCACTCTCGAACACTGTTACATACTTAAGCCAAAAAGTAGCATTCGTGTCAATGTTCTATAAAATACTTTCTTTTATTTGCGGAACTTCAATGTAATAAATAAATTATTATTATTATTATAAAACACTGATAAATAAACAAACAAACAAAACCAAACAAAATAAAATAACAAAGACAAATATTATTAATATGATAACAAAAACAAAATATAAAATAAATAATTCAACTTGCAAAATTTTAAATCTTAAACAAAATAAAACCAAAAAAACAAATTATTCTGCAAACTTGTATTTTTTAAAACTATTCTCAAAAATATAAAACATATTAAATGTGTTTAATACAAAAAAGAAATCATTTTTTAACGAGAACATGGTAAGTGACACCGCAGAGAAGAGCAACAGAAACAGACAATGAGAAGTTATTGCCAAGTGCATTGATACCCTTTAAACGAATCTGTTTGTCCTCGAGAATTATCACGTTACTGACTAGACTTTTATTTCAATACCTTCCCTTAACATGGAGAATAAGCTTAGTTTGTCATTTCATTTACAACACCCAGAAGGAGGCGTCAGAAACTCTACAAAATATATATATTTTTATTGAGCATCAAAAGTGATTTGACCTAGCCATGCTATGCTCATGTGTCCGTGTGTCTGTCTGCTGTTGGCAATCTCACGGTAGTAAATTTTGAGACATTGAGGTAAAATTTTGTACAGCAACTTTAGTGTCTGCATGCAGATTGCTCCTTAAATTGGGCAAAATCGATCAAGAGTCACACTTTTTATCGACAAAAAATCTCTTTATTTGTCTAAATTGAACTGTGAAGTTGGAATTTGGGTCTTATATCGCCCAATACATATCCTTGTACTAAATTTCATCGAAATGTCTCAAAAAATGCGACCTGCAGCTTGCGCACAATTTTACATAGATAGACAGAGGGACAGACGGATAAGGTTAAACCGATTTAGATTTTGATTTTGAATCGATCGGTATAACTGAAGGTGGGAAGGTTTAGGAGTTACGAACTTAATACACCCTTTGCCACAAGTGATGCAGGGTATAAAAATCAGAAAGTATGAGTATCGTATATACATCAATATATATAAAACTTCAAAATTCATGGCCATACTTACTTTTGAAAGACATTTGTTGCTATGTATAAAAATAAAATATAACAGATCGGAATGTAAAATATTTAATAATAAATATATGAATGTTTTTCCTAACAACACAACTATAGGCTTAGACAGATAGTCTTAAATGTTATCGAAATACTCATCTTATCATGTCGTTTGTAACACTTAAAAGGAGGGGACATAGACCCAACATAATATTTATATTCTTGATCAGCATCAAAAACTGAGTTTATCTAGACATGTGTGTCCGTGTATATGTCTAATGTAAACTTTGAGATATTGAGCTGAAATTTTATACAAACAGTTTTAGTTTCTGCACACCTATTAAGCCGGCCGATATATAAAAAAGGGGCGTGGTGAAATAACAGGGATGTCTACATTTTACACTATTAGATGGCGTAATTATGTACCTGCCACGCCCAGGTGGCCCAGGTACTCAATATTTGGCTTAAGCCAAATTAAGGTTTTCCACTTGTTTTTAATATTTTGTTTTCTCTTTATTTGACTTTTTCATTCGATTTATATTTTATTATGTTTTTCTATTGCGTTAATATATATACGTATATATTTTATTTTATATTTATTTTTGATAATTATAATATAACACGGTTTTATTTAGTTCAATTGTTTGCGATCAAACTAACGTTTGCATGTTGTCGCTCTTTACGACATTTCACTATTGATACGATTCTCCCACGAAGAAGATTGTAAAGAACAATATCATCCATTTTCGATATTAATTTTTTTTTTTTTTTTTTGTAGTTTACAATATTGTATTGTGTGTGTGTGTGTGTGTGTTTTAGTTTTTGTTACAATTCGTTAATTCGTTAATTTATGCGATTATATAAATATTGGGAAAAGAGAAACAAGTGTGAAGATCACTATGTGTGAGTTAATGCTAAGTGAGAATACAAGTGTTTTATAACAGTTTATATACTGTTATGTTAAGTAGAAGTAGAGAAAGGAGAAAAACAATTCGCTTATTATACCTTCCACCTTAGTTTCCTACTCTGCTTGCAACACGCAGAAGGAAGCCTCGAAGACCTTGCAAAGTAAGTGTATTTGATCAGCATCTGAGTTAACGGACTTGATACGTCCGTTGATATACGTTGGAACGCTACTTAAACGTCATAAACTTTGTACAATATTTCCAGGTCCAGTCCAGGTTGAAATTTTGTGCACATATATATATTTGGGACATCTATCAATGTAAAAAAAAAGAAATAGGCGTGGTCTGATAGCCTAAGAAATCGTATTAGACGCGGAATTCGACTTTTTAGTGGTTGTGTAATACAACTAATATAGTGGGCGTGAATACATACATGCCGGGCACACTTTTTGTCTACAGAGATGGAGGATGTTTAAAATTTGGTCTAAGCCAAATTTAGTTTGTTGGTTGTTTTATTCGGTTTACAGTTAATGGTAATTTATTATAATTAAATTATTAGGTTTCCAATTAATTTGTTGCTGTTGTTGTTATAATGAGCTGTGTAGTATGTATTTCTCAATAATTTTTAAGAGCATTGCACAAGTATACGTGTATGTTCAATACTTGATTTGTGTTTGCTGTTGTTTTTATTGTTGTTTTCGCTTAATTATACATGTGTTATGTTTTTTCTTTAAAATTGTGGCAGTGTTTCTTTTGTTCGTAAAGTTTTTTTTTTTTTTTTGTTATATTCACATAGTCCGTCACTCTGGCCAGCTGTCTGCTAGATTTATACAATTTTTTTTCTGGGGAGTGCAACACATATTTTGAAAATGTATTTTTCTGATTTATTTAAGATGTAATCAAGGTTGAACTTAAAATTAAGGTAAATGTGCTTTTTTTCGAACTTTCTACTCTTTAAAGCTTTCTCTCTTTAGCAAATTCTGATAAACAATGTTTTGATGAAAAATTTATTTTAGAAAAACAGCAAATAGGAAAAGATTAATAGGTGATGTGATATAGGTGGCGGGGCATACCATTAAGGCGGGAAATATAGATTACATTCAGTCTCGTTTTATTTAGATGTCAAGTGTGTATGTATGCGTGAGTTTACATGTGATAACCAGCACGGCTTACAATTGCATCCAAACGTTTCGTTATTTGTACCATTTTCGCAGTTATGCGCTTTCTTCTCTTGAATGCTTTGGATGCGGATACGAATGATATCTTATTGAAATGGTCAATATTGTAATTGCCGATGTTGTGATGGCGATGGGTGAAAATACTCTTTGAATGATGACAGTAAAAGCCCTGAGCATTTGGTCTCCAAAATACACATGAATGTGACGATGGTTTCTACGGATGTAAGCGTGTGTGTGCGTGTGTTAGAAAATGAGGGGCAGTGGAGGGGTGTATATAAAATGATAAATTTGGACAGTAAACTGAAAATTTAATAAACAATGCAACAACAGTATTATTTGGGTGGATAGCTCTACAGTTTAGCAAAAAGAAACTGTCGTCGATTGTGAATCTAATTCGTTATTGTTATGCGTTCCAATTAGATTGGATGCATACATCATCTGATTAAAAGGGTGCATAAATTGTATTCCATTAGACACTAAAGAACAATCCTTCATTTCGTGTGGAAGTGGACGACATCGCGGACAGTACAATCACGTACTGTGGCTCATAAATTTACGCAAAAGTGTATCTTTTGAAATGTGTTCGGTTGCCCACCAAAGGGAGTGTTTAAAAAAAAAAAAAAAAACAATTATCGGATATTTTTGCAAGATATAGTGCAATGGTCGATTTTTATGAACTTGCCTTTTATACCATCAAAAAATATTCAATTAATCTATTTAAGCGTAAATATATCTAATGTCGAACTTATGAAAAAACACTGTACGTTGTCTATATACATCTAAAAAATCCGTGATTGTTTTCCGCCCCCTTGTCACGAAGCGTGCATTATTTATTACAGTTAGTAATGAACTGTAATTGGAAGCATAAAAGAGAGATCTGTTAGATGTACAGGAGTCACCGGGTACAGTGATTCGCGGTATCATGGCATCAACCTGTTTATATCGATTTTTTAACTTCTATCCTAATTTTTGGTTCGTCACTTTCAAAACAAAAATACGTTTCACCATTCCTCCCTTTTTAAAGTAGCACCACTTAATTGGGGTAGTACTAAATGTTTTTAGAAGAAACTAGTACTAAAAAAATTTAGAAGAAAACTTCACCCAAAAAGTGAGAGAACATCTTTTCAGGTATAAAATAATTTCGTGAAATTGTACAAAATCTGCTGGGTGTACCTAACTAAACACATCACTCGAGAAAGTTCTAAAAAAATACTCGTGTATTTAAGTACTAAAATATTTTAGTATGGAATATCATAAAATTTGCACTTAAGTACTAAAAATGATTATTTATATAGAAATTGTGTAATCAGTGGACATACCTGCCATTGTGCAATTGCGAAAATCCATATAAATATAATTCAATATCATTGTTGAATATGTGAGTCTTACAGACGCATATCGCTTTAGCACTAAAAAGCAATAAATGCATGAAACAACTTATCCTTGAATATTTGGTTAATACTGCCAAGACCGAGTACTTAACTATTACAACTTAATACTAAAGGTTGTACTTTACTCTTATAACACTTGATATGTTATTGTAATACGTACGTAAAATTTGTTCAGTACTAAAACTTTTAACTTTAAACGGTAGATGATTGCTTGATAATGTATAAGCCGGTAGAGTTAGGGAAAAACTCAAGTTTTTGAATGCAACAATTGAAGATGTAACGATAAATGGTGCAAAAACAATGAGGATATAAACCGCCAATAAACAGTTAGTTATGAATGAATCGGCGCAAGTAGTAAATGACGCGTGAAACTGTTGAGTGATCTTTATTTTGTAATTTTGCTTTGTGTTCTGTGTTCTGCGTTTTACGTTCTGTGTTTATGAAAATCAATTTCTGCATTATTTATTATAGTTGAATAATTATTATTTATAATTTTTCTAAATGTTTCATAATTTTATATGTATGTATAAGTATTTTTTGTTTTTGTTTTTTTTTTGCATTTGTTTCTAAATTGTATGTATGTATGTATTACATATAAGGAGAGAGGATGCAATAACTTGGAATAGAGAGAGAATTGGAATTGAATTGAATGCATTCGTGAGGAATATAATTTTTAGTTCATGTTTGTATGTGGTTGGCGTTTGTTTAGTAGTTCACTACTCACTTTGAATAATATATGTGCGGAAGTTGTATTTAAGGGGTGAGTGAGTGATGGTGAATGGGGGTAATAGGTAGTTGGCTAATGTTTTTGATTAAACAAATTTCTTTCTATTTCTCATCTTAATTAATGAGTGTTTTCTTTTTCTTTTCTTTTGTTTTCTTTTCTTTTCTTTCCATTTTTCTTTTCCCACTAATCTAATCGTATTATATGACTTTTATAATGTTGCCTATTTTAGTTTAATTTGTAACATACTTTTGATAATTTGATGATTGTGTTTTTAGGATATGACGACACAATGATACTTTTTTCCTTCATATCATTTTTACTATAATTTGTATAATATTCAATAATTGATTCAAATACAGACAATATTGTATTAAAAGAAAAGCTTATTGTTACTTTAAATGTGGCTTTTTAGTTGTTGTTTTACTGTATATTTTTTCATTTTTTTTTTTTTTTCAGCAAGCTCAGAGCATAGTTTATACATCTGGCATTAAGTTTGCAGTTTGCAATGGATGGAGGGCGTGTAAAAAAATTAGTAATTCAAGACTTAAGTGATCAATAATTCTCAAATTTCGCAGTGGCCAGTGAATGGACCATTCCCAAGCAATTGTCATTGTATCGTTTACATTTTTAACATTTAAACAAGTAAAAATATCAAATAATTTACAGCAAGGAGCGACAGATTCATTTCATTTTAAAAAAAGTTCAAATCTGGCGCAGATGCTTATACCCTACACCCCAAAGAATTTGTTCGTATCTTCCAAGCGGCAAATTTTATTATACCCACCATCATATGGCTTTTGCAAAGCCACAAAATGAGGCTTTCGGACCCCCTCCTCATATTATAAATAAGTTTTACATGACATGACTTGTAGAACCCCTTTCGATATAACGCTTTTTCCCGACACGAATGACAATGTAAGTATTTAATTGTTAAACCAAGTGGTGTAGGGTGTTAAATGGCCGGATGGAATCGACTTGTCTTAATTACTCTTTCAATGTAAATGTGAAGTATGTATGTGTGGGGCTAATGTAATCCTTAACTTTGTCATTTTTAACTTAATTGTTTAATAGGTTTTTATGACAATTAAACAAGTGGTACATACTCGTACTTGGTTTATATAAATTAATTGTTAGTTTTATCTTCGTTCTTTGGTTCAAATTTACAATTATACACCATTATGCAGCTAATCGTAAAGTAATAATGAGAAATTCAACAATTAAGAAAAATACATCTGGGTACTAAATATACGTGTATACGTGTAACATTGCTATACTTAACAAACAAGGTAAAAAATTATTACAATCCATAAAACATGATCCTACGCTATAACACAACATGTATAGTATCATATGTATATACTTATCAATATGCTAAAAATTCATTTTGTTACATCATTACACATAGTACTGACTCGTCTCATCGCACTAATCGTCCTACCTCATGTTCCTACCTAATGTAAATGAACGTACACGAAACGTAACGGAATAAAAGTAACGAAAGTAAAGAGTACACAAACGGGACTTTTACACTCTCACGCTCGCATGTGGAATAAAGTTCTGTACGTGTACTCTTGTTCTTCTTTTTTCTTAATTATAAATCCTAATAAATTGATTGAATTGTTGAGTATGTATGTGTATGTTGTTTAAGCACTTTGGTTTATACGTGATGCCTTTCCTTATTTCCGTTTATTTAGATGAAAAACTTTTATGTAATTCCAAATTATATATATATGTATACGAATGTTTATACGCACGTATGTCCGTAGATAACTATAAATGTGTCTTGTTAATTGCGCTAGTAACAGTGTGTACTTGGGTGTGTGTGTGTGTGTGTGTGTGTTGTGGGTGGGTGTTAAACAAATAATTATTTTCCCTATATTTTGAATTTCTGATTACAATTATAAATATGTACGTATGTACATCCATATAAGATGCAGTATGTATGTGAATAAAAGCCAATAAAAGATTTGTTTAGAGTTAATATTTCTGATACAAGCGTACAATCGATAATTTTTTTTTTTGTTTGTTTCTTTAATTCGAACATTTTCATTCGTTAGATGTAGTATTTCATAAATGCTCATAAATTCATGTATTGTATATACATATGTATAGATAGTGTTACATTTACATTAATAATAAAAAGGAAAAAAGGAAAAAAACACTTCAATGCAAATATTTGTATGTACGCACACATTCATGCGTAAAAGTTTGTCAGCAGATGTACAAAATTTACAATAATTTTGTTGTTGTTGCTTAATATATTGTGGATTATATATTGTAGACATATACGTACGCACATTTATTATATATAATATATAGTAAGTACGTAGAGTTGATTTTTATACATTTTATGAATAGATATATAATTTTATTAAAGTAAAAGGGTGTGTTGGGGTGTGTGTTTATATATATAGATTTATATATGTATATATTGTAGCAAAAATTGTTTGTTGTTAGTAATAGATTGGTCGTAGAGAGATTCAGAAAGAAAGCGAGTGCATGTGAGGCTTATAAGAACGAGAGAGATAACACAAAATAGCTATAGGTCGATGTCATTTCATATCGAATATCCGTATATCTGCCCCAAAGTCGAAGACGCTTTATTAATATCTTTCTAATTGAAATTCATTATCTTGCCATTTGCGCAGCTTATGTCATGTATTGATTCAGTTGTAGACAAGAGCGAAGTAAGCGAATCACAGTCAATTGGTTCCAAGTCACGTAAAATGGGTTTTTTCTTCTTCTTTTTTAAATATGTAAATACAACTCTTTGTGCATGGAGGATCAACGAATTGCCTGGATTACGCTCAGGCAATGGTAGTTGATTCGGAGCATCTGGTAGAAAATGATTCAGGTTTAGAGCAGTACGGTTTGTATTGCATAAACAAATATATACAAATACATGGGCACGTATCATTCTATTTCGCGAGTAATACCGACAAGTAGTGGAGTAGATCAATTACTTGAACGAATGTTGCGCTCTCGAATAAATAACTTTTGCGTGTATAGTGTAGGATTAGTTTCTAAGCAGAGACCTCGGCAATTTTATGTGGTATGGTATATGGAAATGTATGCTTTTTTACTTTTTTTTTAAATTAACTATAAGGTGCAATATTTAATATATTATATAAAATTCTTCTACATGTTCAAAATTCGTTATTAGTAGTAGTGGCAATAGTTGGTGTAGCTATTGGTGTTGTGTCCATCCCTATCATCTGTCGTACATAATCAGTCGGTTGGATGTTGTCCCTATTGTTCGTGTTTATTGCTGGTAGTTGTTGTTTTGGTTAAAAATTCGGGACTTGAATAAAGCGTATGCACCCGCAATTTCGCATATCAGTGCATTACGCGCTTACACAATAGTATTAGTTTTTTTTTTATATCCACCACATTGCGGTCCGATTATTATTATTATTATTATTATTATTATTATTATTATTATTATTATTATATTTTCACTTTTTTATATTGTGTGCTTAAATATTTATTTTGTTGAATGTTAGCATACACAAATACAAATAAGTTTGTATGTAAATATGTGTGTATGTATAAAACTTGTATAATTTTGTAAACGTTGTTGTTGTTGTTGTTGTTGTTGTTGTTTTATGGTTAATGTTGTTATAAAAAATTTGAAAGTTTTTTATTTATTTATTTATTTATTTTTAATTATTAAGTATTTATGTGGCATTTATTTCATTTTCGTTAAATATAGTTTCCTTACTAATTAATAATGTAAATGTTTATGTGTTTATGTATGTGTATGTGTGCGCGTGTACAAAACATGCTTTAAAAATCCATGCTAACGTATACAACATTTATAAAGCGGAAGAGGCGTCTACCGGAGCAGTCGCCAGCTTCTTTCTGAATTTTAGAAACATATCAACAAAGTAAACATGTTCCAACATGCTAAGATGATGGATAAGCAAGATAACCTGAATTACTTATTGATATATATTTTATAAACACATGGCACACGCGTACACCCATGTGTTGTATGTGTGCAGTGGCGGATTAAAGTACTTGGGTAACATACTGTAAGCTTCCTTGGAGCCAGCTGAAGCTTAACAAACGTCTTTAACATATTAATTAATAATTTTGTAGAATGTTTATTTAACATTAGTTACCTTAGTTCGCGTACCGTAAAACCCGCCACTGTATCAAGTATGGTTTGTATGTGTGGTGTACAATAAATGACTGTGAACGTTGAGATTTGCAATACTGTAAAATTTGAGGCTAAGCACCGGTAGATTGTTGGTTAATATTATAGTAGTTGGACAATATATTTCCTTTAGTTTAAGTATAGACATACATACTTGTGTAATTTTTAAAGAAAACAATTGCTTGTGTTCCTCTCGCCATGTGTAATGGGTGAGATTCTGGTAAAGTTTTAGATCCTTTATCAATTAATTCAAGAACAAATATATAGTGAATTAAAGAGTTGTGGTCATAATTGGAGAAGAGGTGTCATTCTCTCAGTTCAATTTAGTTCAGTTCATTTTTAGTTTGCAGGTGGGTGTATAAACCTGTACGTGGGTGTTGTTTACAAAACAGTCTTTCTGTGTTAGTGATTTAAGGTTTTTCTATTTCAAATCATCATACTCATCACTACCATTTTTCGAGTCACTGCCACTGCTATTGAAGGCAGACATCAATGGTGGACGCTGCTGATTAGTGCCTACATTAGTGTTGCCCGAACCATTTGTCAAATTACTGGCAGCACTGTTTGCACTGCCACTTGTACTGCCGCCATTATTGCTCGGGCCATCGAAGGCATCCAAAAATGGATTAGTGGCAGCGTATTGGACACGATACGTCCCTAAGGTGTGATAATGATTGCCAGAACCATTTGTCGATGCATGAGTTGGTGGTCTATTACCAGTGCCAGAGGAAGTGCTACTAAATGCACTTGCATGTGAGGTGAATGGATGAGACTCAAAAGCGCTGCCACCGCTACAACTGTTTATACCCGAGGTGTACGCACCACCACCGCCACCTGCATTGCCACTGTAAAAGGAAGTGTGACTGGTTGTTCCATTGCCAGAAGAAGAAGAAGAACAGTTACTCTTAGGTAATGTACCATACAGTTGCACGGCATTGTGTGGCCCAGAACTATTGCCACTACCAACACCGCCACTGCCACCATTGCGGTCACTGTCAAACAAACTGCTACCAAATGTACGATACTCTGAGCTTGCATGTAACTTATTATTCCTATCACTATAATTACTACTATTATTACTACTTCTAAACTCTGAATACGTTGTTGCTGCTGTTGCGGATGATGATGATAATAAGCGCTGATCTGCTGATGACCTATTATGTCCCATCTCCGATGCTAAGCTGTCAAATAGGCGGCGGCCAGTAGTAATACCAGCTACTACTGCTGCTGCTGCTGCTGATGTTGTTGAATCTGTTGCAGCAATTGATTCTTTAAAATGATTGCTTATGTGTCTAGACGGTGAGGTTGCTTTATGTTTATTGTTGTTATTATTGTTTAGGGCTGATGTTGTTTTTGTATTATCGCTGTATTTGTAATGATTGCTCGCTACGGTACCAGTTCTGTTCGTAGCGGTACTGGTGCTAGATGTGCTACTCAAGTGATAATTGCCTCTTGTTAGACCCGTATTGGAGCCATCTTTTCGGCCACTGTTATCCGGTGGTGAAGGGGAATCGGGCGATTTGATTGTCGTGAATTGTACGCGTGGTTCCCGTTTTAAATATTTGGACATTAGCTGAGTGGTAGTCATGGCCTGAGATTGAGCCAATAGAGCGTTCGTTGACGCTGAGGATTTATATGAAACCAAATCATCAGAATCATCTGATGATGTGGTCGTAGCTGATGTTGCCGCCGAACCTGCACTTAATACAGTCGCTTGAGATGAAGATGATGATGACGCGGCACTCGATTTATTACGCATCGCCTTATAATCTTCTGTAGAAAGTAACGACGAAGTTCTATCTAAACTAGCACCATTTACCAAAAAAGTGGAACTGAACATATTAGCACGCATCCTCAATGATCTTTCCGTGTCCATATATTTGTTGCTGGTACTGCCGACACTGCTGCCGCCGCTTACGACACTATTATTGTCCTCGTCGTTTTTTGTTGTGAGTGTTAAAGATTTGTGCGGTTCGTAAAATTCGACACATCTACGTGTTGTTGCTGCTGTTGTTGTCATAGCTGGTGCAGCTGCTGATTCCATAGTCATTGTCGTAGGTGCGGTCGTTATTGCTTGGGATGTTGCTGATGTTATCGTTATTGTGGCCGTTGTTGGGAGTCGTTGTTGTTGTAGTTTACCAATACCATTTATTAAAAAATCCTGATGCTCGTCAGCCATCAAATGTTTGACAGTGGCTTTCGTCATTGTGCCGCTGTGATCCATTGAATATAAATTTGCGGCATCTGGCAAATCGCCCCGTCTTACGCTGGAAGAGGGTGAAGCACCACGTTTAATGGTATCAGTACCTGGAAAATGTTTCATTTATAGCTGTTGTACATAAATTATTATACGAGAAAATATATAAGTATGTAAGTAATTTACTTTTACCCGAACCGGAACCCGACCCTGAGCCCGACCCGGTCGAGGTGGAGCTACTGCCGGGTGATGGGGTGCCTGGAAGTGGCAGTGGCGATTGGTCGTGAATTGCTGAGCCCGCTGAGTCCACCAATAGATGGCGCTAAAAGACAATAAACATCGTCATCATCGTCGCCAAAATAATTTCAATAGTATGCATATCCATATTATTTAAGTAACTACCACAAATATAAATAAATTTAAACACAGCTCTGTGATGATTTTTGCACCCTTCACATTATAGTAGAACGTATACGGAAGCGCCCTTTCCGTTTCCAACACCCAGAAGGAAACTTCTGGATGAGTATCGAAATATGCATTGTCCTAGACATATGCATCTGTGTGTGCTTGTGGTCCGTATGTTGCTGAAACGCTTACCCAAGTAAAAAACAATACATTGAGCCGAAATTTGGTACATACATTTTTAATTTCCGATTCACAAACCAGTTGACAACCACACCCGAAATCTTTCACAGACAGAAAAACTCAGCAATTATTAAACACGATTGCACACTTAGTGCTGAAAATAGCCGATATTCCATACCAGATATACCAGTTACGTCCAAATTTATATGACTTTTTTTGGTGATATGAGTTGAATAGGCACTAAAAAGGGACGTAATTGGACAAATTCCACATCCACAATTTACGGATAAATGTGGAAGGCATCAACGATTTGGTATAAACCAAATATTCATAGCTCTTTAAATGTTTTAATTAAAGCCAATTAACATTAGCAGGGAGTAAGTTTGCGGCGGTGAAGAATATTTCCCATAAAAGGTGCTTAGAATAAAGTAATTGAAGATTTGACTTGGAGTATTCATTAAAATTACTTAAATACTATAATAGCACTTCATACATACTCCAGAAGATAGACAGGTAGGCAGACATACAGCAAATAGGGATAAAAGCTAGGTAGTGCTACAGACAAATTAAGAAATGCGTTGAAGAGGAATAAAAAAATTTACGCATCACGTTTGAATGCATGCAAATAATATTCATCATGATTCTAAGGACGTATCAACTAAAAAAGCCCCAAACAAAATATATGCTGTATGTCCTTCCATTATGCGGTACATGCAAGTAACGGTTATATTGGAACAACAGTGAAATGCTCTTCAAGCAAAACTTATTACTAGATGTTAGTGCATTATTGTAGCGTGTCATAATAATATGATGGCCGATTAATAGCTTTGAGGAGAGTTTATGAAAGTCGAAATGTATGCACATATATCAATGGAATGCGTGTTATGTAATATGGTTACCAGTAGTGGGTCAATCCGGTTTTTACTTGGGACCACCTTTGAAGAAAACTTACATATAAAAATTTCTGTATCATTTTGTTATATCTATAGTACACACGTAGTTATTATAATCGCTTAAAAACATGACAAAGTAAAAGTGTTTGCCTTAATAAAATACCTTTATTAGGAATATTGAAAGAGGTTCGATTCATATTGGAGACGGACCACTCAAACACTAAAAATTGTAAAGCTAACAAATTACATACGTTCTCAAAAATATATTACCCAAGCACCTACTAAGGTAGAAGGTATTAAGTACCAGAAATCTATTCTTGAACACCCAAGATTTGTTTACAAATATAAAAGTATTGCTGAAAACAAAAAATTTCGGGTGTTTTGGTAATTCTTTTCCAGTTTTTGTAACAGATGTCGCCAGCCACAAGTATGAAATGCTATGGTTTGATACATACATCATTCCATTTTACTACATTAAGCTCAAAACTGCACAAGTTACGTTTGAAAATATCGAGCTTTGTGCCTAAAATGCATGATTTTGCAGCATGACAACACGCTGTCTCATATAGCAAAACCAATCAAAAAAAGTATTGAAATCACTAGGATGGGATGTTTTATCGCACCCTCTGAACCCTCCAGACCTGCCCTCATACGACCACCACGTTTTCGCATCGGTAGGGCACGCGCTTGCAAAGCTGCACTTCGACGATATCGAAAAAGTTAAAAAATGGCTGAATGAATGGTTTAGCTCACAGAGAAAACTTTTCTTTTGGAATGACATCCATAAATTGCCTGAGAGTATTGGCAAAATGTATAGAATCAAATGGCCAATACTTTGAATATTCAAAATTTTAACTATACATTGTAAGTAACGAATTTTCTTTAGTGAAAAAATCGGTAAGGAATAACCAAAACACCTGAAAAAACTTAAGTAATGAAAATATTGCCGAAGTACTAACTATATACTATACTAAGGTACTAATGCTTATATATTGAAAGTTAGTATTATCTTACTTATACTCTACACCCTACACACAAAGTGGTAGAAGGTTATATGGGCAAATGCCACACCCACCCTTAATTATACCAAGTATATCAGTATTAAAATCTGAATGTCTGTGTGAACAAGTAAAAGTGTCATAGTCGTTTTAATCTTCACGAAACATCGTTATATGGAAAAGACTTTTTAAGCGTTGTATGGGGAGGAACCTAAAGATGGATCAACAGTGAGGGCCCTTGGCTTTAAAGAAATCCCCTTTAAACTTCAGACCTTAATTTTTGTACCAGATAAGTTGACACTTTGGCGATTGTAGGCGTGGCACTTGACGTAACTTTCTCAGTTTAAATAGCGATCAGTATGCAGAAACTAATGTACAAAATTTCATCATTTCGACACCAATGTAAAAAGAGTGTCCCCGCCCACTTTAAATTAAACACACATTTAAATACTCCCTCTATAGTTTATGAATTACGTATTAACTAACAAGTCGAATTCTGAGCCAAATTTGGTTTTGTAAAGAGTCTGTTGTTCGATTTTGTTGTTATTTTAGCCACATTGATGGATGGTTGAGTCACAATAGCATTTGCATATGCATTTTACGACTATGAGCATTCCAACGCGGACTGACGTACCTAGATCGCCTCAGATTTTTATGCTGATTAAGAATACACTTCGTAGGGTTTCTCACGACGTGTCTATGTATTACAAACGGTTTAGTACCTGAGTGAGGTACTAGAAATGATCACCAAATTTTTTACTCGTATATCCTCTTTGCATTATAAATGTGCTCATGCGTGATATATGCACCACTTGGGGCAAAGGGTTAAGCTTGTGTTTGTAACTCCTAAGTGCACACGCCACACTCACTATCAAGTATTCCGATCGATTTAGAATCGAAATTTGAATTGATTTAACTTTGTCCGAGTGTCTGTCTGTCCGTCCTTGAAAATTTGTGTGCAAGTTGTAGGTCATATTTTTTAAAATTTTTTATGAAATTTTATCTATTTTAACATCTACTGACCTATTCTACTAAAGAGAAACCATTTTGAAAATGAACCGAATCTGATAATTCTTAGAATCTTTCCTCATATAAGGTCCTACTATAATCGAAGTCTTTATGGGGAATATATCACAATTCTTAATATTTTTTGATAAAAATGGGTAAAGAATGATTAACTGGGTTAATATAAGGCTGTGCTGAATTTGGATCTGATCGGATCATTTTTAGAACTCCTTTCCATATAACGAAAACATTTTCACTTGTCTAAATTAAAATACGTAAATATTTCCTAACTTTATATACATATACATAATTGCTTAAGTATTTAATTTACAATTTTTCAACTATATAAATAACATTCTCCTCGGTGGTAAGTTACAAAAAAATAATTAATTCCACACATTCGTTTTCAGACCGCGCATTTTTTTCGTTACGTATGTTACCTGTGGAGCCGCTTGTTGCAAGGCTCGATGCGATTGAGCTAACTGACCCACTACTGATTGATATAGATGATTGTTGACTGTGGCTGAGAGCGGATGTTGGCCGTGGGATAGCATGTTGGTTACCGAAGTGGACGAGCGAAGTAGATTTCCCGCTGCTATTAGCTGCTGCTGCTGCTGCATGAGGAGCTGTTGTCTGTCCACTGGCAACACACTGACTTTGCTTCCACGCTGCCCGGTTGACTCGCCGCGCCGACCTGTCTACATAGGACTCTGTATTAATCACTTTTATTTGAATTTTTGAAACAAAACACATAATTGTACTCTGGGAGCCTTAACAATCACTAGTACGTCCTATATACACATATAGCTCTCTCTATTTTTCATTTTTGTAATGTATAAAGATTTATATCTTTTACGTTGACAGAACGGACGACTATCAACTTGGTTGGTATTGGCTAAATCACTGTTTCCATTTCCTTAACTCATTATTTTTTGAGGATGAATATTATAATGACGATTATTGATTAGAATTTATCGATGTGTGGTGGCACAATTATTAAGCCGTCGTGTATGTTAAAGCAATTAAAATGTTACTACAATGTGCTTGTAGTGTGCCCTATAATTATGTTATATACATTACCTGAAACAATATTTGTCATATTACTCATACTTCCAGTGTTTAAACCACTACCCAAACCAATCCCTCCGTTCATGGTACCCAAGATATTTTGCACACCACTACCAACACCTCCCGAAATAAGGTTACTTGGATGATGAACTTGAACTTGAGGTTGAGGCCAGATTTGTAGCAAATATTTTAATACTGCTATTGGTTGTGCGTGATCGATTTCTGAACCTGGCTGTGCACTGGCTGAATGCAACATTAGTGGTGGCCCTATTACCGTGGCCAAAGCTTGGGCTGACATTTTATTACGCTCTGAGTTGGAGACAACCAGAGATAAGTGATCGAGTAAGAAAACTAAAGTTGCCTATAACAAGGGGATTTCATATCATTTATTATCTGTCCTTTTCTTACTTAAAATGATGTATTTGTATATATACCCGATTTGCTCTTGGTAGACAATCTAATATACTTAACATAAGCTTAGCGTTACCCTCCGGATCATCAGGCAAACAAACCGCTGCAATATATATAAAATAAAATCTCGAAGTTACTTATACAATTAGCTTTACATACCCAATGCATCAACTGTCATTTGGAAGAGACATCGTGTGAATAGTGGTTCTGGTAATTCTCTGAGGTAGTCTTTGAGAACGCCCGTAATAACATTTATATCAGGAACATGTTCTGGACTCAATTCCACGGCACGACTATTACGTTCGAAGGCTTCACGGAGCAAACGCTTCTTTGTGGCAGAGCCACACAAACGATAAAGACCTATAATATCTAAACCGCGACGTTCCACCTCCTCTACACACCGACGCAAAACAATTGGTACAGGAGCAGCACTTAAAACACCTTTAGACTCACGATTGACTACAGTCTCCAAATCGGCTCCAAACAAAGTTGGATAACCTGTGCGTAAGCTAGGCAATCCGCGCCTTTTATATAAAGCAATCGGATCGGTGTGACGCATACGGATATAAATTGTACCACGAGGCTCCACCTTAAGTGCCAACTGATGTAATGGAGACTGTCGAAGTATTGTAGACAATGAAATGGCACCGCGATAGCATAACTTATGCCGATGTTGTGGATCCCAAGAGTACACTAACACGTCGAGTTGTTTATTACCCACTAAATCTAATTCAAACGATTCATCCCAATCAAATTGCAAATCTCCCGATCGGACCACAGTACGCGCTTTGTGAACACGATCACATTCAATGACACAATAGAGATCACGTGTCACTGGTGTTGGGCCTAGGTGGTGTGGACCACCACCGCTTACATGCTGTGCTCCCAGTTCTGGTGTAGAACGTAGGCCACGGCCTGTAAGCAGATGTATCCACAGCATACCCGATATACCACCTATATCAACTATCGGTTTATCCAATTTGTACTTTGCAAATTCTGCTGGATTTATATCGATTTGCCGATGGGTACGTGGTAACGTTGCACTAGGCGTGGGCGCTGGACTCTGATGGCCAGCCGTACTCACAATACTACCACTGGGACTTATTGGCCCCGTAGAAAGTTCTAGTAGTTGACGCATTCGGCGAATGCTAGGCGATCGTATGGTGGATGGCCCACCTATATGTTGAGAAGACATGGAACGTACTGGCATTGCAGACATTGGCCGCTGTATACCCATATGACGATCTAAAGTTCCACTAGCTAATAAATGGGGGCGGCTTGAGTAGATATTTTCCGTCTGTAAATGTATAAAAGGTGCATCTTGAACTTTACTTTTTTTTCGTATCCTATGACATTATTACTCACATTTCTAAGAACGTCATGAATATTTTCGGCACTACAAGAGA
Organism: Ornithomya fringillina; assembly: GCA_963978525.1. Lineage (NCBI taxonomy): Eukaryota > Metazoa > Arthropoda > Insecta > Diptera > Hippoboscidae > Ornithomya > Ornithomya fringillina. The sequence continues at coordinate 26,061,794 of OZ021691.1, forward strand.
ATCGATGTGCGCGTGGTTGGTTTAAAAGATCTCGTGTTAATCGCATTTGTTCTGCTATAGCTGAACTGCTAGGTGCTCTGCGTAACCATGCACGATATTCATCGGTAGAAAATATTGAAGGGCTTGCTGTTGCTACACGGCCCCTCAAATCACGATCACGTCTTATATTAAATTCTGGAGCAGAAATATTACCAGGATCTACAACATCGTCTACTATTCTATCGCCCAATCTTGAGGGTCGAATACCTTGAACACGCATACCAGGTCGATCCCTAGGCAATGAATTGAATTTGGCTAAATCAGGTACGCCACTAACGCTTGCACCACCTGCACTCAAGAGACTGGCTCCTCGCGGCATACTGCCTACAGCTGGCCTATTATAATAATAGTAAGTAGGCCGATGATGGCCAACAGTAGCTTCAGTATCACTCGAATAATCCAAATTTGGCCTTGCACGCCTTTGCATTGGTTGCGTACCGCTTGGTCCATATTTAGAGGTTGATCGGGTATCATAACGGGACCCATAGCGTCCTAATGTACCTCCGACCGCTATATGTGGTGGTACAGTAGCACCGCCACCACTGCCTTGTTTCAAACTAGAGCGCAATAGAGATGAGGTATGACGTCCTAACGAATTTGAATAGTCAGCATATTCTATGCGAGGTAAATGCTGATCGGAACCAGAACGTGGGAAACGAAAGTGTGATACACCTGAACCGGAAAAACGTCGTGAAGGTCCGCCCGGATAAAATGAATGCACCTTTTCAGCTAGACTTTCCAGAGTTCCTGCATTTTTGTAATAAGAATGAGATGGAGCAAATGCATGACTTTTTGGTTGCTCGGTAATGACCGATGGTGGTGCTGCCGCTGGCTTATAACCCCAACTAGGGGCTTCTAAATTAGTACGAGCATTATAATACATGTCCAGTTGTTCCGATTGAGGACTGTAATTATTAAGACCTAAGCCTAGTCGTGATTCAGACATTTCCCGTCCATCACCTAAGGTCCAAAGAACACAAAAAAAAACCGTTAAAATGACACAAGGAAGCAATATCTTGAAATACCTGTACGTCTTTCACGTGGTGGACGAGATCTTGGTAAGTGATCTGGTTCATCCAGATCGTCATCACGTAAATCACGCTTAATAACTACCACTGGAGGCGGCTTTTGTTCAGGACGTGGAAGAGTCGGAGGACCCGGCGAACTAGCACCCCGATTGCCTCGCCTCTGACGTATAGCCAAGACAAGACGGCGTGGTATTGACATAATTATGACAACATCATCTAATGACATATGCGTCACATCAACCAAATTTACTGCAAGTATTTCATCTCCAACCTTATTGAAAGAAATGCGACGTTACAACTTTTATTCATCATAATTTTTATAGATTACCTTTAGACATCCACTAGTATAAACTGGTGACTCAAGCGCTATACGAGAAACAAACACTCCATCTGTCCGGTCTGCACCATTACCTTCTCGAATGTATAAGCCTAGAGTTTGCCCAGGTCTCTTAACAATTTCGACCAGCTAGTATATTGTATTACGTAAATCAAGAATGAATACGACTTTAAATTCTTCTTAATCATTCATTGTACCTGTACTGTATGTCGAGCATCTCCTTTCGCCATTAACTTCTGAGCAGCTTCAACTGCATGCTTACCTCCTATACAGCGCGGTTCTAAAAGGCGCACAATCATCTCGCCGCGCCTATCAACCGCCTAAAAAATATATAACTTAGTTGCTTGTTCATGCATTATAAAAAAGACAAATATATAACACACCTCTAAGGCGGCGGCTGTATTTGGATCATGATCATTCTCGACCGCTTCGATCTGACGGAAAATTTCTGAACTGATGCCAGAAACTTTACGAAAATCACCTTGTAATAAAACCGGATCTTTTGTACCAACTGACCGTTGTTGTTGTTGGTTTTGCGATTGTTGTTGTTGTGATTGTTGCTGTTGTGATTGTTGCTGTTGCTGTTGCAATTGTTGTTGATTTGCCATTGGTTGCAATTGATTTGTAGGAAGGGGTCCAGGCGGAGCTCGTCCTGGACTAGCTGTAACATCAGGGACTGATCTTCCATTTTCCTGCAATAAAAATTTTTGTAAAATTATCAAATCTTACACTTCACCTTGAGAAAGACTTTGAAAATCTCATTTAATATACGCGGTACTTCATCAAACCTGAGTCTATTTAAAAATGTAAGTGTCCGACTATTCATGGAAGGATAGCGGTCAAAATGTGTGTAAAAAAAAACCTATTAAGATAATATTGAGTAAACGCATTCTTAGCATAAAATGGACAACCTCGCCCACAATCGACAAAAATCTGTTACAGTCGATAATTGAAATATTGACATTTTGTATATTTAGTTAGGTTCGATAGAAATAGGATTACAGCCACGCCCATAATTTAAGTTGCAGCATTGTGCGTACTTTATAAGTAGTTAAAAAAAGGCGCAACCATAATTATGGTTTGCTTTCGATTCTTACCTTGGCCCTACCACTGTTCCTGGTTAAAAAACAACCAACACTTTTACTTCGTATATCACACATTAGTTAGTTGATTCTGGATCTTCATCTAACAAAATGAAAATTTTTTCCAATTTTTCACAACCCAAGACTACTTTTTAAGTTGTTAAGTAACAATTGCCCAACAACTCATTCGAACATTACGAATATATTTCTTGTAATGTTTTAAGCGATTAGGAGAACAATTCCTGGTGAACCTACTAAGTGACAAGTAATGACACCCGCTAGTAATAGATTATGTTGTATATTTCTTTCTAATGTTTTTTATTATTTGCTTTGTTTTTTCCATAACTTTATTTTATTTAATGACTTTCTTTGCACTTTGTCCGATGTATGAACGAAGTTAATGACTCATACGTTAGATGATAAGCATCAGTTAATGATTCAATACATTCGGTGGAATTTTTGTTACAGTTTATTTTTACACGCAGTTGTATAGCATTTTACTATTCGATTACAACTACGATGTGTGTTGTAAACACCCACATATATATGTAACTACATAATACCAAACACCGACATGCAGACACTTTATCATGAACTGCACAGGCGCACATAGAATCTGTTTACTCTTCAATTCAAATACGCGCACGCACATATCTACCAATATGTGAGAAAGGCTGCACAATTATTTTGTTCTTGCAAAAATTTACACGACCAGAGACCAGTGAAAGAGTGGACATGCTACTCAACTGCAATGTGTATCGCACAATAACCAACGTTTTTAGTATTGAAAGTCCCTGGCAAAGTTTTTCAAGAAAAAGGAGAGAATGTAAAGGATATGCAACAACAATGAGAGTAAGCTTCCTCTCTAACACCTCATAGAGAATTTAGAGAATTCAACCAAATTAAAAGCTCGATAGAAGAACTAACTCTTGAATGCTTTCTCAGTAGCCCTCTCTTACAAGAGCTTTTTTGCACCACTCAGAAGAAGAATATTATCCTTTACCTTACTCAATTCACACATGCAGCACATTTCACTGATACTGCATATATAATACTCGTGTTTATGTGTATGTTTAATCACTGATTCTTTCCCAGCTTTTATATACATAGACGACACGTATTATATGGATTTGTATATTCTACTTTCTATACATGTATTTGACATACGATAACAAAAAATATGATACGAGGGTAATAAAATTTTGTTATTGAGTGCGACGCAATTTGAAACGAATAATCTATTACAAAAAGCCGCTTCTCACATTCTCCGGCACAAGGGGGGTTAAGAGTTTCATATATGTAGGTTCTCTTTTAGATAAGATTTCCCAATAATTTCCTAATTTGCTCTGCACCCACGTACCAGTCGGAGAAAACGTTACGAAAATATTGCCAAATACTATTTTACAACAAAACAATAGGTCATAATTAGGAAATATTACGTATACGCACGGATAACCAAGAAATATTTATGGATAACATGCGTATTGTGCACACTATACTATTTATGTAGACAAGTAGAACGAACGGGCAACGAACTAGAAACGCATACTTGTACAAACATGACATTCCCGAATGTGTAGTGTAAGGAAGAAGCGCTTGAACCTTTACTGACAGTAAACTGGTTAGTATATGGCAGTATGTACTATACGTATGTATGATACACAATAAATGAGGTACAAGTTTGCGCGCCAACTATTGACCACATATGTTTCCTCCTGTCAGTATGAAAATGTTTACATATGTGCAGGTATGAAAATTATTTATATCCCTAAACGAAGTAAAAGTCAACTGTTTTTGCCAACTGACCATTTTTTAACTTTTATTCAGGTATGATATTTTTACATCTCCACCTTAGTGAATACCAAGTTTGCAAAATCGAAAGGGAAGCTTCGGAAACCTACAAAGTATAACAAAGTTTGAGTCGGTCCAGCAATGTCCGTCCGTGTGTCCGTACATCTGTCAGGGGTTGTGCTGCGGTGGGTAATATGCTGAACTTTTTTGCATATACGTCTGTGCATGTAATATTGTGTGCAAGCATTTTTGAGATATTTCGTCGCATTTTTTGAGATATTTCGAAGAAATTTGGAAAAGGATATATATTAGCTCATGTAGAAACCCTATTGAAAATGGATTAGATTGACCATTTTTGGAACCCCTCCCAATAGGAGGTCTACGTCTAAAAGTCACAATTCTTAATATTTTTTCAAAATAATTGTGTGAAGAATATTTGGCTGTGCAACATCTCAAAATTTACGCACGTGATACACGGATACATAGACATACGGACATACATGCCTAAATCGACCCTTTTTTTTGATGCTGATCAAGAATATATATACTTTGGGGGGTCTTTGATGCCACCTTCTTGGAATTGCAAATGGAAGGACAAAATTCTTACGAGTCGTGCTAAATTGCATGCATACTTTTGCTAAAAATATAATTACAAGGCAAAGCGATAAACAGTGATATTACATAACTTTCCAAAATATTTTCATAAATATATGTACTTAGCACCCTTACAGGCACACACTTTAACACGGCATTCTAAAAGATCCTTGAGATGTGTTATGCTCAGTAGTAGTGCACGTGCCAACAACAATTGTTTGTGCGATATTTATAAATATATTTATGTTTAAAATGCAAAGGTATGAAGGACAATAGGTGTGTCAATGCAGCAGCAACAACTTTTTAATATAAACACACCAACCAACAAACATTATCAAATGCGATAATATCATGCGATAATACCAAATCTGCTTGCAAATGCACAACATAAATATATTAATGGATTTTTGACTGAAATATTTATTTTAACAAAAATTAGTGGAAAACATGCTGCCTTCGCGTTTTGCTTTAGTATTAAAAATTGAATTTGAATTTTTTCTTACCTTTCTTCGTCCACAACAAAGCATCCTTCGCGCACGCGAATGTCCTGTAGCTTTAAAACGTGTAAACTTCTTCCACTGCATTTAGTGGCGATGGTGCCGAGGTGACAATAACACGCACATCAATACATTCACTAAGTCATCAGTACCAAACAAAAGTGTCCGCCTCAGTGTACAAGTTGGCGCAAACAATTGAACACATACGTAATATATATGTTGTTAATAGTTGGAATGGATGGAACGGCACTTGTGGCAACAAAGTCCTCTCTCATTAACTGAGCTGACAGCTCTCTTTGACGCACATTCGTTTCTTAACGTACAGATAGGTGGCAAACAGCAGCTGTAAGAATAGACTAAAAATAATTGAAAAGATGAATATTTCACCACAGCCTCGTTAAGGACAATCGAATTAATTCCAATTTTCAATTTGAAAATATGTCATGTATTTGCTGATATATGTAAACAATAATAATAAACCGCTGCTTTTCTAACAATAATAACATTTTATGTTAACACTTAACACACAGGGCTCCTATACTCTCCTTTTAAGTACAAATAATAATGCGCTTTAACCCAGAAAAAATAAATCATGAAACTTTTTAACATGTGACAAGTGCATTCACTCCTGATTGGCTTCTTGCCAACCAACAACCAACAAAGTGCAGTTCAACATAGAACAACAGCAACACAAGAGCACATTCACAATGACTTTTCAAAATTAAAATCCTTCAACGAAACAACAAGCGACATTAAAACGAGAGTACATCCACTAATGAGTTTTTACATACAACAATAACATACAACTACCGTTAGTACGAGACATGCAGTGAACATGAACAATTTACATATTTTGCTTGCATCGCCATCCTAATGTCATTGCACACATGTGCGCAATTATATAAAATCTACGTAAATATCTTCAACTAATACAAAGGCAATTGATCACGGAAACAAATTTTATTAAGCCTTGAGTTATGCCACATGTCACAATCATAAAAATTGTGAGGGTTAATACGTTTTAAAAGTTTATTTTGAATATTTGACAAAGGCAGAGACCCTGTATAGGAATAAAATTTAGAATATACATATATTTCTTTCCTCTGTGTGCGAAAGAAACTTGCGAACGCGGATAATGAACGTTTTAATTGTGCTTTACTTTTATTGCCTTTGTTTCTATTTCGTTTTGTATTTTTTGATATGTTTTTGGAGAAGGAAAGTCTCTTATAATGGGCGTGCCTTTTTACCAATAAATAAAATAAAATAAACTTGTCAAATTGTATAAAATCAAGCTCAAGCGGTCATGTCTGTCCACAATTAATTTATTGCGCATTTTGTGCCTTATTTTGTTTTTGCTCGTAAAACACAAAAAAGAAAAATATTAAAGTTTTTTAAAAATATATATTTTTTAAGACAAAATATTAATATTGTAGACGTGTTCATTTAAATAAATATGAAGGAATTTTTTAGTTTGCTATTCCATTTGCAACACTCAGAGGGAAGTGTCACAGGCTCTACAAGGTGTATATACATACACATATGATATATATTTTGATCAGTACCAAAATCTCACTCGATCTAGGCATAAGCAAGTGTACGATGGTAAAGTTTGAGATATTGAGATGATGTGCACACACTTCTAGTTTCGGCACACAGTCGCTATTTGAGAAAAGTGGCCAAGAGCCAAGCCAACAATCGACAAAGAGTCGATTTGTCTGCTACAAAAATTTAAGTCTGAAGTTGAAATTTGGTATCCATAATAATAACGGGATTCTAAGTATGGAAGCGATCGGTTAGACACGCCCACACTCTAAAAAAACTTTTCTGCGTAGAATTCGACACACACAGTACCTGCCGTTCCCACTATTTGTATGTATTGTAGATGTGAACGGTCGTTAAGATTTGGCCTAAGACAAGTTCTGTTTTTATTTGGTTGAGTAGATAAAATGTCATAAAAAAAGGGATGGTAGATATAATACATGTCTTTCATTTTCATTTTATTATTACATATTACTCTAATTATACCATCACAGTATATGGGAGAATGTATCACGTTGCAAAAACCCAGAAGGAGATGTCAAAGTTCATATATATAGATTCTGAACCAGTAACAAATACTGAGCTAATATAAACAAACTGGCCAGAAATGTTGGTGGTCTTTGGCCGCTAGATAGTAATGAAAGGGGACAAAATCAGTGAAGCGATACAGCCATCCCATTGTTGAGGATGAGAAGAGTTGCAGAAGGGAAAGTTTTACTTATTGTTTAAGTACTTACATAATAATAGTAATAGTGAAGTACTTTGGGATTATATTAAAGTAAAATTTTTGAATACCTGTTTTCAACTCTTGAGTACTAATGTGTAGTAATTAGTTATTATTTTTAAATGTTACAGTAGAGGGAGTTATTGGATATTGTACTTGCCATAAAATCTATCCTCAGAGTGTCTCCAATGAGCCGCTTCAAGATCTCTCACCAATTGAATTTTTTTTATACTCAGCTAAACATCAGCGATGACATCATGATAACAATTGTAATGATGATGGTGATGATGATGGCAATCCCAACTTTACATCTCTTGTAATTATTTGTCTTTTATTTGTGTGCTTAACTTCCACTTTGCATACACATACAACCCTTTACCCGTAGTTGGTTGTAAAAAAAAAAAAACCCGCTTTATTTTATATATGGATTTGCATGATTTAATATGATTTCTTATACACACACATATACAAACACATACACATTCTGTCATGTCATTTCATTAGATCGAAATACAAATTAGAGAAACGCATCATAAGATGATAAAATTTTTAAAAGAGGCAGAACGCGACGATTCCGTTCACATGTGTGTGCACAACTGTAAAATTTTATATAAATGTACACCGTATAGGTACACAGAGATATTCAATTCAAATACAATTTTTTTTTTTTTTTGAAAATTCGCTTCTGGGTGAAGGTGTTGCAAATTTTTTTTAAAAACTGTGTCTCGTTGTAGTTTCGGTGGTGGTCAATAAACTCAACGATTGCGCTTAAGAGATCCAAAATATTATATTCATTAATTCACTTAAAAATTATTTATAAAAAATTTTCTTATATTTCCGTAATTGTTATTTAGTTGGTGTTTGTAAACGGGTTTATATGTAATAGAATTCAATTATTAGATAAAAAATACACATGCGCTTGTTAAAGTGAAGTTTTATTTATTAAATGATTTTTTACTCGTATGTGTTATACACACTTTACACATATTTTTGCCATTTCTTTTATTTATTTATTTTCTATTACATATTCTTGGTCACGCATTCCTTTTTTATCATTGGTGTTTTTGAAACTGTCCGTCAATGAAAATTTTTATCAAAGGCCGCAATTATTGATTTTTTGATAAAACGAGAAGAAAAAAACAGTAAAAAAGAAATGTTTTTGCGTGTAACAAAATTTTTCATTCAAACTTTACACTTTACTAATGAATACATGATGATGAGTTCGCTGGGACTTTTAGATTTCGTTCATTCGTCCACTTGCAGAGCTCCCTTGGGTGCTCTCTTTTTTCGCACAATTCATTGAAACGACCAAAAAGAGTTAAACTTTGCTCAAAGTGTAACGGTTTATCAGATTTTCTCACTCTTTCTGTCTCTTTCTCTTTCCATTTCTGCCGCTTATAATATGTGTACTCAAAAATAATTGTAAAACCATATAGTAAGAGATGAGGTACGAAAACTTTTTTGTTCATCTGTCAAGTTTATTCTAAAGATACTCTGTTTAAATGTTTGGCAAAGTTTTCATCAAAAAGTCCTGCAAATCATTATTTTACGCATAAATGTGTAGTGGAATGGAACAATTCAACCCCTTTCCTTAAGCATAAAGTTCGTCCATGTCATACCACCATCTGTGTAATATCAGTTTAAAAAGATTCTCTTTTTCCTTCTATCTCCAAGAGAATAGTGATGTGTGTTTTTTGGCACAAATAATAATATGCGTGACAATAATATTTCCGAGAGAAGGAGGGAAAGATGGAGAGAGAGCGTGAGGGACAGAGGCAGTGTACATATTAAACTATGTTACACACACGAATTCAAGATTATTATAAGAATACATTTTCCGCGAGGGTAGTTTGCGGCTCAGTTGTTCCAGCACACATATATTATTTACATATATATATATATATATACTTAAATTTTTCTTTAAAATCCTTTTTTTAGTAAAAAAAAAATTTTTACAATGAACTGACCAGCATTCCTCATTCGTTCATTTTCACTTTTTACAGTCGTGCACACAAAAGCCCGTTTCTTTATTCTTATTATTTATTTTAATAGCATTACTTGTGATTTTTCTTTTCAATTCTCCATGGAGATATATATTAGGAAATTTCACTTACACTTTTCCTATAGCCTACTGGCCGTTTCTTAAGGCATTTTCATTAATGCAATAATTTTTCTTCGCTTCTTATATATATTTTCTATAACTTTTATGTACATGTGTATGTATCACAAATAAATGCAGTACAGATATACAGATAGATTTGTTATGCGCCCGCTGCAATACCAGCAATCGATTCTTCGAGGCAAAACTGAGAAATGGGATTCAGTTAGAAAATGCAGAAAGTGTCGAAACGCATTCAGGTTGAGTTGAAGCTGGGGTGAGCTGAATTGAGTTGTGTGACGGCAAGCAGTCCATTTCTATTGTCTCTTCACTTTATAAAGTTTATTTGTTATCACGAAAAGCTCTTCTGCCGGCTAAACTTTGCCGAAAAGCTATCAAGAGAATACTTGCTTTTAAGCAAACCCCTGAACCAGAATCAAATGATAATTAACGTGGCAAAGGGTATTTGATAATGAACTCTGTATGTCACAATATATTTATTGATAAAGTTTAGTACTAAAATTAAATATTTAATTACTTAACAATTTTATATCTGTAGGTAATGGTATTGATCATCATCAATCATTGGGTAAAATTTTAGTTTTAACATTATTTTACAAAATATTTATTAAAAAACAATTGAAAATAAAACAGTCGGTCAATATTCCGATATTCCGTTATATACGATTTAATACCACGACTTACTTCCAAAATCTGTATTGTAGTATTCTTTGTTTAGTTGCATTAACAAGTATTTACGGTACAAAGCACCTCGTGAGACCTCTTTAAAGGTAGTGAGGTTCGGTTCTAAAAATTGTCCTATAATATTATCCAAAATTAGAACATAAATTTTTAGACTAACCAAGAGTTATTTACCCATTTTTATTGAAAAAAAATTGAGAAATGTGTTCTTTAAGATGAAAGTATACTAAGTTCAAAAACAAGAACAAAGGAATTTGCTAAATCTAGGACACCCATCATCAATAATCTCTTCCAAATAGAATACCACTATATGTGTATGTATTAGGATCCCAAATAAAAAATAAATAATATTTCACAAATACACCATTTTGGGCCACACTCATAACAACGCAAGCAAAACGTAATCGCTGTGTGCGTGTACGTTAGCCGATCACGTCCATTTTCACAAGTTTTTTCCGGACATATAGAAGGAAGGGTCGTTGTAAATTTTGAATTTAATACCACCCGCCATAGGTAAGCGCAGTTACTTGACTTTTCCAAATATATAAATAATTAATAGTTCCTTAATATTCTAGCAAAAGTAAGTAGTAAGGGAAAACCCTAAAATCTATACGTTTTGTAAAATTGTAGGAAAATGTATGAACCTATTTAACCAATTTCTGAATACCAATGTACCCATATATATATATATATATATATATATATATATATATATATACACGTTTAATATGAAATGAACTCTCAAGTAGAACTTAAACACCTCACAGGCTCAATCCCAAGACAAGTTTAATTATAAATGGTACTAACATGAACAGATTTGCCAAATCTCAGAATATTTAATATTTGGCTTAAGAGTTCAGCACTACAGCGAAATATTAAAAAAATATGCAAATCTGGACCAAAGTAAACATGCACGTAAAAGTGTGTATTGTTCATATTAACCATGCTTAGTGAAATTATTCTATTCTATTATTCATGGAAAGTATAAAAAAAAAACGCTAATTTTGCTTTTCTTTAAAATCGTGTTTTACCATACAAAAATATAGAATATGGATTCTAGTTCAGCGCGATGAACTTTTTAAAGTTGTGGTTAAGTTGTGGTTGAGCATTAACCGCAAGCAAACAACAAACAGAGATACGGACATACGGACAAACGTGTATAGATTGGCTCAGATTTTGATACTTTTTAAAGTATCTAACGTTTCTTTCCGGGTGTTGCAAACAGAATGTCCAACTTAACTTACAAACTTAGCGTAACCTTTACTAAATTTGTGTAATTTATTCATTAATTAATGAACTTATACGAAGATATCTTCATAGAATTAGTTATTAAAAACAAATAATTTTCCACTAAATATATTAATTTTTCGATAGCAAAAAATTGAGAAAATTTTGTGAAATTTTTGAAAAAATTCATAAAAGTATAAAGAAATAAAAAAACTAAATTCATCTTGGACCGAATCCGAAATACCCTCCACCTTTTATAAGCACGTTCGTTTTTGCTTTCACTCCTCCTTTTGTAACGTTGGCCAATGCCCAATCTAACTGTTTTCGTCCGACTGTAATCGCTTCCCATCTACGGATTTTAAAAACTAAAAACTATATATAAATATTATTATTAGAAACTTTCTCGAAAGATTCTTTCAGGGTATAAACGGCACCTATTGTATCCATGACTGAAGGGTCGGAAATGTGTTCTATAAATAAAAACTATAATTTGTTAAGTGATGGATCCAGAACTATAATCTTACTTAATCAGAACTTTCGCTTCTACAGGCTTTTTATAGTTTAGTGATAGGACATTACGTAAAGGATTACAGATTTTTGATTTTCATTTCGAAGTGTCGAAAGCGATTTGCTCAAAACTTCAACAAAACTGGAATGAATTTACTTTTATATGATTGTACTAAAATTGCGTAATTATAATAATTAGTTTATAATGTTTATTTTATTCATTGTCAAGTTGTTACGAATTTTTCAATATTTGTTTGGAAATTTTTTCGATCAGTTTTGTATTCACATTTAGTACATTTCTTTAAAGATTTCCTATTAAATATTCAATTTTCCTTAAGCCATGCAAATCGTCTTTTAAAAATAGTGTTTACTTCCTTTTCATAGTGCAAACGGCGCATGTGCGATAAAACGTACGGCGTACCTATTATAAGGATACCAAGGGTAACGGTTGCCGGGAAACGCTACATAAACAACTATAGCAACGAACGAATACCTCTCAGTGAGAGAGGTGACCACTTTCCTTCCGGTCTGCAATTTCATGATTATTATACCAAAAACAGGTGCAACACGAAGCACATTCTTAATGTACTACAACGGTCGCCTTTTGTGTGCAATGTGCAAGAGAGAAGAGACAGATAGATAGAAAAGGAATGGAATACAACGTAACCTAAAAAATGAAAATGTGATATAATTTTTATAACTCGACGATAATAAGTTTTTGCTAAACACTAAAAAATACATAACAAGTGCCTTCATTGAAACGAAATACAAAATATAACGATATCGTAAATATTTTGGATAAAAAAACAAGAATTTATCGTTATTCTGTTCTTTTGTAAAAAGTGAGCAATAAACGTAAAGGAAAAACCTTTTGGAAGCAGAAAACCTTTTAGTAAAAAAGAAAAAAAAAACAGACCAGATTTTAAAAAGATTTCTTATAAATAATTTTTTTTAAGTATTGCAATGTATGACATAATTTCTAGAGCCTTACTAGTTTTATCATCCGCACGATAAATCGGTGTATATAAAAAAATTATTTACAACGTGAAATTTTCAACAACGTAGCCTTACCACCCGTACCACGATTTTTCATCATCACAACCTTTGTTGTAAATGCGGAAGTATGTTAAAGACACTAAATGCAGACGTGTCAGAAATCCAGTAAATCTGCCTCTTCGTTCTTCAAAGGTTATATTTAGAAATGAAAAGTTTATTAAAGGACACTTGCCAGCAACGACTGTCTTTAATAAAACTTTCACAATTTCACCGAATTACGAAAGAAATATTCCAAGCTTTTACACAAATCATAAGAAGTAATTAAAAGTTTTAATAAAGCGCCCAGCAAATGATTGTAAAACATCAAACAACAACAATCTCCTTGAACCTGCTTTTTTTTAAGTACGTATACATTTTCACATAATATTTCATTTGTTAATTACATTAAAACGTTTCTCACTCACAATGCGAAAAAGATTGGTGGCATTCCAACGCTTTAGAGTTTTCTAAACCTTTCCTCTTTATTTGTTGATATATCTAGAAATGTGGACTCTGTCATTCTCTATTTAGAAAAAATTATTTAGAATTGGCTCAAGACTACGCGTTGTAGAATATCAAATAGCCGGGATTCATCTGAAACCTGTTTATTAACTCTACATTGATTTCCGAAGCGAAGTGAACAAAATTCACAGAAGGTAGGTACGTTGGATAGGGCTACTAGCGGTATTAAGTACATCCCATAAACTCACTTTTCCTTTAATTCACATGTTAAGCTTGCAAGTTTCGAAACATACCTTAGAGATAATTTTCGCACCCGCGATATTTTTTCTCATGCTATGATAAACATTCAAATGAAAAGTTTTTCATATAAAAAATTAAGCGGTTGAGTTCAACCCTATAAAAAATGCAAACAACTCACCTGACTAACTGGAAGGATAAATTCAACCGTTAGTATATAGAGGGTGAAATTGTCGTGGACGGTTTAAAGATTGTTTCAGATGTACACGTGTATGCGTAAATATAAATTAATGTTGATAATGCCACATGACCACTGCCAGGTGTAAAATTATATTATATCGTAATTATCTATTCTGACCCTTAATATTGTGAATGATATTCTGATTCTAAGCAATGTTGTAGTAGCAGCACGGATATTTTCTGCTAAAATTTCTAAAAACTAAAATTGACTTGGGCCTAATCTTAAGCACTCTCCACCTCAATATACATACAAATAGTGACTAAATTACGTATGTATTCAACAAATGAGTCAAGGACTGAGTTAAATAAGTTTTTTTGTAATATGGGAGCGATCCTTCAGACCACGCCCATTTAATATCTAAAAATTTACAATTTCGAGCATCACAATAACAGGTATTCGAACGGACGTGTCGAGATCGCTTCAGATTATACCGCTGATCAAGAATATATGTACTTTGTAGGGTCTCCGAAGCTTCCTTCTGGGTGTTGCAAACGTAGTATAACATCATCATAAAGGTGGAAATTTTGGTTGTATGATAGCTCTGAGCATTGATCAGAGTTTTTATTTAAAATTATCTTCATGTCACTTCATCTACAAATTTGTTACATAAATGTTGTACGTTTGCTCATAAATCTATCAGATAATGTTCCGATAAAAATCATATGATAGACTTTTCATTGAATGATTGAAAGTTAAGAAAAGAAACTACAACTATATGCAAGAGGATTGAGAAAGAGAGAGCTTAAGAATGTTATAAGTACAAAGTTTTGGACATTTATTTCGTACCTTCGTACAATTACGTTAGTAGACAGGCTGCACTAAAATTCTTCCCCTCCCTCCATGTAAACAAGTAAAAAACCATATACCACCACTCAATATTATTGTCTACCATTTAGAAAATATATACATAAGAAAACTCTGTAATATCCTGTATAAACTTGTATAAAAAAGATCTGTTTTCTACATTATCACACCGTGTGTACGTTAGTGTTTTTATTGTTGGTTAATGAATGCATGACTGCACACACTTGCACCAGCACCACGATATATAAAAATATTTAAAACAGTTAATAATTTATTTTGTTAAAGTTCTTAGAGGGAAAGAGACCATGAACTCTATGGTCCCTTATACTGCACGATAATTTGCCGCCGTTAACCATAATTTAGTATGTTCCGTTTGTTCACGCACGATATATGTTTGCCGGCTAATGTATCAAAACAGGTAATAAAAAAGGTATACTCGTACATAAACAAATAAGCGAATTTCATGTTTGATCAATAACTAGTAACAAGTGCATTTGGCCACATCATGACTGTATCGGCTTTATTCAGAGCAACATAATATAACGCGTTGTGTTCGATGTTTATTACCGGATAAAATAGACATCGATGTCAGTAACAGAAACAGTTCAATAAGTTTTAAAGTTTAGCGAAATTCAAATAATTGGAAAACAAAATCCTCGGTCGTTCTATAAGAAATTTGTTCAACATTCCAAAAATGCATAATTTGCATTTATGCGCTGTAATGCTGCTGTATGGTGGTTTAATTATTTTATGGCAAATGTCCTAAAGGCTCATATGTCTATATAAGAAAAGGTGAGTGAAAAAGATGCCAGTGCAAGGATGTATCTTGAATATACAAAATTCTTTATTTAAACGGGGTGCCTTTAAATTAATATAGAAGAATATTTTTCTCTTCTTCATCAGTTATGTTGCTTGATTGTATTGTATTGTAGAATGTTCTTACTTATGTGTGCAACGTTTGGAGTGTGCGTATCGTATATACATACATATATTAAGCGTCCTTAGTAACCTGTACAATTTATCAAAGGCAATCACTAAAAGGTTTTTTTTTACATTTTAACTCAGAATATAAGCGAAATACAGTTGTTGCCGGGAAATCAAAGAAGCAGATTTACAGTCATAAATTGAAGAATTCCTTCAATACTTGATTTCATAGCAACACCCTCCCAATCACTAACGTAATACAACTCAAAATCAACGCACACTTCCCAAATACCAGACTTTTCTCTCCAACCTTACCATTCATTGAAAATATCATGGCGACTTTTACAAAGGTATACATAATGCATACATGCGTGTGGACACGGTAATATATGTATTACCGTATTTTATAGAATATAGTCCGACTATTTATATAAATACTCTCGAATTTCGCTACACTGACTTTTAAAGAGCTGCACTTATGTTTACCTAAAAGGTAACATTTATAAATTTCTCTAATTGTTACACCCTACATATACATATATACTCCGTTTGTTATTTCCTTTCAATTCAGAGAAGAAGGCCTTAGGAGCTCCACAGGGTATATACATCCTCGATAAGCGTTAAAACCTGAATGGATTCAGCCTGTCCATTCTATAACTAGAAAAATGTGGGCATTTAGCGTATATTTAGCAGACATATATATAATTATAATAATTTAGTGTCTCATGTTCAACACGTCCAAAAGACCCCTTTGCAAAGTACTCATACTTGGAAGTGAAATGTAAGTCATTCTTTAATAGTCGTTCAAAAGGGCCCAATGTTATGCATTCCAGGCTTACAGTTTAGGTATAAATATGGACGATACCCCAAATTTAGTCGAAGATGAATAGAGCTGTTTTATTTGAGCTTTTCATTTCATTTTGATTTTTATTATATTTAAATACAACACAATTATATTTAAAAAACAAAATTATTGTAAATAAAACTTACAGATTTGATGTGCGTTCCTCCGAAAACACCACTAGTGCCTTCACTGTAACTATATAGAAATAAATTTCTTCATTGCGAATAGCAGGCACTGCATATAATGAGTGCCCAATTAGCAGAACCTCGAACATTTATGATCACAAATTCGGCCATAACCAGCTCAGAGATGGATGATCATAACGCTACATTGACGACGTTAACAACTACTGTAGATCATACTTTACAAACTGAACTACTAAGAACAACAAGTACTGAAAATATCGCTGATATCGTAATAGATCAGACCAACGATAACAACATTTCTAATGCATCGAACACTACACCTAACCCGAATTCCTTGTTAGACGATGCAGAAACGGCAACAGCTATAAGTATGATACCGGAAGCATTGTCTGCACAAGAGGGAGAATTTCATTTTATTACGGCGGAAAATTTTGATGATGTTATAGCTCAGGTAAATTACAGTTTGATTTTTCAATTGCAACATATTTCTATAAGGAGTGATTTTCTTTTTATAGGAAGAAGTGGCGGTTATTAGGGTGGTAATGCCCATGGAAGGTTCCGATGCTTCCAGTAACGATGGAAATGATAATATTACCACTTTAAGTACCATCAAAAACAATGATGATCTTGCCCAGCAGGTTGTTAATGGGCAAGTAGCACTGGTGCAAGGAATCGATGGCGAAAACACATCTCCCCAATTTATTACCGTAACAGGTAACTTAAACTTAGCATAACCCCCTTTATTATGTGGTGGGTATGAAAATATTTTGCTGCAGGTCCGTACTAATCCGTGTTCACTGCGTGAAAATTATGTTCTGATGGTTGTTTATCTTACTAAAAACAAAAACTGTGTGTTAAAAGTCAAAGAGATTGGATCCGTTTTAAATTTGAGATGGCCTCAGCATATTCATTCAGTCCGCAGAACTGCTGTTTAAACGTCGCTAATATGAATATTGTGGCTAAAAAGCGAATCCGTTTATCGATTACAGAGGGGCTTGCGACATATTTGCCATACATTACGAAAGCGTTTAATCATTAATTTGAATTTCATGGAAATCGCAATATTTACTTTCCGACTTTCCGACACTACATACAAACATTTTTAACATTAAGTCAAGCATACCCTTAGATACCCGCCTTTCCTTACACACCTGATTAAAGTACTGTGAGATTTCAAATTAAAGCAATTAATGCAAAAATGATACATTGCAAACGCGGCCTGTGCAGTCATAATATGGCAGATAAAGCACTAAACGAAATCGCTGATTATCGGCCGGGTGTTGTGTATCAAGCTCAGCAGCACAATTAAAAGTACTTAGTTGACGGCGGATAAACTTTTTGGCGGGTAAAATAATTGAAATGATATGACACCCATGCGTACATCTACAAATGTATGCATTGGAAGCATATGTGGCCCACTGTTATCGGTTGGTGTTTTGATGATGATGATGATGATGGTGGTGATGCACGTGCTAATCAAAAGCTTTATACAATGAAAAGTAAAATCTCTTGCATTGTGAGATGAAACTGAATGACAATGTTGATGGTATTGATATAGTTACGAGTGTATGTGCGTATGTGTGCATGTGTGTAATTGTAATTGAGCACTGGTCTATTTCACCCAACATGTGTCTATCATGCCATGCGAATATTTATATTTTTACCTGTCCTGCCGCCCATTAATTGTATGTGTACAAGTATCATTTTAATTTGATGTAAGTCCCGAAGGGTTGTTACCTTTTGTTTTGTGGTATTTGGTACGTATTGTATCATTACCGTGTAATTATTGAATTTTCCAAACAAACA
Source organism: Ornithomya fringillina (assembly GCA_963978525.1). Taxonomy (NCBI): domain Eukaryota; kingdom Metazoa; phylum Arthropoda; class Insecta; order Diptera; family Hippoboscidae; genus Ornithomya; species Ornithomya fringillina. Next base: position 26,080,458 of record OZ021691.1, read on the forward strand.
CCACTTTACTAAAGATGCTTATTACACACATTCATACAGTGCTGTTCATATAAACACACACACATACATACATATTTTTACGCATATTAGGATAATGTTGTACATTGTACACCCTATAATTACATAAACCATATATATATTCTCATACAATGATTGGAACATTTTGAAGTGAATGTGTGCCCAGGTAGTGATACTGTACTATAGTGCGGCGTGGGAAATACAATTGAATTTTGAATGCAAAAAATTTTTGTACTTTACGATAAATGTAATACTTTTTGATATAATTAAAAAAAATTATATTTAAATTTTTAGTTTAAATTAAAAATTCAGTAGACACTGGCTGCGATCATACTTTTGATTCAGATTGTTTCTATCATTTAATTGTTATCATGATTTTTCATCGCTTCAATGGGCACAGAACAGATGATTCTTGATTCTATTACAAAATTAGCGGAAAACATCTTCAATAATCCACAAACACATACAATAGACACAACCCACCACCTTTCCTACCATCAGTACAATTAGAGATTTGGTAAACTAGGTACAAAGTCAGTCATACACATAAACACATTTACAAGCACGTTTATCTGAGAACCACTAATTTTGAAATTTTATCCGCTATAATTGTAATTTGTAAACATTGTAAATGTTTGAATTTGTACGTGTGTGTTTCACGTAAAAATAGTGTGCGAGGCAGTAACTCTATGCCTAACTGAAACCAGTGGCGGTTCTGGAACTACTTTACACTATTTAAACCGTCAAAGCACTGAAACTACAACTTTCGCTAATCACCTCCCGCTGCGTTTGATACATACTTGTTGAAGCTTAGATGATTAATTACAACAGTTACTCTATTATTCATGAAGTTGGAATAATGTTAAACTTGTGCATTATGTATGAGTGAAGTGGGCTATGGTGAAATGCCACCCCATTTGTAGGACCAGATATATAAGGTTTAGAAATAGAGAAACCTAAGAACTATGTTTTAAACTAGAGAACACATTGTGATATATATATAGGGAATAGTGTACCTTAGTACATGTAGATTAAGGCGCGTTAGGTTAGGATAAAATAGATACTAGTGCTACCACTAGTACTACTACCACTACACTACTAGGGCTTAATCTAAAGTGAACACGTTTAAGGAATCAAACGATCTACTCATAGTTCGCATCTTTATATTCTGCATCACAAAAATTGGTACAAGGATACATTGTTTGAATCGATTAACTAGGTCCGTCTGTCAGTCATTATATTCCTTACAATCAACTTACGTATCGCTTGAAATACTTTTTAATAGAACTTTCCATAGAGATGTTCCTTAGGCCAATAAAGGCCCATAATGAAAATAAACCTGATCGGTCCATTATTAGGACTCCTCTCCACATAACGGCCTATTATAAAGGAAGAAAAGTTAATTCGCTTAATAATTCATTGTGCAAAATTTAGCACCTATTGGTTCGTTTTTAGATACTAACGAACTGATACAAATAATTTGAGTAGGGTATTAAATAGCCGGGTAGAACCGACTCTCGTTTACAGTTCGTTATTTTATGTTTTGTATCTTTTCTGATTAAGGAGGATTAAAGTGCTCATTAAATCAATTGATTCATTAAAATGAAGTTTCATTTGAAAACATTGGCACGGTAATGAAAACTGTAAGCGTAAGCATATGTAGTTTTTGATTGTGTTCTCTCTCTCTTTCGTTAATACGTGCATTCATCAAAGAGGACGAAAGAGGATTTATTTTCAACTTGAATTTATTTGTGAACATGTTGTTTGTTGGCTTCTTCTTTTAATTGATTTTATAAACATAATAAAAATGATAAAAATCAAGTTTTTTTGGAGGAATATAAATTAAGGGGAGAAATCTGTGTATTTTCATTTTTGTAGCTTATCAAGATTTTACACAATAACTGTAAATAGTGCTCGTTAAATAAACACCTGACATAATCATTTATATCATTTGAAATTTGATCTGACAGCTAATGTGTTACAACTAAATTAATTCAGCGGATATAGTCAATTTGTCGTTCCATTTGTAACGCCTGGAAGGAGGTGTTAGAGACGCTACAAATATATATTTGGCATCAGCATCACAAAATTACTAAATTTACGCATGTGTGTGTGTCTGTTGTTGGCATTCTTACGGTCGTAAATTTTGAATTTAGTTTCTGCACGCAGAACGCTATTGAAAATAAGCTAAATCGGTCAAGAGCCATGCCCTCAATCGACAAAAGTATTTGTATCTGTCACAAAAATTTCCCTATGAAGTTGAAAATTGATACAAATATTTATCATTACCCTTCCATTGATGTGCCACGCCTTTTTTTGCACATTTGTGCGTGAGGTAATTATAAACAAATAATTTTCACTTTATAGGTCAGTTTTTATAGTTGATCGGTTTTTGTCGATTGTTAAAAAACATATATATTTTTTCAAAGTCTCTGGCTCCTCCTTCTGGGTGTTGAAAATGTGGAGGGTATAACAAAGTTATAATTGACTTGGGTCAGAACTTGGCTATTCAGCACTCTGGAGCATGATAATAAAATAAATCTAAAGGCTTCAGAACATGTAAACAGATAATAATGGTGTATTTCGGCAAATCTTGGATAATCTTATATGTTTGATATATAATATAATTGAACCCTCTTTTAACGGTAATCGATGTAAAGTCGAATTTTGCATCGAATTATGTGTTCGTGCCTGTTAGTAAATTTCAAAGTTTTGCGATAATGGGCAATTTTCGATGGGAAACTTACTGCATAAACTACGAATTCCTGTCCCAAAGTTCAACTCAATCTTAAGTTTGTATATTTTACAATAGTATGTATCGACATATACCCTAGGTGGCTAACACTTTGAAGAAACAACTAGAATTTCGATTTCGCAGAGAGTAAAGAAAATTATCTTTAAAGTTTGAGTCGATTCAAAAAGCTTTCAGATCTCCATATATGTATAAAACCAATTGTTTTTTTACCAACTTTAACTTTGTATCTCATGTTAATTTAGACACAATGTAATTATTGATCCCAAATTGTATCTTTGTAGTTGAAATTTTTGAGCAGAAATTAAAAAGTTCCGAATACACAGATGATTGTTCAAAAGATATCTGGGAGTGGAGGAGCTACTCTCAAGGATACTTATGAAAAATACTGCAATATAATCAGTAAAGCTCGCACACGCTGCACCATTTACTTTAAGATAAGAACTTATTCGTCACACTTTAAGGGAGTGAAAATCTTTAAAGAAAGGGACTTTTGATGCAAACTAAAAACATTAACAGGATCTTATATGGGAAGAGGTTCTGAAATTAGTCCAATATGGTCCATTTTCAAGAGAGTCCTCAAAAAATGCGACCTGAGCTTGCGCACAAATATACATGGACAGACGAACATGGTTAAATCGATTCAGATTTTAATACTGAATCGATCGGTATAACTGAAGGTGGGTGCGGAATTTGCCCTTTACGAGTTACAAACATCTGCACAAACTTAATGTACCATTTGCCTTAAGTGGTGCCGTAGCGCAATTACTCTAAAGCTATCTTCTATATCTCTAGATGTATATACATAGATATACAAGTGAAAATTATGCAAGTAAACGAAGTATAATCCACATCTCAATGTAAACAGTGGGCGTAACAGGTATACGATTACGCGCTCTAAAGTGTATGTATTACGTATCAACTTGCAAGTAGAGTAATAATATAGATAGATATAGCAATAGAGTGTAAATTGTGAAGATGTGTCTGTTATGTGACCATGCCCATTTTCGCACATCGATGGAAGGGAATTTTCAACTTTATAGCTAAATTTTTAAGACAGATAAATAGATTTTCAAGGATTGTGGCCCCTGACCGATTTCGTCCTATTTAAATAGCGTTCTGTGTACTTGTATGTACATACAAACTTTCAGCTCAGTATCTCAAAATGTGAAATGGGTTTAGATCAAATCAGATTTTTATGCTGATCAAGAATATATATATTTCGTAGGATCTCCGAGGCTTCCTTCTGGCATAAACTTAGCATACTCCCATCCTATCTGGAAGGTATAAAAATGCTAAAAAGGCTGCAAAATACAATAATTATTTATTACGTATTAAATGCTACATCATGTTAAAATATCGCACTAAAGTTTAATATTCAACTAATAAATACTAACTGTTCGGCTGTTGAACAGGTTTTTAAATCTTCGTCAAATTTATTACGCGATTTTCTCGATTCTTCATACCAAAGTGAAAGTAAATATGTGCTCTCTAACTGTATATATATATATCATAGTCGTACGTAGAGGTGGACTCGAAATTATTCTAAACATTAACCCAACAATTCTGCTCCAAGCTGTGGAGGTTGTTTAACTAAAAAGAAAACAAAAGAAAAATATGACCTCTGCGTTTGGTTACGGCTCGTATTACGGTTGGTTAATGCTGCTTTTTGTGTAAAGGAGAACAAACACGAGCACAATCCAAACCAAGCAATACTTTCGTTCCTACATGAGAGCAACATCACATTAATAAACCAGATTTATCGTCTATCCATGAACGAGACGATAATGTGTGCGTGATGTTTTAACAACAATTGCACCAACAATAAGAATTGATAGCAAGGGAAGAAAGTAGTGGCGGAATCACAACACCCGCACACGCACTACGCCTCTCACTCTCTTCATACATGTAGCACGAATTTCTGTTCTTTTTAGAAGGGGAGGTGCTTGCGAGGAGAACAGTGTCAGCATCCCTGGCGATTGGTTGCTTAGTTGCAAATAATGTTTTTTATGCATGATGGCGCGCTGTGTGTTGTGTGAGCCATTGTGCAGTGGGTAGCGTTATGACGCAGGTATGAGTGTGTATGCGTATTGTAGGGCGGTTTAATAATGCGTTGGTTGGTTTCTACAGGCTGCATACTCTGCAGTACCTGTAAACAAACGCTTTTGTGCTTGAGGCATATTATTATGTTCTTGGTTTTTGTTGTTGTTGTTGTTGTTAATTTTGCAATATGATTTCAATTTTTACAATTCATATTAAACTCATACACCATCAACATCTAGTATAAAAAAAACTCTAGATGAAAATGAAAAAAAAAAACTTGCTCGTGTTCTAAGACAGGTATGCGGCTTCATGACCACGTATTCAGTCAAAGAGTAGCAATGAAAAAATTGATAAATCTAAGGAGTGGAGGAGGAGGATTACGCACAATACATAACTAAGGGAACCCACATACACTGTCTGCGAAAATGTTCTGCTTGCGTCAGCACAAACGTGCACACTCTCACACACAATACACACAAAGGTGTGCGTTTCTATACAACTTTGGCTTTGCCACTCAGCGGAGGCATATCACCGGGATGACTTTTTATTTTTCACTCAGTTGTGAATCCACCGCTCGCTTGCACTTGACGAAAACGTCAACCAACTTACCGTTGCCAAGTTATTCAGCCAAAATATCAAATCAATCAATCGAGTAGTACGCATCTACCACGCCGTCTTTATACTACCTGAAGACCATTTAATCTGTGCGTACAAATCATCAAATTTTGATATTTTTTGCCTACAAAGCAAAGTAAAATAAACTGAAAATTTATCCGATAAACTTTTATGACACTGGAACATTTAGTACCTAATGCAGCAGATTTGGGATTACAGAAAATGTTGCTTATTTGTTTAATTCATTCAAACCATCGGGACGGTTCGGTAATAAAAATTAGTTAATGTTTGTGTTACATATCGTACCTTATTAGGCTATTGCTCGGCTATGTAAAGTCCATTTTATAAAAGGTGCATGTGTGTGAATGAGCGTGAGTGCGTGTATATGTGAGTCTATGTGTGAGGTTTGGATACAGTGAAATTTAAACGAATGCATCCGCGATTAAATTGGGACCAGCAACAGCAACAACTACAATTACAACAACATATACGATTTAAGTGTCATTGCAAGGTGCAATCGCACCACCAAGCACTCAGCTGCAGCAACAAAAACATTAACAAAAATAACCACTACTCAAATCGACGCCAGTGCCAGTGCAATCATCAACAATATCGACCAAAGTATCACCATCACCATCACTTGCAACAACAATTCCAAACGGGCCTCTACCCAAAACATCATCATCAGAAACAACAAAATAATTATCAATATCAATCAATAGCTGTTGCTGCTGCTGCTGCCGCCACTGTGTTACCGATCAAATCTTATCCTGCATCGTGTGCTGAACCTCAGTTTGTTCAACAACAGCAACAACAACAATCGATTTCTCACCATTTACACCATCACCACTACCATCATCATCACCATCAAGCATTTACCGCATCCACGACTACGACAAACTTTTCAGCATCATCGTCATCATCCTGTGCCGCCGCTTCAATCGATCACTCATCCACAGCGACTTCTATTAATCAATTGGGGACGACAGGAACGACCATGTATCGCCGCCAAAATAATTTATCCTATTGTGGTGGTATGTTTTATAGAATATTAAAAATGATTTCTCTAAAGCTACGTGATTGATTTCTTCATCAAGTATTTGCAACTGCAATAATTTGTGGTCCTAAGCATAGCATGATTTGTGAAAATAACGGGAAGGGTTTTTGGCAATTGTATGAAGAAACGCGCCACTAAGTTCAGTTAAGTTTGTGCAAAAATTTAACAAGAGGTTACGAACACTTTCAGTGTTTTCTAATTGGGATTTCAGCCACTTGGGTTTAGATAAAGCTTCCTGAGATATGCTCGTATTACGATCCTACTCAGTAATTGTACAAATTTTTAATATTTGTATACAATTTACGACCACATACGTTAACATCCCGATATTCGAATATTAATCAGTAAAAAAGTACATTTACGCCATCACCACTACCATCAAACCTTGCCTACCCACCATCTATGTACAAACGCTTTCAGAGTCAATATGTCTTTTGCACCTTATACGTAATGCGGAAAATTCACTTCAAAAGTTGTTGCTTTTCAGTTTCTTTTTATGTAACGTGGGCACGTTGCTTAAGCAACCTTACCCAACTACAATGTCAACCTAGGTATAAGAACCATTAATACTTTTGTCAAATTTTTTAACAGTGATTAGCATAGAACACAGACAGACGGATAGACAGTTGTGACTAGATCTACTTAGTATTCGATCCTTATTCAGAATATATATACTTTGTGGGGTTTCAACGCCTCATTTTTAGCGTACAAACATTTTGACGCAGTTTCATTTTGGTTCTTGTATGAACGTAAGTGTTACGGAAGTACGCTAAATTTGTCATTCCATAGGAAGGCGTATATTTTTCATCGGCACCAAAAACCGTTCGTACGTGTGTCAGCGTTTAACACTCCTGGATTATTTTAGTTACTTTGGAAGGATTTCCATTTCAATGCAATCGTAATTGGTAAAGTTCCGTCGATGTACCAAACAGAAGAGCAGATTCCTTTAACGGATTCCAATTAACAAAAAGTCTTGTTTGATGCACATTTACAGTTTATAGTAGTTTTTAAGTGTGGAGGGTACTAATAAATAATATTTTCACTCGTTTATTTTTATATTTCTAGTATCCGCTCAAGATGCTGGTCAAAACTATCAAGTACAATACGTTGACACCGACATATATCATAGCAACTCTAGTCAAACTCAAATGTAAGTACAAACTATTCCATCAATGAGGAAAATCCTTGAGATGCACAAGTGCATTGAACGATGTTGAATGAGAATGTTGTACAATTTTGCGCTTTCGTTTTACAGGGCCTATCCGTTTTGTGCCGTTGGAGATTACCAAACGAATGGTCAGTCTTATTATACCACCACAGCCACCGGTAATTATACATCATCAGGAAGCTTGAATACAACAAATACACATGCGGCATCGGCTGCTCTGTCATACCTGGTGCCAGTTGATGACAATTTGTTACTGACTTCGTCATCGCAATCGCACAGCCGAGACTCACCGAATAGTTTAAATGTAAGTAAAATCTACATATGAGCCTCTTGGTGCGCCCGTGTGTGTGTGTACAAGTACAATTACTTGTATTGTTGCTAATGTATTCAAATGTATGGGTTTATATAATTAAGGAGGTGGCTTATCTGCACGAAGCGCATAGTACACCCCAAACGAATGCTTCAATGGCAACGATTGCCAACTCAATTGGCTGTGATGGTGGTGACGGTGGTATGAGTTCCGGTGCCAACAATATATGCAGTGGTGGTGATACCACACCAGAAAACGACCAAACACACTTGAGCAGCAATACTACGAATAAAATTGCTTCGGCAACGGTAGGTATTGGTATTCAACATTTTACGCTTTGCTAGGAGGATGGTGAAGATGTACAAGAATGCTGCTGCTTTTCTCTCCAGCTTCTGTTATCGTTGTCATTTTGTTTTATTCGTTTTGTACAGATAAAATGGCTGTCGCGTAATTACGAAACTGCAGATGGAGTCAGTCTGCCACGCTCCACTCTTTACAATCATTATATACAGCATTGCAATGAGAATAAAATCGAACCAGTTAATGCGGCCAGTTTTGGAAAATTAATACGCTCGGTGTTTTCTGGTTTGCGTACGAGACGTTTGGGTACACGCGGCAACTCTAAATATCATTACTATGGCATACGGATTAAACCGGACTCCCCGCTAAACCATATGATGGAGGAAAAAGACTCCTTTATATTACAAGCAGCTACCTCGTCCGGAGGCGTAGGTAAAACAGCAGCCGGAGATAACCCAATTTTTCAAATGAGTGGCGGCAGTCTCCAAGATAATCGTATTGGTCCATCTCGTGGTGGCATTCACGTCAGTAGAACTTCCAAAAAACATTATTTTAAACCAGTGTCCTATGAAACGTGTGCTCAAGTAACGCCGACATTCACATTCATTTTAACACAACTTTATTTAAACAAACGAATTTTATTTATTTTTGCAGTTCTTGGGTAATGGATCGGCAGCCATACCGCCATTTCCTCCCATTAAATTGGACAACACATTCGGCAGTGAACTAACTAATGAAGATGTGGATTTGTTTCGCTCCATGTATCGTGAACACTGTGAAAATTTCCTGGATGCTATTCTGAATTTGGAGTTTCATACGATTGAATTTTTATGGCGTGAATTTTGGCGCGATGGCAGCATCGACAATAGCAGTCTAGGCGACGATTGTGTTGGGACCAGTGACGAGAAGTTTTTAAGCAAAACCAAGTTGCACTTGTTATGCCATTGTACAGCCGTTCAACGATTTGTACAAGAGGTAAAAAGCGTATATCACACTAACAAGTGCCAGACATTTATATCAAACGGAACCAAAGTGTTTTTTTCAAGACGTATACTTAGTTTGTTATTTTCAATCAATAACAAGATAAGACTCAATTTAACGATAGCCGCGTGTCTGTGACTAAAATGCTCATGCTCGCAAAAATTGAGACATCAGTGAGGCTGAGTTTAGTTTACGCAAGTTTTTTTCCTATTAAACTGGATATAGTTGATTTAAAGCCTCGCCTAAAATTGATATAAACCTTTCGAAAAAGTGCGATTGTAGCGTTAAAATTTGACAAATGTGTATATATGTATTCTATACACAATTGAGTTGAAAGTTGGTGGGCTCTGTACTATATTCGACCTTTGATATCGTCAATGAAAGGTGGGACCATTGTACAAACACCCCTAGTTGTCCTGTTCAAATTGGGAAAAATCGGTCAAGAGTCACGCCCGACCAGACAGATGAAGTTGACATTTGGTATATGTTATATAATGTCAAATATAGGCCTGATTATATAACGGACACGCCCACAATATAAAAAGAACCGCTTCACTGTAATTTATTTTACACTATTAGAGAGCGTCGCCCATTCTGTATGTATGTATGTAGGTATGGAAGGTATACGGGATTTGGCCTAAGCCAAATTCAGTTCTATCACTGTCACGTACAATGACTTTTCTACAATTGTTCTTGTGCATTCCTTCAATCAGGTGGACTATCAATTTTATCAAAACTTAGTTGAAATCATTGTACCGGACGTATTGCGTTCGATACCAAATGCACTTACTCAGGCTATACGTAATTTTTCGAAAAACATGGAAACTTGGTTATGTGAATCTATGCTTGGGGTACCAGAGCGCATGTTGCATATAAAATCTGTGGCGGTGTCAGCTTTCTGCCAAACCCTACGCCGTTACACATCTTTGAATCATTTGGCACAAGCTGCTCGAGCTGTCTTGCAGAACAGCACACAATGCGCTCAAATGTTGCATGATTTGAATCGTGTTGACTTTCATATTGTTCAGGTAAATAAAAATAGTATAAATTTAATTTTTTTTCAAACACATTCATATGCATCTGATAAACTAGGAACAGGCAGCTTGGGTTTGTCAATGCGATCCAATTGTTGTGCAACGTTTAGAAAATGGTTTTAAAGCAGCCTTGCAACAGCAGAGCACCTTGGAACAGTGGGCTACTTGGCTACAATTGGTCGTCGACTCAGCATTACAAGACTATCAAGGAAAACCCAGTTTTGAGAAAGCATGTCGTCAATTTCTACTTAAGTGGAGCTTTTACAGTTCCATGGTTATCCGAGATCTCACTTTACGTTCAGCCCCTAGTTTTGGTAGTTTTCATTTAATACGGCTTTTGTACGATGAGTATATGCTCTACTTGGTGGAACATAAAATAGCTGAAGTTCAACAAAAAACAACAATTGCCGTAGTTTGTGATCACGTAGTAAGTGAAAAGTTATTCTGATTTGGGTTCTCCAAATTACAATTTCTATACCCTATCCCACTTGTGGTTGCAAGTCTTTTTTTTTTTTTTCATTCATTTCTGAAGCATGAGCAAAGTGGTCCGTCTGTCTGTCTGCCTGTTTGACCACATACCATGTTTGTAAATTAAAAATATTGCGATGTTATCAACCTATTTGGAATAAGGAAAAATTGCGGGCTCTTCAAATGTTTTAAGTGAACCACATTTAGAACCCCACTGATGTCATCATAAATGACTTTACCAAATTTGAATCTAATCGGACTATTTCTGAAAACGTTTTATTATTATATAGCAGGATAATCGATAAAAAAAATTAAATGTTCTAATTTTGGACCGCAACCGACCATTTTCTCTTCATTTATATATAAATATTGTTTAGCATAAATTCCACATAGGTGAAGGGTATCAAATGATCGGTTATGACCGACCATAACATATTCCCTTTTTCAATGTAGAAAAGAGATGCCGAAAGTGAGTTCGATTATCAAGTAGAGTTTATAGCATCAGAAAGCACGGGTTCTGAGCAAGCATCCAAACGTTCAAAACAGGAATGAGTGGTGTTGGTGTGTGGTACAAAGTGCTACTTGCTATTGGGGTCAGAAGTGAAGCAATACAGCTGTTGTAATAATTTATAATAAATCGTGCGAAAATATATTGAGGCATACTCTCATCAGAATAGTCATCGATTTTCTAATGATTATAAATATTTTTTTTTACAAGTGGACATGTAGATTGGCATAGATGCTTCTGTCGCATGTCCAAAGATCCCATAGTAAAAAACTCAATTCACATTCATACTTATATTCTATTTATAAGAGCATATTTTGTACATTCCCGCAGTCAGTACAGTGTTAAGCCGTCCAAAGTTGTCAAGGATCGTGAACAGATTTTTACATAATACACAAGCCGTGTTTACTTATATGTATAAATATTACATATATTTCAACGTAAAGAAAAAAAATATTTGGCTCAGGCCAAATCTGGGATACCCACCACCTTTACTAATTAAGATAAACATTTTACCTACACGATCAATAAGTAGGTGATTTTGATGCCTTTTCATCCTAATGTTTTAATAACAACAAACATATCTTATGTGCCATTTAGAATAGGCGGAACTGCAGAGTAGTGTATTTGTAAACTTCCAAGTTGTTATCTTTTGTAGTGTTCGAGTAATAAATATTTTTCACAAACACACCCATGAGCCTTACACTGTTTCAACATTGATTCAAATTAAATCTACACCGTAAGGAATGGGTGTTGCAAACGTTTCTCCGACCGTCTAAAGGTTGTGGGTATAGCAAAATATTATATATAATCTCCTTATAAGCATTAAACACTAGTCAACATAATCTATGTGTATTTAATTTTTAAATTAATAACGCTACCAGGGCATTATTAAGTAAACACATACATACTTTTTATCCATATGTGTAAAATAATAAAGACATATTTGGCAACATCCACATATTTGATTTATTACATAAACATAATCCTCTGTGAGAGACTACTAACTAATAAAAATTTTACATTAGCTACTAACCAAGTATCTCTAGTGACCCACCCTGTACACATGTCAAGTACTTTTTCTTATCAATTTATAAAACTTTGGAAATATTTAAGAATGATTTTTTCTTCGTTATTTTATATTACCCCGAAATGTATTCCATTCATCAGTAACTGTTTTCACTAAATCTTTTTTTATATTATTAATGGAATGTGTAACTTGATTCTTTGCCACCATAGCGAATATATTTAAAAACTCTGCCAAAGTTAAATCTTTCTCCTTCCGACCATATTTAACGAATTGACATTGTGGCGCATGTTTCGTATGTTCTTTCCATGGATCATCATCAGGATCCCAACCAGTTAACGTTTTTCCACACACAAAACACTTTACGGTGTCAATTTCTTGTGTATCACCACACCAATAAAAGCCTGCTTCAGCCATTTTATCAATGCTGCATGAAGAATCTTTACCGTATGGCCATTCTTTGTAGCTGTCTAGACGATGTCGCTCCATTAAATATATATTTTGAAATCTATCAAATTTAATGTTTAAGTCGCCCATTTAACCAATTGTAATATGTATTTGTAAATATGCGCCAAAAAGGCGATATAATTAAAACATAAAACCTTAAGCACATAAAGAGAATAGTGACGGAAGCAGACTGCGAGAAGTTGACACCTTGTATGTATACATGGCTGGCTGTTCTACTGCAATATATATCATATGAATTTAAAAATAGACCAAGTATACAATTAATTGTTTGTTGTTTTGCTTGTCGATGCAAATATATACAACAAAATTAGAAGTTATGTTCTATCCTACTTATCTATTATACATATAGAGTCAATTTTGATTTTAACATTTTATTGCAGCAGTACGATGCACTAATGCATACCTGCATTCTATCTACAATTATGTTTGAGATGCATACAATCATCTCCAGTTTTACTACTCTGTGTAGCGACGGTTAAAAATATATTTGTGTGTTGGCAACTATGTTACATGCTTGTTCTTCACGAAAATTGTTTCAATCACGACAACCCTAAAGTTACGATTATATATTTATTAATTTTTTGTGCACTCTTTGGTATTGTGGTGATATGGTGGAAGTGAATTTGCAATTTTTCTTCAACTGGTTTCTAAAAAAATTATAGTTTTACTCAAATTCTAAATAAGTTTGTTAATAAACAATTCTACTTAATATACAATGGGGCTACTTTATAGACTCACTATATGGCTAATAAATTTTGCTGTGTTTTTTTTGATAATCATTTTAATACCTAATCTTCCGCCACGTACAACATTTCGATTCAAAGAATTTGAGTAAGTTTTTTATTGTTTTTAAATGTCGGAATTTTATTAACTTGAATACAAATATAAATATTTTTAATACATAGAGTAGCACCCAGTAAAGAACTTAAAGGTGCATTAGAGCTTAACCAACATTTGGATGGGGCGGAGCGTTTATTGGAAGGTCGTGTTTATGGACCGGAATGTTTATTATCTCGAAAAAATGAAATATATATGGGTATTCATGGTGGCGAAATTGTGAAAGTTAATGCCACGCATGAAACACACATAACTAAATTGGGTCAACCATGCGGTATTTTATTTAAAACATGTGTATGAACGTTTTTAGTTCATAAATAATTTTTTCATTTAGAGGATATCATCGAAGAATCCCGCTGTGGTCGTCCCTTGGGTTTAGCATTCGATACTGTCGGTAATAATTTAATTATTGCTGACGCCTATTATGGGATTTTTCAAGTTGACTTAAATACGTTGAATAAGAAGTTGTTAGTATCACCGCAACAACAATTAGCGGGAAAAATTGAACGACCAGCTAAGTTATTTAATTCGATTGCTGTAGACAAGCAGGGTGATATATATTGGACCGATTCATCATCTGATTTTCTGCTACAAGATTTAGTGTATGCTTTGCTTGCAAATCCATCTGGACGGTAAGTAATTACAAATATATATCTGAGCATTGTACTTTTTTATGGCCAACTTTCCAATTACCAGTAATAACAGTAGAGCCATTTAATATCACCAATCAATACAGATATATATTAGCATGTTATTTGAAATGTAACAATTAGTTTAACTTATGTGCTAATGATACCCTCCGCAATATATTGTAAATTATTCCGTCATTCCGTTTGCATCGCCCAGAAGAAGGCGTCAGAGATTTGGCCTAAGCCAGTTTATTTGGAATTTCGTTTTCTTCTTTTAATTTGCATTAATATGTAAAAGCTTTTGCTTTGTAGAAATTTTGGAAATTTTTGTGAAAAAAACTCATCAAGAGTAATAACTTACGTACTATTTACGTCGCTTTATGAAAATACTTGCAACATCCAAACTCTAATTATATATAAATTCTCAGCCTTAAACTTTTAGGTTGCGCTCGTAAAAATATAATTATTACCAAAAAAAATATGTATGTATTGTGCGCTGGTTGGTATTAGAGATGGGGAAAAATCAGTCAAAGTGTTGTCCACAGTGCATTTCGAATTCAAAAAAACTTTTTTAAAGGATTAGTATGAAAGGCAGGAAGCAGGAAATTTTCCCATCAACTCTTTGCACAGTTTTTATGCATCGTTTTTTTTTTCGTCCTAATTTTTCTTCATGTATATTTATATGTGCAATTAACTTCAAATTCTAATTGATTTTGAGTCACTTAACCTCTACGTTACTGTATTTTAATTTTAGTCTCTTTAAATACGATCGTAAAAAGAACGAAAGTAAAGTATTACTTGATGAGTTGTATTTTGCGAATGGTGTGGCCTTAAGTCCTGAAGAGGATTTCATAATTGTTGCTGAAACTGGTGCAATGCGTTTAACGAAATTTTATCTTAAGGGAACTAAGTCGGGGCAGAGTGAGGTGTTTGTCGATGGTCTACCCGGGTTGCCCGATAACTTGACACCAGATTCTAATGGCATTTGGGTTCCTCTGGTTATGGCCTCTGACAGTGAAAATCCCAATGTTGCCTCTGTTTTCTCACGTTTCCCCAACATACGTTTATTTTTGGCTCGCATGTTGGCACTATTTGAGATGACATTCCGTCTTATCAACGACGCTTACCCGAATAGGGTGTGTCAGCGTTTTATGCATTTCTTGGGACATGGTGAAAGTGTTATATATGTGGCTCCAGCACGTTCCACTATTGTTCGTTTGGATTGGAATGGAAATATTGTCGGGTCGTTACATGGTTTTGATAAAAGTGTTGGAGCAATTTCACATGTTTTAGAGCACAACAACTATTTATTATTGGGGTCACCCTTCAATCGTTTTATAGGGCAAGTCAAGTCGCCGAAACCATCTAAACCAGGTCAACGTAATGTTCGCATTAGTAATGTCCGGTATGAGGGTGTTGCTGAAATGGAGCCCAACATCGTACCTGATTACAAAACAGATACTACGAAAACAGCAACAACAACAGCACCTACTTCAACTAAAAAACCAACTAATCCTCCTCAAAAGGCAACTAAAATAGACTCAACCACTAGTTCTACTACCACTGCTGCTCCAACAGTAAAACCTACTGCAACAGCAGCAACTACAAAAAATGCCAAACAACCTACAAGAACAACAACAGTAAAACCTCCACAACAACAAAACTCCCAACGTACAACAACAAAAACAACCACTGTTAAACCTATACCAGCAAGTAAGCCATCAACACCACCACCATCACGTACTCCACCTAAGCAGCCAGCTCCAGTGAAAGAAGATCCGCTGAAGGATGATGTTGTACCACCACAACGAGAAAAATTAAAAGTCATTGACAAACATGGAAATCATGTGGAATTGTAAACAGCTGTATGTACGTTTTTTCGTACATATTATTAAACAGAGATTATTGATTATTGAACTTTAAGAGAAAAATTGTTTGTTTATTTTTTACATTTTCTTTTCTTTCCTTTAACATTCCAATACGTAAAGTCTATCTTTATATAAAAAAAAAGGCACAAGCAAAGAAAAAAGATGATACATCGAAAAAAGAAAATTTTAGTTACTAAGCCACACAACTACGTCTCTCTTACATTAAGTGATCATTCGGGTTCTCTTTTATTTGTTCGTTTAAAAATCACTTATATGTAGAGATGTACAACAAAAGCTTATATTAAGTAAAATTACTGTGTACCCAGCTAGAATCGTATATTATTGTAAATGACTACCATCTAGTAAAGGCTATTATTGGATTTAATAAATGATTTTTTTGTATAGGAATGTTAAGAATTTAATAAAAACAAATTGATAGTAACTTTAATTAATTTTAAATAAAACTTATTGTAAAGGCTTGGGCCAAGTTTTGTATAATTTGCAAATATTCTAAACACAACTAAAAGCCTATATTTGGCTTTGGCTAAATCTTCGGTATCCTCCACATTTATACAGCAGTTGTACTTTGCAACAAAAATATTTGTAAATTGTAAGCATGTTCGTTATGCGGCACCCATGAGTCCATTGGCAGCATTAAATGGATGCAGTAAATATAAACATAAATTCAAAGCTTGTTTGTTTGCTTTATTTTTTGGCCATGAAATTAATTAATTGCACGGAATCAAGAATGTATGTATATAGTAAATTAAGCACTTTTAAGCTCTGCACTACTTGAGGCAAGTTGTAACTCAATAACGGAAAATTTGACATCCACCTTCAATTATACAGATTGATTCAGAGTTCAAGCTACAAGTCTACAATATTTTGGTGAAATTTAGTAAAAAGACCAAAAAGGAACATCACTGAATATGGATCAAATCAGACCATTTTTAAAACCTCTCTCTATATAAGGTATTACTATAATATAAGTTTTTATATGGCAAAAAATCGTAAATTTAATGAAGAACAGTTAATTGGCTGATGACCATATTTAGAAACCCTTTCCATATAACGACATTTCACAAAGTGACATGCGGTACTGCCTAGTGAAATAATTATAAACATAATTTGTGGAATTAGTTATTAAATGGCTGACCACACAATCACTTGTTTTATTTATAGTACTTTTTCGGTCTCCGACTCATCCTGTTTTTATATAGGATATAATAATAATTTTAAATGCTTTATTTAAGGCTGCAACAATAAAGCTACCCCGCCCAATATCCATTTAGATGGCCTTTCGGAAGATTTTAAGTTAAAGCTCCAAACGTAAGTTTCATTACGAAATCTATAAAAACATTGCAAATTAATGATAATCGCGTTGTATTTGAAAACTCTGATTTGTATTGAACACATATTCCTAATCTTCTCAGACTTCGTCATACCTTGTTTTATAAAGAGGACACTCATAGGTGTTGACAATATCCTCCTTCTCCTGAACCACTGATTTTAAATAAATAACTGGCATTAAACAAAAAAGCTCCTTCGATTGCAAAGAAACAATAGAATTAAGATGAGTACTCCAACTGGCACCTTCTAAGTATAAGCCATGAACGAAAGCTCCATCAGTGGGTGGTAAACTGAAAATTGCACGAATAAAAAAGTAAAAAATCGATATTGTTTCGATATTATTTTACAAAAGTTCGTATTAAGAAATCTCCATATTTGCTGTAGGCCATTATTTGGATTTGGAGTTGCGTTTTCTGTACTTACCTTATATCATCATAAGTGGATTTCGTCACATCCGAATGTAAACATAAGCGATCTAGGGGTAAGTTCTGTTTTCTGGCACTCTCTTGCATTATGGCCGTAAGAAAACTTTGTGGATTGAAGAGACTACCCAACCATACAGATGAAGGTAATTTAAAATCATTCAGCCACATAGATAACTCTCTGATACGATGTAATAGATCCGTGAACCAACTTTGCAAATTTAATACACTCGGATAGGCTAGACTCATCCAACATTCGGGTACGTGATCGTAGAATAATGCATAATCTAAACGTTCCATTTCAGCGGTCAAAGTTAATTCACCTTTAAGACCTTTAATTAAACCATGTAGCGAGCGTTTAATTTCACGTATCAACATATTCATACGTTCGGTTTCTTGCAGAGCTACTACCACAAATGGTGTTTTACATTCGATGCGCGCTAGCAAAGACTGCATGTTAAACTCTTCTTTGAGTTTTTCTAGAAAGTCCTCAGCCATTACTTTAACCAATTCCTCACGTGGTGTACCACATATAGCACTCAGTTCAGATTCTCTCGGTTGTAATTCAAAAACCGTCCTAAGCATCCGTTCCGATGTGTTAGTTAAAAAACTTATTTCGGCATTTGGGTGTAGTCCATATAAAGCGGGGGACTCGCCAGGTAACATCTCTGTGATGTAATCATGATATCCTAAATAATCTAAATTAGGCGGAGCACAGAACCCTGGACATAGTTGAAAATCAGTGTCAATTAGGTCTTGTTGTAATAACTCCTCCAGATACGTGTGACATAATCTGCGATCCCAGTCATTGGTTATATGCCCCCCATACATAATTTCTCCAAAGAGATATCGCAGATCTTCCCATGGTATGCGATTGCTGCTTTCCAAATAATTATGTAAAACTGAAGCTGATATTGTTAGATCACCCATATTGAAAGGATATGTTTTGTTCCAGCCCAAAGGACCAAATTTATGCCGTTGACTGCTAACCGCATGAAAGAAGCATAGAGCGAATAGTACAGATTTAAATTCCGCCTCCTGGGTGCAGGTCTCTAAAGTTTCTTCAGTAAAATTACTCCAAGCTTTAAGAAAATTTTCCCTCAATCCTGAAGGTGGTTCATTAATAATTTTTAGAGACGATTCTAAAATACCTTGTGGTATAAGATGATATTTAGGGTCAGGGGCTGGTTCCGCCGTAAGGAATAAACGAAAATTCAACGTGTGAGACATGTTTGCATCAGAAATTCGTTGAATTTCTGAATCTAAGATTGGTAACCAACTTTTTACCAAATGTATATTTTGCAGAATCACCCATTTCTGATTGCTTTCTAAAGCTTCAGCTATAGCTTGTTCGGCTAAGATTTCCTGCCCCTGTCCCAGAGATATATTTATTAGTGATTCCACATTGAAACCCAATTTATATGCCGTGTCCTCCACATCCTTTATCGGGTCCACTCCAGGTGATAAAACAAAAATAACAGGAATATTTGGAGTAACGTCCTTAAAAATATCAGAAAATGTATGTGATTTAATGGTCGTATATTCTTTGCCCATCGTTTCTTCTATAAAGTATCTGTAATTGAAAATGAAACAATATTATCTAGCCCTTGTTTTTTTTTTTTAAGATAAATATAATTTACCTAATGGCATTACTAACACGATCCGGTCGTAGTGTTCTTAATATGCAAAGCCTTTGTAGAGGTGAACGATTTTTCCATTCTCCCGGTAATTGTTCACATTCGGGGGTACTACTTACAACATATTTTCTCCAGAGCTTATGATAACATTCGATGTCCTTATCAAGGCCGTAGAATTCTTCTAGCATAGCCAACGATTTTATGCCGGCCCAAGATACGCGATTTATAAAATCAACAGGTGGTACAGAACTATAATCACACGGAAATCTTAAAAGAAAATCAATTTCCTCGCGACAGATCGGCATAGAACTTGCCATCAGTCTCAAAGTCATATGAGCTATAAATGTTAGCTTATCCACTTCGAACAAGGCTCGCAAAGTATAATGAAATGTTTTTAATGTTATAGAGTTGACTAGAAGGGTGACGCGCTTTTCTTGGCGCGATTCGGGTAATGTTAAAGATATGGCTTGCTTAAAAACGTGCATGTACAATTTCAAAGAGAATTTGTACATGGGATTAATTTGTGCCAAATCGACCAATACGAAGTATAGTTCGGCTGCCCGTTTAGCTGCTGGCCGATACAAATTTCGGGCATCATCTATTTGCATAGATGTCGCCCGAGCCTCATTCACTTTTAATTCAATTTCATTTACTGTATATTTGGTGGATTCTAGATTTCTTACTAAATCGTGATCGTCTAAAATATTTTCACCTGCTGAGGCCAATCGCGCTAACAGCTCATTTTCCAATTCTTTCAAAGTGATTTTAAACTTATTTTGTTGTACAGTTAGTTTAGATTTCATATCCTCTAAATCGGGCCTCTCAACTTTTACCACCTCCGCCAATAGTTGTTCCTCCAAACCATCTGGAGTCACTGTAAAATTAATCAAAGTCGTTTGAGCTTGCAACTCAGGTTTATAATGAGGATTTGCCAGTTTGGTGTGTAAAATTAAGCGAAAGTTGGCGTTATATTCCAATTCTCTATCAGCAATCCGTATATAGCGGTTCTTTTTAATTAATAAACGACTCAGTAAGGGATCTAAAACGGTATCTATTTTTTCTTCAATGTTTTCGATCAGGACGGTACTACCATTGCATATAGCTGCTTCTAATTTTTCTAAGAAGTTTTTCTCGTTCAATTGCAAGACGATTAAAGTTTTACCGAAAGTATTTTTTATCCATTTAATACCCTGTCTGTAAAGTAAGTTAGATGGTTATCATTGGAACGTTTTCGTGAATTGTGTTGCTTATATTTACAATTGCGGATCAATCATTAATGGCCAACGTGACGAATTAGTCAAAATTGTAGCATTTTCCATTGACATACGATCCATGGGTAAACCATCATTATTCCAAACAGCTATTTGGGCATCATCCGTAAATAGGCAAATATGATCATCAACATCGGTATGTAAAATCGATGGCTATAATAAACAATATGAAATCGTATGTATTATCTGGGAATCTATACAAGGATTTATTGTTATATTTTCCTAAGGCATGAATTGTGGTTCCTAGAACGCTCACTTTCCACTGTAACGTTCTAAACTTTAGTAAATATTATATACAAATAGATATAATTACCATTTTAGATTAGGACTTCGAACTTTTGATTTAAAACGTTACTTTGCTCTTAGAATTTATTAAATTTCTTTATACGAAGGTTATGTTTAAAATGATGCGAACAAATATTGTACGTTAAAAATGAATGAAGGTCAAGCGGAGTGTATATTAAGAAAAAGCCGAGTGTAGAGCAGTGCAAGGTATTTAAGATGAACGTTTTTTTTGTACAAAATATTTTATTATTAATTTACTTGAATATTTCGAAAGTATGGCATCCAAAGCTTCTCTTGTAATTCTTTGCGATATCGCTTTGTAAAGCAGCCTGTATAGGTTAAAAATGAGGATATAAGAAGCATGTCTCCAGGCAATGTTGACAAATTATCAATTAAACTGGAGGTAATAAATATGTTTATAGCGATCTACTATATAAAATATTTGTTTTAGGTTCAATACCTTTGTACACACTCCTTCCACCGAACATTTTCATTAGCCAAACCATTAACTAAACGATGTGCCGTATTAATAGTAACTACTGTTCTGTCTGTTTCCTGTTGACACTTTTGTTTCGCTATTACTGCCTCCTCCAGTTCATCCTGAATATTATGCAATTTTTTCTCTAAATTTATAATTTTCAATTGAAGGAAATGTAAACGCTTTCTGGCATCTCGCAATTCTTCTTGAGAATCCTTCAAAGCTTTTTGTTTCGGCCCAACCAATAAAAATATTTGGTGATAACGATAAATATTTATAACCCAAGCACAAAGACCAGCAGCAGCAACAGATTTTTGTACAACTTTATCGGGATCAAATTCGGGATCCTTTGTAAGTAAAATAGAAGAGGATGTTACCGTTCTTTATATTACATTATTTTAAACTATTGTATGTGGGAAAGAAATCATGCACCTGTAAATATTCTTGCAATACTTCAATAACATTGTCGTGTATATTTTCTTTATTATAATTGATCAAGTCGTTTAAAAATTGATCAATTCGGACCATCATTAATTTGGCAGCTTTCCAGCTACGATCATGGGGTATTTTACCATCGATGGCTAACAATACCATAACGGCTGAGCACACATTTACCACAGCTTTGGGTGGAGATCCGAACGATTTTAATTCAGTAAGGTTGCCTTTATTCAATGTATTTAGAGCAGCTTGGGCAGCTACTAAAGCTGGTTCAGCTCTACGCAAATCTTCTTCGCATACTTTTGTTTTTATAGAAACATCTTCTTCTATTATACGCACTCTTCTCTCCTCTTCATGTGCAATATTTTTCTCATTTTTTACTCTCTCGCTTTCAGCAGTCACGACAAAAATCAATTTATCCGTAGCCTCATTTTTAGCGTTTAATTGAATTTGTTGCTCGGCAAGTTGACTCTGTTACGAAACAAATTTCAAAATGCAAATTTTTATACCCTAAACTAATTGTGATAAAGATTATTTTAAGATTTGCGGACTCTCTTAAACGGTACTATCTTTTATTATACCAATCGATCAATTTCTCTCTGTCCGTAGTAAATTTTCGTATAAGGTAAAGGTCGTATTTTTAACATATTTCAATGATTCACTCAAGCCAAACGTTAGAGCATAAAGTCTAATTTTGAACCAAATTCAACATTTTTAAAATATCTACAATATAATATTTCTTATGAAGTGATCCAGAAAATACGGCGGGAGTGTATAAAATCTTGGTCAACGTGAAATTCTTAAGCGCTTTATTTATTACTGAACACCTTCTAAAATTTGAGATATTGGAAATTGAACAGAATCGGTCGAAAGGGATTTTTGAGATTTCTCACCGGTTTTGCACTCAAAAATTGATCCCGCTCACAATATATGAGCATTACTACCAGTCATAACTTTTACTTTTATGCCCTACGATAGCGGTTATTCAAGATTTTTTCTAACCCAATTTAATTCTTCACATCTTTTTATTATACATTTGTGAATGCGTAAATAATTACCTTTAAGTTTTGTACTTGTTGAGAGCATTCAGCCAATTTTGCCATTCCATTTTTTAAGCGTGTTATTCGTTGTCGGTTTTCATCAGTTTTCTCAATTAAGAGTTTGCGATAAAGAAAAATATATTCGAGAAAGGTTTTTGGTGTCGTGTAATTGAAGCGCCGCTCATTTTGCTTATAAACTGTAGATATCTGATTTACACTGTCATGCACAAATGCCATAAAATAACTAATGGATTCAATTATTCGGCGCTGTTTCGATATATAATTTAAATATTTATTAATAAAGTAAAACCCTGAAGTTGAATTGAATTAAACATGTCTTGCTGGAAAAAATTGTTTTTCTTATTTACAAATCGTTGATTTTGAGTAAATTTTAAGTTAGGTCTTCAGGAATGGACAATTCCCCTCTTTTTAGTTTTATTCGCAAATCTTTATGATTTTGAGCGAAAGTTGGAGTGGAACTATTGTTTGCCATAGTAGTAGATTGTAATACTTTTTAGACCATTAAAACACAAAAGCCTTAAGGGTTCATTTGAAAATATCTCTTTACCGCATAAATAATAAAATTTAACTCTCGAATTTTTCTAAAAAAAATAATTGGATATAATTTGTTTACATGCAAACAAAATCGTCTCTATCGAATTACTTTCAAAACCCATTTTCCTTTAAAGATTTTTGAAGAAGTGAGTTTTTTACCATATTTAAGTTGTAAACACGATATTTTGGTAGACCAATAGAACTTGATCAAGTTCATTTCATTTACATATATGCTACCTTTAATTCTTGTTTACTTACTGGTAATATTTCCTCAGAGATTTCTTTCAAAAAGTTTTGCGAGACCGATTCCAAAGCTGTACTTGGCCAATCATGAAACCAATCAATATATGTGTTATTGATTATTGCCGGAAATTTTCTAGCTCTTAAGCGAAAATTTCTACCCACCGGAGAGAAACACAGTACAATTTTTAAAAGTCGTTTAACTTTCTCTACCAAAAAACGCCAAGAATTTTCTTTCGTATCCTGTATGCCATGCTGTTTGACTTCGTTGCGAATAGCGTTTATTATATTTTCAATTTGATCATCGTTAAAGAGATCAGGAATTTCTCCTGAAGCCAAAAAATCATTAATATATATTAATAAAGATTCTTCGGGAATTTGAGCATCTGATATTAGAAGAACCGAAGACACATTTTTTAAACCAACTTTCATATATAATTCTGAAATTTCATCTTTCATATCCTGAACACCAAAATTGCGCCTGATTTGTATTTGATAAACATTCATGGATGATATAAATGACGCCAATCGAGTTAAAGTCTGTTTACCAGAGCCACCCACACCTACAAGCAAGGCATTATTGCTGGGGCTCTCCAATACGCGATTAATGCTTAAACGAAAAACGTTTTCAAAGTTATAGTTAAGTAGTAGTAGAAAAACTAAATTTGGCTTAGGCCAAGTCTTAAATACCCTTCCCATATACATACAAATGGGGGGCGTGGCCCTAATAGTGTCAGCTTGTAAGTCGAATTTTACGCTGAGTAAGTTTTTTGTAAATTGTGTCCGAGTCTTTTATCAAATATATCAAAATTTACAATCGTGAAAGAACCAACAACAGACAGCACAGGAACACGCGGACATATTGCACTTGACTCAGTTTTTGATTCTGATTAAGGATAAATATAATATATAATAACAAACTTATTAGTATTGGGGGTATATGTGTGGGTATATATGAAGGATTATATGATTTAGTAATAACTCCACTTACCGACATAAGTGATTTAAAGCATCTTCAAATAAAACTAAATTTATATGACCGATAACATCATTGTAAATAGTTTGAGCTTCTGTTACTAAATCATATAAAGATTTCCAATTAGTGATTGGCATATATTTCTGATCGCCCAAAGATTGCGTGAAATGACAATAGATCAAAGGTTCCGAAAACACGAAATCTTCATCTAGTTCTTCGAAATCCTTTTTGAAAAAATCACGTATGGCACTTTTAAATGATTTCATATCACATCGTTCCACCAAACGGTCGTGATAGACTCGAAATGCTTCGTGGACATAAAGGCGTATCATATCCGACGGTTTACTACATATTGTTCCATTAAAATTCGTTAATGCTGCTGTATTTGTTATTGCTGTTGCTGCTTCATTAGGACTCATTGTTCCAATAGTATTAACAACATTTTGATAAATATTCGTCAAGTCTCGCATATTAAATGTATAGTGGAATTTTAGTGCAGTTGGTAGGAAAAGACTTTTGACCCTTTTATGAAAGCTGACTCCAATTTTCACTAAAGTATTGCCAATTAATTTAATATCTTTACCAAAAGTATTGTGCGGGTTATCAAGATGTAATTGAAGAATGCTACCATATATGTATTGCAGAGACTCTTCATTGGGTTCCACCAGGGAAAAAGTGCAAAAATGACGTTGTAACCTTGGATCGATAGTAAAAGAACCCGATGTTGGATTCATGCAAACAGCGAATTGACAATTACGTATGTTTTTTAAGCACAACTGCTGGCGGTCGTACCTAAATAGAAGCGCATGAGTATATGAGTTAGTTAGTGGCTGAAGCTAACTCAGTACATTAGTAAAGATATATTAAACTTGTATCAATACTTGAACTAATGACTTTGTCAAAACGTATGAAAGAAAAGGGGTGTCGGGGCCTAACCAATATCGAAAATTGGAGAAAAATATTTATTTGGCGTATTAATTAACCTTATCGTATTTGCTTTGTTACAACCACGCCTTATATATAAAACTCCGTTTCAACGGTGCCCTTTCTTATAATTTTCCCTTACAATCTAACAACTGTACGTGATTACTTTGTGGGTACGTAATACGCAAATTGATCAAGTTCAATTGCATTAAATCAAATGCTAATCAAAAAATAAAAACTATATAAATTGATCTCGAAAAATTATTTTTTCTGGGTATTGTAATCATTTTAGTTCTTCACTATTCCCTTTGTATATCATTACCATTGTTCATAATCCATAAATTGCCGAATAATTGTATGCGATCGTATTGTCCCGTAAGCATCCACTTTTGACATATTAAAATCCCGTATGAAATATATCAAACGTTGTTTGGAACCTATAGGTCCATACCATTTACCAGGTTTCTTTTCAAGTGAGCGTTCGAAGGTTTTTTGTAAAATTTCCGAAGTTGTGTAATAATTTAGTTGAGTTGTTTGTACCATTCTTGTCAGGGATGGTGATGGTATGCGCTTCTTACTTTTTATTTCTTGTGGATTGGTAAAGTTTTTAAATAATTCACGAAATATTGTACCTTTACCACAACCCGTAGTACCCAACAACATACACGGCAAATTTTTACCAATAAGTAATTTTAAAAAATAGGTCAAACGTAGTGTTTCCGCTGTTTGAATGGTAGTCTCCTGCAATGGCTTATCTAAATCAAGGCACTCTACTTGTTGTTGTGTAGCATATTCTTTCCATGGTATAAATTGTTGTGTATTTAGATCAAAATAATAATCAAAAATTGTACCATGTGTTGGTAGTTTGATATCTTTAAATTCTGTTATCCACCATTTGTGAAATTCATGACGCCAACTAATTAAATGATCTTCATGGAGGGTTGAACCAAAACCCCACATGGTGGCATATATAAAGATGAACGTTATATGTAATTGTAGGCTGTCAACACTTCCAGTGTTTCCGTGACTCAAAGAAGCTTTCGAAATTGGGCTTTCCCCTTCATTATAATCTTGATTGGCGGCTGCTTCATCTAGAAGACATTCAAGTAAATGACATGATGTTTGTATCATGGCTATTTCCGTAATTGGTATAGTATGACGTTGTTCTCGTTGTATTAATTTTGGATAATATCTCTCGAAGAGTGTATTTAAAATGCTCCTTTCTATTAAGTTTTCTCTTGTATCCAACCAAGACAAAACGTACGATGACCAATTTAGATCTTGTGGATTTATATATAATACACCAGCTCTGGATACTGTGGCTGGTGTTGCTGCTCTCAAATGCCCAACTTCAAATAATAACCTCATCGTTTTCCTCAAGGTTATTCTTTCGTTATTTGCTAAAGTTAAAATTTTATTATCATCCATTAGAGTATTTAAACTTTCAATCCACAACGGGTCTATATCGCCATCTAATACTATCCATTTAGGATTATCATTCTCTAAATTCGATTGATTTCGCATTATGAAGGAAAACAGGCCATCTTTCCATTCTCTAGTGGTCGCATTAACTATTCCAAATAGTTCATCGTTTGTTAATGCTTTAGGATTCAATATATTACTGATAGGCTCAAGTTTTTGAATACTGTACGTTTTTAATAAAGTTTGCCAAATTTTAGTTTTTCCGGTACCGGCGTTACCGACTATAAATACAGAATGACGAACATTTAATAGTTCTTCCAGCTGCACAACTTTCATCAGAAAACCTTCCTCCGGTTGTAGCCTTAATTCAACAATTGCTCTGCGTATGGCTTTTTCAAAAGCTAAACTTCTCTTACGTGGAATATCCACAGCGGGAAAAAGATCCCCAATTAAATCCGTAAATATAGTTATGTCCTCAGTGACAATTTTCGGTATGTTAAAATCACGTAATGCTCTCATTAGTACTTGTTCTTCAGGGCGGTTGCGATCATTTCTTTTAAGACTTCCAGCCACTACCAATACTGATTTAATAGCTCTCAAACCCCAGTCATAATGATCTTGTTTGGATAATAATTCCTTGCATAGTGTGTACAAGGTAATAAATTTTCGAGCTAATCTACGGGCATCTTGAAAACCTTCAGCCATTAGCATAATTTCACAAATTAAAGCAATGTCTGGTACAATCATTGCACAAGGGCGAAATAGCGCTTTAAGGTTTTCGGGCAATTCAGTACGTCCAGCATAACCCGGATTCATTGTGATAAAGATTCCTACAGAAGGTGCAAGTTTAATTGTTTCTCCCATAAACACGAAAACAGTTTTTTGCATCTATAATAATCCATATAATATTGTATAGATGCTCCATATTGCGAAAATAAAACATTCACCTTAATTGCTTCTTGTATGGTTTTAACTTGTACCGCAATGACAGAAAGTACTTCTACAGAGATTCGATTAAATTCGTCAAAACAACCCCAAGCTCCAGTTTGCGCTAGACCTTTATAAATATTTGCACACGATTTATAGTCCATTTGTTCCGAACAATTGAACACATAAACCATTACACCCAAAGCTCGCCCCAAATCTTTTGTAGTCTCGGTTTTTCCTGTTCCCGCTGGACCTGCCGGTGCTCCACCCATAACCAAATGCAATGACTTTGTTTTTTAAGAGAAAAATAGGAAAATTTATATGTTATGGCCTACAGTCTCCCTTTTAAACCTTCTGTATATGTAAAGAATATTTTAGATTTGGATATGATAAGCGGAATTTTATATACAAATTTCATAGAATAAAGTTCTGATACACATATATTTTACATATTTATGATTGGAACAACACCTCTTGATCTAAGGTGTTAAATGATCGGAATCGATTATTGTTTTTCTTGTTACCTGTGTTAATGTAATATAACAACGATCTGTTAGTGGTGTTATCACCAGCCGTGTGGAATTGCCTAAATATTCGTAAGCATATTGAAATTCTGCGTCGCAGATATTTGCAAAACAATCTTGTTGAAAATCATAAGACGATTCACGAATATTTTGATCATTCTTTATCTGTTCTGTGAAATCCCACCTATGACGCAATTGACTTTGCCACGGAAAAGCCAAAGGGTTGCTTACTTCGTTGCAAATTATTTTATTTATTACATCCCGCGAGTGAACATCTATGGTGCATATAGTCATAATTTTTTGGCGATCTCCAGGTGTTAACTCGCCTAAAAGAAGATTTATTAAAGTATTTAGTTGGCAGATTTGTCGACGATGAAGGTCTTTCATGGATGCTTCATAACCACTTTCTAGCAATGCAAATGCTCTATTCACTTCAGTCGTCCAACAGATTTGACTGCAACATAAGGCGACTTGAGCAGGCCAATCAAAAATCCACAATTCCCGAGCTTGCTGCCCACACACTGCCTGTAAAGCATTACCAAATAGACCATGCAGAGTATTACGCATTTCTTTTTTCAATGCTTCCAACCACAATTCCACTTTGCCCGAACATTCAACGTGATCTGACACAAAGCGAACATATTCATTGTTTTCTTTTGATATCATAGCAATAGCTTGTGAAGGAGTCTCTTTTTTATACGATAAGCGTAATATCGAATCGAACAGTTTTATTAAATGACGATCCATAGTTTGTGGTAGATTCCCGTTGGATAATATGTCTAATAAATCGGTAGAAGATATAAAGTAAAATCGTGGAAATACTAATCGTTTCGACTCTAAATAGGTATGCAAAGCTTTTTCGCTATGTACTAAACGTTGTTGTAGTTCATCCAATAATTCGAAGACATGTTTATGTTCCAAAACGACATTTATTGCTTTATGGGCAGAAACAATCTCTTGCAAAAGTTTGATAAACGTGTCGTCAATTTCTTGAAAATAAATTGCCTCCTCATGTAATTGATTCCTTATATCCAATGAACCGATAAAAATTTTCTCTAAATAGCACCACTTCCGTTGAACCTCAAACCAAATGGTTATAAACGAATCGATTTTAGTTAAGACGGTTTGCCAATGATGTATTTTATTTAAAATTTGTTCCCCATGGTTTGAGGCCGAGATATTTTGTAACTGCATTTGATTATCATCTAAAACTTCTATAAATTCCGTAGAAATTTTCAATAATTGCACCTCGTTGCGGCGATCATGTAATTCAGCACCGAATTCCATGTTCGACCATGTTGAATCGATGTCATCTAATACTTTTGTAACTGCCATCTCTTTAACTGCACAATCTAGAGCATTTTTTATATCTTCTTCAAATTTATACAAGTCCAGCGATAATAATTGATGTAACTTTGTATTGGCGTCCTCTTTAAGAGATACCTAGCAAGATGATTTATTGAATAACGGCATGATTTATTGTTAAGAAACGACATTCTTAAATGAACTTACCAGGTAATCAATACTGTGAATTTTAGTTAACTGCAATAAATACAAATATTATTAATGTGAATACGTATACGTACACGCGGAAGAAGGCCCTACAAAATATTAGTTTTTTGAATCATCATAGAATACTGACTCGCTTTGGTAATGTCTGTCTATTGGTACTTAGATGCTTTTGTGGAAGTTTTTGTGTTTGTAGTGTTTTTGTACTATAGTGTAAAGTATTGAAATGTTAATGTGACCTTACTAGCTAAATACAAAATGTTTAGGGCGGGAATACTAAAAATCCTGAATAAACCAAAAAAGAGACCTTAATTGTTTTCATTAGTTTCATCCAATGATGTTCTTTTAGGGCTGGATTTTGTAAGTCATTTATAAGACGAATAGAAGAATTCGTTTCCTTCACCAATGCCGTGACATAAAGGTATGGAGTCCAATTTCGAACGGTTTTATCTAGTGTACGTAAATCGCGAGTAAATTGTTTACAATCGCTTTCAATATCATCGGTATCAATTTTAAGCCAAGCAGATGAATGCCAGTGTTCAACGCGCGATTCAAAAGCATAAACAAAGTCCCATAAATGCTAAAAAAAATTAAATATTTTTATAAGCATAAAATGCTTTTTTATGACTTACTTTAATATTTTTTAGTTGCATTTCGCATGTTTGTAGTATTGTAAATTTTGGAGTCTCAATATCAAGGAGCTTTGCGCAGTACATAATGCTGTCTTTAATTTTTAAATAACGCCTCAATTGTATACAAACCTTGTCACAAAGCACATAAACGTCACGGCACGGAACTTTGAAAAACTGCAACAAGGAGAACAACCCAATAATAATTCATCAATTACAGTGAAGACATATGTTTACCCTACACAGGTGGTAAAGGGGTGTACGAATAATAACTCTTATACGATAAATGGCACCCCCACCTTTAATTAAACCGATAGATTCAAAACGAAAATCTGAATCCGTCTCTGAGCCCTTTCAAATTTGTGTACAAACTACAGGACGCATTTTGTGATATATTTCAATGAAATTTGGTACAAGGACATTTATTGGCCCAAACAAAAATCCTATTGCACCGCATCGAACCATTTTTAGAAGCCCTCCCCATAAAAGGTGCCATTATAATGGAAGTCGTAATTCGTAATATTTTCTGACAAAAATGGGTAGGGAATAGCTAATTGGCTTAACATATGGTTGTCCGAATTTGGACCCGATCGGACCATTTTTAGAACCTCTTTCCATTTAATGATAATTCACAAAGTAATTTTAGTAGCAGTGCCTCGCGTATGCAAATGCTACTAAACTATTTGTAGCATAATTTAAAGAGCTAAGTGGTGTAGGGTACTAAATGGTTGGCCTTGACCGACTATAATATTTTCATTCGTTTAAATGATAGTTGAATTAATAATTAATATAGATTTAGATTCAATTACCGGCATGCGCTGAAATCTTTTATGGAATGACTGTACATAACATCCATACATTTGAATTCTTGTAGAAATCTGTTGTTGCTGATATAGTTTATTTTCTTGTATCATGCCCAACTTAGTTGCAGCAATCATTTTAAGTTGATTCCATTGTAAAATAAGTTGATTAATTTTTTGTAATATGTCCGAAGTATAATTAAATCCGTACGATTTTAATAAAGTCACAGCATCTTTGGATGCTTTGAATAAATTATCTGCTCTTCCCTCACGTTCACGTATTTGTATTATTATATGTAGCATTTGTAATAGAATACCTAAATCATCTCGGCTAATATGTAATTGAAGTAAATTACTGCCATTATATATAAAATCATCGAATTTCTGCAAAATTGTAATTAAGCAGAGTTACAAATAAAAGCTTGGATTAAATATTGAATAGAATTTAAATCAATACATATTTCACATGAAGCTCAATTTTTTTCAATATTAAAAAAAATGTTTTTATACCCTCCACCTTAGTGATGAGGGTAAATTTTGAGATATTTAGCTGAAATTTTGTACAAATACTTTTAGTTTCTGCATGCAGATTGCTATTTAAATGGGCAAAATCGGTCTAGAGTCACGCCCACAACCAACAAAAATCTATATCTGCCACAAAAGTTGACCTATGAACTTGAAATTTGGTGCACACACATTTGGTGTGGTTGTCCCGACCATCCATGAGCCAAAAGTTGGCACTATTTAAAAGGCGCAATATATGTGTATTTGCCATGCCCATTGTTGTGGATATGGAGATACTAAGATTCGGCCTAAGCAAAATTTAGTTTTCTAACTTGTTTTTTTTTTTCGAAGTATTATTCTTCAGGGCGTTATAAACATTTTGGATATTTTCAAAACATTACTTAACATCTTCTAATCGACGCCATATTTATAAGGTGTAGCCTAGCCTTAGCTCTTAGTTCTATGTATATTTTTTTGTGTTTTGGTATTGTTGCAGTTGCTGTTACATGTATGTATACGTTGGCCAAATACCATAACTTCTTACCTCTAGAGCGCGTTTGATATAACGTAGAAGGCGCTTTTTATAATAATTAATCCATTTGCAGGTTAAATTTAATAAAGTGTATTTAAAAGGTTTAATATTTACAGCTAACCAACCATCAATGCATTGTAGTTCTTCAAGTTTACTTATATTCTCATGAATGCCATTGTATTTGTCAATCTGTGTGAAGCAAAACCAAAAGCGTTATATAAAATTAATCCATGTTTCTTTGCGAATAATAGTGAAATTATAAGCTCAATTAGAAGTGTGTATGATTATGACGCCGAACAT
Source organism: Ornithomya fringillina (assembly GCA_963978525.1). NCBI lineage: Eukaryota > Metazoa > Arthropoda > Insecta > Diptera > Hippoboscidae > Ornithomya > Ornithomya fringillina. The sequence goes on from OZ021691.1 coordinate 26,113,301, forward strand.
AAGCTCGATTGCGTTCGAATATCATAGTGTTCGATTCTCTAAAAACAGTTCGTGAGAATTTCCCACATTTATTAAGCACTTTCATGAAATGACTATGAAAAGAATGAATTATGAAAATATGAAAATTCCAACAGAGCGACAGATTTATTCTGCTTTTTACTTGTGAATTAAAAGATTAATGAAAGTATGTTTATTTATAAGTACAGCATTGAAAATGGCAATTAAAGAAAACCACATCAATATTTACAATTTGTTTAATTCCATCCACCACATGGCGCGATGTATTAATACCAATATCATGTGAACGGTCACACGATAACTTTCCATACTTTTCGATCCACAAATGTGAATAAACTTTGAATTCTAAAGCAAACGCCTTGGCAGCATTTGTGCTTTTCCTAATACTTGCTCTAATAGTATCCATTAATTGTTTTATGTCGTTCATATCTGCAAAAGAAGTTAACGTTTACCATTTTCTTATGTGAAATATCCTGTTATTAATATTCCTTGATGGCAATTTAATAACTAATGAAAATTAAGCAATGTTTCTAATACAAATTTTTGCAATATTAATTTGATTTCATGTACTGTTGTTGTATATTATATTGTAATATATAAAGTGGTTCAAGAATAGTTTTGTAACTCTTAAGCGGTCCCTTTTATCGTTTATGTTTTTCTTGTAATCAATCCTCTGATCAAAATTTTTTTCGCAATGATGAAATATGTCGCAGGGATTTTGGTCCAAGAGCGATCACTATTGAAAATGATTCTGATGGGATCATTTTAAGAACCCCTCCCTCTTCATGTAATCCCATATTTTCATATAAGTATTTAATTGATGAAAACTTCCATAATTTAGGTAGCTTTATCATATTTGCTGAAGAGTACTTTCATTATATCCCCTACAGAAGATGGGGGTACACAAAGTTTGTCATTCTATTTGCAACATTCAGAAGGAGGCTTCAGAAACCCTACAAAGTATATATATTCTTGATCAGCGTCTGTACTGAGTTGATCTATACACTTGTGTCCGTCTGTTGTTGACATTCTCACGGTTTGGAGATATTGAGCTGAAATTTCTGCACGCAGTTCGCTATTTCAAATGGGAAAAGTCGGTCACGAGCCACACCTGCAACCGATTAAAATCTATTTATCTGCCACAAAAATTTACATATAATAAAAATTGGGATATATAAAAATCTGGTACAAGAATTGACTAATGAATTTCAAATTTGGTGCACATATTTATGGTTATTCCATCCATCGATGTGGAAAAATGGACGTGATCGAATAATAGACGCGCCCACAATTTACAAAAAACCTAAGTCAAATTTAGTTATCTTACTTGATAAATATTCTAAAATAGTTTTTAAGTCTTTTCCCCCCTTTCATGTATAACCATATTTATACTTATATTACCTACCCAAAGTCTCCTCTTGCTTTCCACCTTCTTTATACATCTCTCTTATTACTTCGGCAAGGTGTCTGGGCTTTGATCGGCTTCCATTATGATCTTTCATATAATTAGAGAAAACATTTTCATCTACCAGTTCAAGAAAGTAAGTTGATGTATAACTTATATCACGAAATAATGCTTCGAAAATATCGTGAAAATTATTCTGAATATTCTCTTCAAACGAGGGCTCAAAGCCAATTTCGTTACTGACTAAATTTAGTTGTACTTCTATGAGAGTTTGTTTTGAAGGCGTTGGTGTCTTTTTGCGTAAAAAAGTGTCATATAGCGGTGAATTGCCACTTATTGAGGAAAGATTTTCTCCGTCCTTTTTCGTAGGCAGCGCGGTTAATGTCTGTAAGGCAGTACTTATATTTCCGGTTATTTTATCTTTAAGCTTCGTTTCTGCATACGTTTGCATACGTTTTGTTATCTCACTTAGTATAAATTGTAAACTGATATAAGAAAAAGGAGTACCTTTAGAATTTTACTGTAAAGCGATTTTTTCACTTACCTAATACGCATGCCTTCTAGTACTTCTTCACAAATTATATCACAAACATTATCCAAATACTTGTAAATATTAGTTTTCTGTTCGTCCTTTAATGCAGACAAAAGCTAAAAAATAACTTAAAACAGTTTTAAATGAACGGCTGATTCGTATTTGTACCTGTTGAAAAGCCTGTTCATTTCCGAAATCAAAATGATCGCTTTGCGACAAAAATAATCTAAAATTATCTTCTAACAGTCGTTTTAATAACAACATCGATCCTTCACAGAGCAATAAACGTGGTTTGCAACGTTCTTTTTGATCGCACAAATTGAAAAACTTTCTAGCTCCAAACAAACTGCGTTGATGTAGTGGCTCTTGGCTCCAACATCGAATGCTGCTCACAATCGAATCCAAATTACTCTGTGTTGTCTCTATTGTTTCATAAAGTTTATAACACTTGAGTAGAATATCATCGATAAATTGGTCATCTGTAAGAAGGGTGAAAGTGTTATAATCGATCGTGGGTATTGCTTTTAAGTATATAACCGCGCTCACTATAATTTTGCCATTTAATGCTCTCGGTGGCTTGTTCTACGAAGCTATCAATGCACTCGACTTGCGTGCTAATTAGTTTTAATTTTTTATCAACAATTATTTTTTCTTGTATGGCATTATAATATTGGGCAGTTTTTAACAATTTAACCTTATATTGCCAAAATTCATCGCTGTGTTGGTATAGATCTAATAGAGCTGAAGGCAATTTTTGCTTTAAATCAACAGCATATTGCGACAGTGTTATAGTTTTCGAAGCTCCAGAAATGTTTTGCATAGCTAATAAATACTTTGTTTCCAAAAGAGTTTGAAATACGTCTGAAACTAAATTTACATCAAGTTGTTTTAAATCCTCGCCATTATCGGCGGTGTTAATATTTTCGTTAGAACTATTATGAGAGAGAGTCCAAACATTTGCATTCAGTCCTCTGGTTAAGCATTCTTCAATTCCTTCAAACCAATCGTTAAAAATGTTTAATTTTAAATTCTCAAATTTCGACATCAAAGTGTGTTGACGACTTATTAACATTTGATATTGAGCGCTTAAATCACTATTTGCATCTAGTCTGTAGAAACAAAGAAATGAGGGATACATGTATGAAAAATGTCAATAGAAAGAATCATATCTCCCTCTCTCTCTTCTTCTCTTCACCTACAATTTATTAATAAGTTTGTGCATTTCAGGTTTTTCCAATTCACAACCCTTTTTTAGAAGGTTCTCTAACCACATTAGCGCTACTATTACAGGGGGGAAGTTATAAAATTCCGGCGCCATTACATGTCGGATATCTTCGATGCACGTCAATTCTTCCGAAACTACGTGGCTGTTACTTTCAATAATTCGCAATTCTTCATCGTATACGTAGAGTATATGTGTTAATACCATTTTTACTTCCTGGCATATAGCGTCGCGTTGTAAAATGTTTTTAAACATAAGAGTTAACTATTTGGGTAATAGATCCATTAATTATTATTAGAACCTACTTCGTTTTAAAGTTTTTTGTCACAATTTGTTACTTTGTACCTTTGATAATTGCTCCCAATCACGACAATCGGTAAAGGCTTGTATTAAAATGTTGCTCAAAGTTTTTTCCAATATGTGCGAGTGATGGAAAAATAATCCACTTTCATTGTACGGTGTAGCAGAAGAAGCTGAATTGCGACTGCGAATTGCATAAGCTTTCCAATGGCATAATTTTTCAAAAGTTGCCTTGAATCCTACATATAACTGTAAATATGCGTGCTTTAAAGATTCTGATTAGAAGTAAGATTAAAATTCCATCTCGATATATTTACTTTACATGTTTACATGATTCGCATATTATGTTTCACATTTTTTAAATCAACACAATGTTTTTGTACACAGAAAATGCTCATTATATAATATGTGCTGTGTCGAGTAGTTATGCTAAAATATTTTAAATACCTGTTTAATGTGCTTTGTTAACGATTTACCCCGATAACCGCCAATTTCAAGTTTTTCCAATTGTAAAAATGACGTGACCGCTTCAAAAATTTGCTTCAATTCAAATAATTGGTGCATATACGTTTCCATTGTGGAATGAAAGACTTCACTTTCTGAAAAATGCCATATGTGAGGAGAGGACTCCACGTCAGCAGTACCTGATGAGGAGCTCTTTGCCGAATATTTGATTTTATATTCCATTATACATGATCTATGGTGATCAGTAAGGTTACTAAAATATAATATTCATTCAGCTTGAACAACTTACCTGAAATACTCCAAAATTTGTAGAGTTTTTGAGATTTTTCGTAAACTTTCTTCGGCATCTAAACCGAATAAACTGGTAATATCTAAATCTTCTTCTGCACGAAAAACCATAAAGTTATAACAACACCGTAGCAAAGTTGTCATTCTAGTGGTAGATTGATAATATGAGGCATTCACCCAAATTAGATGTAAACAATGTATTAGCGGTAAAATTAATTTATCAGCATTAATGAACTGGATAGAAGTGAAAGCAGTCGTTTGCAGAAGCAATGGATAAAGCCATAGTGAATTGTCGCGCGCTTCCTGTATAGCTTGAACTAGTTGTTGGTATGATTTCAAAAATATCGGATAATAGGTTGAAGAAAGTCCTTTCAATAGAAGGATCACTTCCTTATGCATTGGATTAAGTAATTGTTCATATAAGTGCTCTAAGTTTTGTCTACGACTTAGCCAATAGTTGATCTCATGCACTGGCAAGCAAACATGAATAATATTTTTCCGGTTAGTTTTGAGATTTATAGAATATTCCGATGTTTGTTTAACTACTTGATTCATTTTTAATATCCAATCAATTATAATCTCTTCCAATAAAGGCCTCATGCTAGGTTCCACAGTTGTTTGTAACTCTCTAAAAATGATATTCCTATGAAATGGCTCTCTTAAGAATATAATTCCCCAAATTGATTCTCACCCACTCTCCCTTAATTGCACATTGCTACGTATTGCTTCTAAGCCAGAATGTAAAGACAGTATTGTTTGATTATTGACTTTGCTTCTAATCTGTAAAAAAAAATTAAGCAAGTGTACAATCGATGAAAACATCGATTCTCTTTATTTCGCAATTTCACCACATTTATATATGTATATGCGAGCCCCGTAGGATAAATAATGCTATAGAATAAAATTTTATATTTTTATATATCACAAAGTTTCTTACCTCAATTAAAGTATTAGTTATGTACCGTACGCTCTTTTCTAAGTCATGATTTACAGGGTCAGGCCATAATTTTCTATTGGTTCTATTTTGTATTAGCAAAGGTTGAATTATCTCTTCAAAGTAATGCGCTAAGGTATTAAGGATGTGATGTAAGGGGAAATCGCCATATATAATATGATTGCGAAAATCTTGCTGTTGCGTTTTTAGATTGATATTTAAATGTTGTTTTATAAAATAGAGACATTTTCCGTGAGTTGGACCACGTGAAAGGGTTGTTGTAACATTACCAGAAGCAAATGGGGCAGTTTGTGGTACAGACGATAACAGAGCTGTAGGCATTAACTTGCCAGAAGATGCAGTCAACTGTCGTTTGTTTTCAGATTTTACAGTTCCACTAGCAATGTTTGTAAAAAGTACTTCATTAATGGAGAGAGTTGGGGTCAAAGTACCACTGGCATTAAGTGTTATGATTAAAGTTTGATGTTTATCGCTATTCATCCATTCCAGTAAAATTGCCTAAGAACACATCATATAATAAATAATATTCATTTCTGTATTTGAGAAATATTCATATTACCTGGTAATCAGCGTTATCTAACATTTGTTGCCATTTATCTACTTTAAGACGGAGTGATGCTGTTGTATAGGCGGCAATAAACCTAACAACTGTACTCTCATTAATACCGTTAATATTACTCATAATTTTATAAGTAGAGTTAAGCAATAATTTCTTTAATATGAAGTTAATAGGCAAACATGCGCCCGTAACTTTACGTTGATTACCATTGAAGGATTTCAACTCAATTAAGTTACGTGGAGTTGAACTCGAAGTTAAATTAGACACTTTCTATATCGATCAAACATGAAATTTACACCTTAGAAAATAAAACTCTAACACACTTTGCACACATATACATATCTAATAGGTATATATTTTTATACGCTGCACCACTTGCGGCAAAGGGTGTGATAAGTTTGTGCGGACGTTTGTAAACGGCATATGCCGATTCCCACCTTCAATTACACCGATCGATCAAATCAAAATCTGAATCGATTAAACCATGTCCGTTTGTCCGCCTGTCTGTCCATGTAAATTTGTGCAAAAGCTACAGGTCGTATTTTTTGAGATATTTCGATTAAATTTTGTACAAGGACATAGATTGGCCCAATGGGGAACTATATTGAAAATGGACCGAATCGGACCACTTTGAGAATCACTCCCCAGGAAAGGTTCTTTTATAATTCTTTATTTATTATTAATAGTTTTTGACAAAATGGGATAAAAAATTGTTAATTAACTTCATATTTGGGTATGCTAAATTTAAACCCGATCGATCCATTTTTAAAACCCCTTCCCAATAATTGTATTTCAGGAAATAATTTATATGGCAGCGCCTCGTATATAAAGATACAACTAAACTATTATAATTGTAGCATAATTTAAGGAGTTAAGTGGTGTGGTGGTGGTGTGCGCGACTATAGCATTTTTACTTGTTGCAAAATAGCCAATGTTAGTGTGCATATATATATACATATGCGTACAATATAACGAATACTCGGTTACAGCATATGACCAACAGAACCCTCTAAAATTGTATACGTGAGTATATAAAATACATTTTTAACCCAATATTGTGAGTTTTATTATTTACTTGAATTTGGTTGTTATAGCCTCTACATAAAATGGATGGTATACTAAGTTTTTGATTCCGTTGGCAACTGCCAGAAAGAGGCGTACGTATAAATATTTTCGATCAGCGTCAAAATCTGAGTTGATTTAAAGTCAAGTTCCTCTTTCTGTTTATCCCGTGGTAAAACTCTCTCCCGAGCAATTGCTATACAGTTGTTATACGTATCTACGCAATTAGCAAATAGTTCAAATCACTGCAAACATCAGTCTAATACACATACATAGTTCTAAGAACTTTCATATTAATAATGTATAGGAAATGTTTATTAATAACGCGAAAAGTTTATTGATTGATTTTAATTGTTCAAATGATTGATTCAAAATGTTCAAATCTGCAATAATAGACATACTCCAGCCAAAGTCCATTTACCGGCTTTTTCTTTGGTTTTCAAATTAAAAGTCCAAACATATGTAGGGCCACGTTGCCTGTAATACAAACATTACGCATTAACATTAATATTAACCCTTCATAGAACGTAAAGAAACTTTTACCGAATTTTATAAACAGGACATTCATAAACATTCTTCGTGTCTTGTTTGTCTTTTTGAACTGCTTTCACAAATATAACCGGCATTGCAGGAAATAAATCTTTAAGGAATGCATCAGCAATTGTATTCATATTCATATCCCATCGAGCACCTTCCATATATAAGCCATTAATATACGCACCTTCACGAGGAGCTGATCTATATATAGTAAAAAATAATAAAAAACGTAGTTCGTTACATTTACGTATATATTACAATATTATCCAAAGAATCTTATAATTTGTGTTTACTCACGAAATTTCTTCTTTGAATTTTTTAGTAACATCAGTATTCAGACACATACGATCTAACGGCCACTCATTTTTACGAGCTGTTTGTTGCATAATGGCAGTTAGAAAACTTTGTGGGTTAAAGAATCCACCCAACCACACCGATGACGGTAAACGGAAATCTGCCACCCAACCTTCCAGTTCCCTTAAGCGCAACTGCAAGTCGGCAAACCATGATTGTAATCCTAATGTACTCGGATAAGCTAATTTAGTCCATGAATCTGGCACTTGATCCATAAATAATGATTGCATTAGGTTTTCCATTATGGAGGATATGGTCAGTTCACCTTTTAAGCCCAAATCTAACTCGTTCAAGGAACGTTTCAATTCTGCCATTAATATATTCATACGCTCGCATTCTTGGAATGCTACCAATATATAAGGATTACGATCTTCCACACGAGACATAAGTTCCGGGATATTAAAGGGAGCTGGTATTTTATCAATTAAGTCTTCCAGCATACTCTTCACAACATCTTCAGTAGATTGAGCTTCACCGCCACCGGCATCTGAGGCGCCCGCCAGACGTGGTTGCAACTCAAAAACTGTACGAAATAAACGTTCAGATACAGTGGTTAAAAATCCAATCTCTGCATTCAAATGTAAACCATACAAGTTGGGACTTTCTGCCGGAAGGTTGTCATCGATATATTGATGATAGCCAGCATATTTCAAAATACCAGGTGCAGGGAAGCCAGAACAAAATTCTAATTCACCGTCAATTAATTCCGGTTGCATAAATTCTTCTAAATAAGTGCGGCATAGACGACGATCGCGATCGTCGGTAATATGACCACCATACATAATCTCTCCAAAAAGATATCTTAAATCTTCCCATGGTACGCGAGTATTTGCTTCTAAATAATTATATAATACATAAACTGAAATTGTTAGGTCACCAACATTGAATGGATAAACGCGATTCCAACCCTGAGCACCGAATTTACGGCGCTCCGCAACGACAGCATGAAAATAGCAGAGAGCAAAAAGTATAGCCTTGAATTCAGTTTCTTTTGAACACATTTCTAATGTTTCATCACTAAAATTATCTAACGCCTTGTGTATATTGGCTTGCATGCCTGTTGGTGGTTCATTCGTGATTTTAATAGCTGACTCCAGTATACCTTGAGGTAATATGTGAGCTGATGGGTCACCTGCCGGTTCTGCACTCAAGAATAACCTGTAGTTTGGGTGGACGTCAATTAGGGATGCTTCCATTTTTTTTTCCAAGGCAGGCAACCATCTTGCTACTAAATGAATATTTTGTAAAATAACCCAATGACCATGTCTCGAGGCGGTATCTATAGCATTTTCGGCTACCACCTCTTGACCTTGACCCAATGAGACGCTATGGAAATTTTCATTATCTCCATGAAAGCCCATAACTTTACCCAACTTCTCCACATCTTTCAAAGGATCAACACCCGGTGACAATACGAAAAATATGTGAGTTTCTGGACTTGATTCTTCGAATGTTTTAGCAAATTCCATCGATCGTGCATCAATATACTTGGGTCCTAATTTTTCTTCAATAAACACTTTCATTGAATAAGACATGCGATCTGGTCGTATACAACGCATAATACATAATCGTTGAATAGCCGTTTTACCCTTCCACTCGCCTGGAAATTTTTCCTTTTCCGGACATTCTGAATCAATGAATTTCTTCCAACGCTTATGAGATCCTTCAATATCTTTATCTAAACCTTTAAATGCTGGTAAATTACTTAAAGCACGTATGCCTCCCCAAGCTACATTGGTTAAAAATGGTAGATTCGAGGTCACATTCACCATATATGGAAATCGCAATAGGAAATCGAGTTCGGACGGTTCCACCTCACTAGCACTTATTAATATTTGTATTGTAAGTTGCGTTAAAAATGTTAATTTGTCTGCTTCAAAAAGACCACGCGACGTGTACATAAAACTACAATAAGTGATAGAATCAATTAAATTTTCTACACGTTCCTTGAGTTTCTCCGCGGGTACTGCACGATTTATAGCATTAGCAAAAACCACAGTAAAAGCTTTCAATGAGAACTGATATATAGGATTGATTTTAAATAAATCATTTAAAATGAAATATATAATCGAAGCACGTTCTGAAGCTGGACGGTAAGCTTCCCGAGCTGTGTCGATTTGTACGGCAGTTATTTTGGCTTCAGCAACTTTCACTTCAATTTCGTCGGCCGTCTTTTTAGTTTTTTCCAAATTCATTACCAGTGATACATCTTCTAAAACATTTTCTCCCGCTGATGATAATCGTTGCAACAAATCATCTTCCAAAAATTTCAAAGTGATTTTGAAATGATTTTGTTGTTGCGTTAATCGTGTTCGCAATACTTCCAAGTCGGGGCGCTCAGCTTTAACTACCTCAGCTAACAGTTGATCTTCTAAACCATCACGAGTTACCGTAAAATTAATCAATGTTGTTTGTGCTTGCATTTCTGGCTTATAATGAGGATTGGCTAGTTTGGTGTGCAAAATTAAACGAAATTTCGGATTGAAATCAATTTCTCGATCACCCATTTTTAAACAAGTTCCTTTTTTGATTAGCATACGACCCAACAACGGGTTTAACACAGCATCAATATTTTCACCAATGTTTTCCAATAAAAGGACATTGCCATTAGTAACGGCTTGTTCAATTCTGTCTAGATAACCTTTTTGTGTAGTTCTCAGTACAATAATAGTTGAACTATATTTTTGTTTAACCCATTTTATGCCCTGTCTGTAACAGTAACAAAAATAAATTTACTTGGAAGAAGAAAAAATTTGCCCACAACACTTACAATTGTGGATCTATCATTAGCGGATAACGTTCCGAATGTACTAAAATGGCAGCATTTTCTGCAGACATACGATCACTGGGTAAGCCTTGATTATTCCACTCAGCTATTTGAGCATCATCACATATCATTTCGAATGGATCGCTGCCCTCACTAGATGGTATTTTGGGCTAAAATTAAATTATTTCTATTATCATAAAATAAATAAAAAGCTACGTGACGATTGAGTGAAATTTTGAATACCCATAACCGATGCACTAAGACTTTCTGAAGAAATATAAGTCAATTTAAGTCAAGTTTTTATCAAAGTAGGATATATACATAAAATACATAAGGTGGTGGGTACAAAATTTATTTATATTTTTATCTATTTACATCGCTAGCTTTAAAAGCGGGCTGCCACATTTTCGTTTGCAATTCTATTCGGTACGGACGCGTAAAGCAACCTACATATGATATAAAACAAGATATAAGCAGAATGTCACCCGGGAGAGTTATTATACTGTGCTGTAAGCTGGAATAATATGATTTATTAGTTATACTCGTTCGTGGTTTTCTAATCGCCTACTTACTTTTTAACCGACTCGGTCCAACGAATTTTCTCAGATGCAAGGCCACCAATTAAACGATTTGCCAAATCTATAGTGAATGCCGTTTTATCAGCTTCATCTTGACATTTTTGTTTTTTGGCCAAAGCCTCATCATATTCCATTTGCAATACATTTAATTGTTCTTCTAATTCATTTAAGCGATTATTCAAAGCCGTCAATTTGTCACGAGCATCTTGTAATTCTTGTTCGGCATCGGCTAAAGCTCTCTCTTTAGGTTCTACAATTAAGTACACTTCGTAGAAGCGGTTAATATTTATAACCCAAGAGCAAAGACCCGCCGCGGCTGATGATTTAGCTAAAATTTTTTCCGGATTAAATTCAGGATCTCCTAAATAAGGTTGCAATGCTTTAATAATGTCTGGATGAATATGTTTTTTGTCATAGTTGACCAGGTCATTAAGAAACTTGTCCACATTGCCCATAATGGTACGACAAGCTTTCCAGCTGCGATCTTTTGGTAATTTACCCTTTTGAGCAAATAATACCAAAACAGCAGCACACACGCTAACAACAGCTTCCGGGGGAGAACCAAAAGATTTCAATTCAGTCAAATTATTTTTGTTTAATGTATTTAAAGCTTCTTGAGCTGCAATCAAAGCCGGCTGAGCTTTACGGAAATCTTCTTCACAAAGCTTTGCTTTGGCTGTGACATCTTCTTCGATTTGTCGCACGTTCTTCTCTTCTTTAGTAGCAAAAGCTCTTTCCTTGGAAACCTTCTCATTTTCAGCACTAACCACTTTAATAAGATTATCGGCGTCTTCATTTTTAGCTTTCAATTCAACTTCCTGCACTTTTAAAACATCTTGAAGAGCATCAACTTCTTTAGAACAACTGGCCAATTTTATCAAACCATTTTCTAAACGTATTCGCCTATCTTGATTAGCTTTAACCTTTTCTTTTAATAATTTTGAATATAAACTAATCAATTCCAAAAAAGATTTCGGTGTAGTGTAATTGTAACGTTTGTCATTTATAAAATACGCATGAGATATATCATTCACAGTTTTGTGAACATAAGCCATAAAGCGTGACACGGGTTTAGCCAGTGCTTTGGGTAAAACATCAATTTCAGAAAGGAACGTTAAAGACACTGACTCCAATGCTTCACGCGGCCACTCATGAAACCAATCAATTGTTGTACAATTGACTAATGAAGGAAAATTACGCGCTCGTATTCTTAAAGTGGAGCCTACCGGAGAAAAGCATAAAACTACTTTCAATTGACCGCGCACCTTTTCAATAAAGTATTTCCAACAATTTTCACGGCTATCATAAATACCCAATTGTTTGACTTCGTTACGCACAGCATTTATGATATTTTCAATTTCATCATCAGGGAATAATTCATGTATTTCACCTGATGCTAGTAAATCGTTGACCAGGACCAAAAATTGTTCTTTGGCAACTTCGGCATCTGTCATTAGGAAGCAACAGGGCGACGTTTTCACACCACACTTCATATACAATGTTGCGATATTTGCTTTCAAATCATTGACACCGTAATCTTTGGTCAATTGTATTTGAAACACATCCAATGATGATATAAAGGCAGCCAGTCGAGTTAAAGATTGTTTACCCGAACCGCCGACACCCACCAGTAGAGCATAACCCCGTGAAGACTCTAAAATGCGACTGATACGACAAACATGAGACATGGCATCCTCAAACAGTACTAAATTCATGGCACCAACAAAATCATTGTACCGCTCTTGGGCCTCTTCCAATAATTTTTGTAATCTTTGCCAATCCGGTATTGGCATATATTTAATATCAGCTAACCCTTTGGCAAAATGACAATATATATGAGGTTTGGCAAATACGATGTCATCACTATATCCCTCTATTCCTTTGCGGACAATATCTTGTATAAGTTTGTTAAACGTGTTCATATCGTTTGCATCAACCATTTTATCGCCGTAAACACGATTACATTCATGAACCCAAAGACGCAAAAGTAAATTAGAATTTGGACATGTTTCAAAGTTTGCATATAACATGCCCTGTAAAGACAATTTTTAAACGTTTTTGATGGAACTTTAAAACAACTCACCGTAAAAATATTCGCTATATCACGTAAATTAAAATTATAGTGAAATTTAACTGCCGTAGGTAAAAATGTCGTAGCGACTTTTTGATGTAATGTTATAGCGGTTTGTACTAAAGCCTCACAAATGTTAATCACAGGCTTACTAAATTTATGTATAGGATTGTTCAAATGCTGTGACAGTATGGAGTTTAATATATGAAATAGGGCATCTGGACTCGGTTGACTTATAAGTTGAAAGAGATAGATAAAATATTTATAAATATATGATGATATGCCCATTTCCAAAAAACGCCTTTTTGATGGTGAGAAGCTTTGAAGCTTTTGGTGGAAACTGATATTCTTTGTCAAATACCTCTTACACAATAAATCGTAGAATAATGATTTTATAGAATTATAATATATAGTACTAGTGGAATACTTTTTCCATCAAACATTATATAAATTCTTTACGGATTTTCTAAGATGGGTAGCTTCAAAGTCGTTTTCCAGCAAAAGAGCTTTTTTTGGAAATGATATGGAATACATTTGATATTACTGTTATTTAGTACTTAAATATCTATAAACATAATATTAAGTGCTTAGATTCTTACTTGACGGCAAAGGAACAAAAGTGCCGCTGCAGACGTGGATTGATTGTAAACGAACCTGCTGATGGATTCATGCATGATACAAACTGACAATTGTGTATATCACGCAATGTCATCTTCACTCTATCATACCAGTGTCGATAATCCATGAATTGTCGTATCAACGTGTGCGGCTGCACGGTTCCATATTTATCTACTTCAGGCATATTCATATCATCCACAAAGTACAACATTCGTTTATTGCCTTGCGGACCATAATTACGTCCGGCTTTCTTTTCCAATGGTTTCTCCAAAATACGTTGCAACATCTCAGACGTAGTATAGAAATTGAACGGTACATTTGTTACAGCATATTTCTCAGTAGGTAAAGCATTCAGTTTTGAATTCATAATAATGGTTTTACCAGAGCCAGGTGCTCCTATTAACATAACCGGGTAATTGTCTTGTATTAGAACATCCATGAAGTAACGTAAACGAGTTGTTTCAGAAGTGTGAACTAAGTTTGCTTGAATAGGGATATCTGGATCTAATTCGAAACTAGGAACCAATTTTGTCCAAGGTTCAAATTTTTTCGTTTCATGATCCACAAAAAATGAAAATATATTACCGCTACCCGGGAATTTGATTGCTTTAAATTCGTTGACGAACCACTTACTAAATTCATTACGCCAATCGATAATTTGATCTTGAAACAGAGTGGAACCGAAACCCCACACTATTGAAAAAACGAAATATATTTCATACCAATCTTTGGGACAATCTGCCGGAACATTTTGTGGAGTTAACAAGCTATTTAGTAAGAAGCAAGTCATTTGCAACATAGCTATATCAGAGATTGGAATGATTTTCTTTAAGCGATTCTTAAATACTTCCAACATCGGTGGTACATATTTATCAAATAATACATTTAAGGTGGAAATTTCCGATTGATTGGTTCGTGTATTTAGCCACGACAGTATAAATGGTGTCCAACCTAAATCTTGAGGGTTAATGTATAATATACCAGCTCGTGAAACTGTTGCCGGGGTTGCTGTCTTCAAATTAGCTATCTCAAATAGTAAACGCATTTCTTTCGTCAAAGCAATACGTTCGTTGCTAGCTAGCGTTAAAACTTTATTATCATCCATTACGGTGTTTAAGCTTTCAATCCACATAGGATCAATATCACCGTCCAGTACAATCCATTTGGGCCCGGTACCACCCAGGTTAGCTTGATCACGCATTATAATCGAAAATAATCCGTCTTTCCATTCTCGCGTAGCCGGGTTAACAATGCCGAATAATTCATCGTTTGTCACTGCTTTCGGGTTTAAGTCATTATAGTGAGGCTTACGTTTTTGGTTTGCATATGTTTTATTAAGTGTCTTCCATACTTCCGATTTGCCAGTTCCAGCAAATCCAATAATGAAAACTGAATGTCGCACCGCAAACAGTTCTTCCAATTGAACCACTTTCAAAATGAATCCATCATCAGGTTGTAACTTTAAATCGACAGCAGATTTTTTAATCACTGCCTCAAATTCTAAATTACGTTTCCTAGGTACATCTAAAGCGGGAAACAGATCACCAATTAATCCCATAAATACGGTTAAATCGTCTGTAACAATTTTTGGTATATTGAAATCACGTAAAGCTCTCATTAAAACTTGATCTTCAGGCCGATATCGATCATCGCGCTAAAGAAAAATTAAAGTTAGATAATTTATGTTAAAAAAAAAAAATACTTCGTCCATTTATATTATTTTACCCTCAGAGATCCCGCCACCACCAATACAGATTTAATAGCGCGTAAACCCCAATCATAATGATCTTGTTTGGACAACAGTTCCTTACATAGTTCATACAATGCAATAAACTTGCGTGCTAATAAGCGAGCTTCTTGAAAACCTTCTGCTACCAACATAATTTCACTAATCAAGGCAAAATCCGGTACAACCATAGCACAAGGTCTATATAAGGCTTTAAGATTTTCAGGTAATTCTGCGCGTCCAGCATAACCGGGATTCATTGTTATGAACATGCCTACAGTGGCACGCAAAGTAATAATCTCGCCGAGAAAATTAAATACAACTTTCTTCGCTTTAATGGCGTCTTGTATACATTTGACTTGTACAGCCACTACGGACAAGACTTCTACCGAAATTCTATTAAATTCATCGAAACAGCCCCATGCCCCAGTTTGGGCCAAACCCTTATGAATATCTCCTACAGATTTATAATCCATTTGCTCCGAACAATTAAATACATAAACCATAATGCCTAAAGCTCTTCCCAGATCTTTAGTGGTTTCAGTTTTACCGGTACCAGCTGGTCCAGCTGGTGCTCCACCCATAACTAAATGTAATGATTGGGTTAATGTTATATAACAACGATCAGTTAGAGGGGTAATCACCAAACGTGGTGTATTACCCAAGTATTCGTAATCATATTGAAATTGAGCATCGCATATATTTGCAAAGCAATCTTCGAATTTCGTATCCCAACGATGCCTTAATTGGGATTGCCATTGGAAAGCTGTTACTACTTCGACTTTGGCTGCTATAATTTTCGCCACTACATCTCGACTGTGTACGTCAATCGTACATATTGTACAAATTTTTTGCCTATCGGCAGCGCTTAGGTCTCCTAATAAAAGATTGATTAGATGGTTCAGTTGTGTAATCTGTTTTTTATTATAGTCTTTCAGAGCATTTTCATAACGTTGCTGTACTTTAGCAAAAGCATCATTGGTTTCCGTTGTCCACCAAATTTGTGTGGTAACCAAAGCTGGCTGTGCAGGCCAATCGAATATCCATAAATGACGTGGTTTATCTTCATACGATATTACTGCACGTCTAAATTGATCGCGTAAAGTTTCGCGCATTTTATCCGTTATCCGATTAAGCCAAACTTCTACTTTACCACTGCAATCACAATTCTCCAAAAATGGTACATATTCTTGATGCTCCTTTGCTATCATACCCTTAGCCAATTTTGTACCAGAAATGATATTTAATGAACCCAATGAATCATATAGTTTAGTTAAATGTTTGGCAACCATTTTTGGATTGTTACCATTCGATAAGATATCGAGAAGATCCGCAGAAGATACAAAATAAAATCTTGGATAAGCCAAACGTTTTGTTTCTAAATAATCATTCAGAGCTTTTTCACACAACAATAACAATCGCAAGAGATTTTCCAAAGTGTCATATATTTTACTATTGGGTCTATTTGTAGCTCGCACCACATTTTTATCAGCGTTCATTTGCGCTAGCAAAGATTTAAACTCACGATCTATATAGTCAAACCGTTTCGAATCTTCAGGTAATTGAGCTCTAATGTCCTCTGAACCAATGAATATACTTTCTAAATAAATCCACTTGCGTTGTACCTCAAACCATGAACTAATTATTTGATCGGCGTTGGATAACTTAATTTGCCAGGCTGTCACTTCGGCTTGGAAAAAACCTACAAATTTCGAAGAAGCCATGTTTTGTAATTGAACTTGATTTTCTTCTAAAGTTTCAATCATTTCTTCACTAGCCTTTAATAGCTTGAGACCAGTTCGTTCATGAATTTCATTTTGAAACTCCATATTGGCCCATATATTTTGTAAGTCACGTAAAACTTTCTCCATAGCCATTTCTTTAACCGATTTATCCACAATATTTTTAACTTCTTCTTCGTATTCATGCAAATTTAAATCGATTAATTCTTTCAAAGTAGTGGAATCGTCCATACTAAATTTCACTTTAGTCGTTTGCATTAATTCAATCCAATGACGATCACGTATAGCGGGGTTTTGTAACTCGGTTACAGCTCTTAAAGAAGTCATTAAATTTTTCAGTGAATTTTCACATTGTATGTAAGGTTCCCATGGACGCATTTCTTTATCCAAGCCCCGCAACTCTTTACCAAACTTTTTACATTCTTGATCCATAGCTTCGATGTCGATTTTCTTCCAGGGTGTCTTCTTCCAATCTTCTATGGTAGAAGCTATTGATATGTTAAAGTCCCACATAATTTTGATCAATTGTAAATCACGACGGCAACGTTCAATTTTAGTGGGATCTGGACCTTGCAATTCAAATAAAACCGCAGAGCCGGAGAGGGATTTGTGGCGTTCTTCTAAATCTGCTATTTCACGATCCGATTCATCAATACGTTCATAAACATTAGAGCAAGGCACATGAAAGAACTATTCATACATATACAACATATTTGTTAACCGAAGATTTACATCAAGGTAAATATATTTTGAATATACCTTCTTTTTTAAGAATTTCTTACGATATGTTGTTGCCATATTATCGCATAATATAATGCGCTTCTCAATAAGATCCACTTGATAAGATTGTATAGGTGCAATAATCTGTTTAACCATAGCAGCTTGTTTCTTAACTTTAATCCATTTGTCGGGTAATTCGGTCATCTGATGATGAAATTTTTTTTTAAAATCATTTTATATAAAGAATTAACGAATATCACTACCATTGCTAATTCCGCTTCGTTGAATTCATAATTGTAGGTTTTTAATAGATCCACGATTTCCCGTAAGGGTTCAAACATATAATCATAAATGAATTGCTTCTCATTAATAGTACTTAGCACGGATAAAATCTTCAATAAACCATCAAAGTCGTCTTTATTAAGTTCTATTTTTAAAGCTTCATTAGCATCTTCCACAAATTTTGCTAACTCTGCAAGAGAATTTTTAACTCTGTCGATTAAATCGGTTTTGAACAAACTGATCCATTTGGCCACTTGATTTAAAACAGCATTTTTAAAGCCTTTTTTATTCAAACGTAACCAAATACTGAAATCTTGATGTGTATCCCAATGTCTGATTTGTTCTTCCAATGCAATAAATTTATCCAACTATTACCAAATAATGTAAAAGTCAAAAACACAGAAATTGTAATTATTCAGTTAAATGAGATATTTTCTACCTGTTCTTTATAAACACTTAAGGGAGGATAATCATCCTTTAAGGGCTTAACACCTGATCCACCTTCAGTTTCCATTTCCGCTTCTCTTTCGGATAGTGTTAGGGGACGTCCGAACTTCTTTACTTCAGTCAAATATTGTTGTTTATCCAATAACCATAAATGAGAATAGTCCATATACGACTTCGAATGAGTACGAATAGATTGCAAACCAAATTTCACTTTTGTCATTATATCATTACGATGCTTATGGATGTCAGCCTTATCAAGTATCTCATCTAAAAGGAATAAAAATTTTTTATTGTATAGCGTTTCAATACATATGTAGTTGTTAAAAATAAAAACCTCCAAAGTCGGCGGGATCTTGATTATTTTCTGGTGGATCTTGAGCTGTACGTGGCAGCATTTCCATCATATGATATATATCGTCCAGCAAAGTTTCTACATGAAATGTAAAACCAGTTTTAGAAAGTGGGTCTAAGTTTAAGAAATAACAAACGTGTGGCTCTTGCAGTTCCATAAATATTTCAAATACAGGAAAATTATTTTCATAACGATTCTCAATTTCCATTCGAATGTATGTTAAACTAGTAATAACGGCATCCAACAGTTGCTCGGTAATTTCTTGATCCACATATTTTTCATATTGACGAAAGAGATCTCGCTCATGAGGCGAAAGGGACTTTAACAATTCGTAACGATGATAGGCGGTTATAACTTCTTCCTCGTCCTCTTCCTCTCCTTCATAAATAGATTCTAGTGCAGTCGCTCCACTAAGAGGAATTGCTATTTTTGGAGCTTCTTTTTTTATGACTTTGTCATCGATTGATTCTTCAGAAGATTCTTCCTCTTCTTCGCCCTCTTCACTTATACTATGTCGCCGCGGTATATCGAAGAAAAGTTTCAAATTTTCATACATTAATCGATCAATTAAAGAGGCCGTTTCGTTGGCCTGCGCGATACGTTTTGCCAAAATATCCATGCGTGGTTCAGTTTCCAGCAATGCTTTTGGATTCTGATCTTTACGTTGATACAGTGGCACTTTGCCCCACGAAAGAATACTGCGCTTAATTGTATCTAGATTAGCTTGACATTTTTCTAGGCGTTTATGTAAATATTCGATCTTTTTGAAAACGTCCACAATAAATGTTTGCTCTAAAAGTGGAAAAAATAATAATGTAATATTTGAATTAGTCAAAGTCTTAAGAATACAAGTAAAATTTATAATTGACAATAATGAATATACATAGTGGACGTGATTTTGATGCAATTTTTATGTAATGTATTGAATTTTTGTTAAGAAGTGCGATAGGTGTGAGGGTGATACTTGTAAAAATAGTTTCATTTGCTTAAATGAGTCCAAATAAATATTCTTTATTATACAATATGTCGTGGTGAAAACTTTACATTTAATTGACTTTTATTGAACAGATTTAGTCGTAAAGTTAAATTTTCTTTTAAAACGTACGTACTTAATTTTATTACTCACCGAAATTATTCCAGGTAACTTTATTTAGTAATGGTGCCATAAATGCTTCGTATTGCATAAGTTCACTTTCAATAAGATTTTTTTCACTCTCCTTAGCTCTAGTATTTATATCATTGTACCATTCAGCTATACGTTGAAGTTTAATGCGGGCATCCTTTTTAAAAAAAAATCAATATATAATAAATGCTTTCGTCATTTTCATTAGTATTTCCTGAAAAAACCATACCCAAAGTTTTTGTTCTTTGTCGAAGAACTGCTGAATTTCATCAGGCACATCCCGATTCATTAAATGCATATATTTGATATCTTTTAAAGCATTTTTCAGATTCATATTGAAATTAACAGTTAGTACGCCATGTTCATCTTTAGCCAACAACGTAAGATTCATATCCTCTTTTATATGCTTCTTCACTTCGGACAACCAATAATTATGTATATCTAAACGTAATTTTTCAATTTGTCCCAGCATTTCATTGTAAATATTTAACACCGTTTGGCCATTTTCATTATCAAAAAGCCTTTGAAAAAAAAAAAAAACAAAACAATGAGATGTATTATATACCAGGCTTATGATCTTACGGATAATCGTAGAGGTCATAATCTGTACGCATCCATATAATTCGATGTTCCAACTTATTAAGCCATGATATAGCACCCGACATGGGGGGAAAACACAAATCCGTTGGTAATGCCTGCAAAGTTCACAAAATACTATTATGCAAATTAGATTTGAAAATCATATTTACATTAATGCCTTGTTCTTTATATATTTTCTCAAAATCGTTAAAATCCACTTTGACAGAATTAATTTCTTCAGCAAAATCATCAACCAATATATGCATAAAAGGATCCAAATGCGCCTTTATAATGGGTCTTAAAAGAAGAGAACCACAAAGGAGAAGATCATGAGAGTCTTCTAAAGCTTTTTCAAATTGAAAAGCTATCTTGCGTTCCAAAACATTCGTTTTATCTTTAAATGCCTGGCGATCTTCCTCAAATGTCGAGTTAGATGCATCCGGATCCAATGGATTATATTGTATATTAGACCATTCTCTATAATATCCATTATACTCTTCGGTTATTTTTTCCAAAGCTTGTGTAATTTGTCGTCCTTTTAAACCGCCCACAGTGATTTTTTCTAATTTAACAAAATCACGGCCAGTCTCAAATAGCTCTTGTAAAATTTCTAAACGGGCAATAAATTTATTGAAACGAGTAAAAATTTCTTCTGGGTGCCATGTCCAGTCCTGAGAATTGAATTCTGTGCCAACTTTGAATTTCTTTAAAGTGGTACGTGTATCATTGTAGGTAGAGCGATAATATTCCAAATGGCCAATGTTGGTCTTAATTTTTTTGTAAGCTTCATCGACATCACCCTGAAAAATGCCGTCGGGTTCAATTGTACGCATGGCGCAGTCAATTAATGTGTTATGTAATAGTTGAAACAACAAAACCATGTTATCCAAGGTATGAAAGTATTTCGAATGACCCCATACCAGACCCACAGTTAGTAGTAAAGACCTTATAATGGAACGATTTTCATCCAAATCGGCTGTTTCAAATTTATCCACAATTTTCTTCTACGATATGCATTTTTGTTAATTTTTGTGCGTTAAAAAGATATTTTTTTTTACCAAAGGAGTTAGATATTTGGTTATATCCCGGGCTTCGGCCAAGGACTCCAGTACCAATTCAACTATGCGTCGGAAGCTAGCTTCAAAAACTGAATGGATTTTCTCCAAAACAAAGCCGATCGTTTTAATGCGTTTATCACCCAACTGGTCAGCTAAATTTTCCAAATTTTCTAATCGAGTTTCCCAGAAAGCCACTAAATGTTCCGGTCGTGGAAATTTCTCTTTAGAATATATTTTATCCCTAGGTTTAACCTGAACTAAATCTACAATTGAGTCCAACCATTTTATCACCATAAATTCAAGGGAATGTTTCATTAAATGATTAACTTTGTTAACATCCCTAGAAGCACACATGTTATTTAAGGATGTAAATGTTGATATATATATACGAATATATTTTTGAATCCAAAACTAACCCTTTAGCAATAGCTGGTGCACATTCCATTACTTCATCGATACAAATAGGCAATGGCAATATGGTGCGATTTATTACTAATCCTTTCATTTGAGCAATGCCATTACGCAGGTCTTGTGATTCTGTCTTCATATCATTTATAATTACAGATGTCCAACCATTTTGGTTAACGGGATTATTAAGTAGTGGAAAAATCATATCGTCGCATAGTACAGATAAATTTTCCAAAACATTCGGCAGTAAATCTCCAATCATAAGAGCCTAAATAAAACAAAGTGAACATATCATAGCCAATCAGGCCCGACCATTTAGTACTCCACAACACTTGGTATAACAAGAACGCTAAAATTCAATTAATATATCATTAAACGCAAATCATTACCTTATACAAGTTACTTCGTATAAAAGGACTATATGGGAAGGGTTCTAACAGTAGTCCGAACTGGTTCAAATTACAGTACTTATTGGCTTAATATTCAACTGTACGGATTTACTTTATTTTATTACATATATTATTTGTAAATAACCAAAAATAATCAAGAGTGGATACTCATTTTATGATAATTACTACGTATACAATATTACTTCTAAAAGATATAACATTTTAAATGGACAGGGTATAAAACTAAAGTTTGTCCACTTGCTAATAGGATTAAGTTTAAAACAAAGAACATTGTACTAAATTATCTGAGCTTTAAAGAATTAAGTTCCTTTCTTGATCACGTCCATGATAGCCTTTTTGAAGAAAACCTCTTCAACGTATTGTTTTATTTTGTGTACTAAGTACTCAAGGAATGATATTACGCAACATAAAAAAAAAATCTATTGGCGCGTATTATTTGAAAGGCGTCTAACTGACACGTCTGCAACCCAAACACTGACCATATATTGTATTTAAATACTTACATTAGGCATATTTTCTAGGGTTAATACAGAGGGTACATCATGTCTTATAAAATACACCATTTTACTTAAAGGCTTTTCCGGAAAATTAAACGATGGGACCAGTAAGGCAGCAGCGTTTAGAGTAAAAACTAAACGTTCTTGATAGGTATCGTTTAAAAAAACATTTACAATATCCTAAAAAAATAATAAACAAAAAGTTAGTAAAAACCGAGTCTAAACCACATCACCACATTTCATTTAGAATGATATATAAAATTACATAGCGCGTAAAATAATAACTTAGCTATTGATCGAACAAAATTGACATTTTGCGACACTTTAAAGCAATTATCCGTTTAAACGGAAAACAACGTCGAAAAATTTAAATTTTGTAGTTTAATTTTTTGTATATTTTTGTGAGAGATTTTTGTCAGTCAGTCATGGGTGTAGCTATTGATCGATTCAAGACATTGTAAAATTTCTTAAGTGATCCAAGCATACGAACGAGGACTATATGAATAATTTTACATATATTGCATTCCTTATAACTAAATTTGTATCATTCCATAATACCTTATATTCATTGGTTGTAATCATTTTTGTCCATTTTTCTTGTTTTAATCTCATGGTTTTCATAATATAATTCCAAAAAAACTCAGGGCGTTCATCAACTTTTTCTACTTTCTTTTTTTCATCATCTGCCATACTACAGTTATAAAAAAAAAATTGTAATTTTTTCTTTTTTGACAAATATACTGAAAAAATTGTTTTACAAATATTGAAATGTTCCCGATGTAAACTTACGTATGTTGTTCTTTCGTACGTTATTTTTTCGGCAATTAAATGCTAATTTGCAATGCAAAGGGCTGGTTATAGTGGTCAATCAAATATTTCCCCGTTACTTATTATCGCCCTCTTTGTATATATATTAAATCAGAAGATTCTGATATATTCAAGTTTGTAAAGTCTTCATTCAAGCGAAAGCAAAGTTTTGAAAAGCAGCTAAAAATTTTATATTTTATTTATAATTCTTTTTTCAGGAAAATACGTCTAACCGTATTGAATTCTTTCTTGAATGTGAGGAAATTTAAAATATTGAGTGAAAATAACGTTTTCAGTAACAATACTGAAAACAGACAAAAATATCAAAAAATACAAAATATCAATAAAATAAAAAAACGAAGAATATTCTTAATAAACAACTCAAAGTATTAATAAACTTATAGGATTGAAAAGTAAATTCATATAGCAAATAATCCAATGTATTCCCTAATTAATAAGATTAATTATGCCATAGTGTGCATATTAATGCTACATGAACTGCGAGGCATAATTTTAAGATTCGAAAGGTTCACGTAAACGGCATTGTGCTTAAAAAAATCAATTAAGCAGTACAAGTACTAACTACTTTGTAGTACCTTAGGCCTATTTTAGGGGTAAAAATAATTCGCCACGGTTAGTACGTACGTACTTAGTCTTAGTAATAGAAACAAAGACTAAATTGTGGAAAACTTAGGACTAAGTTAAATTTTCTTTGTGCTTGAGTTTTGATATTTTACAACCAACTTTAACGAAACAAGTTTTACACTTTTATTCCCCCATTTAATTTTTGCATTTATATACAAAGTATATATATTCTTGATCATTATAAAATGAGTTGATCTAAATAAGTATGTCCGTGTGTTTGTCTGTTGTTGGGATTCTCGCGGTTGTAAAATTGAGATATTGAGCTAAAATTTTGTTTAATTTCTGCAAAAGGATCGCTAGCAAAATCGGCTAAAAGCCACGCCCAAAACTGACAAAAATCTACTTATCTGCCACAACAACTTACTCATACATTTACAATTATTCCCTCCAAAACGGGCGCGGTTTGATAGCAGACACGCTTACAACTTACATAAAATCAGCATAAAGCTCGATTTGCAAGCTACTAAAGGGCGTAATCTTGTACCTGTCATCCCTCCGATTCTATGCAGATATGGGAGGTATTTATGATTTAATTTGCTCTTCTTTAATAAATACATATACATATATTAGACGATTGCGGTAGATACGAACAGCATCAATCAAAGTACATCAATTGCCAAAGTTGAATCGTGTATATGTCTAATCTATTATTTCATTGTTTGATAATTGATAAAATATCCAATATTTTTCCGTATTCTATATCAGTCCGAACAATACGTGGCTGCTCTAAAACGCTCTGTTTCGTCAACATTCGAGTTGGATTATTTTTGTGCTCACCGCCTACGGCATAAATCATTTTGTCAAAACCTTTATAAAACCCCGAGATTCTACAAAATATAAACGATACGGATTCTTAAAAGTCATCATCATCAGGATACATTTATTTCAATGATCATGTTAGATGGATGTTCAAGATTTCTTCTAAGCCTTAGTATTACTTTTTTACTTGTTTCGCGCATAAAAAGTGCGGAGAAAAAATTTACCCGGAAGCTTATTTGTTTCTAAACACCTGTTTTAAAAAAATATGTTCCAAATGGATCGCCTCAAAGGAAAGAAAGAAGGGGGCACTATTTTTATGATTTAAATTTTATAATAATAAGAATGATTAAAGCATAACACGTGCAGGCCTTTATAGAAAAGATTGACTTATGATGGATCTACATTAACTTTTTTATCCTCAACAAAGTACCTTATGTATATATATAAATATTTCTATATATATTTCATATACAGGTACTCTTTGGTCAGCATTAAAATGGAATTCGAACAAACGAAGCAAATTGCGAGTCACATATTACATTCCAGAATTTTCTTGTCAATTAAATAATGAAAACAATACAATATTTTCAGTTCTAATTTTTTTATTACAAACACTTCGGTATTAATTTAGATGTCAATTTTAAGAAGATTTTCATGTGTGCTGGTAGAGCATGTTCATTTCTCGTTTTTTACTGTTTTGGGTTTAAATTTGCGCAACAAATGTTTGGAATTTACTTGGAAAGCATGGGTTTTTTTGGTTCCTTTTGGGGACACTTGTTTTTCACTTAACTTTTTCTTATTTTTGCTTTTACTTGGAGGTGTCTTTACCCCCTCACGCAAAGAAAAGCTGCTAACATGAGATTTCGATTTTGTATTTTTTGTATTAACTTTCAAGGTATTGGATGGCGATTTCTTATTAGTCAATAAGTTCTTCCGGTTTAAAGATTTTTGTGGAGTTGCTGACAATTTATTGTTTCGCGGCTGTTTCATTTTCAAGAACCCCTTTCGACCTTGAACAAAACACTTTCCAGCCTTTGCCATTGAATCAAAATTTCCAAAAACTTCCATAATGCTTTTATTAACATATTGTAAATATTTCAGCGATGAATGACACACGTCGCAATTATTGTTGGCATTGTAATTGGTACGGATCAAACTTTCCAAATAAAGAAAGTTCTTCGCCATGTTTTCGCAATGCGGACATTTAGTGTTTAATGGTTTAATGTAACGCGTCGAATTTTCAATGGGATGTTGTTGTTGTTGTTGATGCTGGACTTCACTTAAACCCATTTTGTGTGTGAAATTTATTACAGAATTCTGTGGAACCACATAATGGGAATCTGCAGCATCTTCATTGATACCAATCATTTTGCTCAATACCGAAATTTTGTTGGTTTTTTCTAACATTTTCGAAGCAAAGAAACATTCAATTTTTCTAGTACGACCGTAAATTTTTTTACCACTTATTTAAGAAAAAAAATGAAAGTTATATCAAAGAAGAGTAGAAATTAATTTAAAAAGTCAAAAAAAAAAAAAAACGGGTTATCGTATCAAGTACAAAACCAAAACTCACTCATTTCGTTAAATATTGTATGTCTGTGTGTAATCATACGAATTTAGGTT
Organism: Ornithomya fringillina; assembly: GCA_963978525.1. NCBI lineage: Eukaryota > Metazoa > Arthropoda > Insecta > Diptera > Hippoboscidae > Ornithomya > Ornithomya fringillina. The sequence continues at coordinate 26,140,210 of OZ021691.1, forward strand.
TTGAGGTTAACTTTCGTTTTTAGCCTTTGCTTCAATTAGGGGCAACGCCATCACTACTATGGCTGAATATATTGTACACAAACTACGATGAAGTTCGAATGGCCTGCCCATAGTGGGGTTAGTACGCAGTTTACACAAGTATGTGTTTGTCGGAAAAGTCAAAGTTTTTGCTTAAAGTTGTTTACAAATTTCGTTCGTTAGAAGCAAGTCTCCCTACGAGTTCTTAAAAAGGTTTCTTTGACAGAAAATTTGCTTCTCTGTTATGTATACCCTTCTAGATGGGTATCAACAATGTACTGAAGGTCACCGTTAAATATATCACTAATCCAAATACGCAATGCTCCATCCTTACTCAGCAAAACCTAGTAAAAGTAAATCAAGGAACCGAATCTTAACATAACTCAAACTGATTGTAATATAAACTGACAGAGTTGCGCTCTCAACCGAATTTTATTAGGTACATTATTACAATTTAACCCCTCAAAATGGAATTGATTAACCTCTATATGGCATGCAAAAATTGCACGATTGCGATGACCACTGCACACATTGGATTTCAACAAATATATTGCAGTAATTGATAGCTAGTTACAAATGTTTTTACCAATTGTACTAACCGCTCATTATACCACTCTGCTCCACATTGTGCAAAATATAAAGAGTTGGTATGAATCTCTATGTGAAATTTTGTTTTAGCCTCACTGAGATTGTTATAGCCTGCACCACTTGTGGCAAAGGGTATATTAAGTTTGTGCGGTTGATTGTAACTCCTAATCGGCAAATGCCACATCTACCTTCAGTTATACCGATCGAGTCAGAATCAAAGTTTGAATCGATTTAAATTTGTCTGTCTGTGCGTCTGTATGTCCATGTAAATTTGTACATAAAGTACAGGTCGCATTTCTCGAGATATTTTTATGAAATTTGGGTCAAAAAAGAACTTTATTTAAAATGGACCGAATTGGACTATATTTAAAATCCCTCCCCATGTGAGGTCTTTTTATTTTTGAGGTATTTCAATGAAATTATATACAAGGATTAACCCAAATAGGAATAGGAAAATGGATAGAATCAGACCATTTTTAGGTCCCCTCCTATATAAGGTCTTGTTATGATTAAGGTCTTTATACGACAAAACGTCACAATTGTTAATACTTTTTTACAATATTCGGTGAAGAATAATTAATTAGCTTAATAACTGGCTGGACCCGATCGGACTATTTTTAAAACCCTTCCTCATAAAACGTTTTATTATTATAAGAGAAATCTGTTTATAACGAAAATTCGAAATTCTTTTTGACAAGATTTAGTAAAAAATAGTTAATAAAAAATTAAATTTTCGATTTCATAAACAAACAAAAAATTTAAAAAATTATTGTGTGTAATTTTAAAATGACATTTTTCATTTCTCAAAAAAAAAAAATTAAATTGAATAATATGTCAAGTGATGTAATGTATTTGATGGACACTCTTGACCTACTATAAAATTTTCACTTGTACTTTAACATTATTCTTTTCAAGTAACTTGACTTCAATTTTCATAACCTGTACATCCTAACGAATCAATATACATACTAAGCTTATTATTTCATTTCCAGGCAGCAGCAAGGGGTTCCGTAGTTACTTACTTCACGGTCACATATGTTATATATAATAAAACTGTTCAATTAGGTACTTTTTCTATATAAAATTCTATATAAAATAGACAAAATTTGTTAGAAGCCACGCCCAAAAATTATAAATATTAATACAAAACACTTCTTCACAATTCAAGGGGAACTGATATAAATATTTTAAGAATGCGGAATTTTGTGGATGCCGCGCGCACTGTTTACATATAATTAAGAAAGGTATCGAACAATTGGCTCAAGCCAATATAATTTTATCATTTATTCATTACTTTAATGTTTAAGGACTTGACTTTTAATACTTTTTATTGAACTATTAATTTTTTTTATCACGATTAATTGTAACTGGTTGCGAAAGATTGTTAATTATACTTAATTAAATATAATGCTTAATTAAAAATAGTATTTTAAGAACAATACTTACGTTAAGTTTAGAAAATTTTTATCGTTAAGTACTAATTTTAAACACTTAACTACTAATTCACATATGTTTAATTCAAGACCACTTAATTTCAGCGCTCTTTATATTTTTTATACTTAAATATTCAAGTATTTATATGTAGTACTTGACTTTAGTAATCATTTTTATTACCAATACTTCAGTATTTTGAACAATTGCATCGGCATAGAGGGTGTCTAATATTTGACCTGAGCTCTTGTCTTTTGTTTATATGAAATGTAGAATAAACAACCACAACGAAAACGACTTAGCAATAAGCAGTAGCAATTTTATTCAACAGCGTGATACTTTTTATAAAAAAGAATTGTATTATCATTACAACGCAAGCATTTTTTGGTCAGTTCAATTTTGTTTCTTGACGATTAAGATGGGATTTCTCCATAAAAGAGTTTGTTAAGCAAACGAAGTTAGAACTAAAATAAAGTAAATTGAAGGTTTGTAAAAGTTTTATGTAAAGATAAAATACGTTTTGCGCTGACAAAGAGATTATCCCATTTACTACTAAGTGTATATTTGTACAATTGACATACTTTTCAAAGGCTTTTTAGTACTTGTGTTAACATTAAAGGTCACTTTGAAGTAATAATTATAAATAGCCGGTTCTTATATTCACAATATATTTGCATATGCAATTAATGTGTGTGTGTTTCATAAAAAATCATTACAACCGTTATTCTTGACTAAAATATTTAAGAATTTTTTAACATTGCTGAAAATTAGGATAATTGATAATCTGAAAAAAAACTCTTACATTAAAAATCGAAATTGTGCATGTATTGTATTCATTAAATGCCTTTTTAAACAGCGACTACTTTGAAATGAAAAATTTCAATATTCTTTAAATTTTCACCTTTCGGATCGCATTGTGTAAAATATCTTTTAGTGCATGTGTACTTGCGAAAGGGCGACAATTTTTCTTTATGTGTACCAGAACTGTCAACATATACTGCATGTGTATGTATGCGTTGACGTGTAAGCAAAGAAAAACCCGTCAAAATTAATTTACAATTTAACATTTGAGCCGTGTTAGGTGGTCACTCGTCACTATGGCTACTATGTGTAATTTGCTGCCATACAAACAAGACATGGCAGGAATATTTCTATATACTAAACTTAAAACCACATATGGTGAATACTTCTAACGTCTATCGTACATAACATAACCTCAATTTTTTCACCATCATTATTACGTGCATTTTATTTAAAGTAACGCTATGTAGTGCAGTAGTTTGTTGGCCTAGGTTTTAGTTGCTCAAAAGCCTTTATTAAAGTTAATTTTTAAAAAATTATTCCTGAAAAAACAGCGGGTTATGTGATAAAATGAAAAATGGAAAAGTAAAGTATTGACCCGCCATCTAATTGTTATTAAAATATTGATATAAGAAATGTGTTAAAAGCGCTGCAGTGAAAAAATGTCAAGCACTTATGGAATGTAGCCATTAACCCTTTAACCCCTGCTCAATAAGAAAACCTAAAATGTGGCTTTTGTTAGCTCAACACAACGTGTAACTTGGGGTTATTTCTACATATATAAAATATTTGTTATGCTTTTCTTTGCGAAAGAGATAATGTTAAGTATTTACATTAACCTCGATAATGGAACTTTTTATTTACAAAATATTACCTCTAATAACTTTAAAGATCGACCCGTAACCCGTAACCTGTTATTGCACGCTATAATTGAGAATCATTTTTTTAAGGACTTTTTTCGGATGAGAAATTCGTCCTAAAACTTTTTCTATAGAAGTACCATTAACGAATAATTTTCTTACTGAGAAAAATCACCAAAAGATATAAAAATTGTTAAATTTTAACGCAATTTAATCCTCTACACTTTCTATAATAAACTTTAATAATATTCTGTTTTATGAAACAGCATTCTAAAAATGTAAGTGGTTCCAAAAAGACTTTTAATAATAAAAGATTAGCAAACCGTTTGGATCACGGTTGCTCCCGATTGATGCACGCTTGCCAACAAGGTGACAATAGTGTGGCAATAAAAACATTACATTCCAAGGTAAGCTGTGCGTATAAAAATATTATTTACGATAGCAAAACCGTAGGAGGGAGTGGGTGTAATGGCACAGTTATTTTTCTTCATTTCTAAAAAGAAACTAATTCGATTTTAATGAAAATGTGCAAATTTTTATATGTGGTTCCTTGGATGGACATTTGGCGATGTTTCTTAGATAATGAACGTAATGTAGCCTTCTGTTGCTTAAATCGTTGTTGATTTGACACAGAAAACTAACGACTTTAAATATCTGAAAATGGATTCATTTAATCAAACGAGACCACTTAATTAAGCCATTACCTCTAAATTAAAAATTTTTTTTATACCTCCAGCTTAAGTGTTGAGGGTATCTTCAGTTTTCTATTCCGTTTGCAACGGCAAAATATCTCCTCGTGACCACTAGGAGATATTTTGGAACTTTGTACAAAAATTTCTACATTATATCTGCATGAAGGTATCTATTTAAATTGAAGAAAATCGGTCAATTTTATACAATTCGAATGTTTGTATGTAGATGTGATGTGAGGGTTATTCAAGAGTTGTCTTAACCTTAATTTTTTTGTTCGTTTCTCTATGGAAATTTTAAAAAATCATTGAAAAATTAATAAATGGAGTTTGTATTGTATATGATAGGAAAGCTAGGAAAAGCTAAGCCATCTTTCGTGGGTAGCAAATAAGGTTAAATATCAACTTGCCCTAACATGTTGATAAAACAAGCGCCAGTGTACAGAATACTCATAAAATGTGAATTGAAAATAAACTGGAGAGCTAAAATTCAGTTCGAGGATTATATGCTGTATATCAATCAATCTTTTTGTACTTAATGAATATACCTGTAATTATACTCTATGAAAAAACCTTGAACTACCATTGTTGGCCAAGCTTCAAATCAATATCTCCTTTGTGACCACACACACAAGAATGATTTTCACACACAATCATTCCGATATGGTTAGCACAACTCAGTATTTAATGCTGGTGTAAAATATATTTACTTTGTTGCATTTGCGTTCCCTCCTTCTGGATGTTGCAAACGTTTTGATAAAATAATGCGCACCCTCCACTTTGGGAATGAGAATTGGTCCAATCGGGACCAAATCTGCCGCAATCAATTATTAAGCTAATTAACTATTTTTACCCATAATTTATCTAAAAATATTAAGAAATACAATTTTTGTGCCACATAAAGACTTCCATTGTAATCGAACCTTATATAGGAAGGGGTTCGAAAAATGGTCCGCTTATAACATTTTCACTTGTTTTTAATATCAATACGATGATTGTACATTTGTAATCTTAGAAAAAGTTGCTAATTATTTTTCAAAATATTTTCCCACTTTAGAACGACTTTTTTGATTCCACGGTCATCACAGCAATTGCAAGAGTTTTTCATTATTAGACTTACGGGATTTTAATTTTAATCACGGGTACACCAACCATACCAACTGTAACAATTATCTTAAAGACATTTTTGTTTTTTGCAACATTCACTCATCCAACCACACAAGCACAAAAATGAATATGTTTTGTTTCTACTTTGAAACAAAGTTCTCTCTCGACATTTAATTGCAGATTTCAAAAGTATACTTCAAAACATATTTACATCTTGAGACTAATTTTATTTTAAATAAATTTATTGAAGAAAAATCCCTTAAGGCATAATTCGACATGTAACACTTTCTTTTCATATCCTACACTTCTGCTTAATATCAAGTTCATTTGGTGTGCATGTCTTGTTTAATTTGTTATTATGTTAAAACAAATTTGAAGTTTTTTTGCATACGGTTGACGGAGCACCATATTGCCAGGCAACTTTTGTTTATTATTTATATATATAATATACGTAAACTATATCCGTGTAGAAGCCGGTTCCAAATATTCATTCACTATTATCATCACTTTGTAATAACAGGATTTAATTCCACATGAATTACTTTGTGTGTCTTTTTAAAAATTAACTATTTTACGATATTTAATTTAATTGTGGTGGTGGTGTTGTTGCTGTACTACAGCCAGAGCAAATACGCATCCGTGATAGTCACAATAGGAACGCCTTACATTACTGTGCTGCTCATTCTGTTACCCATCCAAATAATCTCGTGGCGGCCGCAAGCATAGCAATTGCTGCTCCAGACCTGCTGGAGTCTGCTGACGAAGATGGTTTTACACCGCTTCACTTGGCTATTATTCAGGGCAACTTGGAAATGGTCAATTTGCTGCTTGCGAATAAAGCCAATGTGAATGCAGTGGATAAGGAGGGACACTCGGTTACACATTGGGCAACGGGTAAGACACAGTACCGTATCTAGAATGCATTCATATTTGCAAGCTTGGTAAACTTGACATTTACAGTTTGTGGTGAAGTTGAAGCCTTACGTGCCATATTAGCTGCAGGAGCTAACATTGCTATACCGGATATTAATGGTGGTACTCCTCTGCATTATGCTGCGCAAATGTGTGGTGCAACATACGATTGCAAACTTAGTAAAAGTAATTCAATTAAATTAGCTCTGAGTATATTGGAGACACTGTTGGCTCATCCTCAATGTAAAGTCGACGTGCAAGATAAAGATGGTCGACAGCCGTTATTATGGGCAGCATCTTCTGGTTCAGCAAAGGCCATCATTGCATTAATTAAAGCTGGTGCCAGGGTGGAAAGTGCCGACAAGTTGGTTTTTTATTACTTATTCAAAATATACCCTTCATCATCTGGGCGGTAATGTACAGATTTTGTCCTTTGTTTTGAAATATCCAAAGCGTGGATACGATCTCATCAAAATTGAACTATCAAGTTGAAATTTTATACAAATTATCCAAGTTCATTCAGAGACTTTTCTATTTAGAGGGGAAAAAATTATTTAAGAACCATTTCTACGATAAGAAACAACTTGTCGTGACGACCAAGGAAATCTCTGAAATTAAAATTTGGAAAACAAATGCCTTAAAATTCTACGCGACAAATACATCAAATCCCTATCTAAAAAAAGTCTGTTTGAACTTTAATGTAATAGGTAGAAAACACTTTAATAGCCGGAGAAAGTCCCCAGCCTCAGTATAAATGAGAAGGGTATCCCAAATTTGGCCAAAGCCAAATAGGAATCATTTACTTGAATCACATACATGGTTGTATCTATTTAACACTATTTTTTTTCTAAGGGATGGTCTAACAGCGCTTCATTGTGCTGCATCTCGCGGCCACACCGAATGTATTGATACCTTAATTAGTTTGTGTGGTGCGGCAACAGATCTCATTGATTGTAATGGGTGCACAGCGTTACATTATGCTGTTACTTTGGGACACGCTGATGCTACTTCACGATTATTGGATTTAGAGGCTGATCCGAATCGACAGGACAGGAAAGGACGTACACCAGCACACTGTGGTTGTGCTAAAGGGCAATTCGAAACGGTGAAACTATTAAATGAACATCAAGCGAATTTATGGTTGCGTAATGCAAAAGGTGATCTTCCCATGCATGAGGCGGCTGTGTCTGGTCGTCGTGAATTGGTAGAATGGCTGTTAGAACAGCGTCCAAAACAAGTCAACGTAACAAGTAATGATGGGCGCAGTATGCTTCATATTGCCGCTCAACATAATTACACTGATCTCTGTAAAGTCTTGTTAGATTATGGTGCTGAGGTGAATGCGGTTTATCGCAATTCCAAAGGGGTGGTAATAACCCCCTTAGATTGTGCTCTACAAAAAGGTCACCGAGCCACTGCGAAATTTCTTCAATCACACGGTGGTCTACCTTCAGCCAAGTTACGTTTATCTAATCAACGTTCCAATCCGTTTGATGAAATTACCATGATGGACATGGTACGACCTTTAAAATATGTTGATAAAGAAGAAGATTTAAATAACACTAAAAAATACATTGTCTGCGTTAATCGATCGGATTCTGACGCTGATGATGTTATTTACAGATATTGCAAATGCCATAAATATGCTGATAAATGTTATAAAACTGTAGCGTATCGTAAGTATCACGACTTGAAAAGTTTACGGCGTCGCACAAACAGCTGCAGTGAACCGGAAAAATGCAAAAATGGCGAAATTTATCGCTCCAAAAGTAACATTGAAATAAGACGTGGAAAACGGGGAGAACGTTATTCCAGTTCAAGTGATTGCGATGATGAGGATTCATGTGAAAATTGTTGTTATCATAAACATACAAAACATCACATATTAAGAAAGAAATCCGTTCTATCCAAATCTATGAAGGACAGGCATTACCGTTATGATCACGGTAAGAGTATAACAAATCAAAATACAATACTAATTAATGGTTTGAGTGGTGCAATTAAAGATTTAACGAAAACTAATACGGATGAAGGTAATGATAATGTGAAAAATTCCCGAGAGGAAAATGAAGATCAAGTCCCTAGGGGCTCCGCAGACGAAAATTTGGAGTCAAAAACATCAGACACCGATAAACCATTGGAGGACAAATTAGAGTATGATTCGAAAGAAGCGGAAGCAACTCAAATGGATCAGAAGGAAATGACTGCAGCCATCGAAGAAATATTTGATGATAATAAGGTAACAACTGAAGAAGGCATAACTGAAAATAAAAATGGTGACGCAAGTGAAGTTGAAGCAATTGAAGAAAAACTTAATGATATACAAATAAATGAAACTAACGTAATTGGGGAAAAATCCGATGACTTGGCAATAAACGAAGTTGATGCAAGCGAATCTGAAACTAGTGCTATAACAACCGAGCCAACTGCAATAGTTGATACCATAAATGAAGGTAAAGAACCAATAGAACCTGAGGAACCTAAAGAAGAGGTAGAAGATCAGTTACTTAAAGAAATACCCAGCGATGAAGAAACCTTTAAAGCAAATGAAGATTTACAGATGACGGAAAGTGTTTCAGATATTTTAGAAAAAAAAGACGAAAAAAAAGAGGAAATGGAAAAAATTCATGTCGAAGAAAAATTCATTGATAATGATGTAGCCACAGATGAATTACAAGACCCTCAAGAGCAATCAGTGTCCTCCCCTTTAAATATTCATCCGTTAGAAGAAGATAAAACTTTTCCGAAGGATGAGGTCAGCAATACTGATATAAATAAAAATACTAATGGAATTGTAATCGATGTTGATGAATTGGATACTCAAAGAGAAAGAATATCTGATGCTGAACCACTTACTTCTGATGATTTCAATCTTGACTTAAGTACATTAAAATCGAAATCCGAAAAAGTTAAACAAGAAGATAGAAAATCTTCATTTCAGTTACTTTCATCAGAATCGGAGGACGTAGAGCACGCTGAAGAACAACCGGAGCGAAAATCAAGTTTTCAAATTATTAAAAGTGATGAAGATTCAATGGATGATTTTGACCAAGACAACTCAAATTTACTAGATCATAAAGACAATGCCGTTTTTCAAGTACTATCTCCCACGGAATCTGCAGATGTCCAAGCGTCACCTTACAAAGGTTTTAGGGACAGCACTGGCACAAAACCTGCGACTGGTATTGATATGAGATCTAAATCTAAAGCTTTTAAAAATTTGAATAATATTTCGCCGTCATCTAGAGCGGAAACAACTCCTTACTCAAATCACTTGAAAGCGTTTCCAAAAAAAAATAAAAGAGATCAATACGTAACTGGCTATAGTGTCAAAGATCATGATTCAGGTTTCGAACCAAGTCCACGTTGTCTGTATACAAAAATACCAGCTCCCAGGGGAAGCTACACAACACCGCATGTATTACGACGCCCCCTATATACTACTCTAGATAGACGTTCCTGTACTCATAAGAAAAGTAGAAAATCTGATGAAATGCGATTCTGTGATATTACGGCTGTGACCAAATCCATACAACGCAACATAAGAAGGTGGCTTTATGAAAGTTTAAATTAAAATTAATGATTATACTATCTCTGTTAATTTTTTCCAGATATTATATGGAACGCAAAATCTTTCAACATTTACTCGAGTTAAAATCGTTGCAAATTCGTTCAAATAAACTGAATGAAGCCGTACTAGTTAAACGTGCTGTCGATGATTATCACAAGTCTTGTACAGCGTTGGGTGGGGAAATAGGTGCTCGCTTGCGGCGTTATAAATTTGGAGAATACAGCTTCAAAAATTTTGAATTATTTCTGTATGAAACACTCAAGTCGTTGCAAAAACCTGGCACTTATAATTTTAAAAATATTGGCGAAGTATATGAAGAAGTACGGTATACGTATAGCTTAAAATTATGATAAGTGTAAACACTTCATTAGCATTTATTTTTTCTTTAATTAACAATAGGCGGAAAGGCGTCTCAGTCCTGATTATCACTGTTATGAAAAAGCACTACAATGCACTACAAAAACACATCGTTGCTTACATGCTACACATGCCTACACTGGTATTCCCTGTGCCGCCTACAGTAAGTTATCAGCGCAAGGGACTAATAATAATAATTTTTTTTGCATATTCGTATTTTTCTTAGTTCCCATGATGAACCATCATACAATGCCGAAGTTCGGCTTTGGTCCCTATAAACGGAATGGCATGGGAAATATCTATTTACCAAAAATTCTTTCAACGGGAAGACATTGTAGTGGTAAGATAGCCTTGGAATTAACTCATGGAAAAAGAAAACAATTAATATCACTGCCATCGGAAGGATTGGATAGTAATAAAAAGTATTACGTAACGTTTGAAGTAAAAAATTCACCAACTAATGATGGCGGCATGTATACCTCACCATCTAGTGATGGAAAAATTCATTCAGCACCATGATATAAAGATTACAAATGCAATATTACGTATATGTCATTATCTATTCTATTCTTGGCATTATTGCTTGCTTTTATTATAAAGTTTTGAGAAAAAGTGTAAATAAATGTTGTCAATGAAAGTAACATATGTTGAGAGAGTTATTTGTACCGCCTAAACACTCAGTATGGTAAAGACGGATAACCATGTAAGTTAAGTGATGTATGTTATATAAGTTTTACTTTAACTTAAGTTATATTCCGACAATGGACCGTAATCTCTACATCAGATAAGGGATATACTAAGTTTATTTTTTTCGTTTGCGTCAGAAACTCTTCAAACTATATATATTATTGATCAGCACTAAAAACTGAGTCGATCTAGACATTTTCGTGTATCTGTCTGCTGTTAGCATTTTCACGGTCATATATTTTGAATTTCTAATTTCTAATCCATCAATAAGCCAAAAATGGGCGTGATCGAATAACAATTTACAAAAAATTATACTCCACGTAAACTGATACTTGTGGGCGTAATCTCATACCTGTCCCGTTCACTATTGTAGATGTGGAGGGTATTTAAGATTTGGCCTAAGACAAATTTAGTTGTTTTACTTCTTTTAAATACATGTTATATAAACTTACCTGACAATTAAAAAGTAGTAAAAAGTTTGTTTGTTTGTTTTTTTTTTTTTTAATAATTATTAAAGATGTATCCTGATGTAATGTTTATTATTGCTAATAAATATTTAATGTTTTTGTTTTGGTTGATTTATGGGAATTATCTCTTAAAAAGAAACTACACTAACATTGACGTTTAAGAGTTTTGGTTTTTTTGAAAAGAGAAATTTAGAAGGAATGATGATAATATTGTTTGTATTTTTTTCTTTGGATATTAGTGATACAATTTATGTATTATGTATATATATATATATATATAAGTATGTATATATAAAATGTAAACAACTATTAACCTTCAATACAATAATTCTTAAAAATGTTCTTTTAATAAGTATACATATACATTTATTGTGTATATAATTAAAGCACACATTTTACGTTTATTCTCTAAAAGAAAAATTGTTTGTTTTTAATAATTCTCTTTATATATTATATAAACTACATTATAATGTTACTTGTTATTAATTTTTTATATATTATTTCAATAATAAAAAACATCACTACTGATATAAAAAGAAAAAGTTGTATTGGATATTAAAACTATTAAATTGAGAGAATTAAATAAATACAAAAATGTAATGAATTTGGGCTGCAATGCACAGTTTTAGGTAAATTATCATAGACTTTTATCAATTCTGATAAACGAAGTTAAAGTTTTAAAATTGTCCCAAACACATGAAATTTTTATTGGTACTAGTACCAGTACCAGAATTAGGGCTTAATGGGAAGGAGAGCAATACTGAAGTATTTAAACGCATTAGGTACTAAACTCAATAATAATCTTCGTTTAAATTCCGGTAGTTAAGTACTAAAAAGTTTAATTTTGATATTAAAATAAATAATTCTAAAGTACAATAAAATATTCAATTAAGGCAACCTACAAATAAATTTATGAAATAATTTCAAGTAAAATTTATACAATACAATACAATATAAAATAAAGAAAGCTGTGTAACCGGAATTGAAATTATGTTGCGCAAATCTGGTTTGCTTCAGTGTTCATAAGGCGTTTTGCGCTTCGTTTGTGGACTGGGCTTTTACTTGAAGAGAGTAAATAATAATAACTAATAATTATTACAAAAATAATTCATAAAAAATCATTTCATTGAGTTTTTTTGAACCAATTTAAATTTAGTAATTGTACTTAAAATATACATTTACAATTACGCGTTATATGTATTGTAGTTATATTTTTGATTATGTATGTACATTAGCGAATGAATTAAAAATTCTGTTAACTGGATGTTTTAATTCTAGGTATGTGTATATATGTACGTTATATTATACAAATAAAAATGTATTATAATTATTTTGTTGTTGCTTAATTTAAATTGTCTAGCTACATTGCTAACTTGGATTTTTTGTTTTCCTTCTTGGTTGAGCCATTTTATAAACTTAATCATGTCTTGATACGAGTAGATACTACTTAATTAATTGTTTAAATGTAAAAAATCTAAAATAGTTATGTAGTTATGTGCTCTTTACTGTTTACTTGTGTACGTGTGTGTATGGGTGTGTGTATGTTAAAATTTATTATCGGAAAAAAATATATACAAATACTTTTTGTAAATATGTTTTCTGTAGACGCGTTTCATTTTACCGTGAATCAATTACGGTAAATTCCAATTCACCTCGTGGCAGTATTAGGTCCGGATCTGTACAATGCATACATGAATATAGATTTTAGAAAATTCCATCAATTTTATATATATTGTGTTAAAAATATACCATTTAAACTAGGCTGTGCGTACTGCACAAATGCTTCCGACGTAGCATAATGTTGACTGTTTAATGTAGTCGTACTTCTGCGGATATTGTGACATGATGGCATTAGCCGTGGATGTATCATAATGGAACGATTGTTACTACATCCCACATTACCATCATCATCATTCAATTCATCCTCATCAATGTACATAGACGGCACATCGTTGCGTATAGGCCTTTCAACACATGAAAATTTGTATGTTTTAGATCTTAGTGTGCAATACAATTATAATGCATTACAGAACTCACCTCATGTTTTTTCGTACATCCTGAGGTTCAGGAGGGCGTGGACGATTTCTACAAACTAAGATTATACTAGTCACAATAATCGTTGTAATTATTGTAGTTGATATAACAACAACACCAATTAGTAGTAATACTGTTGATTCTCTCTCATGCGTGGCAGACAGTGTAGCACCGATATCATTAATTATAATACCACTGTTGCTGCTAATATGGTGTGTGGTCCCTGCAGGTGTTGGATCTTCAGATAAGAAGAAATCATCTGCAATAATAAAAGATTTTTCACACCTATGGAAATTCACAATCGGTAATAGGTATATAAAAAAGACAAAAAAGTAAAAAAAAAACAAGATAGAAAAGTTCGGTTAAGACCGAAGCTTAAATACCCTCCACCTTTTGTAATTCTCTAAAAAATAAGCTCCTATATCCATACTTATGTATATGACTGTTTCATGTACTTACGCAAATAGTGTTTTTTTTAATTATAGGCGTTTGCGTTATTCAATCACGCCCATTTTTGGCACAGTGTTGGATAACGGTACCCTTTATATATATACCAAATTTCAACTTGATAGACATAGTATTTTTCGATATATAATTTTTTAAAGATACAATTTTTTCGAGGTATGATGAGATTTTCGTTTATTGTGGGCGTGTCTCTTAACCGATTTTGCCCAATTTCAATACGGAACAGCGAAATTGAACTAAAAATACGTATGCAAAGTTTCAATTTGATATCTCAAAAATTACGACCGTGAGAGTGCCAACAACAGACGGACACACGGACGGACATGTCTCAACCGATTTCTCTTTTCATGCTGATTAAGAATATATATGGTTTGTGGGGTCTCGATGTGTTGTAAACGGATGATCAAAGTGAATATAAGGTGGAGGGTATAATAAATTTGGCTTAGTCTAAATCTTAAATACCTTCCGCAATCATATGCAAAATGTGGACGTGGTATTCACCTGATATAACTCCCTCTATAATATTTTTAATACATATCAACTAACAAACCGATTTCTGCAACCACTCCAAAGAATGTTCTAATGAAACACACGAACGGATATTTATATAAAAGGGCTAAATGGTCGCACAAGTCGTTGCTGATTTATACAATTTCTGGAGTGTGGCTAGCGCCCTTCTAGTACTTACAAACTTTTAAACAAAACCAATATACCCCCATTAACATCGCCGTTAACTATGCTGTACTTGTAAATTGAGTCTCTCCAATTTCGGTTGTTATGATTTATGCAATTGCCACAAATTGATGTGTTTACTCAAAAATTGCTTACCATATAATTTTGGTTGAGTAGTTACTCGTATCTTTTCAATTACAACCGGCGGTTCACTTCGGCCCTTGGCATTTACAGCGTATACGACAAACTGATACTCACGTCCGGGTTCTAAATTATTTAAACGAAATAACGGTTTCGGTTCTTGTAAACGAAATAGAGGTGCAGTTGTTGCCTAAAAAACCTTTGTATTAAAAACACATTCTTCCTCATTGGAATCTGTCTCCTACGTACCTGATCATTCATTGTGGAAACTTCACTATCCAGGGAATTGACATCACTAAAACTATGCAATTGATCACCATTATCTATGGGATCACCGCCAATTACTTCCAGGATGAAATATTGTGACAAGCCACCATCATTACCAGCTATACAAATCACCTCTAAAACTGTATCATTGCGCAATTCACATGCCTTAGGAGAGTCTGGTGGATCTGTTTTATGTATTTTGCAACAATTTATAAGCAATTTAAGGAAAACTTTCATATGTATACGCAATTAATTAGTCAATAATACTTACTGGCTGGCAATATATGTATCAAACATGGTATAGCTTGCCTTCCTATAACATTACTAGCCCAACATGCTAAAGTAATTAGTTCAGAATCCGTTTGTGGCAAATATGTTACTGTACTCGTTGTACCACTTGACTGTATTCTAGAATTCAATACCTAATAATTTAAAAATAGAACGTATGCTTAACTTTTCATATTGGGCGTAAGAGTTTCATTAAATTACTGGGGAAACATTTCTTGTATTGTTATATGTCCAACTAAATTTAATGGAATCAGAAGGATCCGCTTCTACTTCGCACTTTATGGGTATAGTACGCATATTAACAGCACCAATTGAAGTTTGCTCTGTACCTTGTTTACAACGGGGTGAATCTAAAAGTCAAATGAATCAAACTATTAGAAAATCGTATTGAATTTTTATTAAAAGTTAATGTTTAAATAACAAAAATTCATTAAAATATTGAACCTTCAATAATAATGCAATTTCAGATTTAGTACTTACGGACTAAAGGCTACTGCATTACCCAAGTCTTTAACTTATATACTAAACTTTTAGATTAAAAGTTTTTGTATATAAAAACTAACGAACCAAGTTTGGGAACTATATATTATATATAAATTGGACCAAAACATAAAAACAAAGACTTGTTTCTGATATTCAAGAACCAAAAAGTACCCAAACAACCGGTATGCACTTTTGCAAGCATGAAGTATTTTTTAATTTTTAGGTATCCCTCTAAATACTAAATACGAATAAGTGCATCTTCAAATTAATGCTTAAATAATATTTAAATGCTAAGGTTAAGTACAGACTTCGTATCTGTTACCGGACGAACATTTACATTTGGTACATATATTTAGAAAGATTCTCTTATTATTAAAACTTACATTGAATTTTAAGCGTTATACTGGAACTACGCGTTTCGCCTTCTGTATTTAATGCACCACAAGCGTAAGCGCCCGCGCTCTCACGTTCCAATTTGGTTAAATGCATTAAATCAATACTTTCTCCAGATATTCTCATACCCTATAATATAAGAAAGAAACCATATAACAGAAACATAATAACAGAGCTAATCATTTACTAAACTACATGATTTTGCTTTAAACTCTTACATTTTTAAACCACGAATATGATGTTACCGGAGGTCTAGCATCGGCACGACATTTGAATGTAACATTTTGTCCCTCAGCTCTAATGACTATTCGACTGGGATCTTCATTGGCTAAATGAACCGAAACTGTTGGAGGGTCTGAATATAATCCGAATATAATTGTGACGCAATTAAAAGAAAATATCATAAAAGATTAATTATTCGATTGAAAAGCAATTATTTTATGAAAAATTTATTCATTACTTACAGGCAACACGAATAATTCTTTTGTCTTCAATAAGGCTACCGGAAAACCAAGGATTCGAAGCACGACATGTTAATTCGGCATTATTATTCTCCGATGAAACTTTTAACATTAAAATACTAATCGTAAGGTTTAGATTCTAAAAAAAATAATTTATAAAGTTTCATCTTGCAGTGTAATTAACTTCCGTATTGAACCTTTTACCTCTTTATCATTGTGTATGGTAACCTCAGCATTCCGGATAGGTTCGCCATCGAGTAACCACGAAATTTTTGCTGCTGGATATGAGCCCCACGATTCACAACGCAAAGGCACTGGATGACCCGCAGTTAATAATTCGTTTGGTGTAATGATTTTCACCCGTAACGGTTTCACTTTTGAAACATATTATGATGCGTAAAAGTAATGAAAGTTTAAGTAAGAATTAAAATGGACTTACAATGAACTTGCACAATAACTTCTTTGGTTACCGGTTCTATTAATTTAGAACCTTGGGCACGACATTGAATTTTGGAACCGAAAAATTCACGAGATGTTATAGTGATTAATAATTGATTGACAATAATTGTAACGCCTTCATCCACTGACGTGTGACTTGTGCCGATTAGTTCGTTAGCGCCTTTCCACCAAGTAACTTTGGGTAGCGGGCGACCTTCAATTTCATATACACAAACAAATAATTTAATAAAAAAAAAAAACAAGTGTTAACATTACATGTAGTTCTATGCGACCATTTGATACCCCTTATGACCATTTGTTTTATAGTTTATGTTACATTTAGTATAGTTGTACTTGTACAGTAAACGCGAATCCTTATCCCATAAAAAATGCGAAAAGAAAGGAAAGTTTGTTTTTTAATGAAGCCTATTTTAGGGTCAGTCATCTAACAGACAAAGAGACGGACACGCTTAAATTGATTCAAAACATTACTCTGAATCGATTGATATGCTAAAAAGGTATTTTCTCTTAAGCCCTTTATGCGCACGAACTTAACGTCTGGATGTAGATTAAAACTATAAAAGTAAGGGAGAACGTACCTCCTTTAACTTGGCAGCATAAGAAAAGCTCATAACCTTCACGAAATGGACCAGCCATTTGGGAAATTTCTTTACCTTGTGCATCAAAGATTCGTGGTTCTTCAGGGGGAACTATCAACATAAGAAAAATTATACAGTTTATACAGTTAACAATTACAGTTATCTACTGTATTTAGCTCATACTTACCAACCAATGTTAAATTAAGTCTGTAATTACGTGTTGGATAATTAAAAAAGTCTACTCTACAACGATACACTCCACCATCAGTTGGCTTAACGTCACGTATTTGTAGCCGTGAATCTTTTGGATTATCACCGATTGAAAAGAATAAACGTTGCCCCAAATCGCTAGCTATCGCTGAGTGCGGTGCCACTTTGATATTTCCGGCGCGTGAATCCAAACTATTACAAATGAAAACGAAAATACACAAACACACACAAACATCACACATCAAATTACTCAATTACTTGGTGGTGGTTGATTAAACTAAATCGTAAATATTTCCTTTCTACTTATAAACAAAAACAATTTCTATATATATAGTATATAGTAGTTACCTGTATAAAGGAATGCCTGTTGTATCTTTGAACCAAAGCAACAATTTTACCGAGTCTTGTGGTGCCGGTGGTGTGAGATCGCACGGTAAATCGACACTCTTTCCAATTGCAGCCCAAACTAAACGGGCAGGAACTAAGCAATAAAAGCAAACAATAATAAAATGTTATTATTATTATATTTGTTGTTTAGTATTTATTCTGAAGAAACTTTCCACTTGAGACTTTAAGCATAAAAGAAACTTCTGAAGTGTATATACAAAGGTAGTTGTGTGTACATGAGCACAATATATACATAATTCGATAGTGAAACAAAACAAAAACAGGCGACACGATGAATAAATCATAACTTTTAACTTAATCCTTTGAGTCGCGTATTTTCAAAGGTAAAATGTAATTCAAATCACATGTTAGTGAACTACTTAAAACCCTCCCCATGAGATGGGGGGGTCATATCATTTGCAAGCGTCAGAGGCCCCACAAAGTATATATTTTTTTGAGTAGCATAAAGTAGACTAACACTTGTGTGTCGAGATCAAAACTTTCGGAACTTTCGCAAATGTTTGCCTCATCTTAACTTTTCTAAAAGACACTAAAAGAAACAAAATGTCAAGGCTTCATATGCTTTAGGTAGTTTCTTCCGGTCTACATTTTTAAAGATTATAAAAAATATCTACAATTAGTTTTCAAGTTCTCAAATATTTCGAACTATTGAATCACTAAGAACAATACCTGATAATTAATTTGGCTTAGATAAAATTGTGGATATCCTCCACAATTTTTTTTTAAATTTTAGACGTGGTTCTGCCCACTTTTAACCTCGATGGACGACATTAAACAAAAATATGTGTACCAGGTTCAATTTTTCTACCACAATTATAAGCGTTTGTGGGAATAGTTCTAGGAATGGACTAAAGGATATTAAAGTTAGAAATTTCAACTCAAAAGAACATTTTTTGGCACCGTAAACGTTTCAACAATGGGCATACAGACAGGTATATACGAATTTGTGGAATCCCGAATTATGCGAAGTACTTAAAGAACCCCTTAATAGGAATCAATGGGGAGAAGAAAATGAATTTCGATAGTAAATATGGGTAAAAAATGTTCACAAAATTTGGACGTATCCAATTTCTTTTTTGTTGTTCTCACTCAAATACATGTTCCAAATTTCAATTTTATGGCCGCGACAGATTTTTAGAATAGAGCGGTACAGGTAATACAAAATTGGTTTTGTACAATTTACGTACAAAAGACCGGGTTTTCATTACTAGCGGCAAGGTCACTGAGGCCCTACAATAACGTGTTGGAAATACCCCTAAAACGGAAAAGCACCCCATAAAATGCTTAGGAGCCATGAACCGGGTATTTTATGTATGTGATAAAGCGACAAAAAAGAAAAATAATTGTGCGCGCTAGCAGCGGGACCTGCTTGTACCTATGAAGATTTCGCATCCGCCATGTTGACCTAGTATACCAATTTTGGTATTCACATTCTAAAATTGCAAAATTTATTTAAAAAGGTTCACATACTGTGCTTTAATTGAGAGAGAAAACCATCAATTATTGTCGGAGAGTGTAACCGACTAATACGTTCCTTTATAATGTTGTTACTTGTTTGTAAATAATAATTTATGACATAAGCCACTCTAATTAACATGAACGCACGCAAACACACAAACAAATAATATCGCGATGAGTGTGTGCGGCGCATTACAACTTTAGTTTCAAACAAATCATCAACTAGTTTAATTAAATCTTTGACATTTTTCCTCGCTACCAATTTAAGTTAATTTAAACAAAATAAAAAAAATCTGAGAGATAAAACTTTAAATGAAAAGGTTTTACTACAGTTTGCACAGCTCCCCTTCGGGAGCACTTGGGGACGCTTTGTTCAAAATGTGTATGAAAAAAAAAAGAAAAGTTACTTAAAATAATGAAGATAAAGATGAGGCAGAAGTTCGAGTACTTACTATTTTTTTGAAAATCCTGCAACTCTTGTGACTTGACAGCATTGCTTAATACAATCAGCGCAAAGCCGATGAGTGTGATCCAATCTGCAAAAAATTTTACCACAGCATAATTTGATATTAGGGATGACAGTATGCTGCTGCAATTTTTCCAGCTGCATTTTTTTGATTTTATATTTTTTTGAACATATTCTTGCCATTGCTTCGTTGTTATTTTTGTTATTCTTGTTGTTTTTGTTGTTTTTGTTGTTTTCAGCCATATTAATTGTAATCCTTTACAAATTTTATTATTTGTGGTCGCTGATGATGTTGTGTTGTTATTATTATTATTGTTGTTGTTGTTGTTGATAATGTAAGTGTAATTTTTTATATGATTTATACAACAACACAATATTCCATGCTTTCCTATTTGTAATTGATTTTTAAAATGTTTTTCTTTAATTTTTTCTATGAGGTTCTTGTTTTGTTGTTCTTGTTGTTGTAATGTTGCCATTTTTTATAAGATGACCAAAGCCACTCAATAGCGTCATTTATAAACATTTGTGTTAAACTATTGACTTGATTCCGCATCCGCAATTATATTTATTGTAATATTTTTTGTTTCATTCTCATCTAATTTATTGCATTTAGTAAATTGAAAAAGCAAAAAGTCAAATAACTACATTAGGCGCAAGCCAAACCCACTATCATAATCCACATACACAAGTCCATTATATAATATATGACATAATTTATTACTCGAATTACATATCAGCTGAATTGCTTTGCATTTAACATGACGGGCGCATCTATTGTGTGATAAAAAGTCCAATTATTGAAATTATTGCATTCGAACGATATTCTATTTCACAAATGGTTCTAAGAAACGAGCCACTAATATTTTAATTAATAAACCCTTAAAAATAATAAACGTCGTTTGGAGCAGTTTTTTTTTAAATCATTCAGTCTCCTTTGGGTCACTTTGTTTTTGTTTTTCTTTTTGCTACCATTGATGTATTCTTAACTTAGTCATTAAAGTCTCCATTACAGTTTGGAGAGTACATGAAACATAAAAAGGCATCTTAAAGAACAGGTTGAGATAACATTTGGAATGACATCTTACTCGTATGAAACATATATAAATATAGGTTGAGTACGGTTTTTGTACCGTGCACCACTTGTGCCAAGAGGGTATATTAAGTTTGTAGGAATGTTTGTAACTCCTAAACGGCAAATGCCACACCTACCTTCAGTTATACCAGTCGATTTCGAATCAAAATCTGAATCGATTTAACCATGTCCATGTAAATTTGTGCTACAGATCGCATTTTTGAGATATTTTAATGAAATTTGCTACAAAAATATATGTTGGGCTAAAGAGCAACTCCATGGAATATAGATAGCGTCGGACTTTTTATAAATCCCCTCCCCATATAAGGTCCTGCTATAAAGGAGTCACAATTCTTAATATTTTTTCCCAACATTTTGTAGAGTATATGATAGGAGGGGTTGTCTGTTATTCGACCACTCGCAATTAAAAAGGAAATACATGTACCCTTTAAGGGCGTAATCGTTTATCTGCAATGCCTAATTGTGGATGTGGAGGGTATTTTAGATTTGTCTTAATGTTACCCAAATCCTTCACTAACGCGTGAGATCTGTATCTTTTATGAAAATTTCATTAATTCAAGTGGTCACGGCTACCTTCTAGAGATAGGATTTCCAAAAATCCCTTCTACCAAGAGTAAGTAATCACTTCAGAAGTTTTTATAATCCCATCTCGTTTTAAGAAAAAAGTTGACAACCAAAAAACACAATCAACCAAACTCTTTTATATAAGTTAAGAACCATAGGTGTCAACTGACAATCGCGAGATCTATTTGATTTTAAAAAAGCAATAACGATTTTTTAAACAACTTCTCACCATAAAATATGCTAACAAGTACAAAAATTTTATACAAAAGCTTTATACTGAATTTGCGATATTTATTCAAGCTATCTTGACTTTTAATAACACTTATGGCGATCAGTACACATCTCATATATAATCTGCATACATATGCAGTGCATATATGTATATGCATTTAAAAAGGGCAGTGTCATCGAATAGCAAATATTCCGCTCAATTCTGTGTTGCAAAACATTTCATAAATGGCAGACGCAAGCAACGTAAGCCAGATGAATTTTCATGAAACAGTATAAAGGCCAGGTCCGACGTCTCCTTAATTATGCGAATATATACAATTCGCTTCAATATGACACAGACAACAATACGCATTCTGCGTACTTTCATGTATTTTATATTTTGGAGTTCTTCTTTTTTTTTTTTTCGTTTTTAATAAACAAAATATTTCACGCACCATGTGTTTATATCAATGTTTCTCAACCGGTAGTTGGCGACACCCAGGGGATGGCCGAAGGTGTAATGTAAAAGAAATAAAATACGTAATAAAAACCATATCATTAATAAATTTCTGAAATTCACGCCTAAAATTTTGATAAATTAAATATTTTTATAATATATTTGTGCGGGTGTTTCTAACTCCTAAACATTACACCCACCTTTAACTATACCGATAATTCTGTATATAAATCGATTTAACCATGTCTGCTCATCTATCGCAAACTACCGAGCGCTATATGTGAGATATTTCAACTACATTTGCTACAAGAACTTGTATTGGCCCAAAGAGGAATATTCTTGAAATTTAATCATAATGAAATATGGTAAAACATAGCAATTCTTAATATTTTTTAACAAAATTTAGTGAATAAGTTAATTTACTAAATAACTGACTGTACCAAATCTGAACCCGATTGAATCATTCTTAGGACTCTTTTTTAATGCCTCGCGTTCACGAATACAACTAAACTAATTGTAGATTAATGTGTGGAAGTAAGTGTTGTGGTGCATTAATTGGTTTGTCCATCTCTCCAACCTTCAACACTTTTCAAAACAAATAATTAGTGAATCATAAGGCATTAAGAATTGACGTGACATACATACATCTGTATGCAATATCATGCCATATAAAAAATAAATTTTGAATTCGTGTATTAGTACAAGAAGGTCCTACGTTTTTCCATGTTTTTGTAGTACAAGGGGTTGCCGTATTAAAAAGTTTGAGAAACATTGCTTTATATGTATGTTTTATTAGTATACTATGAACTATACATTTATAAATGTATACAAAGCTCTTTACCATACAGTATACATTGAAAAGTAACGCACGCACTTATAAACATACATACATCTATGCATGTACTCGAATAAGAATAAGAAAGAACAGTTCATATATGGTACGTAAGCATTATTAACAGAAAGTTCTTTAAAATCTTCCTTTTATCATACTTATGATATCTATGTATGTATACGAAGGTTGGGGTCTTCATATCAACACATATAATATACGTAAGACAGTATTAGTCTAAATAAAAATACTAAGAGCACTCTATTACAAGTCTTTACGGATATATAAATATAAAGTATATTTCTCAAGAACTGGTTTCACGGTTTTCTCGTATGGATGGGAACTCGAGTTCCTTTAGTGATGAGTGAAGAAGGCCTTGGTGACCTATAAAGTATATATATTCTTGATCAGCATCAAAATCCGAATCGATCTAGACATGTCACTTCGTGCTTTCGAGTGTCGGAACTCTCACGGTTGTATATTTTGAGATGTTCTGCTGAATTTTCTACATAGATTTCCATACATCTGCACATACGTTCCCAATTTAATTTGCGTAAAATTGCCTTGTGTGACGCCCACAGTCGACAAAAATCTTCCGCAGCTACCAATATATGGCCAAGAAATTGAAATTTGGCACATATGTTTATAATAAAGGCATTCATCAATGGAGCAAAAAATTGTACTTTCGGACCCCGAATCACGTCGCGAAATGTTTCGGTAAATTGTTTTCACATTTTTATTTGAGATGAGGCACTAATGCACAGTCTACACATTTGCATGAATACCTTTAATGAAGATTTCATTATATTTTTTTTTTATTTATGCATTATGCTTGTTTTAATACTTAATGATTAACTGTTAAATTATTACCATATGGAAATTGAGTTTTATTTATAAATTGATTTATAGGCAACATCGTGAGAACTTCAGTTTAGTTTCAAGCAAACAAGATGACTCAGTCTTGGATTCGTATCATTTTAGTTTAATTGAAATAATTTTACGAATGCCTGTGAAATGTTGCTTCCAACTTGTGGGCGTTTCAATTTAGTTTCCCTTTTACTTAAACAATAACGAAAACTATTAAAAGTAGAATTTATTTTTGAACGATTCGGATTTCTGTGGTTTTCGCCTCAAAATTGTTTCAGCGTAGGCCTATCCTATCTCCGATTATACCCAATTTTAACACCAGTATGACTTACAATGTTATGATCGCTTTAATAAGCACCACGTACAGAGACAAACAAACAGACATTGTTGGATCGACTCTGTATGTGATGACGCTAATCAAGTTTATATTTTGCATTGTGGGACCTTGAAGTTTCCGTCTGGTTGTTGCAAACGTTGTGATAAACTGAGTATACACCCCCGCGTACAAAGAACTTATATTTGTATAAGCACTAAGTAAAAATTTATTTAAGCTGGGGTGTTAATTTGGATTTTTGTTTCAAACTTAATTTTTTTATAAGTACTGGGAAAGTATTTTCAGATTTATTGTAAACAACTTTTTAATCGCTCTATGATTAAAGCTTGAAGCTAGTTGAGTGAAGTAGAGTAGAATCACTCCTAAGTTCAGGTGTTATACACATAACAATAGATTTTTGTATACACTCCTCTCTTTGGTGTTAGTGTTGCTGCTCCTTCTCCTTCTACATGTATACGTGTAATTAAAGCTTTGCATATGTATGCACAGCCACTGGGATAAAAACAGGATACCGAAAAACAGATTTTTCAATCCATTATTAAGTTTGGCTTCTTCTTCTAATCATTTTCTGAAATTCACTTCTTTTACATTTTAATTGAATGTGTTTTCTCGGTGACGGTTACCATGGTCACTAATTGTAATTGTTTTCATTCATGTCTTGACTTTTTCGTTATATTATGCTTATTTAAAAGCCTCACTTTATTTATCCTCCTCCACATAAATTTTCAATTTTCAATTTTCAATAAATTTCGTTCTTTTCGTTTCGTTTTTGCGTGTGCTTTTTATTTATTTTGTAATTTCCTATTCATACGGCTACAGTTTGGAAATAATTCATTTATTATTTATGGGTGAGAAGAATCTTGTCGAAAATTCTTAAACGATTCTATTTAATCCTAAATATAGAGCAAAAGATACTTAAAATACTTTTACGATTTTTTCTGCGAATATTTATTTTTATACTCGGCAAACGAATACACACGTACCTACACGGGGTATGCTTGCACAATAACCCAACCAACATACAACAGCAGCATTACGCATAGGCATACACATGTACACAGTATTCACGACGCCGTTTTGACCTTACGACACAATCATAAACCGACCGAAAACAGAGCGAGCGAGAGGAATTGTTCTGCTGTGACGATGATGATGATGATAGAAAACACAAAGCATTTTTATCCCATTTTCACATATATTTATTGAATTTATTGAACTTCGTTTTTGGTCAAGTCAGTCAAGAAAAATGTCAACTTGATTGGTCCTTGTTGCCAAAGTTGATAACAAAGTTGATCGTTTCAAGTATTCACGTAAGTGTTAGAAGCTGCGGTTTCTTCCTTTTTTCTTTTATATTTTATTTATTAAACACAAAGGAATTTCCTTTTATACTATATTTACACCTACATGCTACTACATCCAACATTTTCACACTATACGTTATACGTATACATTACAACGCACAATATCTTGTCATCACAAAGCGAACTATGAACGGCAACTAAAAAGATATGTGGTGTATACACATATACTTTTCATCTTGTGCGCGGTTTACACTATGGGTATGTATCAGAAAATTGAAAGAGGACATCGGTGATACGACACATTCACTTTGACTCTGTAGATTGAATATTTGAGAACTTAACGGCACAACATAACCACAGAGTAGAGTAGAATATATGACACAACACAGGGAGTGTAAGTGTAACATAATTATAGAGAAATGCGCGCTGTGTATATGTCACCAACTAAATGGGAGAAGAATTTTCTGTGAGAGAGAGAAAGAGAGAGGAAGTACATCATAAATCTCACAATTTATTTGTAGAGGGTTGTTTCGTATTTTTTTTCTTTTATTTTGTTTATACACAACATGGAACACTCAATTATGGGTAAATATATACGTGTACATATATAAGTGCATGTGCAGTTTGGTGGGAGTACTTAAAGTCACGACTTTTTAACTTAATATTTATAAATAATTTAAAACGATATATCCTTACATGTCGACATATCCTTAATTTCTCTTACTTCAAATATTTATAGCATGCAAGTTGTTTACATTGGTGGTAAAAAGTGTAAGCAAGGGCAACTGGAACTACCTCAATACATGAAAATTAATTTCAAATACTTCTTGGAATGTGCATAAGGATTTTTAAATTCATGAGGATCCCCTTCACCAATCTACGTAACGAATTTAATTTACTTCCTTGGCCCCTTTAAATATAACACTGGGTTCCCCTGTTCATATATGAGTGACCCATATAAATGTACGAGTGTTGCGCTATATTTTCAAAATAATCCATTCATGTAACGGTGAGTATTTTCATTAAAATTGGATACAACAACTTGTGTCATTTCATGGATAGTTCCTCTAAAAAAATTAATCCATCAATTCTTGATGTATGTGAAAGTGTTTTTTTGACAAATATTAATTATTTTTATTTACTCCACACTAGGCTTTGATACGTATTCTTCTTCTTATTCTTTTTTAATCTACATTGGTCCGTTCGGGTAACGGTTTTTTAAGTGCTCACGGTTACAAAAAAAATTGAGATGTTCTAGTAAAATTCGTTGCAAACATTTTTTGTTTATTCAGACAGTTTTATATTATATTTAACGGTCCTGCTCACAAAAAAAAAAACTATACTTGATCCGGAATACGACTTCTGAGTATATATAGAGACACTATTGGGTACCTGTCATACCCGCAGTTTGTATACAGTTGTGAAAGTTACTTGACAGTTGGCCTAATCCAAATTTCGATTTTCACTTGTTTATTCCTTTTTTTCCGTTTATTGAAAATTTGTCGTTTTAAAGGGTTTTAAGTCAAATTGTATAAAAGACTCTGTCCGTATGACGCCTTAGATTACCTTCATATTGTTTTTTTTTTTTCTGTTTCTATTTTCTATGGCTTAACAAAACTCTCATTACGAACTCTTCCGTAGGTTGTCATGTAATTAATTATCATTTTACCGCAACCACAACTGTAGGCTTATGTGGCCAGAAGCAGCTGCTTAACACTAAAATGTATAAAACATAAAAAGATAGGGAAAATTATTGAACATATCTAATGAAATTTCACCATATGTTTGTACCTTTTCTTATCACTTTCTAGATTGTGCAAGCATGCCACATAAACAATCAATTACAATCAAAGACTTTGTGTTGAATTCAGGTTCAAACGAATTGTGTATACTCGGCACTTTTAAAATTAAGACAGCTTCAGTTAAAAGTCCCAATGACTTCATTGAATTTGTGAATTAATGAATTTTTCTTATTCGTAGATGTACAAAATTTAAACGGGTGTCACGATTTTATCTGGTACACAAAATCAATGATTTCAAGTAACCCACAGAAATCGCAAAAATTGGCTCAATCGTGTTTCAATTTGCCATGTAACATATAATCTCTTGTCTCTTGTCTTGTCATGCAAAAGCAAAATCTTTCCAAGTTCTTTGCAGTTTTGATTTTTTAAGCTCAACAGGTTCACCTCCAAGAGTAAGGTTACTAATAAATTTAATAGTGTTTTGAAGAGTTACTGAAATAAGCTTAAACTCGACACTTACGTTACATACTATTCTTCTCAATGTACCAAACATTGTAATGCAGCTGAAATGCTTCCAAAATTTTTAAATGCATGTATATAAATATGCCTGTAAATGAATTGTAAGTTGTACTGATGGGTAGAGAAACATTTGTTGTTGGTGTATTTTTTTTTTATTTTTTGGGTTTGATTGTAATTATCATTTTTAGAGAAATCCATTGAAAATGAAGCTTTAAACATGGCAACCATATGGTGGTTTATTTATTGTTATTGTTGTTTCTTCTTTAAAGAACACGCACGCCGAGTTAGATACAATTATATATTTATGTATTATTACTTAAATAGCTGGTGCGTCTTATAAAAAGCTGCACCGAACCTTAAGTCGATACAAACATGTGCAACCCCTAGAATGAATATTAGAATGAGTATTACAAAAAACACACTTAACACGTTGCATTGCTAATTATAACTGCATAATGTTAATTAAATTAATGTATTTGACATTTATTAGAGTGACTTGTGGCCATTCACAGCTTACACACATATATAGCGTAAAAGGCATACAAGCCTTACAACTAATTATACCCAACGGAATAAGTTGAAAATTTAGTTTTAAGGACTTCGGTTTAAATACAAACCATGTATTTCCTCTGGATATATGCAAGCACAACAAGCACACTCACACTTATTCACTCAGTAGTAATAGTTTAAAAGCGCCAAATGTATAAAGTGGAATGCATTAGTTAGTTTATTCTAAAAATGGATATTTAGTTGAAACTAAGTTCACTGTGTGTGTGTGTGTGTGTGTGTGTGTTTGTGTATAACATTGAAAGCGACAGTGTGCACAATTCACATATTTTTTTTGTTTTTTTTTCTTATTTTTTAAACATTTTCAAACATTTCCGTTAGAGACTGGAACTGATATATGTAATGACCTATACTATTATATTTACTATTGCGGTTTATGTCACAATTTGTAAAACTAAAGCCGACAAAAAACTTTTGTGGTTATAGTGGACGGAACATAATAGACTGTTTTAATTAGTACTGAGAACAAATATAAATTAATTTAATTTACAAAAGGAAATTCGTGCCAGCTATATATTCAGTACTTGGTATATGGAAAGGTATGTCTACATCTCATTTTACATCTTTCATTTTTAACAACACATGTACGTCTTATAAAGCAAATGATTGAATGTTGGCGTCTGTCAATTTAAAAAAACGTATGAACATCGCGATATATGTATACGTGCTCTACGTGCGTACTTATAAGGAGATTACTTTTATAGCACTACCTTGAAGATTATGGTATATTAATTTCGTCACAGCCTCTATTATACAACCAAGTGAAACCTTCAAAGTAAGGCATTCTATGAGTAAAGTAGTACAAGATTTAAGATTTAACATATTAGCCATATCCGTATCCAAGATTCGACTTAAGCCAAATAAAGACTTGTTTCATTCTTCTCTGTGCCTTCAATTTAATGAGTAAAGTACACTCGAGTAAATAAATTTTTGCATAAGAAGAAAACTTTGTAAAATATAATATATATATTTATATATATAATAATTCTGTCCATTACCCGTACCATATACGAATTTGTAATGTAAGTCTTTGTTTTCCAGCAAAATTTCATGAAAAATGGGAAACATTTAAGAAAATTTTAATTCACATCAGCAGAATCTTAATTATTTACCTTATTCATCCATCATTATGAAAAAAATTTTAGTTTTATATCATGAAACTTTAGAATCTTTTGCCTTGCTTCAGTTAATCTTCGTTAAATTAAACTTTTCAGAGATATCTTTTTATCTCACTTGTGACTGTAACAGCCGCATGAATCATAAAAGAATTCTCTAAAAGAGTTTAAATTTCTTATGCACGTTTTTAATCTTCTATGTATATACTATATACCAGCTGCAAAGCCTTCTCATTCAAAAATGTATTTAAACTCATAACAGAATGCACTACTTGTGTGATATTCGTTTAATAACATCTTCCTTAACAAAAACAGAGTTGTTAAAATTGTTCACTAATGCCAAACCTGCTCCAAACATATTGAAAATTAAATTATTCAAACCTGGTTAGTTGGTAATGAATCAAACAAAACAAAATTATATTGTTAACAAAAAGAATTTAAAAATTCACGGATCTGGGGAAGAATAATTTTTATGATGTATAAAAAAATTCAGATTTTATTCAATAGATCCGTTTTATTCACGAATTTAAAAACTCTAGAGTAGAATTATTTAAATAAATTTTGTTTTATTTATTTATTATATAAATCCTCAATTTTCATTTCCATTTCCTTTTCAAAGGTGACTTTCAAACCTCGCAACGTTCGGTTCGAGCTTGAACAACGAACGGTACACTACGGTACCACACAGTACACCAACGAACTGATTGCTTTTAATATTTTTTATCGATAAACACGTTGACAGTGACAAATTCATTCACAAAACTATCATTCATTCAGATGCCAAGATGGCGATTGAGACGAATAAACTTTTGTTGTCTACACAACAAGAAAAACCCAATCATTATACGTAAATAAACAATCAATTTGTTGATAAGGATGAAAAAATTCCAATGTTTTTACTTCTTAATATTGCCTAATATAGATATTTAAAGGAATTCCGCGTGGAACAGTGCCAATCATTTTTGCAACATAAATGCAATCAGCATCGTCCTTTCGTATGTTTTAACTGGCATTTTCAGAATCAAAGACGCCGTAGACCAATAAGGAAAAGGGACGGTACTTATAATTATAGTGCAGACAATTATTGCACGAAATATGATGAAACCACTGGCATTTGTCCTGATGGTGATGAGTAAGTTGTGTTCTTTTCGGTGCATATACTTAGAACTTACTTAGTGTGTGTGTGCTATCAATAGAGTTAAGGAAAAAAAGGAAGAATTTTTATATCTTTATTAAACTTGTGCGTTCTACTTTATTAAAATTATATCAATTTCCAGTTGCCCCTTTCTTCATCGAACGGCGGGCGATACCGAAAGGCGATATCACCTACGTTATTACAAGACAAGCATGTGTGTCCACGACACTGATAGCCGTGGATATTGTGTAAAGAATGGACATCATTGTGCTTTTGCGCATGGGGTGCAAGATCAACGTCCCCCAGTTTATGACATTAAAGAATTGGAGGCTTTACAAAACTCTGAACTGTCTTTGGAAGGCTTAAATGCACAAAATGCCCTTGATAAAGAACGCAATTTAATGAATGAGGATCCCAAATGGCAAGATACTAACTATGTTTTAGCAAATTACAAGACCGAACCATGTAAACGTCCACCGCGATTGTGCCGGCAGGGATACGCGTGCCCACAATATCACAACAGTAAAGATAAAAGACGTAGTCCTCGTAAAATTAAATACAGGTATGAATTCAGATTCGCTTTAAAATAATTTACTTAATAAATGCTAAATAGATCGACGCCTTGCCCTAATGTTAAACATGGCGAAGAGTGGGGAGAGCCAAGTAATTGTGAATCTGGAGATAATTGCCAATATTGTCATACACGAACTGAACAACAATTTCATCCGGAAATTTATAAATCAACAAAATGCAATGATGTACAACAAGCCGGTTATTGTCCTCGAAGTGTATTTTGCGCCTTCGCTCACGTTGAACGTAAGGTTTTAATATTGCTCGTTATTATTAGAAGAAGCTTTCACAACAATACACATGATATTGTTTCGGTCATTAGGTAAACGTTTAAACTGAACACAAATTTGAAACTTATCAAAACGTTTCTGATTCGATGTTGGTAGCCTTAGACTTTTTCCCGTAAACAAACATAACATTTTGTTAGGTTTTGTGTTTCATCTAGTTGTAGTTTTGACCAGTAGAGCAATTATATATGTCAAGCATGTGTCGACGTTTGAAAGGTTTTTTGGTGATGGCCGTTTATAGTGTATTACTAACAAATGTATAAAATTAAATGAGTGTGATATGTGTTGGTATGTTTCGTTAAATACCTTATACCACATATGCATATAACATGTGAATTATTTTGGATATAATTTAATCTCTTTAAACCCATCATCGAAATGATGTGCGGGTGTATTGGTTTTTTTTTTTTTTTTGTTTTTTT
This sequence comes from Ornithomya fringillina, assembly GCA_963978525.1. Classification (NCBI taxonomy): domain Eukaryota; kingdom Metazoa; phylum Arthropoda; class Insecta; order Diptera; family Hippoboscidae; genus Ornithomya; species Ornithomya fringillina. Next base: position 26,172,493 of record OZ021691.1, read on the forward strand.
GTTTTTTTGTTTATTATATGCAGTGGTGTAGGGTACTGAAAAAAATTAAGCATATCATGACTCATGTACTCTGCGTATATATTGACAAAAATGATTTATTATTGTTTTAATTCATTTATTCATTCCATTCTATGTTACATATGTTGCACATATTGTGGTCAAAATCTCTTTCGTAAATTAATCAACAAACATTCGTATTCAAAATTTGAACAAAAAATCTGAAAACCAAAATACCGAAACAAACACAAAATCAATAGCGTACATTGAGGAGAAACCGCGCGACATAGATGGTGTTACCACAAATTTAGCCTTAAGCGATCTCATGTCGAACGCTTTGCCAGATATTAAGGCACAGGATTCTAACAGCAAAACGGGGCTAATGGCTATTGGCGAGAATGTATGTATTCAATTATTGCATTAAAATTTGTTTTTTTTTTTTTTTATGTACAAATGAGACACAAAATTGTTAGCCAAACATATTCTATACAACCGTAGTTTTTTAACAGTTTTGCATAAACGTCTATCACTCTGTCTTTGTTCTCACAAGAGAATTTTATTAAAATATGTTTTTTAATTTCTGACGTTGACCCGACTTATCTATAATCTAAAGCAAAAACTGAGATGACTGTTATTGGCATGATTTTAAAACTTATTGACTTTTTAAATGTATTCCCTCAAAACACTGTTAAACATATTGTGTATGTTTATACACGCACACACAATATGTGACACCCAAGTGTACTCATCTTTATTTTGGTTTATTTCAAAATCTGATGCTAAAAGATTGTTAAAGCTTTCCTCTTATTTCTTTTGTTTCCTTGGCCTGAAACGAACACTGTCATAAATACTTCCTTCTTCTTCCTTCATTTCTATGATTGTTTCATGTATATCATTTTGTACCATAGTAGTATTGGTGGTCACTGATAATTTCTTAGATTATGTATTTGAAAGATTGTTAATGTCACACGAAACGTAAATATTTTAATACTTTTCTTCTAGTTATTAAAAATTGATGGTAATGAAACTACCAATAATATGTTGGTCAATGCTTTGGAGCAATCCGCCAATCAGGGCAAATTTTTAAACTTTTCATTGCCAATGGATAGACTTTGTAAGTATATATATATATATGTATATATTTGGTTTTATAATAATATAATATAAATATTTGCTGGTTATACGCTTCCCAATGTAGTGGGTGGTATACAAAATTTGTCATTCCGTTTGCACGTTTGATTTTTAAAATGCAACAGTAATGTTTTAATTGTACGTCTAAAAGGAAATTCAAATGCTAATGAAGGGTCGTGTCGCCTTATCAACACTTTAAATGAGTAGATATTGTAATTGTTAAGTGAAAAATTACATACGTGGAATCATGAACTTCTGCAGCTGTTGTCTATGAAGTTCCAATTTGTAGACGGTGTCATCATAGTTAAAGATATTTGTTTTATTACATTATAATGTTTACCTTTTTTACTTCCCTTTCTCCAATTTAATTAAAGTACAGAAAAAAATTGAATTGCCTTTTAACATAACACAATTTTGTTGCACTTGTTGTTGTAATTTGCAGCATGTTCAATTGACGAGCAACGTGATAATACACTTACGGCAAATCTAGCAAACACTGGTCTAATAACACGAGCTTCCGCTCCCATTAATATTCCAAACACCGCTCTTAACAATTCCATTAATGGCAAGTTGATATCTGACTTTATAAACATTTCATGTTCTGTATAACATTTATATCATAAAATAGATTTTAGTTCCGGCAGTTTTGCTGTCAACATTCCATATAGTCCCACCACCAATCATAGCAGTCTCTTTAATGTTCATGATGCTTTTAATTATGGAGGCGGCGGCACTGGTGGGAACTCCAATGCGAACAAATTGAGCAATTCGTTAACAGCGGCTGCAAATCAAAATACAGCAGCAGAATGCAGTAATAATTTCTTCTTTTCCACACACGTTATATCGCCAGGATTCAATGATAACATGTCCATTAGTCCTTCAGTTAGAATAACCGAATTAAACACTATATCGGATGAACTGAGCAGTGCTGTTGCGAACAATTTAACAAATAAAAATGCTTTTTCATTGCAATCCCTACACACACAAAACAGCAATGACATTAGCCGTCTAACCATTGATTTAATGACGAAGAATGCTCAAATATTAAAATTATCTGGACGTGTAGATGATATTACACAAAAGGTAACAACGGGCATGTTATGGAATAGTTGATTCGATGATTATATTTTATTCATTTGCAGCTGAATTCAGCTGAACAAGAAGTATTCGATTGGAAAGAACGCTACGAAGCAGCACAAGTTCACATGAATTTATCAAGTGAATTGCGCAATTTATCAATACAAAAATTAAAGCAACTACAGGTAAGGAATCAATAAAAAAAAGACCCCACCGTTTTAACGGCATTTCTTTGGTTATATTTAGACAAAGCTCCGGTCAGATTTGGAGGAGGTTGAGAAGATGTTGTACTTAGAAAATGCTAGGAAATGCATGAAATGTGAAGAAAATAACCGCACTGTCACATTAGAGCCATGTAATCATTTTATATTGTGCGACACTTGCTCCACGTCAGTAACGGAATGTCCCTATTGCCAAGTACCAATAGCTACAACGCATACTTGAAACATTCCTTGGACAAATAAAGCATCGGAGCGTTTCTTAGAACTATTAGTGAATAATTAAAATGCATTTTTTCTTAATACATTAAAAAAAAAAAACTGTTGACTACAGTAAGACAAAGTACATAAATACAATTTCTTAATGCAAACAACAGTTTGTAGACCAAAGAGGAATTGTTCACTGTAAATGAATGTAAGGGTTAAAATGTACATTAACTACTCATTGTATTAAATGACATTAATTTCTTTGCTTTATTTTAATTTAAATGCGGGTATACGAAAGCAAACTTCTACAATATTTATTTTATAGTTTCCACTCAAATACTTAAAACCTGTGTAGGTACGATTATACTCAAAATCGTTTTATTAGAATACAACATTAGGTTGAATGTGTGTGAAAAGGAGCTGTCTTGCTTTCTTTGTTTATAATTTAAGGAAATAATCTTTGTATCCTAAAATAAAAATATATGATTTTTGTAAAAATTATAAATGATGATCATTTTATTTCCGTTGCAAAGTTTCCAACGGTAAAGGGAGCGCTGACGATTGTGCAAGAATCGGGGCGGGTAGGCAGGACATTAGCGCGAGTGTGGTGGTGCGGACACCCCTCTCAGAATTGAACGGCCGACTGGATAGGGTGGCGGTGAAATGGACCTCCAGTACGTGCAATACTCTATCAAGCTGTTGCATATCTCGCATTCTCTGGTCTCGGCTAAATCTTAAACGATCTAAAAACCTACTAAGCCTAAACAGAAAATCGATTTCTGCGGTCGTCGGAATCCTAACGGGGCACTGTACGATGTTCATCCGTGTAACCAAACCTAACCTAACCTTCCAACTCTGATTCATCTGACACGCCTAACGAAAAAGGTTTCATATTTCACTTTTGAACTGAAAGTTCGACGGTTCTCAGTTCTAGGCACTCTCCTCTTCCAAGCAATATAGAGATTCATCATAAGGTTATGCGATAAAAATTTTCAACTCAAAGCAAACACCAATAATGAGAAAGGTTCATGTTTAGCAAAACTGAAAGGTATGAGATAATCTTCCCCTCATTAACAGTACTCCCATGCTAACAACTCGAAGAGTTTCTATGTAAAGGTAAAAGACTTCACCTTGATCCCATGTGACATATGTACATGTATACCCAGTTCACGTGCATATTAGTCACATTAAAATTCAAATAAGATTGTGGGATGTTTAACAGAAGCATATACAATACATTCCTATACAGTATACCGCTTGCAATCTACTTATAATGTGTTGCGAATTTTCTCTCAACTTATCTTTTGTAGATATGTGCGTATGCCTCTCAACCCATTGTTATATAAATAAATTTACACATGAGTGTATTCATTGGTAGGAATTACGAAATCAAAATCAAGAAACATCACAAAAAGAACAAAAAACAAATAAAAAAAGGGGTATATAAGGCGTACGCCAAATCTGGGATATCCATCGTCATTAACCTCTCCCAAATAATAAGGAAACAATATCTTAAATTTCAAACTTCTTCACAGGTTTAAGAACGATCTCACAACAACGCAATCTTTGTGTGCGCGTACCTTAAACGTTTGGACCCATTTAACCCATTTTTTAAACTAAAGTATCTATATATAAGAATAATTTGCACAAATTTCGGGTCTACAGGTCTTGCTGTTCACGTTTAATACAAAATGAACTTTCAAGATGAATTTAAGGACCTCGTAGGAGACTTGGTCAATCCCAAGACAAATTTAAATATAAATGGTACTAACATGAACAGATTTGCCAAATTTTAGAATATTTCGCTTGGGAGTTAAGGATTAAAACAAAAATTTAAGAACGTATGCAAATTCGGACCAAAGTAAATGGAACCACCTACTTTTTAATATATCTTCCGAACGGCTGGTTCAATTTCTATTATTCATATACCGTTAGAATGTACAAATAAAATGCTAAAAATTGACGAAATCGTAGAAAAAGTCGAAGATTACGGACACCAGCAAATATCTCAAATTTTGCAGTCGAGAGATCCAACAAAAATGAAGAAATTCAGATGGACACACAGCCTAAAGGGTTAAATCGACTTCTCTCTTGAAGCTCATCAAGAATTTCCATACTTTTGGGGAGTGGCTCGCGCGCTTCTGATACTTACAAACGTTTAAACGAAAACGATATACCCACATATTATTACGATGAAGGGTATAAAAAGAAAAACTTTCCTGCATACCTGCTGCGTAGCCTGTACAGCTTGCCCGGTTTTTAATGCCAAAACATATGAATGGGTCAGCCGCTGCTTCCTTTTTATACCCTCCACATAAGAGGGTAATACTAAGTTTGTCATTCTGTTTTCAACACCTAAAAGGAGGTGTCAAAGTATATACATTCTTGATCAGCATCAAAAACTAAATCGATCTACATAGATATGTATGTCCGTGTGTCTGTGCTGAAATTTTTTAGAGGTACTTTAAGTTTGCACGCAGATCGCTATTTAAAGTGGGAAAAATCGATATTTACCATAAAACAAGTTTTGCATGCTGATGCGTAAAACATGCACTATTAGAGGGCGTAACATATATATATTGCCACGCCCACCGTTGTTGATGTGGAGGGTATTTAAGATTTGACCTATACGCCAAATTTAGTCTTCTTACTTGTTTTCTCTCATTTGTTGTGTGAGAACGAATTTGAAAAAGGTAGCAAAGGAACCAAAAAAAAAAAGCGTAAACATAAATAAATAAATGAGTAAAAAGGCCGAAGTCGTTTCATGCAATCCACATACAAGGCACAAGATCTGAAAGACCACACACATACAGGCACGCGTTTGCTGACAGAATAAAAATAGTTGAGCTGGCGTTTAATGCGCGTGAACAAACCGATATTGTTTTGTGGGAGATACACTCACAAATAAGCTTACAAGCACCACGGCCGACCCAACGCTTGACCGACTGTTTGCTGATCGACACTGCGTTCTATAGAAATAAACGATTCATGATTGTTTCAAGTGAACTTTAAAGTATTCTTTTCCTTATTTACACTCGGCAGAAATGTAATACTTGTGTGTTGTGCATATTTGGAGCCATCGCGATAAAATGTTGCATTTGAGAAGACGGTCCCTATTGAACGGGACATAAATACGACAACTTTTTGAACTTCTTCGCATGCAAATTACGCACGTATTTTTAGATTTGGAAAAATTTGCACCTTTGAGGCGCCCTCACAGAAGCTTACAAGATCCGTTTTTATGGCCGACATGCCGACATGCCGACATGATATAATCATACACACTTTTACGAACGACACCCACATCATTAGCTATTGTACAGATAGTCCAAAGATATTCACTATTTCTTATGTCTCCAAATCCATATAAACACCATAGAACGGAGGCGTTTGGGTTAAACGTGTGGGTGTGGAATGTGCATAAGTGCGTCCCGCCAATTGAGAGTGCCTTTTATAGCTTTCGCTGTGAAAGTTTTTGCCAATTGTGGGCGTGTCACTTGACCGATTTCGCTGAATTTACGTTTCGATGGTGGTGGAGAAATGACACAAGTGCTATAAAGAAAAACTTCAGTGTATTTTTACGATCTGCAAGTCACACCATGTATGTATATGTTCTCAGGTTTTCGATTATGTATCTGTTGTTGCGTGTGCCTGTCTCTACACACATATGCACGCACATGTACATGTGCATACTGTGAGATATAAATATTCCACGTATTAATGTGTGCTTATAAACTCATGCTTTTAGGGTTTACAAGCTGTATGTACGGATAGTATGTGCCAGACAGCATTGCCCAGAAAACGTTTACCAAATGTTTGGTAGAGATTTGAAACTTTGCAAATCTTGTTAAGTTTTATGTTAGTGCAGGAGTTACTTGTGGTGGCGTTTATAAATAGAATACATGCTTACAGTTGATTACAAAGTTTATCTGTGCTTTAGATTGTTTAGAAAAATTAGGTTAAAATTTTATATAATTCACATAAATTATGGAGATTTTATCTTGCATATCTTAGTCGGCTTATATAATTGTGTGTGTATATATATTAAATCAAAGCTGCTGATTAAATGTTTCTTAACCATAAATATTTATCGTTATTTCTTTTTTTACTCAACGATCCAACTGTTAGTAAATTATTAAAAAATATTAACACTTAAATCTTATGGTAGCCGTTTGGTTTGAAAATAGTTTGTGGGTGTATTGTGTTTGGTCAAACGCTTGTAATTACCAGACGGGGCGAGCCTCACCCCCATAATGATACATATTCTTGCTTAGCATTGAATTTTAAGTAGCTTTAGTCCTTTTGTCCGTCCGCGAGTATGTGTGGTTCCAGCTTTAAGATATCCAGATGAAATTTGGCACACAGCATTTTTGAATTTGTCTGCAGTTAGATAGTGTAAATGGACAAAATTGGTCCAAGGGTATGCCGTCAAAGACGCGCTAAACCCGAAACTTGTGCCTTTGACTCTCCCACAGTCGTAAATGTTGAAATATCGAACTGAAATTTTAATGGCGAAATATTCATCGTCCATGTCAAATATATGGTTCTAAAAGTGAGTGGCCAAAATCGGGCCATAGACGGACCCACAACTTTAAAAAAGACCAACGTGCTGAGCTAAGCTATATAGTTCGATTCCAGCATAGTAAACTGTAAACTTTGACTTCAACGGACGGGCCCGTGATAGTGATAGTTGCTTTTATACAAATACAAGTAAATATGTATTATAAACAAATTTATATTACTTCTGCACTATTAAAGCCAATGTTATGAAATGGCGTGACGTGGCCATGCCCTTATTTCCACTACATATAAAACGTTTTTCAATTATTTGTAATGAAGGGTTGGGTACCATATATTTGGCATTGACCTAATATAGCCCTTGCTTGTTCATATTCGATTATTTTAAGATATATTAAGAAGGCGATGACATGCCCATTTTATATGCATTATACCCAAATGAATTTGATTCACTTCTAAACGAAAGTAATCCACCAAATCGTTCAGTCTAGATGGAATGTTGAATTTAAAGACCAAACCATTGTTTCTCTATCTATTCTAGGAGGTTTGAAAAGAGGATTTTGCATCACTTTTCGAGGTACGGTATTTCAAAACCTATATAAAGTAGAAAAAAATTAATTCGGTCTTAAGTGCAAAGGAAAAATTATCAGTTTCCATAGAACCTATAATTGGATCAGTCACGTGCGAGTAGTATATAACAAGAAAGAAAACTAAATTAGGTCACATATTACATACCCTCCACAACGCAACGGTGGGCGTGGAAAATACATACATATATATTACGCCCTCTAATAGTGTATGTATTATGAATCAGCTTGCAAGTCTGGTTTTACGTTGAATATGATTTTTTTATAAAATTTGGGCGTGTCTGTTATCCGACCACGCCCATTTTTGGCACATCGAATATATATAAATATAAATAATATTTATGGATATACTTCCCAAATTTTAAGTTTATAGTTCAATTTTTGTGGCAGATATATAGATTTTTGTCGATTGTGGGCGTGGCGTTTGACCGATTTTGCTTATTTTAAATAGCGATCTGCGTGAAAAAACTGAAAGTGCCTGTGAAAAATTTACAGCCGTGAGAATGTCAACAACAGACGTACACTCAGACACATGGACATACATGTCTAGACCGACTCAATTCAAGAATATATATATACTTTGTAGGGTCTCTGAGGCCTCCAACTTAAAGTTCAATGTTCACTTGGTTGGCCCGCTATTTAAATATTGACATACAAAGCTAAACTTTGATATTATAGTCGGAGTAGGGCACGCCCGCACGCTTAAGGTTGGCGCAGACTTGGACCTTTGAGTTAATATTTTACATTTACCTTCATAATACAATTATAGTTTTTATAATTAGAAGAAAGCAAACTCCTAACTCCTACGCATGCCATGCCCGCACGTTACGTATGAGTTTGTTTAAAACCAAACAAGTAAATAACCAGTCAAATTTTATACACCCTCCACATCTACATAGAAACTGTGGGTGTGACAAATATCTGATTACGCTCTCTTACAGTGAATGCATTCATTCAATGTGTCAACTTCCAAAAGTAGTGATTTTGTAAATTGTGGGCTGTGAGCGAACCTATTATTATAGGACCACACCAATTTTCAGCACATTGAGTTAACAGTGAATTATGTGTGTATGTATACTTCGTAGCAAAAACTTGCCCAATTTAAACTTTCGGTCTAAAAAAAAATCTATTGCACAAAATATCAGATAAATATCTTAAAATTTGCGACTATAAACCAGTCTACAACATACATACACGGGTACCCACTGACGGACATGATGTGATCAATTTAGATTTTGATGCTGATCAAGGATAAACATGCTAGCACATAATTCCTTCTGGCATTTGCTTACACCGTGACAAATTTACTGCACAATATACGTTTGGGAAAGTCCGAATAGTGAAAAAAATTTACTTTTCTTGTGGGATGGAATGTATTTGAAAGGTCCTTGCAATAACATGTCAGACCATTCCGAGCCGAGAACCTTTTTTAAAGGGGTAAAATACTCCCATAATACATCGCACACGAATGCAATATGACACAGTACGGATTAGAAAATCAATCAAACAAGCGCACACATAACGATGACCACCATTGCTGATGTTTACGGGCCGGTAAGGAAGATGCTGTAAAAGAGATATGAAATCACACTCACACACATATGTACTTATTGCGGTACATTTTGACCAGTTTGGATCAATTGAATCTACTTTCAATTACTTGCCGTTCCTGCGCACATCAATGCTGACTAATGACCCTACACCGCAAACAGTACAACTCAAAAATGAATCTTCTCTCTTATGTGCGGGCTGAAAAGCAATCATAATCTTTCAAGTTTTTTAGTTCTCTGCCCAATTTATCCGTTTATTGAATTGCGATTATTACCAACAAAATGGTAACATTAGGATGCTTGACCAACATAGACATGCAGTTGTGTGGATATTAACCAAAAAAAGTACAACATGAACGATGTTGTTTGGAATGATCTTGAAAAGAATTACCACTTACAAGCATGTGTCTCTACATGCACAATCATGTGCTAGCCACGTTAATAAAAAGTGTAATGGTATGATTTGTTTAATAGTGGTGGTTGTTCATAACTTCTTCGCTCATTCTGTGTAGTTATCTCTCTCTAACCTCATCTTAAATAATCGCACATTATAAAGACAACAACAATATAGCCTTTTAAGAGAATAATGCTCAATGAAAAATTTGAATGAATGTGTGTGTTCGTAGGTTGTAGTCCAATGAGAGGCGAAGCGTTCTTTTGAGTGAGTTGTGTGTGGTTAGATCGTAAAATGAATTTCGAGTTCATTTTCGTAAACAACGTGTACACAGTGATTTACTCCACTCTCCACTCAATCTACAGCGGAATGAATCCTATATTGCAGCACATTTGGCAAATCGTTATGGTCGGCGCTGATGATATGTCGGTAGTGGTGATATTTCTAATTGTTGGCAAGATAAAAACAAGTGAGCATTAGGATAAGCGATTAAATGGATGTGCATACCGGTTGTTATTTATTAAATTAAAAATAAAGTTGAAAATATAAATAAAAAAAACGACAAAAATTCAGTTTTTTTTTTTTTAAAAGAGGATATAAAAATGCGCTTTACACGATAAATGTATTAAATTAATTAAAAATTCGCCACTCGAACTATAGGAGAAGAGTGTTCATATTCATAATAAATTGAAATTATCAATGTTTTGAAAATATGGAAAAAATGTGTTGAAATAAAATACAAAAGAAAATTTAAATCTAACGCACTTGTGTCGATGTGAAGTGAAAATTGAAAATGGAACGGACTCAAGCAGTGTCAGTGCAGTTTTTCAATGCCACAAAATCCGTTTGTGCTATATGTGAATCGATGTGGAAAGGTGACGGTATCAGTGACAGTGGTCAAAAAATATTATTAAAATCTCCCCGCCACATAATGAATGCACACAATCTGCGACAAATTTCTATACTCCTCCTATTATTGTGTTTATTAAATATGGCCTCAAGTTGTGGTCCAGGAAGGAGTTTTGGTTTTAGCCATCGCCGTAATCTAAACCATAGACCGAAACCTTTGGTACAAAAAGAACACGTACCGAATATACCTGAACAAACACTGGGCGCTTCGGGTATAAGTGAAGGTGCCATTCGTAGGAACTCGCCCAAATTTCGCAAATTGATTTGGGTCGAAAGTGATTATATTGTTTTTAAAGATGAAGAAGGCACAGGGGCAGATCGCTTTATGTCTAGGGTGAGTTCAGTGTTTTAAGAGATTTGTGCTTTTTTGCATCCAAGTAAATTGGATGTTAACAAAAATAGATTAGTTTCATGCACGCCTTTTATTAATCTCTATATATAATAAGCCCAGACGTTTGCAATAAATTTCTCTTGAGTTCGTAGGCTCCTGCCACTTGGAATTCAAAGAAAAACAAAGAACTCAAAGCCTTAAACTACTAAAAAGCAAGTGAACATGTTTTATGCGGTCAAGGCCGACCATTTAATACCCTACCATATGGTTAAATCGATGAGAGTGAAGTGAAAAAAGTGATTCCGAATCGTTCGGTATGGATGAAGCATTCTCTGTTTAGAAGTTGCAAACATCTGCACAAACTTAGTAAACCTTTCGTTAGTAAACATTAACTTTACTAACGCAAGTAGCAATTTTCCAAATGCACCTGAACACTATATCCAAAAATTAACCCTTGCGAATGTATTTCTCTTCCTCGATTGTACATTTCCTGCTAGCGTAGCATAGTATCTAGTATTTTTATTATCTTATCGAAAGGTTCAACACTCTGCAATGAAAACATACCGCAAAATATCGTGAGCCACGTGCATTTTGTATTTACTCATATAACGGTCAATCGGTGAATTATCGTTAACTATAGAGAAGATTATACGAAGCTTTATATTTATCGACTGAAATTTTAGAAAGTTCCATCGGGACCTTGAAAAATAAAATAATCTCTACACCTCTGTATACATTTTCTCTCACTAAAAATACATTCTTTTATTTGTGCTGTAATCAGTGGGTAGTTCAGCTATTTGTGTCCTTACATTTACAGAAATTGTTTGTCCATAAAACAATCCATCATCCAAAATTTTTTGTTTCTATTACAATGCTTGTAATATGTCCAACTAATTATATGTTTCGAGGACGATGCATTTTAAATGTTTTTTACACAGATTACTACTCATGCCAACAAATAAACAAAACAACAACAATTTGAAAAAGATCCGCATTATTGAGTATAGAATACTGTTCAGTAGCTTCGCAGTATGATTCCCTAGTGCAATTGGCCAGGGGATAATGTTTAATGTGACATTGAAATGATGGCCATGAGAGCACAATAAACATTTCTTTATGGAGTAACGGTAGAAGCAATATAACAATAACAAGAAAGAAAACTAAATTTGGGTTAAGCCAAAAGTTAAATGCCCTCCATATGTACGTACATGAAAACAGTGGGTGTGGCAAGTACATTATTGCACCCTTCAATAATACACGTATTACGTAATAACTGGAAAATCGTGTTTTATGCGGAATACGGTTCGGAAGAGGTGGACGTGTCCATTATCCATTCATACTTATTTATTAGAGCACATCTATGGCCTAATTGTAAAAATATACTAATTAAAAAAATATATAAATAAGATAAATAGATTGTCAAAATTTACCATCGCGAGAGTTCCAACAACAGACAGACACGTTATTAGAGGACCTAATCATATACCTGCCATGCCCACTGCTTTTATGTTGATGTGGAAGGTATATAAGATTTGGCCTTTATTTGTTCTTTTTCTTCGAATTTCGACCAATGTACATATGTTTACAAAAACGTTCTCTTATCCCCCGTGAGAAAAGAATAAATATATATATGACATTGGTTACAATGTTCGTAAGTGACAAAAAAATTTATTTAAGAAAATCTATAGAGTGCGCAAGTACTTTACTTACGATTAGATTTATTAATGACCGCAGAAACAATTGTTTTCCTTACAGTAGAGCTGCTCTCCAAATACCAAATAACAGTAAAGTTAAATTTTTTTATGAGAATATTTATCATAAAAACAAACTTAACAACTGTGCTCTACATTTTTACTATGTGCAAATAATCACAAACTCAGTGATGAAAGTATGCAAAGTTGTTCTTTTGATTTTGAACTGGGCGCATAACCTTTCAGAGGCTTCATAATTTTTACATTTAGTCATGATCTGTATGAAATTCACCGTCGCTCTACTATGGGCTGTCTTGTCCCTTCGTTTAAGCATTCTTTATAATATACATTCTACCAATACGCCAATCCGAGCTATCTATGACCTTTGTTAAGACACATAAAAGCCGTACTCGTCCACGAATTTGTACAAGTTAAATTAATTTTTTTTTTAAACAATTATTATTCAGTTCAGTTCAATGTGGCATAACCACAAACAAATTGTGTATTAAAGAATTCATCGAATTGCTCCATAAAATAACAAAAATATAATACTTGTAAATATGTCAGTAGGTAGTAATTTAAAACGACAGTAAAACAGACTTTCTTGTTTACAATATATTTTCCAATTAGTTCGTAATCGTGTAAATAGATTGGTTGGAAATAAATATTACATAACTACGAAATAAACGAGTACATAGGCAATAAGTGATATACAAGTTTAAGCTGTGGCCTGTGGAGGTGCAAGGACGAATAGGACATTGGGTGCATGATTGGCTTAAGAAAGTATAACATTGACCTCCATTTTCAAAACACAAATGATGCAAATACATAATTATGCACGTATGATTGGACACAAACGAATCATTCTCACATGTGTCCACTCCAATGATTGATCCATTTTTGGAACAATATGATACTTTTTCTCCTGTACATGTGCGCACATATACTCGTATAAATATTTATTAGTAAAATGTATCATATGACAAACATAAGTATGTGGAATTAATGCAATCAAAGTCGCCTTCTTCTGTTCAGGAGGGCTTTTGTCTTTTTTCGTTGGAGTTTTATATTCTCCAGAAGAATAAGAAAAAGAATAAGAACAAGATGAGGGAGCCTACATACCAGCGAGTCATTCTCGCGTATAATACAATAATTTTGGTGCCTTAATCTGTTGTGCGTTCACTCATTCTCTCGCGTATCCCTTTCATCATCATCAACCTTGTGTCATAATACTTCACAAAGGTAAAGAATTATACTTTTTATATACTTATGGCGCTTATCGGTTCCTTTCTTTGTTAGTTATGTACAGTATTATATCCCATGTATGTGTGTGTGTGTGTGTATATATATATATGTATAGGTAGGGTACTTGTATCATATAAAGCTTTTTTCGGATTTATTACCACAATAAAACAGTAAAGGACAGCTCTCAAGATCTCACGTATGATTTCTGTTCAAATTAATTGACTTTAATTAATTATGATAAAGTCGCAACAGATTCTTTTATATTCTGAATGATTGTTGTTGTTGTTGTTTTTAAGTAAGTACGTGTTGTAGTGTATTTGTTGGGTTAACAGCTTCTTAATGCTGCTGGTTCTTATAGGAATCAATTTAAATAGTGTATTCGCATATTCGCATATTTATTATTAACACCTTAAGCAGTTGACAAAACTATGGATACAAATTTTCTAAATTCAAAGTAAACCGTGTGTACTTCAATATATCAGAGCTCACAGAATACACACAGACGTACAGACACATATATGTACGAGTATATATCAATCGATTGAAAAAATTATTTTTGTATAATTTCAATCAGTCGTCGCAGTGTCACTTCTAGGTCATTATCTATAACGTTTGTTGAACGTGAATGTATTACATTTTAAAAGAGCAATTAAATGAAATGAAATCTATTACGAGTTCTTACAGAGGACAATACATACAACGCAACATTAACACGCATTAAGGTTTTTATTTAGAAGTACATGCACACTGAGCGTCAAAAGTAAATTGCGATAAATAAGTGAAGAAGCCTTTTAGAAAGAATTATTTTAGTAAAGTTAAGCAAGTAAAAAGCGGATATTTAGGCCGCAACTTGGATGCCCTCTACTTTTATGCATTACTTCTGGGCGTGGCCTATATGCATGTAAGGACTATTAGGCTACAAGTATATTTTGCATTTTTACTCGCCAATAAGAGTGAGCCAAACCGTAGGTATATATAATAACACCCAGCTGATGGAATATGACATTGGCCAAACCAGTCAACGTTCATGCTCTCAGTTCCCTAAGTATTGTAAATATATAGTTTCAGTTTAGTATGTAAGATTAATATATTTCAGAAGATCCTTAGAGTAAACATATTGCCCCCGATACAGTTGTAAAGGCTTTTTATTTAAATTAAATGTTCCCCAACCAAGTACCAACACACATGATGGATGTGTTGACTCATTTTTGGAGCTAATAGTACAATATACACACATGAGTATATGTATGTATGCGTGTGTTGTACGCTTAAAGTTAAATCCTGAAGAAAAATGACAACGTGCAATCTAAATTAGATAACAAAGAGACAGAAATCTTCTACAGAAATGTCAGAATGGTTTGCGCGATATTTAAAGAAGTGGCAAAAGAAAACAAACGTTCGTACATATTCCAGTGCTGTATATGTGAGTGAGCAACTTATCGTTAAACAATGCGATACTTTGCCACCATATAGTAGCCAGTTAAGCTTATTTTTTATTCCGAAAAGAATGCTTGATACTCAACCATTCAATGTTTGTTTTGATTGATTTGATTTGATTGGATTGGAAAAAATAAACAAAAAATGGATAAGTGGCGAGAAAATTTTCGTTAAAACATTATCAACAATAAACAACAAATTTTTATCATTCCCCTTGTAAAGAATTGAAAGAGGCAGCTTTAAATTAAATTAAAAATTGCCCAATAAGCGAAAATCAGACTGCTCTGCAGTACCTTAGATTATATTGATAATAACATCATAGGATGAAACTTTTTGAAAACACTTCATATACAAAAGTTGTCGGATTGCAAGGGAAAGATCAAGATCAAGGTCACCACCTTTTACTCCAACAACCTTTGCATTTGAAGCTTCTTCGAAAAATTTCATCCCATATTGTTACTCGAGAGTTTCTATTGAATGTCCTCCACCTTGGATCATTTATCAATTGTGGGTCTGACCTTAAAGTGTTTTTATGTGAAATATTGAACTTGAAATATTTATTTCGTTTTTATTAAATATTTTGTGGTAGACGTGGTCGATCCTTCTCATCCTTCTGGAGTGCCAATTTCCCACTCTTTATCAGTTACAGTTTTTGAGTGATACGAAAAAATAAAACCTTAAAAAAGGCCATAAAATGCTGACCCTTGTGCCAAAGTTTTTTGTTTAGCTGATTTTGTCCAATTCCAATGACAACCTACGTACAAGAACTGTCTACATCTCTGCCAAGTTTGGAGTCAATAACTAAATTTTTGCGATGGTGTAACCTTTGCCGCAGACAGAGGAATTGAAACCCGATCAGAATTTCATTCTGATCCAGAATACCTTGTAAGGTCTCTGAAGTATACTTCTGGGTGTTACAAGCATGCTTTATACCCTAAAGTATATTATCCTTACATTACAAAACATTCGTTAAGTTTGGGTGCGTAAAACATAAGTGCTTAAAGAGTGTGTTCTTGCTTAAACTATTATCTACGTATACACTTTATGGTATAAACAATATACCGTAAACAACATGTGTACATACTTATATCGTGTATGCACAAAAATAAACTCAGTTTCAAATTACATTTTAACACATAACAAGAAAAAAACTGTAATTGGCTGAGACCAAATCTTGAATACCCACCATCGCTGCACCAAAGCTTCCCGAAAACTTACTTAAAGTACTGTTTTTTTTCCGGTCTTTGCTGCATTGCGGGCGTGTTGCAGGATCGATTTTGGTCAATTTCAATATAAATCTGCGTATTGGAATCGATAACTCAATTTTTGCGACAAGGCGAGTTATTACAACAGAACAGACGGTACTAATTCAAAATATAAATAACGCCCCCTTTTTGGGCGTTGCAAACATTTTGACAAAGTGATGTATACCCACATATACATAATGTGGTGGTTATAACAGCCACAATAAAGCAAATTTAGCGCTCTCAGCTTTATTGGCACAATTCAGAGCTTTTAATAGAATAACAACAAAAGAGGTGTAGGATTACACCTTGGTGACGTGATTCCTTAACATCAAACGCTACATACATCAAATGTTTTTGGCATAAATTTACCGTTTTTATACCCTCCACACTAAGTTTGCCATTCCGTTTGCAACACTTAGAAGGATGCGTCAGGGACATTATTACATTATACATATATTCTCGATCAGGAGCAAAAAAATGAGTCGATTATAAATTTTAATATATTGAGCTGAAGTTCTCAAAATGTCAAAATATACACTCCTCGCCTCTGTACGCAGATCGCTATTTGCATTGAGCAAAATCAGTCAAGAGCCACTCCCTTAAATTATTTATTTTTCAACCAAAAAGTTTATCTGTGAAATTGCAATTTTGCAATTATTTATAAATACTCAATCCATCGATGATCCAAAAATGAGCGTGATTGAATGAACGGGGACGCCCATAATTTACAATTTACCCAAATCATCGTAAAACTCGTATTACTCGCACGTACACAATTAGAGGGTGCAATCACGTACCTGCCACGCTCACAGTTTGTGTGTAGATATGGAGGGTATTTAAGATTTGGCCTAAGCCAAATTTACTTTTCTTCCTTTTCTTGTTTTTCATTTTTTAGGACAACAACTCCAATACAATAGAAATGAGTAGTAATGGGATACTCTATATATCCTCTGGGTTTTACTGTGACAACCGTTTGTATCATTAACGGAAGCGAAAACTTACAAACTAAGGAAGTGAAATGGAAACATTTCTGACCTTATCGTTCTTAAGAAATCGCACGAAGCTTATTTGTCATACAAAAGTATTACATGCTTGTAAATGTGCGTGTGTATAGTTATACTAAAATGCTATTAATACATTAATTGGGGTAACCTTGTAAGGACCTTTAAACTTGAGTGTATAAGTGTTCGATATTCTATATTTTATATTTTGAATAAAGGAGCACACTCTGCATTGCACCAACTTTGCTGACATTGTACATAACAGAGATCTAGCTAAAGCCGCATCAGATCATTAAGTATTTGAAAAACTCCTCATCGAATTAGTCTGTTGCCAAATATCACGGTCTGAGTAGATGTGGAAGTATTGTCATGTATTATTTGTGTCGCTTTAAATAGCTTGCATACATAATACCACGTAGATGATCTCTTTCATCATTTCGCATAATTCAGGTAACGCAACAATTTAACATTTGCCACTTTTCTCTGGAATTTCCATAATTGCTTAACACGAAAGAGTTAAACTTTACACAGTTAAGCGATTTGTGCTGTTGGTGTGAAATCAAATAAAGAATTAATCTCCCAGTCTGAGCAGCGTTTCAGCATTTAGTTTAAATATATCCCAGAGCTCAGTCGTTATTTGGACAGAATTTTGTTAAATTACAAGAATGCTAATGATGATGACCATAATGACAGGTTAGCCGCAAACCCATATATGTATGAAGTGTATTTGCATGAAGTTTACGTTGGGCTAGGTCTGAATGAATCCAAATGACATTTGTAAATGAACACTTATGCTAAATAAATAACAACAGATGCGTCCTTAGCAAGCTTTATATTACACTTCACTCAGAATAACTAAATTTTGACTTTGCATTCATTCTCGTATAGAGTAGAAATACTTTCATAAAGCAGCACCGAGTCAGTCATCATACAAGTACGCAAGTCTAATGCTTTAGGTAATCCTAAGAGAGACAAATAGACAGATAGACAGAACATAGGCATCTTACTGAGGTTTAAAGTATATGTTGTAAACGAAATAATAAACTAACTGTACTCTTTAAGAAAAGGTATGTAGCGGAAAAAGGTTTATCTGTTCAACAGAAACTATTTTTAATGTGCAATGCATGTAAAAACTCAAGCGTTATAACTTTTATTGGCGCAATATTTAAATATCTTTTTCAAAGCAGTAAGCAGTAAGTAAGTAAGTATTCTAATTGCTACTGCCGGGTACAATATTACATCTGGCATCAGAAACTCTACAAAGTTTATATATTCTTGATCAGCATAAATTTCTTATTTGATAACATTCTTCCGATAGCAAAAATCAATTTCCAACTGGGCAGAACGTCTACAGTCTACAACGAAAATTGCAATTTTATTACCACTATCCAAAGGAGGGCTGGAGTGACTATATCCGTCACAAAACATGACCAAGTTTAAGTAATAAAATGGTGAAGGTGATCAAGCCAAATGTATTTTTTACACAAGTACACTTTTTTAGCAACTGAATTGAGATGTGAGTGTTAATTTTTGAAGTCTAAAAAGTACTGACTATACTTAAGGGTAGTACTTAACTACACTCAAGCTGAGAGCCTCATCAATCTTAATACCTAACTATTTATTTATTTTCAAATCGAAAGAATGAAAAGATTTGACAACTATTTGTGTACTTTAAAGTGTATTTGCAATTAAATAATTGTTTGATAACTAACACTTAATACTTAAGTACTCTGTGTGGTATGTACTTGAATTTTAATAAATATTAATTTTCCATTACTTCTGAACATTGCTCTTATATTGAAGTATCTACCACTTATATCTAAGCCAATCCACTTTTAGTTTCGGAAAAATATTGTTGTATTTCTATTCAAGAAATGCCTTAAAGCGTAATGTACTGTATAGGTGAATGGGTAATGTGCTTGCAAGTGTTTGGATAGATATGGTCAAATGTAACCAGAAGATACACTCGATCAACATTCGAAAAACGACATAAAGAATCTGGTATTTACTTTACACACTCGTCGGCTTTTACTTTTTATACTTTAACACAAAAAAGCCAACAATAACAAGTGTACACAAAAACACGGAATCTTTACTTTAATATTTTTTTGTTTTTTTTTTTGTTCATAGTCGTCATTTTTCGTAGACATAAGACCCTTGTAAATAAAACACAATCACACCGTGTCGCACTCACAATGGCCAGGCCAGGCCATGCCATTCCATTCCATGTTAGGCCAGGGTTGGGTCACAAATAAATGAATATGAAATATAAAAAAAAAAAAAAAAAAAAACAATTTGAGAAGAAGCTAAAAGCAAATGATTAAATATTTACTTAGTAATCAAGGTGTATGGTCCGATCGTCTTACTGTTCAGCTTCAGTGTTATAGCGCTTAACAGGTAAAGATTTAAATGCTCATCAAGCACTCATCAATGCTAGGGATGGATGCAAATTCTTTCAAAAGCAAAATGTAATCAGAATGAATGAGTGTTTACAAGAAGAAGAAGAAGAACAACAACAACAACAACAATTTGTGATCACATTTCTTTAACATGAACATGAACACATTCCACTAATCGTGTGCGTTATTTATTAAATGTAACCCCATAAAACAATAATTGGTCAAAGACAGAAGTATTGGTGTGCTGTGCGGTTAGATGTTAGTTTTTGTTTAATTGTCGTTCGACCGACCACCTAGCGCCCTCGCAGTGTCCTTAAATTGTTATTGTTTTTGTGATAACAATTGTTTTTGGTAATTTTTTTCTAAAATTTTCTTAACGAATATACAACAACATCAATTACAATTAACAAAAAAACAAAAAAAAAATTACATTAAATAAATGCTTCTTCAGCCTCCCCGCAGACCAATGGCATCGCTTTCCATAAATAACCAAACACTGCTTTGACACATTTCGGTAAAACACTTCCATCATCAAAGGAAACCCGAACGAATGAACGATTTGAAATAAAACAAAGAAACCTTAAAAAGAGCAAAAAACAAAACACGATAACAACACCGTACACACACACACATGCACACACAGCCATAGGTATATATTTATGAAATACCTTAGAAAAAATCAATTTTACGGTTGCCTAGTTCATTCAGGCAGCAGCAGCAACAAGCAGCTTGTAAATAAATATTATTCGTTGTTGTTTGTGTTTAAGCCTGAATACCCAAACAACTACAACAGAAACAACAACACCAGCAAATTTAAATATTTCGCAACACATGCATATTTTTCAGTTGCGTTTGTTTAAAAAGTCAATACCATTTAAAATCGATTTTGTGGTTTGTAACAGAGCTGCTGCTTCGTCTTCTTTGTTTCATTTTTTTCCTTCTTTCTTTTTTTCTATTATAATAAATATAAATTTGAAACTCACTTATACGAATATTTACATATTCACCCATACTTTCATCAGAGGGTCTTATAAGCGGGATGGATTATAACATTAAAGAAAACAAAGAATAATTCCTAAGTACAACCACTTGAAGATAATTACTACAAATTACTTGCATCACAAATCACATTATTCGTATTTGTCAAACTTGTTGTTTAGCGCTATAAATATCAACTATTCTCTAGCAGCGTATTCACCAAAATACACGAAACGTTCTCATCTAATATTTAATATTTAATTGTGTTATGTGTGTAACTGAAATCTACTTGAAATTAATTGCAATTAATCACCTGAATATGCAAACATGATTGATACACCGATACATACATTTTACATATTAGTGTTGTAGAAACGAAAAACGAAACGAATTAGAAAACAGAAAAAACGCAAGCACAAACACACATATCCAGATCGACTCATATGTTGGTGCTGATCGTGAATATAATGTAACCTTCTTATGGGGTCTTCTTCTATCTTAAGTGAAGGGTGAATGTGGTTAAAGACAGACTTTGTACACCCACCATTTATGCGTAACAGCAATCTAAGAAGTATGTGTGTAAACTTTTAGTTTCTTTTCTACTAAAATTTATTAAATACGGAAAAACTCATTCATTACCATGGTAATGATTTTTCTGTCACATTACAGGCACGTCACGTTTTCCATCCACACACACAGCCAAATACACAAATGGACTCATTTTTCAATTTTATATAGATATAAAAATGCATTTGCCACACCCTATAGGGTACGGTGATATTCATAGGTACAACCCCATACATTGTGATGGGGAGTATGAAGAGTGTGGAGTATGAATGAATGAACATTCTTATGAACAGTAGTGGTCCCATATAGAGGACAAGTAAAGAAATAGATTATATATCGCAATCATTCAAGCTCAACTTGAAAAGACCAATACATATATGTATGTAAACACTCGGCCTTGAAAATGTCAATATGAAAAAGTGATGACGATTGCTATTCCAAGCGCAAGTGCCTAATAATTCTAAATATTTATACGATAAATGCGTGTGTGTGTGTGCGTGTGTGTGTGTGTATGTACAAACACCAGTACCTATATATGCGCTATTTTAAAAAGTATCATAAACATTTGTACATAGCCGTGGTGCCAACTTTGGCTGTCTTCCTATATTTAGAGGGAAAAGTGCTTATTTACTCGCTTATTTACGGTACTCGTTTTCAGAGATCAGTAAGATTAATTAGAGCAATAACATCTTCTGAATGCTTAAGGAGGAAGAATCCTTGAAAAACGTAAAAAAAATCGAACAAAAAATCATATTTTTATCCTTAACATAACATAGTGTGTACCCATATACTCGTACAAAGTGTGTTATTCTTTTAGACGTTGCTAGAGAGGGTAAGAAACTTATTTGATTAATATTAAAATTAAAAGTCAATTGAATGATTCGTTTTTTTTCTGCTTGGATTTTAAAATGCTCACATCTAAGAAAGTCATTTTCTAATTAAAATAAACGAAATCGATTACAGGCCATCACCCACTTGGCAAAAATATCTCATGCCCACAGAAATAATTTTACAAAGTTAAAATCGATGTGGTGAAAATGGGTAGATGGGTTGTTAAATTTTAGTTTAGTGCCCAGCTTGCGATCATTTTTTAACCCACTTAACGTGGAAATTTTTAAGTGTTCGTCTTCTTAAAAAGAATTTATCAAATTGGCCAAGTCCTTCCACTCAAAAGGATGCTTTCAATACTACCACTTTTCCGACTTTTGCGGTAATAATACAATAAAGATAATAAATTTAACTGATGACATGTAGGAACGCTTTACAAATCCTCTCTACTGGTGTTTCAATAACTACATGCTCCACTTGTAGCAAAGGGATGTTTATAATTCCAAATTGGCAAATGCCACACCCACCTTCAATTATACCGATTTTATCAATTTATTAAAAAAAATCTAAATCGAATTAACCATATCGGTCTGTCCACTTGTTTATCCATGTTAATGTCCCATTTTTTAAACTTTTTCAGAACCCTCCCTATACAACGTTATGTGGCAAAAAAATTGCAATTTCTACTATTATTGAAAAAATTTTGAAGAAAAATAGTTAAAACAGTTCACTGTGGCAAATATGGACTCGATCAGACCATTTTTAGAACCTCTTTCCATATAATGATATATCTCGAAATGACTTATGTGGCAAAGGCTTGCTTGTAGTAATACAACAATTGTAGCATACTTTATGGAAGGGTATCAATTGGTCGTGCATAATCCATAATATCCATTTTCACTTGTTTTTAGCTTGTTAAGAAGTGATTTAAGTTTTACCCTTAACGTAAAATTTTTTTCTCATACCTCCTCTATATAAAAGACGATTTTGTAAATACGCTTTTTCGAAGGACGTTTTCACGTTAAAATTAATACCATTTATATTTAAGTACATAATCAAGATTAGCACTTAATCGCTTAACCGTAAACATTCAAGCTTTTGATATTAGTATTTAATTACTGTCGCAATAGTAACAAAAATGTATTAAATATAATTCAGATGTCGCAGATTAGGTTCTCAATTAACTTAAATTAGAATCATTTTTTCAATCATTTGTAGAATAGTTTACTTCCCTTCCTTTTTACATCGCTACAATTTTCTACTGCGATAAGTACTTGAATGCTTTTTTTATAAACAAATTATATTTTTTGAACCGTTTCCTATAGCGTTGCCGGGATAAGTTGGATATATTGGCAATATCGGTTATCAATCAATGGCCAACCACCCGGTTAAGGGTAATTGAAAGTTGGGATGAAGATGGTGAATATTTACATGGTAAAAATTCGTTACACTATGAGGGGCGTGCCGTTGACATAACCACCGATGATCGTGATACCAGCAAATATGGTATGTTGGCTCGTCTGGCTGTTGAAGCGGGCTTTGATTGGGTCTATTATGAGAATCGCGATTATATACATTGTTCGGTCAAATCAGGTATGTTGGAATGGTGTTATTCATTGAAAAGGAAGTGCACATGTTTACCTACTAAAATGCTAAACTAAATGCTAAAACATTTTTGTTATGACAAGTTAAGGGTTATTCTGTTTTTTCCTCCGCTGTTCTTTTCTTCTTGTTAATGGCACTAATAAGTTAAAATTTGTTAAGGTGTAGTGTTTCATGTCAACTACTACTTCTAGTTTAGAGAAACACGAGTGTTGTTTTGTTGTGTTGTGTTGTGTTGTGTTGTGTTGTGTTATGTTTTTATGAGGATAGTATAACTATGACGGACTCAACCGCGTACTTTAAATGACATGATAAATTTAAAGAGGGCCATACACATACATGCACACAAATGAATGTGAGTTTTATAACAAAACTAAAATGAGGGAAATACATGGCCTCCATACATGAATAAAAACGGCTCCAACAAAACACTTCACACATGAAAATTATCTCAAAAGCACTTTAACAATATCGATATCCCGTGTTCGGCTTTTTGGCTGACCGCATGCATGCATACATTAGTGCACATGCACACACACATTTTGAGATTTTTTCAATAACTACGTATTAAGGATATGTGTGTAATTCAGCATGTAACAACAACAGCAAAAAACCGGCTTTAATATGTGAACTAACCACACAATGTTGCTTTTGTTGTTGTTGTTGTTTATGTGAATGTTGTTGTTTTGACATGTTTAGGCCTGAGCCTGTCAAATTAAACGAATTGATGATACGACACCCAATGAGTTTCTCATGCTTTGCTTATGTAGCATTTTTGTTGTCGTCATTGTTGTTGCTGTTGTTGTTGTTGTTTTTCAAAAGCATTCACATCCATTTGTCTTTGTATGTATGCATGTAGGTGTAGGAAACATTTCGTTGTACTAAGATCATGTATCTATGTATGGTACGAGCTGGTATATAAAAACTCGTCTGCACTAGCACTAAAGAAATAATAATAATAATAATAACAACAACAATACTAATAATAAAAATAATAATAACAACACATAACAGATATTCCAGTTGTGAATCAAAACAGGTCTTATCACCCAATACTAGTTAGTTTTAATAGTTAAGAAGAAACTGTGGCGGCGGAGGAGAAGACGGCAAGAAGGTAAGAAGATCAAGCAGCCTTAGCGGCAGCCAAAAGGAAGAGGAAGAGAATACAGTAGGCAACGTCTTTTAGGAGTGTAAATGCATGTACCATAAAAATAACATTAATACACTGTTCATGTTATCCTCCCAGGCAGCCACAAGATCACCATTTTTTCTTTTCGAACTAAACATGTACCATTTAAAAAAGAAAATAACGAAAAATACCTGTTTCTAAAAAAACACACACACACAATATACTATAAAACAATATACTATAAACATATACATGTGTGTGTATGTGCACGCATTGTATAAGTACGACATGGCATGGCTTAACAGAACGGAGGCAACCGCATACATTTGAAAGACAAAAGAAAAGAAAATCAGCTCCACACGCCACTCCGCCTAAGTAGTATATAGTGTAGTAACCAACACCAACACACCATCTCAATATGCGTATATGAGCAATTAATTCTGGAAAAAAAGCCTGTTTAACAAGCTATCGAAATCACCATTTATGAGTTAAAGACCAAAAAACCAAAGGCGGCCGACAAAAATTCATTCTGCTCCGCAATACGACAACCGGGCCTTCATTATTGCAAGTTAAGGGATTGTTACAAATAGCTTTTGTGTTACATCTGAAACCTCTATGTTCTAAATGGAGCGCCCAAACTCCGATCGCCGATGACGCCTTCTCTTCTTCCATAGCCACATCTCTAAAGCTAAATAAGGGGGATCTTACTTTATTTAGCATTGTTCCACCTAGAATACTTATTGCACAATGTATGGATATGTCAATGAATGAATATGTGGCGCTACACAAGCACATATGTATGGACATTTCACGTGTGTAGTTGGCCATTTTTTCATTTCACTTTACTACTTTTTACCCCACCACCTCCCATGATTTACATGATTTGGAGGCGCATTTAACTTTGTCAAAATGGTTGGAACGCCCAAAATCAGCCGCCGGATACCCCACATAGTATATATATTCTGAATCAGCATCAAATCAGTATTCGAGTCGATCCAACCATGTCTGCCTGTCCATGTCTTCTGTGGTAATCGTGATAATTGAGTTATCGATTTTAAGTAGTTTTCATACACAGGCTGATAGTGAAATTAAGGAAAATCGATTAGAAAAAGTAGGAATTGTTAAGTAACTTCTCCGTATTATATATAAAGTAGAGAGAGTATATCATATATTCTTCATTAGCATCGAAAACTGAGTCGATCTCTTAGCTTCCACGCACAGGTGGAAGGACAAATATCTATTTATCTGCCACAAAAATCGAGCTAGGAAGTTAGAATTCGGTATGCATAGTTATAATTATCCCATCTATCGATGTATCAAAAATAGGTGTAATCGGATAACAAACGCGCCCAGAATTTACAAAAACTCGCAAGCAAATACATAATATATATATATTAGAGAGCGTAATCATGTAGCTGCCCCACCAGCCGTTTGTATGTAGATGTGAAGGGTCTTTCAAATTTGGCCTAAACCAAATTTAGGTTTCTTTCTTGTTACTTTTTATTATTTGTTATCATCAATTGTTACTCGATTTGTTTTGTTAGAGCGTTGTTAGGCTTTTGTGTCAAAACTGTAGACAACCACAGTGGTAACATTTTATTCTCTTTAATGGTTTATTAATTTATGACACTCTTTTATTTTTACAGTAGGGGGGGGATACTTTTTACATGCGTTTATCTCTTTGAGCGCACAAGACTTACATCTAGCCGACACATACACAAACTCCCTACAAAGTAAATATACATGTCCATCCATCATCAAAATCTGAATAAATGTACCCATGACAGTCGGTGCGTCTGTGCATTGGAAACCATTTTGAGATATTGAAGTGGAATTTCTAGTTTCTGTATACAAATTTCAATGTACTCGTACATTGGACAAAATCGGTTGAGGGCCACTCCTAAAATAAACAAAAATGTACATATGAAGTTGAAACATAATTATATTTGTAATTAACCCATCCTTCGATATGCCAAAAATGAGCGTGTTGGATATACCCATAAGCAAGTTGATACGTAATAGGGACAAGTGCATAGTGGTGCTCTATTTTGCAAGGGGGTAATCCAAGATTAGACGTACGCTTTTTTACTTCTTTTACTTATTTTTGTTTTGTTTGGTGCCAAATAATTGTTGACCTCTGGCTTTCATTAAAATATTTTAATAATCATCAATTTGGGGAGAGGCCCACTACAATAGAAATGTTCTTTGTACCAAAAAACTGTGACGTAATAATAGTAAACGTCTGAACACACTGGCAGACGAGTATCGTTTAAGCGACTCAGAAATTAATATTAAATCCTACAAAGCTTAAAGTATTAAAATTAAAAATTATGTTCAAAGTAATCGATTCATTGCAAACATCAGTAATATTTAACACGGGAGTAAAATAAAAGTTTATCTCACCATAGGTTTATCGTGGGTGGTCTACAAATAAGTTAGCTTAACAATTATACGATTTATGGGATTTATGATTACAATTATTATTATTGTGCGATAAATGTTATTCTGGGAGTTGTTATTGTTATATATACACACACATAATATATTTACTGCTTCTAAATGGTATTGAAGAAAGGGAGAGATGCAGAGGGACAGTAGTTATCTACCACAATTTATTTATAATTATAATCTTGTTGTATATTTTTTTTTTACCACAATGCTAAAGTTTTTTCACTTCTTTGTTATTGTTATTGTTATGGTATTTAAAATAAGTATTAAATTACTTTGACTCGAGTCGGTATTGTGTAAAGAATTAGGTTTATTGTGCCCTCCACATAAGATGGCGGTATTCTAGGTTTTTCACTCCATTTGCAACACCCAGTAGAAGGCGTCAAAGATCCTACATATGTATATATTTTCTTGATCAGCATCAAAAACAAAAGTCGATGAAGACATATATGTCGGTGTGTCCATCTGGCGGCCTTTTCAGGTTCATTTATTTTGCAATATTAACGTAAAATTTTGTACAAAAACTTCTAGTTTATGCAGGCAGATCGCAAATTGGGAAAAAATTGGTAAAGAGTCTTGCCCGCAATAGTCAAAAATCTATACATCTGCCACAAAAATAGGCCCATGTTTCAAAAATGGGCGTGATTGGATAACGAGCATGGTAACGATTGAAAAAAACCGTACTCAGCGTAACACCCTACTTGCTGGCTGATACGTTATATACACATTGCTACGATCACTGTTTTGCATGTAGATGTGAATGGTATTTAAGATTTGGCCTCAGCCAAAATTTTATTTTTAACTTATTTCTTGTTAAACGCGTGTGTGTGTGTGTGTGTGTGCGTTTGTTTGTGTTAATCTCTTTTAGTAACAAGATCAAATCCTAAATCTTGATGAGAGTACAACTATCCTTAAGAAAATTATTTACCTTTTTTCCTCTTTTTTTTTGCAAATGATATTGATACTGTGTCGGCAAGGCAGATGTTTTTGTATATCCCGTCTTATGGCTAAAGTTTTATTTGTTATTCTAACCAAAAGACGAACGGAATCATACAAAAATATACAAGACCTCTAACAAATGCATGCATAAGTACGAAACCCAAAAAGAATGTAAAACTGAAACTATAAAGAACGTAAAGCCCAATTGGCACATTTTTTCACTAACAGTTAGTTTTTGTTTGTAAATCTGGCCAAAGTCAATAAGTCTGGGACTTACAAATAGTAGATAGAGTGTTTGTTAACTGCACTACAAATAAAATCAAAGAACGATTTTATAGCATGTAATACCCTACAGTGTTGCTTATAAGACTTTTATTCCCTTTGTCGATTGCATTGAATTGTAATTTTCAATAGACATCGTTCTTGAATCAATCCATTCCCATGTGGTAAATCCAAATATTTCTAAAAGTTATTGATCATAAAAAAATGGACAGTAATAAGTAATTTTTCAAATCTCAAGTTATAAATGAATAAATATTGATTTCTAACCCATTTTCTTCTTCTTTACAGACTCATTTCATACACCGCACGATAGTGGTTGTTTTACAAAAGATAGCACTGTGCAATTATCGTCTGGCGAACGAAAAGCTATGAGTGATTTAAGGATTGGTGACCGGGTTTTGAGTATAAATAATCGAGGCGAACCTACATTCAGTGAGGTCATCCTCTTTATGGATCGCAATTTACAACAATCAGAAGAATTTGTACAACTCACCACCGAACAAGGCACTACACTCACAGTTACACCCGCCCACTTAGTGCTGGTGTGGCATTTGGAGGAAGGAATTACAAATTACAAATTTGCTGATCGTATCCAAATCGGCGATCATGTGTTTGTGTACGACTCAACGCAAGCTATGAGACCACAACGCATTGTAGCCTTGAGGGCTGTAATGCGAACGGGAGTTGTAGCGCCCTTAACTCGGGAGGGCACTATTGTGGTAAATTCAATTGCCGCCAGTTGTTACGCCGTCGTTAATAGCCAACGTTTGGCGCATTGGAGTTTGGCGCCCCTACGCCTTTGGGTAGCTATCCAATCATGGTTGCCCACATCCTCTTTATCTGTGCCACCACAAACTGTACAAAATAATGTTGGTGAAAGCTCCCAAAGTCAAAGTCAAAATCAAAATCGAAATACATCTACATACCAAAATGGGGTACATTGGTACGCTAGAAGCCTTTACATGGTAAAAAGCTATATACTGCCTAGGTCGTGGCGTCATTAGCGATCGCATAGTATTCAATATATAAATGTGTGTATAAAGAAAGTGAATGATAATCGAATTTCTGTATATGTTAAATATTAATGTTGTATTGTTTAGGTTTTACATTTATTTATTATTATTTTGTAAATTATAACCAACTTAAAATCATTCTTGTGACTGCGTTATACATTCCTAATGCATGCATATATAGATGTATATACATATATAGATAGGTTTATGCGTAAATTACTCTCACATTTCGTAAAAAATATAAACACGCGCAAAGAAAAGTCTTAGAAAGTCGCTAAATTATAATGATTATAAACAAGTGATGAGGCCGGCTAGTACATTAGAGATATTGACAGGGTGACCACTAACTTTAAGTAGGCAATTTTATTTCTTTAATTTATTTATAGTGTAAGATTATAAGATCATTAGCAGTAAACAATTTTATTGCCTGTTATGGAATAAACTCTTCAAATATACAATTTACGAAATTCTTCTTCATTTAATCATCTGTACTCGTATATAGAGTAGTTCGAAAATTTCAAGAAGCTAGCTCAGTGGAAGATAAGAGAGGAAAACAAATGAAAATGTTATAGTCGATCAAGCCTAACCATTTAATACCCCACACCACCTAGCTCCTCAAATTATGCTACAATTAGTTTAGTTGCATCTGTTCAGGCGAGGCACTGTCTTATAAATTATTTTGTAAAATATCATTCTATGGAAAGAGATTCTAAAAATGGTCCGATTCTTCACCAAATTTTGTCAAGATCTATAAAAAATTGCAATTTTTTGCCATATAAAGGCTTCCATTATAATAGGACGTTATATGGGGAGGGATTCTAAAAATGGTCGATTGCGATATTTTTTCAATAAGGTTTCTTTTTGGCCCAATGCATGTCCCCTTGCAGCAAATTTTTTCTTAAAAAAGATGTGACCTGTATCTAGCGCGACGGACTGAGCGACAAACGGACATGACTAAATCGATTCCGATTTTGATTCAAAATCGGTTCGTATACTTCAAAGTGGCATTTGCCGCTTAATAGTTACAAACATCCGCACAAACTGAATATATACCTTCTTAGCACAGGTGGTGTATTTTATCAATAAAGTTTCTGTGGTAGCGGTCATTCACTTTAGAGCATTGGTTTGGTTCGTGAAATTGTTGCAGATGGCCAGCCGACATTCACAAATAATTATAATTGGACTCAGTGAAATATTGAATAATGAAGACGAAGATGAATTGAAGACGAGCCAAAAAACGAACATTCTGTATTTGTTTAGCGTCCACTCCTGCCGCAGAGGCTTAATTTGACGGTTTTTTTTTTTTATATTACCTTCCTTTGGGTGAACGTTTCCCCTACTTTCCAGCATTATCACAACCCCTGCGATGCTCCCACAAGTGGGCCATCCCATAGATTGGCAAAAACCGTAGTTCTTGGGCTTCTAGCTACCCGCGGTACCGAACGCTATCGTCTTTGGTGGGACCTTCGACCATGTGGCCTTCCAACTTTGGGACTCACTATATTCCCGTGGGATAGTAGCCCACATAATGATCACTACTACTCAGTGGATCTCTAAGATTGCTTGCCCCTTTAATGTACCCCGGATTCCGTGGACGAAGTACCTATTCCGGTACTCCGTTTCAGGGCGAGGCCCCAAAAAATGAACAGTGTTTTTTTTTTAAAGTAATTCAGTTGTGCCTCCGGGAATTATTTTTTCAATCCATATAAATTGAATGTTAAATTTCATTGTAAGCCTCTCTCTGCAAGAAGGAACAATTCTTTTCCAAATTTGTAGATTACCTAGAAGGGGTAAACCCTTCTAAATTTACTGAAACCATTGTTGTCTTGAATGAAAACTCCTGCGTATATGTACATTAATCACCACTAAGAGACATTACTAAAGTAATCAATTTCTATTTCGCAAATTTATGCTGTTAACCTGCTTATGTTATGCTGTTATGCTGTAAACCCTCAGTGCCCTAATAACAATCCATTATAACATTTCATTTTTATGTGTGTGTAAATATATTTTTATTTATAATAAGTGATAGATGGTGAAATTGTAATAAACAATAAAGGTTGATTTTGTTTGGCTCTATATGGTTATTTTGAATGTAATTTTTAACTGAAAAATATTTGTACAATAAAT
The DNA here is from genome assembly GCA_963978525.1 of Ornithomya fringillina. Lineage (NCBI taxonomy): Eukaryota > Metazoa > Arthropoda > Insecta > Diptera > Hippoboscidae > Ornithomya > Ornithomya fringillina. Next base: position 26,204,348 of record OZ021691.1, read on the forward strand.
GATGATTAGCGTGTTTTACAAACAACATAACTAATCATATCATATATTTACAATTGCTGCAAATGTTCGCAAACGAAACACTTTTTATACGCTTTAGATTCTGCTAATATGTCATGGTTGTTTGGTGGCAGCGACAAGAAGAAATGATTACGAAATGGCCTCGAAAATTTGAGAATGTCAGCCTTCTTCTCATTTCAAGATTCTTACACCAATTATTTTTACTCCCCTTTACGTTGATTAGCTGTAGAAGCAATTTCTCAATTGTCGTTCATGGAAAGTCCGTTTCACCTGATCAAGGTAAGAAGGCGAAAGCCTATTTCTGATTATGATTATTGCACAATAAAATTTATTTTCTTACGAAACGAAACGATGCATACATACATACCATACGCGTAATATTTAAACATCCTTACTTAAGTAATATACATTATTTACAACTCATTGCTTTCTCTTTTGTTTCTAAAACTATATATATATATATGTGCGTGTGTGTGTGTGTGTGTGTTATATTATAAAACAATTTCATTTAAATCACATTTTGAAGGAATGTTATAATCGCCATTAAAATTGAGTTGGAAAGGTAACTATTATTAGCACTACAAGGTAGAAAATCTCGTGGATATTTATTAAGGGGTGGAGCTTCCTCCTTTAAATGGCATTCTTCATTGCGCGCCTTAAACTCTGCGCCACATATTTCGTTACATGTGGGACATATGATGGCGCCTTTATGTAACCAACCATTCGATATGATGGCGATGGAGAGTTGTTGACCACGAAAATGGCAGGTGTACGTGTAGTTGGCAACAACTATGTGTAGTCGACCTTTAGTGCAATTATATTTATAACAGCCCGAGCCCCAATGCTGCCATTCCCGAGTATGATGACATGTACGCTCCTCCCACATGGCAGCACCATGATCAAAGCACTTTGAGCCTGGTCCATAGCTTTCGAGAGCATAATTTTTCTCTGCCCCTAATGGGTTTACAAATATTTATGTACATGTTATTTTTAGTGCGACACTATAATTAGACTTTAACAAATCTGTTTACTTGGATTGTTTTCCACAAAGCGGCAATGGGATCCCCTCACAGTGACATTTTTATTACGCCAAGTGAATTCCTGTATATAGGGACAATGGTCTGCTAACGACACCGAACCTCCATAGTAACCAATCTCTTCTTCTTTAATATTGTTAATGCTGTCGAAATTCTGCAATCGTTGCCACTCTTCTATGATTTTTGTGCAATTTTGAACATATAATAATTTGCTTACCTGATAATTTTTAGCCAATTCATAATCATGTTTAATGAGATTGCACAAAGCTACTGAACTGCGGTCGTTGGTGCATTCCGTTTGTAGCGGTTCTTCTTTAACCTTTGAACAGAAAGGATGTATGGAACGCCCCCTGCACCAATGAAAATTTGTTTGTTTTATAAAGTTAAAGTAATTGTTTAAAAAAATTGTTTGATTAATTTACTATAACGTTTGGCTTTGGCCAAATCTTGGGTACTCATCACCTTAGAGAATTAATTTGAGTGTGTGTGTAATTTTTAAATGAAAAACGCTTAAAAATTATTCCTCTTTCACTTTTTGTATCATTTGACTCATTCGACTGATTTTTCCCAAATTCAGCACCAATGTATGCTAAGATTGAAATCGATATCGCAATTTTGGCGACCGGGAGAATGATTATCACAGATGGATACATTAAGAAGTAGACGGACATCGGCAAATCGACTCAGCTTTCGATTTCATGCTGATCCTTATGCTTCTTTGTAAGTGTAAAAAATGTTTTAACAAAGTGAGTTAACCCCAATCTTGTGGGAAGGAGTACAAAAATTGCCTAAAAGCCGCCCGAGGTAATATGAGCTTTTTAATCCTACTAATAATACATTGTATGCATCTTACTTTGCACTATTAAGCTGAATCCAATCCTTACAACTACGCATAGCAAAGTTGCAACCCAAACCTTTGCCCCAGGACAATGGACTCGCCATACTATAATTTGCTCTATACCAACCCGAATCCTCCATCAAAGCCAACGTTATGCGTGAGAAAACTGGTGCTTGTGTATGTGTGCCAGTCATGGCTTCATTCTTAAATAAGACAAAAAAAAAACAACATTTTTTTGGAATAAGAAACTTTGCACCCATTTTACTATAATGACTCACTTCCAATACACGTTTTTCCCAATGCGTTAGCGCCGTACCTTCACCTCCTTGATCTTCTAACTCAGCTCCTTCCAATTTATCACAATCAAAATGATTACGTACTTCTTCCACGACACGAGGTGTCACCACCATGTCAATTTCCTTCAACACATGTCCACCCCGAACTGACCATTTGTCTCTAATAACTTTACGTATCGTGTCATTACTCCATTGATGAATCTGGAGACTGGTTCAGATAAAGAAACTTTTTTAAATTCAGAAATTCATTTTCTGACTAATCAATCATTTACATTTCATTTAGGTGTGGTTTCCCCGTATCCGGTTTTCGTGGTGTTCTTGGCGTTCCATCATCATGCCGGAAAAATGCATATAAACTAACGGAAAAGCCTAGAGCATGTAAAATTTCATGCTTCACTGTTGACATCAGTGTTTGTAATTCTTGAGGTTTCGTGCTAATACTCTCCGGACATAGATTGGCGTGACCTGCAATGGGTCGATCTAGTGTAGCTTCTTGTTGGCAATGTGCCGCATACGCTACCGTCAGACCTTTATGGCACCGTTCCGTTTGTCGCGCTGATACATAAAATATAAAATCAGTGTCCTTTATACCTTCACCAGCTTGAGTAGTGGTGTCGGGCCGACAATTTTGTCCCGCAGCATTGCATATACGACACACCTATAACAATGACATATGAAAAGTTTTGCTTTATTCCACTCATTCAGATAAAGTAAAGTCTTATCTTTCGACTCACATCTAAGTGATCCTCGGGAACTTTCACTTCGCCACACATGGTAACTGGCTTACAACTATCAATGCAATATGTTCGACCGTTTTTTACAAACACTTGAGTGTTATTACATTTTCTATTAAATCATAAAATGTAAGCACGAAATATATAAATTGTACGTGCTTACGCATAACTAAGTAATTACCGATTTAATTTGATGGCTCCCTTTGTTTGGCGCACCATAAGTGCACGTTCCCAAAATTGTATGGCCTCTGGTAATACAGTATTCTACAATAAATTCAAGGTATATATTTTTTATATATACATACATGTGTGTGTTTAACAATTTACTTACATTAATTAGAGTAAATTTATCAGCATCCAAGCTAAAAGTAATAAAATCACTTTAGAAATGAAATCAAAGTGTGCATATGTGTATGTGTATGTAAAACCTTATAACGGAATCATCGTATAAAAGGGAAATCCGGAGTGGCCTTTCTATTACGTTACGTCTGCCTCTCGAATGCATCGCTGTATTTCTAATCGTATCTTCAACAGTTTCAATTTCAACTCCATGAACGATCTAAAAATTATTGAATTATGTTTATTAAATGTTTAAAACATAATTATTTTTACAAAAGTGATAACGTATAAAAAACTAAACATTAAAAAGCTTACTCCTACCTCATTTGCTTTAGGATGATAATGTTGACAATTGTACGAAGAGGTGGTCTGTGCAATATTAAAGAATAACAATATAATTACTGAAATAACTGAATCCTGTCTTACTACTGTACGTAAGATTATAAAGCGTTGTTCTTTATATTTGTTTTCAATTTTATACGATTTATAATGCATCGTTTATACTAGTATGTGAGTAATTGTCAATAAAAGAGGAGGCGGGTGGATGCTGTTTATGATTTATGATTATCATTTATTCTTTTCTACACAGAACTAATTTACTACTAAAAAACACTTTGATTATTATTGTACAACAAGTAACAATTACATTTTTCTGTAATACGTAATTTCACTTGTTTTGCATACACTAAATGTGACCCGTTAGTAAAACAAGTTGATAAAGGTGTCCTCCTGTGCTATATAATACTCATTGTTTTAAATGTCATCACATTCACATTCAATTCACGTTTACGCTCCATTAACACAATACCTAGCGTTCGTGTTAGCTAATTATCGAAATGCTTTGCCAAATTTCTATTTTCAACAAATTGTTGTAATACATTTTTATGTGTATATATATAAAGAGTTAACTACTATAGAACTAAGAGTGAACTTAATGTAACTCATGATGTTTACTTACAAACATTTGACAAAACTAATTCTGTACAGTTCATAAAAGAGATACAATCTACCTCAATTTCATGTCTCTATCTTTTTTTTCCTTTACATTTCGGTTTTCTGCACTTTAAAATACAGTTTAATACTTCTTCACTAATGTGATGAGTTGCAAAATATAGTAGTCACATGATATGTATAGATTAAGTTCCTATTCCATTGTGAATGTATTAAACACAGGTGAAAATAAGAAGACGCACAATTTATTATTCGAGCGCACATGGGCATTATTTACGTTTTCTCAATTTTGTACAATTATTTTAAAAATGTCCAATGAACATTTTAACACTCTTAAAGAATCGTTTTTAAAGCATAACGTGACGTTTCAAGAATGTGAAGAGCCAGAGCATGGGCAAACAATTGGTAATTTAGATAAAGTAAATCTAGTTGATAATGAAATATGGATTATGCAGTGCCCCAAAGGAATGAATATTAAAGAACTAACATCACAAACACTCAAAATGCCGGGTCGTACTAATTTTGAAAATATGGAAACAATTTGTATGGATGTTGATGAGGATACACGACAAGAGGCATTCGCTTATTATAACCATGGTAAATACAGTGTGAGTTTGCTACCTATCTCAGGTAGTATAATTGTGCGGGATCGTATTAAAGCCAACAAAGCGGTAACGATAGAAGAAGTGGAAAAATTGTCTTCAACTACAAGGCGTGTTCCTATGCCTAAGCTTTTACGCACACGTCATCCATTATTTGGTAATAATTTTGAGAACACTGAATTAAACGACGACGTGAAAAAACGTTTAAAAGATGCGGAAGAAAATTCACTTAAACTGTTAAAAGAGACTATAGCTAATAAAATTTCTGGGCAAAGAAAAAAGAGAAAAACCGAAGCAAGTCACCAAATAGATCTCACAGCGCTCGAAGTAATTAATGTGGAAGATGACGAAGATGTTGAATTTGTTTCGGAAACGATCAAAAAGAAACGTAAAAAAGGATCACGTTCGACGGAAAAGTTAAAAACACCCAACTGTAAGAACAGCAGCAGTCAATCGAGCAAAGAACTTACAACAAGTGAAAAAAATGATAACACCTTACAGTGGCTTGAAAATATATGTTAAAGTTTGCTTTCAAACATTCATCAATAATTAGTATAAATATACATAAAAGTGTACTTTTTATACCTTAGTTATCAGAGTATGCTAAGTTGGTTCTTCCGTTTGCAACACCCAGAAGCAGACGTCAGAGACCCTACCTAGTATATATATTCTTGAACTGAGTCGATCTGTTGTGTCTGTCTGTTGTTGTCATTCTCACGGGCTAATTGGCGGATATTGAGCTGAAATTTTGTACTTTTAATTTTTGAACGCAGATTGCTACATAAAATGGACAAGATGGGTCAAGCGCTACACTCACAATCGAAAAAAATCTATATATATATATATAATGTTATAAACAAGCTTTCATTTTTGATGTCACTTGAGTTTTTAATGAAAATGGTAATCGCACACAACTTGAGGCGTCTCATATTTAATTCAGACAAGTCTTAGTTTATTCCAATCTGTTCTTTTAAAAAATAAACAAATTTTTTAACCTGTCATTAAATAAAATCTTATAAAAAGTAAATTACTTTCAAATTTACATACACAAGTTTATTTAAGTTTGTTTTTAAAATACAACATTACTATATTTAAGGCTCTGGTTTCTATAAAATTTAATCGAATCATGTACTTTGTACTACAATAATTTGTGTAAAGTGGAAACATAAATAATTGGATTATTGTCTAAGTATTTCATTAAAGCCTAAATCTTTGGAATTAAAACAATTGACAATTTGCTACATACGCACACATATACATACATACACTTGTTGAATTGACCTAATCGTTTACATTCTATGCTTAAAATCTATAATAGTGTAATTATTTATGTGCATACTTATGCACAAGTATGTAAATAAAGAAGACATCGCTTTGTGCAATATTATTGGGACGTTATAATGGTTCAAACTGTTAACATTATTACAAGTTTATTACAAGTTTTTTTTCATTTTGTGTAAGCAGTTGCTTTCACCAATTTTGAAGCATTTATTGTATTGTATAGGTGTATATGGCCGTATGCTTAAACGCGCATACTCTTAAATATACATGGTACACCTTAAGTTCTATGTAAGTCGCCTTTAAGGATACGTGTAAAGGTTTTCTTGAACTGTTGATTAGCCAGAGCGTAGCAAAATGGATTCATTGGACTGTTGGCATAACACAGGAAGTAGGAAAACATGTATAAATGTTCATTAATACAGGGTGGGTTCGTACAAAATCCTTCCACCAGAGCTAGCACATGATATGGCGTCCAACATGCCACAAAACAGCCAAGTATGAAGGAGATGGTGCGAAATGCTTTACGAGCACGATTCTCAGATTTCGATTTTTGTCGCTTCTCACCACCTATTGATGCAGTGATGTTTTTATTTGTCAACCGTTTGGTCACGGAGCTCATAAAACGTCGTCCACTGTTTTTGGAGAAACTTTTGGGTTTTTCCAATATAGAATCAGAATCGGACGTTTTGCGATGGGTTCTTTCTGTTAATGATTGCTTTGTTGCATTCGATTGATTTATTTTTGTTGGAGTAGCACTCGATTCATTATTGAATTTGGGTTTTTCCGAAAATTCCGTTACGGTGGAATCAATTTTCGGCATTTTATTCTCATTTACTGCAGAAGAAGGATCATCTACTATTGGTCCTTGTTGTACCCTGAGTGGCTGTTTAGGAAAAGTTTCTTTTACTTTAATTATTTGATTTTTTTGATATGCGATGAACTTTTCCACATTGCGTTCTCCACCTATAAAACAAAACAAAAACTATGATTTTCTATTTGGAGAACATAAATATTGATCAATTGCAGACCAGTTTACCTTGCTCTTGCAATTCAGTGCTCTGCTTTGCAATTGATGCTACTTTCTGATTCCTTATGTCAACCTTATTAACCATTTGGAAATTACTGTTACCAAGTACTGGCCGAGTATTGAAGGAAAAGTTGCAGCTTACATCAGTAGCTGTTACAATCGAGCTTTCATCCATGAACTTGAAATCTGAATTGTTTGTTGAAAGATCACTAGGCATATAAATTTCACTACTACTTGAAGGCTCCTCAATTGAAAAAAGACATTGAAAATGTTCGGGTGGTGGTGGAAGTCTAATTGGCCAAATTGGTTCTTGTGGTGCTGCAGAATTTTCCATTTCAATGTCAACATCAGCAAGCTCATTTATATGTAATGACAACATGTCTGGATTGTCAGTCTCTGTGCCTTTTCCAGTATTATTTGATTGTAAAATAAAATTGTACGGATATTCGTCGGGATTATGAAAAGTCATGCTGTTTTGACTTGATGGGACATTATTCGAATGATTTGCATCTTTTAGTGGTGTAGGAGGTAATGGGCGCGATTGTATGTCACTGTGATCATGTGATTGATTAAACGTTTGCAGTGTGTGATGTTGATTGGGGGAAGAGCCTACGTCCGAATCAAAAGCCGCACTGCTGGATCTTTCCTTTTTTTCCAACGTTTCAACGCATTTATTTTGATGGTTATTGTGTGCTTCCCCTTCATCTCCTCCATTACAATCATGACCACTCGCTTTTTCTGAAGTCTGAGAAAGTGATTCATTCATCACATGATCTAGATTTATTTTCGTTTTCATCACAGTAGTATTCTCAATGACACCAATACGTGCTGCATGATCGGTCATCTCAGTCATAGCACCAGCACTTAAGGCAACCATTGATTGCATTTTTCTATGTTTCGCATCACTTCGCTTCTGCATTTCGTATGCCGTCTTATAGATGCCTCCATATAATATAAAAAGAACAATTAAGGTGGTCCAATAATATCCAATAATTAGTGCGGTATTAAAGACGGGATCTTTAAGAAATTGTACGGCACATTGTCCGGGCAAAAGGTCACGTTTACCCGTGAAATGTTCCCATCCAAAGATGGATATGAAAAACAGTAGAGCTGGTACAATCCATGTTATTGTCACCATATAAATGACTCGTTTTTTTGTACGCCAACTGCGATATTTGGCCGCTATTTTAACTGAACAATAACGATCAATAGTGATCAACAAAACTGTATATTGGGAGACAAGACATACAGTGTAATCCACGGAAAGCCATAAATCGCACAGCAACGGTCCTAGATCCCAATAACCCATAAGTACGTAAACGGTGTAAAATGGCATTGACACCGAACCTGTAAAGAATTATTATTGTTTTACAATGTGAGTGACTTCTACGCAATCCAAACAATCCAAATCCATAAACATAGTGGCACCGAAATTCTAATTAACAGTACTAAAGGTAGGATTTATTTTGAAACACACACTTTAACTCAGACTCCATTCACTGATCCCGCTTTATCAACTCGGGTTTTAGCCGAAGGCTTAAGAAAATGAGAGAGATTCTATTTCAGGATTATAATAAAAACGACACCCCTTCAGATCATGTCTAACCAAGGCGTGTCAAATAGGGTTTTATGCGAAAATTGATTCATCTACAAATTAAAAAACTTACCTATGAGCATATCAGTTGCAGCCAAGGAGGCGATAAAATAATTGCTCGGTTGCCGGATAGTACGATCTACCATAAAAGCCATAAGTACTAGAAGGTTACCGCCGACGGTTAATATTATACAAATGGCTAAACATAATGCGATAGCTATTGCTTGCCAAAGTTGGAAAGGAGGCAACACTAAAATCGGTCCTTCTGATGATGCCAACAATGACGAATTCTGCAAGAGAATTGTCTCATTTCCATTCCCATTAACGAATGCCATCAACTCTTTAAAACGCTGTCCATTCCAATTCAAATGAAGGGCATCATCATCGCCATGTCGTACAATGAATTGATTAAGTTGACCCCTTTGAAAAAGTCTTTGACATTGCTCAGTGCTGTTTACCACCCCATTTGATATATATTTGCACAGATTTTCTTGTTCTTTCTTCAAACGCCTAAATGAAAGAGAAACTGCTTTTTATAATCGATAATGTGTTATATTGCTTTACGACCGTCATGAACATAATCTTAATTTTTCTAACCTCCCCATCTTACTTTGTTTGTCAACCCACCTGAAAGGCCCCTACGCAGGCGTTAGAAACTCTATAGAGTACATATATTCTAGATCAGCAGCAAAGTTTTGACCGATGCGGCCATGTCCGTCCATGTATTGTTTAAATAAGAGATATTGAGCTGAAATATTATACCGACATACCGAAGTTTCTAACCGCAAGAGCAAAATCGTTTGAGAGGCACGCCCATAATTAGATTCGATAAAAATCTATCTATCGAACGGAAAATTTTGTATGAAAGAGATATTCAGTAATCAAATATTCATGTGTATATGTGCCAAAAATGGGCGCGGCTGAATGGCAAATACGCCCATGTTTGTATTTAGATTGAGATTTGACCTAAACTTCGCTCTACGCACGTACGTATTTTTAATGCGAACGTGCTGTATTCACGCACCTTTACAGTACTTACTTACCATTGCGTTATGAAATCTGGTTTTATTGAATAAATGCTGTCTGATTTATTGGATATATCAATCCGTTCTAAACCTCCGTAACTGAGCATTGCCGCTATTTAAATCAAGTCACTGATTCAATGTGTACATAACATTCATAATAATTGTGTATTTAGGCTGCGTCATAGTGTCTTAATTATACCCTACACCACATGTGCTAAGAGTGTATATTAAGTTTGTATGGATGTTTATAATTTCTGAATCGGATCGATCAGAATCAAAATCTGAATCAATTTAACCATGTCCGAGTGTCAGTCTGTCTGTCTGTCCATGTAAATTTGCGCGCAAGGTGCAGGTCGCATTTTTTGAGATATTTCAATGAAATAGGCCCAAAGGGGAACCCTATTGAAAATGGACTCAATCCGACTCTTTTTAGAACCCCTTGCCAAATAACATCCTGCTATAATGGCGAAAAATTGCATTTCTTTATATTTCTGCACACATTTGTTGAAGAATAGTTATTTGACTTAATATTTTATTCGGCTGTGCCAAATTCGGATCCATTAGGAGCAGTTTGAGATCTTCTTTCCATATAATTATATTTCACGAAGTAACTTGTATATGGCTACAACTGAACTAATTGTAGCATAATTTAAGGGGCTAAGTGGTGTAGAGTACTAAATGGTCGGGCGTGACCGACTGTAACATTTTAACTTCTTTTTTGTATAAAGAGCTATAATTTTATACTCCAGTGATTGTTTATAGATAGAGAAGCAATAGATAAAACGACACAACCTTATGCTTAATCCCAATGAAATGTCTTAAGAGTACATGAGATGGACGCACCGACATACAAACAAGCTTAAGTCGAATCATAAAATGTCTACAAAGGTGATCTCAAGAATTGTGAGACTTAATAATATGTAAAATATGTATACAGGTAAATACATAAATCAATGCATGTGCGTACAAACAAGAATTGTTAAGGAAATCCTTTACCATCAAGGGGGTAGGGTGCCCAGTGCCATTAGTTTAAGAAACCACAGTCTTGGTTGATAGTAAATAATGGCTTGATTTACTCTCAAATACGCGAATTATGGCATAAAAACAAATGCACATTTACACATGCACAAACTATATATTTAAGCAAAGAGACATGCACAGTCCGTTTGTATATAAGGTAGGTTTGTACATAAGCACTTTTGTACCCTCCATTCAGGATTGTGACTTACTGAGTTTGCTGTTGCTTTTGCACCATACATGTGAAACGGCGCCCTTGATCAAACAAACTGTAGCCTTGGTTAGCATATATATCAGACTTGATCTGGTCGTGTTCGTCTGAAATGTTTGAACTTTAATATGAACTTTTCTCATATAGCTTTTTACTTAAATTAGGGACAAATAATCAGGAGCCATAGCCATACGCGACAAAAATCTGTCATGGCGATGAAAACAAATCTTATCTTATTCGAAGAATTTGCCCTGGATTTTTAATTTAAAAAACGTTAAAAAATGTCACTAATTTCCATGTAAGTGTAGAGTTATGCTAGTTTTGATTTAACGCATATATAGCTGTTTGACTTATTTCATCTTATTTTTATTGCCAGCATCCTTATATTGTGGCCACATTTTCATTAAGAACAATCTCTCAATATTAATTCGATTACATAGTCAAACGATGGGAGGTTTCTTTAAAAAAAAAAAAACTTAAAAAAAATACGGCTAATGGGGAGATGGCCGTGGCCTGCAGCTATGTATTTAAAAGCATTGAATGTTGCCCTTAATGAGCTAATATTGCACAAACGCTTTTACACAATTACTTGAACATTTTTGGTTTTGCATACAACTCAAAAAGATTTCACTGCACATTCATCATTATTATTATTATCGTTGGAGACAAGTTCTTAGAACAGTTTTTGGTTATTGTTATTGTTTTGCCAATGAAGACTTTCTTCTCCTTTCCAAAACGATGAAATATTTGGTGAAACTTTCTCTGATATGTGTTAACAGCCGAACAGATTAAAACAGACTGTTGCTTGGTATTTATGGCGCAATAACGCTAGCAGCAACAGCAGCAAGGTTTCACGGTGCGTATACATAATGTAAAAATCCAATGAATTGTGACACATTTATCGTATTGAGAGAGGGAGCAACAATATGGACGTGTGTAGATAGTAGGTACGGGTATGCTTATACACACATATCTCTTAACTTACAGGATGTTGCAGCACATTCATCTTTACAATAATTCTCTCACACACACACCCTTGCACATGTAATGTTGTTCTATTACGTTGATGAAAAAAAAACCAGAAATTGTTGCGTTTTGGTCTAATAACAGGTGAAGGGAAAGCCCTCTATAAACCAGTTTAAATGAGTTTCAATGCTGGCACTCATGCACAACAATATAGGGCACAGCTTTAAAGTACATTTTTGGTAATTTGTGCCCATGAACATAAGAGGCGTACGTAGACATCGAGAAAAGAGAAAAAGTAAACAACAGGCAATGTTTTGAAAAATCTGCTCCAAGGACTTTTCATTTATTGGTGATGTTAGGAAAGTTGCCACCACACACATACACCACATGAGTATGCCTACAAAAGCCAATATTAATATACAATAGCCTGTTGCACTTAGGCGTATGTCTGTATGTCCGTACTACTACACCTTTTGATATTCAACAAGTAAATAAATATACGGTCTATGTGAAATTGGCAAATAATTTATATTGATTACATTCCACATACACAAGGAACATGACGTAGACGCCATAAGTTATCAACAAATTTGCATTTGTGTACAAGGGTAGGGACACTTTAGAATCACTTGAGTATGTAAATAAATTAAAATCAAATTCAAAGTGACGTAGACGTAGACAAGAGAATCCAGAGGCCGCAATAATCTTACCCTGCATACATTCTGGTCCAGGGTACATCAATTTCATACGAATATTTATAAAAAAATTTAATTATCAACCGATAGTATCACTAGTTATCAGTAAAATTGGACAAATAGGCTCACACGGCCTTTAAGATATCTCCGTATTACTTATAAAGAATGAAACACAGATTAACGCTATAGAGGGCTTCAGTGCATCGCCTCCCAAAAGAGGTAAAAAAAACTCTTACAGCCAGAAAGTTGAAAAATTAAAATTTGAAAACGAGCACAAATCGGTTAGTATTCAAGATAGTACGAAACACGAACTGCCCCTACTCTTTGAAAGTAGATGTAGAAAAGTGTTGTAGGTATGACCTAGAGATCACAGGTAAGTTTATTCACTTTGTCGCAACGCTTTGAAAACTTAGAAAAAGATTTCACAGACTCAACACAGTATATATATTCCTGACCAAGATTTTACTTAATTTATGTACCGATATACAGACTAAACACAATTTCAACTCAATATCTTTAAATTTACTACCTTGAGAGTGGCAATAACCAGACTCCGTCTAGATCCACTCAGTTTTTGTACGGCCCTTGACGTCTCACTTACTACTTTACATTGGACTTAATAAATTGTTTATGGTAAAGTTATCATCAAAAGTCAGGTTACGCCTACAATACTAAAATCAAGTATAAAACTTATTGCCCGGCCATATATTAAATTAGCGATGAATGATTTCATTACTATAAAAAATCGATTAGTTTGTAGAGTGCGATTGAAAAGCGCTCTTAACATATAGTTGCTTGGAAATTGCCTCTTATCTTATCAATAGAGTTGATTGACAATGGTGTAAAACTTGCATTGACACAGTGACCAATGAAATTTCGGTACACATCGGTTATAAGTTTTGTAAAACACAACCAGAATCATGTGCAAACGGTTGACAATTATTACATTTCTGAAAACATTTTTAATATCAATGAAGTTAATATCCACTGGATCCAATGCAACTAGTGCAACGTATGTGACAACGGTGCCGGAGTCATCATTACAACCGAACAACAAGTGTAACAACAACAATAACAATTTGTTTATTAGTCGATTACCAAACACCACAATCCCCCTACATTATTACTTAAGAATCAGCACCTTTCTACATCGTGGTGATTTCACTTACAAAGCCAACACAACCATTGATATCGACGTCAGAGAGTGTACAAATGAAATAATTTTACATGGAAAAGATTTCCGAAATCTTGTGATTAACGTTTTCAATTTAACAAATGGAACAAGAATGAATGATATTCTATACGTATGGAATCGTGAATTTAGTTTTCTTATTATTAAATTAATCGAACCGAACGATGTTTTTCAAGTTGGAGTCAAGTATCGTTTGGAATTTCTATATGAAAGCGTTATAATTGAAAATGTTCAAGGTTTATATTGGTTATTGTATAAAAGTCAACAAAATGAAACAATGTAAGTATTGAGCAGAGCTCAAGATAATGAAGGACTTCAAAGTGTATACAATTCTATTCATATTGCACCTTACATGTACATTTGGTTATGTGTACGACTACAGGACAATTCAAATACGATTCAAAATATAAAATATCTATCTTAACTAATCTCCCCCAAATTTCGAATCCATCTCTGTCCTCTCATATCTTCGAACTACGGATAGGTTTCGGAGAAAACAAAATTCCCTTAACTATATACATTGGTAGTGGTAGTAAATTTGGCTTAGGCCAAATCTTAAATACCCTCCACATCCACAACGGTGGGCGTGGCAAATATATATATATATATTGCGTCCTCTAATAGTGTATGTATTACGCGTCAACTTGCAAATCTAATTTTACGTTGAATATGGTTTTTTGTAAATTGTGGGCGTGCCTGTTTTTGGTACATCAATGGATGAGATAACTATGTAAGTGCCAAATTTCAAGTTCATAGGTTAACTTCTGTGGCAGATATTAAGATTTTTATTGTTTTTGGACGTGTCTGTTATGCAATCACGCCCTTTTTTGGCACATCGCTGAAAGAAATATTTATACCACACATACCAAATTTCAAGTTTATACGTAAATTTTTGTGGCGGATAAATAGATTTTTGTCGATTGTGGGCGTAGCTCTCAACCGATTTTGCCCATTTTAAACAGTGACCTGCGTGCAAAAAACAAAAATGTCTGTACAAAATTTCAACTCAATATCTCAAAATTTACGCCCGTGAGAATGCCAACAACAGACAGACACACGGATACGTCGACATTCATGTCTAAATCGATTCAGTTTTCGGCGCTGATCAAAAATATGTATACTTGGAGGGTCTCTGGCGCGCCTTCTGCGCGTTGCAAACGAAAGCACAAACTTGGTATACCTTCATCACTAAGGTGGAGGGAACTAGATGCTAACTTCTTCAGAAGCTGGGGAAGTTAACACCCACAATACCGTAACTTTGGGGCACGATGTAATTAAAGAAAAACTTGACTTAGTTTTATTACTTGATTTTTCAGATATTTAGCCGCCACACAATTTGAGCCTACTGGAGCCCGTTTAGTGTTTCCCTGTTATGATGAGCCAGCTTTTAAAGCCAACTTTACTATAAGTTTAAAACATGGCAACATTTATAATGCAATATCGAATATGCCAATTCAATACGTAGAAAAACACCATAATGAGTGAGTATGAAAGAAAGTTTGAAATCTTAACCTCTGTTTCATGCGTTTCATTTACGTTCTAGTGATGATAATTTAACGGTAACAACTCATTTTTATACCACACCCACCATGTCCACCTATTTGGTGGCATTTGTTATATCAAATTTTGCCTGTATAACCGAAACGTTTCATGGAATAATTCAGAGTATTTACACACCAAGCACTATTGTAAATCGAGGAGAACAACAGTTGAAGGCTGCCACTGAAATATTAGCAGCACTGCAAGAATTTCTACATATTAACTATTCCTTAGCAAAATTGGATCACATTATATTGAATAAAAATTATGGATTGGCAATGGAAAACTGGGGTCTCATCATCTATAAAGAAAACTGTTTAATGCATGGGGCGGGAGAGATAGAGAATTGGGACCAAGAACGGAGACATTTTCTTGTGATAGCTCATGAAATTGCCCATCAGTGGTTTGGAAATTTAGTTACGCCACAGTGGTGGTCTTATGCATGGTTAAATGAAGGCTTTGCTACTTATTTCTCCTATATTATCACCGACATGGTAAGATACCTTTACAACCATGCCGTTCATTTAGGATGCAATAAATTTTACATATACAGATATTTATATAACCATGTATTTTGTACATGATTCGTTTCAGCTTCGACCTGAATTTAAAATCATGGATTTGTTTTTGATGGAGGTTACTCTTTACGCAAACAAATGGAATGACTACAACGCACATCCTCATCCAATGACATATTATGTCGAAAAGGAGAAGGAAATCGTATCAATGTTTGACTTAACATCGTATCAGAAAGGTATTAAAGCAGTTGTACATGTTTATATAAATTCTTAAAACTTGAAGTTTTTCGTACTCCACACATTATGGAATGATTGACACTTTACAAACCCCTCACTACCAAAATCTCAGCCAAATTAATCATATCCGCTTGGGCATCCGTTGTTTTGTCGCTAAAATTGAGATTTTGGACTTCAATTTGGCGCAGAAACTTTTTGACTATGTGGGCGTTCTTTTAAAGTCACTCTCTTATTATAACAATATCCAATAATATATTTAAAAAAGCAGTAAAAACACTAAATTTGGTTTAGACCTTGAATAAAAAAGAGAGCGATCCAGCGTAACAAATAGCTGAAAAGTTTATAATTATGTAAATTGTGGGTGTGTCCGATATCCGATTATAAATATTCGTATCGAATTTCAACTTCTTAGACAAATTTATATGGGTGTAAGATAGTTTTGTCGATAGTGGATGTGGCACTTGGTCGATTTTGTTCAATTTAAATAGGAACCCAGAAATATTCGTACAAAATTTCAGTTTGATATCTAACGATATCTAACGCTAGCGTTCTAATAACATACACACGGAAATGTCTAGATCGACTTGTAGGTCTTCGATTTGTAGGGCTTGTTTTTGGGTGTTGCAAATGATATGACAAACTTAGTATAACCCCCATCTTATGTGGAGGATATAAAAATTAATTAAAAAAAGCTTTTAATCCATTCTGTATTTTCAAGCTGCTTGTATTATTAAAATGTTCCACCACGCCTTGGGTCAAGACATGTTCATGCAAGCGATCAGTAAATTTTTAATGAAATTGTAAGTATTTGAAAATACCATTAACATGTTATCTTAATTACATTCTGTACTTTGCATTGTATGTGTATTGTAACAATTGTGTGTAAAGTCAATATTCGATCGTTAATGAAGTTGATTTATTCGATTGTTTTCAAAATGCTGCATTACATGACATTTCCTTAAAACAATATCATGATAAATATGGAACTTGGATAACAGACATGATGTTAGCGTGGACCAATAGTAAATGGATACCAATGGTAATGATAATAAGGAATTACGAGCAGAATACTGTTACGATTAGGCAAGAAACGAAGAATATGCATAACATTCAAGAGCCACCCATGTGGATACCGTTAAACTTTGCCACAGCCTCAAGCAATAATTTCAGTTATACCAAAGCCGATTATTTTATGCCACCGGTGCGAGAAATCACTCTTAATATGTCGCAACTAAATATTCCAATAGATTGTAACGATTGGTTGATTGTGAACAAACAAAAGACTGGATTCTATCACATTGTCTATGACGATGAGAACTTGATGAAAATCGCTTATGCTTTACAAACGAATTCATCCAGTATACATGAACTAAACAGAGTTGATATATTCGATAGCCTGGAATCCAAAGTAATGAATCATTTGCAACTGAAATCGATTGAGATTGTTTTTGAATTATTGAAATATTTGGAATGGGAACACAACGTGTTAGTATGGAACTCTGCTGCCAACATTATTAATCGATTCAATCGAATCTTTTATGAGAGTAAAGTTTATGAACCCTATAAGCAATTTATAAGGCACTTAATTCGACCCATATATAGGGCGATATTTAAAAAAGAAGAAACTCAAAAGTCTCCTACTATTGCAGAACAAGCTGCTTCTCGCCAAATACTTACAACAGCTTGCCAAGTCGATTTACCCGAATGCCTCGAATATACGCGGCGTTTAGCTTACGATTATATTTTTAACAAGTCCCAGCTTATGAATAATTATGATGAATCCAAGAAGGCAGCGATATTATGTGCTGGTGTACGATATCTTACCGACGAAGAATTCACTCGTATGATCGAAGTGGAATTGAAACCAGAGGATTTATTCGATAGATTGCATTGCATACAGAATAGGCGTCATATATATCGATACTTGAGTTTATTTATTAATGAGGCCAATTTCAACCAAAACAATACAAATATTTCGGACATTTTTCAATACATCGTGTATGCCTACAAACGAAATAATGCAGCACGGCCAATTATATGGCAAATAATTAATGATGAATATAAAATTTTATTGAAAATACCGTTATTTATAGAAATGGTCAATGGTTTAGCAGAATACGTATCGTCCAATCAACGTGTCCAGGTAAAATATGACAGAATCGTTTTCTGACAATTACTGAAATTTGTTAATTTTTAATGCTAATCGAAACTTTTCCCATTTACAGTTTCTTAACTTGTTGCAAAAACTGAAATCCGAGATAAAAACCAACAAGTATGAGATGAAAAATTCTCTCATTGCCTCCGACTCATCTAATATTGGTCAAAAACTGAAATCCAATGAAATATTTTTGCAAAAATTCAACCGCTCCATCGGCAAGTGGTTGATACATAATCAATTGCGTACCGTCCATCATAATCCGAAGATGAGACAGCGCAATTGTGCCTCAGCAAAGTATTCTCCTTCGATTTTAAAAAAAATTATTCTAAAATTCCTTAATAATAATTTCATTGTCAAGTTAATAAATTATTTACAATAAATGATATTTTTTTTTTTTTTTATTAACCACTTGGTACGATTTGTTAAATTTTAAACACAAAGCTAAGTTAATTGTAAGGTTTTCAGCAAATGAGGGCGTTCGCTTCAGAAACAGCACTATGTGTATACGAGTATATTCATCCAACTTTTTGTAAAAACGAAAAGTAATAATTAACAACATAGTAATCGGCGTAATATGTTATAAACTAATTATTTCAAGTGCAGACAAATGTTTAATTTATATAAACACCTTTCCTTAATTATTAACCAGTTCAGCAGTGATAAATATTTGGCGGCTTTATTTTTAGTCATATTAGAAAAATGTTTGAAAAACGTTGAGTGTCATGATTTCGATAATCGTTAACCTTCTAAAATATTTACGCGTCAATTTGATAAGATTTTTGATATGGTTCCCGCATGCGACAATGATTTATATTGCTGCAGATTTAGGCTAATGCGTATAACACTTGTAGATAAAATACGTTTAATGAGTAAATAGTTCACTTCTAGGCTAATACAGCTGCAGATTATAAAATTCTAGTTATGTACCCTCCAGTGCATAAAATTCTACGTTTATGCTACAGCATGCCATCAAAGTTACGCTACATTTTAATAAGAATGCATATCGCAATGATTCAGCGACAGAGAGATCAGGTGAGAATTTTTCTCTAACCTAAGCAATCTTCTCCAAATTCTCGTATGAGTTAGGGATAGAAAAAAAATTTCGATGCACTCACTCTATTACCTACATATAGAAGCATCTAAACTTCGCACAACACTATTACTAGATATTTCCAATAAAATTACTTTTCTATCTTATCTACCATACGGAATATATGTCTATTATGGGAGGTTGCGTGTCTTACAAGTTTTCCTATTATATAAAAACATTAATAAGTAAAATTGTTCTGTTATTAATACTATATATTCGTCAATAATAAACATATTATTAATTTATTGTTCTAGCTAACAGTATTAAGTAGTTATCTAAACCAATAAAACTTTATAATATTGTAACGTTTCAGATAATCTTTCTAATCAGTTGTTATAAAAATACGTAACAAGTTTCTGCTGGCGATCAGTAAAACTCAAATTGGTAAAAGTGAACCATTTCTTGGCGGAATCGCTACACTTTAATTAAAACGGTTTAATATGAATTTAAAACGAATTAATTTTATCTGTTAATAGTAAATAATAGAAATTTTATTTATTAAAATATATAATTAAAATAATTTAATCAAATTTATTGTGCATGTTAAACGACAACATTCCGAAATGGCTTACAATAGTGGATACAATTTAACAGCGTTATTTTTTAACAGGAACTTTAGAAGAAACAAGTAAGCTTGTCATACTACCTTTAGAGCCATATATTTTATGCCCATAATGTGGAAATATTTAAAAAAGTTAAGAAAAAAAGTATCAAGTGAAAATAAGACAATTAAGCAAGGCCGATCGCGTCTTTACCACTCCACTAATACTACTTTTTATGACAAGTATCTATTTTTCACTGATTTTACAATTTTTAAAATTCGCACCTTTGGAACTGAATGAAATTTCATAATTTCATGCACAAAGAATTCAAAATAGGTGGACAAAAGGACATATCTAAATCGACTGTCCTGTACTTCAATTGACGTATATATCGTAAAGTTTTGTTGCTCATTTATTTAAAAATGCGATTTCGTTATATCCCCAAGATTTCATCCAATTATTGATAACATAAAAGACTTCGAATTGCGCAGTTCTAAAATTAATTGGATTTTATATATGAAAACATATTCATGCAGAAAAAGTGTCATCGAGGAGCTCTTTTACTCGTTTTTATTAAAAGATCTATCCTTTCGCTTTGCGATTTACAAATCGAATTTCGTTTCGTTGACTTTTGACTGGTAAAATATGGGAATGTCGCGATTACTCCAAACAAGTAAAAGATATAATAACCAAACATTTCAACTTAAGTGATTAACCTACAACGACCTTTTCTCTCTTATGCTGGCTATTACACCTTCTATCTTGGTTAAGTAATCATCGTTATTCTAACTTGGTGACCTCGCAATTTTGACTAAAAGAGTTGAAGACACTAAGTTAAAGTGATCTTCTCTGAAATGGCGTCCAATAATAAGACTTCAAGCAAAACCTTAAAAGAACACTTTGCCTGATATTAACAAATCTTCACCTATATCTATTAAAAAATATTATAAAAATAATATTATTTCAGGCTGTCCATGCATATAATAATTGCAATTTTAATATTATGCTGTTTTAATGAGGCACTCTCCGTCCCATTATCGAATGCAAATCAACCTGCCCCTCAAGATGATATCAATAACTCATATCGATTACCTGGAGATATTCAACCTTTAAAATATGATATAACTTTAAAACCTTATTTATTAGAATCGGATAAGGAGAAACGTTTTACATTTGACGGTGACGTTTTCATTGAATTTAAAGTAAATAAGCCAACACGAAATATTCGGTTACATGCGAAGAATCTTAACGTGACGACATGTACATTAACCAATGCAGATACCAATGCTATCGATGCATTACCCCCAGCTGATCCAGACCCCAAAAGCGATATTGTCACATACACTGCCAAAAACGATTTAAGTGTAAATAATACATACGTTTTGCGTTTTGTTTACAAAGGTGTAATGGAGGATGATATGCACGGCTTTTATCGCAGTTCTTATACGGATGATAGAAACGTTACCAAGTAGGTTGAGAAGATTCGGTGTTCAATTCTAAAGAGATGTTCTCTTTTAGGTGGTTGGCATCTACTCAATTTGAAACTAACCACGCCAGGCGAGCGTTTCCTTGTTTTGATGAACCAAAATATAAAGCGCGCTTCACCATTACATTAAAACGTCACAAAAGTATGAAAACTGTGAGTAATACTCGGATACGTACTTCTACATTAGAGGCTGGGTGAGCACTCCTTATACACATAAATGAGTAAGTAACATCATCTTCATTGCAGGGAATATTACGTGGATGTATATGAGGAAACACCGCCTATGTCCACCTATGTGGTGGCATTTATTGTCTCGGAATTTAACGAACGCTTCGATGGTGTATTCGGCATTATTGCAAGACCTGAATTTTATCCCCAAACCGAATATGGTTTTCATATTGGTCAAAAGATTTTAAAGCAACTGGATGACTACTTGGGGAAACCCTATTTTGATATGGGTATCCAGAAAATGGAAATGGCTGCTATACCTGATTTTTCAGCCGGAGCTATGGAGAATTGGGGCTTAGTTACATATAGAGAACGAGCGCTTTTGTATGAAGAAGGCACCACAACTCTGTCTGCCAAACAGAGAATTGCCTCCATCATAGCCCACGAGGAGGCGCACATGTGGTTTGGCAATTTAGTGACATGTGATTGGTGGAGCTACACCTGGCTAAATGAGGGCTTCGCTCGCTATTTTCAATATTTTGCCACAGCCGAGGTACGGGTAACTCTGATATTATGTGATGAAAAATGTTTACAAAAATGTACTTACGATAGGTTGAAAAGGACTTTCACGTGGACAAGCAATTTGTAGTGGAAGAAGTATATACAGTTATGGAAAAGGACTCAACAAATGACACAAACCCTTTGACAGATCCAAACACCAACACCCATTCAGATTTAACGCGCATGTTTAACACGATATCATATAACAAGGGTGCAGCCTTTATACGCATGGTTAAATTTGCCATGGGTGAGGACAATTTCCGTAAATCGCTAAAGGAGTATTTGGATAAATAGTAAGTAATTTCAAAATTCAATAATTGTATGATTCAAGGAGGATTTTTTTTCATCCCGCTCTTTCAGTGAATTTAAAAATACTGTACCGCAAAATTTATTCGAAATTTGGAAAAAATATTTTCCCAAAGAACTACAACAATATGTTGATCAACTGTTTGTTAGTTTCACTACGCAAGTTGGTTATCCAGTGATAACATTCAAAGTGACGTCAAGTCAGACGATGGAAATAAGTCAAAAACGCTTTTTATTAAATCCCGAGGACGGCTCCGATCCGAATTTACTTTACACTGTACCAATTACATTTACAACTGATGTTGAGAAGAACTTTGAGACATTACAGCCCACGGTATACATAACTCCGGATACGAAAATTATTCAACATCGATTTCCGAAAAACATTTCGTGGATAGTTGCGAATATACAAAGCAGTGGATATTATCGTGTGAATTATGACGAGAAGACGTGGCATAAAATACATCGTGCTCTGTTCGAAGATAAATGGGGTGGCATTCATGAACAAAATCGCGCTCAAATTATTGAAGATTTATTAAATTTAGCGCGAGCTAGTGAAATCAGTTAC
The DNA here is from genome assembly GCA_963978525.1 of Ornithomya fringillina. NCBI lineage: Eukaryota > Metazoa > Arthropoda > Insecta > Diptera > Hippoboscidae > Ornithomya > Ornithomya fringillina. The sequence continues at coordinate 26,227,344 of OZ021691.1, forward strand.
GGTCTAGCTTTTGATATATTGGAATACTTGAGTACGGAAACAGAGTACTTGCCGTGGAGTGCCGCCTTTGATGGTTTCAGATATCTAAGCATACGTTTAGGTGTCGATACCAATAATTTTGGTTTGTACATCCGCCATTTGAGTGATAAAGCATATGGATTGTTGGGATTTGAAGAAAAGGTCAATGACACCAGCTTGGACATTTATAATAGAGCGAAAGTTTTAGCTTGGTCCTGTAAATATGGCAACCCCTATTGTATTACGCGAGCTAAAGAATATTTTAATAAAAATCTGAATATCGAACCCGTACCGGTTAATATCCGTTCCGTCGTTTATTGTACAGCGCTGCGTGAAGGGACGGAAAAAGATTTTGAAAAACTTTACAACAAGTACACAGCAGAAACGGGAGCCACCGAAAAAACCCTAATACTTACGACATTGGGTTGTGTTAAAGACAGAAGCCTTGTCACCAAACTATTCAACATAATATTGTCCAATGCGGTACGTTCTCAAGATAAAGCAGATGCCCTCTCCAAGCTGTATAGTGAAAATAATGAAAACGTTGAATTAGTTTTTGATCTAATTCTTGGAGATTTGGAACACTTTGCTAACGCGTAAGTATACGTTTCTCGGGTAATAAATGATTTACTTCATTTTATTTTGTTACTGCAGAATGGGCGGTTATCCGTCTGTGGCTAATGTTATTGCAAAAATAGCTTCACGCTTTACAGAGGCGTCTCAACAAAAGAAACTGAAAGACTTTAATGAAGCAAATAAGGATAAATTTGGCTCATCGGCCAACACATTACAATTAGCTGAAAAGATTGTAGCTGATAATTTATTATGGTCGTCCAGAAAACTGGGTGACATAAAAAGTTATTTGGAGAAATCCAATTTAAGTAGTTCTGCGGCTCACGTAACTGTAACAATACTTTTAATATGCTTTTCTACCATTGTGAACATTTTCTAAAGTGATATTTTTTGTACTTGTGTAATATGTAAAATAATAAATAAATCATAAAAAATATGCATTCATTCATTATTTCGTGCTAGTGTGGTTCCCGCTGGAGTCTGTAAACCTAAGATATTATTAAACTTAACGCAGCAGGTTATTTTACAAAATGTTATTTTCATGTATGCAATTAGTGAACTGTTCACTTTATCACACGCACTCACACATTATGAACTTGATATTTTTCAGTATAAAAGGTTGAAGTTTTGAGTGAAATATTTCTAGACGACTTATCAAATCGTTAATGGGAGTTAGAAAACTTCATCTGTATAAGTAAATGATCAAATAAAAATTAATTTAAAATATGTTAACTAACCTGAAAAGAGTCAATTTCAATTATCAATTACTTTGGCAAATTATATGTATTTATTTACTTGTAATGTATGGAGTATTAGATTGGGTTGTTGCAGAGACTGCTGTGGCAACAAACGATAACGGTAAATTGTTGCACATATTGCTAAGTTAAATCGACAATGTCGATTTTTTGATTATTTATATGCAATAGAAATAAGTCATGTGGGCGATGATTGCCAGGTGACACCCGTTATACATGTACTCCAATATCCTGGCTGTGTGCCGAAACCTATTCCCTCATTCGCTTGTGTTGGACGTTGTGCTAGTTATATACAGGTTCCGTTAACAATAATGTAAAATAATTTTGGTAAATTTATGTTTTTCATGTTAAGGTATCCGGCAGTAAAATTTGGCAAATGGAACGTTCGTGCATGTGTTGTCAGGAATCGGGTGAAAGAGAAGCAGCCGTTTCTTTATTCTGTCCAAAAGCTAAACATGGCGAACGAAAATTTAAAAAAGTACTAACAAAGGCACCACTGGAATGTATGTGCCGTCCCTGTACTTCCATTGAAGAATCCGGTATCGTGCCACAGGAAATTGCCGGTTATTCAGATGAGGGTCCTTTAAATAATCATTTCCGCCGTATTGCTTTACAGTAATTAATGCGTTAAACGATTTAATTGGTTTATAATATTATTGAATCATAAACAGTAAACGTTTATTGAGGAAAATCATTAATGTCTTACAAATATTATGTATAAGTTTTTTTATCACTTGTCTAATATAAAAAATGGAGACGGACAAACATAATACAAATTTTACATAGGTGCCCTGTTCTGGTGTTTTTTTTTTGTTGGGGTTTTTTTTTTTGTTAGGGGGGGGGGGATCTTTTTAGTATACTTCTTATTAGAAAACAAACAAATTTAATAGGATTTTGATGTGACATTTAGCTAAGTTTTAACGAATACAAACGAAACATAGATTACAGAACAGAGATGTTAACATAATTTTTAGTTCAATTTGCTTCGGTGAACTAGTTTTTTTGTAACTTTATACATCTCTAACAAAGACTAAAAAATAAACAAATTTTTGAAGACTTTTGATTTATTTTGGAAATTTTTGCATTATATTTTTTACTTTCTCCTTAAAAGATAAAAACAATTCACAATAAAATACAAAAAAGGAACACAACTATATTAACTTAGCAGATATAATGTGAGTATAACATCCTTCCGTAAAAGCTGCGCTTCAATAAAGTTCCATTGATATATACATATATATATGCAAATGAAAAATAGCGTTTGCCATAGCATAAAGGGTATGTCGTATGGGCCAAACAAATTAACGATTTGTTCGTAATCATGTGTACAATATAAACTTAGATTTGAGTAACATTTATATTTTATATTGTGGGAGTATGCGTTTTAGTTCAGCCACGTATCAAAGGTTCATAAAGTTTGCATTCCACGTCATCCATTCAGTATAACATTTTGCAACATTGCATAATCTAACTATATAGTTTAGACAAATAATAATTTGTATTTTTTTGCAGTTAAACATTAACTTCTCATCTAGTTACTAGGTTGTAATCCATTGCACTATTAACCAAACCTCCGAAATAACGAATTTGTTAATGAAACCAATTCTTCCAAATATGGACTTAAAGTCGACGTCGTCTAATGCAACAATAACGTTAAATAAAGAACTTGAAACCAGTTCCAATTCGTCTATAAATAATGATACTCATGGCAGTAATACTTCATACAACAGTGCCATCGATAATAATCAAACAACGTTTGTGTCCTTTGAAGGTATGTAGGAATGTTATGTCTGTATATTACCACCTTCAGCAAATCTCTATTAAACAATTCATAATTTATTTTTAGATAGTGGAAACAATAATGATAGCATAAGCTCAGTAATTGGTGGCAATAAGAGTTTTACTCTTTTAAGCAGTTCAATACCATCATCCGTGAACATAAATAATGGAATATACACCAAAATAAATGGCAGTGATTGTGAAATGAGTTTAAATGCCGGTTTCAGTACACCTACAAATATGTATTCCCAAAATTTAAATTGTAATATGCGATTAATTGAAGCAGAGCGTTTGGAGTCGCTTATTGGTTTGCAAGAGGAGGTTGATCCAAAATCCCAATTAGCCAATAAAACGATATTTAAAACAAATAATCCCAATTTGTCAATTATAGAAATTAATGAGAATTCGATTAAAGAACAGGATATGCAAAATTCGATTGTAGTTATTGAATCACCTTCAGATGAAGATGATGTTTACATTGATAAAGAGCAGCAGCAACAGCAGCGACAACAACAACTACATAATAATCCAGCAATAGATTCTGACGCCAGTATTGTTGTTATGAATAATGTTGTTGAAGTAGACACAACGAAAACCATAAATTCTAATACAGTGCAGTATAAGATATTGCAGCCAAGCGCTTTATCTGAAAGAAAACGCAGCAGAACAGAATCACTATTACATACTAAACAAAATCTAAATGTTGTGAACGCGACGGAAAAAGTGGAAGCTGTTGAGCCAGCAATAGAAGATGAAGTGACGGCGTCAAATAATACTGAACAATCACCTAGTAAACGTCCCCTAAAAGTCTATGATACCTTGGAAGAGTTTGAGAAAAATTTACCCTCAACGGTTACCGTATTAGAGACGCCATTCGGCAGCCGTGTTTATCTAGTAGGCACAGCTCATTTCAGTGAGGAATCCCAAGATGATGTATCATTTGTAAGTCAAGGCATCAAGGGAAATATTTAGCGTGCATTATATATAAAAAAAATGTCAAATTGCAGGTAATACGCAATGTCCGTCCAGATGTTGTTATGGTGGAATTATGTCCTTCACGTATACCCATCTTAAAGTTGGATGAAAAAACATTACTCGAGGAAGCTAAAAATATTAATTTATCCAAGGTAAAGGATCTTTTATAAAAATTAATGCACTCTTAACTGTGATCTGTTACTGTTTTATGATTTCAGATTCGTAACGTCATTCACACGCATGGCTACGTGAATGGTATATTCTTTATATTGCTATTGCAAATGAGCGTCCAAATGGCCAAGGATGTGGGCATGGCACCTGGCGGTGAGTTTCGCAGGGCATTCGAAGAGATCCACAAATTACCGAATTGCAAATTACATTTGGGCGATCGACCCATACGCATTACACTGCACCGTGCATTGCGTGCTCTCTCATTTTGGCAAACCATCAAATTGGTATGGCATTTAACCGCTAACAAATCTATTACCATCGAGGAGATTGAAGAATGTAAGCAGCGCGATTTGTTGGAGAAATTAATGCAAGAGCTGGCTGGAGAATTTCCCGCCTTTTCTCAAGTATTTGTCAAAGAACGCGACCTATTTTTGTGTCATTCTTTACAATTGGCCGCCCTACCGCAAACATTTGTCAATGCTGGTGGTGTCCCTCATAGACGTCCAGTTAAGGTTGTGGGTGTAGTTGGTATTGGTCATGCTAATGGTATAGCTCAAATGTGGGGTCAAGTCGATCCACAAAAAATACCCGAAATTTTAGAAATACCACCAGCATCCTTAAGTGCACGAGTTTGTAAATATACCCTCAAATACAGTTTATTAGCATTGACTGTATATGGAGCATTCCGCTTGTTCAGACCACGCTGGATACGACTGTAATATGTTCTTCAACAAGACTCGGTTGCTTTTTTATACGTTAACCGGTGTGGGTATATGTAAATAAAATACATAAAACGATATATACTTAGATGTCCAACAAAAAAAATTTTTTTTAAGTGTATATAATATATAAATAATAAAACAAATTACTGCGTTTCTTGCACTCAGAGGAGGCGTCATCAATTTAAAATTTATTGATTTAAACCGCTCTACCAAATTTCAGGATATGGGTATCAGTTGTTCAACTTTAATACGAATTTGTAAAATGCAAAAATATAGGTAAATGTGCACACACGTCTTTTTCTATTTTATGTACCGAACGGCTGGTCCAATTTCTATTAACCATGTACCGTTAGAATTTACAAATAAACAGCTAATTTCGAAATTCAATTCTCTTTGAAATCGAAACTTTTAGCCTAGCTCGGCACGGTGATATTGCTTAAGTTATGAGGCAATCCGAGAACCGATTTTATCCATCAATTCAATATGTGCACCAAATTTCAGTTCCGTATTTGCGACTCGGAAAGGGTTTATTCTTCTACTTATTTTAAAATGTGTAACAGAAACCATTGGAATTGTGTTTTAAGCAAAAAATTGATTTTAATGACCTGTGTAGAACGTGTCCCATGCTGACCACGCGAGTAATAAAGCAAAATTCCTTTTTATACATTCTTTTAGTTGTTTTTTTATTTTTTTATTATAAGTCGTTATCATTTATAATCTTAAATCTATTAGAATCGTACTCTGAGTTTAAAAGTTTTTCTTTACTTTTTACTGCTCACCTTTAATGTATAATATATATATCTATATATATATATATATTAATATGATGCTCTATTTTGTTTTTCTCTTCATTTTCCGGTTCAACATAGTGATTAATGTCCCGAAAATATGATGAAAAAAAAAAAAATTATTTCTCATATTGAACTAAATGTAATTAAACTGTAAGTGTAAGTGATACTTAAAATTAGGGATTCATTTATAGATTAGAATACCAGTAGCAGCAGCAACAGTAGCATCAGCAGCTCCATTCATTAATGTTGTTTTATGACTTACACGCACTATTGGTTGATTGAGGGTGGTTAACTTTTATTAAGGAATTGTTTCTTTTTTCACAGGGGCGGAGGTAAAGAGGTACAAGAAATACAAAATACATAACACGCTCTTAGATTAAAAATAATAAAAAATTTGCTTTGAACTCCAAAAAAAACTATATTTAGCTTAAAGTATGATTTCATCTATTATATGATCCTTAAAAGGGGAAAGGGGATATTCTGCGTTTTGTTTTCCTTGATTCATACGGTAATTATATAAGAATTTCATTTTTTTCTTAAATTACGAAAGTATACATGCTGTCGTAACAGTATGTGTCCCATATACGTTTTGTTCTACGTACTATAAAAAAACAAAAGTCTCCGAAACGCGAATAATAAAAATAAAATCTTCTCAAAAATCGAAATGGTGTGGAGAATATGAAATATACATATATACAAAGCCGGATTTATTACGACGCGCAACCACCAAAGGCTCAATCTATTGTGGTGGTTGGAAAATATAAAAAGAAATGATTTTGTCTACATTTTATTAACGCAGTTATCTTACTAAATACATAAACATACACATACTCCAAAAACTATAGAAATTCATTACTTTTGTGCACATAAAGTGGTCTGTTAAGAAAATCTTTAAAAATAAAGAATTTCGCCTGGACTTGGCTTTACCATAAAGCACAGAAATATGTAAATCCGGCTTGTTATACATATATATTTAAATACCTAAAAATCTCACGGAAAGAATTGACATTACACGAATTGTGTTGTGTGTGTGCCTTCAATGGCGGCAACCAGCGACTAGCACTGTTTAGTGCAATATCAATATTTTTTATAAGATTACTAAGTATATATATATATGATCAAATGTCTTCTATAGCATATTGTTGATATAACATCTACATAGCTTTCTAGAAATGTTTTCCAGTACTTTATTAATAGTACAATTTAGAAAGACTGTTTTCAACAGTTATGTTTAAAAATTATTTAAAAAATATAGAAAGAATCTTTTTTTTGGGTGTTTTTCTCATAGCAAACCTAAAAAACTTTATGGCTTATATAATATGAACGGTTAAGACAATACATATGTGTGTGAATGCTGTACACAGTGGTAGTACAAATATGTGTTTATATAAGATAAACCTGAATTAAATAAGTGGGGGTATCTAAACTCAAATATCCAATAAGTAAACATTTCAAAAGTCTCTCGCTTTCCTCAAATATGTACATAAATGAGCTAATGTTCTTTATAACATTTCAATGAAAAAGCACAACTGCACACGCAATTGTTAACCGCCTCCAAATGATGATGATGATGATGTTGATGATGACGCTCACGTGACATATACATAATATTCTTCTTCAGTAAGCTGCGAGAGATTTGAATATATGGTTGTAGTGTTGTGCTGGATCATTGCTATTCTTTTCAGTATTTCATTTATCGTGGGTAAGGATCACACATTGATCCAATCAATTATATTTAATTTTCTTATATTTTTTTTGTTCACTTGCCAAGTGCACGTCTCTCTCTGAATGGTTATTATTACATTGAATGGATATATAGTTGGGATATTTGAACTATTGAACCTCTGATGACTCTGGCTTAGATGTTGATGGGTGATGGTTATTAGGGTCTGGGGCATTCAGGGGCTGTAAAATAAACGAACAACACAGATTATATAATAACAATAATATTTTAATAGTTCGTTCAATCACTCATCAATTGTATCAGTAATGGGAGAAGAAAAACTCCACGGTATACCAAAAAAAAAAAAAAAAGTGAGAGCAATGATAACAGAATAAAAAATACAAGTTAATAAAACAAAACAAAAAGTAAAAATCCGCATAAGACAAGAGAACCCAAAAATCTATGTAGGCATATGTATATGTAAGGAAATGTATGGGCATGTGTCAAAAGGTTATTGTGTATACATTCTATGAGGCAACACAATAATACACAAGAGTAGGTACATACTTATAATTCTAGTGATTACGACATGAAAGGATAAAAATGACACTTGTTATATCCTCCACATAAGTTGGCGGATATACTAAGTTTGACATTCTGTTTGCACCATCCAGAAAAAGACGTCCGAGAAGAATTAAAATCTGTGTCGATCTGTCAAAATCGGTCAAGAGCCACGCCCAAAATATATTTATCCGCCACAAAAATTGAACTGTGAAGTTGAAATTTGGTATGATGTGAAATGGGCGTTGTCATATGATAGACGACACGCCCACAATTTACAAAACACAGTACTCAGCATAACACTCGACTTTTAACTTTTGATACGTAATACACATACTATAATAAATGGTAAGTAATCATGTACCTGCCACGACCACTGCTTCGTGCTTGTATGTAGATGTGGAGGGTACTACTTAAGATTTGGCCTAAGCCAAATTTATTTTTTTTTCCACTTGTTTTAACAATGAGTTAGAGAGAAAGAGAGAGAGAGAGAGAGAGTGATATAGGAAGTTATAAATTAGATAATATAGAGTAAAAGGCACTAAATACAAACAAATCGAAAAATTCAATGTAAATGTAAATGTAAATGGCAACACGCTTACTTATTAATACTGGCAACCAACAAGAAACAACCAACAACAACAACAATAAATTATATAGAATTAGGCATTAAATCAATATACACAAACAATTTATATAATAAATCATCATCATCATCATCATCATCAACAACAACAACAACAACAACAATAATAGAAACATTTAAATCCCATTCAAACAATAAAATAATTGATAATTGATCTTCATTCATCATACACTCTTCTATTTTGTTTTGTACATGTTTTTCATATTATTGTAATTCAACTGGACATGAAGTTGTGCCGCCTTTTTTTTTTTTTAAGCAAAACATTGGTTTAATAATGATTATATATAAATAAGTATGTATATACAGGAAAATAAATGTAACAAATATTACACGTATGCGTGTGAGTATATATGCGTGGCATGTACGTATAATTAGATAAAACAAGAACAAAAGTCAACTATGTTAAAAAAAAAAAAAAAAAACATGTTTATGTGAAATTTTATATAAATTTGTTTTTGTATAATGATTGATGTGTTTTCTTTGAATACCTACCGATTTACTACTCACAACTCCTAGCTGCAGTCCAACTTGTGGTGGTACATGCACGGGCGGTACCGTTGGTACAGGTGACGGATTTACATTTGAGGTGGTGGGTGGTGCCAGAGCACTATGGGGTAGATCACTGGTACTGTGAGCCTGTTGAAGTGGGCCTGTATAATATCCGCCATTTAATTCTGTTTTTCTTAATATTTGTTTTTTTTGTTTTTGTTTTTTTTTTTGTTTTTGGTTTTTTGTTATATGTTGCCATTAAGTTTCTTTTTGTTTATTTACTTTGTAATAACTAGAAATACTTCCTTTGACAACTTCAACGAGAGAATATGTACTTTTAATGGATTGGATGTGGATGTGTAAATTTTATCCGAGCTAACAAATTTAGGGTAATATTTTTATGCAACTTTTTTAAACTTTTTTAAACTGTGCAATTTACGAAACTGTTTGGCTTGCGAAAAACCTTAAAACTTTATAAAAAGTATCGCCATGGGCGTTAATGCGTTATTGCCGTTTAGAGATTTCACTCATAAGTGTTCCGAGTTCTTTCCGTACTAAGAAATGAAATAGAATTATGTCGACTCTCACTTAGCCACGAAAAAGCAACCATTTCTCATATTTAATATATAATTATCATCTTGTTCATATATAAATATTATATTCTTCATAGTACGTATTACTCTTAAAAAATACACATATTCTTAATATTCGTCCTAATATATATAATTTTTTTGGTTGAACTTGTTGGAAGTGAAATGTCTACAGAAGGATGTATACCGTCCATTTCATGGTCAAACATTATTTACCGCTTTATCACACCTTTTAACATATAACGAAAAATCTATTTTTCCTTTGGCCCAGTGTAGTGGTATATGAAAGGAAAAATGACCTCGTTAAAACAATATATGATAATATTTATTTATCAGGCAGAACGCGATTTAAGTTTTAACACCTTCACTGCCGCCATATATAAAAGTAAGGTCTGTCCCTGCGGCCGAAACAATGTTTTTCTTGTAGTTTACCGTAGCTACTGTGACTTGGCGCCTGTTAAATGTTAAAAAGTGTGACCCCACGCGTATGTCACGTGGCAGTGAAGTTGTTAAATTATTCTTACAAAGTACTGACTTTCTTTTCGCTACTTATAAAATAGTGTGTGAGTTAAAAAAAAAACATCTATTTATTATTATAAAAAGAAAAAGAATCCTTATAAAACAACTTATACGCTAGCTTTTTAAAATAAAGTGGATGTGTGACATAGATTCTCTCTCTTTCTCTCTCCCTGTAGTTATATTAATTTTCCAACCTTCGCAGCAAGTTTTCACGTAAAAATGTAAAATGGACGACTGGCCTTTACCACCCACCAACACAACGTAAACATAACAAAATATGTCGCTGGTCAATGAATGAATTATAATTAATAATTAACGCCTTATTTTGTGGGTTTTTTGAATCAAAATATTTTATTTGCAAAAATTTCCTCCTCTCGGTTGTGAAAAATGTTTGTCGTTTTGTATTTACGGTTTGCATACTACATGTACCTGTTTATATATAAATTTCATATAGTTATTAAAAATAATCTTTACAATAAAGTTTTGCTGTAACATACTTTTATGATTTTTTACATCTTTTTTTCAATTTCACTTTCGCTTTGGTTGCGGTTGTGTGTGCTTTCGTTTCAACGTTTACGTTGTTGTTACACATTAATAATATATATATACATGTAAATTCTAATTTTTTTTATTATTAATAACTTACAACGACCTCTATTTGTATAAGTATATTATTGTTGCGTTTTGTTTTTTTTTTTTAGCAATTAGTTGAAAAATGAAGTGAGAAATGGTAGCTGACGTTATTTTGAAAATGTTCGGCAACAATAGAAGCCCATAACTGTATAGAAGTCTTTTGAGCACTTGTGTTTGGATGTTTATAAACAATAAAGTCAAACTATGATGCCATTTCAAGGTCGGGGTTATGCAACTCACTTAAGCGTAGACAATACAAATTGGAACCAACACAGTTATTTTCTCATTTTCACTACCCACCACCCTAGAGAACCACCGTCCATGTCCGCATACTCGACCACTTACTATACAAATATTAACAATACCCCTAAGCCACATATAACAACTTTGGTATCAGATAATCCCCATTTTAAATGTGAGTGAAAAACAGCAGATTTTTAAAAGAATGAAACACATAAGATGGAGGAGGAGGAGGCGTCAGGTACCGCACAAAGTATCAGCATAAAAAACTGAGTCGATGTAGACATCCAAAATAACGTCCGTGTGTCCGTCTTCTGAGGTATTGAGCTGAAATTTCGTGCAAAACTTTAGCAGAAAGTCGGTAAATCGCACACGCCCACAAACGACAAAAATCCACTTATCTGCCACAAAAATTAAGCTTTTTTTATGTTGATATTTGGAACCCATATTCACAATTACTCCATCCATCAATGCCAAAAATTGGCGCTTGACACGCTCACAATTTACAAAAAACCGTTTTCAGAGTAAAATTCAACTACGCCCCCCCTCCTTTATATTGCTTGATTGAAACAGCCGCAAAACTACCCGAGAGCATTTATGATTATAGAAGAAAATTTAATGGATCGAATTGTCCTTTAAGATTTCCTTCTCAAACACCAAGAAGATAATTACGAGAAATGAGTTTTCTGCACCAATGGAGGGGATGGATCATGGAGTAAAAAAAATAAAAAAGATATAAAAATGGATGTAAAAAAAGGAAAGTATGCTTAGTTATGTAAAAAGGATTTATAATAGTTCTACAAGTTATTCATATGAATCATCTGTAATATATTTCTAGGTTAGTTCGGCCCCCTGCAGCGCTTTATACAGTTAATTAATAAATGAAATGAAAAGAAAAAAGAATGTTGAGGGATTTTACCATTGATTCTATGAATGTGAATGTGTCCCGTTATTAGTCGGACAATTGAATGATTTATTAAAACAGAGAAGAATCGCCAATGGTTTCATCTCACGCTCCACATTAGGCAGATATATTATCTTCGTTGCGACCTCTTATAGCGCTTCATGGAAAGAATTAGCAAATAAATTGCATCGTCATGCGGCATATACTTTAACTTAAGCATAAAAATGCACATAAGCAGACAGATATGGTTAAAAAGTAGTTCGGTATAATTAGAGATGTGTCCTTCTTTAACCTTTTAGTACAAATAACTTATAACAAATAGAATAAATGTATATGTTTACGAATATTTTGTTGTTGTTACTGATTTCTTCGCTTTATAATAATAGTAACACCCTTCACCCTTTGTAAAAGCGAACGCTATCTGTTTGATGAGATGTTTTCATTAATAACGCGGGACAATGTTTTTTACTTATAATCATGTGTTTATAGAAAAAATGCTACCATAAAACATACTTATGCGTATTACATATATAATTATTACGTATAGCTTATTTTTATGTGTTAAACTATTGGTCGTCAATTAATATTATCATTAAATTTTTTATTTATTTTATTTTTTCGAAAAGAAAGTCAGTAATATTTTCTTGTCTTGTGTAATATATTTCGCTTACAAAATGTTCTTTACACTAAACATTTTTTTATGTTACAATAAAATCCACAAAAATAAAAAAAAAAATAAAAAACGGTACAGCAATAATGTTTCCGGTATATACATGTTGAGGGAATTAATAAAACATTTTTTTTACATTCTATTTTGGAGGATTTTCTACAAAAGTATTTATAAGAATATTATGCGCAAGTGTTGGAGATATTTATAAAAGAAATAACTAACAAATTGAAAGTCGAATGCTTTGTCAATACTTTTAATTAAATACTCTCTCTCGACATGGAAGGGGTTTTGTAATTTAATAAGTGGGCCAGCCAATAGCAGTAGCAAATGAAACCAAAAGATTAAAAACAAGCCGGAGCACACAAAACGATTGTAAGATAAAGCAAACATACATAAAGTATAAACATATTTTTTCACTCCTACAAAAGTCGTTATATGTAGTGAGGTTAGATTTGGTCCAAATAAAAAGACTCTAAAGTAAAATCATTGCAAACGCTTTCAGATTGGTTTATTGCATTAGAGTATTGAAGAGAGAAGTGTGGTAACTAACTGAAATATTCATTCTGTGGGAAATAGAAATTTATGAAATTCAAAATGGAAAAGGATTATAAACATATGACACGTTACACTATGATTGTATTAATGTAATACTAGAGCACATTAGCAAGGGTGCGTACGTATGTACATGAACACAGAGTGTTGCATTTTTCAATATTGTATCTTATTCGTATTTATTGATTGAATGCTCGAATCACCTGTTTTTGGTGATGTGAATCGGTATGCACGCAGCTCCTATTTGGACTTTTGTTACTTTACTACGGACACAATATTTTTCGTTATTATTTCGGTAAATACTCGAAACTATCGAAAATATGCTGCTGTGGGTATAACATTACCCCAGCCAGTGATGCCTTCTTACAATTCCCTTACATTAGTATAAGCACGGTTGTAGATTACCTCAGTTATTACATACATATTTAAATACATTTATTTTGGATATATATAAAAAAAAAAAAAAAAAAATTATTGTTTTTTTCAAATTGTTGTTGTTGATTGTTGCACATAAACAAAAAGTATCATGTTATTGTCAGTTGGCTTAAACAGTTAACATTGGTCGAGATGGGTTAGGTGTCAAACAGGAAAGGATAAGGAACGTACTTTAAATAATTAATAATACACAACACAAATGCAGGAGGAAACATACAAAATACAAAAGACAACACGCAAGAACGTCCCGTGTGCCCCTCACCGAGTAAGTTTTTTTTTTTTTATAATAATTACAGGATTTCAAAAAAAACAAACGTTGCATAAAAATACACACTAAATTATGTTTGATGAACATACATATGCTTAGAAATATTAAACGTTGAGAACAATGCCGAAAACGGTTACATACAATTTAAGCATTATTTATACTTGAAGTACTTAATTTCTTATATATTTATATATGTATGCCTCTAGATATATGGGAATACTATTTACAATCGATTATGCATAAACGGATCTAATAAAGGGCAATTCAATCTATAACCTCGAGCAACAATGTTCCATATATGTCCAGTCGAATTTACTTTAAAAATAATTCAACGCGATATCAAACATTTTACTCCACAGCGCTGCACTAAATTAAAACAAGGGTAAATATTATAGTCGGTCAAGCTCGTCCATCCAACACGACTTACTTCCACTTCTTTTTAATTAAGTTTAATTTAGTTAGTGTCATTAAAGGCGCGGAATTCTCATACAAGTTTGTTCATGAAATATCATTATATGAGATGAGGTTTTGAAAATGTCCTTTCGGGTCCAAACTTGGCTTAGCCAAACATAATTAACTATTTTTTGCTAAATTTTGTCAAAAAATATTAAGAATTGCAATTTTTTACCATATAAAGACTTCCATTATAACACCTTAACCTTATGGGAAGGGTTCTAAAACTGGTCCGATTTGCTCCACTTTCCAGAGGGTTCCTCTTGGGCCAATATACAGACGGACAAAACGATTCGATTTAGATTCTGAATAGATCACAAGTGGTGCAGGGGCCAATTGTTTGCAGCGATTTAAATACACACATTCCATACTTTGTGCAAAATTGCTAGGAAACACCTGTAGAGTACGAGTATATGTTATTTGCCCTTCCTGTAGTCCAGTTAGTCATTTGGACTTTTGTATTGATATTATAATGTTGCGCTCTCTTACGGAAGTGTATTTGACTGTTGATGATGTAACAACTAATTATGGCTAAATGTTGGATACAAGTAAATACAATTTGTACACTGTGGGCGTGTCTGTTATCCGATCGAGGATGGATATGCGCTCTAAATTTCAACTTTTATGTTAATTTCTGTGGCTGAGAGCGATTTTTATTAATTGTGGGCGAGCCTGTCAACCACATTTATCCCATTCAAATAGTAAACTCGCTTACATAAACTCTAAATGTTTATAGCAAATTTTTACTCAATATATGAATTGTTGCGACCGTGAAAACTTGGCCTCAGACTTTGTTATATGTGCTCATAATTTTGAAAAGAGTCTAGTGGTTGATGAAATTTGAAATTCGGTATAAATTTTTTAAATAGGTTTTTGCGAATTTCTTCGTATATGTGTAAATCCGTTTTCAAGAAGAATCGAAATGTTCAAAAAACACTGCAACAGTAAGGTTTTATTAAACTGGCAGACATACTTAATTTAAGATGAATCTTTTAAGGTTGAAAGGGTTAAAGCCAGTGCACATACTTTGCAGGGTAGCGTACATTGCATGTTGAAGTACTGCTGTGTAACAAATGTCTTCAATTTGATACTTTCAAAAGTGTATAAAAAAACAATCATTGTTTTGCTTGTCGGTACATAAAGCAATGCAGCAAAATTAACAGATGGCCAAGAACTTGAATGCACACAATACAACGCTCAGTGTAGCATTGCACTGCAAAGTATACGTCTGACCTCGTAGAAATGGATCATTAAGTGTAAATTTTGCTCTACAGTATGATATTGTATCGGGATTGCGATACATTGATCCAAGTGCATAAAACCAAAAACTACGATTTCTACCTTTCCACCCTTTTCCCTGTTCAAGTAACAGCAGTTGAATGTAAAGGCTTATAGTGTTTGAGTATATTGTTTGTAAATCTAAAATACGTATATACTTTGTTATGCATATATAAATGTCTCAGGCCCACCTTCAATAATCTACATTTCCTAATTGTTTTTTAATTTTCAAATTCTTATAATAAGGGCAAACGTTCAACATTTGTTAGCAACACTTTTTTTGTATATAAACTACTATATTGTTCTTCAGACTATAGATTGGTAGAAACGGAAATATAATTGTCGCTTTAGTTTAATATTAGTAATAATAAAAATAAATGTTTCATTTTTTCACTTTTCTTGATTCGTTAATATGGTGTTTATTTTACCTTCGGGATAAACTGCCGCAGCAGCTGCAGCCACAGGTGTTCTCATAAAATATTCCTTATTAACACAATTTCTTAAAACGTCAGGTATATTGCCGACAATAGCTCGTCTAATTTCAGTAGCAGCCATTTCACGTAGTTCTGTAGCTGATGCATCGCTGAAAAAGGCGGCATGTGGCGTACATATTAGATTAGGTGCATCCTTAAGTGCGCCCTAAAATGGAAAACAAACAAACAATCGGAATAGCGCAAAACATGGACAAATGTTAAATGTTTGTTTGTAATAAACAAACCATCACAAAATCTGTTCGGTTCCGTACATCACTTACTTGGAATACATTAAAGGGCTCATTTTCATGTACATCGAGAGCAGCTGCCCTTATTCGGCCTTGCTTCAGAGCAACCGCCAATGTCTCATCATCAACTAAACCACCTCGGGCCGTGTTTACTAAAAATGCACCTGGTCTCATCTACAAATATATTGATTGAAAATATTAAATAAATTTTAATGGGTAACATAAATAACTTTTATATAATATTCTAGGACACAGACGAATTGGTTCAGTTCACTTTGAGCCCCTTAAACTAGGCCACCAATTTTTCATTGCAAATCGAACGTATCGTTGAACATTAGAAATTCAGTATTATGGTCGCAATTTTTGAAATGCTCCCATGAAATTTCTTACAGATAAAATGATTTCCATTAGAGTTTCATTATCTATCATTGCAGTCATTTGGAATTCAACCATTTTTACCGCATTCAACTGCTCTTTACAAGACTTGGTTAATGCGTTGACAGATATCGGAAATTTAAATACATATTCTAAATTTGGACCATTCCCCTTATCCTTCACTTTCCCAAAAAAAAAAAAAAAAAACCTAATCATTGCAATACTTACCTGTTTAATTGTAAATTCATTGATTAAATGATGATTGTGTTCATTCAGAGTACAATGCAGCGAGACACAATCTGACTGAAACAATAAATCTTGCAGAGTGTAGACGCGCGTAAGACCGAGAGATTTGTCGATACCGTCCGGTAAATAAGGATCATAAAATATAACATTGAAGCCAAAAGCTTTAGCCCTTAAAGCAACAGCACTGCCAATGCGTCCCAAACCAACTAAACCTAATGTATCACCGCGAATTCTAGCGCAGCCCTATATGAACATGTATAAAAAAGAGAATTCAATAAATTTCATTACATATTACAATAATATAATAAATATTTCACACACAGATTGAAGGCTTTTTGATTAAAATTAAAATCTAAAAAAATCGACGCGTGTCCGTGTTTCTGCGTGGTAATGCTAATGGCCGAAAAAATTGAACTGATATTTAGTACAAAAAATTGTCCAACAGCCACAACAACAATGGGTGAAATCCCTCAGACAAAACTGATATTAATTACTCATGAGGAAATGAATCTAAGACAATGAGTCAGATAACAAACACGTCCGGGATTTATAAAAAAACATATAAAAATATAATAATTATTTAGTGCAGAATCGGACTAACATATATATACTTCAAGGTCGGGAATCTACGCATACATGTGGAGGGTATTTGGTCTAAGTCTAAGCCAAAGATAGTTTTCTTTATTTGTTTTATGCGTGTAAAATCACTTGGCCAACTTATCACTTATACTTACATGAGCAGCTTCCCTCACTTGTTCAGGACCGGTAAATTTTTTGCCTTCACGCACCATATTCGCCAACCAATACGTTCTTCGATATAAATTTAATATTAGACACATAGTGGTATCGGCAACCTCCTCTACCCCATAACCAGGCACATTGCACACAGCAATGCCCAACTCCCCGGCTGCTTTAACATCAATGTTGTCAGTGCCACTACCGATTCGTACAATAATGCGTAATGCTTTAAATTTTTCCAAATCTTCTTTTGTCAAAATAATTGTATGCCACATGAGAGCACCCACTGCCTCGTTTAGTACCTAGTATTCAATAAATATGAAAATAAGAATATTATTTTCAAGTGTTTTCACGAGAGAAGCATCTTAAACGCACCTTTTCGTGAATTTCAGATGTACTTTGGGCATCACAAAAGGCTACGGTGGCGACATCTTTTAATATAGGCATTTCGATAGAACAGTCACGGCCGTCTAATAATGCTACTAAAGGTCTCGCCTGGAGTGGACCATTAGCGAATGGACCTTTCACATCCAAACGCGATCGCTTCGGTAACATCATATTTTTGTCCATGTCAACAAAACTGCCGCTTCTTATCACGTCTGTTCAATTATGGATTTGTTTACAGTAAGGTGATTAATTAGAGAACACACTCTAACAGCTGAAAATAGACAACAAAGTTTCGCACTCTTAATCATTTCAACAGTAGACGCAATATATTACAAGCATTAGATAGCTTAGAGGACATGCAGCTACTTACATAGGAAATAAAAGCGTAGCGCAAACTTGCTTTTGCTGACACTCGCTGCTTTATATTCTTACTTTACTTATTGGTTACGAAGTGACCTATCACTTTTTTTTGTTTTTCGAAAAAAAAAAAACGTCTTGTACGAGTTTCTATTATACTTTAAAACTTCTCGTCTGTTTTTATCTCATTAAATATATATGAGTACGATAGCAAAGTTTATACATTTGAAGAAAGAATTTAAAAAATAGAAGCACAACACTAAAAAAGGGTCAACATGTACCCAATGTGATGATTTCGCAAAAAATTCAGCGTTTTCTTTAATTCAAGTTCAATTTGTTATCAAGAAGTTGGTTTTTTTTTTTAATTTTTTTTGTTTTTGTTTTTGTTTTTTTGTTCTTTATAATTAAATTTTGCGCATTCGTCTAGCTTGTAGTTTTTTTTGCCATATTTAATTGAAAAAATGGTTGACGTTTCATTTAATGCTCTCTCTCTCTCTCTCTCTTTCTCTTTCTTTATGTGTTCGATTTAAGTTACGTATTCCATCACCATTATACTATACATGTATTATCATAATTTGCAACAGCACGCATATACACACACAAGCACGCACATGTACTCATAAAGACATCTCTTCTACTAGTTTAACTCCAACTGGAAGATAGCAAAGAAACGCAAATAACAATTAAATTCATTAAAAAATATAACAAAAATGCTTAATTTATATTCATGAGAAGTGTGGGTGCCTATTTTTGTTGTTTTAGTTGTCTTTGTTTTTTTGGTGCTTGTGAAAAGTTTTGACAACTTTTATCAACTTTTATTTGAAACTTTTTATAATAGTTTGCCAAGTAATAGTTTGAAAAGCGTACTTTTTCTGTGCATGTGTGTGTACGTATATGCACTTTACAGTCGCATACAGATAATGAGAAACGAAGAAGAAAAGAACTCTAACACATATTAAGAAAAATATCAAATTAAGCTTTAACCAAATCCTAAATACCCTCCACATCTATGTACATACGCGAACGGCACATCTACATGATACAAAGATACATGATTATGTCCTCTTATGGTGAAAATCGACTTTTGTGCTAAATCAGTTTTTTTTTTTGTAATTGGTGGTGTTATCGCTCTTATTGGTCCATCGGTGGATGGAAGGAATTTTAAATATTCACAGATCAAATTTCCACTTCGTAGCTCAAGGTAATAGTTTATGGCAGATAAATAGACTTTATCGATTGTGGTCGTGGTTCCGATTTTGCCCAATTTAAAAAGCGTTCTGCATGCAGTCGAAAATTTCACCTTCATATCCCAAAATGTACGACTGCATGTGTGCCATCAACAGTCAGACCTCCTTCTGGATGTTGTAAACGAAACTACAAGCTTCACATACCCTTCAACTTAAAAAATGTATTTGGCTTAGTTTAGTTTTTAAAATAACAGAACAATCTATAAAAAAAAAGATAAGGCGGTTAAGATTGTTAAGCAACAATCTTGGCATTAACACCTAATAAACAAGTGAAAATTATAGTAGTTTCAAACAGACCATCTAATAGCCCGCACGGCTTAATTCCACAACTGGCACTATCAATTGTTAAGCTAATTAACTTGTCTTCGGCAAATTTTATTTAAATTATTAATAATTATGAATTTTCAAAATTTTTAAAAAGATTTATTTGAAAATTAGGCATTATTCAGGTCGATTATGGTAGGACGGAGAGCCATAATTAAATCGATTCAGATTGTGATTTTGATCCGCCCATCGGTATAATTAAAAGTGGATGCCATTCACCCTTTAGGGGTTAAAAAAAAACCGCACATATATAAAAAAAAAACCTTGTGCTTCTTTGCGGTCTGGGGGATAACGCTAAATTAAATTGGTTTCGTTTCAAACTTTTCACCAGATTAAATCAAATTGTGTCGCGGAATATGCACCTTGTTGGTTATCTGAGGTTTCTCGCAGAGGGATACGTCCCATTTTGACAGAGTATAAAAAATGGTCCTGTGTTACAAAGCCAAAGACATTTTCGTTAATGGTCATAAAAACATTTCAATAGTTATAAAAATGCGGATGAGACGTTTGGGTTATTGATACACTAACACATATAAAATATTTTACACTGCTGCTTACTTTCTTGCATGGTGTGCATCGGCGCCACCAACAGTATGACTTACTTTGTAAGGGATTACAAGGCAATAAACGAATAATGAATAGTTTTAACAGTTTTTTCATACACAAGGTTTCAAATTTTATACCCTCAATAAGTTGGGAGTATCTTACAAAGTAAGATGTGGGTCCGTGGGTCATTGTTGGCACTCTCACTGTTTCTATTTGGATGTGGAGGGCATTCACGATTGGGCCTTAGCCGAGTTTAGTTCCTAGTCCAATTTTAATATTAAACAACCAGTGAGACTAGCGCAGCTTCTGCAAAGTTTAGAAACGTTATCAAAGTCTTCTAATTCTTTTACGCCCTCTGTAGTAATGTGAAAAACTCCAGGTGCATGTGTTTATATTGCACTTTTTGTTACACTGTTCATTATTTTGTCCGCAATTTTAATGGCAATCATGCTTTTGCAAAGTTTACAATCCAAATCGCAATTTTTAGAACATGAATAAATGGACAGAACACGTTGTAAGAGGGATTCAGATTCAGATTCAATGCTGATTCAGTATTTATATATTTCCTGAATGTTGTAAGCATTTTACCATTAGACCCTAAGTGATAATTGTTCAGAATAAACAAGTGAAAGTATTAGAGTAAATCGAAACATTTAGTACCCTACCCCACCTAATCCGCGCAACTTACACGTAAAAAGCTTTATATGGAAAGGGGTTCTAAAAATGTCCGTCCATCAGGACGAAAATTGGTCCGTTCACAAAATTTTATTAAAAAATGGATATATTCGGCTCAATTAAAAATCATAAAATTTAACCGCTTAAATTCGTTTTAAATAGTAAGCGTCGTTGTCTAAAAATCCGTTATCTCGGTTCTCTTATTTTTACGATGCGTAGCGCCAATAAACGGACGTTTAGACACAGGAAGACGGAAGGAAGAACTAACGGCTTAAGAAAATTATATTTAATATGTTTTGAAGTCTCCGAGCATTCCTTCTTTGACATGCAATCGAAACTAATAATACTCCTACAAATATAATGAGAATATAAAGTAATTGAAACAAAAACCTAAGGACAATAATAAACATATATGAAAGTTATATTTGGCTTTGGCCAAATCTTAAATACTCTCCACATCAACATACAAATGGTGTTATTACGCCCTCTAATGGTGTATGTACTACGTATCAGCTTGC
The DNA here is from genome assembly GCA_963978525.1 of Ornithomya fringillina. Taxonomy (NCBI): domain Eukaryota; kingdom Metazoa; phylum Arthropoda; class Insecta; order Diptera; family Hippoboscidae; genus Ornithomya; species Ornithomya fringillina. Next base: position 26,249,163 of record OZ021691.1, read on the forward strand.
AGATCGAGTTCTACGTTAAGTATATTTCTTTGTAAATTGAGGGCGTGTTTTTATTCGATCACGCCCATTTCAGTCATGGATGGTTGGGATAACTATAGATATACATATCAAATTCATAAGTCAAGTTCATACGTCAAATTTGTGACAGATGTACACATTTTTGTCGATTGTGGGCGCGTCTATTAACCCTCAATGGATAGGGCAATCATAAATATATGTACCAAATTTCAACTTAGTAACTCAATGTTTATCGCAGATCAATATATTTTGTGGATTGTGGGCATGGCTCCTGGCCGTTTTTTTCCCATTTTAAATAGCAATCCGCGCGCCAAAACTTGGAGTTTGTACAAAATTTCACCTCAATAAGCTCGAGAACGCAAGCAACAAAAGGACACACGGACATACATGTCTAGATTGACTATTCCTTGATTCTGATCAAATATATATACACGCCTACTTCTGGATATTGCATATGAAATGACAAACTTAGCTTATCCCCTATCCATAGGTGGAAGGTTTAAAACTTGTACATATCTATGTCAATTAATTTCATGTCATTGCACATACACTTATATATATATAACTAAGTATAGAATCGACTTTAATGACCATTAAATTTCCTAAAGTACATAAACACACATGTACTTTAAAGTTGTTCATAAAGGCTCATAAAATTCATTCACATATATATATTATGCGCCACATATACACACTAATAGATAGAAAACGAAAGGCAACAAAATGAAAACAAGTACGCTTCTCTGTCTCGCACAACTTATTTAAAGAACAATGAATACACATATATTCATAAAGTTAAAGTTGGCATATCACATCTGCTTTCCTGCAAGCCTTTATCAATAATAATGTTTTATCTATAATAATGCTCGAGTGATTATTATAACTTTGAATTCGGAAATACACGAATAACTAATTCACTAGCATTTTTAATTAAACATGTACAATTTTAAACGCTGATAGTCCATAAATTATTGATATCAGTGCTCTTAACTTTCAATTTATTTGATATTTGAAATTATGATGAATAATTAATGAGTGCAATATATATACATATTTGTGTGTACACATAGTTCCTTCACTTGTTTCATGGTTAGAAACGACGTTTCACAATTTACATTTTTTCAAATGGTGGGTGCTATGCAAGAACACTATTTGTATGTATGTATGTATATAAATATATGTACAAAGAAAATACGCAACAGTTATAAATAACTACAAAATATTCTGTATACTATGCATCAATGGAAATATTAAGGGTGAACAAATTTAATATAATGAAGTCACATATATAGATACAAACATATTGTATGTCGTGTTCAATAATCTTTACAAACATTATTTTTATTTGTTGCAAGTTTTTAGCACAATTAGAAGGTGCAGAGTGTAAAACAACTTGCCGCGCACTTTTTTGTCAACAATGTAATTTAAAGCACTCCACTAACAAAACGAGAAGAAAATCATCGACCCACAGGTTAAAAGTTTACGAATGTCAAAAGATTAGGCGAACGCTTTAATTTGGTTGGAACTCGTTAATTTACAAGCGCGTTTGCGTGCGTAGATCAATGCAAAAGCATGTATAAAAAAAAAATTAACGAATAAATGACGGCGAATTAATCGAGAATAGCACTATAACCTAATAAACACCCAGAATAGACAAATGTTTAGTGAAAAATCAGCGAAACATATGTATATAAATTCAGTGATAAACATTTACAATAATTACGCACTACATCAGCATGTTATTGTCTTTTTTAATTTTGCAATAGTTAAATTTCATTGCTGTACTTCATTCTATATTCATTTAACACACACACACACAAACACACACATGCCAATTCAACTTTCACAATTTAAGGTTAATTTAAAAGTTTTTACAAAACCCACACAATTCTTTGTATGCACTTTAAAATATCTGCAATTATTTGTGTAGAAAATAACGATAATTACTGCATTATTCATTAATATTCACAACTCCTTTTTCATGTGCTGACAGGAAAAATTATTGTGCCTCGTTTTTTTTTATCGCGCGGCTTGCTTGCGGTATATCAATAGAACCAACAAAAAAAACTTTATGTACCCGCAATATAAAAAACTTCATAAATTGCCTACAAAATAAACTCTGCCGCAAAATTCTGAATAGTTTAAGAAATTTTACACTAATTAAAACCTTTATTTTTTGAGAATTTGTCACGGGCAACGCATCAATATAAATTTCAACTTCACACTCGTACTTTTCAAAATGGCGGAGAATAATAGAGAATACGACAAATACGGCGAAATGAACGTTTTAGTACAGGAATGACGCCGACATGCGACTAGTACTCGCCACTACACCATCTCGTCAAAGTAAAAAAAAAAAATCATATCAATCTGCGCGAACTCTTATATAGATTTTTCACTTCACATATTAACTCTCATATATGTTTTTACGAAATCTTTTTTTAATAAAGATTATTTTAAATATTTAACATCTTCAGTTATTTACCAGAAACAATTAATTTTGAATAAAGTTAACATCACAGCATTGAACCAAATCCTGACCGATTTTTCTTCTGTTTCTGAGGCCTTTTAATGAATATATTTATTTAGAACATAGGTATAATGTTGCCAGCTAAATTATTTATGCTGCAAAGCTGCCAAATTCAACAAAAATTTAAAACGTAGAAAAAATATTTTATTACATAACTTAGCAAAAAGACATTTAAAGTTGGAGTTCATAAATATCTCTTACATTTAGTAATTTTTTTTCTATTATATATTTGAAGTAGCAAATAATTTTTTATGTTAACATAATAGCCATATCCTTATCAACATAACACATAACAACTATGCTTACGTGCAATATGTTTTAACAAACTGTCGTTTACAAGCAAGTAGTGTTGTCATATGTATAGCAAGTGTTGTGTTGTGTTTTTTAGTCTAATATTTATTTATACAACTTGATAATTAAAAAATTTGCCATAAAAATTCCAGCGTTATCTGCAAAGACGCCTTTCATATAAGAATACAATAACACTTTTTGTATATATTTAATTAAGGATTATTAATTATGTCGTACAGAAAGGCATCGCATGCAGGTTCTTGGTACACCGATTCGGGTGAGTTTATTTTTTTTTTATTAAAAGCATCTAAAAATTCATGTGTATAAAAGACAAGAGGACAAACTTATAAATTTAGAATACATGGTGTTTGTTAATTATGAAATGTATTAAGATTTGTCAACAACATCACCAGCCGCACCACGCGTTTCGTCTTCTAAGGTTTTTTGAATTGTGGCAATGCGATTATAGGCTGTATTGGCAGCCAGTGTTAAGCGATTGTTAAGATCACTAACTTCGCTACGTTGCTTTTTTAAACGTTCCAAACCATTTTGTAGTTGAGTACAAGCTCGAAAGAATTCACTTACTTCTGGTATGTCACCGAATTCTCCCGAATGATTATTAAATTTCGATTTTACATCTTTGGTTACTTCTTGTAAGCGATTGTTCATGAAATTTTCATCAAAGTCCCCCTTTAAATCATCCACTATCATTTTAAGAGGGACATTGGATTTACTTTCGCACAAGTTTAAATCCTTTATACGGTTACGTAAACCATTAAAGTTTAAATTCTCAAAACGATCACCAATACTTTGAAACAACTCATAGCTCTCGGTTAAATGTAAACGCATATTTTGCAAGTCTTTGTCTAAATTATTGGAGCCAGGTAACAATTTGGCATTTGGTAAGTTTGCAGAGCCACCAGAGGCGACTTCATCATTGTCTTTCTGGCTGACTTTTTGGATTCCACGTTCGTTTGTACACCCTTCTTGGTGTTTCAATTTTACATTGTCATCCTTCTTAAACGATAAATGGACAGACTGCGGACTGTAATGGGATTTTTACTAATTTTCTTCTTATATACATGAAAAATATTAATAACTGCTTACTTATCTTCGATAATAGCCATCAATTCTTTGCGTATTTCATTTAACATTAAATCGGATTCATCATTAGTGCGTTCCATTTTTATAAACTCTTGAGAAGGAATATCTAATTCTTTATAAAATTTTCTAAAATTGCTTTTAATAAAAATAGTTGCCCTATAATAAAAATGAAATCTAAAAATTGGAAAATTTTGTCTTTAACTGAAAAACTCTCTTTCAGACTGAAGTTACCATACGTTCTAAAGTATAAACAATATAAAGTATAGTATTACCATGGTATTATGGGTAGGAGGTTTTGATTCTCGATACAAAAAAAAAACAAAGTTTCTGGCCCCAAAGCGTTCGTCCCTTTATTATCAAATATGATTCACATGCTTACAGCTTGTTTCTCTAATTCGCTTTGGTTCGCCTACAAGCTCTCTTTTCTTATACCCTTCGCTTTAGGGAAATACTAATTATTTCCTTCTTTTAAAAATAGCTTCAGAGTTAAATCGACAACTGGACAATTGGTTAAGTGCTGCTGCTTTGTCTCATGGACCAGCTCGAGCAATTGTAGCACCGTAAGTTTATATATAAAAAAATCTACTCTTAGTAATTAATTTATGAATTATTGCTTTTAAAACAAGACACGCTGGCTATACATATTGTGGGGCTTGCGGTGCATTTGCTTACCGCCAAGTCAGTCCAGCTGTTGTGTAAGTATTATTCTTAGTGAGATTTTCTTTAATTAATTACCGTTTTTTTGTTTTGTTTTTAGTAAAAGAATATTTATTTTGGGTCCCTCCCATCATGTACGATTACGTGGTTGTGCTTTATCGGTCGCTAAATTATACGAGACACCTTTTTATGATCTTAAAATAGATACCCAAAGTAATTTATATAAAATTTTTTTATTTATAAATCTATTCATTATGCTTTGCATCACTGCTAGAGGTATTGTACAGAGATGGTTGTAAATGGCTGGAGGGACACACTTTTTATGTCATTATACCAATCGATCCCAAATCATTTTCTAAGCTTATATAATCATGTCCGTCTGTCCATAAAATTTGTTAAAAAGCTACAAATTCAATGAAATTTAGTACAAAGGCATGTTTTGGGACAAACTACAAGAATCATTGTCTCTCCCTTTATCGAATCCTTACCATTGTTATGTTTCAAATTTTGACCGGATTGGACCATTTTTAGAATTTCACCCTCTTTTTAACGATTTTCAAAGAGTGACTTAAACGACAATCACTTTTAATGGGTTTTTTCGGTGCATCGGAGTTCGAAACCGGTCCAGGTTAACCTCTCCAGTCGCCAAGTATTAATTTTTCGCATTTTCAAATCACTTTCGTTTCACAAATTGAATCTCTGCACAATTAAAAACAACAAGTGGTGTAGAGTTGAAAATGGTCGAGCTTGACCGAGAATAAAACTGACACTTGCTTATAAATCAAAATTTATTTTTAGTTAACGATGAATTAGAGAAAACGGGTCAATTTTCATGGATGGACATGAAAACAGATGAAGATGAGCACAGTATTGAAATGCACCTGCCTTATATTGCCAAAGTTATGGAAGAGTAAGTCTATTGAAACTACAAAAATCAAACCGAAAAACTCATAAATATCCGCTATGTCAGTTTCAAAGATCAATTTACCATTGTGCCTATTTTGGTGGGCTCGTTAAATCCTGATCAAGAAAGCGTGTATGGTCAATTGTTAGCCAATTATTTTTTGGATCCACAAAACCTTTTTGTGATATCATCAGATTTTTGCCATTGGGGTCATCGCTTCAATTATACCTTTTATGAAAAGTCCTGTGGTCAAATACATAAATCTATCGAAAAACTAGATAAACAGGTACATAAAATATGCACCAACAATTTGTTTGTTCATACTCTTGTAATTACAGGGAATGGATATAATTGAAACTCTAAATCCAGGTGCATTTACGTCCTATCTGCGTCAATACAATAATACTATATGCGGCCGTCATCCCATTGGCGTTATGTTGAATGCCATAAAAGTGTTACAGGAGAAAGGTTGCAAAATGAGTTTTAGGTTTTTAAAATATGCACAAAGCAGCCAATGCAAGTCCATGCAGGACTCAAGTGTGAGTTATGCTTCTGGCTCCTTAATAATGGAATGCTAAATCAAATATGTGTATAAATGTATGGTATATGATATATATAAAGATGCCACAATGTAGTTATAGTGGAATATGTAAAAGTTTATGAAAAGCAAGTAAAAAAAAAACTATATTTGGCACGAAAGCTTCCCGAGGAGTATATATGTCAATATCGATTTTGGGCGCTGCAAACATTTTGACAGGCTGCTGTCTACGTATGATGATGGGGTATAAAAACACTTGGTTTGATTTGGTCCACATTCTATGTTATGTTGATTTTGTGAAAAAATAATCATAAAATAAAATTTTAATTTGTTCATAGAGGGAGAGAGAGTGAATATATTTTCAGTATACCATAATTGATAGCCACACAGAGATCCGATCCCACCCCTATCCTACATATCGATATGTATAACAAACTTCCACTTCATGGCATTATTTGTTAGCCCCAGTGACGCGATTTTCCTACTCTAAATAAAACACTGCTAGAATAAATTACGAAGTTTGTTCCCACAAAGCTCAGCTTAATATATAATTTATTGCGATTTTAATCATTTCAGGGTCCACAAGTAGAGGTACGAACGTGTAAAGGTTTAAACTTGATTAAATTAAAATTTAGAAAAATCATTTGTCATCTAATGACCAAATTCCTTTCTTTCTTCTAACAATTCCAATTTTACACAACGGTTTTAAATATTTTTCTTGAGTACATTTTGTGTCTCCTGGCCTTTCTTTTTTAATAATTCTACATTTTCGTTAATAAGCGGTTGTTGTCGTTGTTTCAAAATATCACTTGACTGTTCTTCATCGTTACAATCCAATTCAAAACGCGTCGATAGTTCTTCCAACTGTTGTTGCTGCCGCTTCAGGTGAGCAGGAAATATAAAAACAATTTGTATTAATCTATAAAATTTATATTAACAACTTTATTTTTATTCATTAACATTTTATCACCGAACAATTACTTGATGAACACATATCCTGACATAGCCAGCATAATACAAGCAATTGAAGTTTTTAGCATGCTATAGTAATCCACCGTAACGTGTTGATGTTTCATTTGATTGGGCGATGAAAGCGGTACTTTTCAAGGGTTGCAGTAGGAACTTAGTTCAACGCTTTGAATGAATATATATGAAAACGTCCGTTAACACAAGTGACCACAACTAGTTAAATGTAAATATTTAATATGCTACACCAGTATCTCCCAAACTGTCGTACACATTTTAAGACAAAGTTGAAAACAAGTATAAATGTTATAATCGATTCCTCCCGACCTTCACAATTGGTTCTATAATTAGTTAAGTTGTATTAGTAAATGCGAGTCATGGTCCGATCGCATGCAAATTTGGTACAGTTCATTATTAAGTTAATAAACTACTCTTTACGAAATTTTATGTAAGGGCGTTATATGGTGAGCGGTCCTAAAAATTGTCGGCTTTAAACCGTTTTCAATGTTGCGCATCTTCTCTTGCTCTTGATCAAAATTTACTTGGATGGTCGTAATTAAATCGATTTAGAAAGTGATTCGGAATCGATCGATATAATTGAAGGTGGCTGCGGTATAAATATATATATTAATTAGAAGAATTTTTAATAAAGGAAAAAACTTGGTAGGACTGCCAAAAATGTTTAAGAAACACTCAATCTAATAAACGTTTAGTACACGTAGTACAATGTAGATTATTAAAGTATGTAATTTATATACATGTTATGACCACTTGCTAATGCAATATTTATATAAGCAATAATGTTTCTATAGTTACTACACAATGTCCTTAAACATGACTTTAATAATATTTTAGCTCATTCCAAGTTATTTATTATACCCTGCGCCACTTGTGACAAAGGGCTTAATAAGTGTGTGCGGATGTTGTAACTTCTAAACGGTAAATGTCACATCTGCCAATTATTACATCGATGGAAACAAAATTTGAATCGATTTAACGTTCGTATGTGTGCACGTAAATTTGGGCGCAAGCTACAGGTCGAATTTTTTAAGGATATTTTGATGAAATTTGTTAGATATATGGCGCAAAGAGGAATCCTATTGTAAATGGACCGAATGGGACCATTTATATTCCCATCCCATATAAGGTCTTATTATATTATATAAGGAACATATCCTAATTTTACATATTTTAATGTTGTACTGATGATGAATATGATTTGAGTTTTGGCCTTGATGAACGCATTCACATGTATTTCTACAACTTTTAAAAAAAATTACTTTACTCCGGGGACGATCCCATTTCGTAATAACAAATTCACAAAGTGTCATACGTCAATGCCGCCCGTTTACAATTAAATTAATTATAACTTAACTTGTACAACTAAGTGGTGTAGGATATTAAATCGTGATGCATAACCGATTATAACATTTCACTTGTTTCTCACTTACATTTAGTATTTCACGAAATTTCTTAGAGATGCCACCACACCCAAGCCACTTAAAAGTTTTTGTTCAATATTTCGCCAACTATTCTCTTGAGCTGTTGCTACTTCCTGTAATGTGGCCATAACTTCGGCTAATTCTAGCAAATCGGTGCCATGCGCTCTTAAAAATACACTTAAATACGATTGAGCCAATTCAAAGTCTCGCTTATTGTTGAACATATATTGTAGAGTTTTTAAAAATTGCACCATAGCTGCTATAGTACCACCACCTATAGGATGTAATGACTTTACTTCGAAATCTATCATAGATGGGCCCAATAGTTTCAAATGTTTTACACATTCTTCATATTTATGTGTGGTCGCGGTACTCTCCAACAATTTGCCGAAAATGGTCAAATTGTTAAATGTCTTGGCTTGTGATATTCTTGAATGCGTGCGTTCATCGAGTTCGGTTAAGGTGCTTTGACTTTTAATGTCAAACTTCATTTCGATGCCGGCTATAGTGGGCAAAAAGAAAGGTGCCTGCTTGGGTATTTTTGGTGGTGCTTTGGGTTTATTGCGTTTTTTGATGATTTCCAAATCCAACAGATTCTGCCATCTAGATGTAGCTGCACCCGACATTGTTATTAAATCGGTGGATAATTGTTCGGGCGTCTCATAGGTCAAAACAATTTCCTCGCCCTCCAATTGTTCAGCATCACTATCAATTATTTTCGTAATATCGAAATCGTTCTCCATGTCACTATCCAGCTCCTCCATAAAAGTTTCATCGGCCAATCGCTTTGGCAAACCAACATAAGGAGCTTTAGAGCGCGGATTAATAGAACGTAAGGATATTTGATTGAATAAAGTTTTGTTCGCCCATAAATAAATGCCCAAGTTATGAACATGTGCGGTGGCCAGAAAGTCACCGGTTGGTGACATCGATAATGATACACATGGCCGTTCAGTACGAAAATGATCAATCATGTAGGCGGATGGTATGTCCCACACTTTTATAGTGCCATCCATTGAGGCTGATATTAGCCAACGACTATCCGGACTAATGGTTAAATCATTTATTTTTCCTTCATGCCCTTCAAATTTCCGTACAACAGCTTTGCTGTCCATGTCTACGACTTTTATAATAAAATTCGCGAAAGCGATGGCAATCATGGCGCTTTCGCGATGTGTACGCATTAAAACAATACCATCGGGAAACTGTATGCGGCCAAAAAATTTGTCAACTGCAAGCACCATTAAAAGAAAGACGCAAGTACAAGGAGATGAAAGATTAATCTGGCTTGAGCCAAATCTTACATATCCACCACCTCAAGGGGTTTTCAATTTTTTCCCATTGACTGGGTGATGGGTATAAAAGTTAATTACCATTGTTTTTAAAATGCCAGAATTTCAGCTGACCACCGCTGCAGCCAGTGACCACCATTTCATTTAGATTATCAGTAGCCACGCCGCGAACCGCACTAACATGCGCTGGCTTTCCATAACTGTCGCGATGCAAACCCGATTGGATATTGAAGCGTTCTACATTTCCATTGGAGTAACCTTGAAATTTTCATTTATTGGAGAAGTTGAAGAACTATTAACATTCAATTTTCAAGCTTGTGTACTCACCGATGACAACGAAATTCCCGCAATGTGTTAATGTGACACAAGTGGTTTCGGCTTTGAAGTCGGTGCGATTTTTATTGTAAAAGTATTCGGGTATTAAACGATGCTCACCCATGCGACTCTTGTGAAATGACCAGGTGGTAGTTTGAATGGTGCCCTCATGAATTGCTGCTATATTGTCCCATTCTTTTTCACGTGTAGTTTCAGTGGTAAATTCTTTAATGGGTGGCATACGATGACTATCTTCCTGAAAGCGATCTAAAATGGAAAAACGTAAGCCCGGTTTCCACACATTTTAGACTTTTCATACTTTTTTTCTTGGAAGCTTTACAATTGTATGTAGCCTTCCCTAGGCTTTTGTTAAATGTTTCTGTTATAGTACTGAAGGCCCTAAGCGAACTATCTTCTCCTGAAGATAATATAGTTGATCCCTTATTACCATGATAGCGTATACAGAGTGGTGGTGCAGAATGACCCTCTCGAATCCGCAACATACGTGCACCGCCATCTGGCATATCAAATATCCATAATTTCATAGAATTGTCTGGAGATGTCGTTAATAATAACGGTTCATTAGGTAGGCAAATAGCTGTGGTCACTTTTTCTTCGTGTGCTTGCAGTTGACTGGCTATCTATTTAAATAAAAATCATTATTTAATACAAAGGAGTGAGGGATGCAAACCTTTCTTTCTTCCAGATTCCAAAAGGCTATATAACCATTAGTACTACATGTTGCCATAATAGGAGCACCGTCAGTTCGAAATGTAATTCTAGTAACTGCACCCCAGTCCTGTTTGAATTCTATCAAAGCTTCGCCATCTTCTAGATTCATAATTATTATAGCGCCATCCTGGTGTCCTACAGCTACAAAGTCTTTATGTGTTGATGGTTCGATACAAGTAACTCGACTGGAATGACCAATATATGTATTCACCGAACGATTGTCTTTAATATTCCACATTTTCAATTGGCCTTGCTTGGAACCTAGTAATATTTTATTCAAATATGTTGGGGGATGAGCCACAGCGGTAATTTGAAATTCATCGGCATTGAAGGGCAACTCCAAATATACTTTTTCCTCTCTAATGCACCAAACTTTCAAAACATTGGCCTGATCTACCGCTATCAAGTGTGCACCGAATGGTAAAAGGAGGTGTACATCCTGGCTATGTCCGGTATAGACATATCTGATGTTTTTACCAGCACGCCAAGCATAAATGCATTTGTTGCAAGCGGTATAAATATGAAAACGATCTGTAGCCAAAGCAGTTATTTCATCGGGATGCTGACCACTAACATGCAATAGACGAAAGTGACTCGCTGTATATACATGAAAGAACCGGCCAATACAAGTGGTAATTAAATTATCTCTTCTTCGTTGAATATAACGCACAACTGCCGGTATATGGTTGCTTACATAGCCCAGAGCACGATTGTGTCGGAATATTACACTACTACCACTTATTTGATTTGTTTGTTCTTTCTCTAAATTTGTCATATTTAACAAATTTAATTGTTTAGAAAACCTTCTTTATTTCAATAAAAAGAAGCTCAAAAACACGAGGTCACTAAATGTTTACAAATATAATACATGTATCAAGATGGCAACGAAAGTTCTCCACGATTTTTTTTTTTTGGCAGAGTGGCAGCACTATGAGAATAATGTAAGTGAAATTTACCTACCGGCAATATTTAGCTTTCCAGTCACAGCGAAAAACAAATTTAAATAAATTGTATACAAATTTTAAGATTTTATATTTTCGTTATATTTACCACTTATATTGCTTTACAAATTTAAGTCTTTCATTTAGAAAGACATATGTATAGTAGCAGTGAAACCATAAATATAGTTCAATTGCCACCAGAAGTAGATGCTGTCATAGATTAGGAAGACTTTGATGAAAATAATATTGATGAAGTGGGTATACCAAATAAAGTTACAGATGAGTTGGAAGTCCCACATCCATCCTTCGATTCTGGCTCTCATAATCATAAATCATAACGGATGAAAAAAGAGACAATTTTCTCTCCTTGGACGAAAAAAGAGGCAATGTACACTACTAATATATTAATGGAACCTAATAGGTGTAATGAACGTGTGCAAAAAGTACAAAATTTTTATAAAAATAAATCACCACATGAAGTTTTTAAAAATCTATTTGATGAAGACATTATAATAAACAACGTGAATGAAAATTTACGTTATGCCCAGCAGCGAAACTAAGATAATTTTTCACTTTCCTGAACTCACAAGTTTGGGTGAGAAAGTTATCGCGCCTATGGTCAAATTTTTAGTACAACCACAAGAAGCTTCCGTTTATTAGTAATACTAAAACAAATAAACATCCGGGCTACGGGTACTGTTAGGGCAAATCGCCTTGTCCAATAAAAATTGATGAAATTATGAAAACCGAAGTCCGCAGTGGTTATGATTGGCGCTTTGAAAATAAAATACTTTGCGTTACTTGGAAAGATAACAAATGTTGTTAAACAATATAATAAATATATGGGTGGAGTAGACAAATTAGATTGGCACATAAGCAAATACAATATTAATAAAACATGTATTTATAATATACAATTTTCAACATTTGCTCTTTATAATAAACCTTTGATATACAGGGTGATAAAAAAGTGGAAACTATCGTGTATCGTCATGGGATAAAATTTTCCAAAAAAAAGTCGTACAAAAAATGTCATATTTTTTACATATTAAGTGCGGATTAACATCAGTAGAATTTACTAAGTATAGAATAACAAATACATGTTTTTAATAAAAAACGAAATCAACAATAAGAAATCAATTGAGGAGATCAATGCGTTCAATAAAAATTTCGTATAGAAACGAAAAAATGCCGTTAGTTTAAATACAATTCTACATATCCGTTGACAACAAAAAGAGAACATTTTTGTATATTTTATGTCTTACGAATATGTGCATTAGTTTGCTAATGTTCGTTTCGTTTTTGTAAAAACCGTTACAAGGTTAATCAAGCGGTAAAGACTTTAAACAGTTATAAACCTAACAACAATAAAACTAGCTAAGAACAGAGCGCTTATCCATCGAAATATATAAGAGAAAGAGAAATAACAAAGGAAAACAAAAGATGACATAAAAATTATTGGCGTATATATTTGTTGCTTTCTGACACTTTGACACAATTATTCATTCAAACGTAATCAAGGGATAAATTAACGGAAATAAAACACTAAGGAAAAGAGGCGATTATCTTAATATTAAAACTAATCCTGCACGCTACTAAGGCTCTAAAAAACGACGCTGTGTTCTACTTGAGGCTTTACCACTTTAACGCGGCGACTTTATCTGTTGTTGGTTCGCTAAGCATTATTTTAAAAAGAAGAAGAAGAAGTCTAGGATTACTGAGTCGATAAAAGTTATATAATTATTAAAGTTAATATTAGAAACTTCATAAAAGAGTTTCGTATTCAGAGCAGAAAGATGGAGCAGACTACGATGCTTGAACAAAAAACTACATATAGCGATTTGCCTATAGAGGTATATTTTTTAAATGGGAACAAAAGAATCTTTAATCATATTTTCTGTGCAGATACTTTCGTATATATTTAGCTATTTATCTGACACTGATTGTTTACATGCGGGATCGACATGTAAACTTTGGAGGGATGTATATTTTGAAAACAATCATAAACGTACTGGAAAAGTTCATTTCGCTGATATATATTTGTCAGACAGTACATCGCCAGGCACATATCTTTTGAAGTCTCAAAGATTGTATCGTACGTTCCATTTCAAAGATGTAACATTCGGTCATTCGGTAGAATTAATCGCTCATATTGGCCAAACTGCTGTCAATGTAACCTTTGACCATGTCAAAATTTCCATCAAACAGTTTCGTCTATTTATGCGCCATGCTACAAATTTAGAATCGTTAACTATTAAACGTTGTCCGGATTTATTTTCATCCCGTTCATTTATGGATAATGATGTAGAAAACATAACATCTTCATTTAAATCCATCCGCCATTTGTCTTTACCGCAAAATGAACATTTGTACGATGCTATATTCTGGCGCATAACCTCACCTATTAAAATATTAGAATCACTGGATATGTCGAATTTAATAACAGAACATAACGACGCTATTTGTAAGCGCTTCTATCCCAATGCAAATACCCCACCGAGTAACACGATTTTAACATTTAAATTTATAGCAAAAGTTATTAAAAATTATCGCAAACATTTCAAAGAGCTTAATCTGAGTTATACGTGGATAAGTGGGACAGACTTACAATCGTTGGCTCCTAATGAAGAAGAACTTGATTGTATTAAATTATATTCACTAAAGTTGGCAAGATGTCGGGAATTGAATACTATTGGTATTACCTCGTTTCTAAAGACGCAGCCACAATTAGTTGTACTAGACCTGGCTAAAACAACGTGCGTGAATGATGATTTTCTCAAAATGTTGGTTGAAACGTTACCTATGATAGAAGATTTAAATATATCTGAATGTGCATCGGTTACAAGTGAAGGCTGTGCCCATTTGGGTACCCTCAAGCGTCTGAAACGCTTAAATATTTCGGATTGCAATGAAATTAATACCGACGGGCTCAGGCGTGGAATTGCACGAACTGTAAATACTCAGTTGCATCATTTGCAAATGTCTGGTCTTAAGATATGTGAGGAAGGTATAAAATGTATAACAGTAAACTGCTTGGAGCTGCGCCAATTGAATGTTAGCATATGTTATAACGGCATCACAGACACTTCTCTTAAGTATATCCTGCAGAATCTTTGTTGGCTTAGAGATTTGTCACTAAAAGATTGTAGTTCTATAAGCGACGCGGGCTTAACTGGTATTAATATGCCCGCAAATGAGTCGGACACCGCACCAAATGATGCCGCATATTTATGCGAACAATTCAAAAACGATGTTAATCTCACAACCAATAGAGTTTCTATACAATCGCTAAAAGGATTGCGCCGTCTTAATTTGGCTAAATGTTATAATATTACTGATGCCACCTTAGTACACAGCATCAAGTTTGCAGAGTTAACAGATTTAAATTTATCTGGTTGTGTGCGAATTTCATCTCGTGGCATACAAAGTGTGGCAATAAATTGTCCTTCTATCGAACGATTAGATTTGTCGTTTTGTGACCAAATTTATGATGAAGATATTCACTTTCTTATCAGGAATATGAGCCGTTTAAAGGATTTACGCGTAGACTACTGTTCTAAGTTAACAGGAAATGCCTTAAATGCCATACACGATCTTACCTCATCTAAGTGTTGAATTTATATAAAAAAAATTATTTTGAAGAGAAAAAAAAAACAGTTGAGCTGCTCCTTAAATAAAACTTCTATTTATAATATAAAATTTTCAAAAACAAGCTGAAGATGGACAGTTTACGACTCTTACATTATTATTTCACATTTTGCCACCAACATCACTCACACACAAAGTCAAGGATTACTGAGTTGATAAAAGTTATATAATTATTAAAGAATCTTTAATCATATTTTCTGTGCAGATACTTTGGTGTATATTTAGCTATGTATCTGACACTGATTGTTTACAAGCGGGATCGACATGTACACTTTGGAGAGATGTATTTTTTGAAAACAATCATAAACGCACTGGAAAAGTTCATTTCGCTGATATATATTTGTCAGACAGCACATTGCTCTGTTCTTAGCTAGTTTTATTGTTGTTAGGTTTATAACTATTTAAAGTCTTTACCGCTTGATTAACCTTGTAACGGTTTTTACAAAAACGAAACGATCATTAGCAAACTAATGCACATATTCGTAAGGCATAAAATATACAAAAATGTTCTCTTTTTGTTGTCAACGGATATGTAGAATTGTATTTAAACTAACGGCATTTTTTCCTTTCTATACGAAGTTTTTATTGAACGCATTGATCTCCTCAATTGATTTCTTATTTTTCGTTTTTTATTATAAACATGTATTTGTTATTCTATACTTAGTAAATTCTACTGATGTTAATCCGCACTTAATATGTATGTGCCAGCACTCAAAACACGAAATCCATTTGAAATTATATTGTGAGCATCGTAACTATAACAACAACATGTTGTATTAAAAAATGTTACAATTTTTTTACGACTTTTTTTTGGAAAATTTTATCCCATGACGATACACGATAGTTTCCAGTTTTTTATCACCCTGTATATCAAAGGTTTATTATAAAGAGCAAATGTTGAAAATTGTATATTTTATTAATATTGTATTTGCTTATGTGCCAATCTAATTTGTCTACTCCACCCACATATTTGTTATATTGTTTAACAACATTTTGCTAATCCTTTGTTTTTCCCTTTTTACTATATATTTAAATTTTTTCAAGCGGATGAATTGTTGAGTGATTTGTTAATATTTTCACATTTTTGTTATCTTTCCAAGTAATGCAAAGTATTCTATTTTCAAAGCGCTAATCATAACTACTGCGGACTTCGGTTTTCATAATTTCATCAATTTTTATTGGACAAGGCGATTTGCCCTAACAGTACCCGTAGCCCGGATGTTTATTTGTTTTAGTATTACTAATAAACGGAAGCTTCTTGTGGTTGTACTAAAAATTTGACCATAGGCGCGATAACTTTCTCATCCAAACTTGTGAGTTCAGGAAAGTGAAAAATTATCTTAGTTTCGCTGCTGGGCATAACGTAAATTTTCATTCACGTTGTTTATTATAATGTCTTCATCAAATAGATTTTTAAAAACTTCATGTGGTGATTTATTTTTATAAAAATTTTGTACTTTTTGCACACGTTCATTACACCTATTAGGTACTGTTAATATATTAGTAGTGTACATTGCCTCTTTTTTTTGTCCAACGAGAGAAAATTGTCTCTTTTTTCATCCGTTATGATTTATGATTATGAGAGCCAGAATCGAAGGATGGATGTGGGACTTCCAGCTTATCTGTAACTTTATTTGGTATACCCACTTCATCAATATTATTTTCATCAAAGTCATCCTAATCTATGACAGCATCTACTTCTGGTGGCAATTGAACTATATTTATGGTTTCATCGCTACTAATATCTTTCTCTGAAAGTTCTTCTAAAATAGCTTTGACCTCTTCAAATTTTAAAAAACGTTTTGAAGTCATTGCAAATTCGAAAATAATGTTTTATCTACATAATAGTTTACTTTGTTTGTAATAATATTTTTTAAAATTTTAAAGACCAATGTTCCCATTTGGGAACATTTTATAATTAGTAAAATTAAATATAAGGTGAATTAATATTAACCAAATTCAGTTATTATATAACAATTAATACACAATTTTACTAATTATACAACATATCGAAGGAAGCCTCGGAGACCCCACAAACCAAGCCATATATTCTTAATCAGCATAAAAAGAGAAATCGTTTGAAACATGTCCGTCCGTGTGTCCGTGTGTTGTTGGCACTTTCACGGTCGGAATTTTTGTGTTGTTTCTCAGACCAATATTTCCAAATAGAAACAATTTTTAAATTAAAAATTAACTAACTTAAATTTATTTAACAATTATTTTACTTATTTGTACGTATGAAAAATTAAATAAAGATATATATAAACCTCATAAAAGCATTAAAAATATTTGGTTCTTAATGGGTTAAATATTGCGGGCAGACTCTCAAGGTACCATGTACAAGTCCATATTATTTTCGTGAATTTTATATCGTTTATATTTTTACGAGCAAAGAACGGAAGACTTTATTTGTTACTGTTTTTATATATTTTTTTAAAGAAATTTATATATTTTTTAACACCTCTCTTGACCGTATTACAATTAAAAAAAATTGATAAAAATCAATTTGACAAAACATAAAAAAAAAACGACACGGATCGAGCCAACGATATACCGGTTACAAATTTCTCGCTCTACTACTGCATCACATAATATTTCTCAAGCCAATTGCTTGGTGCTTAACCTAGATGATTGCAGACATAAAACATATTCATTTAGCATGTTCTTGCTAATTGACTAATCACAGATACCTTTGCTAAATTGTTGGTACATATTTTACTAGGAAGAAGAGATTGAACTTCCCACGTACTTATGTAAAAAATACAATACAATAAATAAGCTATTTGTGAAATCCTATGTCCGGGGCGTAAAATTATAGAATGGACGTCGATAAAGTGGTAGAATTTTTTGAAAACCTGTCAATGTCGTGCCGTGAGGAAGAAAGTGCTCAAAAATTTAAAAAGAAAATAATTAACAAGCAATCAAATGAATCGCGTTTAAGTAAAAGGAATCAAATGATTAAATGTTTCAAATCAAAACTACTACACGTAAAATATGAAGCAAAAGTAAGATGATTACGATAAAGGTCAGTGTGTAAATACATTTGAGGTGTAAAATTATTTCAATTATAATCCAGATTCATATACTGGTGTATTCTTATATATGTGGCCAAAGAACCAACTTGTAATTTTTAGCAAAAATTTTAATTTCTAAATAAAATAAATCACAGTCTTCAAACAGATGTTACTGGAGTGATAACAAAAGAAATGGAAAGTATTGAGAAAATTATCTTTTTTTACAAGGTATGTACCTGAGAAAAGAAATCTTATTCTATTGCTAATGCAATACTTTCAAATCATGGATTCAACGACATACAGAATATATACCTATACGAGTATATTGAGCCCTCTAATAGTGTACTTATTACGTATCAGCTTACAAGTCTTGTTTTATGTTTTTTGTAAATTGTGGGTGTATCTGTTATCGGACCATGCCCATTTTTGTCACATCGATGAATGGGACAACCATAAATATGTGCACCGAATTTCAAGTTCTTAGGCCATTTTTTGTGTCATATATATATATATTTTTGTTAATTGTGGGTGTGGCCGATTTTTCCCATTTTAAATATAACGAAAAGTGTCTGTACAGTATTTCAGCTCAATATCTCAAAATTTACGCTCGTGAAAATGATAACAACAGACGGCCATACGGACGGACATGTTCAAATCGACTCAGTTTTTGATGCTGATCAAGAATATATATATTTCTGGGTGAATACTCACATCTTAAGTGTAATTGATCTGAAAAGATAAACAGCTAAATATTTTAAACCAATCTTTCTCATTTAGGCTAAGCTGTATAAAATATGTCGGTAGATTTGTGTTTTAATAATTGTTTTTATTTTTGTGCTCATTATAATTTTATTGTTATTGTTAATCACAAACAAACAGTTGTTACTCTACTACACATTTAACACTTAGTTAAAGTTTACTCTTGTCTATAAATACTTTAATAATATTCTGGAATTTGCTTTTTCATTCATTCCTTCCTGATGAAATACGATATAATTTCATTTAGTGTACATTTAGTAAGAAAACTGTATTTCCAAAGAGTACGTTACATTTAAAAATTGACTAAAAAGAACACTAGATATATAAATTCCCTTTCTACATATTTGAAAAGTTTATAGTTTTTAAAAAATAGATATTTGTGTTGATTCCTCCTTTCGAGTTAATAAGAGAAAACATTAAGTAATATCGTCTAAGTATATGTGTAATATTTTAATACCGAATAATTTTTTCAGTTTATTTAAAAATTGCAGGCATCAGCCATTCAGTATAGCTTCGATTTCTTGTACATCCATTTTATCTTAATTGACTAACATGCACTAAAACTGAACTAAAATGGATTCAGTAGATATTCCATTTGGGTCTAATTGCGAAATGCGATTAAGAACGTTAAAATGTAGTTTTGCCAAAAATGAAGTTTCCTGGTGCATTGGGATCTTCTGATGAGAAATACTCCATCCACAATTCCGCAAATTGTTCGCGGGTTACTTCTTCGCCACCTCGAGCCATCTTATTAAATGCTTGCTCGCACTCTTTCTTTTCCAAACCATAACTTGAGCAGACCAACGTGAATTCAGTCACATCAATTCCCCCATCATTGGAGGCGTCTTCCAAATCAAACATAAAATTCATGTACTTATTTTGCCAGTCCATCACTGTACTGGGATCTTTAGCATATGCATCCCACATGCTACACCACTCATCTATAGAAACCTGCAGACGAAAGAGACAATTGATTAAAAAATGTAAAAAATTCTGGGACAAAAATCTCTTAAATTAAGTGAAAAATGAGCCATTTATTTATTTAGGCTACATTGATTATAGTGTCTTACGTCTATACCTGCCGTGGAGGCTTAAATAGACGTTTTATAGGGAATTAAGCGTCCCTGCGCCCCCACCGAAGGAGGTCCCAACTTTAGAACTTACATAATAGGCTATGTAAAGTTCACCCCTTGGTAACAGGGTTTTCATCCATGCACAACCAGCCCCACGATACTCCCACAAGAGGGCCTACCCGAAAGTACGTACTGGCAAGAACCTTAGTTCTTAGGGCTCCAGTACCCCGCGATACCAAACTTAGTCTTTGGTAGGACTGTCGATCATTTGACCTCCCAACTTCGGAAAGCCTATTGCCCATGGGGTTGGTATCCCATTTATATTTTGTTTGCTAAAAGGTAGTTATGATCACTGGAATTATCCAGGGGATCTTTATATAATTTGCTTATTGCATATTACTGTTGCCCCGTGATCCTTGGACGAAGCACCTATGCCGGTACTCCGTTTCAGGGCGGGGCCCTTATGTAGGCTACAATTTAATTTTGATTCTAAAAGAAATTGTTCAAATGAATATTTTTAATTGATTACATTTAGGTTATAAGCGGACTTCTATGATCAAGCTGAAGCATAAAAGTCACGCCTAAACATGAACTTGAATTGTATAATAGAGTGCTTAAGTACTTCTCATTACATAAACGTATATTACAATATGTTGCGCATTATATGAACTTTTCATTCTTATTGTGGAAAAGTAACGTAAGTGAAACAATTTTGAAATCCTTGCAAAGTTATATAAATAATTTTTAGGCATAACTCATGAAAGCAGTACAACATTAAAGGAATTTGGTAGAATGCCAAAATGGCACACAATAAAACTGAAGGTAAAGCCTTCAAGCGATTACGTATCATGTGGAGGAAACAGACACGCAAAAAGATTTACAAGAGATTCCTGTTAAACATGCAAAGTGTTTTGGAACATTTAAGGAGCCCTTTGTAAAATTGTGCACACCTTTAAATGTCTCTTACATTACGGATGTAATGTGAAACGCGTTACACAACTAGTTATTCTAAAAGACACGGCAAACGCAACAAAACAAGATCAACATTTTTTAAAAGTTTTCCCTAAACAAATATTAATTTATAATTTTTATATCTTCTTAATAAAACAAAAATATTTAGTTTCGTTTAATATATATTGTAGAAAAACAAAGACTTTTTATGTCAATGTACAAAAATGAGGTAATTGTGTTTAAAGGATAAAAAAATACATTGCACAACAAACATAGAGGGATGCATCAATGCAAACGAGTAAAAAACAATTATTTGGCTTTAAGTAAATGCCACTTAAGGTACCCACTACCTTGCTCCACTCAAATAACAATTTTCAAGTAGCAATAATATCATGATGATGATCAGTGTACCAATACATTTACCAAGTATGAAATCGTTATCTTAATTTAAACCGTGAGTACGTTTACCGCAGACGCTCTTATATACGAATAGACAGACATGGTTAAATTGATTCAGAATTGGATATTGATCAAGATTATGTTATTATTAGGGCTTTTGAAGCTTCCTTCGAAACGGGTGGGTGTTGTAAACATTCAGTTTTGCCGAATGACCTAAACGTGGCGGTTATAATAAAGGCCAACTGCTGCAGTATAAAGTACTCTTGACATGGCCTTTTTTTTACTTTGGATTTATGCCAATGCTTGTTGACAAATTTTACAGTGCAATGCGGTAGTTGTGATACGTACACACTTATATACAGGTATACATATTCATGCATACATACAAATAAATATTGGCCGCCCGTTTGTGTTTATTTGAATGACCATCGAAGCAAAACACATTCACATAAATCATGTTAAAGTACACGCATAGAGTAACATTACCACTGCCACATAAGCATACACCTACCAACATGCCAACAAATGAGCCGTGGAGAATGAAAGTGGTGCAAGTCCACTTTTGGACACCACATCATTTTTACTATTTCAATTGTTACATATCTTCAAAAATTGTTAAAATTTGAGATTTTTGGAAAATGCGACTTGTACGCTTTCATTCACAACGGCTCATAGAGGTATTTGCTCACATTCAACGTGTGACAATAAAGAAAACAGAGTAACTTATTGGCATAAAGGCAAGCTTTACAAAAGTGAACATGTTTCTTTGTTTGATTACCTCGTTGATAGCTTCATTTTATCAGATAAAAGGGAATATCTTTTAAGGGAATATATGATGATAACAATTACCTAATAATGTTGTTTATCAGAGGTAGTGTACTTATGCTGACTTTGGCACAAGGTTTCTAATTAAAAAGAAGAACGTTTTGTTGTTAAACTAGATCTTACCATCTTATTACTTGTCTCTACTAATTATAAGAATAACAATCATGATGATGCATAAGTTTTAGTAAATAAGTAAATTTAATGTTGCAGAAACAAATTCATTAAAATGAACAAATAATACAAGCTCAACACACTATCTAGGACATATGACGCCTACACGAGATCTGTGTTTCTATACTATTTTCGCTATCGACTATTTTGGAACTTATCTTTGCTCGGACCTTGTTTATATGAGGCCCGTACTTTAACATTTCATTAGAAAATAAAATCATTTGAAAATGATTTTTGATAAGGTTTTCACACGATAAGAGAACGGTGCGATTAATAAAACTCGTTCTCTACTGGAATATATTGCATGTCATTCTTCTTTTTAGTTTTATTATACAATAGAAACTTGTCCAGTCACATGGCTAATTTATTTTAAATTGTCTACAGGTTTTGCTTAAGTTTTTCAGTGAATGTTAAGAAGTGAAGAGGGGGCAATTCGAAATTGCAATCAATAATAATAAACCCAGAACCAATTTTATATATTATTTAGTTCGTCAAGTAGCTTTCCATTACATTTCCCGTAGATCCTGTCACGTTTTCAACAAGCTTTAAAGGAGAGTTGCACTTTTATTATTTTCGCCAAAGGCTGTATTAAGGCCTCTTTATTATCTCCTGGAAAAATACATTTAGACATCTTGCGTGTGTAGAAGAATAAAATCTTTTCAAAAGTAAATCAAAATTATAAGAATTGTTTAAAAAAGAGTGTGCCAATGATCGCACCCTTCCCCTACATGATTTTTTAATTGTTTCATTTTGTAAAATTATTGCATTCAATCCGATCTACTTCATATCGTTAACCAATTAGTTCAATTGAAACAGAAAATTCGTAACCTATACAAGTTTAGTTTATACATATGCGAGGGCTACTCTAGAGTCCGCTGTGGCAACGGGGTGCTGCATCATGAGTTCCACATTTGAAACTATAAAACTACTTTATCATAAGCTAACTGATGACACTTGAGGTATTTTAAAAATTGTTATAGTTAGTTGCAACGAATCCCTTATAATCCATCCCATAAATCCACAAAGCATCCTTTTTAAATTAAATCGCGGTTAAATAAACTAAAAACAAATATGATTCTAGATGTGCATTTTAATACAATTTGCTAAATTTCATTCATATTATGTATATACAGTATGTATATACATACATACGCTTCTTTTGTCAATATTTTATCAAGCAAGGACATTTATGCATTATGAATTTATCAATTTATGTATCGACAAAATGTGATTAATTAACATTACCGACATTTATTGACAGAGGCAGTGTTTGCAACTTTAAGTACGTGCAATATTTATCTAAAGCATTGGCCGGTGGGCTTCCCTATTTAATGTTGCTGTACTTTCTTTCGTTTCATTTCCCGTTGATTATAAAAATATGTACATGTACTACGCGTGGGTAAACTCTAATTAAACTTGACAATTATCCTTAAATCAGTGATTCGGAATATCTTTAATAATCTGGAAAAATTCCAATCGAATAATTTTACAATGATGATGATTTACGCGATTACACGCATTTCAGTGGTAAATATTTAAAGTTGACTGGAAATTGAAATCTAAATAATGACAAACTCAGTAGTTCGCACTTATGCTTACTTAGTTATATACAATAACTATTAATAAATAGTTTAACAAAACAACAGAAACAATAGAAACAGTATTTAACATTCATCAGAAACGATATGTAGGCATTGGTTTTATGTTGTGTTTATTTATTTAGTATGCCACCCCCAACACCACTTGCTGTTGGCAAAAAAATTGGCAAAAGTACGCACATAAACTTGCCTACATACATATGTCAAGCACAATAACAAACATGACTTCATAGATGTGAGATTGACTAAATTTGGACATATTAAGCGGATGTTTTGTGTACTTTTACTTTCCTTAAACAAATTGGACGAAATTGGATGAAATCGGTTGAAAGTCACTCACTAACTAATTGTGCGAATTTGAAACCCGAGTATTTAATTTTACAGGACGACTCGCATATACAGTTAGTACGTGCTTAACAAATTGTGTTAATGTTTAGCTAAACAAACGGAACTAAGAGGTGCAGGGTAGCAAATGATCGGACTTGACCGACCAAGGCATTTTTTTAGTATTATGAAAATTTTACCTGACCATCATTGTCCTTGTCCGCTTTTGAACGTAGTCCTTCCCAAATTTCCAACATTACGGCATAAATTTCTTTATTTTTTGGTGTACCTCTGGTCCATCCCCTCAATTGGCATACACGCTTTAAACAAATTAAAAAAAATTTTAATAAAGACAGAACACTTGGCGTTTACAAAACGAAAAACATCGAACCGAGCGAAGACGGAAAAAGTCATTGCAAAGCATGCCAATAACCGTTTAGTAGAATTTTAAAATTCGTTTATTTATATGCATACTATATATCCAGATTCCGTATGGTTCAAATTGTGCTCAATACACTTACCTCTATGGCTAGTTCAAAATCGTTCACGTCAATTTCACCGCTCTGGTTCACATCTTCATGGGCATTATTTTTATCATGGTAGCACACATGTGCATAAATCCATTTGCAAGAGACATGGCATTTTCATTTAGTTGTAGTTAGCGAAAGAAATATCATCATCACATGTGTGAGCCGTATGTTATTTGTTATGGCAACAGGCAGTCGGCCATAGTATAAAAAGTTTCCGTTTCAATGGTGTCGTTATTGTTATGTTGGACAGTTGTTGAAAAGTCGACACAAAATACATATATATATTGTGAATATTCACTTATACGTGTATGTTAGAATTAAAAAGATTTAAAAAAAAATTCTAAATATTGAATGAAATCATTTTCAAAAAGAACGCGTACAAAAGCTACATTTGGCGTAGGCCAAGTCTTGGATAACTTCCACATTCATACTTAACACGTGGATGTCGCAGTGCGAAGTCTGCTCCAACATTTTTTTTTTTTTGTAATTAGTGGATGTGTCCGCCATCTGTACAAACCACGAATTTCTGTACGAAATGTTGCTTCAACATTTCAATATTTTTCTACCGCAGGCATTGTAACAACAGACACACGAACTATCCTAGCTAGATCTATTCAGATTTTCAGACTTATCAGTGGTCAAATACATATAATGCAATATTTACTTACTAACAATAAAATATTTTAATAAATATATACATAAAATCGTTGTCATTCGTAAATATTTAATGATTTTTTACAATTCTCATATTATACGGGCCATATTGTATATGTAGATAGGGTTATTTTTGTTGGATTGGGTGGAATAAATGCTAGCTTTTAGAAATCCAAGATATGTTTCCTTTTACAACCCAGCATAGAAGGGTATTTCAAAGGTCTTTGTGGTGCAGAATGTATCGGTAAAATTGATTTCAAATTTATCAAAAGTCTCTGTGCCCTGTTTGGTAATGAAAGTGAGCAAAATCAATTAATGAGCACCCCGTGCCATAAGAACCGAAGAAGAAGCGCAAAGTTAAGGAGCATATAAAATAAAATAGATAAAAAATTAAAGAATGGATTGAACATGCCAACCACAAAATCTAAAACAGCCAGCTATAATACTGCGCCCACAATTTAGAACCATCATTGTCAGTTATTTCTCGTACTTTGATGTAGTGCTTAGCCACGTCCATCGGCACTCTCACTGACGCACATTTATCTCAAAATGTATGTAATGAGATGAAATTTTGCACAGATATTTTCTAGTTATTTGAATTGAGGGAAATTAGTTGAGTTCGTAGAATCTATTTCGATAATATAGTATTTCACGAAGTGACTTATATGGCACTGTGTCGCGTTTACTGACTTAACTAATCTAAATGTAGTATAATTGCAATATTTTCACTTGTTTCACTTGTAATTATTATTAAATAAAAATATTACTGCGACATCACTGCGACAAAGTTTAACTAACAGATTTCTTAATTACATACTCACCAAAAAAGACATTGAATAAAAATAATAATTTCTTTTTACGAAAATCGGAAATCGTCATTACGAGATAGATGTATATATTATTCTAGGCACAGTAGCGATCGTCTTGTAGAGCAGCAGTGACAAAAAACCTTAAGTGTTGCTGTAAAGTTCAGTTCTAAGGAGATCCACGATAGGTTGAGGTAAATAGTTAATAAAAATACGATTTCATTAAAATTAAATTATAAACAAGTTAAAATATTATAGTCGATCAAACCCGACCATCAAATACCCGACACCACTTGATATATTTATTAATCAATTAAATTTTTTTCCTAAAAATGAAAAATTATCAAACATTTAAAAATGAATCAAATACTACAACTTTTTTTTATTTATTTTTGTTTGTGAAATCGAGATTTTTTTTATCCTTACTATTAACTAATTTTGAACAAAATTTTTTTAGCAATTTGGTTCTAAAAATGGTCCGATCCGATACATTTTCAATGGGGTTCCTCTTTGGGTCAACTCTTTCCTTGTATCAAATTTCATCGAAATATCTCAAAAATGCGCAAATTTACATGGACAGACAGACAGACATGAAATCAATTCAGATTTTGATTCTAAATCGATCGGTATAACTGAAGGTGGCATTTGCCGTTTAGGAGTTACAAACTTAATATACTCCTTGCCACAAGTGGTGCAGGGTATAATCACAACAAGTGCGTAAATTTATTCAGCTGGAATTATTGACTGAAATGAACGATAAACTTTAGTTCAGAAAAACAACTACAACAAATACAAAAGACGTTTTGCTTTTGTATATACAAAAAGGAGGCTTATTATTATTCCCTATGCAAGACTAATCGGCTAAAAATAGACCTACCTTGTATTATCGAGCCGTCACTTTTTAAATTGATTTAAGTTTGTATGAGTGTCCATATGAATTTGTGCCCAAATTTTTAGTTACAGTTTTTAAAATATTTCGGTAAAATGTTGTACGAAAATACGCAATTCTTGATACTTAATTGGCTGTGTCAAATTTGGACTCGATCAGTCCATTTTTAAGAATTACAAATCTAACATTAACAACAGTTTGTTATTACTTTAGCGTTCAATACTTCAAGTCTTTCCTTTACAAGTATATGCGATTTGGCTAGAACGGGTAAATCCGTTGTAAACTGTATGCATACTGTACAATATGTGGCGCAAAGTCTGTAGATTTTTCAAACTCTTTAAAAAGGCGAATATAATCCCATCTTTAATATCGGGTGTGCATAAACTGTATGTGTATGAGTAAGATTTACCGGAATGCTTTCACTTTTCATTAGCTGGTGATGTGCTAAGCCGCAGGGATCGACCAATACGTGTACTTAATGCACACGTATACATATGTATCATATGAATGTATACCATTTAGCTTTCTTGTAAAGAACACACACTCATTCAATTTATGGAAAAATCTTTATGTAAAAAAAGTCGAAAAAATTTACTTAAAAGTTTTTAAAGAACTTTACAAAAGAATCACTTGAAAGGAAAATTTATTTAAACATCCTTAAGACGTTTTATAGCAAACTAGGTGGCGAGAGAAACGGAAACAAGGGATAAGTGAAGAAAGATAATCCATGCATGTAGCATTCATGTTGCTTGAAGGAAATTACTTTACCGAGCGTTTAGCGTCATGTCTCTCATATCCTAAGCGGAAATTGTATTGTAGTATTGTTCTCCTTTGCTTATATATAAATCTGTTTATTTTTTAGTTTCCTTCGTATAATTCTGCTTATTTTCTGGTTTCTTTCATGGTAACCATTCATCACATTAAGAGAAATACCACAAGTCTTTGATAATTTCATTTACTTGGGGTTTTTGCTTATATGCAGAACAACTTATCACCTCATGAAGTGAATTGAGTAAAGAATTATTATTATGGATTCTTGATCTGATTCAATTTCTAGAGTTTTGTCCCTTGTCTATTCTTTTTTTATACCCTCCATCTTAATAATGGGGATATACGAGCACCCACTAGAAGGTTTCAGAAGACCCTGCAAAGTCAAGGCTTGGTCAGCATCAAAATCTGCTGTCGATCGAATGTATCACTGTGGTAAGTAAAGGGGGTGGTGGAGCGTAATTGAGATTTGATCCTGCCGTACAACACTAGTGTACAGGTTTAATTATATAATTTAATTTAACTATAATCACGACCACATACCCAAGTATTGCGGTATTCCTGAATGTTGAGGCGATTTTTTGTCGACCGTTAGAATTTATATTGAATTTTTTTTAGATTAAATTATCGTAAATTGTTTCCATTAAAATTTAACCTCAGTGCTGAATTTGTTTTTATAACAAAGACCGCAACGAAATTTATATTAAATATTCTAATTAAAGGGAAACAAAGTTATGGAGCATGGTGCTGTTTGGCATGGCCAGAGGTCAAAATAGCAAGCAAAACGAATAATAAATAACAAACAAAAGCAGAATAATGGATTTTTATTTTCATACATATCTGCACACTACAACAATATTTGTTATGTTTGTATCATTTGTCCCTTTTAAGCAGATATGCATTTCATCACATGATGCGATGATACACCCACATGTGTACGTGCACGTTCTTGGGTGAAATTCATTTTCAAGGAATGGTTTATAAAGACTGACTAACTGTGAATAACTATTTACTTAAGTATATATACGATATGCACATATTTCAGCTCATTTGTTGTATAAAAGAAATTTATTAAAATCCTCTTAATCTCTCTCTCTCTGTGTATACTTGAGTACAAATGTCATGTAAAGTTCATATTGAAGTGAGTTTGAGATTTAAAAAGTGCACAATATACATACATTTTACAAATTGACAATATTCGTCCTTTAATGCCCTCAATTCGCTTACACACACAGAAAAGTCGCATGCATTTGCAAAAATGCTTGTACGAACTTATTGTTTATACTAATTAATTACCTCCATGGAACTTAGTATACCACCCAGTTTATCATTGCGTTTGTATTTAACAAAGTATTACAAAAGAGAGCCGTCATAGACCCAACAACAAATATTTGTATTCTTGATCAGCACCAAATTTCGAGTCCGTTTGACGACATTGAAATGCTTGTGATCGCAAAAATTGTCGTATTGGGCTAACTCTTAGTGCAGGCTTTCTATTTAAAACGACAATTCTCACGGTCACGGATATACAGCAGTAACGTTTAAATTAAGAGTAACAGTTGATTTTGATTTTAGTCAATGACTAAAGACTGGCCAAGTTGGGACTTATTCACTTATTTTATTGTATTATAATTTAAAAAAATCGTCATTTTTACCAATCAATTTTCTTCATCATTTTCCGTTTGTAATAAATTTTTCGATTTAATTTCGTTTTATGTTTTCTTGGACAATTTTATATTCAACTATTGTTCAACACTCACCAAAAACGTTATGGCAACTTTCGTTCTTTTATCTCTCCAAACAAGGAATAATAATATATATATTTTTTTTTTATTATTTTTTTTTTCACTAATATCAATTTGAGGCTTTTAAGAGTATTTTTTATTGTTTTGTGATCAGGTGTTTGGCGCGCTTGAAACGTTAGTGATGTGCCCCGTGATTGTTTCTGGCTTTTATAGTTTGTCATAAGCCTGTTCCAGCACCATAACAGTTATTGTTAACATAACATTCTGTTATGCTGCTGCGCACGACCTCAGAGCAGCTCTGCTGGGATGTTGTTCTATCTCGTATTACAAAACATAATTTGTTTAGTCTCAGTCAACTATACACACGTGTGTTTTTTGCACTCTACCACTGTTAATTGTCGTCACCGTCATTGTAGTTGCGGCTGATAAATATCATTCTAGGTAGAAAGTGAAATAAGTGAAGATGCTAGAGTCGGTCAAGCTCGACAATTTAATACCCTACAGTGCTTGGTTCCACACAATATACTATAATTAGTTTGGTTGCATAGGCGAAGCATTGTCATAGAAATCTTTTGTAGAAATATCACTATATGAAAAATTGTTCTAAAAAGGGGGCGATCGGTTCGAAATTTGGTATGGCCAATTATTAAGTCAATTAGCTATTCTCCACTAAATGTTGTCAAATAGTAGTAACAATAAAGAATTTTCACCATATAAAGACTTCCCTTATAAAGGAACCCTCTATGGGGGGAGGTTCTAAAAATGGTCCAACCCAAATCATTTTCAACAAAAGTCTTTTTTGGTCCTTGTACCAATTTTTATACAAATATCTGAAAAAAAATCGACTTGTAGCTTGCGCACAAACGTACATGGACAGACGGACGGAAATGGTGAAATCGATTCCGAAGGTCGCTTAGAAGTTACAAACGTCCGCATAAACTTAAGATACCCTTGTGTATAAATATATTTTATGTTGCACTTGCCAAGCTGTTTTGATTTTGATTGTCTCTCTGTTTATATATTTGTGGATGCGGGTGTGCTGGGATTGCTTTCTGTGCTTTTATGCTGATGCTTGGGGTTACTTATGAATATGTATGTTTGTATGTATATTTAAGTGTTGTTTACCGCACATGACTGCTTTGAAGTGTTGTTTGTGTCTATACCGTAGTGTTCTTGGCCAACTAACCACGTGCATTTTTGGCTTTGCGGTATTTAACAGTTTTTAGACGTTTCAAGTTCTATGTGGCTGTGAGTACTATAATATAATGTTAATGTGTTGCGAATGTAGAAAGAATTACCGATTCGCTAGATGAACACTCAAATATTTATGTTTGAATGGAAATGTACTGGAATTTGTGAAAATGAAATGGAACATCATAATATGATAACAACATAAAAGAAGCAAGCAACCAAGAGAATTGGGTCACATCCTATATATATATGAAAGAAAGGCATACGCATTGAGCGAATTAGGTGAACTTAACAGTTTTATGTTATATACATAAAGGTAAGCGCGACTATCCCATAGTCCCAAGGCATATTATGTTAATGAACATGATGCACAATTAATATTTAATTAGGACATTTTCCAATGTAATTAACGATATAAAAACATATACAATTCAGTTAGATTTGAAAATGTGTTTAATTCCATTTCCGTTTAACTTTTGAAGTTTTTATACCCTGCACATAAGATGGGGGTTATACTAAGTTTGTCATTAAGTTTTAAACACCTCGAAGGAGACGTCAGACACCCTTCAAAATATATATATTCTTGATCAGCATCAAAAACTGAGTCGATCTAGACAGGAATGTCCGTGTGTTCGTCTGTCGTTGGCATTCTCGCGGTTATTAATTTTGAGATATTGAGCTGAAATTCTGTACAAATACTTTTAGTTTTTGCATGCAGATCACTATTTAAAATGGGCAAAATCGGTCAAGATCCGCACCCACAATCCAAAAAAATTTATACATATGCCACACAAATTTACGTATGATGTTCAAATTTGGTGCACATATTTATGGTTATCCCATCCATCGATGGGGATATAGTCATATACCAAATACGCCCACAATTTACCAAAAACCATATTCATCATAAAACTAGACTTGCAAGCTAATATGAAGTAAATACATTATTAGAGGGCGCAATATATATATATATATGCCCCGCCCACCATTACGGTACGTAAGATTTGGCCGAAGCCAAAAATTTTGTGTTCTTACTTGTTCATAGCCGCTCCTATTTCAATGATTCAATGGGAGTCAATCACCTTAGCGTATTAGAATGGTGCTGATGAACTGTGGGTGAGGTTTCAAAGCACTTTTTAAGTTCAAATGTTTAAAACCCTTCAAAATTGACCATTTTTCTATCCGCATCTTAGTGATAAGGGTATATTAAGATTGTGCTCCGTTTGTAAACCCAGAACAAACACTTACAGGACGCGCCCACTATTTGGAGATGAAGGGCGGTGTTTAAACCAAAATTCTTTTTTTTTACTTTAATTACAAAAAAATTACCTTGGTATGGAATGCGACCACCGTGAGGGCAGTAAAGCAAAATTATATGTAGAACTGATTAATATGTAAGTGTGTGAATAAATGTTCACAATTTACAACTAACAAGTGAATTAACTAAATTTGGCTTAGGCTACCTCCTCCATAGTGTTCATGCTCGTGCATAAAATGCCCAAAAATTTATATTGTTGTGTGATGTTTTAACTCAGACAAGTACACATGTTTCAAATTATAGACAACATAAAATTTATTCAATTATTGATGCTCACCGACGCTTGCTGCACTCCAAGATTTTTCAGGTACGTCACACAAACAAACGACGGAATAACATAAGGGATGATGGTTTCTATTCATCACCGTTCCTTAATGAAACGCAACCATTTAGGACCGCCGCCTATGCTATGCTTATGCGATAGAATCATAAAAACGGTGCGTTCTTGCATTGAACAGCAGTCAGCAAAAGTCACATGATGTGATATTCTTTGTAAATGTCTTCATTTATCTTTGCATACCATTGTTGGATACTGCGTTTTGAATACTTGATGCGGATGACCATTTTACCATTGTTTCGTTCCACTTGATTATTATGCTATGGTACAATGTGTGCCTGCTTTTAAGCTCTCTCTACCTAACCTTTTGGATGGTATACATGGTGTCGTAAGAGCTCTGTCCAATACAATTATAACTCTCTGCGTATGTGTGTTGGGCAGATAAAAGACCGACACTAAAATTAGCGCGTTTGGCAATGCCATTACATAAATATAACGCTGTGCAATGCGATGTTTAACATTAGGTTAAGCTTACATGAGTACATAAGAGGCCATACATACATATGCATACGAGATGGTTGCGAGGGCTCTCGCGATAAAAATGTCTACATTTACAGATGGTAAATTTTTGGTGCATATGAAAACGGAAGCAACATTGACGTGGTTCGGTTACAAACCACATTCCCAGCTACCCATCCTCCACCACATTTGGAAAGCTGAAGGCAAGTATATTATATTATATATTAATATTAAGGATGAGAAATGGCAATGGTATCTAAGTGTATGAGGTTCTCCTTTGCAAGAAAAAAATAACTACTGCCACCTTAAGCTGATTGGTAAAACATTCACATTATAGACCTGATATAAGCCGTTGTACGGAACGGAAGAGTATAAAATAAGTTAGAAAACTAAATTTGGCTTAGACCAAATCTTAAATACCCTCCACATCTACAATAGTGGGCGTGGCAGGTACGCCCTTTAATAACGTATATATCATGTATTAATTGCAAGTGGGAGTGCCTGTTATCTGACCACGCCCATTTTTAATACATCGGTTGATGAGATAACCATAAATGTGTGCACCAAATTTCAAGTTCGTAGGTAAATTTTTGTAACGGATATATAGATTCTTGACGAGTGTGGGCGTGGCTCTTGACTGATTTTGGCTATTTTATGCCCGTAAGAATGCTAACAACAGACGGACATTCCTGTCTAGATCGATTTAGTTTTTGGTGCTATTCAATAATTTGTAGGGTCTCTGATGCTTCTTTCCCGGTGTTGCAAACGGAGTGATAAACTTAGTACATCTTATGTGGAGGGTATAATAAGCGTTAAAAGAAGCCTCGATTCTAAATTTCTCGTTGTATTTTGTAACAATTATTTTAACGTAATAAGTTTGTTTTAAATACGCTGGCACATAACCAACCCACACGTAACTTAAGGATGTGAAAGGTACCTTCCTTATGGTCCAAGTCAAATAAAGACTTTTAGCTGTAGAATTTTAAAGAGCTGTTCATTAAGGATGCCAATTAATAGTTTAAATGCGAAACTACTTACATAGACGGGATGTCTGTATCAAATTTAACCTGCAATAAAAGGCGGCAATACAAACAAATCGCTATATGGACTCATATTATATTTCGAGACTGACTTTGTGGCCCTCCCGAAATCTATTTCTGGTAGTTGAAAGCGTAATGATCAATTTAGTATATGGAGAATGCCTATGCTCCGGATATATAAATATGTGGAAACAAAGTAACATTATCAGGTTCAATTCTCTATTCTGTAACGATGATGATATCAGAGCTGATAACGATTGTTGAAGGTGAACGTAAGGTTGCCTGTGTAACAAATCAGTAAATATACGAGTATATATATGTATGTGTAACGCACATAAAGAATGCTGGTAAAGTTAGTAAGATGGAAATTGAGTTCATGTGCTCCCATAAATGTTCTGACGAATGATTAGCGTTTTGCTGTAAATATATCAGAAAACTGAATAATAGAACTGACATCATAATTTACATACGTGTTATCGTTCGTTCAGAATAAACAACGGTACCAACTTTATATGTGTGAACTTTACTACAGGTATAGGCATAGATTTTATGGTACAGATGACGAATGCTGGTAATAATTAGGTTGCAGTTTGTGTTTAGTACAAATGAAATTCAATAAGGGGAGCAGTGTGTAATACTGTGATTGTAACACCGCTCCTCTCTCGTCCTCCTCCTATAACGGCCCTATTTGGAATAAGTCTTTTAATAACGAGAATTCGCAATTTTCAATATATTTTGACAACTTGGTGAAGAATAGTTAATTGGTTTATTCTTTAACTATGCCAAACTTGGATGAATACATTTTTGGAACCCCTTGATAATGACTTGCAGTTAATGATACAACTCAACTAATTACAGCTAGGCCGACTATAACATTTTCACTTGCTTTAGTATGAGTTAGAACTGTGAAACATACATTATCCGTCAAAGATTGAGGACAATTCAAGCCGAAATGAATACCGGTCTACCCATGAAGGAAAAGCTTTTGAGAGTTACAAATACCCTCCACATACTAAATTTGTCATTCCGTTTCCTTGATCAGTATCAAAAACTGAGACAATCCAAACATGTATGTCCGCATGTCCATCTGCTTTTGGTATTCTCAAGGGCGGAAATTTTGAGATATTGAGTTGAGATTTTGTATAGATATTTTTTATTTTTGCATACAGATTGCTATATAAAATGGACAAAATCGGTGAAAAGCCACGCCCACAATATCGATGGACCGAAAATGGGCGAAAATGTTGGATAACAGACACGCTCACAATCGACAAAAATCAATATATCTACCACATAACGTGACCTAAACTTGAAATTTGATATGCTTATTCATAATTATCCCATCCATCGATGTGCCATCGAGGTTGAATAACAGATACGTACACAGTTTAAAAAAAAACCATATTAAGCGTAACACACCTCGTGCAAGACGGTTTGTGTCTATGTGTGGAGGGTATTTAAGATTAGGTCTGAGCCAAATTTAACCTTCGTACTTGTTTTATTTACTGATCAATCTAACTGAGCGTTTAAAGTATATTGGACTGATAAATAGGACCATCCCCCATTAACTTATTCAATCATGAAATATATGTACAAAGCCATTCCTTAATAGATATATAAATGTACACTCTGTGTGTATATTGTATTGCATAGAATGTGTACTTAAATATAATGTTGCGCGTTCATACAGAAAAGGTATATATGTACACGTCCAGAGTACAATAACCATATATAATATGCCGCTGATGGATGAATGCCACATTTCCATTTATGCATTATAGCAACTTATTTCATTATTACCATTATATTGTAGCAACGTAACGGGTTTATTTTTCTTTGCCAAGGCTAACAACTGGTAAAAACGTTGCCCCTTTGTGCTTTTTAATTATGCAGTACAAGTACCATTTGTGTTCATGCATATGCATATTTATATAGAGGAAATATTTATATGTGTATTTAGGGGACCCATGCAGCATTCAGTATTTTTGTGTTTTCATACCCTCCACATAAGATGGCGGTATACTAAGTTTGACATTACGTTTTAAACACCCAGAAGAAGACGTCAATCAAAATCTGAGTCGCTCTAGACATGTATGTCCGTGTGTCCGTCTATTGTTGGCTTTCTGACAATCATAAATTTTGAGATATTGAGCTGAAATTTTGTACAAATACTTTTAGTTTTTGCACGTAGATCTTTATTTAAAATGGTAAAATCGGTCAAGATTCGCGCCTACAGTTGAAAAAAATCTTTATATATGCCATGAACTTGACATTTATGAATATTTACAATTAACTTATCTATCAATGTGTCCAAAATGGGCGTGGTCGTATAACAAACGCGAGCAAAATTTATAAAAAACTATACTCCACATAAAACGCGACTTTCAATTTCAAGCTTTTACGTAATATATACACTACTGGAGGGCGTAATCTTGTACCTGTCACGCCCACTGTCGTAGATATGAAGGGTATTTAAAATTTGCCCTAATTTAGCTTTCTTATTTGTTTTTTTCTTTCGGTTTCGCTCATTTGCAATACAACGTAAAGTTCGTCTTAACTCCAACTGAAAGCGAAAGTGCACAAAGGAAAAAATAAGTAAATGTGTAAAAAAATTTTGAGACAGACTATTCTGTTTTTGTTATTGTTATTTCTATGCAGTAACAAGCAATGCTCACCTCAGGTATGAACAAGTACTTTTTGAGTTTGTCAGTGTGCAGCAAAATCCAAAAGAAACGCTTCTTCTTTATAAATTGCCTTAAAGCACTTGACGCTGATGATGCTAATGCTCCCATGACCATTGTCAAGGGCTTTTTTATATTCACACTATTTAAATATATACTTACTTTGTCAGAACTGTTCCAATCACCACTAATCACTCCATTTGCAACGCCCAGAAGGGGGTGCCAAGAACCTTCCAAATATATACATTCTTGATCAGTATCAAAAACTTAATTGATATAGGCTCAGTGAGTCCGTGGACGTATATCCTTGCGTTGGCATTCTCACGATCGTAAATTTTGAAGATATCGGCTAAAATGGCCGCATATAGTGTAAAACTCAATTTGCAAGCTATTACGTAACGCACACCCTTTTAAAGATTGTAATAATATACCTACCATCTCCACGTATATGTGGAGGGTATTTGAACGTTGGCTTAAGCTAACTTTGGTTTGTTTACTTGTTCTTGTTGAAGTAAAGGTAACTTTTTATATCGAAGAGTTTCTCGAACTTTGCGGTTTTGTATAAAATAACATATTTACACCCTATGTATGTGCTACACATACAATACATGACCAGCAATTTCTTTTTATTAACCGGTTAGTTTATGCTAAGATCAATCGATCAGCACGCAGCCAATGGTATGTTTCGGGTATTAAGACTGTCGTTACATTGTAAGTAATGCGGTTGCGCTAATTTGTGTGTTACTACTATTTCTTATTAAGTAATCGTTATGCTCTACGCCACGAAGGGGTATACGGTAATTGTGTGGATCGTTGGATGGACTCCTAAACAGCAAATGCCAAACCTATTTTTATACCCTCCACCGTTGTGATGAGAGTATATTAAGTTTGTTCTTCTGTTGTATACACCCACGTCCACAACCGACATAAATCTACATATTTGCAACAAAAATTTACCTATGAACTCGAGATTGACCTATGACCTTTGAGTTACAAAAACTAGGCATTGTCGAATAACAAAAGCGCCCACAATTAAAAAAACTCGACTTGCAAGCCGATGCATAATGTGTACAGTATTAGAGGGCTTTATCATATACCTTTAAACAGGCCTTGGAGCTACCTTGGAAGAAATTTTATCGTAACATCTCAAAAACTATGAATTTTTTTTTAAACGATCAGGTAGGCGTCTTAATAGCCCTTTAAGAGTTGAAACATGCGCACTTTGCTACGTATGGCACAATTTCTACTCTGTTATTGATAGGCTTGTTTACAACCTGTTTGAACTAAAGTAACCTTTTAAATAATTGACATTATAGTGCATTTAAACGCATACTGTTATACCAATTAACAAACACGACACCTGAACTGTTCAAAGTTCCCCAAAGTGTATATAAATTCACACACAAATATTCATAAATGAAAATATGTGAGCAAAACAATTTCAATACTCTGAGATAACACGGAAAACGGATAAAATGTAATCAAAGTATGTAGTAAACAAATGAACTGAATGAATGAATAAATAAACAGCATCGGCCTCTGCATGTTTTAAACATTATTATTCGAGTTAAGCAAACATGAAGTTCAAGTTGAAGTTGTAAAGAAGCGCTGCATGCCATAATATGCCTCTTCACCCATACACCACAACTATAATCATTATATAAAGAAAGCAATCTAATAGGAAAGTAAACGTAAGCAGATGCAGATGCTTCACACACACACGTATATATTATATATATTAAACATACCGTAACTTCCTGAGTCTCTGGGTAGTAAAAAAGCTCCTAAAGCTTGCGAATATATAAGTTCAATGTAAAGGAAAATGTGAATACATTGCATTGTCCAATAGGTGTGATCATGTAACGATACGTTAATGCTTTTCAAATGGTATTAGCAATGGAAGCAATGAAAGAAACGCGATTATTTAACTATGCAGCCATGCAGCCATGCAGTTGAAAAAGAGACAGCGACCAAGCTCAAGGCATAATGCTGCTTAGAGTAGTAAAAAACCACAATGAAAACGAAAGTGACTACGAAGCCAGCACCGCTGCACACTCATGCACACACGTGCAAACAAATATTTCAAGTGCATGTAAACGGATACAGCGCGCTCCTACACAACTAACAGTGAACAGGTGATGCCGTTAATCGCTAACATGCACCTTCTCTTTCAATAGCACGTACCATTTATTGAGTAGAAGTGGCTGTGGCGATGCCTCTGTTGAGTTGCTGCTGATGATGATAATGATGCTTTTTACACTCTCCGTACCAGATGGAGGATATACTCAGTTTGTTATTCCGTTTGTGTCTTTCTTTAAGTTGTCTTGTTCTTGCCTTGAATAGTTCTGTTCTTTTTTTCAACAGTTATGAGATGCTCGATATTTATAAAATTAAATTTTTTAAATTTTCTTTTTAGTTTTTATGCCCACTATCTCGTGGATGGCAGATAGTTCCCTGAATGAACTAAAACGAACTATTACTACTGAACAAACAATGGTTAATACCGTTACACATATATAAAGTTACAAAGCTTCATTGCGTAGCTCTTCAATGGATGAACTGAAAATAGATTTAGATGTTCCGCACACGCCGACAACTAATGTATCGAATGTACTATAGTGGTGACTGAAAGGGCGCGTTTGTGCAAAAATTTCAAGCGCCCAGTTTACACGTACATGTGGAGGGTATTTAAGATGAAGTCTAAGCCAGGTGTAGCCTTTTTACTTGTACCATTCCTTTATTCATTACAACGTATCTAAGTGCAAGTGTATTTGCATTTGTGTGTTTGTGCGAGTACGTTAAAGCATTGTTACGTTGGTGTATTATTTGTGCGGTTTAGTTAATGCTTAATGCTAATGTTTCTTCTTTTCGCTTTTCTTTGCATTTGATACGTGCATGCGCTAATACTGAGATGGTGGGGATGTTAACTTAAATATTTCATTTCGTATACATGCATGTTTGTGTGCGATGTTTTATTATTTCAATAGCAAAAACAATAAGCATTGAATTAAACAAAAAAACTGTTAAATTTTGTGGTTCATATTTATAATCGCAACCGCAAATACGACACAGTTGTTTCTCATCTATCGTGGCGCAAACAACGGTTTTCGTAAAATAGTCGTACCACCAAAAAAATTCACATTTGACTACCTAAGGGAAAACATTTAATTGTTGAAAAGAAACAAAACACTGTTGCACGATGCGGCGACAGCAATATAACAAAAGTGTCTGAACCCAAATGAATGCAATCATGATCAATCAAAAGACAGTTAAGTGAACGTTTTATCAAAGCCCTTACATATTGGCTTACGTTAGGCTAGAAAAAAGGCAACAAATAACAATAAATGAAATGAATTTATTTGGAACGAAACATAATTAGTTATTGCACACGATGCCACCACCGAATTATTCCCGTGTCATATAAGATGTGCTGTACAATAATCATTCGCCACCTCAATGCCATTTAACGTTAACTTAGAGAAAGAGCGACGTAAATGAACAATTTTATATAAATGTCACCCAAGCAATTTGCAAAACGTGAAAGTCAACGCTCATAAGGCATGAACATTAGCGACTTTATGTTATTTTCAAAATATAATAAATACCAGTAACTTCTAACAAGTGAATCGTTGGAGGAGTACAAAATATATCAAGATCAAGCTCGTTTGAAAAGTTTGCGCTTTGGACTCTTACATGTGAAAAAAGCCACCAACAATTATTATACAAATAACTGTCACATTAAACAATTGCGATATATTTCAAATTGTTATTTTTTCACTTGAAAAAAATTTATTGAATTATGTTTAAAAAATGTGTTTTAAGTTCCAACTGTTGTGGGTGTTAATGATAGCATTCGATAAATCAACCACAATCTATTCTTCATTATCATCAGCATCGATTATCGCTCAGTATTACAACAAAAATCATCAACAACCTACTGGTAAATGGTCTTACAATTTATAATAACGTAGATTCATAGCATAATGCTTATTTCGGTGCATACACAGAATGACGCATTTACTTCATATAATAACACTGCCCCTTAGGAAATTAGACTTTTTTTTATTGTTCTTAAAAATTACATGCTTCGAATAATTTTGGACGTTGATTCCAAATACGGGTAATTTTGATCCTATACTTGATGAGCATGGGTTTTTGCATAAAAATACCACTTTCCGAGGTAGCGTATCTCAAAAATTGTACAAGGTACAAAAAACTCTCCACATCTATATGTAGATACCTTCCACATGGATGTGGCAAGTACACAATTACGCCTTCTAATAGTGTATGTATTACGTATCGGTTTGCAAGTCGAGTTTTACACTGAGTATGGTTTTTTTAACCGCTCTCTTTTGGAACATTTATGTATGAGTTAATTATAAATATATGTACCAAATTCCAACTTCATACGTAAATGTTTGTGGCAAATAAATAGATTTTTGTTGATTGTGGGTGTGGCTCTTGACTGATTTTGTCCACTTTAAATAGTGATCTACATTCAGAATACAACAGTGTCTGTACAAAATTAATGGACACATCACTTTATTAGATGGCAATGCCGACCAAGATTTTATATACTTTGTTGGGTTCCTGACGCACCTTTCTGAGTGTGGCAAATATAATTATCAATTATATTATCAAATATAATTATTGCTGCTTCTTTTACCACTACCGTAGTATATGTTAAACTAGCTCTACATTGAGGCTTAAGAAGATTTTTGCTTATTGTGGCCGTAAGCGATTTTGTTTAATAAATTAGCGACATTGTGACATATTATACAAGGTGACAAATTGACAATTCACCCAAACCCAAATTCGGCACAAGAAGAAAATCAAAAAACAACAAACGCATTTGTTTTAATAATGAAATATTTATATTGATTTGTATTTTTTATGTGGTTTTGTGTGGTAATAGATTGCGGCATAAGACCTCCGAAAAGAAGTCAAAGTGTACCATTCGGCAAGGATGATGTGCACCATTTACGTTATGGAAGAATTATAGCTGGATCTTATACTAAAGAGGGACAATTTCCTTGGCAAGCTTCTTTAGAATTATTGCATCCATCACTCGGTTTTTTAGGACATTGGTGCGGTGCTGTTCTCGTCCACAAATACTGGGTATTATCGGCTGCTCATTGTGTACACAATGACTTATTTAACTTGCCTTTACCCCCTCTCTGGACGGTAGTTTTGGGTGACTATAATCGTGCGGTTGAGTCTGGCTATGAGCAAAGAATACCGGTCGAAAAAGTTATAATGCATAGGCACTATGAAAATTTCTTACATGATTTGGTGCTAATGAAATTATCAGTTCAAGCCAATTTAATGAAAAAATCCAATATACGCAGAATTTGTTTGCCATTTGCCGGTGTCGATCAAGCAGAAACAAATACCGCAGAGGCCGAGCCTGCAATAGAAACCTGGGAACATGATTTTGCCGAAATGCCCGACAAAATGAATAATTTCCTGCGTAGTGTCCAAATGAGGTCAAAATATCACAACGTTAGTATGCCCACTATGAAACAATTAATGGACTTGAAAATTTTAAATAGACTGAAGCATATTAATCAAATGAAACGTTATACGAACACGGTGCGTCCACGGCTTCAAAGGTTTAATGATAAATATCTAGATTTTCACACAAGCGATGATGAAAGCTCCAATAGTGAACATCAACCGCATTTACGCTATGTAGATAATCACAAGGAATTACCTTATACGGACTGCACTGCTACCGGTTGGGGCAAAGCTAATATTACCGGATATTTAACTGACATTTTACTTAAGACCACAGTTCCATTACATACGAACAAGAGGTATTGTAGAGAAGAAAGTTGGGTATTTGTCGTAAAAGCTTATAATGTTCAATGTTTTATTTAGATGTAAAGAGGCCTATGGCAGTTTTGTACGTATACATGATGGGCATTTGTGTGCGGGAAAATTGAACGGAAAAGGGGGCACTTGTGTTGTAAGTATATTGCACATGTAAATATTCGAAAAAAAGATAATCCCTAACTTACTACCGTATTGTACAACTTGCTTAATAGGGTGATTCCGGTGGCCCGCTGCAATGTCGTTTAACGAAAAATGGACCATGGATTTTGGCAGGTATTACATCATTTGGTTCAGGCTGTGCTATACAAGGTTATCCTGACGTTTATGTTAGAATTTCACACTACATGAAATGGATTCAGGATACCATTGCGTATGAATGAAACGAATTTGAACGCTGCTATATTAAATTAAAATATAACGCACAAAACAAGTTATATTTGTTTTAAGCCAACCCTGAGACACCCTCTACGAAACACCAGAAATTTATACAAAAGAGAGAATTCGGCGAAAATTTGCGCTACTTTATTGCATTTTTCCGTCTATGCCAAAGCTCTGCACGCATTTGTAAATAGAAAAAAGAGGTTTATATTAAATTATAAACAATGCAAAGTTTAAATAAAAAGCAAAAACGGTGTTGTTTCCTTTTATGCATTTCTTTTGCAAAATTTATTTCCAAAACTTCACTTGCACAACCATTCGGGTTCGTTAATCATAAAATGATCTCCAACCAAAATCTCAGTATCTTGAAATGTGCAATGGAGCGGAAACGTTGTGGAAAAAAGCTGCAAAATATTAAATTAAACCCAGAAATATAAACTTAACCTTTTGAACTTAAACGTATTGACTGTTCTAACGGTCAAAGTACGATATTTATTAATGTAGAAAAATAAAAATCCTTATATAGTAGACCCTGTATAGTAGACACCCATGAAAAAGATTTGGGCATTCCAAAGCTAAGTTTAATCCTGAAACCTCGAAAGCCTTTTCTTAATTTTCTTTGATTTACATATACTTATATAGCTAACGTAAACATAAATGGACGCATTTAATATAATTATTGTACAATTATCACAGTCTTATAGTGCTTAGGTATTCTTAATTCTCTATTATCCGGAAATTGAAATATTACGAGTCCGATAAATCTTCGGTTATGAATACCATAGGTGGCTCTAATTCGAGTTCCGTTAAACTGTGCAGCTCAAACGATTTAGTGGAGGGCGGTATAAGTGAAGCACGTGCCTCATCACCTCGATTCGTCTTTTGTATTAGAGGTAATATGTTCACAGCTTTCATGGGACTGTACGTTGCTCCCGCCTTTTGATAGGCAAACACCAGTGCTATTATAAATAAACCTCCAGCAATTAAAACAATAATTGCACCGTATTGTACAACTGGAGCAACTCTGAATAAAAATGTTAACATTAGTTTGAGACCCGTTGGAAAATCTTCCAAGCCCTAAAATAAAAAATCAATTATAATTAAATTCAAATTAAGTTCATAGCAAGAATGCTTACAATTTCTAGCCAAAATATAGGAACAACTGAATTTCGAAAACGTAACAAGTCACCGTTGGTTCTCAAACTATTCAGAACCAGATTCATTTGAAAACGTCCTTTCACATGCATGGGAATACCCAAATTCTATAATATATGAAATCGTTCTGCAAAATGTAAATTGTTTTGTAATTTTCAAATATTATTACCGGTTCAATATATATGATTGTATCATGTTTCTCTTCAGACGGTTGCAAGCCTTCATAT
This sequence comes from Ornithomya fringillina, assembly GCA_963978525.1. Classification (NCBI taxonomy): domain Eukaryota; kingdom Metazoa; phylum Arthropoda; class Insecta; order Diptera; family Hippoboscidae; genus Ornithomya; species Ornithomya fringillina. The sequence goes on from OZ021691.1 coordinate 26,293,668, forward strand.
AAATTCAATAAGCTGGCATCACTGTTGTAAAAGTGAGGCAACGAAATTGCCAAGGGCATGTCTAAAACAAAGAAATAAACAAGTAGAAAAGTTGTATTCAATCAAGAGCAAATCTAGAAGGAGCGTTATTACCACAGAACACACACACACGCGTGGACAGACAGACAGGCGGATAGACAGGTATGGCTGAATGCACTTGGTATTCAAAGCTAATTCAGAATATAGATACGTTGTAGGATAGTGTCGTTCTAGATGTTGCAAGCATTGTGGCAAAAACCCACATTCTTATTATGTTTGTTTAGGCCAATATTTCAATACAATGATGTTTATTAAGGTCTTAAAGTGAAACACAGCTCAAACTCCTAAAAAAAATGAACAACTGAATATGATCCCTTTTTTTATAGGAGGGGGGGAATCATTCTATTCAATTTGTGCAATTGGAAGAATAATTCATACAAACAGATACAAGGACAGGGCAGACAAACACAGATAAATCGGTTCAGAACTCCACGCTGATGAAAAATAATTTATATCCTAGAATCTTTTAGATTTGACACAGTAAGCATATTCTCGACCCCAAGGTGGTGGGTTTAATAGAAAGAAATTCAATATAATGAAATTCAAAACTTCAAATCGTAACACTTACTGAAGTAGCAGGGTTTTATATTGCCTAGGCCTCTTTTCAAGCATTTACCATTCGGACAAAAACATGACGTATTTTTATGAGCGATGTTGCTTTCGAAAGCTCTTTCGTGCAGTTTAAATTTGTAAACATCGATGCCATTATATGTGGTGGGATGGGAATAAACAAGTGGTAATGTGCGACAGAAAGCCTTGCGATATATACGAAAATTTTCGCCTCTACGAATATGACGTGGAAATACGGTCGCGTCGTATGTATCATACACCCGATTGCAATCCGTCATGCTATAGAATATCAAATCAATTAAAGTCTGCTCATTTAGGTATTAAAAGACCGAACTTACTTTTTGTTTTTGTTTGTCCAAAAATGTATGGTTTTCTTATAGTTCCAAGTATTAATAGAATAGTCTCTGCCCCTCGCTGTGGCATTAGCAAGCTGCTCTCTTTGCTTTGAAGGTATATGCATATTGACTACGTCATAACTCTCTACGAACATGCGCTCCAATAAACCAAAGCGCTCAAAATTAATAAAGAATGGAACAACTTTTGAGGCCAGGTGCACCAAAGGATCGTTGTAACCCCACAGATAATCATAGACCGACATCTTTAGCATTGCTTTAGAGCCCACCGTGTGAGTTAATGTCCTCATTGCCAAGGCAGTGATTATCGACATTTCAGATACTGCTGACGTCACTCCCATATATGGTATATTAGGGGCAATTATTTGATCGATTTTTGGATCACTTACTGAAAGATCACGCCGAAATTTCACAGTACGTTTGGGTACAAAGGTCACGGTATCATTTAAGTTAAAAGTGACGTTGAAATTTTCCAAAACCTCTTGATAGACATAAGGGCCGACTTGTTGAATTTTCAGTTTGGCATCTTGACCTCGATCAAATCTGTCAACATTCGTATAATTCAGCATATAAACAGATATTAGAACTTCCATTGGTGGTTTCTGCCAAATATTGTACAACATTGATCCCCTGCGAAAGGACATTTGCTGTAAATTGGAGGTTTTAAATATGAATATAAAAGGTCAAATACTAAAATAAATGGTCTCTCACAGAATCGGTAATTAATTTTAAAGGATTTATAATGTATATTCCAAGAGCCAACAGCAGTAATACCGGTCCCAGGAGAGCAATTCCAAACGTCTCTAAAAGGAAAGAAAAACCATTACATAAATTTCGCTTTTTTATAAACACTGCTTTATCCATGACAAGTAAAAGAATATATATATCTTGAATACCCATCACTGGTGCATCAAAGTCTTTTAAGGAGTATCACTTTTTAACTTTTAATTGATATACCCAACGTCATATATGTATATACAGGGGTATATAGTACTTTGTCAAAACGTTTGCAACGCCCAAAATCAAGTGTCGGATACCCCACACAAAGTGCATAAACTCTAAAGAAGTATCGGATGCTGAATTGATCTATTAGCACGCCTGTCCGTGTGTGTGTATTCTGTGGCAAGTACTTGCCTGGACACAAATATTGATATATCGATTCCTATCGTGGCAGAAGTATTAGTAGTTTGCATACGCTAGTTAGTACTGAAATTGAACAAAATCACGCCCACAATGCAACAAAAGTACAGAAGATATATCGACATATATACTCCTAGAGAAACTTTGGTGCATCGATGAAAAATATTTAGGATTTGGCGTCAGCCTAAAAGACCTTTTTTTACCTGATATTGTTCTTTATCAAAAATAAGTTTCTATCGTATAGTGGGTGTGTCGTTTGACCGATTTTGCTCAATATCAATATCAACCAAAACACAGAGACTTCTAACACTTCTGTCTCATTTAGAATCTACAACTTAATTTTGTTTGACTCTGTAAAAAAGGCTGTTTGGAGTATTTATTCATATTTGCACCCTGGTTGCTACCAAATTAGCAAAGTAGGTTGAAAGGCACGTCTAAAGTTACATACGAACTGCAAAAAGTAAAAGTTTCCATGTTTTGAATTGCATCAAGGTCCTCATAAAAGTGTCATTGGCTCACTAAGGTGGTGGTTACCCAAGATTAAGCTGAATTAAACATTTTTTACTTATTTACAATCTCGTTTTTTCACTTCAGTCAATGATTGAGCGGCACCAGTGTATGTTTCACCGGGAATGCAATAAATCATTACAATTCACCGCATCTGTCTATTAACACGCTAAATAATAAATAACTTTTAAGTGCTACCTCATAATATGTATATGCCCTCTACATGGTATGGGAGGTATACTAATATTGTCATTTCGCTTGCAATTTTCCAACATGAGTCGATCTAGACGCACCTGCACTCCGTGTGTCTGTTTCTTTTGGTACAGACATCCCTAATCTATGTAGGTAGTCTCCTATTTATAATTGTCCACATTGGTTAAGTGTCCTGCTTATAATTAACAAAAGTAGCCCACATCTAGCAACTTTGGTACACGTATCGATATTTACTATATTCATCTGTGCTAGGAATTGGCTGAAGCAGACAGAAACGCCCATAATTTATATAAAGTTCTCTTTGGTGTAGATTTTGATCGTTGAGCTAAAATTAAACATATACACTCCTTGCGTATGAATGCGGAGGGTATACAAGATGTGGTCCAAGCCAAACACAGCGATCATATTTCATTCGTTTCTTTGTATGATGTCTTCCAATTATTGTAATTTATTTCATTTATGATCAATCCATTTAGTATCTACTTCTTATTACTTCATTAAGTTTTAAAAATATAACTAATAAATATATTACTATAATTACGCATATTAAAAAATATTTTCATTGTATATGTGGCGTCACAGCAATCATAAATAACAACAAATGTATTAAACATAAGATTTACCCATAAATTAATTGTTGTTCTTACGTTACAACTAAAGCTCAATTAAGTTCATATTTATTTTCTGGTTTGGTATATCATACTGCAATTTGAATTAATTTCAGTTCTTACTATTGTTCTATATATAATTAGCAATAGGAAATGTGTTGTGTATGCACTGCGCACAGTCTGAAGGTGAAAATCGAGTTTAAGCAAAATAGAATTCCGTCAACTGAACAATTTTGATAATTATTTCGATATTAAGTAAATATGCAAACAGAGAAAGATCCATACTTGCAATTCTTTATTATATGTATTTAATATAATTTCAATGGTCTAATGGGCCATGCGAACTCATTTATTATGTTTTCATACGCACCTAAAGGAGACATTGGAGGCCCTATAAAATATTCTGAATCAACATAGAATACTAGTCGCATGTTCTGTGCAATGCTGTGGTATCACTCCACTGTTAGTTAGTACAAGTATTGGTAGGTTTTTTCACAGGTTCGTATTGAAATTAGATAAAATCGATCAAGCGACGCACCCACAGTGAAAAAACTGAGAGAGGAATTATGTGTAAAGATATCTTGACATATACACTCATTCGGAAGCTTTGATGTCTAGATGGCGGGTATCCAAGATTTGTCCTCAGCCAAACATAACTTTTTCCTTTACCTTAGTATTAATTTACTGTTTTCGTTTATTGCAATTTTTTTTTAATAAATGTTGCTTTCTGAAAATATTTTCGTGCTGCCATTATTACAGGGCAGAGGTTGTACATGTTTTCAATTCTAAATTGTTAGTAAATAATCGCCACTGGCAATAATTATTGTAACTGTGAGTGTAATTAAGATATGAAAAGATTATTACAGCCTGTACATTGCAGTGGAGGGTATAGCAAGTGTGTTATTCAATTTGTACGTATGGGAAGGATAAAGCATGAACTTTATCCAAATCTGAATAAATAACCATATGCACCCGAATGTTCGCAGGGTTTATGGTAGTCAGAATTTCAGCTTCAGTTTGCAACTATGAGTTTTTCAAAATATGTGGGCATGGTCGTGTCATATTTTTATAATAATCGAGAGTACTTCATATATAGTTTTATTTGTTGTAAGGAGTATATCAAACTGAATACTTTTTCCATTTGTGTGGAAAGCATATTCATATGCAACAGCAAGTTTATACTAATTGAAGGCTAAATGATACAAGGAACCTAATACCTACTAACAAGTACCAATCACACTCTTTAAAATGGAGAAATGTGGTCCTGGGCGCAGTTACGCGTATCGCTGCGTCATGTCATTGTTGATCTTTGTTTTTTATCTCATAAAGTGATAATATTTATTTGGAACCCTTTTAAACAAATACATTTTAAGGGCTTCAATTAAACATTTATAGTTCAAAGGCTCAAATGGCTGCATTACTTACTTTGGGGAGTCCAAAGGGCTGGTGCTTTAAATTTCATTTTCATCTATTTTTGCTGTACTTTTTGTTAAGCCTTTGGCACAACTTTTTTATGTAAACAATTAGAAATTTTTATTTGACAGTTTTATTATGTGAGTTTTGTTTTGTTTTTGTATTTATTTTTTTTTTGTAATTGTTATAACATATTGTAAAAACACTGTATGTGAATTAATTGATGTCACTATTTTGCATATAAAGCAGAGTTTCTACACTTCACACAGTTGTTTATTGGAATGATCAAACTGGTGTGTTGGTTTATTTACTTATATAGATTTCTTGGCCCATTTCTAGGGAGAGAATTGCTAAGTATCGATCTGTTTCTAATAGCGTCTATGATATTCTCACCGTGAACTCTCTACATCCCTTACTCTTAGCGTGTATAAGCTGAGCTTTACTCAATGGCCGGCTTTTTATAACAAGTAAGTATAGTAGCTTACGATTTTCTTCTTTGTTACGACTTAATTTTAAACAATATTTTTATACAGCACACACACACACACTTATAGCGCTTTCATACAGACTAAAAATCTCATTTGATACAATACATAGTATATACATAAATATGTGTCTATGTCAACTCTTTCCGATGTAAACAAACGCGTTTTATATGTGCTAGATATTCTATCTCGTCAAACCTAACTAATCAAAATATTTGTAATGCATGGTACATCAACCACTTAATTGTAGTTTTCGTTTATCTATTTAATCTAATATTACATTATATACGATATGCATGGATTTAGTCAAGGGTTAAAGGCTGTGCATATAATATCATTAATATCTTACTATTCATATCCAAAGGAACGTCATTTACCTCACAGAAGGGCTTCATCCTTTTATACCCACCCCATTAAGGTCGTGTGTATTTCTTACTTTAAGGATGCTTCTGAGAAAATTTAACTACATTTGTCTGTAGGTCTATACATTTGGATCCATCTGTTATAAGTATTCTCATAGTTTAAACTTCGCGAAAGTAGTCACTTGGTTTTGAAAATTGGTCATATAAAAAACACATAAATCATATATTTATAGCTTAAACCAAATCTGAGATACCCTCCACAGCCTTGTGAACAATTGCCGCCTTTTTCAATTATTGCGCAAAGTTTAGTTTTTTGTGAATTGCGTGCGTGGCCACTCAAAGGTCGTCATTTTGTAGCAAAGTACGACCGCCGGAATAACATACAACAATTGTTAAAATAAGCCGCGTAAAAATGTGTAGGGTATCCAACATTTGTCTTAGACATGTGTTCCTTTTACTTATATATAAAATGGATTATCGCTTGTACTTCAAATTGAATGAATTGTGTCGTGAGTTTAAATTTAAAACATATTAACACTAATAGATTAAGATTAATTTATTAAAGTAATGTTAAGGTTTGTTGGAGCTTTGTTAGAAATAATTTCTTTTGAAATGTTTCCTTGCATTGAGTAACCTCTCTTTGGGATTTACTGTAATATATATGCAGCATGGACCATACAATTATCATTGACGTGATATTTTCGGAAGAAAACAATGCCCATTATATGTAAATGTTAGCTACATATGTTAACAATTCAAATGAAAAGCGTCAATTGTATCAAATACGTATGTATTATAAATAGTAAAAAGTCCTAGAGCTGAATAAATTTGTATATTAATATAAATGGAACTTTAGAGATGCCACAAACTATGTACATACCTGGGTAAATATATTTGCTTTTTCGTTGCGTAAATTATAATTATGTACCTCGTGTTATAATAGATTTGTTTGTTCTTAATGAACGGTATTGACATCATCTCAGGTACAATAATAGGGATAATAATTGGCCAGTGAATTACACATTTGTTACACGCCCAAATGTGAACAACAAATTATTTATTTATTTTTTTACTAGAAAGTAAAAAGAGAACAAAACTTGAATTAGTCCAAATTTGAAGTACCCTTCACACAACATACAACGTGTTCATTCTTTGCACATGGATGGATGAACTAATAACAAATACAATTTCAAGTTGTAGCCTTATTGTCATATCCATCACCTTGAGGCCGGAAGTTTGTGCACTTTGTCGAAATGTGTCCCTAAAAAGGAGCAAAAAGTTCACAATATTAATGAGCATGAAATTCTGAACCGATTTAACCACGTCTGTCCATACGTCTCTTAAACCATTCTTCCAGTCGCAAAAATTGAGGCATCAAGATGCCACCCAACTTAAATAAAAATCTGACAACAAAAACTAAAATAAGTGCACAAAATTTCACCGCGATCAATAGTCAGCTATCCGGACACTCGGACACATAGACACAACGATGAATACTGCTAGATTGATTCAATCGATTCGATTAATCCTGTGAGGATTTGTTACAAACCAAATAACAAATGCGAACAATGTAGAAAAATGTGTGCATGTATAATTTTCGCATTAATTGATTTTTACGTACTTTGTAGCTTACTGGAAGATAAAAGTGAATAGCTGTAAAAAACCAGTTAAGATTGCAATAAAAAAAAAAACAATTCTCCACACTATATCGAACATCGAATTATTAATGACGTGTATTAGTAGTTTGATATTAATATACATACTATAATGGTTATATTAGCATGTGCGTATATTCTTTGTGTATATAATACACAATTGGCTATAAAGATGTATGATTTAGACGTAAAAACAATTTGCGTGACCTGGGCCATCGAGCATTTTGTGAAAAATTAAAATTAAAGTTATGCTGCTCCCATCTCCTTACCTCATTATAATCAACAAAAAATATTTATATACTAAACGATCTTCAAGCACCTTAAAAATGCCATGTTTCCATGCAGTGTGTACACATATACATACACAATATACACAATATGCATATAAACACATTACTTGGTATATTGCACCCCATAAAACTCAAAAGACTTGAAAGTATTATGAGCCTTTACATATTGTTTTCCTTTAATTTTTAAACTAAGCGAAATCGATTTAAGTGTCACGCCTATAATCGACAAAAATATATTTTTTTGCAACTACAAATACTGACTTTTGCAGTTGAAATCTCGTAGGTAGGACCGGATAGCGGCCATGCCCACAATTCAGCAGAATTCAACGCGTAAGTTGATAAGTTTTATATACAATTTTAAAGGAAGTAAGCAAGTACCTGCCAGATAATTGTACCCTCTGTAAATAAGCGCTCCCTGGTCCACTATGTAAAAAATATACTGACACGTTAACTTCAATTGGCTGGTACAATAAATACAGAAAGAATTCACAGATGGCAATGAAATCTAATTTAGGTGTAGATAAAAAGAGATTCCATATAACCGACCACATTTTAATAGAACCGTTTAGTCACTCGCGCCGTTCCGCGAACTTCTCATGCAACCTGTACATATGAATTGTTTAAATGCAATTGCAGATCGATATTTCAAAATTTACGAGCGCGTGGGTGTCCGTCAATAATGACAAATCTATAATATATGTTTTTAGGGTGTGTGTGTTATAGACGCTAGCACAAGAACCAAGAATATTTTGAATACATTATGATGGTGGCTATTATAATAAAAACTTTAAGAAAAGTTTATTGCATTTATTTGTATTTTACAAATCTGTCAATTTTACTTTAGATCATGTTACAATGTTGTAAGTTAGCCTACTCAAGGTAAACTTTTATTAATACTTCTTTTGGTTATCATCCATTTTTATGCATATTATTATATTTGTTTGTATTGCATTCATTATCTTCAATTTTATGTCATTCGATTATAATGACATGAAATCAATATCTAATCTTTGACGACAAAGGCTCCTCTGACTGGAATTTTTATATAAAAGGATGTTCGCCGTTTGTATGAGCCATTAATACGAAATACTTTGCACGCGTTATAAAAAATTTCACCGTATTCTTACTGTTTATATTTTATAAAGAGGTATATTTTTTTTTGTAAATTTTATAATAATATTTTTATAATATGAATAATAAATGAGTAAAAGTCATTTGTACTTGGATTAAAATAAAAAACAAAGAGAGAATCAGTTATTGCTTAGCCTCACCGCTCGCTTCGCAGTTGGCCTCGGATTAAAAATTTTCAGTACTACTGTTGAATTTTGTTACAAATTTATTCAATACAGAATTTACAGTTAGACTTAGTGATGAAGTTTATTTTCATTTCATGTGAAATACAACAAACATTTCAGAATTGCTCAAAATATGTTTGTCCCTGTGCGTAAAGTATTCACCTTGGTGGTATTGGTTGTGTTGTTGATCGCATATGGAAACGCTAATAATTCAAGGCCTCCACGCAACAACGAAATCAGCAATATGGCGGACGCCCTTAAATACCTACAGGACCTGGATGCCTATTACGGTGACAGAGCCCGAGTAAGGTATGTTGTACAATAATTTTCAACATGACCGAGATGAATCATATACTTTTTTTGCATTTCTTTTGTTACCACTTTTGAAGGTTCGGTAAAAGAGGCCCTTTGATAGGCGAAATGGTACTCGATCTTACAATGTAAATCTTTTTTTGAAATACTATTAATAATGATCTCTTTACTTCGTAGCATCGTGGTCTTTTTGGTGAGGAAATATTTTAAAATTTTTATTTATGCTTCTCTCTCTTTTATTACAATATAATAATATCAACCCTTGGAGCAATGTATATCATCATGACGTGGTGTGTGTGTCATTTATTAAATAAGTGTTAATAATTTTACTAATAATACCTCTATAAACTCTAAATTATAAATTTTATTTTCCATCCTTCGATGTAGCAATAAATAGCAAATTTAAATACAAATTCAAAGTTGTCTTATGAATCTTGAAATCATATTAATTAGTAGAACTCGTAATGAAAGGTTAAACTCTTCTGCTCAGAAGTTACAAAAACCTAATGTAATCCCAACCACAAATGGTGGTTTACATATAATTAATACTTGTTAGCTTAGAACTTGCTTTAGCTTCATATTTATCGGGCATTACCATTTTTTATATGGGCAAAATGTAAGTGAGTATAGCACAAACTGGAAAGACATTTCAAACATATTTTTTAATATAGTGCAATTCTAGATGTAAGAGAATGAAAAAAGTACTTATAACCAAGATGTAAAACACAGCAAATGTTATGTTACAATAGGATTCCAAAGCTCCTCCAACCAAGTTACTGCCAATGATACTGCCGGAACGTCCCAACATAAGGCATATGCAAACTGCTTTCCCTCTGCAAAATGAAATTTTTCCATTACATTCTCTCAGTGATACGTAATGAATAGGAAGGAGTACCTTAAGTGTGTGGGCACCAAATCCACCACACCCCCGCTTAATATTGAAACGCATAGACCGGGTAATACTAGAAAAATTATAAAACATGCCACAATAGCTATTGGATTGAAAATCCAATGTAACAGAAATCCAGATAACGCGGCCAAAATCAAAGAGAGTACTATAGTCCATTTGCGACCCAAAGGATTTATAATCAAACCTATTATAATATAACCACCGGTGTAACATAAACCAAATGTCAATGAATCTATGTAGCTTTTGGTCGTAATAGTGTCGTCACAAACCTATAAAAATGTTTACAGAATATTAGAATTAAAAAAAAAAATGAAAAAATGAAATTTTTACTGAAGTGGTTTCGTTTTGATTTTTTAGCTTTTTGGCGGCATCAATAACTTGACATATAGTCATTTGTTTTGCACTCCCATACGATCCTAAGCGGTTTTGTATTTCCGGATACCATAAACCCATACCTGAATTACTAAGATAGAAAATGAAATATAGATAATAAATTAGCACACATTATAAAGATAAAGTTTTGTATGAAAAAGATACCATAAAAATAGGCCACACATTACAGTACAGGCAATAGTGAAATTAAACACGTGTGGTTTCATACAAAGAGGCTTAGTGTCCTTCCACATTTGCTTCAAAATTTGTACCCTATAAATTTAAGAAATTATTTTACGAAGCGATTTAATAGTCTTAGTATATTGCTTACACAGATTTTTTCACTTCCAAATTTCTATCAATATCAACATCGGGCGTATCGTTACAAACGTTGCGGATTTTTAAGTCTTCTAACGATTGACCTTTATTGCGTTTGGCTATCCAATTCATAGCTTCAACAGCCTTTTCGTGTTTGCCTAATGATATAAATATTTTTGGACTATCGGGCACGAAGGACATGACAACAGCGGCTATTAAACCGGGTAAAAGGTTGAACAAAACTAATAGACGCCAAGGGCGAAAATAGAGTAAATTGGTTATAGACAATGACCAATTCATAGATAATACCAACCATGCCACCGCTAATGTAAACAAAAAACAAAAAATATATAAAAGATTTAAGATGAACTTATAAAACATATATAGTTTACCTGGTATATAAACCATGGATAGACCGACAAACATGCCGGCATAATTTATAACCACCGGCCTGTGACGAACTGTATAAAACTCGGCTAAAAAGGCAAAAGTAGTAGAGGACGCACCGGCTATACTAAAATTATTATTATATAGTTTTTTCCATTTTTGTTTGTAAAATTTCTATAAAATTTTTTTAATTTTTTACTTACAATACGCCAACCATAAATCGGAGAAATACAAACGTCCAATAATTAGGCATAAACATTGATATAAAGGATACCAAGTTACCTAGTAATGTACTATACATCAAGGACGGTTTTCTTCCCCAATTGTCGCTGAGGTAGCCCCAAAAGTACGAAGAACACAAAATACCTATAAGAAAAGTAGTTACAAATTGTTTTAGCCAAACTACGTATAGGTATATATACGTGTAGGCGTATTTGCTATGGCTTGCTAGCTGTTCTTGTACCCTCCACATAGATTGGGGGGTTTGATAGATTGTATTTAATTAAAAACACCCAGGCTATGCAAGCTACGACTCCTCGTATTAGGGATTTAAGTATTATAGATAACGATGACACTCTCACGTTAAGATATTGAACATATTTGATGAATTGCAGTTGAACTGGACAAAATCGGTCAAAAACCACACCCACAATGGACAAAACTATTATACAGTCATAAAATTTGAGGTATGAAGTTAAAATTTGATACAGACATTTATAATCAATCCATCCGTTTAGCGATGTGCTAAAAATGGCCGTGGTAAAAAACCATATATAAAGTAGAGAGCGAATTTTGATCATATCCAAAGTTTTGTTTAAACCAAATATAAATTTAATACGAAATGAATTTTTTCTTCTGACTATATTGAAAGTTTTAATGATATATTAGAAATTGTGAAAAATTAACATTTAGTGACTGATGGGAATGACTTGGACCGGTTTCAAACTCGCCCTCATCGAGTTCTCATCAGTAAGTGTTTACCAGTTACACCAAATCCACCTGTGCAATTTCATGCGCAAATGGTTTTTATCAATAATTCATATTTCAACATTACAACCCTACACCATTATTTTTACACTTTATATATATAAGCGTAGATTAAGCTAAGTTTTTATTCTAGTTGCTTATGAGAACTCGGGCGAGTTCGAAACCGGTCCAGGTTATTCCCTTCAGTCACTAAATATTAATTTTTCACAATTTCTAATATATTATTATAACTTTCAATATAGTCAGATGAAAAAATTCATTTCTTAACATATATATAATATATACACCAAAAACTTACTAATAAATTAAATACATTTTTATTTGTTAATATTAACTTTATAGCTCAATGAAGTTTAGTAGTTGAAAAAGTTAAATTTTGTCATATATGAACATGGCTATAACCGCTTTAGAGAAGAAACTACTGGATTTTGTGAACAAGGTCACGCGAAAGAACATGTCTAGATCAATTCTAATATTGCTAATCTATACTAATATTATAAAGAGGAAAGATTTGTATTTTTGTATTTTTGTATGTAACGAGTAAACTCAAAAACTACTGAACCGATTTCAAAAATATTTTCGCTATTAGAAAGCTACATTATCACTGAGTAACATAGGCTATATTTATTGCCAAAAAATTTTGGGGATCCCTGGACATTCCTACTATTACTAACCCAAGGTGTAAAAAAATTAGTCATAAAATATCTTTCATCGAATACGCTGCGGAAAGTATTGATGTTAAAACAAAAAAATGTTCTACAATATTATAGAACATATCAATATCTACAAAAAACTTTCCGAGACCATATGTCCAACTATTGTACTTATGTCACTATAACCCCTTTTTGTACCCACCATTGATAGTAATATTGTCATACAAACATTGCATTCACATGTACCCAGACAATTAAGAAATTAAGTATTCACAATAAGTATTTCACAATATTTAAATAGTAGGGAAATCTGACAACGGCATGTGTGAATACCACTTCTGATGCATCACTAGGTTTTGGAGAGGATTTTTGGCCAATAATGGATTTTTGGATCATTTTTTTAATGAATTTGGAATAAAAGAAACATTTATATGGAACTCTGAAAATATATGTTATGGGTCCCACTCCAAATGCACCACCACATTCTGGAGAAGATTTTTGGCCAATACTGGATTTTCGGACCATTTTTTTAATGAATTTCGAATAAAAGAAGCATTTATATGGAATTCTAAGAGCATATGTTACGATTCCCATTCCAGACGCACCACCAGGTTCTGGGGAGGATTTTTGGCCAATACTGGATTTGCGGACCATTTTTTAATGAATTTGGAATAGAAGCAACATTTATATGGAATTCGTAGAACATATGCACCACCAGGTTCTGGAGAGGATTTTTGGCCAATACTGGATTTGCGGACCATTTTTTAATGAATTTGGAATAGAAGCAACATTTATATGGAATTCGAAGAACATATGCACCACCAAGTTCTGGAGAGGAGCAACATTTATATGGAATTCCCGCTTGCAACATTCGGAAGGAAGCGTCGAAGACAACACAAACTTTATATATTCTTGCTCAAAATCAAAAACTGAATCAATTTAAACAATGTCCGTCCGCGTGTCCAAGTGTTTGACTGTTCCTGACACTCTCACGGCCGTAATTTTTGAGATATCGAGCTGAAATTTGATACACATGTGTTAGGTGTCTGCAGGCAGGTTGTAAGTAAAATCGGGCAATATCGGTTTAAAAAATTTCAGAACCTAGGGAAGGGCATAGGCAACGTTTCATTTCGCGAGATAACCGAATTCCACGCGGGTGAAACCGCGGGCAACAGCTAGTCATAAATATATACACTTTGTAAGAACCCTGAACCATTCTTCTGGCAGTTACAAACCGAAAGGTTTATTATAAACGACAAAGAACAGTCTATAGTTAGAGTTCATATTTATTTAAATAAATTTACTGAAATATCGTTTTCGCTTTTCCCAATTTAAAATTCGTTCAGCCCATATTATAAATCATACAAAGTAATAAACATTAAAAAATACTAAGTTTGTTATGCCTTTTGCTTTTTCCGACCCCATACAGACTGCAACATCTTCAACAGTCAATATCAGTCAACCGATTAGGAAATATCTTAATGTTTACGATCTACAGAGTAGTAGAACTCTTTTTGTACCATCTCCAAGTGAGATTTTTTTTTACCAATATTGGCATTAACGTCAAGATAAAAGACTGCGGCCAATCAATACAATAGATTATACATACTATACTTTACACTTTCTCCAATTTACGTACCAATAAAAGAGGCTGCACTCATAATAGCCTTGTCCACTGAAGAAGTGGCAAAATCACATTGCGAGGCTATGGTAATAATGCTCATGCCCATTGTTTCATTTATCACCATCATCAGCAGTAAACCGCTTATGATTAGTATAAGCCATTGAGTTTTTCCGAAACCGATCACATCTAGGACCTGTTCATAATCATGACACACTGTGACATCTGGTTTGGTGCCTTTCAATGATAAACGTGGGATAACTGCAGGTAAATTTCTATTCGTATTATTGGTATTATTGTCGTTCAATTGTTCATCCGTAGTAGAAGTGTGCGCACTTTTATCCATTGTACTAATTATTTATTCAGCTGTATACAGCTGCATTCAAATCGAACTATACCCGAAACTAAAACAGCGCTAATTTATTTTGAATAGTTAACTGGAAGGGGAAGATATATTTCGTTTAATTTTCAGATGCATTATGAACATTTCATAATAATGATTTTTTTTATCTATAAACATATATATAAGATAAAATATTCACCAACTATTTTTTTAGTTTCATTGACGTTCGCCTGATAAATTATCACATTTTACAATTACTTCACAATTATATGCAGTTTAAGACGAATTTAAATGTTTTTCGCTATATTAGAATTGATTTCACTTGACAATGTATTAATGTTTGAAGATGCTTCATCAAGTTTCAAATTTATATGGGTCGATCCGTTCCACATTGCCACACATAATCTTAAGATTAAAGGGCACCTATTGATTGTAATTCTAGATTTAGAAACTTTAACTTCAAGTCTCTGATATATAGAAAGTTCGTTTTTAAACTTACCACATAATATGGGAGTATAATAAGTTTGTCATTCCTTTTGCAGCATTCATGAGCAAGCGTCAGAGATAGACAAAATATGTTTAGCTTTGAATAGCATCAAAAACAGAGTCGATCTAGATATGAATGTCCGTGTGTCTGTCTGTTATTGGCTTTCTCTTGATCGAGCTTAAATTTTGTACAGACTCTTTTAGTTTCTGCATGAATAAATCTATAGAATTTGGCAAAATCGATTAAGAACCACTCCCATGAGCAGCACTACGATAACACCCACAATATGCAAGCTGGTACATGTACTTCATATCTCTTGCGTGTAGATGTGGAGGGTATTTAAGGTTTAACCTAAGCCAAATGCTGCTTTTTACTTGTTCACTTCTTATATTGTGTCTATGGGAAAAAACAAACAAGGGAATATTTTATGGCTAGCAATTATTCTGTACTTAAGATGAATAGATAGATTATGAAAAAGTGTCGTCATTTCAGATTCGAAGATAAGATTATTAAATAACAAATCATTTTAACTTTTGCTGACATATTTGGTTAGTTTTAGTTGCTGCTTTTGTATGGGCAATAAAGTACAAATACGTAGGGAAGGGTAGCGCGTGATGCAAATGACAAATCCAATTTCTTTTAAGTATCAATTATAATTTAATTGTACAGTTTTTACACTTTTATGCACACATACCAAATGAAAGGGAAAACCTTGTATGTTTTAAAAATATAACCGTTACGTGCAGTATCATGGATCGGCCATTTCATTAAGAAAACTCAAATTTAATTTGATTTAAAAACTTTTTTTTCGTAAAACTCTTGGAAAACAATTTCTTAACATTAATCTGTGAACTTTACATCAACACAGTACACAAGATTTTGAAAATAAACGTTTTTATCGGTCTTACGGTATAATTACTTTCACAATATTCAGTAAAAATGTCGATTTTTATTAAAAAAATCTTTCGGAGAAAATCATTCTATACTTCTCTTTATATCGAGATTATTTAACGGTAAAAATTTTGAAGAAAAAAGCCTATAGTATTCCGTACAGCAAACCTTTTTACTTAATAATGAATATCAAAAAGATTATAAAGATATTGGTAATGTGAGATGTTGGAGCGGGGGTGCCAGTTTAAATATAATAATGCAAGTATCTAGACGATATTGTATTGTATTGTTACCAGAATCAAACGTTTAAATATACATCATATTCATAATCAAACTAATGCCTGACTTTTTTTTATCCACCATTTAAGATGTGTTTGTGTTTCCGTTTGCAACTACCTGAAATACCGCAGGGTGCTGGCCGGGTGTTCTGTAGAATAGGGCCACCCTTTTTTAGAACGTTTTTTACTCTTATTTGCAAACTAGTATTGTACACAATATCTGCATTTTTTATACATATTTTTTACTTTTATATTTTTTTAAAAATAAACTTCTTTTGGCTCAAAGTTTTTTACTGTTAATAAAAATTAAAACGGTTCATTTATGACGAGAGGACTAAAATAGAATATGTTGGTCCAAAAATTGATGGGGAAAATAAAAATTAAAATTTGATACAAACAAAGGAATTTTAAGACGTTAAATCGATGGGTGGGTGTTTTAATAAGATGGAGAAACTGGTTTTTTGGTGACTACGCCTAATATAGAATACAATTGAAATAAGGAACTTTATTGTCAAAGTTAACCGGAAATTGATGATTATCTATAAATTCGGTCGATTTTTTCGGCAGAAGTAAGTAAAACACCAATAATAATGTCACTTTATCGACATTTGCTGTGTGTCATAATTAAACCCCACTGGTCCATTTTATTCAACTCCCACAGAGATGATCAAAATAAGCGTTTTTATGCGTAATTTGTTCAAGATTAAATTTAATAACAAATATTCTATTTATAGGACTGTTTAGACAAATCAGAATGTTTCTTTTAGAGACAGAGATGTCTAGATCGACTCAAATTTTTATAAAATTTTGCACCATATCAGCTATTTTGAGAACCTGTTTCTATATAAGAACATCACACAACATCTTTATAAATGTATTAACTTCCCGCTTTCTTTACCAAGTTTCATTCTGCATTGTGTCCAACCCGTTTTTAGGGTGCTTTTAAAATTTTTCTTCTTTGAGGTATTATTTCTATACTAGGGGATAAGATCGGCAGACATCGGGAGACATCTCCTTTTTAAAAATAGAAGTATTATTTAATAAATTTTTGGGTCCTATTTTACGATTCACTAATATATTCGATATTGAAAAAATCTCAAGATTGTTGTATTGTATTGCATTATGTGAAAAACGGGGGACTGCACAACGCGACAAAGAACACAAGAACTATAAATAGAATTTTCATTTTTAAATTCACGAAAAACATTAAATGGTATAAAATTCCGTACAAATCTAAAATTAAATAATTAGAGAACAAATTTTTGTAAAGAAGACAAATAAAAATGGCAGAATTAAGCAACGATTTAAATAAAGATGTTGAGTCAGTTAACGGAGAAAATAATACCACTCAAGAGAAGGAGCTATTGGACGTGGTGTTTGCATTAGAAAGTGAAAAGCAAGCGTTAATAGAGGAATCTCGTAAACGCATAACTACCTTGCGTAAGGAATTGGAAGTAAATTAATATGAATATAAAAAAAATTTAGTCAAACTAACAACATTTTGGTTTCTTTATTTCAGGACTGTCACCAGGACAATGAAAAACTACAAAGAAAAGTCCAACAACTCGAATTGGCTGTTAAACAGTCAGTTATGTTGAGTGGTGGTGATGCACCAAAAGCTAAACAGGACCATGAAGATTTGCTTCTAAGAGCGAAAACTTTATTATTTGAAAAAACCAAAGTAAATAAACAGCAAGAACAGCAAATAGAAGGGCTAAAAGCGCAAATAATAGCTATTAAAGATGTGGCCCAAGTTACTAAGGATATGTTGAATTTAAAAACGGCCGAATGCGAACACATGGAAATACGTTTGCAAAAGTCGCAAGCATGGATAAAAGCTGAGCAAGAGAAATGTGCCATAACTGAGAAAAAATTGACCATTTCAAAAAACGTGTATGACAAATTAAAAGCCGAATATGACATACAATCGAAAATATTTAAGGTAAACACATTATACTTAATAGTTCTTTATAATTCATTCAATTTTTAAAATTGTACAGGACTTGAAGGAAGCATACGAGGAAAAAATTAAAGTTTTAAGCGAAACAGTGGAAAAACTAAAGGATTAGCTAGAGTGCGGAATAGAAGGACAAACGTTTATATTCATCTAGATTTAGAAAAAAAATACAAAATTTTATTTGTGCTTTAATACACATATTTATTATAATAAGGTTATGTGACTGGTTGACTTTTTATTATATTTATCGATTTCTATCCTCAGCATTTTGGACAATATGTTTTGTTGCGGCTATTTAAGCAACTTGCTGCTGTTGTTGCATTAGTTTATGTGCCGTTAACTGTTTCATTTCAATAACACCATTCACAGCATTTAAAAAGCGACTTTTTTGCATTTGTATCTTTTCAATATTCTCAATTTGCTCCTGTACGTATTCAATACGCCGTTTAAAGTAATCCTTAGAGCTATCCAAATTCTGAAATGTTAAAAGAGTACAATTATTTATGTACTTACAATGTGGATAAATGTTTACCTTTTCTACGTAGTAGCCTGTCCCTATATCTATAACAAAATTGTCCATATCTTTAATACGACCCGGCACATACATACTGCTGGTTAACGGTACCAATATTTGACGATCTTTCCAATCTGGTTGAAATGATTCTAATGCTTCTTTGGATAGAGCATATTTTGCTTTACAATTATACAATGTTTGTAGGGAATCTTGAATACCACTTATATCCTTAAAATGGTAAGGAATTCCAATGGTTAACGTTTAACAGTACTCAGATTAGTATATGGCTTCTTACTCACCTGCTCAAACTCCTGCTTAATTTGAGCCAATTGTTCAATACTTAAGGATGTTAAGTTAATTTGTTCATGTTTACCACTTTCCTCGCTGACTGACATAATTTTGAGCGGTCTTTATAACGTAGTTATGAGATAATCTTATATATTACTAACAAATGTTTTCAGTCGCTGGAGAATTTTTAAACATGTGTCAGATGGAAATCACGAACAATAAATGCAGCTGATGCAGAGGCAATTAAATATGTGAGTTAAGTTTTAATATTTTAGTTCAAACGGTTAAATAATCAAGTGAATTACAGGAACTAGATCATACTGCTCTAATTCAATTAATGCTATAATAATCAATAGAAAATGCGTAAATATATATAAATGGAATAGTGTAGCAGCATTACGTGTTGTAATATATAATATCCAAAATATATTTGAAACACAACCTGTGCATTCGCTTGCTGCAGTAACATAAAATATCTTTGGAAAAGGTAAACAGATTATATATCCATAATGAAGCAAAGTCAGCGCGCTGCGCTCTTTCACTTAGGTCCATTTATACTTTCGCTGATTAACACAGTTTTATATATGTATGCCATAAAACATTGAAAAGGCGTTCCAATTATAAAAAAATATTTGCTAAAAAAAGTATTGTGTATAAAATTGAAAATTCTATAGTAAATTATTCTAATTACACATAATGATAATGATGTTTGCTTGGGCACTGTCCCACAGTGACCATGGCACACATCTACTTTGACAATAAATTTTCAATACAACCTCTAACACTTTAAATATATATCTTCTCTAAGCACACTGCAAAAAATTATTTATTTAATTAATTGTATAATTAAAAATAGTTTGGAAGTTTATGGTATTGTGACAGATAAGACACCTCGCTGCTTAACATTTACTAATTAGCACACTATAGCATTAACGTGCATGTGAAAAATAGAATATATTTCTATTGTAACAAGAGCCACCCACAGTGCATGAGGTGAGGCGTCTTATCTGCTGGAGGCTTTAGAGTTATGTCATTCCTTAAAAATTATTTATTATATTCCTGACATACGATTTTCGACGCACAACTTGGGCTAATGGCTTGTACTATAAAGTTTAGGAATGTTTTGTTGATAAATCAAAAATTTGTAAGAACTATTAGTATGTCAAGAGGAAGGCGGGCTCAGGAGATTTTGGAGGAAATGAAAGAAAAAAATCCTTATTACGAAAAATACTCTGAAAAAATTGCGAAATTGCAGCAAACATCACCAGAGGAGTTTCTAGCAAGAGTAGAGAGAACAGTTAAACCCATTAAGGAGAGCAAACCACAAGCCAGGTAAAAGTGAAAAGTCTTTTATACAAACCACACAAAGACAAATTCCAAAAGCTACATTTTTGTTTGTTGTACAACTCTTAGAAACGTGTCTGTGAATACCTCTTCATATTTGATATATTTTTAAATATAGACCATATACCGAATTGTTGAAACCCAAATCTCCTATAGAACCTACCCGTGCAGAGATTCCGTACAAGAGGTTGTCTGATGTTATGAAAGTCGAGTTAATCGAAGAACAAAGCGCTGAGGAAATTTCCAAAATTTGGCTAGAGTATCACAAAACGAAAAATGTGTTAGCGGCCACTCTATCAGTTGATCAATATGAAACCTTAATGGAGACAGCGAAGAAATATCCAATTTTTGTGCTGCCTTTGCCTCGTAGTGAAGGTTTTGAATTTATTTTGTTACAGTTCGCCAACAATACTGTGCATTTTACTCCTTTGTTGGCATACCAGGTGAGTGATAATAATTTTTTCATACATGTTATACTTGGATATATGATGGATGCAATTGTTGTATATAACACAAGGTTCATGCTGAGAATGCCCCAGAATGTTTAACTTTGGTGTATTATACCGATGTACGTGACAAGGGTATAGTCTTAATGCGTGGCGAATATGATACTAACGTGTTGAATGGGCAGGAGGCGCAGTGTTTGGCAAATGAATTGCAATTATTCTATTACAAGACCGATGAAAACAAACAGAAACTACTGGACATCTTTACCAATAAGCCGGCACAATTCAAACACATGGATTTAGTTAAAGAAGTTGAGAATATACAAATTGTGTAAATGTGTATAAGAAAATATAACTTCTGCGCTAAAAGATGAATGTTTGTCGAATGGTTTTATTCACATTTCATGTATATGGTATTGAAACAATCGTTGATATGAAATGATTGAGTAGTAAGAAAATGGAACAGAACATATGCATATTTTAATTATAATTCACCAGCGGCACAAGCGTCGCCGTATGACTTGCCAGGCTTTTCTTCAGGATTCAATGTTATCATATCATCAATGCGTAAAATGGTGATGGCGGCTTCCGTTGCAAATTTCAGTGATTTAATTTTAGACATAGCGGGTTCCAAAACTCCAGCGTTTTTGTTGTCGCGTACAACACCTTCAATCAGATCTAAGCCAGTCCATTTCAAATGAGCATGTTCAGCTTTGGTTTGACTGGAATTATGATACGCCCGTAATTTGGCCACTAAGTCGGTAGCATCCTTGGCGGCATTAACAGCCAAAGTCTTCGGAATAATTAACAATGACTTGGCGAATTCGGCAATAGCGAGTTGCTCCCGTGAACTCTACATTAAATGTATATATTTTCTTTTCTTCAATTTATCTAAACATTTCACTAAAGACTTACCAAAGATGTGGCGAAATTTTCCAAATAAATGGATAGAGCAGCCTCAACACAACCACCTCCAGCTACCACTTTTTTGCTTTCCAAAACACGTTTAACTACGCACAAAGAGTCATGTATGGATCTTTCCATTTCATCGCAGTAGAAATCATTAGGTCCGCGCAAAATAATGGAAGCAGCCGCTCTATGAAGAAAAAATTGTTCAATTTTTTTTTTTTTTGTTACACATTTTGAAAAACCGACCTTGCTTTAGTTCCCTTAATCAAAATTAATTCATCATCGCAAATCCGCTCTTGACTCACTTCAGCTGCTTCACCCACCATAGAGGTGTCAAAACTCTCTTCACCGTCCATATTGGTGAGGGACGAGAGCATTACAGCGCCAGTAGCCTTAGCAATGATTTTTAAGTCCGACTTCTTAACGCGACGTATAGCCATGGCACCCGCCTCTACAAAGTACTTCATGCAGAGATCATCAATACCACCTGAACAAAGGATGACATTGGCACCCGTTGTTAAAATTTTGTTAATGCGTTCTTTGGTTATGTCCAATTCACGCGTACGTATGCCCTCCAATTTCTCTGGATCATTGATCAACACTTGAACACCCATTTTCATTTTGGTTTTTTGCAAAGAGAAATCCAAGCAAGCGATCTTAGCGTTAACAATCTTCTTGGTCATTTGTTGAGAGGCAATGGTGCAATTCAAAGCGTAACCATTCACTAAGACGGATTCACGTGCTGATTTTCCGTGAGCCTTCAATATATTTATAGCTTTAATGGAATAAGCTGCATTGCCCCTGGGATCAGTTATCTAAATCAGTGTTTAACAATTTTTTATAAAACACCAATCAATTTATATATAAAACACAAAAGTTTGCTTTTAGTATTTACCTTAACAGCCTGGCAAGCATCTACCACCATGGTGGCAAAATAATCCGCATCAGCACCGATAAGTTTCGAACTCATAGATGTTTTTGCTATATTGATTAAAGTGTCTCGCCCCAATTCATCAACAGGGGCAGTTAAATGCTCGGATATGTATTTGCATGCTTCCTTGCAAGCTAAACGATACCCCGATATAATAGACGTGGGGTGGATTTTTTGCTTAACCAACTCATCCGCATTCTATTTAAGAAATTGAAAGTAATTTTTCAAAATTAAATTAAATTAAATTCAAGAATTCCAAGCATAGGTTTTTACCTTAAGTAATTCTGCTGCCACTATAACAACAGTGGTTGTACCGTCACCGACTTCCTCATCTTGTAATTGAGCCAAGTCCACCAGTACTCTAAAATATATATATGATGCCATTGGGTTAAAAACTTTATATTAACATGATTTATAATTAAACTTGCTTAGCAGCAGGATGCTCTACTTCCAGTAGTTTCAAAATTGTAGCGCCATCATTAGTCACTGTCACATCACCGATGTCATCCACCAGCATTTTGTCCAAACCCACCGGCCCGAGAGAACTCTTCACTATATTGGCGATTGCGCTCGAAGCCACCACTGCAATATATATATATAGTTTACGTTATGATGTCATAAAAGAGAAAAACCGGGTGATGACTGTGTTTTAACACCATAACCTCAAATTTTTGCAAACTTATTTATTCTTAATTGCTCTATCTATTAAATACATCAGGTTGGTAGTTATTCAATTTTATTCTTAAAGATTTAGCATTCATTGATTAATGGGATACAAGCAGACATCAAGGGTTCAATTCGGGTACCTAAGCGTTAACACCCAAGTGTTCATTTCAAATATTAATCTCACCGTTTTGTGTTCGCACTGATGCTCCAGTCTGCCTGGTACCAGCAATTGATAAAGGACTTGCCATTAAAGCCATTTTTACTCTTTTATATATTTTTAAACACTTTTTACAAAATACACGTTTATGAATCGCTTACAATCAACTTTAAGTTCTGGAAAGATTAAGTACTTTCAATAACTAAAGGTCTAATTAGTACGTACAGCTTATGAAACCACAAAAAAGTTTCTAGAGGTTGCAGTTTTAAAGTTGGAGACAAAGGCGTCAGCAGGGGGCGCTTTATATGTTTGAAGTTATTCGCTGGCTTTGGTAAATTATTGTCTTTAAACGTTCCACATTTATAGCTGTGTATCAGAGACTTTATTTCAAAGTCAGACTAATTTTTTATAAGAATTTTTCTGCCAGATAGATAACCATGTAGGTGTACACTTTGTTTGTTCAGTTCATTTGTAAAATAGCCTTAATTTGGCTTGGATCAAATCTGAATTACACACCATAGATGTGTTGGTGATCATACCACAACGGTAATAATAGAGAATATACCAGACAGAGACTTCTAAATGTATGGAATGTCATTCTCTTTAATTTTTGGGATCGATAAATTGTGCCTTGAGACTCCGATCTCTCAATCTAAATACAATACTTTTATATGCAAATAATGTTAAGTGAATAATTAAATAAATTTTAAAATTTGTATTAAATATAATTGTTTTTATTGAAATAGCTTTTTATGAAAAGACTTCCCTCACAAAGTAAATAATTTTTTAAGTCCTTATACATATAAAATACAAATTTCGTGCAAAAATGTAACAATAAAATTGCAAAATCTTCGACAAGTTTGTCAAGTTCTATATGATGGCCTTTCAATCTTGCGGCGCGCGCATTTACTTTAAATAGACTTTCTCTTTTTTTTGTTCTTTTATGATTGCCTGGTACGAGAAACTACTAAATATATATTTAGTTCTAAATGTATATATATTTACAATTGGTACAATTTGATTTTCTTAAATCAGGGATATCAAAACATTTTGGATCACGGGCCAATATAAAAATAAATTTTGTATCTCTCATAAACACAAAGTTATAATAGATAACCAAATAATAATTAATTATAAGATTTTCAAAGTTGATTCGAATGTTGTTTGAATGAAGTTTTAATGGGATGTACGAAGCTGTTACCTTCACCTATTAACCGTGTGCAGTTAGAGGTCAAACTTACTACTTCAAATTGTTAAAATTGTTCCTCAGTGTTCAACCGACAATAAATGTCCACTTTGACATTTTTGCTTCAATACATTATCGGAATCCAAGTCTTATTAGATCTGAAACTTGATAATTTTGATAAAATATCCTTTGCAAAGTTGAGGGGTAATAATGTTTCGTTTCAAATTATTCAATTATTCGACAGTCGCAGTTTAAATTAAATAATTGAAGTTAGCGGTAGAAATAAGTTGTAATTTTTTATGAATATATAAAAATGCATCTTTTGGTTTCTTCACGAAATAAATAAGTAATACGACCATTGATGCCACTTGCCAATCCATCCAATATTATTAAAATGATGTGTATAAGTACAGATCATAATCCAGTCATTTTATTGCACCACGAGGACGAGTACATGTTATCACACATTAAATACCCGCGTGTATACATTTGCAAAGGTAGTGGGGACTGTTGTGTAAATTGTTTCACACTTGCATTGTATGTGCGTGTAAATACAAAAACCGAGTGAGGGGAGCTTGAACAGTTGAGAAGATTAATTCTCCCGTTTCACCAAATCAATAGAATACCATACCTGTGATTGTACTCTGTGGCCTTAGTAGGCTAAAAATTGATCTAAATTTAAAAAAGTGAAAGTAAAAGTTCACAACTACCTAAACGCGTTTGTAAACTTGTAAAGGGGACTGCAGTCCAAGTAAAAAATAGATTGTTAAATAACAACAATTGAAAAGCGCCCACGTTGGGGACTGTTTACTTGAATTTTACAACTTTTTCATCAATTTAACAGAGTCTTCAACATCTGCACATTGTTCGGTGTTTGCAACACAACCCAACCCAACCCAACTCAACCATCTTATATTATCCTACGTCCTCTCTGTAAGTAAATGCAGCGGATGTGTATTTGTTTGTGTTTAAATATTGCTCGTGAATGGCAGGAACATACGAACTCATTTTCCAAGCGACAACACTAGTGCCGCTTTATACAACTGGCAGTTACAACCTGGCCAGCCATTACTTAACATACTTAGCGGTTACGCTAAGAGGATAAAAAACTTTACTGTGTGAATGAATGAACACACGTAGGCTTATGAATAAATAGGAAAGTAGGTACGCGTAGAATTTTAGTTCATTAGTGTAATAAATTTGATTGGTTGTGTGTGTGTGTGTGTGTGTATGTGTGTGTTTGAGTACGGAAAATAAAGTCTTTGTCAAATATGTTATGATTGTATTGAACCATCTCAAAAACGTTACGCACGTGTATAGAATCAAATATTTAGATATACGAACATACCATAAATAAAAGCTTTGGTAAGTATAATATAATTAAATATTTATTAACAGACAGTTTAAAAAAAATATAATAAAAATTGCAGTTTCAAACAAATTTTTGTACAGAGGAAAAGAAAGTTTATTTAATGACAAATGTTTGTAAAGTAAACTTTAGTGATTTTGTTATTATTGTTGTAATATTAAATTTGTTTCAATATTATGGGATATTTTTGTATGTGTTATACCCACTCACTTGGAGTGTACGAAAGGAAAGCTACCACAATGCCTGTTTGTCTGTGCTGTTAAAATTTTATAATGCTTGATGTTACATATGTATTTATACCCTGCACCACTTGTGGCAGACGGTAAATTAAGCTTGTGCGGATGTTTATAACGCAGAAGCACCAAATGCCATACATTTGCATTGATTTTACCATGTCCGTCTGTCTCTCCGATAGTCTGTGTGTATTTGTAAATTTGTGCGTAAGCTACAAGTCCCATTTTTCCTTCAGTATCTCTTGAAAAAATTTGATCGAGAATACTGTAGTGGCTTAATAATTAACAGCACTCAATTTCGACCCAATCAGACCATTTTTAGAGACCTTTTTCATGTAGTGACTTATATAGCAGTGCCTCTCATTTACTTTTACAACTGAACCAATTATAGCATAATTTGTGGTCGGACTTGAGCGAATATAACTTCTCTACGCGTTTTTGCAGCATTTTATCAACTGCAATTAATTGACGGTCATCATGAAAATAGATGAAGTGAACTGAATTGAGAAATCATAAAAATCCGCATTATTGATGAAAATTTTTATCACAGTTTCATGTGGTGACTGTTAACATTATCCTGAACTACTCCTTAAGTCACTTATTTCCCTGATTAATTGTAGTATCGTGTCTATGCTTCTGCATTCAAAGGAACATCCAGTCATTCCTTACAATATAAATATTTCCGCTAAGTCCATATGTACTTAATTTGAATGAATGTATAAATCTAATGTCGCTCAAGTCCGCCCATTTAATGTATGAAACGCCATTTTCACCGCCATTCTTCATTTAGTATCACTTGACTTATCTCTGGCACATTACTACAATATTAAATTCTTGAAAAATTTAAATGTGGGTGGGACACTTTTTAAAATATGTGGAAGAGTATTATTTTTGCCATGTAAAGTTGATTTGAATCGGTTGGTATGGGCTACAAACTTATCTAAACCTCTCCATTGTTTATACCATATGAATCAGTGTTAGATGCGATGCAAATGCTATGAGTTTTTTTCCTGCAGAATAGACCTCAAGACTTGTTTATACTATCCCAAATACTCGTATCTACTCATTCTTGTACATTTTACATTTTACATTAGTCGTTTGCTATTGTTGGGCTGCTGCTGTATTATGTTTATTTGCGGATAAGACCTTGAAACTATATACGTGAGTGCAAGCTTCTGTAATACATTTTTTCATTTATACATATAAACACAGGATGCATGTACAATATAAGCAGGTAGAGCTACATTACACAATCATCTCATTAGTCCAGTGTGCGTACTTTATATAATAATTTATTAAAGTATCGTATTTAAATAGGTTTTGTTCTCTTTTAACAACTTTTCGGCCTGTTTATGGGCAAAACATAGCATGTGTGGTGTGTTTCCAAAGTAATTACACTAATACACTACATGCGGCAGATCATCAGATTAGATGTTTTATATACAAATGTGCGTAAACATGTTCATTTTCATCATGAAACATACATTTGGGGCCAGCGGCTAGACAAGCAACTCATTTCCCGAATCGGTTGCTTTTAGTGAGAGCGGTTAATTTGTTTCAGGAAATCACTTTTGTTTATTTATTTATTTCATTATTGCAAACTCAAACAGTTACACACGCACTCAGATAACACATAACCTAATGAACTTCTTTAGTCATAGCTACAATGAGCTTTTTTCTTCTTTGAATAGTTACAAGCTTCAAGTTAATTTTAATAGTGAAAGAAAATGGGAAAAATTAGTTAACAGCTGTGTCTTATGACCAAAAAAATTAATCAAAATAATATAATAAAGCGCACAAATTTTAAATTAGATTTTCTAATATTTAAATGTTAAGTATACGCACTGAAGGCCTTGGTAAAACGTATTATATTTGAATAGTTGGAGCGCAATGCATATAACGAAAATAAGTGCAAATGTTAGAGCTAGTTAAGCCTGACCATTTTATAACCCCACACCACTTAGCCCCTTGAATTATGCTACAATTACTTTGGTTGTATCTGTATACACGAGGCACTGCCGTATAAGTTACTACATGAAATATCATTTTATGGAAAGCGGTTCTAAAAATGATCCGATCGAGTGCAAAGTTGGCACAACTAAACATGAATTATAGGGAGGGGTTCTAAAAATAGTCCGATACGGTCCATTTAGTGCATGGAAATTTGAGCGCAAGCTATAGGTCGCATATTTTGAGATATTATGATGAAATTTGGTACAAGGATATGAATTAGCCCGAAAGGAACCCTATTGAATATGAACCACAAGGAACCATTTTTAGAATCCTACTCCATATCCTGTCATAATGGATGTCTTTATATGACAAAAAATCGCAATTCTTCACATTTTTTGGCAAAGTTTGGCGAAAAATAGATAATAAGCTTCATATATTGCTGGACCCAATTTAGACCTGATTAGAATCTCTTCCCATGTAATTATATTTCACGAAAAAACTTATATGGCAGTGTGAATGTAGCATAATTTAAGGAGCTAAGTGATCGGGCTTGACCAACCAACCAACAATTTCACTTTTTAATAAAAGTTGGTGCAAAATAGAAGAATGAAGCTCAATAAATTTGACCCTGATATGCCCATTTTTATAACCCTTCCCTTTTTTTTCTCCATAAATACTTAACTGCTAAACTTAACCAAATTATAGCATAAAATGTTTTACTTATAGAGCTGTACCGTTGGAAGTGCAAATTTATTTAAAATTATCTTTGAAACAATACCAGATGCTTTACTCTGAAAATTGAGCACACTCACCTTAGCATGTAGCATCAATTTATTATTTTTTTATGTGTGTGTACATATGTGTTTCAATTGTTTCTTTCTTTCTTTCAAATTACCCTAAACTAGTAACATACATATATAAATAACAACAAACCATTAGGAAACGCTATATTAGTTTGAAATATCTGATGCGTAACGTGGTTTACAATGGTAATGCTGATGGTGTTGGTGATGATGGATGGATACTTTTGATAACATTACGGCAACGGCAAGGGTAAGGGTGGGAAGAGCATCAACATAATTATATGTGACAACGCAATTAACGCAATATTTAAAGGAATTGATGAGCAATCATATTATTTAAGTAAAAATTTACATCAGAACCAAACACGCATTGCAGCGATCGTTTCATTTCTTCAATAAGTTTAAAGGGGCAAATGCTGCGAATAATATACAGCCTCGCACTGTGTTAGAGAGAAAACTTTTCGTATTTTACCTTGGAATTACAATATTATCGTCGACAAATGAAAACCAAACAAACGTCTGCAATATTGATGATAATCGTACAAATAAATAAAATTGAACCGAATTCCTTTCCAATATAACCGCCAACATTTTCTCGTCATTATTCTGATCAATTGGCTGTAGCTACAAGCAACCCCACCTCATTACAACCTCACTGGTATAGATTAAGAAATTGATAGAAAATAATTAAATTATGTGACCAGATAGATGTCTGGCGGGTAACGTGGCAATGCTAAATAGTTTAAACGGTGATGTACTCACTCTAAGCGGAATTGCTAGTTATGACGGCGGCGGAATTGGCATTGGTAGCCCAACTATGGGTAGCAGTACTTCAGTTCCTATTAATGGTGCTGGTGAGCTGCATTTATCGTTATTAATTCTCAAGTGTTTCACTATCGGTTTCATTATCCTGTCCGCCATACTTGGTAATATGTTGGTGATAGTTTCTGTTTTGCGTCACAGAAAGTTGCGGTAAGTTTCAACCTTAATTTGTACATTTTATATACAGATTTATGTCATTTCAGTTCAAACCGCACTAATTCACTTAAATACACTTGTACTCGTGATACATAATAAGTTTTTGTAGATATTTTTTAACTCCTAATTATACCGATCAAATCGGAATCAAAATCTGAATTAATTTAATCATGTCCGTTCGCTTCTCTGTTGTCTATCCATGTTATTTTGTAAACAAGGTTTTGGCCTAAAGGTGCGCCCTATTGCAAATAATTCAAAGTGAACTATTTTTAGGAACTCTCCCCATCTAACTTATATGAAATAAATATTTATTTGACAAAAGTTTGCAAAAAAATTTATGACAATAAGTCGGATAACAGACAACGCCCATTTGACGCCAAGGATAAATTTGCTTTGAAGCTTCATTCTTGGTATAGCAAACGGAACAACAAACTTAGTATACCATTATCATTAAAGTGGAGGGTATTAAAGTTTAATGGATTTGCGTAAAATGTCACATTATAGTTTTTGTGACTTGATTAATATGTAATTATGTAGCAAATATGTCATTTGCACGCAAAATCCTACTTTTTTGTGACAATTTTGTACGATAATTATATATATATATATATATGCTCTATGCCACTTATGATAGAGAGTATATTAAATTTGTGTAGAGGTTTGTAACTTCTAAACGGCAAATACATCATCCGCCTTTAATTGTCTTTAAGTGTCGCTCGGCTCAGAATCAAAATGTGTATCGATATAATCGTGTTCATCTGTCCACAATTGTCCCTAAACCTTTGGTCTAGAGTATTAAGTGGTCGGGTAAAACCGACTATAAATTTGCACTTATTTTCTTTAATTCAATTTTTTTTCATTATAAAATCTATTAAATGTTGCCGCTCGTTTATGTACGTATGGCAGTATTATCACCAATTATTTCGTGGTTTCTTTGGCGGTTGCGGATATGTTGGTAGCATTATGTGCCATGACCTTTAATGCTTCCGTTCAAATTTCCGGCAAGTGGATGTTCGGCTCGGTTATGTGCGATATATGGAATAGTTTTGATGTATATTTCTCCACCGCCAGCATTATGCACTTGTGTTGCATATCGGTTGATAGGTAAGAAACCCACTGGCCACGTGTTATATTATTGTATGAAAGGCAACTTGGCCAACGTAAGATCCAAGATTCCACGTTTTTATTTTGTTTTAAGCAAAGCAATTGCAATTGCTTTCTTTATAAGATGTTTTTCGATGCTGGGGGCAGAAGAAATATTTATGATATTCTCCGATTGGCGCGAAACTTATTTTCCAGCACATAGGACAATTTTTGTGGCAGATAAATAGATTTTTGTCGATTGTAGGCGTGGCTCTTGACCGATTTTACCAATTTTAAATTGTCTGTACAAAATTTCAGCTTAATATATCAAAATGTACGATTGTGAGAATGCCAACAACAGACGGATTTCGAATGACTGTTGCAAACAGAATGACGAACTTAGTATAGCCCCATCCTAAGTGGTGGTACACAAATAATAAAACGTCTACTTTTTAACCGAATCTAGCCGCAACTACATAGTTACAGCGCGGCACTGATCAGTACAATTATTTCGAATTATTTACCATATTATACGTAACGGCTGTTGTGTGTATTTTTCAAACAGATATTATGCAATTGTCCAACCACTGGATTATCCCTTGATAATGACGTATCGCCGTGTATGTGTTATGTTAATAATTGTGTGGTTATCACCCGCTTTGCTGTCGTTTTTGCCCATATGCTCCGGATGGTATACAACCAATGAAAATTGGAAATATCTTAAATCGCATCCAAATGTAAGTGTAAACGAATAATTAAAAGTAAAAAATATTTACTTAATAGCTTAAATACCTAAATTATAAAATAGCAAGTGGCCAATAGTTTGAGTTATACTAAACTTAGTTCTTAGTATCGTTAAAAAGGGAGAGGTTCTAAAAATGATCCCGCCCAGATCAACAGATCAACTGATTAATTATTTTTCGAAACAACTGCGGTTTCGATATTTTCATTTTTGTTTCACAAAAATTTAGGTTTTTTCAGTTTTAACTGAAAGTGATCTAATCATGCCCGTCTCTGCTGTTTTAGAGTCCTTGGTAGACTGATCTCCTAATTTCGGAACAAAAACTCTACATTTCGGGTTTAAAGTCCAACTCTTCTTTTTATTATGCCCTGCACTACTTGTGTCATCGAGTATATTAAGTTTGTACAGATTATTGTAACCTTTAAACGGACATATTGAGATTACCTCCCCATAAAAGGTCCTGTCATAATGGAGGTCTTTTTATGCCAAAAAATCACACTTTTTAAATTTTTGGACACATTTAGTGAAGAATAGTTAATTAAACTTGTATTTGGCTGTTCTAGATTTGGGCCCGATCGGACAATTTTAGAACCTCTTCCCATATAATTATATTTCACGGGGTAAATTATCTTACATGACAGTGTGTTTTCACTGCAACCAAACTAATTGTAGCATAATTTAAGGAGAGGTATTAAAGAGTCGGACTTGACCCATGATAACTTTGTCCTTGTTTTATTTTTGATTATAATAAATAAATTATTGAATAACGTAAAAAGTTAATCGATACATAATATATATGAGATTTAAGATAACGACCACAAAAAACTGTCTCGAAATTTACTGAACTTTAATGACCGTGAACGCTTTCATTTCCTCAAGTATGAAAGGAAAAAATTTGAATTCTTTTGTTTACGTCAATCTGAAGCTTCATTGCATAAAATGTTTACAAATTTTTTATTATTTTACGCAGATTTGTGAATTTAAAGTGAATAAACTGTATGCCGTTGTTAGTTCATTAGTAAGTTTCTGGATACCGGGTGTGGTGATGCTGTTCATGTATTATCGTATTTATCAAGAAGCCGACAGACAGGAAAGACTTGTGTACAGGTAATATTACACATGCAATGCACAAAACAACAACACAACCATTTTAGAGGAGCAGTTGAAGTGTGCTAAAGCGTTTTTCAAATGCAAGACACAAGTGTAATAATTTTTTCTTTTTCTGCACCACAACCGCATAAAACACTGATTTGGCACCGAAACTAAAAAAAAAGGTCAAAAGTCGCTGCCTTGCTACTGGAGAGACACTTGCAGATAAGTCAAATACCAAAGCCACGGCCAAGTATAGAAGTGGAGCAAGCGACTATCACCACCATGCGACGTGAACGAAAAGCTGCCCGCACTCTCGGCATCATAATGAGCGCCTTCCTTCTGTGTTGGCTGCCGTTCTTTCTCTGGTATTATTTCCTTTCCCATACATTGTGTGTTGCATAGCACCATAGATGGTCGTTATGTGCTCTATTGGTTATACTTTCAGGTATGTCACGTCATCACTGTGCGATAGTTGCACCACACCGCGCATTGTGGTTGGCATTCTATTTTGGATTGGCTATTTCAATTCGGCCTTAAATCCCATCATTTATGCATATTTCAATAGAGACTTTCGGGTGGCTTTTAAAAAAACCCTCAAGGTAAATTAAAAGCTATAGTGGTCTCCCACCGCATGTTAATTTTCCGGCCAGAACCTCTCTCAGTTATGCCGAAAAGTTCAGAATCTAAATCACTAAATTTAGACAAAATATAACGTTTTAAAAAAATAGGCACGGTTAGAACCAGAATCCGACTTGCAAGTTGATACATAATCCACACACTATACAAAATTTTGTACAAATATTTTTAGTATCTGTACATGGTTCCTACTTGTATTGCCTTAAAGCTGCCTAGTGTCACGCCCATATTACAGCCACATAAATGTACCCGTAAGATGAAATTTTGTACATACAATTATTTTATAATTAAAAAAATTGGACTATTTTACACAGGACGGAATCAGGTACATAGCGCGTCCATTTGGTGTGGAGATGAAGGGTGTTTAATATTTGGCCTAAGCCAAATTTAGTTGTCAACAAATGTATGTAACACCTAAACAGCCACACCCACTTTTAATTATATCCACCGTATCAGGATTAAAGTAACTTCTGATTTGAGTAAATAGATCAGTTCGTGTTTGTGTTCATGGCCATTGCTGTGGTGACAATGGGCGGGGTCATATAATAGGCATGTCCACAATTTATAAGGAATTCTTTATGCAACAAAGTTCAACTGCTGAGGTTGAAAAGGGGGATAAATCCAAAATATAAACGATGCTTAGGTAGCGCTTTACGTGTTTTAATTATTTATAGTTGCTTACTGAATTGCTTCGTACAGCAGTACCGCTAGTACTTTCTTAGGACTTTGAAGATATTTTTATTTTCTTGTAAAGGGAGAAAAAAGATTTATTGTGTCCTTAAATCTTACACAATAACCCTAACTGCTAGTACCCTTCAAAAAAAAATACTTAAATAAAAATCAGAATTGTTTAAGCGTGAAATAAAAAATTATTACAATTTCAGAAATTTCATTCCTTTAGCTTTCGTCTGTACAAATTTTGAATAATAACATAACGTTTCTATTTGTAATGCATTTTTACACATATGATTGAGTGCAGCACAAATAATGTAATTTTTTTTTATATTGTTTGTATCGTGCAGTTGGCGTACTCCCATTCTTTACGATGTGTCACATCAATTATTTATTAAACAAACACATTGCCATCTACCGATAAGTTGTTCATACAACACAATCGCATTTTAAGCGAATGAAAATAACTCAATAGTATTTTATAGACCGCCATCGAACGACCTCTTAACTAAAATCACAATACTTTACAATAAATTGTGCATTATTTTGGGTAAGCTTTTACTAAACTTGTTTCTCAATAATCGATGTTTATCTTAAACTTGAGAGATTTAAAGGATGTACAGGTACTTCACCCATTGATTTCATACTTTAAAGTCGTTCAATTATTACACAGAGGTAAAGTATATAAAAATGTAATAACCCGTATACTCTGACCCAGTCTTGAAACCTTATTAACCTTACCTCTACCTCTAGTCCCGTTGGTGTCTATTGTACGTTGAGTTTTGTAAGTTTTGTTTGATCATTTGTTGTTTAAAAACTCTTCTTAGTGTCAGGATTTTTCTTCATCCCTCAAAAAAATAATTTTTAAAAGGGATCGATTGTCTTTATATAAAACTCTTCATTAAAATGTGTGGAAAAGTGCAAAAATAAAATATTTTGAAAGAATTTTAGAAAACGTAACTAATTAACTAATCCTGGATGCCCCCTAAAACTCTTTTAAATCTTATAGTGCTTTACACTTAACTAAGCATGCGACCATTAAAATAATCTAATTCGTATTAAATATTCCAGTATTCCACAATTGCACTGCAATTAGTGGGTGTGACAGGTGCTTAAGTATATCAACTTACAAGATGGATTCTATATTAAAAAATATAAATAGTGGGCGTGTCTGTTATCCGACCACGATGTATGTATTTGTAGTGAGAGACTTTTTTCGATTGTGTGGCCGCGTGGTTTAACTGACATTATATAATTTAAATATGACTGCTAGAAATATTTTTACAAAATTGCAGCAACAACAGACACGAACGAACTTAGTAAACTTTATAGGATCTCCGACGCTAATACATCCAAGAAGCAATACACCCTAAGAAAGAGAATATAAATAAAATTCCAATTTTTTTTTTATTAAAAAATTAAAACATTTATTCGATACCCTATATGCCTAATTTTTCTTTTGTTATCTTATTCATGTGGATGATTTGACGGATAATTATTCTTGTTGCTTATATCAGATAATAAATTGTCGTGTCAGCACTAGAGGAGAAATGCCGCCTTTTATGAACTCTACCGCCTCATCCGAAATCCACATGAATGTATTACGAGTCCACCAATACGCCACCGCTACCGAGTCATCAAATCAATTAAAAACCATTTACCAAATGCGCTGATACCTCCGCCGTCCCCTAATATGTTTAGTAATAAAAACTATTGAGTAGACATTTATTGTACAATCTGAGACATCCTCCACATTTCAATGTAGTATATATGGTCGTGTCATGTATAATAATACGCCACCTCTTAACGATTGCTAAACTTTTGCAATTCATTCTACTGTAAAATAAATTCAGTTCAGGTCTCTGAACGTTGGAACGTTGTGGCCCTTTGTTATTTAATGTCGCTCCTTTTATGTGCATTGATGTTGTAGTATATGATATATGTTTGTAGCATTATTTTTTTATCAATAAGGGACTTGGCTAATAACCAAATTCACTCATTTTTATTAGCAACAACTGTACAACAACTAACAATGTCTGCGCCGATTTTCAATTCTTCAATTCTCACATTTTACGTCCATGAGCATGTCAACAACAGGCGGACGCACTGACACCGTTTTAAGGTTGATAAACAATATTTACATTTTTCCGAAAGCCGTCTTCTGGAAAACGGTTGACAAACTTGGGATAGCTACGATACGTGTAGGGTGTACAAATAGCTGAAAAACGCATAAGATTCTCATTCTTAAGCAATAGTAGTCGTATTGCTAAAAACTACCTATATGTATTGTGACAACAACAAAAACATCAACTAACTGCTCTGCTAGACTCAAGTTGCAAATAGTCAAATACTCAGCACAATAAACTATCATGTAACACACAGAATTTTATAAAACAAAGAAGATAACAATATTGTTATATATATATACGTGTATATGTATGTATACACACACCATGACAATCTTTAAGGATCTTAAAACAAAGTTAACTTTGGACGAACATAAGTTAATTTTTGAAAATGAAAATGAAAAGAAAAAGTTTCACATATTTTTATATTGTAAAGAAACTTTCAAACATAAACAAGGGAATCTGTAGCAAGTGGCGCCGTTCAAAACTTTGTACAAAAACATATATTCGTACAACAATAGAAAACTTCATGGTAAAAAAATCTTATTTACCTTAGGCTGAACATGGTAACATTGAAACATTTGAATTAAAAGAAAACTTGTTATTGTAGATTTATAACGTGTGAGCGTGATCTTTGATTAATTTCCAAATGCAACAAAAATCGTCCAAAAGGATATACGCCCACTAGAATAAAAGTCACTGTGGTGGCTACGGCCAACTGAGTCGTTTTTTGTGTAAACTAAAAATAAATGTACAATTTTTTTCGAACGATTCTTAAAATGTTGCTAATATTTTTGTTTCATGAGAGGGGTGTTCATATGGGTTTAATTTGAATATCTCTGCGATGAAGTTATCGGTACATCTTCCAAGTACGATAATGAATAATTTTCACCATAAACAGAAGGTTACTCATATACGGCTCAATTGATAGAAAATTTGATCCTAATCAGAATTATATAACATATAGGATAGGGGCGTAGGTAGAGGAATAAAACAACAAGAACGGACAATGGCAACTGAGATCTTTTTGATGACAAAAAAGTCATATGCGATAATATCTGTATGTCTGTAAAATTTGCAATATTTTTAACAGCAACATGTGTGTTGCAGAATTCATGTCCACTGGTGAATATAAACCAAGCTTTAGTTTCGAGCTTCGATGCTAGTTCCAAATGCATGTTATGATATATACGTACATCAACACCCAATCGTTACCATCATTAATCGCTAAAAGTCGATTCGTTATAATTTAAATTTTAGAATAAAAATTTATGAATGGTGTTAAGTTATAATCAGAATAAAAACAAAGTAAATGTAAATGTAAAGTAAAGTTGTATGTAATAGTTGTAATTAATGAAGCTCACCGGCACCTTCTCATCCTATGCAGACCTAGACAAATAATAATGAACCAAAACACAAGCAAGTTTAGCTTTATGTAAGAATTTATTTTTGATTACAATAAAAAATATTTGTAAAATAAATTGAAACAATCATTTAAATCAATTTCTTGATGTCCATCTTTTGTTCGCAATTAAACTGTGTTTGATGGGTTTTATGACTAATTGCTAACGTCATACAGGCAAAGTGTACAAATCAAATTAAATTGAACTTTTCTACCTCCTCCTCCTACTACTACTACTACTACTACTACTACTACTTTTACAAAGTTGAGTGTACTTTAGTTTTACTCTTGTGTGTACTTAACTTTAAAATAAGAAAACATCCGCCTATTTACTATTATTTGTAGTCTTCATTTGTACAATATTTTATGTGGATATTATCATTTTGTTTTATTTATTATTTACGTTCACATTTCATAATGGTCAGTTTAAGTTAGGAGTTATAGACTTAGGACGGTTTTCAATAAATTTATTTATGAAGCGTGGATGAGGGAGATCACGCTACCTATCTACAATAGTGTATTATTGGGATTGGATTTCAGTTAGCTTTAACTTTTGGACAATGACTTAAAGTTTAACAGTTAAAAATGATCGCAAATAGTGTATATTGTGGACTCAAGGCCATAACGATTTGTTAATAAAAAAACACAATTAAGCGAATTTACATATAAAATATTGCTTTTTGTACCAATTAAAAACAGATCAATGCAATTCAAAAGAGAACCACGACATCATGTCATCGATGCACTAAAGCAAACTGAAGAATTTGTAAATATTTTATGTTAATAGTTTTGGCCTCGAGTTCATGCCGGTGTAGGTGTTTTGTTATTCACTGGAAAAAGGCTTAATAAATGCTTTTGCTAATTAAAAATTTTCGTTTATTACTACAATATAAATTTTAAAATCAATCACTTCAATTTCAATTTCAATTGCAAATGAAATGAGCTGAAGTGAAATTCTCATATGCGATAGCTCTACACAGAACGAACGAATAAAAACTACTGTAGAGATAAAGAGAAATTGGTTACGACAGTAACACAGACTATGTTTAAGCGAGTGGCGTAGACATTTAATACAAACTCTCAATACTTAATATAATGAATGGTCAAAACTTAGTTGAACTATACCGCTGCACATGGCGTGATTGGCAGTTCGAACACAGCAAAACATTTTACAACAGACAGGTATCCTGTTGTAGGAGTCACAATATTATGTATTATGTACTGCTGTACTGATTTTGGTAAGTTTCCCGGAAGCGTTTTTGTAATAATTGATAAGCGTTATAAACTCTAAAAGTATATATTTGTAAAAGATGTGTACACAGAAAGATATATTGTGTGTCTTCAGTTGTAATTTCTTATCAATACTTACTTTTCTTTAGCAGCTTTAAATGATTTTTTTCGATCCTTTTTATAGGTAGAATCTTGTACATCTACAGGCGCAGGCAAATCATAAGGAGACACTATCGTCTTATTGTCTACAATAATAAACATTGCTCTGTAAAGTGTTGTTCTTATTAATGTAATATTTCAGTTTACTAACCGGGATGACAGAAGAAAGCGATGGAATGCCGACCCCTACTACGCACATGTTCTTGTTCGGGCACCACCACACGATGAGGCTAAAAAATATACAAAGGCCACCTTTTTTATACCCTCCATAAACATTGTGCTAACATTTTTACAAAATATTTAGTTTCCGTACGTATGTAGATTTCTATGGGACTAAACCGGACAAGTGCTGAGCCTACAATTGACAAAAATCTCTCATTGGCTACAGTTGATATTTGGTATACGTGTTTATATCTAAATATTTGTTTTGCGCGTGATCATGTCACGATTAATAA
The DNA here is from genome assembly GCA_963978525.1 of Ornithomya fringillina. Taxonomy (NCBI): domain Eukaryota; kingdom Metazoa; phylum Arthropoda; class Insecta; order Diptera; family Hippoboscidae; genus Ornithomya; species Ornithomya fringillina. The sequence goes on from OZ021691.1 coordinate 26,333,527, forward strand.
TGAAAATAAATTCTGATGTCATGAAAAATAAGGTCCAAATTGAGTTTCAGTCAGACCCCTCTAATGTTCACGTACTACTCGATAAATAAATTCATTTTACATCAAATTTATAAAATTTATGTGTTGCAGTCGAAACCCATATAAACTTTATGTAAAACTATCGTATTTACTGAGAAATATTTAAATTTAAAAATTGAGTCTGGAATCTCGAGGTAAAAAAATTTAAGAGCATTTTACTCCGTCTCTATATTAGAGGTTTCGGTTCACATATTTATACTAAATCAAACGTGCTAAAAATGGACGTAATCGAGCGTTTACGTTTCTTTTTTTCTTCATCATTAAAGAAATTAATATTTTTGCAAAAGTTTACCAGAGCAGGATAACGGTTTTGTGTCCATATAGAAAATATTTCACCACAGTTGATTAGTATGGCACCAGGTAAATGACCGACCCTCATCCATTTCTCACTACCAGGTAGTTGCACTTCCAAACCACCTTCAGAGTCCTGAACCAACAGAGTAAACGTGCCATAATCAGTGTGAGCACCGCAGCGTACCACTTCTCCATTGGGCATACGCCGTTCAGTTGTTTCGTTTACCTTATTTTCTTTGCCATCCAATTCACTGATTAGTTCATCGCGAGGGTTGCTCTCTGGACTAAAATCTGGCTGTATCGAGGCGCAACGCTGATAGCTGTACTTGCAACGACCCTTAATAAATTGGTTTATATTGTTAGCATCTTCTACCACGGGGGGATAATAGAGCAGACGTAGAGTTGACTCATTTTCCCTATCGTCGGACAGCATATGTGAATGCTTTTCAAGAAAAAAAGTGGATGATGTGTCAAGTGAAGTGGCCAATGCTTGCAAAACGAAACGAGCCAAAGTCTTGAATTCTTCAGCCAAGACTTTTATGTGTTCCGAAAAACCGGGCAGTGGTTCTTCTGGCAAATTTTTAGCATTCAAAGTGCAAATATTAAAGGTATGCCGTAACTCTGGGGTTTTTTTATCAAAGCGCTCCATGCCTGGCCTCACATAACCGTGATTATCATCACCAGTACGTATATAATGATCTTTAATTTCTGAGGGCAAACCGACAAAGTCATCTAAATAATCCCAAGCGATTTTTAGCTATTTTCAATTAAAATACAAATTCATTAAGGTGTGTTTTACCACGTGGTGTAATATATATGTTTTTTACCTTTTCTTCGCAAATGCCATGGTTCACCAGCAAAGCCAAACCTTTTTCTGACAGAGCTTTGTGCAATTGTTGACCTACACGATTAACAACTGATCTTACAGGACATTCTTCAATGCCTACAAAAAGAAAGTTTCTAATATGATAAGTGAAAAAGAGGTGACTTGCTCTTAATCCACAATGAATTTAGAGCAATTAAGTGCATAAGATTGGATTTAAAATTAAAAATATTGATAGAAATTAATCCTTTTCTTATATCGTGCGGATGTTTGCAATGCAAATGTCACAATCACATTCAATTACAACTGTCGGTACAGAATATCTTTCGGAATCGACTTAACCACGTTCGTCTTTCTGTTATAATTAGAACTAATTATGGCATGATTTTGTGGTCGGGCTTGATTGAATGTAACACTTTCACTTGCCAAACACGAGTTCCTCAAAAATATTATTTGACTTGATAATTAACTGTGCAAAAATTTGTACAGAGACCTTAAAAAATGCAAGTACAAATTAGATATAAATATATGTATGTTTATATGATCATGTATAGTCAGTGACAGTTGCTAAAAGGAATCACTACGGATTAAAGAATAGATAATGAAAACAAGTTAAAATATTATAGTCGGTCATGTCCGACCATCAAATACCCTACACCACTTCATTTATTATTCAATTTACTTGTTTTCTTTGATAAATGAAAAGTTTTATTTTTTTTATTCTTACTTTTATTTTCAAAAATTTGTCACAAATATTTTTTTAATTTTTTGTTTGATTTTGAAATTATAAAAAAAAAAATTATATGGGGAAGAGGTCTAAATCATATCCGATCATATCCATTTTCGAAAGTGTTTCTTTTGGGCCAATACAAAAAATGCAACCTGTAACTTGCGCACAAATTTACATGGACAGATAGGCGGACAGACGGACATGTTAAATCGATTCCGATTTTGATTCTGAATCGATCGGTATAATTGAAGATGGGTGGGTGGCATTTGCCGTTTAGGAGTTGCAAACATCCGCACAAACTTAATATAACCTTTACCACAAGTGATGCAGGGTATAACGAGGAAACCATATTATTTGTCCGTAAGTCAGTAAGTCAAGAATCTAAGCATATATATATATGACACTTGTGCGATTTCTTATTTTAGTGTCGTATCCGTTAAAACGAATTGTAATGATTGATTACATTGGCTAGTGCGTGCATAATTTATGCCTATGTGTGATACATATTTATAGGTATGTACACAAGTTACAATATAGTAAAAGTGTTACATATTTAAAAACCAGTTGGGATCATTATCAATAAAAGCTGCAACGTTTTAAAGGCATTGTTATTGTTTTTTGTTGAGCTTGTCAATAAAAATCATGTTTTTTTTTTATAAGAATTCCGTATATAAGAATATAATAAATACGCAAATGTTGTAAAACATGCAATAGAAGACAAACAAGATCGAATGTTATTCAATTAATGAGGTTCTTATTATACCCACCACCTCTGATACGGAGATCTACTCACTTTATGGAAACATTTGTTACATCCAGAAGAATGCCTGAATGATCTTACATATCTATCAACAATAAATTCTGAATCGATTGAAATGCCCACAGGACAATCGAAACTGACAAGTGGCTATTCTTTCATTTTTTTCTCCATTACTCCTAAATTAAACAAAAGAACATTTCGTAATGGTGTTAAGCCACCATTTAGTACTCTACACTGAAGCATCAAAAAGCATGAACATGGATGGATGTTCTAAAAATGTCAAATTGTCACGGAAGCCCTATTCAGGTTCTGAATCGAACGGTATCTCTTGAGAAATGTCAAGCACCTGAACAAACTTAATATATTAATAAGATTTTACTACACGAGTGGTGTAGGCTATCGATAAAAACTTGAAAATTTACGCTAACATGAAATTTAAAATGAAAAATGTAATGATTTTTTGTTGTAATTAATTTTTGGTTTTTTTTCTATCAATTTCTGTGTAGCTTAACCAAGGCCGTACTTTTTACACCCTACCCCTCTTGCGATAAATGGTTAATCTAACTACAAATATCCCTTAAATATCAAAAAGCCATTGCATTTGTATACATACCGCAATGTGCCAGATCAATAATCGGTATTTGACTTTTGGTCAGCAGTGTATCAACCTTATCTTCATTAGGTTTCGTCTTTAACATTGCTAGTACTTTTTAATACAAAACGTATATATAATGCGAAGGATTTGCAATGGATTGTGTGGTGAAACAATGCTTGATTCTGTTGTTGCTGCGTTGTTGGTATTCGATAAGTATTTATTTCAATGGCATTGAAAACATCAATTAAGCTGTCAATTAATTGAGTTCTGAGTAATTTCAAATTATTGTAATTGCTCTTCGAAAGTATATGTTAATTATTTTTATTTTGTGTAATTATACTCTTCAGATAAGAGGAGGCGACATATTATGTTTGTTTGTTTGTTTCTTTTGCAACACTGAACAGGAAGCGTTGAACTTCATTTGTCGTATATTGTAAATATATTATGACGCTGAATCGGAATTACAATCGTTTCCCCCAAAAAAAGCAATAAAACCATCAACGTTATGTATTAGCGATTAATGAACTAATAAAATAAATTTGTGCATCGGTGAGAGTTTCAGAATTAAAAACGGATGAACGGACATGGCTACGTTTATCGTGAATATGTATACTTTATGTGTCTATAACCTTCCTTTGGTAGTTGGAATGACAATCTTAGTATATCGCCATCTCATGTAGTGAGTACAAATATCAGATATTTATTTTCAATGCCTTATACGAGTGCAAGCAAATCTATTAATTGCATTAACTTTTATCTTTATTTTGTGACAAAAATTGGGTTGGCAACAATTTTACAATATAATGTATAATATATTATTTAGTTACTGTATATATTATGTTGTACAATGTCTTAACATATATGACAATGTATATCACTGGAAATTTGTTTTTACTTTATCCAAGAAAAAAAACTGTTCACTTGTTTATAAACGCAAATATCAAGAAAAAATATTATTATTAAAAAAAAAAGACTTTTTATATAAAACTTTTGTCGTTGCAACCCGTGATAAAACACTACATTTCACACCATTATCTGCACTATTGACGTGATCATGGTTTTAATACATAGATGTAGTAAATGAAACACTTGTAACAAGAGAGAAAGAGAAAACAACAAAACAAAGTGAAATTTTTTATAGTAACGTAAGAAATCAACAACCCTGCCATTGTTTGACTTTTTAAGTAGAACATTAATTATGCAATTTAATTATGTTTCGAAATATCTTTAACGCACAATTAAAATGGAAATAATGAATTGTTCCGAACGAATACAATTTATTGTTATCATATCTTTCATTTAGTTAAACTAAAAAGAAGAAGCAATTCAACTTTGACTACTTCAATCTGCCAACGGGTGACGCATATTTATATTTTTTACTTGACGATCGATCTTTATAAAAGTTTTTCTACATTGTCATTAACATTATTAACAACGCGTCAGAGTACAACGTTTAACTTTAAAGTATTATTATATATAATTGTTTGTTTTATCTTGTGTGGTTTTTAGAGGTAGGTCTATGTAAAATTCGTTACGCCTTAATGATAATACTTCATGTATACGTTTTTCAAAAATGTTAATATTTGTGGATGATATAAAAACTTTTTATTCATTTAACCGCAGTTTCTTCACTTTGACTTAAATAGTTTGTATTTGTGGTCTAAATTCAATGATTTGTCGTTGAATTTGAAAAAATATAAGAAATATCCTTTTCGCGCTTGGTGATTAATGTGTGTGGAACATATATAAATAAATTTTCCTTTTCTAATTCTCTCTATGGGAAATTTGTTGTTTAAAATGTTTCTCTCACGGATGTCTCTTTTTACTCTGTCACAGCGTTGCCATTATGCCAAAAAATCTTTGCTAGCTATCGTTGATAGAGGAGATGTTAAGTTAGTATTTAAACGTCTCTAGGATTAGATAACGCAATATTCAATTCCAAGTAAATAATATCTTAATAAGTATAAAGTAAATAAGATTTTGTATTAATTATTTTTTTTTAAATTGTATTTCTTAAATTTTTACATACTATAATGTATATAAATTATATATAATTTTCTACTGTGTGCCTCAGGTGACAAGTCCACCTCTAGTAGAATGAAAAAGCACTTTATGACATTTTAAAAACTTTTTACCAGCCTTGAGTACCAGAAAGCGATAGAAAAGCTTTTCATGTAGCAATCACATGATTTGTCATTGTGCACCGTTTAGTGGGAGACATATATTTTTTCGCAGTCGTAATTGTTGGTGGTAACGTAAATTTAGAACACGAATAAATATCAGTTTTGTGCATTTCAGAATAAAAATTGAACAAAATACAATTTACGGGGTTTTGTGCTTACGCCTTTACTATTTCCATTTACACAGAATTTTTTCAGGGAAAAACACGAATTGGAAAAAAGCTCAGTGGGGTAGAACTTGATAGCAAATTAAAAATGAATAAAATAAGTGCACATCAGGCAAATTCGGAACATGTTCTGGCTGTGTCCCGTGATTTTATTTCGCAGCCCAGGCTAAGTAAGCGATTTTCTTATAAAATATTTTAAAAATCCTTAAATGTTTCATCATGAAACAGTCCATGAAATCGATTTAATTTTCTATAGAAATGGACTATTTCTAAGGGCGAAAATAAGTAAAAAAATAAAAATTTGTAATATTTTTACGATTGTTCACATTTTATTATAAAATAGGTGATTTAAAGTGAATCGTATGTAATATTTTCACCGAGTATTAAAGATTTATATCCCTAGGTCACATGATACAAGCAGTGTTGCCGTGAGATTGTAATACTTTTATAGGCATTTTATTCCCAATTGCAAATCTAATATGGAATGCTTGCATCAAAATAATGAAATTATTTTCATTCATTGTTTTTATAGCTTACAAAACTGTATCGGGCGTAAATGGACCTTTGGTTATATTGGATGAAGTAAAATTTCCGAAATTTGCTGAGATTGTGCAGCTGCGTCTGGCGGATGGCACGTTGCGCTCCGGTCAGGTATTAGAAGTCAGCGGATCGAAGGCTGTTGTGCAAGTGTTTGAGGGTACATCGGGTATCGATGCCAAGAATACTTTGTGCGAATTTACGGGTGACATTCTTCGCACCCCTGTGTCTGAAGATATGTTGGGTCGGGTATTTAATGGTTCGGGAAAACCCATTGATAAGGGTCCTCCCATTCTGGCGGAGGATTTTCTCGATATTCAGGGGCAGCCTATTAACCCTTGGTCGCGTATATATCCAGAAGAAATGATTCAAACGGGTATTTCCGCCATTGATGTGATGAACTCCATAGCGCGTGGCCAAAAGATTCCTATCTTTTCGGCAGCCGGGTTGCCGCATAATGAAATCGCGGCTCAAATTTGTCGCCAAGCTGGCTTGGTTAAGGTACAAACATTTCTAATAACTCAATGTGGGTTAATTTGTCTCGTTTCCCAAAGATACCGGGTAAAAGTGTTTTGGATGATCATGAAGACAACTTTGCTATTGTGTTTGCTGCCATGGGTGTCAACATGGAAACAGCTCGCTTCTTCAAGCAGGACTTTGAAGAGAATGGTTCAATGGAAAACGTTTGCCTCTTTTTAAATTTAGCTAATGATCCTACCATTGAGCGTATTATTACACCACGTTTGGCTTTAACGGCAGCAGAATTTTTAGCATATCAGTGTGAGAAGCACGTGTTGGTCATTTTAACGGATATGTCCTCTTATGCTGAGGCTCTACGTGAAGTGTCTGCAGCACGAGAAGAAGTGCCCGGTCGTCGCGGTTTCCCCGGTTATATGTACACGGATTTGGCCACCATATATGAACGGGCTGGGCGCGTGGAAGGCCGCAATGGCTCCATTACCCAGATACCGATTTTAACAATGCCCAACGATGACATTACTCACCCCATTCCCGACTTGACTGGTTATATTACAGAGGGTCAAATTTATGTGGATCGTCAGCTACACAATCGCCAAATATATCCGCCCGTAAATGTGCTGCCCTCGTTGTCGCGTTTAATGAAATCTGCCATTGGTGAGGGTATGACCCGCAAAGATCACTCCGATGTATCGAATCAATTGTACGCTTGCTATGCCATTGGCAAAGACGTTCAAGCTATGAAGGCTGTAGTAGGCGAAGAAGCCTTAACGCCTGACGATCTTTTATATTTGGAGTTTTTGGGAAAATTCGAAAAAAATTTCATTTCACAGGTGCGCAAATAATATTTTGATAAATATAAAAATAATAATTTTGCTCCATAATGTGTGTGTAGGGCAACTATGAAAATCGTACAGTATTCGAGTCTTTGGATATTGGCTGGCAACTGTTGCGCATCTTCCCCAAGGAAATGCTTAAACGTATACCAGCTTCTACTTTAGCTGAATTCTATCCGAGAGACTCGCGTCATTAAATGGAAGAAGAAGAAAGTTCGACATTTTGTTATCCTTGAGGGATCTAAATTTAAAATATGTTCTGCAAATACAAACAATTGCAATAATTACCATAATCAATCAAGCCATTAAAGAAAAAACCCACGTAACATATTATTAGCAACAAATTAGGAGCAAACAAATTGCGACATAAAAATGTGATTTAACTATTAGGCCTCGTCAATATATTAGCAAATCCATGCAATCGCCATAAAAATTTATATAGTTCCGTTTAAAAGAAATATTGGCGTCAATGCACACCGCAAGAATAAGCAAAAATCCAATGGTGTTACATTCTTTATATAACCAAGTCCGTTGTTTACTCTTGTTGCTCCATAATATTATTTTACAAAGTACCCAATCGAAATTAAGGCAACAATAGCGCTCCCATGTATATAAACAGTCGTTCATCTGTAATCAGGATGAAGCCGGTGAAGCCCCGTGTAACATAATAAATTACATATGTATTCAAAACTACTTAACCTCCGTACTTAGGACTTTTTCTATTAATTTGCAGAAAGCTACAGTATCGTTTTGGTTTTTATGATATAAATATTATTGCAATATGTGAAATTTATAAATAATTAATGTATTATTGTTATGAAAGTTAAAATTTAAACATGTTTCGTTTCATTAGTTATTAATACGTCTTTTTTGTTTGTGTATCAAAGTAATTATCTATAATATCGTCGATGAACAACAAACAAAGAAATACAGCATTCCAACTTATAAAAGTTAAAAGTTTGCATTTGGTGTTTTTGTTTGCAGCTGTTTATACTTTAGAGTTTAGACCACTTTCTTTATGTAATTTGTGCGGATATTTGAAACTTGTATTTGTTTGTGACTGTTTCTGCAGCAAACAGTTATTGCAGTCGTAATCATTCTAATGACACCATTCAGATGACAAACGAATGATTGATTAGTACATGGAGTAGTCGCTAAGGAACCCTTCTGGGTGATGGAAGTTGGTCGAGTTTGTAAGACTCTTGTCGCCGGAGTAAGTCGAACTGAGTGAGACATCAACAGCCTTCACTGCCAGAATCGTGTTGAGTCAAGATGACACATGAGCACTAGTAATCACAGTAGTAGTTGTAGGCTATACTGGTTAAGGCGAATGAAATTTGTGTTAATCGAAGGCATTGCAAAATGCTGATGCATTCTCGTTCGGAGATACGTTGTGATTACATGAAGACGATAATATTTATATTATAGCTTGTCAAAATGAATATTGAACATTTTAGTATTAATAGGGTGTCAACCACAGCGGCGCAGAATACGCTATTCTATAAGGGTCTCAAACTATTTAACCAGCTACCAGATAACATTAAAATAGAAACTAAGGAACACATCTATAAAAGAAAAATATGTGAAATTTGTAAAAATGAATTTCAACAGACCACTACTACTACTACTATATCGATACAATTTATTACAATAAATAAATAAATAAATTACACATTAAAATAAAACGTATACGAAATAAATTTTATAAAATATATTTTTCTTGGGATGTAACATTGACATGTATCGAGTATTTTGAGTGTAAAGTTGGCGGTGACGGAGATTGCAGCTCATATGCCCATAATCTTAGAATAAGTTAATGAGGTTTGAAAAACAATATTCAAACATTTGACATCATAATAATATTTTGTTAAGAAGATTTTTCAGTGCACTTCAATATTTTTCATATTGTTCAAGTTACATTACTTTAAATTTAGGTTTATAGCCCGTTCAGTTCGAAAGCCAAAAGCGTATTGAAAAATATTTTGTCTATTAAGTGAAAGTAGAGAATTTGAAATTGTCAATTTTTTTTTGGAAAACTCGATTTTTAACAAAGTACAAAGAGCTTTTTTTTGTTAAATTTTCGAAATCCATTAAAAGAAAACTGCTTTGATGCTAGTGGTATAGTTTCTTTCCAAAGTAATTTTGTTTTGTTTTTATTTGATTGAATTGAGGTCTGTCCGTTGTATCGCAACTTCGACTCTCGAAACTCTCCCGCAGTAGCTCGTGCGTATTTATGTTCCACTCTAAGGGACAATTAAGTTTCATTAAAATTTGAGGCTGTCAAACATTCGACCCATGCTCCATTTATTAATTTATTTAATATCCAAGTGCACGTATATGAAAAGCACCCATTAACACCAAAGTGAAAAAATGCAACAGTTAGTTTTGTTGTGAAGGGTTTGGATTGATTACATTTTATTATTTATTATTGTGGCGTAAACATTGCGAATTTAAATGCAAGTTGAAATTATTGTAAGAGTTGCAAATTATTATAAAGTTTATTAAATATTGATTTAACACAGACAACAACTTTATAAACAATTTCACTTCCTTTTCTTCTGTGTGCCAGTCTTGGAGTCTATTTCATTGTCCACTGAGCTCTTTTTTTTAGGCGCCACCTTCTTAGTGGTTTTAATGTTAGACCGTGTCGCTTTTGTGGCGATAATTATGGATTTTCTAGGTAATTTTTTAGTAATTTTTTTATTGCTGGCCTTAGTTGAAGTCGCATTTCCGTCTGCTTTGGAAGGTTTTATTGGTTGTACTTTGGCAGTTGCTGCATCTTGTTTGGCCCTATTTTTGATCGTTGATTTCTTTTTGGGTTTGGCTTTTTCCTTTTAATAAACAACATTAGTTGTTTTCTTTTTAAATTATTTATTTTATCATACTAACTTTTGGACTTTTAATGGGTGCGTTGGCCTTGTTGTTTTCCTGTTATCAGTAATTAATTAATGTAACATTTGCTTCAAATATAAAACTTACCTTTTTTCGTATTGCCGCTGTTGCTTTGGACGTGCCTTTTTCCTGATTAGTAAACAATTCTAATTAAATAAAAGTTGTAATAAGAGCTCTTTCGTAGAATACTGACTTGTGGTTGTAGGCCGTTCTTTAGCAATGTTTTTTTATTTACATTGTTTGACTTTGCTCTCTCTTCGGCCTTGTTAGGGCGTGATTTTGTTTGCACCAACTTAAAGCGCTTTTTAAATTGAACCATGTCACCCTTTTCAAGGGCTTTTTTAATGTAGCGCTTTATGAAACCATTAAGGCGATCAGTGTCGAGGCTGGGGTTTTTGAGTACAATAAATTTTTTAATTGCAATTAATGAAGAACCATTTCTCTCTCCCAAATTAGTTATGGCACTATCAACTAAAGATTTTGTGGTTGGCTTTTTCTGGTGAACCAATAAGGCGCTAGCGCTAGTAACGGGAGACAATTTTCTCAAGCGAATATTTTCCTTTCCTTTAGAATGTTCCTCAGTGTTCGTTTCTTCGTTCGAGACATCATCATCTATTGCATTAAAAGTTTCAAAACGTTTACTCCACTTCATATTCATTCAGGCAACGTTAATTACCGTCTGTTTGGGATCCGTCTCCATTTATAAAATTATCAACATCTTCCATAATAATTTAAATATTTTTAAAATAATAATTAAGACTCTCAGGCGTAAGTATCATTAATAAATAAATGAATAAATTGTACAAATATCATCAGTACCGTTTGCTTAGGCGCTTTTTTAACGGTAAAAACATACTTTTATATATATGGGAATGCACTCTTCATTCTACGTTTCTCTCCAAATAATTGTCAATATATGATTTCCAAGATTTATAAAACATAACGGTCCACTGCATATATTTCTATTGCTATATATTTCGATTCCAGTATGATAAATACTGATTTAAAAACGAAATATAACAAGATAGAAAAGTTCGGTTATGGCCGAAGCTTAAATACCCTCCATCTTTTATAACCCTCGGACAGACGGACGGACATGTCTCAAACGATTTCTCGTTTCATGCTAATTAAGAATATATATGATTTTTGGGGTCTTCGAGGCTTCCTTCGATATGTTGCAAACGGATGATCAAAAAGAATATACCCTCTTCACTTGTACAACCTAACGGTACACGTTAATAAAAATTGGTTTTGCATCTTTTTTTTTTAAATGTCTCCTTAATCCTTAACTACTAAGCCGAATGAATTGTGGTATATCTGCTCATATTAGTATCCTTCATGTTTAAAATTGTCTTTGGCTTGACCATGCCTCTCTTGACGTCCTTAAATTCTACTTGAAAGTTTCTTTTGCATTACATTTGAAGCATAAGAAACGTAGACCCATATTCTGGTATCTTGGTATTGGAAATAGGTTAAGTTAGACCATGGACAATCGTACAATTTTACAAAATGTACATTTTGTAGGGGTTTTCCTTTATAACAGACAAACTGTAAGAGATACAAAAAAAAAATTTTGCTGAATATTAACGAATTATTAATTATTTATAAAATGTTTTAGGGATTTATTAAGATGATTTTCTTTATGTTCTATATATGAGACATTTTTTCCTAACCACGTTATGGAAAACGTTATTGATGATGGTTGGATGAGTGTCCTAGATTTGGCATACACCTAATAAAGCTCCTTTTTATTTGTTTATATACGTCTTAAGCAATGCTTTATAATTTAATGCACAGTTAATCTAGCAGTAGTTTGTGAATAGTCATTTGCTTTATTTATATTATGAAGGTATAATGGATACAATAAAAACCATAATTCTATTCTTTTTTACAATAATTTTCTGCGAAAAATTTGCTTTAACCCATGGTCAGTATATATCAGAATCAAAAAGCAATTAAAGATTCCTTTATGAAAGATTTGCTTTTGCAGAAATAGTAGAAGTCAGCTGTTTAAATGATAAGCACTGCCGGCACTTTGAATATAAAGGCATTACAGCTGAATGCAATGATAAGCGTTGTGATTGCACTGATGAGTTTGGAGAGCGAAGGGACTGCAAGCCAACGGTACGTAAATATTTATTCATCTTTATGAATATAATAATATGGTTGTTATAGTAACTTAAGTTATACTTTCAGGATCGTAAATTAAGCAACATAATTGGTGGTATGTGTCCATGCACGCAGCCTAACTCTGAATGTAACCATGAGCAAAATATCTGCTATTGTGCCTACGATTATGTGCCCAGTACTGATAAACGTCGCTGCATAAGCAGTAAGTGTAATTGATGATGAAACAATCTTCATTAAATAGTTTTTTTGACTTTGGTGTAAAATACTTTCCATTTTGTCTCTCAGAAGCCGTTGCGTTGAATGAACCGTGCGAACTAGACTGGCAATGCCAAGCAAAAGATGTTAATACCTTGTGCGACACTACAACTAAAACATGTGTCTGTTTGAATACCTTTTTTAATGCTAAAGGTCATTGCAGATCCATAATTGGTAGGTTTTAGGAAAGCGAAACCCCAATCAATGCTAGGTACTTGCATCCGATAAATATTTCAGGAAAAAATTTCGAATGTAAAAACAATGCACAGTGCGAAGAGAATTTCGGAGATGTGTCCTATTGTGGTGGCCCAAAATGTTATTGTAGCAAAGGTTTCATAGCCTCTTCAAATGACAGTATTTGTAAATCCGCACCTCAATACTTGGAAAGTTGTTTTAACGATGAACAATGCTCGCATAATATGGGGCCTGGGGCAGAATGTACGGATAATGTTTGTAAATGTTCTGACAATTATTTTGCAGATCACACTTACAGTCCTGCCATATGTTCGCATGTAGTAGGTGAGTTCAGCGGTTAGTTTTAGTATGAAAACAATATTTATACAATTTTCATTATATTTTGTACAGAACGTGGACAATACTGCCGCACAGATTCCGATTGCTACCAACCTCAATTAGATAATTCCAATCAATCGCTGAATTGCATTTACGCTGAATGCGATTGCAAACCCGGTTTCTATTCTCTAAATGATGGCAATTGTCAACGTAGTGATTTTGCCGCTAAAGTGATTCCCAAAGTATTGATGTTGGTTATCTCATTGGTTAAATCTCATTTTCTATGCAATATCATACTGAGATGAATACAATATGAATATCTGATATAAATTTATCTATGTACATATACATGCTTGCATAAAACGATTAGAAAATAAGCATTTTTTGTTTATTGTAAGATTGGTTTGTCATTCGTTTTGCAACACCCAGAAGGAGGCGTTAAAGACCCTACAAAGTATATGTATTCTTGATCAGCATCAAAAACTGAGTCGATCTAGACATGTGTATCCGTGAATCTGAGTTGCAATAATTAGCAATCACCGAAGAGAGTATATTGTATAAAACCGTTAAATTTAATTTAAACAAGTTGAGGTAAGAGTTGTTCATTTGAAGAAAATTCATAACGGTTAAATGGTGCTGCTCGCGGGTTATATAAACACCTCTGCGCAGTTATTTTGATATTTTGTCCCCTCAGTTTATTTACAATAGTAATTAGAAGAAATTTAATAACTCTTCAGTTTTTCGGAAAGTACGAGTATGTATTGATGCCACAAAGTCTAAATATGTAAAACATACTAACGTGCATTATCAGGCACGTAGCTGGCTTCTATAATTTGGGGGACGAAGTTTTTTTAAACAACAGATTATATATATAAATATATATTCAAAGAAGTCTTTGTAAGGATTTTTGGATGATTGAAAAAAAAAAAATTTATCGTTCAAAAAAATTTTGCATTCCCAAAGGGGGCTAGTCTCGTTTTATCTCCCTACTGCTTCGTGCCTGCCATTAATGTAATCGCTTAAATCTATGTGTTTGTGTGGGGGCGAGACTAATAGTTTCGAAGGTATAAATGATATTGAAAAATAACATCGCGTGTACATTTCATTGTATGATTGCTAACATTGATAAAATTAGTTTACTGTAATAAATAAGGCGGATTTAAAACCTTGGCACTTTTTGCCCAAACCTTCATAATTGTCAAAACAAATTGCCAACAACACCTAATTGAAGCATTAACTGCATGTATATTTATAGTTAGGTCCGATACGAACTCAACAAAATATACATTTTTATTTTTTACTAAAGTCTGAGACGATTTAGACCTGTCCATCCGTTATTGTGATTGTAACGGTCGTAAAATTTGAGATATTTGACTAAATATTCCTACTTAAACATGTGCTTTCGCTTGCGTAATTTCGAGCTTCACGTGTAGAAGGTTTCAACATATTTGGGTGAAATTTTTCTGCAAAGATATGGCCAAACAAAGAATGCTCCAGAGGTAGAAAAAGCAGTAGTTCATACATTTTGAAAGGTTGTGAATGTTCGTATTATCATTTATTAAAGCAGTTGTGATGAGATTAAACCATATAGATTTGTTGTTTTAGTCGAGACCAATTATGCAACATCTCTTTAGATCCCGTCTAAAACGCGCCTAATTTTAACATTTAAAAGAAATCAAGAAACTACTAATGAGGCATATTTACAATGCCATTCAATGTCATCATTACTGTTATATGACATAAATAACTGTACAATTATAAGTCAGCAAATTGGAGAATGCATTAGGTTTTAATTATATTATTTGTTCAAAAAACATCAGTGTTAGTGAGTGTATAAAAATAAATAAGTGCCAGAGTCTGTACATAACAATTTGTATGTAACTGTAAATTACTTTTGCTGATGCGTCCACTCAAATAATTGATAAAACTTTTAATACTGCATCAGAATATATGGAAACAAACGCACTAGTTCGTATACATTTACTCTCACTAGGTCAGTGGTAGCGAACCTATGGCACGCTTTTTTAGTGACTAACACGTTGATGTCTATACTATGTCTATACAATTGAAAGAGAGAATAGGCATTGAAAACATTAAAAAAGTAAGGTGTGAACGTAAAGCTAGTAGATATTCTAACGCATCATTGCACCTACGTGTGTACACGTCGTGTTTCTTTCTTTTGTCGCTTGCGTGCCTAATTCATGGTATCGTGTCACCTTGGCGCCTAATATATTTTTTGCTTTTAACTGGCAAAAGTTAAAGTTGTAAAAGAAAAAGAATATGTAAACTTTTTAGAGGATTTTAAGAGTAAGAAACAAAAAAGTACCTTAACTCATCCTCCCTTCTCCCTTATTAAGTGATGCCACTGATTCTCTTAGTACTAGTACGAGCTAGTACTCAAAAAATTATGAACAAAATTTGATCCACTTCTCAAAAAGGTTCGCCATTCCTGCACAGGGAGATACTGACTAAACAATTGTGGTATCACTTTACCAACATTTTCAATAAAGCAGATTATTATTACATAAACATGCACACACAAAATGCAGAATTTTAAATTGAACTAAAATGGGTTTGAATGGTCAAAGAGTAACATTCTATACATTTTGTTAATGCCTTTTGCTGATAGTTAAAGGAAAGCTTCCAATAAAATATTCGTTGAAAAATGTGACATAAACTTTACTAAAGAGACTTTTTATAATATTGGATAGATTTTGAGGGAAATGTAGGTTTTGTATGTATTTCTCCGATAACTTACTTAACATTCAGAAGGATTTTTATAAGTTTGATATTGAAGTGGGCAACATGTGCCCGCGGACATGTCCACAATTACAAACAATTTATTCCAATACTTATATTTACACCTGTATGAATTTGTGTGTGAAAAGTTCGCGGAAGGAAAAGGAGAAGACACGATCTTTTTCAGATTAATTGTTTTACTGCTGAACATGCACATGAACAAAATCCCTTAAAAATCTCAAAACAGTGATGCTAAAACGTTTTTCGGTCGATATTTCATGACGTGCTCGCTATGGAGCTAAATATCCAGCTGATGGTGATCCTAGCCTTATCCACAATTACAAAATAACGCACAAAATCTGTTTCATTCTTCTTAAAACAATGTAGAGGGAGAAAGTTTTTGTTGAATTTTTGACCTTTTCGGCACTACTTACCAAACTGATTTTTATAAAATTCAGTACAAGGACTTGGCCCGAAAGTGAAAATTTTTAGCACAGCTCCCCTATATGGTCCTATTACAATGAAAGTCCCTATATGGGAAAAAATTGAAATTTTTTGACAACATTTTGTGACGAATAGTCAATTAATCTTATATTTGATTGTGTCAAGTTGGGATCCGATAGGACCATTTTTAAAATCCTCTTCCTTGTAATTATTTTTCTTGAATTAACTTATATGGCAGTGCATACAGATACCTTTGAACCCTTTTTAAGATAGTTTCAATTGTTGCAAAATGTTTCAAATTGTCTTTTTTTTTTTTTTAAATATACATACTGACGCGTTAGTAAATACAAAAAAAAAACAAATTGATAGATGGAAATAAAAGCCACTACAATTTACAATTCTAACATGTAGCCATAAGGACGGCAAGGACCGCGAACTATTCAAGCAACCTGTACTGGCACATGAACAAGTATGCATATATCTACACAAATTTTTTAAATTCATGATTTGCAACCATTCAGAAATGGTGTGAACGTATTTCTTTTACAGATTTATCCACCACCATATGCACATTATATACGCGGTAGAGATGTGATTTAAATTTACACTACCCATACACATTAAAAAAAACGGAACAAATGGACACAAATGAACAAATTTTGGCATAGAATGAAAACCATAAAACCACTCGTAAAAGAATACTTCGTTCCTTAAACTCTTAATACTCTTACTTTGATTGGAAACGGTTAAAAAACGAAAAAAAGGTATATATGCGCCACATACAGAGACAATACATATATGCAGATAAACATATGGATTTCGGCTGCATGGACAGTCTTTCGCAGGATTGTGAAAGCCTGAAAAAACCTGTACCAATTGTGGAGCCCCGTAACTTTCCACCGTTAAACATATTCAGCACATTGGATAGGTTAGGCTGCACTTTACACTTCATGTAAAATGTTGCCGTAGGCAAGTTAACTACTTGAAGATCTTAATTAAATGTAGTAGTGACAGGTAATGTCCCAGAATTCAGAAAATGACTCGAATAAGACATTGATCTTCTTTTAGTATAAGGGTTACACGTTATGTAAAAGGGGATAAATGAAAATTGATTTTGAAGAGACATTATTTTCAAAAAAGTCAATAAAAATTGACTTCTATGTGAACACGTTAAGTGTAGGGCTCACAGATTCTTCAGTGCCGCAGACAAATACATTCCTTTTCAATTCTTCTCAATTCAATTCAATTGTATTCTTCTTATTAACAAGTGAATGTACTTACTTTTATTAAATTGAGAGTGCATATCGCAAATAGCTGAGGATTACGCTTAATAATGGATGCTTCGTAATTGTATAAAGTGTATAAATATTGTAAGCATCTACATATGTACATACTTTATTGTAGCTCAAATGGAAATTGTAGTTTTATTTTATTTCGTTTCATATCCTTGTTGCAAAGTTGACATAATTCGCTGACTTAAGTAGGTACTCACGTATATTTGATAGATTACATGAGACTTTTTTGTAATGTTTGTAACTTTTTGTGTATATTTTTATATTTTTTTAATACACACACATATTCATTTATTGCATGATATTATGTGCAAACGTTTGTTCTTGCAAAACCATGCAAATTTTGTACGCATTTTATAACTAGTACTCAATGCTTTAAATATGAAAATATATGAAAAGTTTCATATAAAACGAGGCTATGCTAAGTCTATGTAGTATTTGCACCTTCTTTGGCAATATCCAGATGGAATCCTGAGACTCTTCAAATATTTATATTCTTGATGGGCATCAAAATTGTATTCGATCTAGGAGAAATATTTCTAGTACCTGTGCGTAGATTAGTAGTTAAATTAGACGGAATCGGTCAAGTGCTACGTCCGCAATTGACTAAAATCTTTAGCAGATGCAAAGAAAAAGCTACAAAGTTAAAATTCGATATCTATCCTTATATATATATATTGAAACAATCCATCGGAATGTCATAACGTGCAAAAAACTCTCTTTGATATAGAACTCGACGCTTGGTTTTGGGTGAAACTTTAGCTTATAAAATATATGGCAAAGATTATAATCTAATTACAATTGGCTCCTCTCAAATATTTCACATGTAATCAATGCCTCCAACTCGTTCATTTGGAAAACGCTGCTACCGTGTTAAAGTTGCCGTTGATGGAATAAATTGAAAAATGATAATAAAGGGTGGATCGGTTCAAAATGTATTACACACAATTATACGATCAAATGGCATCTAATGACAAACTTTTATGTTGATTGGATCAAAGACGCGACCATAATAATTGGAAAGCATATTATTGCCTCAAATTTCATCCAATTATTGTAAAAAAGAATTCGATCAAGCATTTGGTTCATCTTATAGACGCCAACAATGGCGTCCTAAACCTCTCACCCGGAGCTTTCGCTACTCTCACAGTCGTAAATTTTGAGATATTGAGCTGAATTACTACTTTGCAATTATTTGGAAGAGGTTAATAATGGTGGGCATCCTAGATTTGGCATACGCCTAATATTAACGTAATTGTTTTACTCGATTTTTATTTGATTTTATTATATTTTTCACTTATTTTTATGAATGTGGGAGTGTATGTGATTAATTTCTGTTATTATTAGATGTAGTCACTATTTAAAAATCGATAAAAAAAAGATAAAAAATGTACAAAAATAAGTTCTCAAATTTGTGAAAACAAAGAAAAAAGACCACTTTTGTTGGCCTGTGTAATTTATACAAGTGCACCCACCACTGTTATGTATATGGTACTTGTATGTTTCAGTTTACAACCACTTATAATTGAGTTCATTATATATTTTCCTATTAATTTGCCGCAGAGCGTAAATTTGATCAAGTGCTTGTATGTGCAATTGTACGATTTGTTTTTAAAACCGTAATTAAATGACCATAATTTACCAACTCACTGTATGTGTATGTTAAACAAGGCATCGCTGCAAACCAATAATTGAATTATATTTTTCACAATTATGAAAAATCCTTTTAATTCCGCATAGGATAATATTTTAATGCGTACATATGTAGTGTGTGGGGTTTGCACGTAGGTATAGCAGATGCTGCGAACAATAATTTCTATAAATTACACTGATCAACAAATGTTTCATTAATCAGAAAATTTATCAGAAATTCATGCCCAACGGTTTGTTAAAAGATATTTATTTGAAGATACATTTGGTTTCAGAATGCTCAATTTGGTTCTTTTTTTTTTCTTTTTGATTCTATAACGTGTTTGTCCATCCGTCCGTCTTAATTTCAGTCATTTTTGACCCAGTTTTTGGTTTTACACTATGATGAATGGAGATTTTGGTGGAAATCATAAAAATTACACTTTAAATGCATAAAAATTTGAAAGACATATTTTTATACCCAAAGCAAGAAAAAGAAATTTCTGCGAATATACGGATAGATGGACACCTCTAAATTGATTCGTAATCAAATATTAGTCAATATTAGTTCGCACTTAATTGTAAGCTTTCTTTATGTTTTTGGCCACCATCAGGTGGCATGAAAGAATTCAAAGAATGAAAGTATTTACCTATACGGTCGTCTTACAATAGATTTTTCTGCGGTTGATTTTTTATTTCTACTTGAAATATTATTAAATTAATTTTAAATACAACATAATACATCAATTATATAAAATATGTAGGAAAATTAAATTTGGCTTATGCCAAATCTTAAATATCCTACACATCTACATAAAAGCGATAGGCGTAGCAGGTATATGACTACGTATCAGCTTGCACGTCGAGTTGTACTCTGAGTATGGTTTTTTACAAATTGTGGATGTACTTCTTATCCGATCACGTCTATTTTTGGCCCGTCGATGTATAGGTTAATGATAGATGCATATATGTAATTCATTTCAAGTTTGTAGGTAAATTTTTGTGGCAGATATGTAGATTTTTATCAATTGTGAGCGTAACTGTTATCTGACCACGCTCATTTTTAACACATCGATGGATGCGATATAATTATATATATACATAAAAAATTTTAACTTCTTAGGTCAATTTTTGTAGCAGATAAATAGATATTTCAGTCGACAAATGTGGGCGTGGCTATTCGATAGTTGTAATATGCATAGAATACAAAAGACGAGTATATTCGTCATCGGTCCATGACGTGTTATAAAATTAAAATTAATCAAATAAAAATCTTAAGCGTTATAATTAATACATGCACGTTCCTGCAAAATTACACGCTTCAAGTCTGCACATTATGTGGATTCAATAGTTGAATTTGTTTAAGAAGGTACCTCAGATATAAGATGTTTTTACAATTGCATAATTTTTTTTTAATTGTAATCAAAATACACTTTTTTCTGCATAATAAAAAAAAACTCATTTTTTAATCTGTTGTTTATTATTTAATTAATTATTTAATTAAGTTTGTTTTCTAACGGACGTACCGACATCATTTCTAAGTTGTAGTAATATTTTTACGCAATTTTAATTAAAGAATTTATTTTTATTTTGCCTGCACTTGCAAATGTTTGAAAATTTATTACTAGAATTTATACCATTCGCTTATTAAATGCCACACTGATTAAACAGGATATTCACACAAAAGTAATCACTTTGTATGTCTCTTTTTTTCTCCCTTTTTTTTAAAGGCCTTCCTTCTGCTATTGAACGGAAAATTAAAATAGCAAATTTTCATAAACCTTTTAAGCTGTCGTTGTATTATACATTGTTCTGAAATGTGAAGAACTACATATTCTTAAGTGTAAAGCAATTTTCACAACTACGCAAATCACAACCACACATGTTGGGTTGTAGTGTTTTTATGCCCTACACATAATATGGGCGATATATTAAGTTTGTCATTCCATTGTCCTTTAAAATACTCAAAAGTAGGTGCACATTAGAGGGCCTAATCATATACCTTCACGCCCACTATTGTAGATGTTCAGGGAATTTAAAAGCCAACGTTCAATGCGTAGAATCAGTGTAGGTTTCTAACCAACATTGGAACCTAAGAGAAACTTTTTAACTAACAAACTATTATACGCCTGGAATGTGGGACCTTTTTGTTAATCAAAATATATGACATTAAATTAACACCAACACACTATACAACTTTTGTTAATAAATAAACCTGAAAAGCCACACAACTGGTGTCCTTAATAATTTTATAAGTGCCATATACCAACTAACGCAGGTATTCTACAGAACACCTAAACCAACTGCGTATACACACACGTTCCCTTTGTTTTAGTTTGTGTGAACAACAGAAAGTTTCCTCCAATACGCACACATATACATTAAACATTAATTGGGTAGTTAAATTAGGAGGCTTCCGATGGCTCGTGCCGGGGCTTAAATGTGTTTCACTACTAACGTAGTATAATATTCTCTGATGCTTCACATGATAACCAACCAACCAAAACTACACACACGTGACAAAAATATCTGTGTGTTGTTGAAACAGTTATTGTGAAAATATGATTACATTTTTACACATAAACTGTGGATGTGTGCGGCACGTTCGTCCAATGATATTAATGTGATGATAGCCCACGCCATGTTATCTTTATTGTTATTGTTATGTGAAATGATTTTGTATTCTTAGTTTCATATGTTGAAAAATTTCATTGCCATTGTCACTGTTTAAGTAATTATTTTTTCCATTCAAATGTAATTTGAAACTCATGAATTTTGTAAAATAAAATTAACAAGTAAAAGAACTAAGTTTGTTTTTGGGCCAAATCTTAAATAGCCTCTACCACCTCCTTCACGGTGGGCAAGGCATGTTCCTAATTACGCCCTCTGAAGGGGTGTACACTATGCATTAACATACAAGCAGAGTGTATAAATGGTCTCTGACGCCCCCTCTGGGTGTTGTAAACGAAATTACAAACTTAGTATACCCCCATTACCAAGGCAGAGGGTATAAAAATTTTAAAAATTAAATTAAGAACTATTACCCATTAAGTTTTTCTGATATTTAATACTGGGGGTCCCTCATATAAGGCATCGCATGAAATGGCAGAACTTGGTCCAAATAGGGACTGCCAGAAAAATGATACATTTTGACATTTTCAAAGATTACCTTAAAGAATGTTAAAGTTTTTGTCTAAAAAAAATATTTCAAAATCGATTAATTGAAAAGGAAACCTAAAGCTGTGTCACTTATAATAAATGATAAAGCTAAACAAAGGCAACAAATAACACATATTTTAACATTTGATTATACATACAGCTTTTAAATGTTCAATGAAACCATTGATTAATTTGCCAGTGATGCCTAAAGGCCCAAATGGATACTCGTGCACCATCGCGATACCCTTGTTATATCATAAACTGTGTCAAGATGTGGCCTTGAAGCACCCAAGGCACGTACATGCATGCTAACACCACAGCTCAATTCTAACAGAAAGTGTCCAACAGAGAACTATTAACCGCAAGCTGTTAACCAACTATTGTTTATCATCTACAGAAATTTATATTTTATCGGGCATCACTCACGAAAATCTTTCATAACACAAGAAACTTTGCATAAAACATTGGATTATTAAAATGAAAATTAAAGCCGTTTAAATATTGATAATATTTTACAAACCCAACAACTGTTCTTTGAAGATAAATGAACAGTTCATACAAAATACACTGTTAACCGTTTAACGTTTGATATCAGAGACTTATAAAACAGTCTCTGTTGATATGCGCATGACATTAATGTATACAATAGCGAGTGTGAAAGAGAACAGCATCCCTGAAATTACCCGGCATACATAGAATATGTCCAAGTGGCTCTTTCTGTAACATGAAATTGAATTCAATACTCTGTTAATAATTCTACACTAGAATTCGACTGTATACAAACACTGTAAACACTGCAGCGAAAGAAATGTTAGCTGTGAATAGAATCCACCTACAAGTTAACAGTATATGTACAGCTTTATAGTTTGTGGATGATAAATAGATGGTGGATGTGCAGAGGTTTTAACATTCAATGTTGCCTACACTACCTAATAATGCCCAACAGAATGTTTAAACAAACGTGGTGCCATCATTTGCTAATAGTCTGGCTACAGTTCGGTCATAATATTGTTTACGTAACGGATGTATTTTGAAAAAGTATACTAAATAGTAAAATATACAAAAATTTTAGTAAATTTTATGGATAGCAGCGGAAAATAATTCTAAATTATCGCTTTAACGCAATTTAACAAAGTGTCAACGTGCTGTGTGCGTGTGTGTGTGTTTGTGTGTATGTGTGCGTCTGCTTAATGCATTACTTAACTTCCTGTGGTTCCATTGAACGAACACAGTGAAGTTTAAGTTTTATACGAAGGTATATAAATAAAGTTTTAAGTGGTACAAGCGACTAAGATCGCACTAATATGTAATGCTTGAGTACAAGTTTTTAATAGGCATCTTTTGTATTGCATTATGGAGGAAGAGTGTATACATGTGTTTTGATATAAAGTTGTTTTGTTAATTAAATACAACTTGTCGCCATAACTTGCGGTTAATTGCTTAGCTGTAAAAATAATCTTCAAGAATTCCCATTGTGTTGTGTTAGTACGGGTTAAGAGCAAGTTTTCTCTGTTTGTCATTTTTTAATAGAAAAACATAAAAATGAAATAAAATCTAATTTATAATTTTACAACACTTTAACACATAACATCAACAACAACAAAACATCTAACGTGAATAAAAATGAAAATATTATGCAGCGCTTTACACAAATAACTGAATAATCATTTCCTTTAGAAAATATCATAAAATAAATAAATTTGCACATTTCAACAAAAAGCACTCACATCTGGCTTGGAAACGTGAGAATATGCAAAAAAAACTTAAAGCCCGCATATGATCAGTTTAGAGTCAAATAATTGCAGCGCAAGTTTGAAATTATTTCACATAAGAAATTAAATATATTATATGAGACTTTGATAAAGCAACAACAAGTAATAAAATCGTAAATCGTAGATCGTATAAATCTGG
The DNA here is from genome assembly GCA_963978525.1 of Ornithomya fringillina. Classification (NCBI taxonomy): domain Eukaryota; kingdom Metazoa; phylum Arthropoda; class Insecta; order Diptera; family Hippoboscidae; genus Ornithomya; species Ornithomya fringillina. Next base: position 26,357,968 of record OZ021691.1, read on the forward strand.
ATGTCGACCATCCTTAATTTGTCTCAATATTATCTATATTCTATCGTGTGCGCCGATAATGCTGATTACAGAGCTAATACATTAACTCATCACTACAAATATTTTTCAGCCAAATAATTGCACCCTTGTGTCCGAAAATGAGAGGTCGTAATGGAACGTTTCGATCTGTACACAAATATTGACATTACAACGAAATGAACGGAGCAACCCCTTTAACCCTATTATAGAAACTTTCAGCATATTTCACAGAAGATATTCTGCAATTTTGAACTTGAACAATTCAGTGGTTTTTCCACTAACTTACCACCTACACACGCCTATTCATTTCTACTTAAATAAAAGAAGATTAACAGGTTAAAAAAAGGCATATTTGGTAGAGCAAATTTTGTATGCTTTATAAGTTAGGGGCGTGGTTTTAAAGCATTTTCTATGTAAAATATTCAAGTCACGTTTTTCTTATTTCTTAACAACAAAAAAAAATACTTATAAATTATACTTGAAGTGACATTAAGATAGCTTAAGGAACAAGATTTTTCCTATTACAGTTTTTTATTATTTTGTAGTTTTTCTTTAGTCGTGATCGTGTGCTTCGGCCAATTTTGCTAAATTTTAATACCAATAATTTGCGTTCAAGAACTACCAATATTTCTCCAGAGCATGGAGTCGCTAACTCAATTTTTGTGCTTGCTTTGAATTTCGTTCTGATTTTTCTTATGCTTGACAAAGTATTAAACGAAGATGTTTAGTTCACGCTGGTTGCAATGGATTTTTTATTTCCGATGAGCTCGCTCTCCCTGTGCGGTGTTGTGGTTGTGAAAATATCAGCAGTGCGATAATATTGTATTTGATTTACATTGAATTTTGCGCGCGATAAAGTATGAAAGCATTGTAACCATGATTTGCAACAAGACTTCTGATGTTCTTTTCTATAATTTGATTTATTTGAATGAAATTGAACCATTTTGTTTGCAATAAAGAGAAAATAAGTGGAAAGTGTATCAAGTTGATTTGTGCTCATGGCCACAAATACTTGAACTATTTTGAATCCCTTCATTAGTTTCCGTAACAAAAATAAAATGATAGAGATGAATAATGGGAACAGTGAGAAATATTTATTGTAAATACGGATCCAAATCAAGAACACCAAAAGAGAGGAAACCTGAAGGTAAGCTAAATTTGTTTAAAATTATTCTAGCTTAGACAGAGTTCCGATATACGGGACACTACATTGCTTATTGTATTATTTCCCGCGACCCAGTTTCTTTCATAAATACCCTGTTTTGGATAATCATGTTCATTTAAGGTACCATCTTAGCCTGCAATCATATCGCGTTGTGATCCTTGTACATTTAAAGTGGAACGCCCGGGGACACATATTCTATATTAAAAAACCATACACGTTTACTATTTGAAACATTTCTTCTCAGCCATATTGTTGTTTGGTCTTGAGCTTTGAAAGTGAGAGTTGATCTGACAATTTTTGACGTTATAACTTCCCCAAGCTGTTGAATATTGAAATAAGAAAAAAATTTGTACTAAAAATCCTTAAAGTTAAAAAATGGTGCGTATTAAGAAATACTACACTGAAATTTCCCGCGCACATTGTTTCTTGCAATAGAAGAGCATTTAATGCAACTTTACGTAGTTCTCATCCTTTACAATTCAAGTATGTGTAATAATTTTTCTTGTCATAAATGATTTGCTATAAAAACATTTTATCGTGTATTATACAAAATTGAACACAACTCGGATAATGTATATTTAACACATCTTTAGAGAATCTAAACTTACTATTATTTTTAACATGTCCACATTAAGTCTATGTCTCTTAATGTCCATACCAGGACCCATTTGCATTTGTAACATTTATAATGTTGCTGCATCCCTCGATACTATGAAATATGTGCTCATTTTTCGACCGCCCCATTTATAGTTTACACAAATACTATTTATATGCAAATCCAAGATAAACCACTTCATTTAAATCAGTTTTCACTGCTTTCGTGCACACATTGCAGTGTCCTGTGTGTAAAGAAATAAATTTCTGAACAATACAAAGCAACATAAATCACCAAGCAATTGAGTGCGTGTATGTGTTTGTGTGTGTAGAGAGCAATTGCTGTAATATTTTTCTTCTCCTCAGAAATGCTAATTTCCATAATGACACTACTGAAAAACAGATATTAATATCTTAATGCTATATATTATATGTGAAAGCAATAATGATAGTTAAATGAATGTATGAATCACACAGTCATTCAATCGCTTCTTCAAAGAATGCATTAAGAGATATGTCAAGTGGGGAGACTTCTGTTTTGTTTTCAGTTTTATACTTACTTTTTGTATGTGTGAAAACGTAACAAAAACAAGCAAACCATTAGCAACTCAACAATCAAATAAAAAAGCAAAAATTGAAGTATAAAATAGGTAAAAAAGTTCTATACCGCTTGGACCAAACCTTGAATACCCACCACCTTAGGGAAATGAACCATTCTTTTAGGTTGAGCAATACGAAAAACTCTTGAAAAACCCACAAACAAAATTGATTCTTGTTTAGTTTCAAGTGATTCAACTGTGCGCGTATGCTACACCTAATATTTCTACTAACTTTGAAACGGATTGCTAACGGGAGAATGCTTACCGCAGACCGCCAGACAGACATGGCTCAACCGACTAAGAAACTTGATGTTGATCAAGTATACACGTAATCTCTGTGCCTTTTTCTGTGTGTTTCGAATGTTTTAACAAAGTGAGTATACCTTCAACTGGTAGATGCTGGGGTAAATAAAAACAAACATCAATTAAAAATAACAAAAAATCAGCACATCAACAAAGCTGACGAATATTCTATGCCCCATTGTAGGCAAGACCAGAGCACAGAAGATATCAAATGTAAAGTCGATCGGGAAAATTAATTCTATACACGGACGTACGCAAAGACTTGATCTGATTGACTCTGTATTCGTTGGAATATGTATACTTTGTTTACTCTCTGCCAACCTCCGATCTTGGCGTGGTGGTAAACTTATGCTATTTACAACAATATAAAATAAGTGAACAATTGAACTTTCGGTAGAGCTGCCCCTAAGTGGTGGGGGTACCACTTTTTAATGAATAAACTCGGACTTTATTAGGAGTCACCTTTTCTGGTATTACTTTGGTCATTTAAAAACTTATTTTAAAATAGAGAGAGGTCATAAAAATTCGACACAATTTAACTCGCAATCTCGCCTTTGAAGAAGTTACCCCCACAGTTGGTGTAGGGTATACAAATAATGAAGGATAGAATATTGGTTCATATATCATAACTAAGCACAAACTATAGTCATTAATTTAAAAATACGAAAAATATATAAAAACAAAAAAGAAAAAACAAATGTAACTCATTTGAAAGTCAAATAAATCAATATTTTATAATTTTTATGTGAATATGATAGTTCGGATGATTCAACTTCCAGTATTCATACTTGCTGTATTACGATTTTGCTCTTAACAGGTTAAGTAAAAAGGGCTAGCATTACATTCATCATGTGCAATAAAATTTGATAATTTATAACTCAGCAGCGGCAGCGAAAACTTTAACATGCGCTTCATATCAGGCGTGATGAACCTTTTTTCTTGAATGGGCCAAATGAAAGATTGAAATCTTCCACAGACCACTTATGCTGGTCAATCGTTTATAATTCGCTTTTTGTTTGGTGCCACAATACCGTTTAAAGTAATGCAATATTATTTTAACAAGAGGGAACGTTTATAGTAAAGAAATATGATATAATTTCTTTAATAGTTTTCCTAAAGACTTCTATTTTCGTTTCGGGCATCGTCCGTAGCAAGTAAACATATTGGTCACGCCTGCTCTATGTAAAACCGCCTGTTTTAATATATATACCGATGTTTATCAAATATGACCAATTAAAGTATTCATCTGGGATTTAGATTTACGAAATAGAAAATCACCATTCTTACCCAAAAATTAAGAAAGAAATACTAACACGTTTTATTGATGATTTTTCATTATCACAGTTTTATGTACAAGAGTTTAGGTGGGCGTTTTCATACAAAGCAACGAAAAGCAAAATGTTAAATTATGACACCCTTAAAGCCTTAAAAATTTCCTGTCAAAACTCTTGAAACACTAGCGCTTTTAAAGGTTCTTTGTTTTGCAGAATGTTCAATTTTCCCAACAGTTTTTTTTATATTCCGTTAATGTTGGCCTGTCACACATTTTAAAAGGAAACAAATTGAACATTTTTATACTCACCATTATAATAATATGGGGGTTCATTGGATTTGTTCGAACGTTTGTAAATGCCAGAAGAGGGCGAGCTACATCTTCAAAAAAATTTTTGCATCAATTATAGTCAATATATTAGTCGACTTTATTCCTCTTACTACCCTATTGCCCGTTGCATATGCACAGGCGTCACGCTTTGGTGTACGTCTATACATAATGTGGCTATTTTACAAGTTCCTTCCTTTTGTCCTAAGTTGATATTTCAATTATCGTACTTTTTTTTCAGGGCCTGCAGAAAATTAAGTCTCAAAGTCTCATTCTCTTATATTACACACAAATTACACGAATCGCTTAAAGCAATTGAACAATGTAAGTCAACTCCAAATTGTAGTTATTCAGTTTTCACTTTTGCTGATGAATATACACACTTGTACCATTATATGTGCTACAAGGTGGTATTTTTCTTGACTCTCATCTTCACAACAGCTTCCAATATTCTTCTTTGCTACATTCGTACCGAATATTCTAGATAGATATTGACTTTGCAAAAACACTAAATTTTTGGAATAGTTTTGCATTTTCTGCACTCTTTACTCCCCCAAAATTATGCTATATTTGGTTTAATTGTATAATGAAACAAGGTATTGCGACATATTGTGAGGCACATTTTGAAAGAGTCTTTCAAAAATGGTCCGTCCGGCCCCAAAATTTCAGCTCTACGTCTCAAAATTTACGCCCGTGAGATATCAACAAGACAATAACAGACACGCACACGGACATATGTGTCTAGATCGACTCAGTTCTTGATGCTTTTTAAGTATATATGATTAGGGTTTCTTATGCTTCCTTTTGCGTGTTGCAAACAGGATTACAAACTTAGTATACGCCCTATCTTATGTCGAGGGTATAAAAAAATAGCAGATGCCAGAAAACACGTACAATAGAAGACTTTGGTTAAACTAATACACAAATGTATTAAAAGGAAACGTGAAAGTCTGTTTCATTTATATACAATACTCGCTTTATATCCTTGTCTTGTCTCCTTTAAGCAGCACGTTGATAACAAACAAATTTAAAGATGTAAAAGCTTTAAATAAAGATTAAATGAAATATATCAGAAAAACTCCTAATAACTTTTATGAATAAAATGCACCAAATAGCAAAAATCTAGTTCTATTTTTAAGTGGGATTTGACCCTTCTTAGACCCAATAAAGTCCGTGCTATGAAGGAAAATTGCAAAGAAAATGTTTGAAAGTGGAAATGGTCGCATATTAGGAATAATCCAATTGGTGCCTGTTAGAACTATCTTCACTGAAAATTTCATTTTTCTACGTGGTCCCGTTTGTAGTCACTCTCCCTTCTTGAAAATGGAATTTTAAAAAATATGACGGCAGTCAGATAATTGGCGGAAAATTTCAAAATGCGGCACAAGTCCATTCTACGAAAGACATTCATTTTTTCTAGTAATTAAGCAAAGGTCCCCACAAACCAAGTCTATAAAAATTATTTATTTAATAATAGAACAAGTGAAAATGTTGTTATCGGACAAGCCCGACCATTTAATATCCACACTATCATAAATTATGCTACAATCAGTTTAGATGTATCTGTATGCACCAGACATTCCCTTATATGTCATTGAAGTGAAGTATAATTATATGGAAGGGGTTCTAACGATCGAATCCAAATTTGGCACATCGAAATATTATTTCACTAATATTTACGCATTTTTGTTAACATATGTTAAAATTGCGTTTGTTTTTTTTTGCCATATAAAGACTTCCATTATAAGAGTCCTTTATATACGGAGATATTCTAAAAATGGTCCGATTCAGTCCATTTTCAATAAAGTTCCTCTTTGAACCAAATGGTGTTCTTGCACCAAATTTCTTCAAAATATCTAAAAAATGCGGCTAGCGCCCAAACGGACAGATGGACAAGGTTAAATTTTACATTTTGATTCAGAATTGATCGGTATTATTGAAGTGGGTGTGGCAATTGCCATTTGCCATTGCTGGGCGCTCCAACCTTTCCCACAAACTTAATGTATCCTTTGCCACAAGTGTTTTTTACTTTTTATTATTCCAAGTACAATTTAATAATAGGCAAGTCAAATTTAAGTTTGTTTAAAATCACCAAATTGTATATACGTGTATGCATATTAGCCGTAAAGGATTGTCAGATTTCAATGATAAGTACTACAAACTGTGTGAGTAGACAGTACACAGTACAGCATAAATGTAATAATTGAGAAGGCAAACCACAAATAATTTTAAATAGATACATACTGAACAAATGGAAATAATAATGGATGTGGACACTATATCAATTTAAATTTGGTTATCGAGCGTAAGTTGCCACATGTGCCCGAAAGCAACCTTGTTGTCGTATTGGTAATGAAATTTTCAAATGCACGAAACTATTTGTAAGCATTGTATTGAATATGTAACCGCATGAGAGTACGTAAATACGAGTTTGTTCATGTATACCATCGTCCCGATTTTGATCCCTAACCAAACCACTTGAGTGCGTTTGTTTCCCCGTCTTTTTCAGCTTACAGTCGCTGTTCGCTTTTACGCAAGTAGTTCTTTCAAGTGGGGAATCGATATCTAAATTTTTATGAGTGGTACTTTATTTAGCTCAGGCATTCGGACATAGGCGACTACATCGATTCAAAGACTTATGCTGATTAACGCATACTTTGTGGGGTTTGTAAAGCGTGCTTTTAGGTGTTAAGTACGTTTTAGCAAAGAGAGTATATCCCCAAGATATGGTGATTGATGAGCATAAAAATCATATATAAGTGAGTAGCTAGAGATTAAAATCATATTTTCTGATACACACACACATGCAATGAGCATTTTATACTTAATTATCAATCTGGTTGAATATAACTTTGAAAATCACAACAACATGTTTTTCTGTATACACATATATATTCTCGCTAATTTTGTCATTCTATTTTCAAGCAAGAACATCGAAATTTTTGGCGTCTGCTTTTTACCCGATAATTAAAAAAAAAACAAAAACAAAAATAGAATTTACGCTGCTTGTAGTCTTTAAAGTGAACATAGAAAAAAGCATATGTTTCTAAACGGTGTATAATTATACGCTACACCACTTGTGATAGAATTTATTATTATATTCTCCATTTAAGATGGGAGTGTACTAAGTTTGTCAATTCGTTTGCAACACCCAGAAAGAGGCGTTAGAGAACTTATACAGTATATATATATTTAATCAGCATCAATGATCGATCTAGACATGTGCGTCCATGTGTGTCCATGTGTCCGTCTATTGTTGGTATTCTCACGTAAACTCACGTCGTAAACTTTGAGATATTGAGCTGAGACACTTTTAGTTTCTGCACGCCTACAATTTACAAAAAATCATTCTCAGGCTACAACTCGACTTGTAAGCTGATACGTAATACATACGCTATTAAAGGGCGTAATCATATACTCGTACCTGCCAAGCCCATCGTTTTTATGTAGATGTGCAGAATATTTAAGATTTGGCCCAAACCAAAACTAACTAGATTAACTCTTTGTAGTTTAGAACGCAGTCATATTTTTTCCACTCCCCATATAACATCCTATTCCAATGGAAACCTCTATATGTCGAAAATTTGCAATTTTTAATTCTTTTGAAAACAAGTTAGTTAAGTCCAACAAATGGATGGGTAACCTTTCCATTAGTGTAAATGCAATTATTTAGATAAATTATTAAAATTATTTAAGAATTATATGCTTTAATTTTGAAAAAAATCGAACTATTTATAAAACCTCTCTTTCCATAGACTCTTTCTTCCCAAGAGAGAACTGTTCACGAAATTACTTTTAATAAGCAATGATTCGTATATTGATCTTACTTGACGAATGATGGGATAAATTGTGTTATAATTGAAATAAGTGGTGAATGTATGGTGTCGTGGTGTATTAAATGGTCGGACTTGACTTGACTATAACATTTTCACTTGTTTTATATATGTACATATACGTTTAAATGCAGATGAAGAGTTTTATGGGCTTCTAGCAGCAACAGTAAAACAGTTGATAGTGAGGGTCCGTATGGAGGTGCTGCCTTCGCTTTTAAGTATACGAGTATATACACGTGGTAAAGAGTAATGAATTTTCAACTGCAGTAAAGCGTAAACGATTTTCTTTACTTCAATAATCTGCTAAACTAAGAAGTGTTTGTGTTTACTGTAAAGCTACTTTTTGGACATGGTAAATGACATTTGTTAAGTGAGTGAGGACATCCTCAACCTCAAGGCGGCAGATGGTGAAACAAAACATTTGAGCGCAAAGCACATATAAAAGTTCTTCTCTAATTAAGCCGTTGATTTGCTCACATTATTTTTATAAAACGATTCGTTTAACTGCACATTGGCTCTCTTTACACCTGAACGTGCACACCATCACACCGTATATGCGAATTTTAGATTTATAAAAATTAACACATGTTCGATGACAACTTGTGAAGTGCATCGTGTGTATAATTTATGAAAACAATAATGTCAAAACACACACACACACACATCTTATAAACACAAACAAAAATCGCTTAATGCAAGCGTACTTGATTGCCGTCGTTTTGTTTACTTTCAATGATAAAATAATTATAAAAAAAAACACTTCTTGGGTGGCCTCCACATTTGAAAGTGCTACGGGCTTAGACATGAAAGGAAATTTTTTCTAAATATTATCCGTGTCAATTTTGCGTTATGAACTTCAACTTAGTAGATGAATTTTTGTGGTTGAGAAATAAACTTTTCTCAATTGTGAGCATGGCATTATATTAATTTGATCAGTTTCAGTTCAAAATTTCACTTTTTGCGTTCGTGAGAGCGCCGATAAAATATGAATTCACGAATGGATACGCCTATATGGTTTCAGTGACAGTGATTAAATATATATTTTGAGGGGTTTTTGATTCTGACTCTTGGGTGTTTCAAACGGAGTAACAAACTTAGAATACCGCCATGTTAAGTGGAGGGCATAATATATAATTGCCAGGAGACTACAAGGCGTCTGTTTATCAGTTAGTCAATCAAACACTCAATCACATGCAGCTTAGCTAAATACATAACCTGAAGCAATTGAATAATTTATCTTTTTTTGGGGTAATATTTTAGAAAACATACGAAACTGTAGACAAGCAAACAAGCTATATTAGATGTATTAAGATTTTTCTCCAAAGGGATAATTCTTACCTAATCACTTTGAAATGGTTTGAATTTTTCACTCATGTTATTCGTTTGGACTGATATGTCCACGCGGCATAATTTTATGCATTTTCATAATTTGATTTTTTGCGTGAATAGATGGATCATAGAAAAGGAAAAAATGTCTGAACATCAGATTTGTTAATGGGGCACGACACTGTATCTTTTTTAAATTGTAAAAAGGTCCACTGACCGATTTGACTTTTTGTGATCCTTTACATTAGGATGCAAGTCCACTTTCATATGTGATTGAAATAGTTAAATAGACGCGTTCCACAAATGGCCCGTCACTTTACTCAAACATTTTTTAAACCAAATTAAAAACGAAATTAACTTTCGAGTAGAATTCAAGGCTGTCAGAAGGGGCTCGGTCGATTTAAAGAGAATTTTATTTATGTTATATGAGCAGTTCGTCTATCTTTTGGAACATTCGACTCATAAACCCAGACTTACAATTTGATTCTGCTTAGAATTGTAGGATATAGGATTTTTTTGGTGGTTGCAAACATTTTTACAAAGTGAATATATCACGTGTAGGGGTATACAAACACAAAATGAAAAAGAGATAACAATTCAACACAATCAAAACATTAAAGAACGCACTATAAATAGACAAACAATTTAAATCAAACCTCAGGCAAACAAGTGCTCTTCCCACGGCGGGTTCTTTCTGTGAGAATATTTTACGCATGTTATGCTGCTGCATCCATACATAAGCTTACAGATTATATTATATACACAATATAGTTGGAGATGGGAAATCATTTTGTTTATTTGTGTTTTAATTGGATTGGCGGCGCTTACGTCCCTACATACACACTGAATAAAAAGTTTATTGAGCTGGAGGCCGAGTGTCTAATGCTTTTTGTGGGCGCGATCTCAATGCAATTTCGAAATGGTATTTAGAATACTTGTTTTTCTTTTTCTCCTTAATTAAGATTTTCTTTCTGGACATCGTTAAATCAACTCAGATTTTAATAAACTCAGTTAAGAACATTACCATAAAAGTCGAGTTTGGTTCGTCAGGAGAATGAGCACATAAACTTGTAAAAAGCTACACACATATATGCGTCCCTGATGCTTTCATTTGAAAGTTGCAAATGATACTTGGTATATTTAGGTGCAGGGTATAAAAAATATAAATTTATTTTAAACTTTTTTTAAAATAAAAAAACTTAAATTTTACGAATTTTGTGCTCAATAAGGTTGTTTGTGTATTTGGGCGTGCCTGTTGTCTGGCCACCCTAATTTTTGGCATATCTGTGGATATATTTATTATGGATCTATTTATTATTATTCACACGTTAATTTGTGGGCGCGGACACCACTTGATATACCTGCAATACCGTGTTACCTTTGAGGTATAAATTGGGTGTGACTTTCCGTAACTTATAAGCACAATGTTTTTGCTTATATATACATGTGTTTCGAGCTGATTTACCCACCCCCAATGATGATTACAATGAGTACTTATATGATTCATTACTTAATTATTTCAATTTAAGTGAGATTTGTTTGTGTGTCCAAAGATAGATCGGGAAAGAGAGAAAGAAAGTCGTAAAGACGAGAACATTTGCGGTTATATGAGCTCATTTTATTAACTTAAGCATTCATTCATGAAATGAAAGTAATCAACACTCACAACAAAGGCAGTATCGAAACTATTTTATGTACATATAATGCAATAAATTGTGTGAATGAACTAAAGAAATATCAAAATAAAGCATACGAGAAATTATCATTTAAAACCCACTAATTATTACAAACACTAAATTTAAATAAAAATTTTAAATTTATTCGCATTAGCAATATATGAACCGTTTAGTTTGAAAGTGGTTCGAGTACCGAATTAAAAAAAAATTAACTTTAAAATAATCTCTTTTTATGTAAAAAAGACATTTTCAAGAAAATTCAGATTACTAACATTAATATTTGCCCAATGGAAGTTAAGTGGCCAAAGCTTAAGTACTCACCATCGATGCGCCAAAGCTTGCCTGGGAGTATATATGCAAAAATATATCCATGGAAGATTTACTTTAAAAATTGCTCCATGTTCAGTTTTTGGGCGTGTCGCTTGAACGATTTTGCGTTATTTCAATACTTCACCAGCGTATGAAAACACTTCTGCCAAGTTTGGATCAAGTTTTACGACCAGGAGGGTAATTACCACAGAACGCACACGCATGGAAAGACGGGCATATAGACATGGCTCGAGTCGATGTCTCTTTATTCGATGAATGCTATGATAATCAGACATTTTTGTTGCCTAACGATCTAATACTAACGTATCACTTACAACTTATTGTTAAATTATATTCATCATCTTCATTATCATGCTGATTCAGAAAATATATATATTGTGGGTTGTGCGACGCCTTCTTTTGGGCATTGCTTGTGATGGTGAGTATAAAACTGGAAACATTATAGTCGATTCTAATAACAATTTCGACAATTTAATAACGTACGCCATTCAATTTCATAATTTCACAAAAGACAATCTGTGGAAAAGCGCTAGATTTTATTTAAAAATTTAAAATAATTGCAATTTTGGTTAAATAAAGACTTACTTTAAAATCAAATCAGGGAAGGGCTCCTAATACAATAATGATCGATAGTACCCGTTTTTGGTCCAATAGACACACTGCACCAAAAATTCAATAAATATGAAAATTTGTGACTTTGAATCTGGATTACAATAAATATATAGACGCTCATAGTTTTGATGCTGAGACGATCGGTACAATTAAAGGATGGTCTCGCACTCGTTATTTAATCATTACAAATATCCGTAGCATCAATCTCTGATGTAGGTTACAAAAATTTCTCATTTTCACTAAATCAAAATCGGTTTGGGGTTTGAAATTTTTTTATACAAAAGTGACTTGCGATATTCATTCCATATGTATGTAAGTAGAAAAACAATGAAAAAAATTCAAAATCACCGATGTGATAATTTACCAGAGAAATAATTTCCATGGAACAAGCGTTGACACTTGTTGTATGCACATGTATCCAATGCCAAATATATCTACTTTTAGAGGAAATATGCTCTTGAGAGGCATTTTTTTATATCATAGATATATATGCGCTGTACACGAACTCCAATAACATATAATAATAATAAAGGTAGTGACAATATTATAATCGATTCTATCTTATCATTCAATACCCTACATTTTTTGGAACGACAAAGTATGCTATGATTAGTTAATTAGAGTTGTATCCATAAATGTCAGTCATTGTCATAAATATAAGTCACTTCGTGGAATGTCCTTATATGGAGAGGGGTTCTAAATGGTCCCAATGGTCCAATGGCCATTCAATTATTAATTCAATTTTCAAAAATTATTAAGAAATTCGAATTTTTGACATGCACACATATATACTTGACACTAGAGACGTCTCCGTGCCTAATTTCATTCAAAAAATTGCGACCTGCAGGTTAATTACTATAGATTTAGAAATATGTGGACGGACAGATGTACATGCTTAAATCGTTTTAGACTTTCATTCTGATTCAATCCTTGGATAAACGTCTCCGTAAAAGAAAACCTAAACAAAAATATTTTAAAAAAAAAATTTAGTAAACAATACGAATACTCTCCACATTTATGCATAACCTCTACATGTAACATACATACAATTATTCACTTTCAATGAGCACCAAATAAATTGAAGATACTCGTCAAGAATGTATATTCTTATAATCTAAGTTTATGACAAGTATCGTAATGAAGAAGTAAGTATGTGCAGTAGGTAAACCAGGAAGCATTTTTACAGCACAACCTCAACACATGCCTTGCATTACTTGAGTGTTTATTTATTATTAATATTGTATGTTTAATGTACGTACGCTATAGATCACGTCCCGCCTAATAATAGTAAAGTTCATCATACGTTACAGTCCCTTCCCCACCCCTACACTAGGTTCAAATAAAACGAACGAAGAAGAATGAGTGGATCATTTTTGTTGCCTTACGATCTAATATAAACGTATCAGTTACAAGTTACTGTTAAATTATACTCACTCTCTTCATCATCTTCATAATCGTGTTCCATATGCAAATTGCATATAAATGAATTTAAGCACCATTTCAGACAAGAATTCATCTTCCCACATACATATGCACAAGCTGTGTCATGTACAGTTTTAGTGCTTTCAGCTTTTATTTAATAAAGCGTGTAACACTTGCCCCTACTACTACAAAGTAGTTCAAGTATTTCACAGAAAGTTGAAAGGCGCGCTACGTATTTATGTATACGCATATAAGCGTACGGAGATGATGAATATGTGCAAGCAAATTACTAAAGGTTTTTTATTTGATTTATAAAAATTTATTTTGTGATATAAAGTAGAAATACAAAATTTATGTATACTCTAATGAAGCGGTGGGCGGAAAATGAGCATGAAAAATGTCATGTAATAGATTTGCCCAAGCTTTTAAAAAAAATCCTTGCTACAGAACCTGGTGTTTCGGGTGAAGTATTGTAACACATACAACACATTGTTAGTTGTTAAAGGAAGCGAAATTGGAGAACTGCCCGTCCGTGTTTTTCTTGTCATACCTGTTACAAATTTCTCCTAACTAAATATTTTACTGATGCCAATGATTTAGATCTATAATAATACAGCCTTTTGAAGCCACTTAGCGGAAAACTTATAAAAGTTACAAAAAATAAGTCGCAGATTTAAAGGGAAGACATGTTCAATTATTTGCCACTAGTACAGCATTTTTAGTTAACATTGACTTTTCTTCATCAAATGGTCAAGAAACCATGTAATCGTTACACCACAGTAGGCAGCTGCTTCTTAAAACGCACATTATGTTATGTTATAAAAGTTTTTCATAGAAAACATTCAAGTTATGAAAAATTTTCGAAGGTATTGGCATACAAAGTGACTTGTCTTGAAAATAATACAAAGTGGAAAATAAACAAGAAATTTAAATTTGTCTTAGGCCAAATCTTAAATATCCTCCACATCCTTTGCAAACAATGGGCGTGGCAGGTGTATGAATACGTCCTCTAATAGTGTATGTGTTACGAGTCAGCTTACAAGTCGACTTTTATGCTAAATAAACTAATACAGACGTGTCTGTTATTCCACCCATTTTTAGTGCATCTACAGATGGGATAATTACATATATGCATACCAAATTTCAAGTTTATGGGTCAATATTTGTGACAGATATATAAATTTTTATCGATTGTGAGCGTGTCTGTTATCCGACCACGGACACATCGATATATGGGATAACCATGAATAAGAATACTAAATTTCAACATAATAGCTCAATTTTTGTGGAAGGTATTTAGATTATTGTTGATTGTGGGCGTGGCACTTGATTAATTTTTCCCATAGTGAACTGCGTGCAGAAACTGAAATTTCTTAGCTTAGTACCTTAAAATTTACGACTGTCAGTATACCAATAACAGACGACACACGAACACATCTGTTTAAATCGATTCAGTTTTTGATGCTGATCAAATATATAATATATACTTTCTTCTGGCAAACGGAAAAACAATCTTAGTATGCCCCTCATCTTATAGGGAGGGAATAAAAATGCATCTTCAGACTCAACACATTGCTTTTAATAATATGCGCCTATATTTTTTTTTGTACCCGCCTTCGTTTGGATGTAATAAGAGGTGAAAATGGGGTTCCGACTTTGATGATGATTTAGAATATAAGTGTACTCTAACGAATCACCGAACTTGGCGTACCTACCTAGGCACCCTAGGCGGACAGTAATAAACGCTAAACATATTAAGCGGAAATTACTGTAATATAAAAATGTCGAATATATAACGGAAATGAAAGAAAAACTACTTACAACAAAAAGCAAAAAGTAACAAAAAAAAAAAAAAAATAAAAAAAAAATAACCAAATGACCCAAAAAAGTGTTTTGTTAGACAACAAAACCACTACAATGAAGTCGTTAAAGTTTAAAATAATGATGGTGGCTAGAAATGGAACATACCGGGCATAGCCAACATCAGAAAGATATTTGATAATAAATATCAAATAAACAACTGTGAACTTCTTCTAAAAGCTTATCACCTCAAGTGAACATAATATGCCACGACGGCGTTATAATGGACAATTTTCGTCTGTTTTATTAATTGTGGGCGTGATATTTGCATTTGGACAGAACTCTTCGTTCAAGAATAGTGAGTTGTTCCATGTCCTAATTTAATAGGATTCTTTTTTAGAGTCTTGCAAAGAGTATGCCAGACTTAGTTCATACCAATCGTTCAGTTAAAACTATACTGCAAAGGAAATCGTAACACATGTGTGTTCCTTGCACAATAAATGGCTAAGGTCATTCAATAACTACGACAGCAGCGCGTTTTTGTTACTGTTTTCTAAGTTCTTTTCTCTACAACAAATGTGTGTGTGTGTATAGATACGTGCAATATAATAAATTGCGAAACTGTTGTCAAATATAGTAAAACATATAAATATCTTGAAGCGGACAATTTAATACATTATACACGATTTGAAGGTTTTTATTGAAGAAACTTTTCATGCGAACGGAAGATCCATTTCGTACAAAGTTGTTATGTACATGTACACTGTGTCAATAGGTTTGCAACTATCAAAGGTATTTGGAACACGACACAGTAAATATCATATATACGTGCATGTACTATAAATGTTTTTTATATTATTGACCTGCATCAGATACTCTCACCCAGTCTAGTGCGACTTTTTATACCCTGCACTATTTATGGCAAAGGGTATACTAAGTTTGTGCGGACGTTTGCAACTCCTAAGGGGCTCTGCACGAAAGCTACAGGTCGCATTTTTTAAGATATTTGTTCCGAGGTCAAATGTTGGCCCAAAAAGGAACCCTATTGAAAATAAACCGAATTGGCCCACTTTTAGAACACCTTCTATTTATTTTGTAGGAATTTTCAAAACCTCGAACGTCACAATGGAGCGATTTTCAAACAGCCCATCTCAGAAATACATTGTGTATATAATTTTTTTTTAATACGTTCGATCGCGTCTAAATTTAGCACAGTTCGATTCGGCCAATTGCATCTTTTTACATGTCCTTGTATTAAATTTCATCGAAAATTCTTAAAAAAATTCGACTTGTAACTTTTTTCAGACACAGTTTCAGACGGATCAATAAAATCTATTTAGGTTTTGATTTTGAAACGATCGGTGCAATTGAATTGAAGGTGGGTACGGCATTTGCCATTTAGGAGTTACAAACATTCGCACAAACTTAATATACCTTCTTACCAAATGCGATGTAGGATATAAATACTTAATTGACTTAAAAATTAGGCTCAATCGGACAATGCCTCGCCTCGCGTTTACTAATTAATTAAATAATTATAGCATATTTCGTGGAATTAAATGGTGTGAAGTATTACATGGTGCGGTATAACCGGTTCTAACATTTTTTACTTATTTCTTAATATAAATAATCTTAATACAATAAGGAAAAGTTTTCAACGTTTAACGACCGATATGCGTCGGTCTCTCTGCTTTACACAGGGTTTACTTTCGGAAGTTTGAAATTAAAGGTTTTACTAATACTTTGAGACAAACTTGTGAAATATTCTTGACTTCCTTATTATAGTTTCAGTTAATTGAACTTTTTATTCACCTGCTTCAAGTCTCACCAAACATTTTGCAAACTACCAGCAGTTGTACGCTATATTTTCTTATGCGGACCTTGGATCTAACTAGATTTTTCAATAACACATCATTTTAGTAAGAAAACAACTGAATATGTATTTAAATAAAATTCTTCTGCAAATAACAGGATTTTTTTTCTTGATTTGATGATTTTGATTTTGGCTTTTACCTAGGCCAATAAGAAAACTAAATTTGGCCAAATCTTAAAGACCCTCTACGAAGACATACATATAGTGGCCATGGAAGGTACATGATTACGACCTCTAACTGTGTACATGCACTTATTAACTTGCAACTCGAGTTTTACACTGAGTTTTTCTTTACACCCTCCCATATAAGATGGGAGGTATACTAAATTTGTTATTTCCTTTGCAACAAAGCATCGAAGACTGAGTGTTGCAAATGGAGTGACAAATGACAAATATATTGATTCCACTTGCAACATTCCCCATACGTAGAGGGTATAAAAATATTTTGTCGCTATAGTAACAAGTGTGTAAATAACTAAAGAATCAAGAAGCGTAGTTTTAGCGCGACAGCGTGTATACTGCTCTTATTACATATTTATATGCAAACGTATGTGACCCATTGTTGAAGGGTACCATTTATAAAACATAAGCTCGACATTTATGGTAAGATTTTTAACAATCGCTGGTATACTAGTGCAACGCGGCGACTGCAATCCCAGTTCAAAAACCCAACTCATGTATGACCAAATTTTTACTTTTGTAGGGTATTTTATTTATAATTTTTTCAAATTAAATTTTTGCTTTCTTTTTTTACAGACTCAACGCGAAAAGAGCATAACCAGTACTGAAGAAACGATAGGCGAGAGCACAGAGAGCAGGAAACAAAAAAGTAAAAAACCTCAACGAAATAACCTTGGAAACAAGCCAATTTTTTCATAATTTTACCAATAACAAAAACAATTCGAATCAGTTAATGATAATATTACAATGATGACGAAAGTGACCGCGATCCAGGTGATGATGGCCGAAACAGCGACATAACTTACCCAGTAGCCCATTATAATATTGAAATAAAAGGAAAATGAGATTGTCATTAAAAATTGTCGTCGCGTACAAAAGCAAATAATATTCACCGTGATTAAAATGCTGCAAAATACAAGCAAATTAAACCAACTCATATACAAATGCACGCCAATGTGTGTACGTGTGTAGGCAGGCAGGCTGTCGTTACGCAGCAGTGCGTTCTTATATTTGTCATGTTCATGGTTATTTCTTTCATTAGTTGCACATATTAAAAATATATTGCTAACACTAAAGAGAGGAACGAGAGGAACAGCAATGAGCTGCACAAAAGCACTTAAACATATGCATAACAAGTAGAATCACTTGGGCCACAATTCGCCCATGCCGAACCTTAAGTACCCTGTACCTCCAAGTAATATATATCAACTTACGCGGCACATTTGCACAAAAATGTTTTTGCAAATTGTGGGCGTGTTGGGTTGGTGGAAGGCCCAAGTGTAACAAATTTCAATTTGTTGTGGCATTTGGCAATTTTAGTATAATTTCAAGAGGAACCTACATAAAGATTCTACAAATATTGGTAGTAATCCAACAACGACTCTGATTTTTACACTTATCACAAATATATAATGGAATGGCAAACCTAGTAAAGCCCCATCACGGAGCTGTAGGGCATAATAATACTTTACATCACGTAGGCTCTTAGCTGGCCAAATTCACACTTTGCTATGTCCATTTATGATCCTGACGATAGATTATTCGATAGTTATAAACAAGTAGAAATGTTATGGTCGGTCCCGCCCGACTATTTAATACCCCATACCTCTTAGCACCACAAAATACTACATAATTACTTTCGTTGTATCTGCATATACGAGGCACTGGCATATAAGTAACTTTGTGATATATAATTATATGGAGAAGGATTGTAAAAACGATTCGATCGAATCGAAATTTGGCACAGTCAAATATTAAGTCAATTTTCTTTCAAAAATTTTTTGCCATAAAAGGAAGGAAATGGCTTCTAAAAATGATCTGATTCGGTGCATTATCAATAAGGTTCTTCTTTGCACCAATCCATGTTCTTGTATTATATATCATCAAAATATCTTAAAAAATGAAACTTGTAGCTTGCGCACAAATTTACATGGACGGAAAGACGTATAGAAGGTGGTTGTGGCATTTGTCGTTTAGGAGTTACATACTTCCGCATAAACTTTGCCACAAGTGGTGCAGGGTTTAAACAGTGCACAAAATTTATTTTTTACTTCTTAAAACGATGCAGAGAGGCGGGGCTCAGACCCATTAGCGTGCATGTTTTCAATGATTTCCGGTATTTTTGCGCTTTTTGAACAAATACTGGTTGGATTAAATGCACAAACGCACAAACTCAACCTATTGACAAAGTAATGTTTTGAAGGAGGCGATTGCCTAACACATTTATCGATTCGGAATGAATTTCCATTGCTTTTAAATTCATTTACTGCATGATGTTTCAAATGGTCCTTTGTAACATAATGTACCTATTGATAAAATAGACAGATGGAAATGAAAGCTAACCTGGGTTCATATGAAGAGTGATTCCATATAACCGATCACAATTTATAATTCTAAAGTCTAATCATAGATGCTGCTCCACGAACTTTTCATGCAACCTGTGCTTTTCTAAATTTAATGTCACATCAAACTTAGTTAAAGGCGTTAAATGTTCTGCGACTTTTTGCCCATTTCAACGGCACTACAATTTTAAATATATTTCTTCCTATCGTGCCAATTTTGTAAAACCAAAAATATGGAAGGAAACCAAAGAATTTAAAGAACATAAATTTAGCCTAAAAATAAGAATATTTTTGTTTATTTTTAAACTACGTACCGGTATCTCCGCATAATCTCATTTGTACTTAAATGCAAAACTACATTTATATACACGCCTTTAAATAGTTTCACATGAAGAAAAAACGGAAAATGGCATTAAGTGTAGCAAAAAACATCTGTGTCAAATAAATCAAAAGCAATTTTGTTTTAGTATTCTTCTTCTTCTTCTTCTTCTTCGCCTAAAAGGCGCCTCACTTACGGTGTACATTTAATTAAAGCAAAAAGCATAAATCTACTTTTTTGGTATTGTACACTGCAGTACACTTGAGTTCTGGTAAAATAGTTTATGACAAAAACATTTTTGAAGCGTTTAAGTCTTCAAATGTTCGATTAGAGATTAGTATTCACAAAGACAAAGGCAAAAAAACTCCTCTACAGGATTCATTTTAAATAATTAACAAGAAAGGAAGCCATGAATTCGGTTTAAGGCAAATCTTAGATACTCTCCACATTTATAAGTTTCGGCGTGGCACACGCATAAATGCGCCATAATCGATTAAATTCTACACCAAATATTCAGTGTTGCATATTGTGGGCGTGTCTGTCATATGACCGCGCCCATCTTTAAACACACATAAATTGTCGGCACAATTATACACATGTATGTGTAGTTCCAAGTTTAAGTTTAAGTTTATTGTGAGAATTTTTCTAACTTTTACATTTCAGTCTACATTCATAAAATTATGAAACAAGAAATAAGGTAAAACTTAAGATTATAAGGTGTTGTTGAAATAACAGTAAAATGAATTAAAACACCGAGCTAGCGATGATAAGAATTCGTTATAATTATTTAAACATTTTGCGAAAGAAAACGAGCTATGTGTAGTTCCAAATTACACTTATTTCGATTTATGTTTGTGGTTGTTTTATCCGTTTTCAATTGGAATTACTTGAATGGATCAAGAGTGTTTGTAACAAATTTTGTGGTCGCTGGCGTTTCAATAACAAAACGTACGCTCAGACATCGTTCACGTGACTCAGAATTTGATCATGTTGTTGATCAAGAGTTCATGCAGCATCTGGGACTATTGTGTGGTGTCACGCAAACTTAGTATACTTCTCTTTATATGGGGAGGGTATGAAATATAATATTTATGTGTGTGTGTGTGTGTGTGAAATGTTTGTTAAAGGTAAACGGTTATAAAGATACACTCTTCAATTATAAATTATAAAAAAATAAAAGAAAACCAAGTGATTAGTAAAGAAAGAGACAAATATTTGTGATGTCTGCAGATATATTGGATAATAACAATTCAATATATAATACAACAATAACAACAACTATAGCAACATCAATTCATAAGAGTACAACGACTACATCAACAGCATCCAACCCAAAGCAATCGAGAACGGTGTCAGGTGCATATCACTATATTTCCAAACGTTCTTGTAGGCAGAACTGCACGCCGTATAAAAACCAAATAAAACCACCTCTAAATCCGCCAATTAATTCAACCACAATAGCAGCAACAACAACATATACAACACTAGCGATAGCGGTCGCAACGATAGCCACGGCACTGCTGCATACATCAAATGCTGCACTCACCACTAAAACCACCAGCCTCACTACCACCATCAAGGGTGTTAATGCCGCGTTCCATCTCACACATACACAACGAAAACGAAATGTTTTTTCATATAGGAGTGGTGGCATTACAACCCCGAGCGCACACGCCGCTATACCATACGCCATGGCGGTGCTCGAGGGCTCTTTAGTTCCAAGCGTGCATACCAATGGCACATACACCAGCACTAGCGTTTCTAACAATCCCATCACAACAGCCAATTCCTTTTGGACAATAGCCTCAGTGAATTCAATAAATTCCACTATTTTCGATGATATCGATCAAGATGCGGGTGACTGGTTGGATGATGCTGCACTAGCTTTGAAGGCTTTCGTTATGTTGTTCATTATAATAGCCGCTATATTTGGCAACTTGTTGGTGATTATTTCCGTGATGCGTGTTCGCAAGTTAAGGTAAGATAACATTCTTACAAACACGTGCATTTTATGTTGTGTTAAAATGAACATTTTCCGGCCACATAATATTTCTCTTAAGTAATGGTGTTTAGAAACAAACTTCACTGTCTTCTCCGTATACATTTATTTATCTATTTAATTAAACCTTAGCCACCATTTATTCAGCAAATGCAATGAAACATTTTATGACTAAAACACAGTGCTTAGTTAAAGTGCTTCATTTTAAATCTTAAAGAAGAAAAAGAAACAACAACAACCAAAAAATAAAAGCAATAATGACAAGTAAGAAAACTAAATTTGGTTTAGGACCAATCCTCCTACCCTCCACATATACATACGTACAAATAGTGGGCGTGGCAGGTGTATGATTATGCTCTGCAACGTATCAGGAGGAATTTTAAAAGTGGTACGATTATTATTATATATTATATATATATATTATAATATTAAGAATTGAGACTTTTTGCCTTACGAAGAGTTCCTTTATATTGTGGTATTTAAATAATTAAAAAACTTTTTAAAGTTTAAGATAGAAACAAAACATTTTATTCAATAGAAACTTAATACCAACAAACTAAAGAAAAAACTTTTCTTCCAAAGAAAATTTTTAATTTAAAAAAACCATGAAAACTCGATTAAAAAATTAATTTTAATAAAGTGGATTTTTATAAAGTGTGTCGCCACAATATTATAAACCTCATATGGAGAGAGGTTCTAAAAAGGGTCCAATCCTATCCATTTTCAATAGGTTTCGTCTTTGGGCCAATATATATCCTTGTACCAAATTTCATCGAAATATCTCAAAAAATTATAAGACCTCATATGGGGAGGGGTTCTAAAAATTGTCTAATCCGATCCATTTTCAATAAAGTTATTTTTCGGGCCAATATGTGTAAAATTTTATTGAAATATTTAAAAAAGTATGACCTGTACCTTGCGCACAAATGTACATGGACACACAGATGGACAGACGGAAATGGTTAAATTGATATAGATTTTGATTCTGAATCATTGAATATAACTGAAGGTGGGTGTGGCATTTGCTGTTTAGAATTAACAAACATCCGCACAAACTTGATATACCCTTTCCCACAAGTGCTGCAGGTAATTATCAGGAGCATACCGCATCAATTTAAACTTGAACGCTCTATGTTCAATGGAGACGAAGATGTGCCGCCAAATATATCATAAAAGTTATTAAAACTCGAACCCATTACTTTTAGAGGATGAAACATTTCATAATCAGTTAGACATTGTGACAATTTCATCCGAACTAAATGGCGTGGGGGACATTAATATTCAGTTCGACTTAGAAAAACAGGTGAATTAACATCACCTTGTAACAATTTTATAAAAAAAAGGCGCCCCTAACCAAGTGTGTTTATTCTACAAAAGAGAAAACAATTTTATGAGTTTTAGGCGGCTTCCATAAATAGGAAGGGATCGATGAGGATGCCAACCCAACCCACCTAATACAAACTTTATAAAATATTTCTGGACAGATTCAATAATATCAATATATACACAATAGTTAAGTGAGCAAACTACCTCAGCATACCCCATAGAAAAGGTCGTACTAAAGAAACATGAAGCCTCTTAAACGTCGAGAAGAGCCCTCGACTTATTAACAACAGAAAGCATATGCATATAGAAATTTAATTTTGGACCAAGAAGAACTTCACTAAAGAATAAGACACTTTCCAATATGATAATCCAAAATAGGGGGGACAGACTTTGAAAGTCTAAATATTTTACATTCATGTTAAATGTCATACCATTTCTCCCACAATACTTAAATAATTCATAGAGGTCACCTTGTAAGAATATTCTGCCAATCAATGATTCAAATAATTGAAAAATAATAACATCAGCAGCGTTAGGAAGGTGATTTGCTGTAGATTTACTCTTACTTTAGAAGCCACGCGGGGAAAACTCAGTTATAAACCATTACTTCAAATTCATTCAGAAGCAAATTTGTGGACAAAAAAGAGATAAAAAGCACTCGCATCAATGTGGTTTTTACAAAAAAAATCGGCAAAAATGTCGCAAATTTCTATTGAGTTAGATAAAATTTATTTAAAAACAGAGATGAGGAAAAACGCTCGGTACCTCAATGTATGCAGCAGTGAGAATTGTAAAAAGAAAAAATACACACACACAAGGTACGGAAGGGCTCAATGAACTCAGTTATTGATGTTTACCCTTCTGGTACTTACAAATGCGTGAACGAAACCAATATGGGATAATCATTATGAGGATGGGTATAAACTTTTCTTTTTAAAACGAGTTGTTTCTTAACCAGAATTAGCGCCTCTCAGGGCCACAGCGCTCTCCTTATCAAACCCATTAAAATTATTTATAGTTTATTTCGTTTATTCCATTTGAAAGCTTTTATCCAGCCCACGGAAATAACCCTAATTTATTTTTAAGTACATTTTGACGTAGTTAACGCGAAAATTACTAAATTTCAATCTTCTCAAATACTTGGTTTCAATTATATGCGTACTGTACAATATATGTGTATGTAACAATTTTGCATTTATTTTTTATAAATTTTTTTAATTGTTTTTTGTTTTATTGCTGAAGAGGTTGTTGTTGATTTTAATTGCCCCTAACTAAACTCAAATTCAATCGTACATTAATGCCAATATTAAATTAATTGAGAGATGAAAAGATCCCATCAAAGATTCCTTTTTAATCACGCTATTTGAATGCTTGAATATTTAAATGTGCTTCTAAGCATAACTCACATTTAACTTTATCGTCAAACAATACATTAACCCTATACCTTTTGTACCCCTTGTATGTACAAGACGTTCGTTTCCGTGCTCTATTTGTTCATATACATAATTCAATCAAACCGAAGCACTCCGTCCCACACTCTGTTTTGAAACGTAACAAAACTTTTTTCACAATTTATTAATGAGCAGAAATGAGAAAAATACTTCATCCCATTTTCGACATCCATTTAATTTTCATTTATTTCAAAGCAAGCTTCTAATCGCCTTAAAGTATAATCGAAAATAATGTTGCGATCGTACAAAGTGCTGACAAAAATGGTTGCTTTTTACATTTTACAGCTGCGGCATTATGCGCCTCTCTCTCTCCCCTCTTATACATTTTAGCATTTGACAAAAGTTTTTGTATATAAATGAGCAAAGATTATTCCATCCATTCATTTATTATATGTATGTATATTGTGCCACCACGTTTGTAAGTGTAGCAAGTTGTCCAAAGTAAGTGTGCGACATGCATAAACTTATCATGAAATGTGTATCGCATCTACTTCACCTTAAGGGGAAGGACAATTGCAATACCTATCCTTACTACTGAGAAGAATGGGCGTGAGAACAACAATTTAGATCTAATTGATTTTAATACCCAAAACTACTATTCTCACTGCACTCACTGAGTGCTTACTTCACTAAAAAAGTCTGACTTTTGTCTTGTATGCCCCACATATACTCACCAGTGATTGAATTTCGAAGACCTCCACGCAACAATACAATTTTCATATCACTTCATTTTCATGTATGCATATTTAAAATGCACACATACATGTACAATTTTTCATGTTGCTTTCCACGTTTCTCTTTATTTTCAGAATCATAACGAATTATTTTGTGGTCTCTTTAGCCATGGCTGACATTATGGTGGCCATGATGGCCATGACATTTAACTTTAGTGTACAAGTAACGGGACGGTAAGTATGTACTACACAAAGCTATCAAGTTAAACAACCCATACATATGCACTTGCAGTAATTCTCATTCATACACGCACGCTCCCATACAAAGTGCACAAAAAATGTTGAATACAATAGAAACAGAACGAATTACAAGGATAACGTATATATATAGTATAATATATTGTATATAACTGCGACACATTAACAGATAACACAAGAATACACTCTGCTTGCATACAAATGTAAAAATATTTTTGTATGGCGCACTATTTCAGCTTGTGTAAGCCAAGCACATACACCTATAAAGATATAAAAATTAAACGGAACAAGTAAGATAACTATAAACTATGTGTACAAAATTTCAAGTTCATGTTTCAATTTTTGTGGCAGATATACAAATTTTTATCGACTGTGGGCGTGTGTTTTATCCTACCATGCCCATTTTTGGCACATCGATGATTTCAAGTTCATAGGCCATTTTTTGTGCCAGATAAATAGATTTTTGTTGATTGTGGGCGTGCCTTTTCACCGATTTTGCCCATTTTAAATAACGATCTGCGTGAAAAAACTGCAAAAAGTGTCTATACAAAATTTCAGCTCAATATCTCAAAATTTACGGCGGTGAGAATCTCAAAAACAGACGGACACGCGGACACACGGACATACATGTCTAAATCGACTCAGTTTTTTATACTGATCAAAAATATAAATACTTTGTAGGGTCTCTGGCGCCTCCTTTTAAATGTTACAAACGGAAAAACAAACTTAGTATACTCTCATCACTATGTGGGTATAAAAAGAAACACTTGTGCGGGTAATGCAGCAACAGTAACAATTTTGCTGAAATTTACAAAATAAGAAGGAATGTATGAAAAATTAACAAGAAAACTACATATATTTGACTCAGATATAATTGGGGATGACTATGTCCTCCGCATCTTCTTTAGACCGGGAACACGTTTATTTATTCGAATACGTTCTTTAACGACCTATAACATGAAAGTTCGATTGGTGCTCTTAATATAGTTTGTGGAAAATTGTAAAGTCCATCTGTCGATAAAATTCGCAATAACATTCACATTACCAACCTAATATATATGTGTAAAAGAGAGAAATCGCGGTTTCTTTGAGACCTCTTTTATCAACAGTACTCAAAAGGCACAAGTATTGATAATGTGCATTAAGTCCACTACTTAGTCTCAGGTGAAAATAATCTTGCATCTCCTACTTTATTATGTTACTTATTAAAAATTAATATAAATGTAGGTGTGAAAAAAAAAGGATTTTGCGACACGTAGCATCAACACATCGTAATCACAACATTGGGAATGAATAATTCGCACACAAAGCGGAAAGATATGAATAATTAAAATCCATAGTAACAGACAAGCATAAGAGATGAAAGAAAAGTGGCACAAGTCCACTTTCACAACAGGGATGAAACTTGATGAAATGTGGCTGTTGCAACAGAGTTGTGTCACCTTCAAATTAAGCAGCACCACTAACAATTTATGCATGTGTGTGTGCATGTGGTGTTGTTTTTTGTAGAATACAAATTATTGTACGAAAACATGTAACATCAGAGCTATAGGCATATATCTACAAGAATGTGGAAGACAAAATGTTATAGTCGTTCAAGCCCTACCATTTGACACCCACACCACTTATTTTCAGTAAGCGCCAGTCTTTGTCATATATGTCACTCCGCGAAAAGTCCCACATCGTTTTGCTCCCTAAATTATGCTACAATTAGTGTTTTTGTGTCTGTATTCGTGAGGCACTGGAACATAAGTTCTTTCGTGATATATAATTAATTGGAAAGGGGTCCAAAAAATGTATGGATCAGGTTCAAATTTGATAAAACTAAATATTAAACTTTCTTTACCAAATGTTGTCCAAATGTATTAAGAATTGTGAGTTTTTGCCAATTTTAATATTTTCATTATAATAGGACTTTATATGGGGGGGAGTTCTAAAAATAGTCTGATATGATCCATTTTTAATAAAGTTTCTGTTTGAATCAATATATGTCCTTGTACTAAAATTCATCGAAATATCTTCAAAGATGCGCATGCAGTTTGCGCTGAATTTTACATGGATAGACAGACAAACATTATGAAATCGATTGTAAAGTGATTTAGAATCGATCGGAATAATAAAAGGAGAGTTTCTATGTACCCGATTACAAATTACAAACATACACAAAAACTTAATACACCCTCCAGAGTATAAATATAAGTGTGCATAGCAAACAATTTACATTGAAGCAACTATTAAGGACAAGTACGAAAACTATTTTGTCATGGCTTGACGGCTACTGTTCACATACACCTAAACCATAAATATAGATTTTCAAATTACCTTGAGTTGGTAACTTTTGCAATGCTCATAGGCAGCTGTAGAGATCCTTCAAAGAACAAATACAAACGCTACATTAAGTTATTCCAGTCACTCGGCACGTTTCTTTAATTAATTACTCGATAAATTAACAATTCGTAAAGGTTTGAATTCTATAGAACTAGTGAAGGTAACAGTCATTACATTGGTCTTTCAAAATGAAGTGTTGTAGGGTATAAAGTAGTTTTTATTCTCCATTTCATTTCATTTAGGAAATCCATGAATGAACACCCGCAACAACATTTCATAATCATAATAATAATTTCTTATATCATTCCTCCTACAGTTGGCTGTTTAGTCCATTCCTATGCGATTTGTGGAATAGTCTGGATGTTTACTTTTCAACTGCCAGCATATTACACCTGTGCTGCATATCTGTGGATAGGTAAGTAAATATACCACGCACGCTAATATTAAAATATCTAAATTGAAACTAGGATATAAATTTGATCAAGACATGTGTTACAAGTGTCGTGTGTCCTCGACTGCACAATATGCAAAATTTTCAATAACAATAAAAAACAAGTAAAAAACTAAATTTGGCTTAGGCCAAATCTTAAATACCCTTCACATCTACTTAGAAATAGAAGGCGTGTCACGCCATTTAATAGTATGTACATTACAAGGCAGCTTGCAAGAGTTCTACGCTGAGTACAGTTTTTGTAAAATTTTTTGCAACCACGCCCATTTTTAGCAGTAAAAGTTCTTTTATTATTGAAATATTTTAAACCAAAAACCTTGAATTATTATAATGAACGTTCAAAAGATGGTTAACCACTCCACCAGTAATGTTCAAAACAGGTAATAGCCTCCACATCTGCATACAAAGAGAGTGCATGGTTAAGCCCTCTAATAGCGTATGTGTTACGTATCAACTTGCAGGTTAAATTTAACCCTTATTAATTTTTTTTGAAAATTGTGGGTATTTTGTATTTTTATTCATAAAGTTTTCAACTTTAAAACTAAATTTTTAGGCAAAGAAGTAGATTTTTATCATATGTGTGCGCGTCTATTATCCTACCACGTCTATTTTTGGTGCATCGACGAATAGGGTACTAATGCTGGTCTTCATAGATTTCAAATAAAATTTTTATGCCAGTTAAATAGATTTTTATTGTTTGTGGGCGTGGCTTGTGACGTATTTTGCCCAATTTAATGTATTTACAACTTTCACAAATAATTAATTAGCTTGACTATGGAAAATATGAAGTCGATCGTGGCATTTTTTGAACTCATTCCATATCATTCTCTTTTCCAAATTGATCCATTATAAAGCAAAATTAGCAATTTTTAAAATTTCGAATTTAAGAATAAGTTATTTGTGCAAAAATTAAATGTTGTAATTCTGGACTGAGTGCCGTTTACTTATGCAAATAAATAAATTATAGTTAAAATTTTGGAAGTAAGCGACGTAGGGTATTGGAAGGTCAAGCTTGACCGCCTATAACATTTTCACTTGCTTTGTATTTGTTTTTAGGTATTATGCAATAGTGAAGCCTCTAAAGTATCCCATCAGTATGACAAAACGTGTAGTTGGCATTATGATACTAAACACATGGATATCACCAGCGCTTCTTTCATTTCTACCCATATTTATTGGGTGGTACACCACCGATGACCATAAAAATTTTGTAAAATTACATCCGGACCGGTGCGAGTTTATTGTTAATAAGCCGTATTGCATTATATCAAGTTCAATATCATTTTGGATACCATGTACTATCATGATATTCACCTACTTGGCGATATTCCGCGAAGCCAATCGTCAGGAGAAACAGTTGATGATGCGCCAGGGTAATGCAATGCTTATGCATCGTCACTCAGCAGTAACGGGAAGTGAGTAAAGTTTCCAATTTTAAATTAAAGTTTGTTTTGCTCTACTTCTGCTTACTTCTCCAACATATTGCGCACATATCTAGGCACACATTTAGGTTTTCATGTTTTTACGTCCATGGGAAATAACTTGTTTATTGGCCCAGTTATAATTTTAATTCAACGTGAACTTAACTAAAGTTTATCGTTCATATTCGCATACAGGCGGATAACGAACTTAAGTTTAAACATTAAATAAACAAAAATAATCACGATTGTTGTCTGTGGCTTACCATGTGCAAAAAGAAACGTTATATATACGTTCCGCATAACAATGGTATAAAATATGAGAAAATTTTTAAAACTTCTCCGTTTTCATTTTTTTAAACATTTTATACCCGAAGTTGGCATTGGAGACCCTACAAAGTATATATTGGTATTGAAATTGGGCAATATGGGTCAACAGACACGCCCACAATGCAAGAAAAACTGAAAAAGGAGCATTTCAAAAATTTCCGATGTATTGACATATGTACTCAGAAAGCTTTGATGCACCGATGGTGGGAATGTAGGATTTGGCTTTAGCCAAATTTAAGTCTTTTACTTGTTCTGCTCAAATTATTGTTTTCCTTTTATAGGTGAAGCTTTAAGTGGTTCGGGTTCTTCTAAAACTCTAACACTTCATGAGGTGGATCAAGATCATACCCCAACCAAAGATAAACATTTGATAAAAATGAAGCGAGAACACAAAGCGGCCAGAACTTTGGGCATTATTATGGGCACATTCATACTCTGCTGGCTGCCGTTCTTTTTATGGTGAGTAAGCTTTACATATATTTTATAAATGGAGTGAATTTAGAGAGAGAGAAGCATTTTAAATATTGTAATTATTATATATTTCAACTTTATATATTCAAACTTTCACGTTGAGTTGGACTGTGGACTCACTGACTTTAATCGTTATCACTGCCACGAAATAGTTCCATAAAGGTTGAAGACCAGAAGGGAAGATGGGGGCGATGCCGATTCAAAATGTTTGTGTTTTAGGAGTTGCAAAAGTTTAATTAATTAAAAAGATCGTCTCTTTTTTAAAGCGAAACGTGTGCATTTTTCAAATTTGCTTATTCATGAATTTTTGTCTTTTTTAATTAAATAAAAAGAAGAACAAGAATATAATGTTGTGCATAAGTTTTAAATAGGACAACGTTCGCATTGTTACTTTATTGTTATTGTAACAAGTTGGTTGGCATCCCAGACTCGGCCTTAGCCGTACACAACTTTTTTACTTGTCGTATCTTTAATCTTTAATAAATAATTCTGTTTTAGGTACACCATTACCACGCTGTGTGACGCCTGCACCGTGCCAGATATTGTGGTGGCAATAATGTTTTGGATTGGCTACTTTAACTCGACGCTGAATCCGCTGATTTATGCATATTTCAATCGTGACTTCCGAGAGGCGTTCCGCAATACCCTGCAGTGTCTGTTTTGCAGTTGGTGGAAACACCGCCACATGCCTTTGGACATTGACATAAGACGCACTAGCTTACGTTATGACACACGAGCGAAAAGTGTATACTCTGAGAGTTATTTGAATGCCAACAATCCGCAGCGTAGGACCAGTCAGATGGTGGATAGTTTATAATGCAGGGATGGGGCGCTTTTGGCGCCCACACCGTCTCCCATGTCAGCCTCAATGCAAAATATACATTTGTTGGGCAGCGGCAGTAGTTCAACTTCAGCCACCAATACGAACTTACTGCACACCGCTCGGGTAGAAATGTGGCGTAGTGATCATGAAAAGAATGTCAACAGAACACAACAGCAGTCCGTGGGTGGAATTGCGGATAAGGCACTGCTAACAGCAACAAATACTACAAAGAAGGTCCTTAAAAGTGATCCTCACCCAGCGCAGTGGAACGCAGATGACATTGTGATATCAAATAATATTATTCGTGATGGTGATGATGGCAGTGTTGAAGAAATACAAATTGAAATACCTTTGGAATATATCAACAAGTGGAA
Organism: Ornithomya fringillina; assembly: GCA_963978525.1. Taxonomy (NCBI): domain Eukaryota; kingdom Metazoa; phylum Arthropoda; class Insecta; order Diptera; family Hippoboscidae; genus Ornithomya; species Ornithomya fringillina. The sequence goes on from OZ021691.1 coordinate 26,389,863, forward strand.
CAAAAGTAGCAATAAACCCAAACCTGCAACAGTACCGACAGAATAACTAGCACAGCAGTAGAGTCAAGCTTTTACTTATACACAGTACAATGGCTTAATATTGGACCGAACATAAATACACAATATAACGTAAAAGGCCATAAAGAAGAAATATTAATGAAACTGTATTGTGCATCTTTGTATTTGTATACACACACGCACATACTCAATTATATAAACAACAGTTATCCGGAGTAAAATTACACTTAACGGCAGTGTTACAAATTTAATCATGATTGTGTAATGAAACTGAAAGGCTTTCCACGTATAAAACAATCACTGCATAAACAAAAGTAAAATATGTGTGTATGTGTTTATTTGTATAACATAGGTAAAATATATTAGCGCCCTGTCATAAATGTCTGTTTAAATGGGAAAAAATTCCCTCAAATATAAATTTCCTTAATATAAAGGACGGTTCTTGGTTGAGGATACGTTTCACATAAATAGAGGGTGCTACCAGAGGAGACGTCAGAGACGTCCACAAAATATTCTTGATTAGCATGAAATTCTCAAAGTCAGAGTGTCTTTAAACTGGGTAGAAGTTTTGGAAGTTTTTCCACGTCGGTTGGCATTGAGAATGAGCACAATCCGACGAAGGATACCCTTAAACAAAAAGCTAAGAAAGGTCTGAAGTGAGTTTTATACTTTCTCACTATAAATAATAGGTTGCAATAGTTAAAAAATTAAGAAGATAGGCCACGCCCATTAGAAATTAAAAAAATAAAAATAAAGCTACGATTTTGAAAGTTCATATACGTGTACTTAGTATGTGCATCGGTGTGCTAAAAATGGATAGAATAAATACGTACATCAGTAGTCGTAAAAAGTAAATAAAATGGCACGCCCACAGCTTACGAATACATGTGAATGGTATTCAAATTCTAATACATTTTTTAGTACATTTTTACACCACCTAACTCTCTATTAGTCTTTATGACCGTTAATCTGCTATTTTCTAAAGGAACGATACCAGAAATTGCTTTTTAAATTACTCCAACTGGGTACGTTAGTTTGTATCTGTGCGTATTCGTCTTAGGTCTCCTACTCCTCCTATTTTATTTGCCTTGGTGGTTCGTTATGTTTATTGCAAAGGTATTTTCAAAAATACCTCATGCGACTTTATAAGTTAAAAGTTCTTTATAGGTTAAGAAAGCGCTATAGGCAAAACAATTCCGCATACACATACAGATACGCGTTATTACGGGATGAATAACAACAGAAATGGTAAAATGCGTAAAGGAAAATGTCAATAAAGGATAAGTGAAAATGTTCCACAACTTTTGTTGTAATCAGTTTAGTTGGAACGGATTTTACAAATAATTTAATTTAACTCTACACCACTTGTGGCAAAGCTTGTGCGGATGTTTGTAACGAAATCAAAATCTGAACCGATTTAACCATGTCCGTCTTTACGTCTGTCTAATTAAGTAAGTTTGTGCGCAAGCAATAAATCGCATTTTTTCAATGAAATTTGGTACAAAAACATGCATTGGCCGTGGCCGTGGCCGCGTTGAAAATGGGCTTGATCAGACCGCTTTTAAAACCCCTCCCCATATGGGGATTTCTATTATAATAAAAGTCTTTATTTAGTAAAAAGTTCTTAAAATTTGGACCCGATCGGACCATTTTTAAATCCTCTTCCCATATCATTATATTTCACGAAGTAACTCACCTGGACCTCCCGTCTTGTTTTCAACAGAGTTCCTATTAGGCCAATACATGCATATAAATAAATGAGACTTGTACCTTGCCCAGAAATTTACCTGAGCACAAAGACGGACTTGGTTAAATCGATTCAGAAATTCTAAAGAAGTAAATGCATTCCAATCGATCATAAAATTATAGAAAATAAAGTTAAAAAAATCAATTCAAAAATTAGAAAAGAAAATGAAATGTTTCATAAAAGTGTTAGATTTTGTGTGTGTGTGTTTGCGTTATTTTTTTTTCTAATCTTAACTTTGATGAAAGCGTACGTAGCATACTAGTCCATGAAGCGTTTCTAACCACCTTCTGTGACCACCTGATGTCTTCGACAATAATTAACAAAAACTAACCTATTATGATCCTATTATGATGCATATGTAGTAAATGTAATGAATTTATCGAATAAAGTACAACATACTGACAGAATGACTGACAGAATGCTTTATGTAGATTTTTTTAATAGAATTCAAGTTCTATGTGATGAAGTGTGCATCGCATAATTGGCATAAAAGGAACACAGACTACTTTACTTGTTATATCGTAGTACATAACCATAAAAAAATACCATAAATATTAAACTTGGGATGTTGAATATTTACCTTGATTGGAATATAAAAGTTTATTAAAAACCTGAATACTTCCATAGTTCAGCCATTAAATAATGTCACACTCCGTGTATGTTTACGTTTGTAGAAAGCCAACTGCATAGGGAGACGAAAACGGATTAGAAAATATATCCCCCAATATATTGTAACAGTTGCACCTAATTAACACACAGTCAAAGTAAGTGTGGAATATTTTGTTTCAACAAAAACAGATTCATTATCGATTTTCGGAAACTATACTTTAAGAAACAATCGTTGTAATTCTCCTGAATGTTTATGCTTCTTAAATTGCTTTTTAAGCACTAAATCACATTAAGTTTGAAACTGCGAATTTTATTACAAAATGATAAATGATATTCTCATATGGATCGTTCTACAGGGTATATAGGTTTTTCAGTCTAAATTGTGCGTTTTGCATTTCCATTAAAGCATTTTACTATTCCCATTGAAGGCAAAATGCTTGAATGGAAATGCAAAAACCTATATACAAAATAATAAGAACACCATGCGATATAGTACTTCGGTTTGCGTACCACGTCGTTTACGTTGTATTATACGCTTTGTTCTGCGATGGTTAAAACAAGCGATCGGTGACATGTGTGATCTCCCAAATTTCAAAAGAGGGCAAATCGTTGGTGCTCGGTTAGCGGGACAGTCTGTGATGAAAACATCTGAATTGTTTAACGTTTCATGAGCGTACAGTATCCACGGTAATAACAGCATACACAAAACATGGTAAAAGATCATCGGCAAAGAGGAATAGTGGGCGAAACTAAAAGTTAACTGACATAGACCGACGAATATTAAAAATAATTGTGACCAAAAGTCATAAAACTACCGTAGCAAATATGACAGCAGAACTATTCAGATATTCTACGTTACATTCCGCGAAGAATTGCAGCTGTTCTAAAAGCAAATGGCGACCCAACACCTTGTTAATTAATACATATATATTGTATTGTGTACATGTCAGGTGTTCATACCCTATTAGTATTACATGTTTGTCCCTCCGTTATTTGTCAATGTAAATTTGTCAGATTTTTTCATTTTAAAATAGTTGACTCAGTCAGAATATTGGTAGGACTGCTCCTCATATAAAAGGTAAATCTTAAGAAAAGAAAGCGTTCAATTCTAATTTTCTAATATTATACCAAGTAATCAGCTATTATATTTAATATAAAGCATGTAAGAACACAAGCAAGAACAGAAAAATACTCTGTACCTCCATATTCAAACAAGTAACAGTGTTTGTAATACCTATTATCTTATACATTAGATTCTACGCAAAGTACATTTTTTTTATAACCCTTGGGCGTGTCCGTTATCCGATCACACTTAATGAGATGAATTTCTTAATTATAAATAGATGTACCAAATTTCAACTTTATAGATACACTTGTGAGACTGAAAGAAATTTTTATAAATTGTGGGCGTGACACTTGCTATTTTATGTAGTTTCAGTGGGAAGCTCCCTACACATACTAGAAATGTTGGCAAAAAATATCATAACGCCACCCCTCTTACACCAAAATACACTAACACCCAGGCACTTGTACGGACAAGTCCAAATCGACTCAGTTTTCGGCGCTGATCAAGAATATATTTACTTTGTAGGGTCTCTGGCGCCTCCTTCTGAGTGTTGCAAACGGAATGACAAACGTTGTATACGCCCCATTTTATGTGGAGGGTATAAAAACAAAATATGACAATCAACCCTAATAAAAAATATATATTAAGAACACAAAAACAGCAATAATAAAATACAGTGTGTGCGTTCAATTTAATCAAAAAAAAAAAAAAAACATGTAATGTGAAAGTTGCATTTGGCGCTCAGCCCAAGTCTTGAGTACCCACCACCTTGGGGCATTAAAATAAAATGATAGTTACAAATTATAGACGTATCCTTTTTCCAACCTGGGTTTGGAGTCAATATTTTCAGCGACTAGAAAAAATTATACTACAGACGGACGGACAGACGCAGCTAAATTGATACAAAATTTTATTCTGACCAAGAATATTTATATTTTATAGGATCTCTGGTGCTTTTTTCTGATCGTTAGACAGTGAGTAAACTCCCTCAAGGCAGTGGGTATATAAATAATAAATTTTTAAACTTTTTAACAATAAACCAAAAAAAAAATAAACTTAGCAAGAAAGCATTGTCATCTCAACAAAGTAGTAACAGACTCTATATACGTACAAAAATTATGTAAATTTGATTAAAATTAAATAAATTGGAAAATGTATGGTTGAAAGAAAACAATTGCTTGCCGAAGTAAAAAATAAATAAAATAGAATACGATATGTACTCATAGAGACATTATAAGAATACAATAACAAACGAATTAAACAATCATCACATCACACTTACCCATATGCATACAAATCAATAAGCAATAAAGGTTGTCTAAATAATAGTTAAAATCGAATGTACGTAGGAGGGAAATAACTTTTCAATAATTAGTAAATATACACGTATCACGCAGATAATATATACAATATTTATTAAATGAAAATCAGTCAGACAAGGTCTTAATTTTTGAGTTGAAAATATAAACACCCCTAAAAAATTAACCTATTTCTAGGCTTTGGTTTGTCAATTTATACAAACGGACGTACAGACACAGCTAAATCGAATCAGAATTTCATGCTGATTAGGACATATACAAACTTTTATTTTCACTTTATTTTCACAAACTTTTATTGAAATGTTGGATATAAAAACCCAACAACAACATAATAAATTCTTTAACTCCAAGGCTGGTATATAATATATGCCGGCTCACAAGTCAGATAGCCAACAAAACAAAAATTCTGAATCAATATCGGTCTAGTCATATATGTTTGTCCGGCTGTGTGTGCAATTCCTAGAAGTGTCGTTAGTTTCTACATAGATCAATCCTTTGTATTGACACATATACACCCGATAATGCTATTGTGTATCGTTCGTATAAACTCAAACGTTTTTCTCAAAGAAATGAAACAAAAATATTGAGAATTGAAAAATTGAAATCAATTTAAGGCGATAAGTTGGATTTTTAAACATAAACAAACTTCGCTTTATTTCCCCACATTGTTTATTGTTTATGTATAACGCTTTGACACAAACCTATCCCACCGTTCTCATATCAATTTATTCCTAGAAATTACCCTATTCAGTATTCTTATGTTTCCAATGCATCATTTTCAATTATTTATATTAAGTTTCGTTAATTAAAATTAATTTGTTTTTGTACTTTGTACAATTTAAATGCAATACTGGCAGAATTAATTACATCGTTTTTTACATATTAACTACATTATTAAGTGTGTAGTGAGTATGAAAAAAGCTTCCCACGACTATTTAATACCCCACACTACTTAGCTCCTTAAATAATGCTACAATTAGTTTAGTTGTGTCTGTATGAAGTTATTCGTGAAATATAATTATATATGAGAAGGGTCTCTAAAAATGGTCCACTCAGGCCCAAAACCGGTGCAGCCAAATATGAAGCTAAATAACTAATTTTCACCAAATTTTGTCATAGAGTTCCTCTTTGGGCCCTTACGTGTACTTGTACCAAATTTCATCGAAAAAATGCGACCTATAGTTTATATTAAAATTTAAATAGACAGACCTAGTATTATGCAGTATTCTTACTTTGAATCAGCTGTTATCCTTTTCATATCTTCAATCTCAATGCTGTTAAAAGGGGGGCTTAAGAAATGTTTACATTCTAGTTAAGTATCACATTCAGAGCCGCTCTAACCATATCCATCCGCATGTCTGTAAAAATGGAACGGGTAGCACAATTATTGCAAATTATCTGAAAATTTTTAACAATTTTTAAAAATATCTACATATGAAAAACAATTTGTCAAGTACCAGAGTGCGACGGCACGTATGAGTGATGTTTTCTTGAAGTACTTTCCACCAACATACCAAATGAGTAAAGTACATTTTTACATCATCATCATCATCAACGATTACAACCTAATTTTTATATAGAGAAACGAAAGATGAACATACGTTTAAATCGACAATATTATGTTCATTGCATACAATTGTATTAATGTTCGTGTTAAGTGTGACATCAAAAGATGTGTATTGCGATTCCTGGAATTAAGTTGACTGTGCAGCCCTCTTAAGTATGGCTTCAGCTCAACGATTAAAGTCAGCAACTTGATTCCAGCAAATGCGGTAACACTCAGACATCGATATAAATGTGGTGAAGGTTTTCGGAAAGTGTGCGCGTGAATATTATTTAACAATAATTGCCAGTAACCTAAAATATACGACCTCCATACGCATATACAGTGGCTCACAGCTTATTTGGTACACCAATCTTTTTAAGGACAAAACAGCTGTAGCGTCTAAAATATTTAAGTTATCAACCAAATTTTATTGCCAAGTTGTTGTTGTATGTTTAACGAAACTTGAAAACAAAAAAGATTTCAAAAAAATATTTCTAACTGTTTAATAATTAGAACTTTGTTATAACACATCAAAATACATGTCACAGCTTATTTGGTACAGTTATTTCTGTGCACTTAAGCATGGACTGATCGTAACATTTTTCACAATTTTTTCTCCTCTCGGCCTTCTTGGTTATATTAGTGATTACTCCAAGTATTAATTTTATTAATTTAAAGTAATTGTTAATTAATACACGCAATTAAAAAATGGGTCGTCGTACCAGTACTGAAAAGCGTGAACTAGTCCTAAATCATTATAAAAATGGGCACTCGGTACGGAAACTTGCTGGCTTTGCGAACTTAAGTAAATCCACAGTTCAGAATATTATCCACCGTTTTCTTAATGAAAACCGCGTAAAGGATAAAGGCAGAAAAGCACCTAATAAAATCTTCAATGAATCTGATGAGAGATACATTGTAAGAAAAATAAAGGCAAATCCGAAGCTTTCTGCACTAAAAGTGGTTTGTGAAATTAATAATGATTTAGGCAAGTCCTGCAGTGCCAAAACAATTCGTTGCGTACTCCGCAAGTCTGGTTTTAATGGTCGAGTAGCTCGTAAAAAACCATTCATAAGTAAAAAAAATAAACAAAGCCGGCTTTCATTTGCAAAAGAATATGTCAAGAAGAATTCTGAGTTCTGGAACTCAGTTATTTTTGCAGATGAATCAAAATTTAACATCGGGGGTTCCGTCGGCATATCTTACGTTTGGCGAAAACCGAATACTGAGCTTAATAAAGAAAACGTTAAAACCACGGTTAAGCGTGGCGGAGGAAGTGTAACAGTTTGGGCCTGTATATCAGCAGCTGGAGTAGGTAGTCTAGTGTTTGTTGAAGGAATAATGGACAAAAATATGTACCTCAAAATAATGAAAGACAACTTGCTTCAAAGTGCAACGAAGCTTGGTATACGCGATAATTTCCGCTTCTATCAAGATAAAGACCCAAAACATAAGTCAACAATTGTGCACATTTAACTAATATGGAATTGCCCCCATTTAATGTCGCCACGGGTTCAGACACCAGATTTAAACGTTATTGAAAATTTGTGGTTTTTGTTGGAAAATAATATTAGAAAACACAACATAACCAACAAAAACGAGCTGAAGAAGGCGTTGTTGGAAGAGCGGTGTAAAATTAGCCCGGATGTTACGCAAAAGCTGGTAGGGTCAATGCCAAGGGGGCTAAAGAGTACTATACAAGCGAAAGGGTACCACACAAAATATTAAATAATAATAATATTTATTATTTTTCAATAAAAAATCAACTGTACCAAATAAGCTGTGACATGTTTTTTGATGTGTTATAACAAAGTTCTAATTATTAAACAGTTAGAAATATTTTTTTGAAATCTTTTTTGTTTTCAAGTTTCGTTAAACATACAACAACAACTTGGCATTAAAATTTGGTTGATAACTTAAATATTTTAGACGCTACAGCTGTTTTGTCCTTAAAAAGATTGGTGTACCAAATAAGCTGTGAGCCACTGTATATAGCGACAAAGTATTTTGCAATGAAAAGTATTCAACAGATGACAGATGTAGGCATTTTATATATAAGTGAACAAATTCACATCTTTCTCTCGGCTTTGTTTATTATTTTATATCATTTTATTCAAAAAAAAAACAAACCGATTAAATTCTTTTTTTTTTTTTATTATTTTATAAATTGTCACCTTGTACACCCTTATGATGTTAACACACGTTCAGCTTATTATCCAAAAAACATAAAAACGCCAAAAAAATTGTAAGCGATTAATTAAAAGTTAAATGTTGGAAGATGTAAGTCAATATAGAAAAAACAAACTAGAATTCAAATCTTCAAAAAGTGAAATAAAGTAAAATGTTAGAAAAATTATCAACTGAAATAAAACGTTTTTTATTTAAAACCAAAGTCGTGAAATATCAAAAAAATTTCACGAATATTCACTTGTCAGGTTTAAAATCATCACCTCGATAGAATTTCACGTACCCACATCGATTTATCGACAGAGTAATATATTTAACATTTTAAAAAGTTTAGCATAACGTTGGACGTTATTCAAGTTTGCTGGAGGTCTGATACTAGCATACAGTGTTTACCACAGAAAGATTCAGCGTTTGCTTCTGAATAATAATACATAGTTTGAGTTTTCTCTGATTCCTTCTTCTATTTGATTTTATAACCTTTCATTTGGCCTGTTGCAAGATGCAACGCTTCGCGCTTCGGTCTTCCACAGGTCTTCTACAGTTTTCTACACCAAGTGTTTATAGGACATCAAACCACTGCCTCCTCCAATGAACTTTCGGTTTCGCTCTTGGTCAACGTCCCCCCCATTAGCACTCAAACACACTTATGACTAGAGTATTTTCTACGAACAATTTGATCTAACCATCGCAAACGTTCAATTTGATAACGTTGGAATGATTTATTTCGGGCCGAAACTCAAAGCAAACTAAAACGCCTACAAAACCAAAAAACTTTTCTTTTAAACGTACCTAGAAAACCTGCAGTACTTTGCGGTAACGCACACGCTTCAAAGCCATGAACAAGTACGGGAATGATGAGAGTTTTATAGAGTGTAAGCTTTGTAAATCGAGAGAGGCCTTCGCTGTTAAATTGTTTATTTATTCTATAGTTGCTCTTGTTAGCGTTCGCCTTATCTGATATATTTAAAGATATTTCCGACTGCGTTAATAAATAGTATGTAGATGAACTCTCGCACTACCTAGTTATGTTGAAATTTTATTTAAATTTTGACCTTTTTCACCTCTAAGCCTCTGCTGATTCCAACTCAATACTTTCAAATGCTTTTTGTCGTTTTACGGCTAAAAATGACTCGCAAGCTGCCCAGAAGGAAGTAAAAAGGAGTCTGACCGACATTCAAAGTCACTTATTTACAAACTAATCACTCAAAAACCCTAAGCTCGGATTTGAAAGCAGAACATAGTTTTTAGTACAATAGGTTGTAATATGCCGCATACAAAAATGAAATGTTCTGTTCTGCATAACGCATCTATTGATTTTCTTATATATTTCCCAACAATATGTAGCATGTTTTAAAATAATTTACTTGTACTTATGAATGCGTAGAAATCTAAATCGTGTTATTGTATTAAATTGTCGCATTCATTTATACCCATTATATGTGCATCGCTTCATTTCCTTTGCTAACCCAGGCATACACATAAGTGAGCAAAGCACGTGTTTACAGTGAGAGGAAGAAACCAAAAACCAAATAAGACAGTTATTCTCTATGAAAGTATTCAATGAGAGAATTGGTAATGTTTAGCAAAAAGCAGAGAACAATTTGTATTTGTACACATGCAGACACATGTTATATGTTACATGTAAAGGGAAATTCAATAACATTCAAGGTCTAAAGGGACAAAGCCTTTTTAAAAAAATATATAATCTGATCACCGCTTCAAACCTCCAAATCCTTTTAATTATATAATATTTTACAAATCTTGCGAATCTTTTTTATAATTAATTATCTGTAAATATTTGAGAGAATAACTCAGAGAGAGATGGTGAGAAACATGGAGAGCGAAGGAATGTATAAATAGTGACTGAGGCAGAAAGCATGCAAATAAATATATCGAGAACTGCTGCAATACACCAAATATGCAAAACATGGCCCCATACAAACATTTACACTATCAGCTCATTATATTGGAAACTGCATCCAATGGGTTTTACAACGGAATTTGTAAACAAAGAAATGAAATGTTTGATTGTTTTTCTTATCAATCCAGGTATTGGTACATGCAGCAAAGTTAAAGTTGGCCCACAGTAATGCACGCACGCATTCTGTTTAAGTCACAAGATTGTCATCTCTGAATTAAGCTGGAAAAAGAAAAAGAATAGCGCTAGCTGTGTTCAATACACCACCAGCCAACATGACAGGAACCTTAAAATCAGTTAATAACAGTTTACCAGGGAATGAAGTTAGCGCAGTTACGTAGAAATTGAAATCTGGTTGAACTGTTCTTACAAGTGCAGCACGGTATATCTTAAAGCAATAAAGAAACGCTGTAATATTAAACAATTTGAAAAGGTCATTTAAATGGAAAACTCGTAATAAAAAATGCTGGAAAAGCAAATAAAAATATTATGTGATGTGACTGTAACACTGCACCAAAAGCACTTTTCCTTAAAAAAACCAGGCCGTGATTGTAAACTAATCAATACTTTTTCTTTATTTATGATTATCTTTTATTTTAATACTGCGATATTGCCTGTACGATTTGTAACGTAAAAATATACTCTTATATACGTGTATGGTGTGACTTTGCATTCACGTTCGTTTGTACATTAAAGTGAAATTTAATGGCGGTTATTGACATTACATCACAAATAACAAAACAACATAATAATATACATGAATTAGCTAAACACACATTCGGAATTTTATAACTTAAAGTAATTCGTGTAATATAAAGTATTTAGCAACAACGAAGGTAGCTGCAAAACACTAAATCAGTCTTTACATAATTTTAAAATCATTCTCCTTGTTGTACCCCACACCACTTGTGGTAAAACGACTGAATATAAACTCTCCTCTTATTACGCCGATCCACTCGGAATTGCTTTCTAAATCGACTTAACCATGTCCGTTAAACTAAATCGCATTCAGTTAAATTCTTTGCCGGAAGTAAAATATTTGTAACATTTAGCGTAGACGTGGCATTGTAGTAGCCGCGTCTAGTTTATTATATTATGTATTTTTTCATTTTGAAATTGATAAAGATTCTGAATATTTGTGTGTCAGTGTTAAAGATATGGAATATTATTCACCATCAACTTAATAAAATTACAATGCGTACTAAATCCGACGGATTCCCTTACCACATCTTATATTATAATATATATAAATAATATTATTTATGCAGCAGTAGTAGCAGTAAACGTGAGCCATTGCAATATATGTACAATGCAACACTTCGTTAAAAATCGTTTTGCTGACAGGGCGTTCCCAAATTGGCCTGTAGTTTGCGTATAATTATGGTCTTGGTCATAAAATTTAATAAAATATTTGTATTGCTTTTGGAACTCTTGAATAACTTTAAGAAATGTAACTCTTCGTCATTTTTTAAAAAGACAAAAATATATCAAAAATTTCGACTTTGGAAGGTGAAACAATGGAAAATGGAAGAATTTTAAACGGGTAGTCATAGTTAAACTGAATTTGAAATTGATTCTGATTCTAATTCGGATTTCAAGGACGAAACTTTTTTTTACCACTTTAGCTCTCCACCTTACAAGTGGTGTAGGGTATAACTATTAAATTTTACGCATTCATAAATCTACAAAAAGTCACATCGTACTTAAAAAATGCGGTTATTTACTCAAACAATGGGACTGGTAGTGTTTGGCATACGTGACGTATGAGTAATGCGAATATGTTTTGTTTGAACTCTACACTCTCCAAAGGTCTAATTTGTAATGTTTAAATTGAAAAGGTTATTAGCCCATACATTTTAAAAGAAACCCTTTAAAGAGTAGACTGTGAACTTGCACCAACACCAATTTACAGTAAAGTATTAAACGTGCATCTGTTGACCATAATGTATGTAGTACATTAAACATTTCATTACAAAGCATTAAAACAACATCTACGTCGCCTACACATTATAGTTCGTATCGGTTTTAATAACAAGGTTAACGACTAATGCATGTTCTTTTAGGATTAACAACCACACCACTTGAATACTTCCACTCTAACTAAGCACACTCATACGGTATGTATGATACGTTTGATAAAAAGGAAATGGAAAAAGTGACTTATTAAATTACGCTTGAGTTGCTCTTAAGTTTGATATGATACAACCTTGCTCATCCCTTCGGTGTGATAAAGTGCAAAGCCAACAGGAAATCATAAAGCATTTGCTGTTGAATGACCACTAGACAAACACGCACACATTCGCACATATAAACATACACATTCTCTTTAGGGGCCTTTGCTCTGGGTTGTGGGTAAGTGAGTATATGTGTTGGTCAGCAAAACAAAACAAAACACGTGCATAGAAAAAGTGAAAACCGACAAGCAGTGATTAGAAGGTTTACAATTTTTATTGCAGTTGAAAAGCAATTCATACTGATTTAGTGTAATGAAAACGGGGACAAATGCAAACAAGTAAAGCAGCTACACAAACATTACCAAGAGATGCGCTCGTTTTTAGCAGCTATTGAAACATATATGTACATGGTGTCGAAGGTTTAATTTTTCAGCCAAGTTTATTGCAAATTGTGGGTGTGTTGATTATTCAAAGCTCATTTGTGGTACCTCGATGGATAAGATATAAACGGAACTTTGAGTTTTTAACAAAATTTTGTGGGTGCGACGATTGTGCCAATTGTGAGAGTGACTATTAATCTATCATAGAAATCACGCCCCTATGAAACGATCTAAGTCAACCTTAGTTTTCTTACTTCTAATGATATAAATAATATATTTTAATATAGTGAACTTGGTGCGTTCATAACCTAACAAGAAACCAATATATAATTTCAGCAACTTATCTATCGAATGGACTACAAATATTTAGAGTTAAGGTTAATTGGTATAACGAAATTCATTAACAGGTGGTGGGTAGAACCCCTCCCCCCTGCTTGGGGGGTACTATTCAACGTTCAATTTCTAAACAGAATGCCTACATATACATAAAACTGCAGAAATGCAGTTTGCGTGTAAATGTTTGTATAGACCTATAGTAAAATGTATGCACAACAAACACTCCACGGAGTAGTTAAAGTGTGCTGTAATATTATTGCTTCTCATTAGCTTAAAAATGTTGATTTTTATTTATAAAGTTTTATAACTCAAACATTAGAAACGTTGCATAACATATTATTTATATACGTTGTCTTCAAGGCTTACAGCGAGGTTGAAGATTTTGGCGCACGTTCAATTTTCCCACAATCTAAATCGTACGAAACACAAGTGTCACGAGTGGAATGCCACTTTAAATGGAATATAATGCTATTGTAAAATAAAAGCTTTTAAAAATATCCATCATTAATCAGAATTATACCCAAAACATAAAATGCGGGGGTATACTAAGTTTTTGTTTTTCCGTTTGCAACACCCAGAAGGAGGCGTCAAAAATCCCACAAAGTATATATATATTTGATCAACTTGAAAAACTTAATCGATCTAGACATGTATGTCCGTGTGTCCGTGTAGTCATCGGTTGTTGGCATTCTCATGGGCGTAAATGTTTTTGATATTGAGCTGAATTGCTATTTAACAGACACGTCCACGATTTACAAGAATCTATCTTCACCATAAAACCAGACTTGCAACTGATACGTATTTGATTATTAGAGGACGAAATTTTCATATTGATTTTAATAGTACGCTTGAAGAATTTATAATAAATCTATTTTCAGAATTTTAATTGAATTTGTACATTTGTATATTTATATATGTATATCATTTATCATGAATTTCATTTACATTTACTCGTTTACTCTGTAGGATTAAGTTCTGTAGATTTAAAAAATAAATAGAAAATAGAAATAAATATATATAAATCTGCCACACCCACCACACTATCGAGAATCGAGAATCAAAGATTTGGCCCAAGTCAAATATATTCTTAAATTATTTTGAATTATTCTTCATACATATAATCACTACGGTAGGGAGTATATCGGTTATGTGCAAACGTTTGTACGTACATCAGGAACAGGCCTAATACACTCCACAAAGTTTATATTTTTGACATTTTTGTCAATTTATACCTTGAGTCTGTACTACTTTCTTTTACTTTCTTTCTTTTTAATGTTTAAGTTGTAATAAATAAAAGTCAAAACATAAAAGAATCATCTAACCGAGAGAAAATATTTGCAAAGTACATAATGTTCGTCTGTGTGTTCCGAACATAACATTTAATTGCTTAAAGTTGTCACACCATTATAATATGTACATACGTATACTTAAACATATACGAAAATACAAATGCAGGCAAGTAAGAATACTATATAAATTCCGTTTGTTCTCATTCCCTCTTCTGAGTGCCCAAGTATACGTACTTGGAAACCATCCAAAACCAATAATATTGGCGCACTAATACTAACTAAACGGAAATGTACATGTATCCTCATAATATACATGTGCGTTATTTCTTTATACATGTTGTTAAACTCTCTTATTGCAGACCTAACCTAAAATCCTTCTATCACAAATGTACTTTCAAACGTTTACCTACTTATTATGTTCAAAGACACACATACTAATAGTCTTGTAAAGCAACAAAAAAACAAGTAAGACTAAAGTTGGCTTAAGCCAAATCTTATATGCCCTTCACATCAACAATGGTGGGCCTCCTAATTTTGTATATATTACGTATCAGCTTGTAAGTTTAGTTTTATTGAGAATATTGTTTTTTGTGTATATCGTGGGCATTTTTGGGATAACTATATATATTTGCACCAAATTTCAAGTTCAGTGGTTAAACAGTATGGCAGTTATATAGATTTTTGTTAATTGTGGGCTTGGCCCTTGCCCGATTTTGCCCATATTAAATAGGTAGCAATCTGCGTGCAAAAACTAAAGGTATCTGTAAGAAATTTTAGCTCATATCACAAAAATGTACACCCGTGAGAATGCCAACAACATGGACATACATGTCGGACATACAATCGTACACACGTACATGGGTGTTGCAAATGGAAAAACAAACTTAAATTGCCAGTGGAGGGTTTAAAAATGCGTTTAAATTCAACTTTTGATGCTGATTATAAATAAACACACTTTGTGGGTCTCATTAGAGCTTTATGTTGAAAAAAGAAAATTTAACCTTTCTTCATCTCAGTCTCAACAGTGATTTATAGGGAAAGGAGAAATTAAGAATTGCGATGTTTTGCAATGTAAAGAAATCCATTGTAATAAGACCTTATAAGGGGAGGAGTTCTAAAAATTTCCCCTCTTTTAAAAGTGTTTCTTTTTGGGTCCTTGTACGAAATTTCTTCGAAATATCTCAAAAAATAAACATGAACAGGCAGACGGACATGATTAAATAGATTCGGAGAGTGGATCCGAATCGATCGGAATAATTGAAGGTGGATGTGGCATTTGTTGTTTAGAGGTTACAATCATCCGCACGAAATTATTATAGTGGTGGAGGTTATAAATATTGTCACGATTATATGCAAATAATATAATTGGTAAATTTAAAGCACAGCAAAACGCACGACTATTTTTATCTTAGAGTGGCAGTATTTCTCACGTATTATTAATTAAGAATGAAAAGGTTGATTTATGATTTATATTGAGAAATTATTCCTACTTAAATGAATGAGGCTTGGAGCGCAATCCTTCATTTCATTTGATTTAAACCAAATCTCACTGGTGGTCTTTGTTTTAATAGAAAACTTGCTTTATTATGGTAATTAAATATGTGAATGCTTTTATAAATAGGTAATAATGCGTGTGGTTAAAAGAATAATTCCTCTCAATAACTATAAGTACAGTGGATGCAAATGTATACTTTTCAACAATGAGTTTCTATTGATATTTAATTTCCTTTAAATTATTAATACTGCATAACATGAAAGCACTTTGTATCCTTTTGTAGGAATAACAGTGGAAGCGACCAATTTTATTCATAGAGTTGTGACCGCTTACCTAAACGTGGTTTAAATGGCACCGATTTCTTTATAATACGCTGCCACCCAAAACCGTCAAGGTCATAATTGTTATTATTAATGGCCTCTAGACCTCGTGCCAAATCAATAGCATTGTAGGGATGATATACAGTACTGCGGCCAAGTCGTGGTGTACGTCGTGTAGGTAACTGATCTTCACTACCATTTTGAACCACTGATATGTGAATAAATACAAAAATATTAAATTATTCCTTTCTACAAATTGTTCATATTGTTTTTTGCTACGCACTTTGTTTAAGTTGCTCCATTAACATCAAATAGATAAGCGGGGATATGTTGTGTTCCTCGCTTAAATCGTGCATAATCGTGTCCAAATCGCGTACAAAGACTTTCTCATTGAAGTCTTGCATGAGCTCATTTAAATCTTTAAGGTCATCGCCACTTAATATGTTGTTGTTGTTATTATTCCTACTTTCTACTATAATGTCAGACTGTGAACGTTTATAACGAGCTTCTTGTTTGGGGCCATTATCAAAGTTGTGTGCTTGGTGTAGCTGATGTGAATATTTGAAAGAGCCTTTGCCATCCTGTAAATATTCGCAAATACACAAATGTCTCAAACGTGCAACAATGTGAAAGGGACTTAAAATTTCTTTAATGTGTAATTTAATCATTTTTAGACAACTTGTACGCATGTCCTTCACCCCAAGGTTATCATTCCATTTGAAATTAAAGACTCCAGAGTTCCTATAAGGCGTAGTATTCTTGATGAGGATCAAATTCTGAGCTACTTTCGTACATATGTCTGCTGCAATGTTCGCTTATTTAATATGTGGTGTGAAACAGACTTTCTTCGTCGGTATGTTGTAGGTAGGTCCCTCTTTAAAATAAACAAATACGTTTGACGGTCACGTCCACAAATCTTACACAACCAAAAAACTACAGTTAGATTAAAATGCTGTCAAAATAGCTGAGATTGTATGTATAACTCAACTTGCAAGTTAATACATAAAATATGCATTAGAACGCGTAATCGTATCCTTGCCATGACCACAGTTTGTATGTATATCCAGAGGGTATTTAAGATTTGACCTAAGTTGACTTGTTTATTTTATTTCTTGATATTAGTGCAATAAATTACCTGATCTGTGTTTTGTATAGGCTTTGAAGTGCCCAATACGAATAGACAAAATATGCACCACGCAAAAGTTTGACAGCTGCTCCAGGTACTCATGACTACAAATTGATAGGTTTCTTATAAGAGATTTTATGAAAGTGTATTATTTATTGTTTAGACAAGTGAAGTAGATATATTTGGCAAAGGCCAAATTATACATAACTGCCGACACATCAGAGGCTTCCACGCGTGTCATTTTTAAACTTTCCACCTTATTCTAGTTTAAAATGAACAAGAACAAATTCTTGCTTCTTTTTCAGCTATTCTGGCACTGAAGACATGTCGTTTAACCAATTTCTTCTAATCTCATTACCACTCAACGTACAGACATACAAGTCAAATTTGAAATCAATGTCTCACTTCAATGGAATTGAGCAGTTGCATACAGACGGACATTTAGTCAGGCGTGGAGGGTATATAAAAATTCAGTTTCTCACCCAATAATTATACAATGCAACTATTTCACCAAAAAAAAAAAAAAAATGAATATGCTTTGAAATGATTACAAGTACAATAAAGTTTCACTTTTTTAGAAATGTTTATTTTTTGAATACAAAATATGCTACAAATCTGTACAAGCTCTGCCACCAACTGATGAATAAGTGTTGGGAAACAGGAATTTTTATAGGTGATTGAAAGCAGTTGTTAGCATAAGGGAATGAGAGAGAATGTGACAATTTTATGTTAGATTAATGATCAACAAGGAACAACATTAATTGTAAGAGATTTATAACTTTTCAATCATTCATTTATTTTACTTAAAAATAATTAAGATGGACAAACTTGTCACTTATAATTATAAAGGAACAAACATTGAGTAGGAACGATAGAATACTTAGCTCAACTGTTTCTCTGTAGGATACGCAGCAAAAATTTTATTTTATAAAAAACTTGTTGTTACTTACACTCAGCATCTAGTTTATAGGGATTGTTGTCTTTTACATTACATTCATTAGTAATGTGATACTTACTCGTTTGTAAATAACGTGTACGGCCGATTATTTACAATATTATATATTGTGAGGAAGAAAGATGGAAATTCTCGAATAACATAACATAGATAATGATTTAGCTCAATATATCAATGTGAGAGTGTTAAAAAGAAATCACAAATACTCGGACGGATAGATAGGCTAAATGGACGCGGCAATGTTCGTAAAGTGAATGAACAATAAATAAGTAGGCGTGGTAAATATATAATTAAAGACACGCAAACATCAAGGTTGTGCAAGAACATTTGGAAAATATATACAATTTGTATAAATTTTTTAGCCGGCGCAACTGTGCCTGGAATGCTTGTAATGTATTATACCCTTCACTTAAGATGAGGTATACTAAGTTTGTGTTTCCATTTGCAACATCCAGACTACTGACTTTGTAGGGAATATATATTCTTAAACAGTATCAAAATCAGAGTCAATCTATGTAGATGTGTAAGTTTATATGTCCGACATATGTTGACACCCTAATGGGTGTACAATTTAAAATATTTAGTTAAAACTACAGATACTTCTAATATCTGCACCAAGATTCTTATTAAAAATGAACAAAATCGGTCAAGAGCCACGCCCACAATCGACAACAATTTATTTATCTGTCACATAAGTGGCGCTATGAAGTTGGATTTTTGTACACATATTTGTAATTATCCCATCCTTCGATGTGCTAAAAATGGTCGTGGTCGGAAATTAGACACTCACACAATTTACAAAAAACTCATTAGTATTTAAGACATGGCCGAAGTCAAATTTACTTTTCTTGCTTGTTTTTAGATGCTTTTACTATTACATAACATACTAAATATATACAAAAAACCGTCATCTTTGAATCGGTCAATGTTAATGAAATAACTATATACATATATATATATATATACAATTATAAAAAAGCTCAATTCAACAAAATACGGTGAAGTTGAAGACAACGAAGTGAAGTATAAAAGCAATAATTAAATTTACAATACAACATAAACAGAACCCTGGAGTCAATCCTAAATGTATATAATCGAAACAATATATATATAAGGAACTTTCGCAACAATAACATAAACATAAAGTGTCGTGTAGTTATGCAATAGTTTGGTGAAAAGAATTGAGAAAGCAATAATCAAGGAAATGAACAACTTAACACGGCTTTAATTTTAGAATAATTAAAACATCATCACTCATTGAATGGCCCAAACTGTCATCAGGACCATGATAAAATTGAACCGAATTTGATGGCCACCCATTGAGTAGAAAATTAAGTAAACTTGCCGGCACTGCCACATCAGCTGAGCATAATAATGTTATAAGTATTATGGCGGAGCCCTTCCTGGGGGTAAAACTCACACCACCTACATTATTATCGACGCGTAACTTTACAGCAACAGTTTCAAAGCAACAAAATTTTAACAAAACTGCCAGTATTTTATTGTTCCCCAAAGTGACGGCAGCGGCAACGCCAACACCACAATCACCTCCCCAGTCATCTTCAGTAATAACACCTGTATCATTATCACAGTCATTGTTGCCGTTGTCACCGACAACCACCTCCGCCGTTGTCATTTATGATAATACTCTACAAGTAATAAAATCCTCATGGTTAGAAACGGATCCTTTCAACGAGGACTACTATTATGAAAATAACTTCTCTGGTGACAATGAAATGAAGTTTTCGAATACGACCGAGTACAGTAATCTTAATACGAATATTGCTAATTATTTGAATGGTACCTTTGAGGGTAGTGGTATAACATCCACTATATTAACAGCAGAAACATCCCCTTCGTCCTCCCCAAATAACTACCAGCTACGAGACAGTTGGGTGGACTTGTCATTTATCATATTGAAAGGCTTAATATTCTTTTCTATTATATTAGCAGCAGTTCTTGGTAACGCACTAGTCATAATATCCGTGCAACGCAATCGTAAACTACGGTAAGTAAAAAAAAAAAAAACGAAGACAAAGTTAAGGTCGATCTAACCGGTCCATTTAAAAATCCACATCCACCTAGTTCCAGTTACTCGGTGATCCAAATACAGCTCAACATAATCTGTATCCTGGTTTGTTTAAAAATTGTAGGTTGCAGGAAGTCCCATATCCTCCACCTAGTAGTCTAAGTTTGTTATTCTGTTTGCAACCCACAGTTTAACAGAAAGTTTATATATTTTTGGTCAGCATCAAAATCTGAGAAGATCACGTCACCTGTCCGATTATGTGACTGTGAAAAACAAGCCTCCCTTTTTTCAAGTGGTGCTGTATTTTGGAAGAGTGTCATGGTGGGAGATGTTCTAGATTTGGCGTGTGTCTAATATAGCCTTTTTTCTCTTTTTTTTTTTCATTACAGTATAATAACAAATTATTTTGTTGTATCACTGGCTATGGCGGATATGTTGGTGGCATTGTGTGCCATGACATTTAATGCATCCGTTGAATTGTCTGGTGGCAAATGGATGTTTGGACGTTTTATGTGTAATGTTTATAATAGTCTGGATGTATACTTTTCTACGGCTAGTATCTTACACTTATGCTGCATTTCAGTTGACCGGTATGTATTACTCCTTGATCTACTTATCGACAAGTTCCCCTTAACTTATCTTATCTTGAAAGATGACCACGTATTGGGCTATAATTGTTTTTCAGGTATTATGCCATTGTTCGACCTTTAGAATATCCACTTTATATGACCCATAAGACTGTGTGCTTTATGTTGGCCAATGTTTGGATACTCCCAGCCCTTATATCTTTTACACCAATCTTTTTGGGATGGTATACAACGGCTGAACACTTAAAAGAAGTTTCTCTTCATCCCGATCAATGTTCATTCGTGGTTAATAAAGCGTACGCCCTGATATCCAGTTCGGTCAGCTTTTGGATACCCGGCATTGTAATGGTGGTCATGTATTGGCGAATTTACAAGTAAGATTAACTTTGCTCATCATCTACCGCGTCCATTTGTAAATGCCATATTCTTATATGCTTACACAGAGAAGCAGTAAGACAACGTAAAGCACTAAGTCGCACCAGTTCAAATATATTATTAAACAGTGTGCAAATGGGTGCCGCCCAACAGTCCAAGGTTCTTGATAATTTACATTCGAGCGATGATGAACTGCATTTTACACTCAAGAATAATGATTCGCCTGGCGTTATGAGTAACTATGAGGTATTGTTATATAGTTAGCAAAATTTCTAAACCTTGTAGCAATATGAAATATCTTTAGAATAATTTACCACTAACCAAAGAAAATGATGTTGCAAGTGCTGGCGTGAGTGTTGATGCTCATATAGAGAAGCATTTTGGTGACAATGAGGATGAAGATGAGGATGTTTTACGGGTACCCTCGCCACCGCCGCGAAGGTTGAGTCGAAGCAGCATAGACTTGCGAGATTTAGAGCAGGAACGATACGAGAAGGTCACACATACAGACAGTGCTCCATCCATGATTGCTTTACATTATGCAAACCAACAACTACAACAACCTCAACAGACTCAAGTGCAACCGCAAGATATGTCAATCAAGTTTACACAACCGGCAGATCTTCACAAAGATTCGCTAACATCAATCACCTCAGACGCCAAATCCATATCAAAACGCTGTACACAGCTATCCATAAATGGTTGTGACAACGAACAATATCATATATTTGGTATTAATAGTGATGACAGTGAAACCAACGACTGCTATTTTGATAGTATTAGTAAAGCTCAACCAACTTTCCTGAATATTTCAGAAGACAACAAGGAATTAAAACGCTTAATAGAGGACAATTATTTGTTTTTCAAGCGACAGTTAGCTTTGGAATCACTTTACGTACGCAACTCTCGAACATCTAGCAATCATTCCGCGCTCAGTGAAAGTGATTTTAGTACACGCTGGAAAAATGGGAAACCGAAAATTTGTCGCAAGTCGCATGCCTTGAGCGATTCAGAATTTTTGCAAAGTCAAAACGAAAAAAACCCAGATCATTCGGATGTCTTCAAAGATGATTCTGTAAAAAGTCAGAAGGGTTTTAATTTCCGAGGTTTATTGGCCAAGACAAAGCGTTCTAGTGTTGAATGTTTCTCTTTGGAAAAGAAACGCAACCAAACCAGTTCTGAAGAAATATGCAGTAGCCGTGTGTTATTCTTTCAGCGATCAAGAAATCGAAAATTCTCGCACAGCTATAATGGTGGCTTGAAAGAACGTAAACTCAACAGCTCTGAGGCCAGTAGTCGATTACCGAGTGACACTGATTCTGACGCCTACCTACCGCACTTTTACACTGCTAGCCAAGAATCCAGTAGTCGCTACACGACTCCCGATATACTGCTGGATATAAATATATTAAGCGAACAAAACGAAGACTCCCTGCAATCGCCCACTACTTTCGAAAATGGTTCCTTGCAATTAATCGATTTGACAACTCGTACCGATACCACGGCTGAGGATTCCCCTCTTTTGCCATCAACTCCGCCACCATCACTCTCGCCCTGTTCTCTTATTGACGCTTCAATTCCAGATGCTTTACGTGTTGAAACTTTAGCACCATTGCAAACTGGCACGACATTAACCAAAGTTACCAACGCTTTTAATACAGAACTTGTCGAAATTTTCCGTTCTGTTAGTTTTCCGATTACTAGACAAAATGATTCTGTAGCACCGCAGCAAATAAAAAAATATCTTAAAAGTCTGGACAAACGAAAAGCACCCACAAAACACAGGATGAGTACTTTAAGCGATCAAATATTGAACAGGTCAAATTTCGTAATGTCTCCACCTATTACACCAAATTTTAATTCAGCTAATAATCTGGCCATTTCAAAGACATCTAGCGCCGTAATTAACGCACAAAGCGCAATCACCAATAACGTACACTTTCTGTCGCCACCGCCCAGTGCAGGTTTAACACAGGCAGACATTTGCACAACTTCCCCATCCGCCAATCAAATAATAAGCGATACTTCAACAGTATCTCTGGATGTTGTAACAAGTTTAACAGTACCGCACTTTCATCAAAGACAAATGTCTAAACCGGAAATTATATTAGATTCTACTTTATCACCTCCGACGTTCTTCTGCAATATTAACCGGGGTTCTGAGAATATAAGTGATACCTCCCACCATGTCGTCAGACGAGACGGCAGAGACATTAGTGCACCGGTGTTCACAAAGAATTACAACGAAACGGAGACTGTATTAACTTCTACTACGACGAGGAGAAAAGATAGTTCTTTGTTGGGTGCTTTCGAAGGAATTCAAACCGTTCGAAAACGCCAACCATCTGTGGTAACTTATGATGTCAACATTATCAATTTCTCTCAAAGTAATAACGGAGATGGTCGCAGTTACATGCCCATAAATCGTGTGTCCACCACGAGTTCGGCAAGTAAGTTGCACACAACATACCCATACTTACATCACATTAGTGCTTCCATATTAGGACCAAATGAACTTTGGGAGACATTCCTAAAATACTTTCTGTCTCTTTCTATGCGAGAGAGGCTTCTACTATGTGTATTTTTTGGCGATCGGCTCGCGTTCCTACGACAATTGATTTCAAAATCTCAAAAAAAATTAATGTTTCTTTAATCCATTACGTAATGCCTTATGTAAGTGTTATGTCATATTGACATATGAAACTTTACTTCAAATATTTGTTATTTTAATGGTAATAACTGAAAAGCTAAGTAAGGCCTTTTTCAGAGAGATGCTCTTTCTTACATTACGTTATAATTATTAAAGAATTTTAATACAATCTTGCTCAAGAGTGTTTGCAAATATTTGATATTTACCCCTGCAAGCCCTATATTTGTTAAGTAATTATACATTTAATAATATTTAAGAATAAGCAATGTACTGAGGAGCGAAGGCTGAGCGCCAAAAATTTGAACGTTGTTTATTCTCGTGAGAGTGTACCTCAAAGTCCATTTAAGCCCAACATTATTACATAAAAACAAAATTAAAAATTAGTTTCATGATTTGTGAGTAAATTGGCTGTATTGAAAGTTTCAATTGAAGCTGAATTCAAACACTAACCGGTTTGCTTAAAATCACACGGGAACGGGATATAATGCAAACATATAAAGGTGTTATGTATATAGAGAGCATCTTCAATACCCTCTTAGAATGAGAACATGTGATTGCATGCCAACGCATGCCTACCCTTCATTCTTTCCGCGTTTCTTATTTTCCTTAACCTCAATTATCTAATTTTCTTCTTAAAATATCTCTCTTTGCTATTTCTTCACAAAACTATCTTAACAGAATTATTTATATTTGTGTGTTTGTGTCGTGCTTTTTTATTTTCCTGCGAACAAAAAATATAACCTTCCCCCTACCTTTGACTGCTTACCCCAAATTCCAACTATAACTTCTTTACGACCGCTTCTAATTGCCGAAATATGTTGTGCGTACATGCTCGTTTTTAAAATCGAAAAATACTTAGAACCGGACTTTTCCAATAAAGCTTCACTTAAGAGACGCGGTGGTATTTGTATATTTGTCGATGAGGAGGAAATCGCACAAACGATTGATGCCGAACAGCGTAAAGTTGATGTTAGCTCAGCTCAGAAAACTATAAAATTTAGTAGCAATATATCATTTAAATACAAATCAAATGCAAACAAATGTTGCCATTGCGGCAATATTGTGGTGGCACAAACAGGTGATGGAGAAGGCGCTGACAGCTATGCTGGCGGAAACAGCAAACAAAGACATAAGAAAAAACTGCAGCAACGACGTGAATGTTTCAAATTTTGGCATAAAACTCATTGGTCCAGTGAACGTAGGCAAGCATTGAATAGATGCCACCAATGTGGCGCTACCGGTGAGTTTAGTGCTTGCTACAAACAAAGCCTGTGTTGTGTTTTAACGGACTTGAATGCATTTTCGCCTTTTAACTCACTATTTGAAGGTCTTTAATCTCTCCACAATCTCTGCACTTAAGAAACTGATCACACATATATACATACATCAGTTTTTATTTGAAGTTGTTAATTTATTTTTATACCCTCCACATTGTGGTGGTGGTATTCGTCGTTCGTTTTGCAACTACCACAAGGAAGCCTCAACAACCCAATAAAGTATTTATATGTGCATTTTTTATTAGCACCAAAATCTGAGTCGTTTTTGACCTATTCATTAGGATGTCCGAGTCTGCGCTGAATCGCTCACTGTTACTAAAACAGAAATACTCATAGTCCATATCACTAGATTCACATTTAAAACGGACGAAATCGGTTTACAACCTCATTATTGATTGACAAAAATGTCACGGTTTCAAAGTATACGTGCGCAAACGGGCGGTCTTATACGGTCTTACTTATACTTCAGAGCACATTTGTATGCCTTCCACACTTTCAAATTATTTAGTTTTTTAACAAACCGCAAGTTTTCTCCTTATACGAGTACCTAAATTGTTCAGTCAATCATAAATGCTTACATAAATGAATGAATGTAAACATAAATGTTAATTTGATACTAAAGTGCACGTTCTTTAAATATAACCAAAATGTTTACGCGCTGTATTCTCTTGCTCTTTTAAACTACTTAGGGCGGCTTTCAATATGTTCTTGTTAAATTCAATGGACCGTTTATTTATTATTTGGATAAGATTAAGAATCATTTTCGAGCAATTTAGATCGACTTGTCTGTCTGTCCGTAAACAGGTCTTTGACCAATGCGCCCCAGTTTTTAAAATACTTCGGACAAAGTTGGTACAAAAGCCTGGCCTTCGACAAAGGTCAGTCATATTAAGAATAAACGTATATTGATGCAAAAAGAAAAAGTGAAAAACGTTCATTGAAATGGTTCTCAATTAAGTTAAATGTTACAGAAATTATCATTCTGAATTTATGAATACTACTAATAATTTAATATATACGCGTCACGCATACACACACACACAGACACGTATATAATTATAACATTATTAGTAACATGTATTTAGTTATTAAATTAGCATTTCGTTATTTTCTCTTATTGAGATATTACGTTTAAAACAAAAATGACAAAAAGAATCTCTTACAAATAAATAAATATTTACAGCTGGATCAGTTAGGCCAACGAAAGGTTGGAAAGCAGAGCATAAAGCTGCGCGCACCCTAGGTATAATAATGGGTGTATTTCTACTATGTTGGCTGCCGTTTTTTCTGTGGTAAGTAACAATTATTTCGCATTGTCCAAATAACCGCTTCAAACGCTCTGCATAGTTTCGACAATAGGCAAAAAACATATAAAACAAAAAAATTAAAATCCGTAGATTTTCCAAAAGTGTGCGGGTTCATATAGCACACTCGCCCATAATTTACAAAAACTCTCTTTTGATTGAATTCGTTTTTCGATAATAATAATAGTATGTATAAAAGTGTGTTGTGGTGGTGGTTGCTCGTCTTTTATTACATTACAAAAATACAAAATACAAAAGAAAATACAACAAAAGACATTAATAAAAGGCGCAATTGTGTGAATGCCACCCCAAAAGACAAGCGATAAAATACCAATAATTTGCTCATTTGCCGGTAAATTTAGTTTTAATGCCTCAATGTGGCGGCTATCCAAAATTTGCAACATATCAATTAATACTTTTTATATAACTTTTTTATGTGTTCTTTTATCAGGTACGTGATTACGTCATTATGTGGTCCTGCATGTCCCTGTCCCGACGTTGTTGTGGCGGTGCTCTTCTGGATTGGTTACTTCAATTCAACATTAAATCCTCTTATCTATGCTTACTTTAATCGCGATTTTCGTGATGCATTCCGCAATACCCTCGAATGTGTGTTACCTTGCCTCGAGAAGCGCAGTTCTTACAACGCATACTATGTGTAGCATGGTGGCAATTTACATACAATTGATATACGGAAAGAAATAAATTATACAGTACTTTAAATTGTGAACAACAAAATTCGTATTAATTTCATATACAATATTTTTATTAAGATGTACGAGTAGATTAAAATGAAACCTACGTATTATAATTGTTATTAGAAGGTATGAGTATAAAGTATGTATTTGTTTCGATTTTTTGTGATAACAAGGACAAATAAAACAATATTTCGAACAGAAAAAAAAAACTTTTTACTATAAACGTTTTTTTTTATTTTTTTTTTTTTATTTTTTTTTTGTAATAAAAGAATATGATCGAGTATCTAAGACTCATATCGCCAGAGTAAGTCGCACTGAATGAATGAGACACCAACAGCCTTCACTGCCAGGATCGTGTTGAGTCAAGATGAAAAGTGAGCATAGATGTGTGTACAGCTAGTAAGCACAGCTAGTTGTAGGCTATACTGGTAACTTTTAAGGCGAATGAGTTTCATTTGGAGATACGTTGTGATTACATAAAGACGATAATACAATTATAGCTTGTCAAAGAATTTACAATAATTACGGATAAAAGCTATCAGTTTAGCATATATGTCAGGATCGTTAGAAGCTAAAATGCTATGTGGACAATTATAATTAGAAAAGAAGGAAGAGTTACAACGACAATCAAATCATGTGTTCAACACCATTAACAGTATTACACCTCTCGCATATATTTGACTCTAGTGCGCCAATTTTATTGAGATGGAGTGCATCAAAGGTGTGACCACTAATTGGTCTGTTCTATAATTTAATTTCATGACACCGCTGAATCGATATTTTGGAGACAAGAGCAAAAAATCTTCCCTTGTCTCGAAAGTAATTTTAAACTGATCATTCCACCACCTTCTCAGGGTTACTCTCATCGCGATGAGGGCATCGCTGAAGGTAAACTCCATCTATGGAACATGCTCAAGTGTTTTAGCTTGTTTGGCCATGTAAGCAACTAAGCATATATTTTGCTTATTGTCCCCAAAAAGTTTTTTGTAAACATTTAAAAATAAAATGGAAAATAAGAAAGCAGCGAACAATCCAACGATCATTCATCAACCACAGCATGAACACCACAAAATATTCGATGGGCAAAAATCCATTTTTCGTATTTCTACACGGGCTTTGTCGGGATTTATTAAAAGGAGCCGATGAAAGTTGATGAAAATCAAAGATTACCCGAATGGCTGGTGAGATGTGGCGTGATTGAAAAATATTTTGTCTATTAAGTGAAAGTAGAGAATTTGAAATTGTCAATTATTTTTTTTTGGAAAACTCGATTTTTAACAAAGTACAAAGTGCTTTTTTTTGTTAAATTTTCGAAATCCATTAAAAGAAAACTGCTTTGATGTTAGTGGTATAGTTTCTTTCCAAAGTAATTTTGTTTTGTTTTTATTTGATTGAATTGAGGTCTGTCCGAAGAATCGCAACTTTAAAGTCCTCTCCCGCAGTAGCTCGTGAGCATTTATGTTCCACTCTCAGGGCAAAATAAGTTTCATTAAAATCTGGGGCCGTCAAACATTCGACCCATGCTCCATTTATTAATTTATTTAATATCTACGTACAAACAAAAAAAAATTAAATGAAAAATCTTGTAAAAATACGTAAAATAGATTTTTGACATTCGAATATTTTGTTGTGTCCATGCTGTAGTTGTGAACATCGGTTCAGGGATGATGGATCGTTGGATTGTTCGCTGTTTGCTCATTTTCCATTTTATTATTATATAATTATAAATATATTATATTATATAAGAGGGCAATAAATAAAATATATGTTTAGTAAAACGAAAAATGTTGATTATATGGCCAAACAAGCTGTAACACTTGAGCATGTTGTATAGGTGGGGTTCATCTTCAGAGATGTCCTCATCACGATGAGAGCAACCCTGAGAAGTTGGTGGAATGATCAGTTTAAAATTGCTTTCGAGAACAAGGGTAGATTCTTTTTCGCTCTTGTCTCGGAGATACCACCCCAGCCGTGCTACCGGAGCGATAAGAATATAACGCTTAATTGGGTTAATATATAACTGTCCCAAATTTGCTTCCGATCAGATCATTTTTAGAACCACTTTCCATATAATAATACTGAACTAATTGTAGCATAATTTAAGGAGCTAACTGGTGTAGGGTATTAAATGGTCAAAATTGACCGACTATAACATTCTCACTTGTTCAAAGATGATATTATGCATTCTGAGATCCTAAAAATAACACCAATTTTTATTTTAAAAAGATATCTTTTTACAATGGCATTAATAAGGCATTTAACAGACATTATGAATAAAAAAAACTAAATCAGTTATTTATTTAGTATATCCTACATATGTAAACTTTGCAATTGCTATATTTTTGGAGAAAAAAAAAACATCTACCTTACACAGAATATACATTTTTAAGTAAACTTGGCACGTCTTAACAGCCCATCACTGCAAGCAATATAAACATTTTTGTCATTTCCGCAACATATACTATTAACACAACATCCCGTGTCTACTTCACCCAAGGACTTTGGACTTTTCTCATCTAAAGCTGTCCAACCTTTCACTTTATTATCGTAACCGCCCGAATACAAATTATTTTCATCTCCACAGACTCCATTAATGATCATTTCATGACAATTCTGTATTTCAAAGTATACAAAGCATAACTGCAAGATTCTCTGAAGAAGAAGTTCAAGTACTTACTTGTAATTGCCACGCTATTGCAAACTTTTCTTCCAACACATTCTTTATTAGAATTAAACCTTTTCCGGTACGATCGGGATAGGCGAGATATTTGTGACGCTTCTCCACCATGGGGCCCAATAATGAGAAGGGTGATTTACCCTCTAATACTGCACGTGTGGTATATTTTCCCGATTTACCGGAGACCACCTCAGATACAACCACGTCCCAATCACGCACTGTATATATCCAGCCGTTTTCGGCAGCCAAAGATTTTACCTCTTCCACCAAGTTGTACTTGAAAATCAATTTGTCATTTTCCCAATTAGAAATTACGCCCTTGTCGTCACCCGCATACAAAACATCACCTTCACAGTACATCGCCCCTATAGCATCATTGCTCTGAAGTAAGTTTTGTACAGTCTCGTAAGGCGGTTGTATAAATTTAACCCAACCATCACTACTACTGAAATATAATTTACCGGAAGCACTAACAACCATAGAATAAATATATGCCTCACCCGGATTTAAAGATTTAATCAAATTCAAGTCGTTATCCCAAATCTGCTTGAAAAACCAAAAGTCAATGAACTGAAAAATTATAATTTTTTACGCCACTAACATTAATTTTACCATCACTGCCTCCGGAAAATACAAAATTATTATGATAGGTTACAGCTAGAGTTTCACCCTCATGTTTTTCTTTTGATACTTTATCGATTGATGGCATTTTAATAAACCGAATTTAATATTATATAATATTTTCCAAAGTTACTTCTGAACGATTAGGAATAGGTTCGCTTATTATACAAAACGAATAAGAAAAGAATCTGTGTGTATATCAATTAATCTATTTATAGCTGAGTTGTTAGTGTACAAAATATATATGTGTATATAGTCTTACAAACTGTGATCTGATTGGAATCTGGTTAACAATGAAATAAGAATCGACAAACAGGCGACTTTATATCTTTATTATTTTATAATAATATATATAGAATATATAAATTTTTAAATCTAACTGAATGTTATAATTTAAACAAAGCATATAATTTAAGTGCATGAAGTTATCAAAAAAAAATTTCGGAGACAAACTGAAATAGAGAAAAAAATAAACGATTAGTACCAAATGTGTTTAATATAATAACAAAATGACTTTTGTAAAATGGAATTTTTAAAATTCAAATCTAATAAAAGTCAATTCATGCGACTATGTCTACTATTACAGTAAGTTAGACGTGAAACGTACCCTTCCACTCTTATGACTCAAACATAATGCATGGATTGCTGCCAACCATACCAAAACTTAAGCAGTAAATTCATATGACCTTTTGGAAAATGTATACAAATCAATCATCAATAAAAATAAAATAAAAAACAAATCAATCAAATGTTTCATGGAGTTAATTGTCAACGCAAGACTGCTAAGTTAAAAATCGACAAAGTTAAAAATTTGCAGGTTATGCATGAAACGACGTATTTGAATACATACAATGCAGTTTTGACACTTAAGGGCAGCACTGCAATGATGCGCCACACAGCGCGTAAATGAACGCGTAAACACACCAAAGTTGGCTGACGTTGTCAATTGTCAGAATATCGTTTTTCTTGTTTTGTATTTTTATATTTATTATTAGGGTTCATTTAAAATAAATTTTTTAACTTAAAATGAGAAAATTTATTCGAGAAAAAATAGTTTAAAATCCTATGTTACTTAGGCAGTACAATAAAATAACTAAAATATGCCTAATGTTTAAATAAAACAAGATAGTCTGCTCTTGTAAAAGAAAAGTTATACACGAATAAGAAAGTAAAGAAAAAATTAATTGTTTATTGTGTGCAGTTGTATATATGGTACTATGGTTGTAGATGAGTCTGAATTTATTGAAGAAAAGTTTTTCTATATACTTTTAATAACGGTGAATATATCCATTGCATTGGTGACGATGTTGGCAGCTTGTCTATGTTGTAAGAGAAATTTACCAAAGTAAGTATATATGTCTGTATATGATCCATGCAATGTACAACATTCGCACCACTTCATTTTAAAAACGTTTGCATTTGAATAAAATAAAACAAGGAGTATTTAAAGTAAAAAACAAAGCCACAAGAGAACAGCAAAGTTTTAATTGGAGGCGAAAGTCGGTGAAAAACCACTGCCACACAGAATTATAGATGTGTTGTGCAATAATATAAGTGAAGTGGATAACTAAAACAATTGTGAAGGGTGCTCGCCAAACAGCACAAACTGAACTTAGTTTGCAATTTTATAATACTTATTGTTTTTATGTAATATTTCTCTATATTCAATGCAGAAATGATATGATGGGCTTAGAAGGTATGGTAAAACTCAAAAATCCCGACGACATAGTTATTGTTACCACAGTAAATCATAGCGTATCCCATTTAGAACTTAATGCGTCAACCATCTGCCAAGGAGATACTGAAAAAAGGTACGACACGTGCGACACATGTATATTTTTAAACTAATTCAGAATAACTTATAGGGCTAGTACTGCAGCTCATCGTAGCTTACCCGATATACCAGCCGCAGAAGCCAATGGCGACACGGGATCAGAGCTTTATGAAACCGTAGCAGATAAAATGTTGATGGAAAATCAAAATCAAACCAAAAGTCGTAAGAACGAATTCAATAATATATGAAATGATGTACTAGGAATTGTTATTTTTGTGAAATATTTCAGCTACAGTTAGTTTGAAAAAGTTGGCCAGTGTTTCGCAGCATAGTTCCATTAGCCAAGCAGACGACGTAAGCTCTCCGTATTCGAGGGTGAAAAATTCTCCTCACGATTATGCTAAGGTTGAATTTTGATTTTATTTTATTCTCTCTGTGTCCACTTTGCTGAAATTATGAAATTCCTTATAGGTGGGATCGACAGAACATCCCTATGCCCAATTAAATGCACCCTCAACATCTCAAAGTAACCACTTGGCAATTCATGGGTGCGCCGATGACATCGATGGCAAGGCAGGTCAATCAACGTTTTCTGAAATACACAATCGCAGCTCTCAGCACAGCGACAATTCACAAAATATAAATGAAAGTGCAGCCCCAGCCGAGATCCCAGCTGCATCCGCCATAGCTGGTATGATATCAGCTAGCCAAGATTTACCATATATGACACCACCCCTCTCAAATCAACATTTCAGCGGAGACTCCCAAGATTCATCAAGTACATACATTAAGATATTTATTTTTAATTATACGATTATTTAACATTTGTAGAAGGCTATACGAGCATCAGTGTCAGAGAACCGTTGGCAAATATATTAGCTCAACAAACCACTCAGCAGCCACGGTTGCGCATGGTAGCAGCACATGCCAGAAATGTAAATGATCCGCATTATGCCACTGTTTCCGATGATTCTGGTTTGCAAAGTTTTTTTAACAAATAATAAAAAACATAAAAAATAAACAAAATTTTGTCTTTTAGATGAAACCTACGCAGCTATTGAGGATCCCAATGGTCGACAGAGTGCCCAAGCAAGTACAGAGATTTATACTAGTGGCTCTGAAACGTATGCTCAAATACAACCGATGCAATCACTCAATTCAATAGTGATATCGGTAGAAATAAATAATGTTAGTACTTCGACATTGGTGCCATCTTCGAATGGTTCTCTGGCTGTCGAGCACAATAACTACGGCACCCCGGCACAGCATATGACACATGCTCATACTATAGGAGCACTAAAGAGTAGTTTAGATTATAATCAAACGCCAGTACCGCCACCTGTTGATAGCCTGAGAGCACAAATGCATTCAAGGCAGGCCTCGTCCTCCTCCAATAACAGTTCGTCGTTGTGCAATTTAGGTTCGCCCAAGCCGGAAAAACGTCAGGCCAACTCTCCGCTGCCGCCCACACCAAAATCCAACATTTCTACAACCACCACCAACAATCTGCTAACAGGACGCAATTCTGTAATATCTGTCATTGAGTGCAGTGCAGCTAACAGCAACAATATGCATGAGTTTGCTGAAATTGAATTAAGGGAGAAATCACAGTACTGTGAGGTAATGCAGCATCAGAATAAAAATTTGAGTCCCTCCAAAGACATAGAGGGCATGTACGCCAAGGTGACAGCAAACAAATGATTGATTAAAACTTTATAGAAATTTTCAAATTTATTCTACATTCAAGGTTATGAAAAAGAACAAATTTTCACGTAATTCACCACCTTCGCAAAGCAGCTCACCAGTGCTGAATCGTAAATCAAATGAACGCGTCAATGTGAATTTGGGCGTCAGCCCTTTAGATTCCATGGCAGCTGATTTATTGGAAAATAAAAACAACAGTCAGTTGCATTCGTCCAAAGATAGAAATAGATTGCGCAGCAACAGTTATGGCGCCACAAAGGATCACGGCTATGAAACTATACCAGGCGATGCTGTGCGCAATGTAGCATCAACAACGACTACGGTAGAGAATCGCCGCTCTGATGGTTACACGCAGCTGCTACAAAAAGAACATCAAAGAAGTACTTGTAAGTAATTGGCAAAGCCTTTTTCGAGATAACGGTCCTCCCTCTATTCTACTTCTCCACCTCTAATACTTCCGAGAGGCGAGAGACTCCACAAAATATTCTTGATCTGCTTAAAATTTTTAGTCAATCTGTCCCTCCGTACTAATCATTGTGCTTGTCGTAAAAGTGGTGATGTCGATGCAGATTGTAACTGAAAGTGGGCTGAAGGATATGGTCACACTTAATCTAAAAGTAAAGAGAGTTTCGCTGTTTTCATGTTGCTGAAATGCTACCACAGTTAAAAATCCGAAAATTGACATGTTTATGATATTCCTTGAGGCAAGTCCTTGGCTTCAAAAATGAAAAGAAATTAGGCAACGTCTACCGGAAAATGTTTCATTCGCACCAACAAATCAATGCGTCAAGTGCACGCCTATAATTTAAAAGCATAATTTTATTGCAGCGGTGGGTATTGAGGATTTGGCCTGAGCCAAATTTCACACTTTCTCACATGTTTAAATTCTCTTTTCTCTTAATCTGTGTAATATCTGTTGTTGTTCCCTTTTTTCATGAATTCCCGTCTTTTAGTGTTGCCAAAATAAGAAAAATCACACACACTTCATTCAAAAGGTGCCGTCTAATCCTAACAAATATCAACAATGATTTTTTATTTG
Organism: Ornithomya fringillina; assembly: GCA_963978525.1. NCBI lineage: Eukaryota > Metazoa > Arthropoda > Insecta > Diptera > Hippoboscidae > Ornithomya > Ornithomya fringillina. The sequence goes on from OZ021691.1 coordinate 26,425,083, forward strand.
AAGGGTTAGTATGGTGATTGAAATCAAAATAAAAAAAAAAGTTCTTTTTTTTAAAGGCACCTTAAGCATGCCATTGATTTTTTATAATTCGAGAATTCTTTTTGATTGATATTCATATATATTATATTATCGGGCACTGTGTGGAACAATCATGCATGGAACAATTTTTAGCATTCTTTAGCATTATATTGTTGTAAATATTGAAAAGCTCTCGCCAATATATTCCTCTGTATATATATTCACACGTAGTTAATGCCACTGCAACGATACCACCGATTGCCGTTTATAACTTACAATTACCGCAAGAGCCTCAGCAGCCACAGTGTCATAATGATAAACATTACGAGATAATAGCTACATCTGGTGTAACAACAGCCAGCCAATCGCATAATGATCCTGGTTATGAGACTGTAACAAACCACGAGGATGTGAAAAACGATAAAAACAAATCATCTGATTATGATCCAAATTATGAAGTCCTCTTGAGCTTGAACATGGCGGACAATACATTTGCAGGAATATCTGATGAAAGTGATTGCATGAGAGCCCTCGAAAATGAACAGCTGAACAGTGATGAAGATTCCACCGATGGTTACAGCAAAGTGAGGGGCACGGCAGAAGCAAATGATCTGTTTAGCTCCAGTATTATGGCCGCTATCATGGGCACCGACAATAATCACAATTATGCCAGTATATTGGAAACTAAACAAGAAGCGGCAACAAGGCAACCAGACTCTGACAGTGATCACTATGCCAAAATAGGTGAAAGTGCACCATCCCCTGCTCCCAAATTAACTGTTGATGAAGCACTAACACCACGCATTACAGATATTTCGATAACTTCTCCCACCTCTTTAGCGAGTAGCTCACTGCTTAACAGTGGTTCTGTAAAATCGTCCGGCAACGTGAACAGCAGCAGCACTGTAAGCTCGTGTCAAATGTCCACCTCATGTTCCCAGTACGAGTCGTTGACGGGCAGCGAAACTGATCCCAATTATGAATCAGTATGTTACTTGAACACGTCCAGCGGAGAGAATCCTTACGAACGTTTAACAGATCTCTCCGATACCCAGTTAAGTAATAGTTCACCCCAAATCAGTCCAACCGAAATCTCCGCAGCCAGTCCGCAACCAACAAATCATTCCATGCTGCTGCCGGTTGACGTTGAACATTCCAAAGCGTTGCCATCAAATGGACGCGTTGTAGATACTGTAAAGGCTGCCAATGAGACAAGTGTTGACATATTGGTCAATGACTATTTTCATGTTTAAGCTTGGCTGGTAGCCATAAATGAATATTAATGAAAATTAATCAGCACACGCACACATAACCTAGTTAATGTGTAGTCGATAATTAGTATTTTAACGCTTTGTGGAATAATTTCATTTTGCATTAAACTCATAAAACCACAGCAAATGCAACATTAAAAACAGAATCACCCCATCCACGTCCGCATTCGTCTGCATTGCAAAAACTGAAAAATCAAATTTAAAAATTTGATATAGACATGGCTAAGCCGTGTCGCTTAGTTAGTATTTAAAATAAGCAAAATTGGTCAACGCGTAGCGGCCACAGAAATAGAGCTATGAGTTCAAATGTGGTACACCTGTCCATGTCGATGTTTCAAAAGTGGGCGAGAATGTGACTTGCAGTAAGGTATTTGCCACGCCCACAGCTCGTGTATGGGTGTGGCGGGCATTTAAAATTTGGCCTAAGCCAAGTATAGCTTTTTTACTTGTTGTTGTATTTAATTTAATTAAGTAATTTATTATAATAAGTGTTAAACGCTTTAAATGATGATCTAAGGGAATGACGGTATACATGCGTGTACGTACGGTACATAACTATAAATATGTTTAAGAAATCGTTTCTTTGTTTCTTTGTTTTAATAGTTAGCCCCCTTTTACAAGCTCTAGTAAAAGAAATTCAAAGAAGTTAGCATAGCAACGAAAGCAGTTTAGCTAACTTTTTCTTGCTATTGGTCTATATATGAAAACCCGTTTATTAACAGCACAATTGCAACACACTTCTACACACACAGCAACAATCATCTACTACATGTGTAAGCCAATTGTAATTTTTTTATTATTTACACACACACACAACACCACCAGCACTCGTATGTCCAGTACCAGTGTTGCTTTTTTTGTATTAAATAAATGTGGAAACTAAATGGAAGAGGCGTCCAGTTATTTAATTTCACAATCAAAAAAAGAAAGACGGAGCAAAGGGAGAAAATACGTTCTTGATATATGTAAAGTCAAGGAAGAGGACACTTTACCACACACACAAAAACTCAATTAAATTCATATATTTTAGAGTAATAATCGCATTTGTTCGCATTCACAACTATTAACATATATTGTTATTATAATATGAGAAGATAGGCGTTATAATGCAAATGCAACGCATTTCACAAATGGCTTTTGATTCAAATTCAAATTCAATCAGTTTCCAAAACTACTACAAGCTACAAATTACAAGACAAGTAATGGAGATTAGAAAAACACGTATTTAACACGTATGTGGGTGGGCGGATTTCTGCAATAATGGTGAACATGTCCGACCACATGTACCTTAATGTGTATGTAGGTAGTGGTGGTATCATTATCATCCTCAGCCATACGAAATTGCCGCAGATGATGCATACAGCCAAAAACCGACATAAAATAAAATACACAAAGCAATACGTAACAATTTGAAGCAGCACTGAACATTCCACATCCAAATCAAGTGCGGCAATTGGTGGCAAAGGTGCAATGATGAAATATACCCGACATACGTCGCCTCTGTAAACGCCGCATCCGCATTTCAATCATTGTTAATATTATTGTTATTATTGCCCATTTGAGGCATCGATTGCTGGGCCTGTTGCTGCTGTTGTACTGATATTGATGTTGATGACGATGATTGTGTATTTTGTTGTTGGGCATTTTGGTTGAGCAGTGCCAGATTGCTAGATTTCATTCGGCTTATACCTCCCGCAACTGGGAGGCATGGCGACATACAAGGCGTCGAGCAGAGACTATTGCTGATCTCGCATTGGTCGAATAGACGAAGTAGCTCATTGGTGTCGGGTCCGCCATTGCTTTTCTGTGTTTGCGCTTCGTCATTCTTTTTGAAAAACAAAGCCAAGGCGGTGGTAAGATCCCACATCTGTATGTTGCCGTTGCAATGTCCAGTCAATATAAAGCGGGAGCCCATGCGCGACGACACCTCACATTCGTGCACACAGAAGGAGGTAATAGCAGAGCCGTCTACAGCTTTAATTATGCATACGCGGTCTCCATTTGAAGCCAACCGTACATATAATTGATCCGTTTCTGGCACTACTTTCTGCACAAACACCTGTTCATCATAATCGCCGTAAGGGCCGAAATCGTTCCCGGCCGCATAGCTATAGTTGGAATCGACAGCCTCCAAGGAGACTATCTTGAATGAGGCTTCAGGCGTAGAACCAGGTTGAGTTGAGAGCATTCCCCTGAAACGGGTCAAGCTCCATGTGCGTACGTGATGATATTCACTACACACCGACACCAAATATTTTTCGGAGAGCATTACCTTTGTAACGGGACTCTGATGTACAGTGAATGTCTCAAACAGATGTGGACCATGGCCAGCTGTTTCCGGGTGCTGTACAATAATCCGTACCGTGCCGCTCTTAGTACCATAAGCTATTTCAATCCAGTTGCCACAAATACCTGAAACAAAGTTAGAAATTGAGATATCGATAAACAGACAGACGGGCAAACAGACAGAGAGAAACGTCTAGATCGATACAATGACTGACGAGATATATAAAAAACACATGCTTTATTTGTGCATACATGCCTACATACACACCTGCCGCGGAGCAATAATAATAAAAATCAATGCTTCGCGCATTTAAAATTTGGTCCGAGTGAATTTTCGGAAAAGTCACATTTTAGACTAATTTTAAAATCTTTCGTGTAAAAACGCGTTAATGCTTCAGAGAATGTATGGAAAACTGTTCGCTCACTCACGTCACCTACTTTCACTTACTTGAGGTTTTGGACGTCAAATACACCGAAATAGCTGTAATTGGATCCAGATTAGGATCCTTATAAAGTTCAGTAACCAACAGGTCGTTGTCTTTCATTCGTAAAGGAAACTTTTGCATGTCTGCAAATAAATGGGTGTGGCTTGATTAGAAGATGTAATAATTTGGATTTAGAGAGTGCAGTGATACGCACCAATATAATAAATAGATCCATTATTACAACCCAAGAGCAGGAATGACCCGGCTGAGTCAAATGACAAAACCGGAACCAGATCCTGTATTTGCCAGTGCTGGGTCATGGCGTGCCATACACCGATTTTCCCCGACGAAGACAAAGCTACTAATTGGCTCCCAATGAAAAATAAATATTCTACGCGCACATTTAAATTGAAAGTTCCTATGTCGGTTTTATTGCCGCCCTCAAGTATGCTCCACAAACGGATTTGACTGCCATACGAAATTGCCACCATTTTGTTCGGTATTGGTTCCGCTGTAGACATGTTTACTTTTGAATTTATAGCAATTCGTTCAATGGTGGCGTCTACGTAAGGCGACGTGAACACCAACTGCCAACCATTCGTATCCTTAACACGGTAGCAGGCTACGAAGTGAGCATAAGCCACCGCAAACCAATTTTGATGGGCTTTAATGATAAGAACTCTCAATGGATCAATCCAGTTGGAGGCGAGTGTGGGTGAGAATACTAAACCGACATCATTTCGTATCAATTTGTTCAGGTCAGCCGAAGAATTTCGCGAATGTCGCATCAAATCTGAGGATGGATTACGCGAATGTTCGGCGCGAAGAGTAGAGGGCCAACAACGAGCCACTTCTTGACTTACTGTGGCTGTGCGACCCGAACGCAAATCCCACGAAGAATTTCGCGAGTGGGTAGCATGACGACTTGAGGGTTCTGGTACTCTTATCATAGAACCTGGTCGAGCACCACTAGACGCTTGCTGTTGCGCTGAAGTGGATGGCAAGCAGTCTCCCACTGGAATTGATACACTGTCATTCACGTTGAAATTAGTGCCCGAAGATGCTGCAACACCGGATGCATTGTTGGCACTTACCACTTCAGCAGTGTTTGAAATGTTTTGATTAAATGCAACGTTTTCGTTTGGCGGTATAGGAGCCGCTGGTAGAAACCCGTAAAACAATACATCACCACACGACGAATGATTTAGATCTTCGCACAGACCCAAACGCTTCACAAGCGGTGTCAACCCATAATACTCCGATTCATGGCGCAATGCTCTTATTTCACAGTTTTTAATATTAATCTCCTTGGTGCGTAAATAATTTAGTATAATGGAAAATAATGTAGGATCACGATCAATGAATATGGCACCACTCTCATCCCTCAAACTAGATATACGACCACTGAGTAAAGCAGTGAAAAATGTGTCCGGTATCCATGTAAGCGTTTGACGTGACGTGGAAAACCTTTCAAACAAGAATATAAAATTGCGTAACGAATTAGGATCGTAATTTACACTTTTAAACACTTGACACTTACCGCTGACCCCCTACATTCAGATTAACAAGATCACCACTATGAGTAAAGTACGACATGTCTCTGCGGAATCCCAAATGTGCTTATGTGGCTTCTATTCGCTCTATCCGTGTCTTTTGCAACTGAGTTGTTTTTCGGTGGTTAGTAGTAAATGCATTAAGAAATGATTCCAATTCGTATACGATTTATTTTTACTCAATAATCTTCAAAAATAAATGTTATGTTTTTCTAGTCTTGTTTTTTAACAATTTGCTGTTGGACTATATTGCCAGGGTATCCAAAGTTCTTCTATCCTTCAAGATGAGTTTGAAATATTATACAAGAATTTGGAAAGAAAAGAAAAAAACTAACCCCACCTAGCGAGAGAGTAGAAACTTGACAATTTCAATGATAAATTATCGCGCCCTCTTGCGGTAGAAAAAAAAATTGAAAACGAATGAATATGTCAACGTGTTATTTCACCTCAATGGTGAACATTTCTACATAAAAACCCGTTCCTTAGAACATCCCACTAAGAGTTGTGGGAAATTGTAGAAAAAGCGAACATATGAGAATATATGTAATTTTATTTCCTTTAACGTAACAAGTACCAACAATTCTTAAAACGTTGCAAAGAATTTTCTTTTAACAAAGATTGCACTTAAATGAAAAAATATATAAAGTTAGGATAAAGTTCTGATGTCGTTAACTGGAAATGGGGGTAATGGAGGTGGCACTTTTGAAAATATTACGAAAAGCTTGCCACGAAATCTACAGATGCAAAGTATCCATCAGCCGCTTAACCACCAGTTGCCACCGCCACCCTTAATGCCTTGGCCAAATCACTTAATGGGTGCCCCGCCATATTTGCACACCGCAGCACAGCATCAACAACATATGTACAATATACGCACGCAGCCTGTAGCACCGACGGCATCTGCAGCGCCATCCGGACAACAAGAATCGTACTCAATGCTTCGCATGGGCAATGGAAACTTCTTGAAAATTTACCACTGCGCCGAGAACGCATTGGGTGCAATGCCTGTAGAACCTGCACCTTTCACGCTAAATCAAATGTACAATCAACAGTCTCCCCAAACGCATTTGCAAACTGCCTATCATCACGTGCCCCAACGAAATGTGTCATCATCACAGCAGTACCCGCAGACATCGCAGATTCAACAAACTGCTGCTGCTGCTGCAGGAGTTTCACAAATGTTTAACAGCTACGAACTCTTCTCCAGTAATACCTTCGCTCAGTTGCGAACACCAGACATAGCGCCTGTACTGTTAGTAGGCCAAAGGGAAAATGCCACCAACGACAATGACGGCGTTAAAACCAATCATTCTGCACAAAATGAAATAAACGCAGATAATGGTGCAACAGGCGATGAGGGTAATGCCAACGCCGCCAATATGATCATAAACAACTTAGTTAACAACTGGTCACAAAATCTCACTGGCGGCATATATACACAGTTTGGGACTCAAGCGAATTCATTGCAAGAAGAAGAGGATATCACATCATCATCATCAATAAACCAGACACATGGTACCCAATTGCATCTCCTGAATGACGTGCCACCGATGTCTGTAAATCAAGTTCATACGGATATGATTTCGGTCCCATCACAACTCCATATGGATGCACATAACATTGCTGCAGATCAGGTGCCACATGGTTCCGTTGCAGTTTCCCCAGAAGACTTCCTTCAGGTGGACTATAAAAACAATGCAACTGATGAAGTTAAACTTTTGGCACCAATATCGTCGTCTGCAAATTCCCGAATGAAACAGGACATACCACGAAACCAGGAAGCACCCAAAAAGCGAATTGTTGCTGAAGTAAAACCTATGCGCATGACCTACTCGGATGTTTTAAGCAAATTTAATGACACACCTGAGGAGCAACAGCAACGACAGCAACACCCGGTGACCAACGCTACACAACACCCGAATAACGCCACAGCAAACAATAAAACTAACCTGAAATCAAATAAAATAGATTCAATTGCGTGCAACAGTAGTGCTTCTAACAATCGTCGCAATGCTGATGAAAGTACGGGTGCAGTAAGAGTGATTCCTAAAAAATCTCCAGTACATGAGAATAAAGAAAATGTGTTGAATTCAGTGACACAACAAGTGGCGCATGGCAAGGCAACAAGTGGTAGCTTTACCAAGCGTTCAACTGTAATGTTTAGCAGTAGCTGCAGTAATAATGCCGCCACCAACGCTTCAACATCTCAGAAGGCGACACAATCACAAAAAAAAGTGACAAGTGCTGCTAATAATGCGGACGCATCTATGAAGAGGCGCAACACAAACAGTAAGAAGTCAAGCGAGAAGGACATAGAACATGGGGAAGGGGGTAAGATTTGTGCTTCATACGTACACACCACCATTGGGGTCGGGGGTATTTTTCATGTGGCAAAAACGCTTGTAACGCCCAAAAGAGCTTTCACAGTCCCCACAAAGTATGTCAATTATTTTCAATCAACATTGAATTCTGCGTTGGTTTCATCATGTCGTCTGTGGCGAACATTTACGCGCTCGAATTTGAGGAATGTGCTCGAAAGAACAAGTAAAACATTAATTTGGGGCTTAACGCAACTGTTAAATACCCTCCACATGCACACATATACATAAATCGTGGTGGCAAGCACCTGATTATTCTCTGTGTCCCAAGTATGTTTTTGTATAAATTGTGGACGCGTCTGAGTGCTAATTATAAATATTATCTGAGAGATTTTTGACGATTGTGGGCATGGCACTTGACCGATGACCACCTACACTATACCACAAATATTTGTACTGAATTTATTGGTAGTGTGTTGTTTTAATTTTACAGGTAAAGGTCACAATTCGAAGAGCAGTGCTTCAGCGACCGTTGGTTCGAACAACACTTCGTCCTACATAGGTAACGCATGTGGTCGAAAAACAACAAGAGAAACGAACCATTCGATTAACAACAACAATTCGTATTCGAATGGTATGCCTTCTCAGCAGCAGCAGCAGCAGCAGACATATCGTTTACGCTATCAAGGCAATTCGAACATTTCATATTCCTACTCATCTACTAAGCGATCGCGTAATAATAATAGTATCAATAATAACAATAACAACAACAATGCAAATTATAATTACAACCAATGTAATGCAAATAATACTCATAATAATAATAATACGGCATACGTGTTGGCTGGAGGTGGTGGTGGCAACAAACACACGCCCAATTACGATTTAGCGAAACGTTTTTTAATGGCCTGGTATGCGTGCAGCATGAAATTGCTCACCTGGCTATTCTATCTGATCTACGATATAATAGTTTTGGGTTGCAGCATACTCTACGACCATTTGCGGCACTCATGCGAAGCTGGCTGCGTGTACGCGTGCCACTTGTACCGCGATTTGAAGAAAAATTCCAATAAACCGGGCATTTGGTTACGGAACCGTTGGCGTTATTTTGATGCCTACTTTACTAAAAACTCCAAGTGGGCGTTTTGGCGACGTTTCTACAAAAAGCGACCACCAGAACAAATCAATGAATCTAATAAAAACGGACGTCTACCGCAAACTGGAGAGGAAGCCATGTACTCGTTGTTGAATTGTAAAGGAAAGGACGCTTACAGGTGCTGTCTTATATGAAATGTTTCTTAACAAAATTTCAGTCAATTATTTATGAAAATCAATACCTCTCTGTGTGTTTATAGTATATTGGGCGTGCCCTCGAATAGTTCGCCGGAACAAATTCGAAAACATTACAAGAAAATTGCTGTCCTGGTCCATCCCGATAAAAATAAACAGCCCGGCGCTGAGGAAGCATTCAAAGTGCTTCAGAGAGCTTTTGAATTGATTGGTGAACCGGTATGTAACTAAATGCGATGCTACACACATGCATGATAACATGGTCGATATTATGGTGTTTGTTTAGGAAAATCGTCTTGCTTATGATCACAGCTTGGCTGAAGCTTTACATGCGGAAAAAGCTTGGACCGAACTGCACGACTTGTTGTCCCAATTGCAAACCAAGATAACTGAAGCGGCCAATACAATCAGGTCCTAAATAAACATGCCGGTGAAACTCAGAACTATGGTTTACTAGAAATTTGTTTTTGTTCTCACATTTACAGATGTAGTACTTGCGGCTTGCGTCATCCTCGTAAACTGAGTGATCGTCCCCATTATGCCGCACGCGAATGCGCCTCTTGTAAAATAAGACACTCGGCCAGAGAGGTGTGTGTGTGTGTGTGTGTGTGTGCGACGTATATAAAGTGTGTAATGCTTTAAACCTTTTTACCTCTTTTGTGTATTCTAGGGTGACATTTGGGCCGAAACTAGTATGATGGGTTTGCGCTGGAAATATTTGGCTTTAATGGAAGGCAAAGTCTATGACATTACAGCCTGGGCGAATTGTCAAAAGGGCGCTTTAGCACATTTGGAACCCAATTCTCATATGGTACAATACCGCATTGTAAGGGGAGCACAACAGCAGCAACGTCAGCAGCAGAAACAACAAACCAATCATCCTCATAAACACAGTAGGCCAGGTCATCAAAATTATGGAACGGGTGGTGGTAGCCGCAGTGCGACAGGCGCAGGTAGCAAATTCAAGTGTGATAATATACCGCCGAGGTAAATAGTGCAAAGTGGAGAAATCTTGATTCCTTTTCCAAGTAACCAACCAATGTGTTTTTAAACAGTGAAGCATCTTTGCACGAGTTCCTTGATAATTTATACAGTGGCCAACATCCGCATAATCAACAAAACACTACAACGGGTCACGCTACCTCCAGTCGTAGACGTAATCGGCGCAATTAAGTTCTTCATGCAAAACACAATTTGAGACTTTTTATCTTTATTGTCTACCTTTATGGCAAATATATCCACCACCTTGAACTCCGCGCTATAATGTCTCCCCGTCTCTCGTTAGGGAGACTCCAAATTATTTATATTTTATATAAAATTGCGAATCGGTGTGAAAAATGTCGTCCGTATGTCCGTGTTTGCTTCTATTACCCGTTCAAACATTTCAATCGATTTAAGCTTTTTAAAAGTATTGTCCACTCTTTGCAAACGCGGTGATATGAAAACGATACTGGCCCAGGGCAACAAAAACCAAAAAACAAAAAGTACAACAAATTATGAACTTTGATTGAATCGAGTTAGGAGATTCAACATAATCATCGAGCGTATTTGAAACAATTGTATTAATACGTGATTGCTCCTAACCGAATACAAGTAAAGTAAAGTTTAATATACCGTTGGGTAAAGCACCTTACGTTCTTTAAACTCTTTTTGAGACCTTGAAGCCATATAGGTGTACAGTGGAGACGCGAGCTCCGAAAATTCGGATAATAAAATGTTGCATATGTTCGGGGGGAAAGAATGTCCATTTGATCTTCTAGAATGTTTGATCACACTCCGCACAAAATGGAGAGGCTTGTTCTTTCTACTAAAGCAATAAGGAACGTACAGCTGCACGTGACATAGTTGCCTTTAATAAATTGTAGTGGTGGTGGGTATCCCATATTTGGTCTCAGCCAAATATATATTTTTTTATTAATTTCTCTTGTAATTCTCATATCTTTTAACTGCCTTAACAATGAAATATTTTTGCATTATACAGATCCTGCCTTTTTTATTTCCAAACTTTCTGCATTTAGAAACGACTTTGCAAAATTGCAATTATTCGTGAAATTCCCGAAATACGTGTAATTATTTAGTATTAATATATATTTTTTATTACCGATTTTGTGCGATTCTTAGTTTTTTTATTTGCTTGTGAAAAGGCCCCAAACTTAACATACGGCGCCGTTTAATGATTTTTTCTTTTTTAATAAGGGTATTTAAGATTTAGTCTAAGCCAAATTTAGTCTTCCTACTTGTTTATCTTGATCTTTATGTTATAAAATTTGATAGCGATACTGCCACAGGGTAACAAATTAGGAAGCGTGGACACGAAATTCCGCAAAATTGGCGAATTTGTAGAGTTTTAAACATCATTGCTAATACGCTGTGAGCTGTGAGCAATAAAATAAATTACAATGATTTTCTCATATTTATATTAATTAGTTTCCTTACGATTTGCGCCGATGTATAAGCTGCTCTATGAAACGTAGAAATTCAAAACATGTAAAGGCGGTTACATTCTACCCCAAGAATATATAAAACATTTTATTATTTTCAGTAGTTAGTTTGTTGTTGTTATAGTTTGTTAGATTATAAGTTAAAATAAATTACTGTTTTTTTTTTTGTGTGCGTAATGATCCTTGTTACCTTTTCGCAGACTACCGCTTCAGTTAGGTTGCTCTACACCACTTTAAGTTTAAAATGGGAAAAATCCAATTTTAAAATGAAAATAGAAACATTGTTTATTAGGGGCATAGTTGATTCGAATTGCACCCTTCTTCACCATAATCAGCTTAAACACAGATAAAAGTTCAATAAATATGTAACTGATAAAAAATTCATTAATGGTATTACAAAGGTAGATATAATGTCATAACAACAGCACTAAAAATTTAATACAAGTGCATTCTTAGGGGATAGGAACCCTTTGCTTTTATCAGTATATTTAATAATCTCTAAATTTAAATATTTCTTTATAAAAATTATGTGACGGCAAGAGTTCGGCCTCGTTATATCGCCTCTTGTCATGGGAACCCTGCAAATTGCGCAATTACCGCTGAAATTCATTTTCTTTAAATATTGATATAAATCTACGTTGTATACAGCTTCCACAATGAAAATAATTTAATAATTTTAACATTTTTGTCAATGTAAAGTTACTTCTTTAAAAATCACATAATATTCATAATATACTTACAAAAATTTAAGTTTATATTTCCATTTTAAAATTGGACTTTTTTTCCATTTTTAACTTAAAAAGGTATAGTTGCAGCACTGCAGTATGTCACGACGCTCTAAATATGTCTGAACTCTTACAAAACACATAACAGTGAACATATTTTATATAATATAAAACAATGTCGATTTTTATTAAATATAACATAAAGTGTAAATCATTACAAAATATACATAAATTAATAAACACAATGATGGATAGACACATTTAACTTAAATATAAAGTAAAAATTGCATAAACGCGATGCCGTCAAAGGTGGTACCTGTGGTGCGTGTCATAAGAACAGGTCTAATAAATTACAATGTAGGTACTCAGTTACAAAATTTACTCAGTAATCAAAATGTGGCAGAGTTGACCGAATTCCGCAATTACTTAATTTTACAAGAGTATCACCCAGTTTACACTGTAGGAATACAACACAAGGGCTACACTGAGCAAGATGAAATGCGTTTGCGTACGTTGGGAGCTGAATTTTACCGGACGAATCGTGGTGGCCTTATAACATTTCACGGACACGGCCAATTGGTGGCTTACCCTATACTACATCTAAAACAATTCCAACCAAAAATGCGTTGGTATGTAAATACTCTAGAGCAGTGGATAATAAATACCTGCAAAGAGATGGGCGTAAAGAATGCCACACGTACTGAACATACTGGTATTTGGGTGGATGAGAAAAAAATATGCGCCATAGGTGTTCATGGGTCCCGTTATGTGACAACGCACGGTATCGGTCTCAATTGCTGTACGGAAATGAAATGGTTTGAACATATTGTGCCGTGTGGCATTGAAGGCAAAGGTGTAACATCTCTATCGGAGCAGTTGGGCAGAACAGTTACAATCGAAGAAACTGCCAAAATTCTCGTCAAAACGTTTGCAAAGAGTTTCGAATGTCACACAGTTGAAGAGTCAGTTAAAGAAAATGTTAATCAGACAATAGATAAGTTAAAAAACATTAACAATAAATATCCGAGTGGTTTATGAGTCATTTTCAATTTTCCTAAAACGACTTTTGTTTAACTCGCACTTGAAATCGCGAACATTATATACCGTTTTACCACGTCTTAGGGCTTCCAAACGCCCCCTCTCTCGCTCTTCTGCCATTTGCAATCGCCTTTCGGCGCGAGTCATTGCATTGTTATGGAAATAACGCTCTCTAAAATCTAAGCTTACAATGGCTTCCAGTTTGTGATCATAAGTAGTAGTGTGATTGGCGTCGGTTTGCTTTTCATATGTTAATAAACGTCGGCACGTTTGTCCTGTCAAGATTTGTTCAGAGTTTGATATCAGCGTAAGGTTGGGATTGCGAGGTATCATCTTATCCGTATAATCATCTCTAACGATTTAAAGTGTGTGCTAAAATTACTGATGGGAGCGCACTTAATTAGAACTCACCTTTGAAATGGCAGCCAACACACCAATCGACCGCCGACTTTTAAGTGACGGGCAGCAAACATTAGAAGATCCTTATACAAATGGTGCAAGGCATAAGGTGAGGTGGATGGATAGTGAGGCATATTATCTCGTCGTGTATTTTCTTTGCTACGTTTTTTTGCTTGAATTTTTTCTGTAGCTTCTCTAATACCATAGGGAGCTGCAGTATATTTCACAAGCATTTTATATATATATGGGCATGCTGCATTTACTTACGGTCTGTTATGATGCTGTCGAATTGTAATTCTTCACGCCACATATTATTTGAAAAATCCACCACTACTACGTCCAGGTAACGGTCAGCACAATTATATTGCTGCAAGTTTGAGCGTATACTCTCATCACTGTCTCTTACTTTTTGAGTGATGCGACTGGGCCTGGCTCTCGCGTGCAACGTCATAAAATCAATGTCAGCACCCATTACATAAGCACCAAATTTGGCCGCACTAACCAACAAGGAACCAGTACCCACAAAGGGATCAAACACCAAGTCACCTGATTTCACTAAAGCTTGATTTGCCATTAACAAGCTGAGTTGGGCATCCATGCTTGTATTACCAATAAATTTCCGCTGCTTTAGTGACAATTCTTTGATCAAGTGGCGTTGTCCATTACCTAACTGTACAACATAAAAATTCGATTATTTCACATTTAACAAAATAAACCTAGCTTCACATGCCCAGCGACCACATAATATATCATCCGGTTGATTAGGTACATTTTTTGGATCTAAACCCCAAAATTCTAAATACCACAAGATCACGTTTGGTGTTTTCAGATCTACTTCTCCTTCAAATGGCAAATAATGCATACTTTCAATCTTCTTCACTTTCTCAATTTGCGTAAAATGTGTGTTGTAACTTTCTACGGTGATTTTAAAACGTTGCCGGAATAAGGACTGAGAAGAGTTTTGATGTGTTTCCACAAATTGTTTTAAATTATGATGAAACATGTCAAAGTTTCGCCCATGTGACCACAATTCATATACGGCTCGCAATGCAATAGATCGTGAAGCAAATTCCAATGCAGACTCATCATCGGGAAATTCAACAATCCAAAAAGGTTTCTACAGAAGTGCGAGTGCATGAGTATTATGTTTCAAAATGTCAAATAACTTATCAACACTAAACTCACTTTTGGGTCTTGGGCAACGTTTACGTGATTTATATTTAAAAGTTTGACCAAAGAGTTGAATTCCTGTAAAATATAAACATCGCATAAGGGCTGTCGTGCTGTTAATAAAAATTAACCTACAGCTGATCGGAAATCTACATGCTCTTGAGCAAACCACAGTATATATTTCTTAAAACGATTGGCCATTCCGCACGCACAAGTATGAAAGTTTTACAATGCAATAAATATTAAACAGAAACGCGCAATTTGCAACTTGCTATTTTTAATTTCATTTCTCCAATAAATAGGGAAATAATTTAGATATGCGCACCTCATGGCCCATGCATGTTTATCGCGTGTTCCAGTAGTGGAGTATACTACATTTGTGAAATCATATGCTTGGAAAAAGTGAACAAATCAGTCATAAACTGTTTATTGTTTTGCTTGTCAATGCAACTCTGCATGCAGCTTATTTAGAAGTTAGGCGACTAAAGGAAAGAAGAAGATGTGACTGAGCTGTAAGATAGAAAAGCATGGGCAATATAATAAAGTTATGTTAAAACGGAAAAGCACATTTGAAACAAAAATATTTATTTATATAATTTTTGGAATAATTTGAAATTTGTGTTTTTTACTTGGTATGGTAGAACAATTACATAACGCTATGTATAATAAGTGTTAATTTTTATATTCGTCACACAGAAGTGCAACATCAAAGAAACAGCTTCAGGGGTCTTACAAAATGTCCGTATATTCTGAGTGCGCTTCTCCATCATTTAAAGTTATCCCGGGACACAAAAATTGAAATATCGATTTAAAACTTGGCAAACCATTGATGGCTTATGCGCAGAGATTGTTTCAAGAGCTTAACTTGCAAAATACAAGAGATAAATAGGTGAAAACCAGCGAATACATTTTATATATAGGCATAAGGCGGTGGATATGGAAGATTTGGTCTAGGCCAAGCATAATTTTCACTTGTTGCTTGTTGGGTACTTTGTTCTTCCCTTTTTCATATATGTAGGATCTGTGTATGTGTTTGGTATACATTGCATTTATGTGTGTATGGTATATTTTGTTAGTGAACATGAAATTGCTAGTTTACCGTTGTATTTAATTTATACATATATGTTGTCAACGTATATATTTGTTTGCTTAATTTTAATAATTGTATTAGTTTAGAGTTCAGTATATAGTTGTATATTTTTTTTATTAATTTATTTATAACGATTATTACAATTAATTATTGTTTTGTGTTCTCATGTTATAAATTGATTTAATATTATAAGTAAGAGCCATAGTTTTGTTTAAACAATGAATGACTGTAATACATATACTAGACGTACATGAATCAATATCGGTTCGGTTCTTTTACAGTTTGTTCTATTCCATTCATTTTTCCAGATGTCTGAACCAAGGATTGGTGCTTTACACCCACCACATTATAGAGTAAGAGGAGGGGTATACTAAGTTTGTCATTGTGTTTGTAATTACCAGAGGGTCTAAGAAATTGCATAAAGTATGTGTATTCATCATCAGCATTGAAAACTGCGTCGATCGTGTGTGTGTTTGTGTGTGTGTTGTTAAGCCGACATTTTTATACCCTCCACCTCAGTGATGAGGGTATACTAAGTTTGTTCTTCCATTTGCAACACCCAGAAGGAGGCGCCAGACACCCTCCAAAGTATTTATATTCTTGATCAGCATCAAAAACTGTCACGGTCGTAAATTTTGCACAGACACTTTCAGTTTTTGCACGCAGATCGCTATTTAAAATGGGCAATATCGGTCGAAGGTCACGCCCACAATCGACACAATCTATTTATCTGCCACAAAAATTCAGCTATAAACTTGGAATTTTATGTGTATATCTATAAATATTCATTTCATCGATATATCAAAAATGGACATGGTCGAATACAAGGCCCGCCACAGTTGACAAAAATGTGTATATTTGCCAAAAAAAATTGAAACATAAACTTGAAATTTGGTACACATATTTGTAGTTGTCCCCTTCATCAATGTGCCAAAAATTGACGCGGTCGAGTAACAGACACGCCCACAATTTACAAAAAACCATAATCACTTTATGGTTTAAACTACACTACCAAGGTGATACGTAATACCCTCTAATAGTGCATATTAGAGGGCGTTATATATATATATATATTTGCTACGCCCATAATTATGTTTGTGGAGGGTATTTATTATTTGGCCTAAGCCAAATTTAGCTTTCTTACTTGTTAGGTTTATTTGCGAGCATTATGCGAGCAGTCTCCTTGAGAGCAAATGAGCATAATCGGTTGACATCTATGCGCAACATTGAAAAAATCTTTCAGGGCCACATTAACAGGCTATCAAATTGAAACTTATTGTGCACAATTAAATTTACTGTCGGTGTGGAATAAAATGACGGATTTAAAAAAGCACCTCTGGGGCGTAATTTTGTCTTCGAATTAAAATGGAACATTTACTTTAATAAAAAGTACTCATGAATGTGGAGGGTAACCCAAATTTGGCCCAAACCAAATGTAGCTTTTTTGCTTGTTTGTTGTTGTCCATTATTACGAAAGCATACAAATTACGTATATAAATATATGTATATATATATTTGGGGGTATATATGTATAGAATATATATATATATATGTATATAGCTATATATGAAGCTTCAAAAACGCTCAATGTTCCTTCTTTAGTTGGATAATTTTCATCTCATCTCATTATTGGTTTATCTATTGTTATTATTACTATATGAGTATGTATATATTATTATTGTTTAAATTTCTCAGGATTGTAAGTTTGGTGTTGTATATATTATATAATGGTATAGGTATATAGGATGATTGGGTAAGGTGTACGTCATATAATAGGTATGTATGAATATTTTGGATAACACTACATGTAGGTACACACAAATATGTATATATAGTGATTATGTATGTATTTAATAGTAGCCGTCATCTATACGTCATGCGGGTCCCGGGTGAGCGGCCTAGAGAGAGTTATATGAGTAAAACCAAAATTCCACTCGGTGTTATATTCACTGATAATTGGCATTTTTTTTTTTTTTATAAATGTTGAAAATTCCGCCCACAATTTGCAATGAAAATGTTTGTTACACTTTAACGCAGAAATTGCATACTACACCAAAGAGTTTTTGGTAAATTGTGGGTGTGGCTGTTAACTGTGATTTCGCTCCTTTTAGGAAACTACCTGTATGGGTGAAGAATGTCTGTTAGTGTTCCTGTCACTTACAATACGGTAAAGCCGATCCTTTAGTATAATTAATATAATCTTTGGCGGACAGAAAAGTGGCAAAGCTTGGTACAATTTCAAAATCTTGACTAATTGGGAAATCTTTTGGTTACAACTGGTTGAGGGTTGTGTAGTGTTTTTGTTTCAGGATGAGATGCCAAATTTAGTTGAAAAATTTACCTAAAACATTACTTAAACACCTTTTTCCCTTAATTTTACTAGATGAACAACGCGTGTGGATCAAGGTAATCTGTTACGCCCATTATTTGTATGTAGGATTTTTTTTTAAATTGTTTAACAAGTATAAATAGGGCTTGTCACCCGATACCCGTCTGACTGACATTGAGTTTAAGGACATCCTGTATATGGTGTGACGTTTCCTTGGGTTATTGCTAATAGCTGGAGGTCAAAGTATTATATTCCATATATATGTGAATGTAATGTGTATAATACGCGCCTCTATTGTAGAATATCTTCTTTTGTCTTCAAGAAGGTAATAACAAGGGAGGAAATAATAAATTTGTTTTGATCAGTTCTGTTCTTTTTTTCCTCCTTAAACTGGTTAGTAATTGGTTTAATTAACATTTTAAAAGCTTAATATTTAATTAAAAATTATTCTTAATTATTTCCATTGTAGAATTTTTTTATTAGGATCCCCTTATTAATTTCATAATTTTGAAAATTATAAAAAATCATAAATTATACATACTCGTATATAATTTAGGGTTAACACAAAAACAGAAACCCCCCACATTAAATGTAAAAGGAAATACTTTAGAGGAGGAAATTAGACATACTGCCTATAAAGCAATAACAGTAACTGTAATATAATTGCCAACCATTGACTCACTACTCGTCTCTTTAAGACGTAAGATTCAGCTTTGATTTTAATAAAATTTTCACCCCACATATTACTCGGAAGTAACTGCAGCCAATATTACAAATGTGCACATGAATAGCAATTAATGTGCAAGTCCTAGCATAAGATTTTATTACACGATATCGTTGTTATAACTACGCGCTAAAATAGCAGATATCGTAGCCGAATGTGTCTCATTCGATCCGTACGCTAATTAAAAATGTTTAATCACAATAACTTTGCAGTATTGCTATTGGAAAATTGAACACAAAATATATATTAAAACGAAAAGATTTAATAAAGCAAAACAATACTTTAGTTTATTCTAATTCAAATCATTATAATCATAATCGTAACAAGTGCTTAAAAAAACAATATTATAAAAATTATAAACAAAATCTAATCGAGGAACTGTATTTTTTAGCCAAGAATTTAAGAAATGGGCAAACGTGCTTGTTTCTACAATGTAAAATACATATATATAGATATATATATAAATAACAACTTATTTATAAATTTTTAAAAAACTTTAACCTTCACCTGCGTTCCACGTTGATTTCTATGTCAATTATGGAGTTGTACTAATTAGCAATCAATTCAATAATGATTTAAAAAAGCATTACATAAATGAAGGAATATTTGAACACTTAAACATGATTTGATGATAATTTGAAAATTTTGAAATACCTTAATATGTATTGTACATGCATGGATAGGTGATGGGATTAACTTTTACTTTAAACAAACTCCTTGAATTGTATGCTTTCTTAGTTATATAAGATTACATAACACATACTTAATAATATATTGACATAATTGATGGTTTCAAATGAGTAGGTGGTTACAAGGTTACGTTTGAAAAAGTAGTTTTTTAGATTAGCACAAATACAGTAAAGGATAAAAATGTATTTCGAAACATTATGTGTAGTGCCTTAAATCGAAGCAATTTATATCAATTATTGGGATTCTTGAATTTAAAGTGTAATTTTTGTTTCTTCTTCTAATTCCTTTAATAAGTTAATTAACATTTAAATTGTAAATTTTGTTGTAATAATAATTTCATAATAAATTAGTTATTGTTTCTGTATCATTGTTTTAATGCGAAACACTGACGCCTCCCCTTAGTGTTAAATAACTTACATTGGAAAGTGTGAGGGAGACGAGTAATGTTGCATTCCAGAGCAGTTTGCAAATGCCAACCAACTCCTTCTTCCTCTCTCTTATTATTGAAACTTATTTAATTACCGTTGGGTAGAGGCACCACCACCTGGACGTAAGATTGTGGAAAATAACCAGTGCGACCATTAAGCGAGCCTTCAAACCAGTTTTCATCTACCCGATTCAGCAGTGTTATAATTTCATTCTCTTTAAAGCCCAATTCGCCGGGATTTTCCGGCTCGAAATCGTACAAAGCCTGGCAATAGGGCTGCATTTGCTGACGCGATGGGGTGGAAATCATCGATTTGGCAGGAGAACGCATGGGCGATGGAAGCGGAGATACACCGGCCTGCCCATGTGAATGATGAGCCGGTGTACTCGAGCTCTCCGATTCATTGCCCGTTACGTCAAGATTCAAATCAAGCAGTGATTTCGGTACGAATTCTGGTTTGGGTCGCGACGCGGCCTCCTCCTGTTTCTCTTGCAACGTCTCCTGCAGGGTGCGCACAATTTCGGCGCATTGCGAATGAAATTCGTAGAGTGCCTCGGCAAAGGTGACTAGCTGCGCCACTTGCTCGGTATCATTTTCGAGCAAATTGAACATGCCCATTTGGGCTAGGTGCAGCGACTCGGCAAACTTTTCCTCAGCACCACGTATTTCATCCTCTTTAGCCTGCCGGCGACGTTTGCAATCGAAATCTAAACGACGACCTTGCAGTTTCTTACGATGATGCATAACCTCCTTCAAGTCTTTCATCTGCAACAGGTGCAACGGCTCTAAGAAATTTTGTTTGATATTGTCATCTAATGAGTATTTCACATCGGCCATTTGTCGCAACGCTTCACCAAATTCAATAAGCGCCTGCGCAAAAATACTAGTGTCTTCACCCAACTTCTTGCCATAAGTAAGCATGCAATCGGCCAAAAGACCTTCAGCTTGAGGATAAGTGTTCGATTTTGCTTGACCTGACAACTTTGAGATGCCCTTGACTGCTGCCATTTTGGCTCTAGCTGTAGGGTTTGGTTGCAGAAATTCCCTTGTCTTTAATTGCAGCTCCTCCACCAATTCCACGGTTACATCTGTTTTACGTTCCATATCCATGAAATCCATATCTAGCTTAGTGCCCTCGGCACCACCCATCTTTTCCGTCATATACTGATTAGCCTTATTAATTTGCTTCTTTAACCCGGCGAAAGCCATTTTTATTCCTTCTTTTTCTTTTCTTTCTTTACTTAAAAATTTTCTTTGTTTCAATTAATTTTAAATATAAATGCTTGGCCTTTAATTTAGTTTTGTTGATGGTTGCAATGAAGAAGCAAGAAAATATATTGAACAGCCCCAACTTTTTTATGTATGTATCAATTATGTATAAAAAACTACTTTTTTATTGACTAGTTTTTATTATCTTAGTGTAATTCACTAATAACTATTTAATTATTGTGCTGGTTAAACGATACTTTCGCTTTACATTCCACTTTTAATATTTTGTTCTTCTTCTCTTCTAGAATTTTTTATTAACGTTTACACAAATATTTTTCTAAATAATCCGTTTTGCGTATAAGCCTCTGCGAGGTAAATCAATAATTTACTTAACTTAGAAGCTTTTTCTGTGGAATATGTGGTGAAATAATAATTGTGCAACCCTGAGGTTAAGGAGGATGCCAGATTGAAAAAGTACGTGAGGTTAAAAATGTAATTATGCACACAAGTAATAAAAATAATAATATTAAAACTTCAGTAGATAGAATAAGAGGGAGAAGTCAAAACCAAAAATGAAGATTTTTAAGTTATGAAGTGAATTTTTTTTTAGATATATATTGTTTCTAGCATAAATTTATATTAACACTTATGTGATATAACAGTTTGAACCGTTAACAGTGAAACGAATTAAAATGTTGTGCACAAATACGCCCTCTTTTAATGAATATCATTACCTCGAAATCATATTCAGTGCCGTTTCAGTTATCCCAGTCCTGCTCATATTTACGCATGTATTAGGACCGTTATCAATATGATAAGGGAAAAGCTATATTAGGAAATTTGGAAAAATAATTATCTTTTCATCGATACATAACATCTAAGAAACAGCAACCACATTTTTATGGAGATGTAAAAGAAATAAAATCATTTTTTTGAAATTCTAGGCAAAATTAAATACAATCCGAAACGCATATTTACGTAATATATTTATATCGCATCTCCGATTGAAAAAATTAAATACAAAATACAAAAATTAAGAAGTTGATCTAGACGTGTATGGCCGCGTGTATGTCTGTTGTTGACAATCTCACGGTCCTACAAACACTTTTAGTTCCTGCACGCAGATTGCTATTTAAATTGGGAAAAATCGATAAAAATCTGCTTATCTGCCACTAAAATCGAACGATGAAGTTGAAATTCGATGTACATATTTATAATTAGCCTAGCTATCGAGGCCTGGTGAGATCGGACAACAGATACGCTTATAATTTTCAAAAAACCATGTTATAGGACGGAATAGAGCACTTGCCACGCCCACTGTCTGTAGGTAGATGTGTTATTTATATTCACCTAAGAGCATTTTATTTTAATTAGTTTACTTGTTTCCGTTATATTCGTTAAAAATATTTGTTTTACTTGTAAAAAAATGCATTTAATGTGACGTCATTTATTATTATTAAAATTGAGATAATTTTTGAATTTAAGATACGGTGTAAAATTCAAAGGAAACATGATCGTAAAATAGAGATATGAAAAATATAAGCTAACCACCTGAATAAGTGAATGCTTCGATTTGGTATATATACCTGTGAAGATTCTAGCAAAGCAGCAATTCGAACGAAACAGTCGAATAGTCGAACAGCTACTGGAACACGATCCAACTGCGCATTATATTAACAACAACAACAACAATAATAATAATAACATCAACAACAATCAACATGAAATTCGCTTTGGCCTTACTCGTTGTGTGCGCTGTAGCCGGTGCCCAGGTAAGCGAAGGCGATACTGTTCACAAATATATAATTATAAATAAACAATTTATCAAAATTCAGGCGCAATATGTTCCAGGTTTTGGTATCGGTGGTGGTGGTGGTGCAGGTGTAGGTGTGGCACCCTTTGGCGGTGTCTCGCCTGGTTATTTCTTTCAAGTTGTAGTCTTACAGGCCGAAGCTGAAAAACTCCTATCCAAACCCGATTTACCTGAAGATCTGAGACAACGTGTTTTGGATATTGTAGCGAACGCTGGAGTGGCTTTTGAGACTTGCGGCACAAATGTCTTGCCTTGGATCCAAATTCGTTGCGCCAGTACTCAATTGAAATTGATTAAGTATCAATTGAAGGCTATCGAAGATGAAGCCAACGCTAGAGCTTTGGAGGCGGCCACCGCTTCAACTGCGCCTAAGGCTTAAACATTTTCCATGCTTTGGGCAGCGAAAATGAACTGAACTGAGGCACTAAATTAGTATAAAACGCATACGCAAACATATGAAGTTGATTCGGCATTGAAAACTGTTAAAAATATCTTAAAAATAATCGATCAGTAGAAAAAATTAAATAAATTATTCATGTATGTATAAGTAGCAAATTTCATACAATTTTTTTAATTTAAAAACTACAGTTAATGGGGGAATGGAAATGCAATGAAAAACTCCCATATGAGTCAAATAGACAAAATTTCTGTATTATACTAAAAATGTCTAGTCTCGGCTATACCCGCTACACCATTCGGTTTCATATTTTACTTTATAATTAGTTGAGTGGTAACAGTAAATAAATGCAAGTTAGTGTCATTTCAAAGCTCCTTGGAATATATACAAAAGTTGCATGGTCCAGTTTTGGCACAGTTAATTGTTAAGCTAATCCTTCACCGAATTGTTGTAAAAAAATTTAAAAAAAACCGAAATTTTCGCCTTAGAAAGACTTTTTTAATACATGGCCTATCGGGATAAGTTTGATATCCTATTTTTAAAGGCTTTAAAAAAAAAAAGTTGTAATTGATTATAAGAAATACACGAACGGATGGTTAAATCGATTGAAAAAGTTTGAGTATGAAGCGAACATGGTTCATCGTTTGGGAATTACAAATATCCGTAAACTATAACGCAGTTGTAACCGGACCACTTAGTTTCCGTTGTATGGGTAACTTTAACTATAACAATGATTTATTCAGCTTATAAAGTATTAAGAACTTACTTACCGTCAGTATCGTATATATTGTGACAAATTGTATTAGAGAGATGGCCCTAAAAATGGTTCGGATAAGTAAAAATATTAAAATTGAAAAAAATGGCCAATAGATCCCCTATTATGCATTCCGAGACGTCCACACCATTCGCATTATATGTATTGTGAAATGAGGAAAGTAGGTTCAAACGATGTCTTCGGCAGTAAGCAGTAAACATTTTTAAATATTTGTAATATTCGAATCAAACTTTAATTGGTTTAGAAGAGGACATCAATTCAACATCAGAGAGTAAGGTCAAAGGTTATTTTACTTCCATCTCCAAAAGGTATTCTGGTTCGATCGAGTAGGGGGTTCAGATTTTTTAGTTAATAGTTCGTGCAGTAGAAACTTTAGAATCACTGCTGCATGATAATTAAGAATTGAAGAAGGTAGGTGAGGATGAAAAGAGTGAACTGAATAAAGGAAATGGTAGCTGAGTCAGTGTTAATTAAGTAAATATACTCGTATTATCATAAATCTTCTTTACGCTTGCAAAGCAAATATTGAATTTCTGATTTGCACAATTGCGTGACCAGGTTTGCAAAAGTAGATGCATCCGCAAATTATCTTTATTTTCCAAATACTTTACAAATGGCTAGTAATCTAATCTTGAATAACCGCATGTACCCGCATGTAATCTGACTCTGTTTCATACTTTGCATTGGAACACAAATAAGAAACCTCCCATAAAGTTCACCAAGATCATTAGCAGAGTGTACAGTATACCTAAAACGGAATAATCTAATTTTGCAAAAATGTTTGAAAAATATTTTGTAATTATTGCTGTGGTGACGGTGAGCATTTATTAAAACTCTTCATATCTGCATTTCTAATGAACTACCCCATACAGTGCATAACTCCTTTACTCCTAATACACAATGTACAAGTAACTGCTATAGAGAACGCTATGAACACTACAGAGGGCATTGCTGAAGCTATTGAATCATCGAAAATTATTATTGAAACGATTGATAATTTCATTCATGAAACTTTAATGCCTGAAGCTCGCAAGGAAGGTGTTCAAATTTTGGAAGCCACCAAGCAACATTTAATGAATTGTGAAAGTCAACTGAAAGCGATTGACAACATCCCAGCTTATCACGCTTGCACCAAACCAGAATTAGGTAAAGCTATGGCTGCCTTGAGTGCTTTGCAATCGAAATATCATCTCTTCCATTGGCAAAATGTGGCAAACATGGGCGCCGCCACTTCGGGAGCTCACAAAATGAAATTGTTTTGGTAGATATATACATTTTTTTGGTTCAAACTTATTTGTGACCAATTTCGGCTGTGAAAATGAATTGTAATAAAATTTGATCACAACAAAATGTTTTCTGGTTGTTTTTTCAGGGATTTTGTAAATTTCGGAATCTCTCTGTACTTTAATTACATTACATTCGCCACTCCTTCTTTTCAGTGTCCGCTTACGAATGCTTTTGAGACGAATCATTGCACCCTTATGTGTGAAATATGGTTTTCCGTTTAACCTTTTGGTTTATGTATAAATATTGACATTACATCACACAGTAGGTGAAATCTGTTGCAGGAACCATTTACAGATTTTGAAAAGGATATTCTTCAATTTTGAACTGCAACTATTCAGTGGTTTTCGTGATTTCCAACCACAAACATAGGTAAATAATGAACCCTTCGATCGATTGCGAAAAATCGATGGACGCAATAATTTCAAATATTTCAACATCACTAATAACGTATATTTTGCAAAAGCTACTTGCCGGATGTCGCGTTTGTTAATTTTGTTAATTTGTTTGCAAAGAAGACAACGAGACAACCGCTAATTGTGTTAATGCCGAATAAATCATTTTGGAGGTTTTTTGCTCGTTTTAATTATACGGCAAAAAGCCACAACTCTTAATATTCTTTCACAATATTTGATGAAGAATAATTAATTAGCTTAATAGGTGTTCTACTTGATTCAAGACTGAAGTTTAATTTACACATTGAAGCCTCGGTGAATAAGGCTAAGTCGTTATTAGGGTTCGTTAAAAGGTGGTCTAAGGAATTTACCGATCCTTATATTTGTAAAAGGCTTTACACTGCTCTAGTGAGACCAGTTTTGGAATATGCATCGGTTGTCTGGACTCCAAGTTATAGATGTCAGATTGATTCGTTGGAGTCAGTCCAAAGAAATTTTCTCATTTTTGCCCTTCGTGGACTAGGCTGGGACACTCGTCGCTCTCTCCCTCCTTATGAAAGTAGGCTGTTACTTATTAATTTGCCATCGCTTGAAAAAAGGCGTACCATGTTGAGCGTTATATTCATGGTTAAGTTATATCGTCTCCTTTCTTGTTAGAGAATATTCCGTTTAATGTACCAAGTAGGTCAACTCGCCATTATATTCCTATAAAACTAACGCATTGTCGTACAAACTATCAGCTGTTTGGTCCGTTCCGAGTCCTGTGTAAATCATTTAATGAAAATTATTTTTTATTTGATCCGTCCGTTGACTCAGTTGACGTAATAAGGAATTACTTACTTAATCTACCAAACTATTAGATTCATTGGTCCTTAACCAATAGTTTTTTCTTTTTTATATGTACTTATATTACTTTTATTACTTTGTTGTTATTTTTATATATTAATTGATTTTATAATATCCTTTTGCCTCATTAATTGTAACCTTTAGTTGTAAGCTTAATATTATGTTTAGCATATATTATATTTAATTTTATTCTAAGTTGTTTTAGAGGTTGTTGTTGTTGTTGTTGTTGCTGATGCTGCGGCCAGTTTTATTATTTTATTTATAAAAATTTTATTTTTATATTCTTATTTATATAACTATATAAATATATATTAGTTGATAATTGGTTTTTGTAACTAATAGAATGGAATAATAATAAAGAATAAAGAATTGGGTGTGCTTAATTTGGACCCGATCGTACCACTTTTAAAATCCCTCCTCACATAACGTTTTATTATAAAAGATATCAGTTTATAACGGAAATGCACAATTCTTTATATTTTTTTTGCCAAAATTTGGTGAAGAATAGTTTATGGTGAGTATAAAAAATAAAATTTTCGATTTTGTAAATAAAAAATTGTAAAAAAAATTTATTGGAACCTTTTAAGCATTTTAAAATTTTTGGTAATAAGTAAATAATAAAAAAGAAAAATTTTCCATTTTTCAAAGAAAAATATTTATCTCACAATAGACATACACACACCCACATACATAGTATATCGATAATATTGCTACAGAGAAGAATTCAAAGTGTTAGACAAAGGCGTCGATTACAGAACTACATCAAGTGGTGTAGGATATTTGATGGTCGGACTTGACTAACTGTAATATTTTCACTTCTTTTAAGTACATTTTTTGTCCTCTCATGCTATAGTTAAAGTCTTATTTGAAGCGCTTGCTTCTACTTGTTAAGCACGAATTAAATTTGATTTTTATTAAACAGTTCTCACATTTACGATTTAAATACGCTAAAAAAGTACATAAACTGAGAGGCAATGTTTTGAATCGAAATACGGTAAACAGATTGTTAGACTTATTAAACAAACCAATTGCGTTCACACTTTCTTAAAAAATACTTTTGTTCACGAACGATCTCGCTTTAAGTTTGAAATTAAGGAAACCCCTCACAATTGATTAGGTGTAACCGATAATAGAAATTAGATAATTTATTTGCATATTTTCACTACTAGGTAGTTGTAGCTCTAAGCACGTGTCTTTTAAAAATATCTTTTTCTTCCGAAGGTTAAAAATGGCGAGGAATTCTTAGATAGCGGATACATCTTAGTTATCGGCCTCCGAAAGATGGTGTCCTGCGTTTGAACTGTAGCTATTTACACTTCACACATGCACCGAATATGCTAATAAATTCTGTACGTAATACAGAGAGTAACAATCAAAATAAAATTTTTTTTTGGGGTATCAGTGTTAGGTAGGGACACATAAATTAAATTCTTTGTTGATGCATTGAGCAGTAAAATTTAACTTTAAATAACGAAACTTGGAAGAATTAAACATCATTTCATATATAACTGTACTTTGCAAGCTTGCTTACAGATTGTCAGATATGTTAAAATGTTTCCACCTTTCTTCTGCTATTTTATGTCAATATAGTTGTGATCTTAAATTATACATAATCAGGGTGTCACTTTGAAATACATTAATTTTTCATTATCAGAGTCATTATCAAAAGAGAGAATTTGTGAAACATAAATTTTAACTTCATCTCCTTGAAGAAAAATGAAATAATTAATTGTAATCATAATAAAAAAAAAAAAAACAACGGTTATCTGTGCGGGGGCTAGACTAATTAAATAAAAAACATCCTTGAATAGAAGAAAGTCATGACTTCCAGTGACCAGACGAAAAAAGAAAGCTCTGTGTTATCAACTTTAAATAAAATACACTCAGATGCTTCTACACGGCCCACAAGCGATAAGACTGCAAATAACTTGTTTGCGCCATCGAAATGGATAAAATTGAACGTAGGTGGAAAGGTGTTTTTAACCACCATTTGGACTCTAATCAGTAAAGAGCCGGATAGTATGTTGGCTCGTATGTTTTCCCAAGAGGGGGCCATGTTACCCAGCGATCAAGATGAGGAGGGCGCTTACCTTATCGATCGCAGTCCACATTATTTTGAACCCATTATAAATTATTTGAGGCATGGTCAATTGGTAGTGGATCCCAATATTAGTCTAGAAGGTGTTTTGGAAGAGGCGAAATTCTTTGGTCTCGAAACTTTGGTTAGCCAGCTGGAAACACAAGTCACGCAAGCCAATCAACCTTTGGATAATATGCCACTGACCAGACGCGATGTCATTTCTGCATTAATACAAACTTCCCACATAACAGAAATACGCTTTCAAGGTGTAAATTTGGCTGGAGCTGATTTAAGAAAATTAGATTTTAGAAATATAAACTTCAAGGTAACTATAAATTAACGAGTTCCCTTCTGTATTAATTAGGAAACATAACCCAAGCTTCTCTTCAGTATGCCTGCATGCAACGTTGTAATCTATCTCACGCTAATCTCACCTATTGCTGTTTGGAACGAACTGATTTAGCCTTTGCTAATTTAGAATGTGCCCAGCTGGTGTCGGTTAAGGGTTTGTGCGCCAACATGGAAGGCGCCAATTTGCGAGGTTGCAATTTCGAAGATCCATCGGGCTTAAGGACGAATTTGGAGGGTGTTAATTTGAAGGGGGCCTGTCTGGAGAGCTCTAATATGGCGGGTGTAAATTTACGCGTAGCTAATCTTAAGGATGCCAACATGAAGAACTGCAATCTGCGGGCAGCCGTCCTAGCGGGAGCTGATTTAGAGCGGTGCAATTTATCTGGCAGCGATTTACAAGAAGCCAATCTACGTGGAGCAAATCTTAAAGATGCTGAATTGACATTAATGGTCACTCCCCTACATATGGCTCAGGCCATACGTTAATCGTTACGATTCGTAACACAAACATAAATATCATGGTTAATGATAAGAAATTAACTTCAAGTCTCAGCAATTTCATTCTGTGATGTCTTTAACATGAAAACAAACGCACGCCGGCGATCGTTGTGTTAAATATCTGCTATATCTGCTACGACAGTCAACAATATATGAAATTAACAAGATAGAAAAGTTCGGTTAAGAACGAAGCTTAAATACCCTACACCTTTTGTAATTCTCTAAAAAATAAGCTCCTATTGCCATATTTATATATTTCATGTACCTACGCAAATAGTGTTTTTTTTAAATTATAGGCGTTTGCGTTATTCAATCACGCCCATTTTTGGCACAGTGTTGGATAACGGTACCCTTTATATATATACAAAATTTCAACTTGATAGGTATAGTATTGTGCGATATATAATTTTTTAAAGATACAATTTTTTCGAGGTATGATGAGATTTTCGTTTATTGTGGACGTGTCTCTTAACCGATTTTGCCCAATTTCAATACGAAACAGCGAAATTGAACTAAGAATACGTATGCAAAGTTTCAATTTGATATTTCAAAAATTACGACCGTGAGAGTGCCAACAACAGACGGACACACGGACGGACATGTCTCAAACGATTTCTCTTTTCATGCTGATTAAGAATATATATGGTTTGTGGGGTCTCCGACGCTTCCTTCGATGTGTTGTAAACGGATGATCAAAATGAATATACCCTCTTCCCTAAGGTGGAGGGTATAAAAATGGCCTTAAGCCATCGTGTTTTGCTTATTCTCATTATAAATATAAATTTACTTATGATAAGAAAAAATGTGACCATTGCGTGCTTGTACTATGTTTGATTATTTCTTTTATATTTTATGTGTTTTATACAACTAGCTGTAGGCTTATATATACTTAAATTATTAATAATTATTCACATTATATACATATTTTTAAATAAGGAGCAATTCAAAAGCGGTCTCATATTAAATACATAACATATATAGATATAAAATTTTTTTGTTTTGCTTTTATTTCAGTACTATTTAACTAGAGCCCTGAAATTTTAAAGGCCGAATTTGCATAAATTCATCCAATATTTTATCAGTAACTAAATTTCGGGCCGTTTGATGTTGCTCAACAATGGGTGTAATAATCTAATATAGAGAAAGAATTAGGACAATATTGTTAACTAGTACACAAGAATTTACCTCAATGGCCAATTTCTTAATTTCACCCGTCAACATTTCACCCTTGCTATATGCTATTCGTATCTCCTCCAATTTGGTGTCATCTTCAAGGAAGAATTTCAATAATTGATACGCTACATCAATGTCGGGCACCCCGCCTAAAGCTCTATGCTCCTCTATTGTGGCCCGGCCACCAGAGAAAGCATATTTGTTAATTTTATTTTTAATTTGTTTTGGAGTGTCTGTTAAAAACACCGCAGAATTCATTTCGCTGGCCGACATTTTTGATTTAGCTCCTTGCAAAGCGGGGAAAAAAGTCGAATGTATGAGAGAACATTTGGGAAAACCGATACGTGGAGCGACATCTCTGCACATACGAAAATATGGATCCTGATCAATGGCACATGGTATTAGGCAAGGAACTTTTTTATTGCCAAAAACAAATGGAAATGTACTGGATATGGCTGGAGCAGCTTGAGCAGCTGGAAAACCAATTTTTCCAATAATATCTGAATCGCCAAAGCCGAAAATACCTTTCACCTGGTTAAAGGTGACACATTTTTGTATGCGTATTATATTATGATACATAGCAGGACATTGTCTACACAAAAAATAAGAGAAAATCGAAGAAAAAAAATTAGTATACAGTCAGCTACATAACGACCAAAATTTACCCCATGAAGGTGAGATTATTAAATATGAATGTTTTCTCCGCATTAAAGCCCATAGCAATAATATCTTTAGCATTTTCGCGGGCCAATGTAATGGCATCTTCGATTTTCAAATCTTTCCACAGTGCTTTTTCATCATCCGACATTTGTATGACTAAAGGCACATCGAAAGTTTCTTGCAGCCATCTAATGTCATTAAAAAATTACCATTTCATAAACTATGCATCCACCAAATGTATGAAATATACTAACTTGGTCATAATGAAGGGTATTAAATGTCCCAAATGCAAAGACTCCGAACTCGGACCACGCCCGGTATACAAATAAAACGGTTTACCTTGCTCCTTTAATGTTAAAATTGTGTGCAAGTCACGATGAGAGAAGAATATACCGCGACGTATAAGATGATGTACCGGCTTGCCGCTTATCAATTCAAAACGTTTTATTAAATCATCATCAATTTTCGAGGAACCAAAGCGTTCTAAAAATATTATAATAAAAAACCAAATTTAGTTTTTATCTCTGTTTTTAAATCCATTTTATAACGTACTTATTAATTTGTCATAATCTATGCCGGTATCATTGGCACTTGTCACTTGCCACGGATCCACAACATCTTCCGGTGATTCATATGAGGTAGCCTCTGTTGCTGTAACAATTGGCTCATCATTATCCTTAGCGTTCAGCGTTAATGCGTCTACACCTTCAGCAACTGCATTTTCGGTATCGTTCATATTCGATTTAAATTTAAAATAAATGCAACAATTTATTTAACAGATTTTAGGAATATTTGAATATTTAGCAAAGTAATTATTTTCACTAGTAAATCAATTGCCACATAGAGAAAAAAATGCCGTTGTGTACGGCATATGGATGAATTACAATGGTACAGGGTTGATTAAAATGTGTACTAATTTAAACTGTCTTCCTTAGATGTGCTAATTATGTGCAGAAAAGGAAGTAGAAAATATATAAATATAAATATAATTTTTTAATATTTTTTAAAATGGGTAAAAATTTTCCTTTGTAAAAATCAATGGCGCTCAAATATATGTGAAATCGGTTAATAAATTTATTAATTTAATTTATTTAGGTGTTTTTTTTTTTACTGAATGTGTTTAATCTTAAAAATCCCTTTTATAAATTTCCCCAAAAAAAAAACAAGTACTGGTTTACCAGCTGATATCCTAATAAAAATTATGCGACAATAACAATTGTTTTTTTTTAAGAATAAATCATATTTTTGATAAAAACGACTTTGTTTGAAAAGCGAAAGAAATAATTTGATTGTACGAAATGCCAGTCATGTATAATACGGGAGATTGGTTCATTTTGCGACCAGACACTTATCGGTAAAAAATTTAAACTACATCAAATAAAAATAACTTTTTACAAGGTTTTCTTTTTTAGCAAATTCGATTTGCATATACCTGCCTGGCCTTTTGATTTAAATCTAGAATATATGCAGGTAGTGTGTGCTCCCTTTGGTGGTCCAATTGCTATGATTAGAGATCCTCAACAAATTGTACCCATTAAGGGCACCGCCAAACCGGTAATACGCATTTTTGATACCGCCGGTCAGGAATTGAGCAAAATATGGGTAAAACTATAATGTGTGTATAATTAAAACCAGCAATAAATGAGAAATTTTAGTGGAATCATGGTAAATTGATTGCGATGGGTTGGTCGGATATGGAAGAATTAATTTGTGTGCAAGATGATGCTTTAGTTTTCATCTACGACATGTTTGGTCAAGAAAAGGAATCGTATAGTATGGGCCAAGAAGCCAGCTTAACAAAAATTGTAGATGCCAAAGTTTTCAATTCTTCTATTGGCACCGGAGTAGCAGTTATGACTACAAATGGGCGTATTTTTATAAAGCACAGTAATACGAAAGATTTTCGAGCTCGTTTATTACCAGAAATACCCAGTAATTGAATGAAATTGATTTTAGTTAATTTAATAAGAAAAAATTAATTTTATATAATTTTTTTCAGAATCCCACTCTGAATGTTCCTGCTGGGAGATGATTACTGAGGAACGTAACAGTTATTGTTTGCTGGGTCGTGATCGTGAAATTATCAAATTATTTCCTGGAGAATCTGTAGGGTCCATAATACGTCCCGTCATTAATAAATCCTTTGAACGTATTCTATTTATTGCTGCTTCATATAATCATCAAAATTTAGCTTTGTATACAAATACCGGTGTACTGTGGATGGGAAGTGTTGATTTGCGACAAAAATATTGCGAATTTGATACGGGCCGTAAGGATGTACCAAAACAAGTTGCATGGATTATGAATGTAGACAATGCAACTGCTGATGCTGTTGTTATTGCTTATCATTCGTTTCTTTTGGTGGTCAATCGTAATGGAGACAAAAATCTATTCACCTACGACAATGCAATATTCTTGGTGGCCGAAATGGATTGCATACGTATCATCACCAACAACACTCACGAGATATTACAAAAATTGCCCAAATGTGTACAAAATATATTTGCCATCAATAGTCAGGAAGCGTCCAGTTTTCTATTTGAGGCTCAGAAAAAGTATCAAGAGAAATCCCACCAAGCTGATGAATATTTGAGTTTAATTCAGGGCCGATTACGTTTGGCGGTGGAAGAATGTATACAAGCGGCAGGCTATGAGTTTTGTCCAATCACCCAGAAGTGTTTAATGCGAGCAAGTGTTGTTTAAGTGAAAATCATAAATTAGTAATTATTGGGAAACTTTTTTTATATTGTAGAGTGCTTACTTTGGCAAGGGTTTCATAGAAAATTACGACCCCTCCATATACATGACAATGCTGCGCAATTTAAGAGTCTTAAATACATTACGGCATCCGAAAATCGCTCTGCCCTTAACCATTAATCAGTGAGTTTTCGTAGACCTCCATATAAAAACTTGATCATATCTCTGTAGAAATATTTTGTAAATAGATTTGAACATTTAAAGCCTGAGGTAATACTGGCACGTTTAGTATTTCGGAAGCATTACACGATTGCCATACAGGTAGCTAAGCATTTGAAATTACCAGAATCGTGGATTTTAGAACATTGGGCCTATCATAAAGTAATGAACGATAAAAGTGGGTACACATAAAAATCATCAAACATCTTAAATATTAAATTTAAAAAAATATTTTCTTTTGCTTTTTAGATGACAATGAAGTGGCCCGAAAAATTACTGAGAAATTTAAAAACCCTTCCATTGAGGGTATTTCGTTTTGTAATATAGCGGAGAAGGCTCATTCCGTGGGTAGAGATGAATTGGCCATTAAGGTGATTGATTTAGTTAAGGAAGAAATTTTTTCATTTTTAAAATTTGATACATTTTCTTAGTTACTCGAGTTGGAACCTCGAGCCTCACTGCAAGTACCGCTCTTGCTAAAGTTGGGTAAATACGATAAGGCCGTGCAGAGTGCCACCGAATCAGGTGATACCCAACTGGTGGCAACCATTTTATTGGATATAAAACAGAAAATGATGTTGACCAATTTTCATGTAAATAAAAGGGTTTTTCAATAACGACATAACATAAGTTTCGGCGTTAAAAATTATCAAGAGGTTTTGTTCTGGAGTTAATGGAGAATATAAGCCAATGTGAAGAACAGCACTTTCGTGTTCCCGTTTAACTGGCATGGGAACATCTAAACGTGTAATTGGAGTACGCGCTCTTTAACTTGCAACCATCATCATAGAATTGCGATAGTGATTTTTAATAATTTCCATACATGTTCTTTGTGAACTTTACAATAATAAAAATGTTAACCTTGACTGACATTTTGGCATTAGCATTTGCCAGATCATGAAAAACGTTCCAGAGTGCGTTCGTATTAAAGTACAAAATTATTATGTCCCTATTGAAAAACCCGTTTTATTATTCTATTATAAATTTTGAGAACAATTATTGTTTATGCAATTTTTTCCTTTCAGATGATAATAAGAGAATATCCGATGGCATTAAATATTTATAAGAAAATAATGAAAGAATGGAGTCCAAATGCTTTGTACGACATTTACAATACTGAAGATGATCACAAATCGATTGCTGAATTTCATTTCCGTAACGCTTTAGAGAGTAATAGTCTGGAATCGAATTTACCGGTAATCGCTAATAGCTATACGCAGGCACGTTGCAACATTGAAGCGGAACTGTGTTCGGACACCAGCAAGTTAATGAAATTACAAAAATCTTTAAAAAATAAATTTGAAAAGATGTATGGTCGCATTGAATTTCATGGTTTAACGGTACATGATACAATTGAAAAATTATTGGATTTAGGTGAAGTGAAGGAGGCGGAAAAGATTAAAAGTGATTTCAAAGTGCCTGATAAAAGGTATATTTACTATTTTGATGGAAATATTAAATCCATCGCCCCAAACTTGTCTGTCCGTCTGCCTCATAATTTAACTTATAACTGAACGATAGGTAATATTGAAATAAAGCCAAAAAACAAACACCACGCCCACAACACAACAAAAATTAAAAATTAAGCACTTTTTTAAGAATATTTACTTTTAATTTTTTAGGTTTTAATCGATTTTATATTTTCAGATATTGGTGGCTACGTATACTGAATTTAACGAACAAATATCGATGGGATGAGTTGGAGAAATTGGCTAAAAATAAAAAAAGTCCCATTGGCTATGAACCGTTCGTTGAGGTTTGTTTGAAAAAGAACAATCTTACCGAAGCACGCAAATATATCTTGAAATGTCGAGATGATAGAAAATCGTATTGGTACCTGAGAGCAGGGTAAGGGTACAATTACAAATTTCTATACTCTCCATATTGGTAGCGTTTATGAAAGAGAGAGAGTATCAGAAAAAGTTTTCAGAATATCAGCATTTTACTCTCTACTTAAAAGTGGTCGCAAGGGGGGGTTAAAAAGAGGTGTAATGTCACAGCTACAATTGTCGTATGAATGTGGAGAGTATCCATTATCCAACATAATATTTTTTTAAATCATTTTTGAACCGTTTCAGATTGTATGATGAATCCATTGATTTGGCTTTCGAACAAAAGGATTTTAACATGTTGTACGTGCTACAGCAGAAAGTCAACTCTGCAAATGGTAATAGACAGTTACTCGAAAAAGTCAATACCTTCATTGCCATGTTGGCTGGTAAAAATTAAACATTCCTTTAATCTCCAAGTATAATCTATACTTGAACCTACTCAACCTTATCGTTTATTCTTCTTTTTAGTTTTTTTTCTTTTATTATTACCATGTAATCCAATTTAGTATATATTTATATGCATACAGTGCTCTCGTATATATTATGACCTGTATTATAAGTTTTCTTAATTCTTTTTATGCCTCTAAATAAGTATACATAATAATTATATAGAATTTTAAATTATCACATAAAGAAAAACAATAATAAAAAAATTTCATGCATTTTTTTATATATCGTTAGTTTGTTGTTGTTAAAATACAACACGTCAGCTGATAATTTCTATATTTATATACGTTTTTCATGTATTATTGGAATAAATTTATCATTGTAAGCTTTTTTTTTTCTCTATAACTACATAAATTTAAATTTTAATCAAGATGTACTACAAAGAAAAGAATGAAAGAAAGAATTAGCAGTTTTTTCCTTTTGCTTCATAACCTCCACATAAGATGTGGGGAATATTAAGTTTGTCGTTCCATTTGCAACTCCCAGAAAGAGGCTTCAGAGGATGCACAAAAAGTGAGTCGATCTAGATATGTCCGTCCGTGCAAACGTCTGATGTTGGCACTCAAATGGTTGGTCTTAAATTAAAGCACGTCTGCACGAAGAATGCAATTTTAGTTTGGGCAAAATCGTTAAATTTATAATTATCCTATTTAACAATATGCCAAAAATGGGCGTGATCGAATAACATATTTTCACATTTTAGAAAAAACTATTCAGCGTTAAAACTCAACTTGCAAACACTATTAAAGGGTGTAATCATGTACCTACCACGCCCAATTTATATATATGTAGCTGAGGAGGATAAACTAAAGCCAGTGAAGTCAAAAACACAAACACTGCAGGTTGTCTAGACTCTTAACAAATCTCCTTTAGCTGGAAAGCCATCGAATCGTAATACGATTTATTATATATATTTTTTCTTACCAAAAATAACCAAAACAAGTGACAAGGCGATCTATCTATCTAAAATGAGCACAAATTTACGTGAACAGACCCTCGGACATGATTAATTCGATTTAATCATATCCGTCCGTATGTCCTCTATATGAAACATTAACATATTGTTATAAAATACAACGAGTAGAGATTTGCATTCCAAAGCCTGTGTTCGATTTATTCAAAAAAGCTTGACCCAAATGTTATGTTGAAGCAAATATAATAGATATAAATAGATTTGGAACATATGAAACATTCATCATCATGTATTCAACTCAATTATTATTATAGATTATTTTGTTGTTGGTTTTTTTTTTTGTTTTGTTTTTGTTTATGTATTTTATTATAATTATGTATAATAATTATCATGGTATATATATATAATAGGATTACAAAAGAATTAATTTAACTACATACATATACGATAGTGACTAGGCGAAGAAAGTAAATCTTCGAAAATTTTGTATAGGTAGTTTTTTCGTTTTGTTTTTGTCTCGCAATAATTTCACAAATTCGCTAAGATATACAATACAATTATAAGGGTGTATATGTGTATGTGTGTGTGTGTGATACATATATTTATACGTACACTAGAGTTTAATTATTTTTACGATAATTATGCCATTTAGGGAAATTTATTAATTTTTTTTTTTTTATATGTTACATGTTTTTTTGTTTTTTTAAGGACTTTTATGTTTTCTTATGGAGCAATTACATTTTTTTTTTTCATGATGGTGTTTCTCTAATCTATTAATGTATGGTTTATATGCTTACAGCGAGGGGGGAGAGGGGGCTGCTATTTAAAATTTCTAATTTAAATAATATTAAAACATAATCGTTCTTTTTATTTGTTTTTGTTCTTGTTGCTGTAGTTGCTTTATAAGATCGTTTGATTAGATTAAAGCGAGTTTCCGTTAGTGTTATGCCGAAAAAACGTAATTTTTTTTATGATTTTTTTTTTTTCATTATTATTATTTCGTAGGCGGTAGGTAATTAGGTTAGTCTCACAACCAAATCGTATTATTTGAATTTTTTTTTTTTTTTTTTTATTAAACAAACAAAAATTTGATTTTTTCAAATGAATAGTTTTTTTGTTTTTTTAAAATAAGAGGGTGTGTGAAAATGAGTTGATTCGGAAAAAGTTAGATAAAACAAGTCAACAGTTTTAAAAGGCTAAATAAACAAATTTAAATAATTAACAAGTGAGGAGAAACTAAAATTCGTCTTGGGACGAATCGCACATACATACCCACCACCCATCATAACCATTGTCATATATGTGTATGTATGTATTGTATAATAAAAGGTTGAAAAAAGCTTATGAGATTTTACAATAAAGATAAAAAAAAATTTAAAAAAAAAATATAAAACGAAACAATTTTTTTGAAGAAAATCAAACAAAT
Organism: Ornithomya fringillina; assembly: GCA_963978525.1. NCBI lineage: Eukaryota > Metazoa > Arthropoda > Insecta > Diptera > Hippoboscidae > Ornithomya > Ornithomya fringillina. The sequence continues at coordinate 26,464,292 of OZ021691.1, forward strand.
TAACGGACCTTGTAACAAATTCGTTCTTTTTTTTATAGTATTTGTTATTAATACTGTTTTTGTAGTTGTTAGTATTGTTTCAGTTATTTTTGAGCAGTATTACAAAAAACAAAACAAATATCCTTTCGAAAAGATAATCAATAAATTAACGGACCTTGTATCATAAAAATCGTTCTCTTTCTAGTATTTCTTATTAATACTGTTGTTGTGGCCATTTGAGCAGAATTAATACAAAAAAAAAAAAAAAGAAAAAAACGAAAACATATGAAGTTGGTGGTGGATATTAATGATTGCTGGGTATTAAATACCACTTAAAATATCTTAAAAACGTAACGTATACATAATTAAAAAGAATTAATCAGGAATAAGGCGAATTATTGTTATTGTAATTTTTTATATATTTCCTACAGCTTTAATTTGTTCTGTTCTGTTCTGTTCTATTTAATGTTGGATGATTAGATGTCTCAGCAGCCATCCCAACTGTTGTCACTCTGTTCCAGGTTCAGTTTCAATTCTAATTGATTGATTTTTTATATAAATTTTTTTTAATATTCTCATTCAATTGTTGCTGTATGGAACATGGTATGGCTTTATCACTTCTACCGTTACTAGTACCTCTACTTCCACCATTACCACCACCACCACCATATAATGGTTTTGCAAAGTTGTTCTTAGTAAGTCTGCTGTTAAGATTAACATAGACACTGTTACATTTTGGAGAGAACTCAGATCGTACAACATTACAGTTATTTACACTCTTAGTAATGTTACCAACATTCGTATTACCAGTATTGTTTTTGTTGTTATTATTATTATTATTATTATTGTGATTATTATTATTATTATTACTAGTATTGTTTTTGTTGTTGTTATTATTATTATTATTGTGATTATTAACAGCTTTCAGTTTCAATTTAATATTATTTATGATACTGCTACTGCTGCTGCTGCCGCTGTTCTGTGAATGTTGACGTATGCTGGGGAAGAATTTTTCTTTAAAAATATTTGCTGAATATTTATGTTCAATAAAAGTGGGCGATATGATGGGTATGGTAGAGGAAGGTGCGGTTGCTAATGGTGGCATCACCGGTGGTGCTATTGCATTTGGTGTTAATGTATAAAAGCCATTCACCGTCACCAAATGACGTGTTTGTACAGGTAAGACAGCAGCTGCTGTTCCTGTTGCTGCTCGATTTAATAATTGTCCATTACTAAGAGGAGTGGAGGTACGGGACTCTGTAATAAGCCGAAAAGAAAGAAAGAAAGAAAAAGAAAAATGAAAACATAAAAAATCAAATCAAGAATAATTAAATAAAAAAATTAAATAAAATAAATGTAATGTGCTATGTGTTTCTGTTCTATTTTTACACCCAAACAAAATTCAAAATAAATGAAATACTCATAAATAATACAATATTTAAATAAATTTAAAACAATTGAAATAAAAATATATGTAAAAAAAATTAAATTTGGCTTAGGCCAAAACTTAAATACCCTCTACATCTTTGTACAAATGGTGGGCGTGGCAGGTTTTTTTGTAAATTGTATGTGACCACGCACACTTTTGACTCATCTATCGGTGCGATAATCATATATATATATATATATATCAAATTTCAATTTCGTGGTCAATTTTTGTGGCAGATAAAAAGATTTTTGTCGATTATGGACGCATCTGTTATCCGATTACGCCCATTTTTGGCACATCAATGGATGGGATAATTACAAATATCTACAACAAATTTCAACTTTATAGGTGAGTTTTTGTGACAGTTAAGTAAATTTTTATAGATTGTGGGCGTGACTCACTGACCGATTTTGTTCATTTTAATATCAGTTCAGTTTTTGCCCTTGTTGGCTTTTGCAAATAGGATGACAAACTTAGTGTATTCCCCCATCTTATGTGGAGGGTATAATAATATTTAAATGATCGGGCTTGACCGACAACAACATTTTCACTTGTTTTGTTATAAAATAATTGTTGTTTACATTTGTTATAAAATAATCAAACAATTTATAAAAATTATGTTTACAATAATATACTCATCATGTAAATAAAATGGCAAATTTACTCAAGTAAATAAAATGAAATTTTTCAATCGCTCTTTGCCAAATCAATTATATAAATAAAATGATTTTTAAAAAAATATATAAATATAAAAATAAAGACCAGTTGTATCCGTCGAGTTTAAACCTTTCAATCATTTTTCAAAATCAATTGATTGGAAATAAAAAAAACCGTATTTTAAATATCAAAATAAAGGCCTTTCAGTTCATAATTAAATTATATATTTTATGTAAAAAAAAAAAAAACTAATTAACGGCTTCTACTCTTATGCTAGAGTCAGATAGCTGACGTCGCTGTACGTTGCATCCGTTACAGCAATCGTTCGCTTTTGATGAACAGCTATTTTTATATAAATTCGCATAAATTGTACAGAGAGAGACGAGACGACGCGCAGCGACGTTATCTGTCGCTAACATTACTGTACAATTAGCTCTAAACAGCTTGGAAATGTCAGCCGCATTTAATTTTCTCCCTTGAAACAGATTTTTGTTGATATTGTAAGGTTTAAAGTTTATGTTATCATACGATATTCTAATAGAAATGAATTGTTAACAAGAAATTAAATGCTTATCTTTTGTTCAATAATTTTTACTCATATCCATTATATGATGCAAGCCAATCAAATTACATTTATATCCAATAAATTAGCTTTTTGTATTTTTATATAATAACTAGCAGAACAGAGATCGACAGTTTTAAATACAATACATTTATATATAGGTGTACAGATGGATGTACTATATCTAAGTATATGTTTAATTTAATATATGCTTAAACATTACTATTATTATTTAAATAAGCTCATCAAAGCCTATGACAATAATCGCGGAGATTAAGTAAGTTCGGTTTTTTAAATTTTATTTTTCTTATATAATATCTGGTATCAAGCCCACACTTACTTGTACAAATAGGAAATCGGAATTATATTATATTTTAAGTATATATGTGAATTTATAAATAAATAATAAATAAATAGGAAAGATCTTAAATGGAGTATTATACAGAGAAATATTGCACATAACAATCATCATTTAAAAAATAAGCAGTCCATTATAATATTACTAGAATATATTGTATGTGTATATTAGTTTCAGGTTCAAACTGAATACTTTATATTTTCAAGCATATATTTATTACGCATTATTTGTAAATGGAAATATTATAGATAAATTAATATTATATATAAATAAAGCACTTTTTTTCTTAAATTATAAAAAAAATTCATATGTATAGTATAAGACTCTTTCATATAACTGCTGTTATAGAATAAAACACAAAAATTTATATATTTATACCCTCCTTATAATATGGGAGAATATCCTAAGTTTGTCATTCCACTTGCAACTGTCCTCTATGTCTATCTATTTTTGTCATTCTTACGGTCGTGAATTTTGAGACATTAAGCTGAAATTTTGTAGAGACACTTTAAGTTTCTGTACGGAGTTAGCAATTTAGAATGGGCAAAATCAGTGAAGAACCACGCCCACAATTGGTAAAAATTTATTTACCTTCAGCAAAACTTTATCTTTAAAGTTGAAATTTGGTACACATATGTACTAATCTTATCCATCGAAGTGCCAAAAATGGTCACGATCGAATAATAGGTACACTCTCCATGAACAAAAAATCTATTTATCTGCCACAAAAATTGACCTATAAACATACAATTTTGGCATGCAGATACACCTAGAATTGATCATTTTCGACTTGCAAACTGATACTTAATACATGAACTACTCGAAATCGTAATCCATTTTTTATGTGGATGTGGAGGATATTTAAGATTTAGCCTCAGCCAAATTTAATTTTCTTACTTGTTTATTATAATTTATGCTTGAAAATATGGCAGAAGTCAGTCAGTGTAGTCAGTGTGGTTGAATCTGAAACTAAGCAAAATCGTTTAAACGATCGATTGCTTCATTGGATAATTTAATTACTTTATTTGTTTGTATTAATTCAGAAAAAAATCGATTAAAATCCAATCACTCCGAATCAATTTCACTTACATTAGAAATTTGCTTTGATTCTTAACATACACATACAACATTTCTTCAATTATTCATCATATTGCAGACGTCTAGCAAACATTCAACACAAAGCAGCAACAGCAATTCTTATACACACGCACACACACATTTTTATATATACACGTATATATGCTGTAGTTTGCCAAGAATATATATTAAGAAGATATTATGTTGTGTTGACTTTTCGAAAGGTCTCTGAATTTCTTTTTTGAGTGAAAAATTATTGAAATCTCTTTAATCGATTTCATTAGTATACCCACCATCTATATAAATCACATTTGTCAACACGTTTGCAATGCCTTGAAGAAGGCGTCCCAGACCCGACTGATACTGCCAAGTCTGTCTATCCGAATTTATGTGATGTGGCAATCTCTTTCCTGATCACAAAAATTCAGATATCGATTCCAAACTTAGCAGAGGTGTTGGTAGTTTTTACACGTAAATTGGTATTGAAACTGGGGTAAAATCAGTCAAGCGACATCCCTTAAGGCAACACAAACTGAAAGACACAATTTATATACCCTCCATGTTAGATAAAAGAGTGTAGCATTAAAACTTGAGTCGATCTAGACATATATGTCCGTGCGTCCATCTGTCTAACTCTTACGATCGTGGATTTGAAATATTGAGCTGAATTTTTTATAGTTTTATAAAAACTCAGATCGCTATTTGAAATACGTAAAAAATTGGTTAAGAGCCACGCCCATAATCGATAAAAATCTATTTAAAAATTGAGCTATGAAGTAGAGATTCGGTAAATATAAATATAATTATCTCATTCATTGATGTGCTAAAAAAATGAGCGTGATCGGATACAAAATACGCCCACAATTCACAAAAATATTAAAAATAAATTTTGTTCTGACACTTCTCGTTTTTGAACGTAGCGCGCGTATTTAAAATTGTATCGGGTAAAATTGATCAAGAGCCACGCCCATAATCGACAAAAATCTATCTATCTATCACATTTTTATTTATAAACTTGAAATTTGGTATGTATGTCTATAATTATCCCATCCATCAATATGCCAAAAATGTGCGTGGTCTGATACTAGTCACGCCCACAATCGACAAAAATCTATATATCTGCCACAAAAATTGATCTATAAACTAGAATTTCGATACGCGTTTCTATAGTAATCCATCGATGTGCCAAAAATGGTTGTGATGGAACAACAGACGCGCCCACAATTTACAAAAAAAAAACTATACTCAGAGTAAAATTTGACTTGTAAGCTGATACATAATATACACACTATTAGAAGACGTATGTACCTGCCACGCCCACTATTTTATACAGAGGTGAAGAATATTTAAGATTTGTCTTAACATGTTCACGCCGGCACGTACCACCGGTGGCTCGCATTTGATTGTGCTATTAGACACTTTTATTGTCGAAAAAGAAGACCTGAGAGTCACGCTCTCGTTAAAACATTTATTTTTAAAAACAATTCTAATTAGTAACGTATTATAAACATAACTTTTGTTCAATAAACATAATAAGAATTTAGCTCCCGCCCGATAGAGGCGACAATGAAAAACAACGCCGGTGTGAACGTGTTAAGCCAAATTTAATTTTTTTACTTGTTTTTTAATTAATTTTTCCGTATTACTTATTAAGTACAGAAGAGTTAAGCTGCCCCGATGGTGGGTATTCAAGGTTTGACCTCAACCAAATGTACGTTTTAATTACTTTTTTTTTAAATTAAACTTTTAAATAATTGTCCCTTACACTCTTTCTTTTGTCCATTGGTTTTTTTTTTGGGGGGGGTTGTGGAAACATTATTTATAAATTATTGTTATAGTCAAAGAAGAGATAGGCGCATAGTTTTTATCAGACTTGATTTAAGAATATATATCTTACACGGTAAACTTAAAGGTTAGATATATATCGTATTAATTATAAAACTTCGAAATTTCGTAAGCCTTACTTTATCTATATAGGAGGCCCAAAATGTCGGATAAAACTATTTGCTGTGTAGTGAACATGATGACACCATGACAACAGTGACACAAGGACAAGTTTTTGTATTTTTTCTTCTTCTTCTTCTTATTTTTCCTGATTACTTAAATTTTCGTCGCATCAACAATTTCTTAAGTATAGGCTACGTTTCATCATTTATGGAACTGACACTGACACCAACATTGGCATCGGCAACAGATATCGATACAATATCAGACGGATTTATAACATCAACAACAGAACCAGAACCACAGCCACCACCACCACCACCGCCACCATCTCCCCCTGTTACACTAATACTGTTATGATCAGCATTGGGTGAATTGGAACTGGATGGTGGTGGTGTATTTGCGGCAGTTATATGCTGCACATGTTGTTGTTGTTGCTGCTGCTGCTGCTGTTTAGTATTTGTATTACAAATTTGTGTTAAATGGATGCTACCAACAATTTGCGTATGTTGTTGGTGCTGTTGCTGCTGCTGTTTTTTATGTTGCTGCAATGTAGCATTGAGAACATTAGCTACAGCAACAATGTTTTGCTTTTGTTGTTGTTGCACACTTACACTGTTTGGACTGATAGGAGTCAATGGAAGATGTTGTAGTTGTTGTTGTTGTTGTTGTGGTGGTGGTGTTTGTAATGATGGATGTGGCTGTTCCACTAATAGAACATTATTTTTATTATTATTGTTGTTGTTATTATTATTTATGGTACTACCATGGTTACTACCATTCGACTGCACCGACTTCAGCAATTGTTGCTGCTGCTGTTGTTGTTGTGATGGTGTAGTTGTTGCTAAACTAGATAAAGCACTACTGAGAGATTGATGATGCTGATGTTGTTGCTGTTGATTTGTAAATGTCATCGAGTGAGTTGTTTTTGTTGGCGATGTTGCTGGCGTTAAAATACCTAAATTAATCAAGTTGGGTAGTGTGATTTTTGTGGGTGTTGTGGCGACAGCAATGGAAGCACCAGCAGCACTGCCAATACTTTGTTGTTGCAATTTATTTTGCAAACAAGCAACATTGCCAACAGAACTAAATTGATGTTGCTGTTGTTCAACATAAGTGATACTGCTGTTATTATTATTATTATTGTTGTTGTTGTTGTGATTTGGTGTTGCTGCTACCGCCACATTTGTAGCTAATTTCAATATTTTGCTAGCCGCCGCATTAGCAGCCAGCAGATTTGTAGCAGCTGCTGTTTTAGTTATTGTTGTTGTTGTTGTTGCCAACGAATTTGTGTTGTTATTGTTGCCATTATTGGCTTTCAGTGACACCAAATTTATTGTGTTGCGTACTAAATTATTTCCGTTACCTGTACTAGCCACAACAGCGGTTGCTGTTAAACCGCCCGTCGGTGTTGCTATTGTTGTTGATGTATTAGAAGTTATCGCCAATTGTTGTTGTTGTTGTTGTTGATGATGATTACCAACAACAGTTGCTGAATTATATTGTTGCTGCTGCTGTTGTTGTTGTTGTATATTAATGGAACCTGCATTTAGGGCTTGAGCTAAACAAACGGCAGTCGTTCCACCATTCAAATTGTTGTTTGCAAAATGTTGCAGTAGATGAGTACCACAATTGTTACTACTACCGCCACCACCTCCACTGCTGCCATGACAACTACTAGCACTACTGGACATGTTGCTAATGCTTGAAGGACTTAAGGAGCCCAACGACTGTGACGGTGATATGCTACGTTGCAATAATATGCCGGCACCAACTCCGCTGAGAGCATTTACACTATGTTGCGTTCCCACCAAATTTTCGGGTGATGAGTTATGTGCCACCAATGCATGACTCTTTAAGCCTTGAGCAGTCTTATAGCTTTTGCCGCAATGACACTTGTAACCTTTACGAACTCTAAGAGCGATAAAGGAGATTTCTCATATATAAAAAAATAATTGTATATAATTGTTTTTCTCCTTCTCTTACTTGCCATCCTTTTTGTGGCCGTTCTTTGAATGATATTTGATGCCATTGACATTTTTATAACGTTTTTTACATCCCGGAACAGGACACGCAAATGGTTTCTCATTGCCAGGTGTGCCATTGCTGCCAGATCCGGAATGCCTTTTTAAACAAAACACACACGCACACAAAATTCAATAAAATAATGAGCTAATATTGGGATATTTTTTTTTTTTTTTTTTGGTCAAAGTTATATATATATATATAGGAATTGTTTTTTGTTTTTTTTTTCTTTCTTTGAACAAAATTTTAGAGACATAGAGATACATGGCAGAGCCAAATTCCCACCTGCTGCCATAACGCATTATAAACTCAGAGCTAAATTCTTCAGTTGTCCACGAATCATTACTGTCTTCTGATTCAGAAACAACCATCTCATCCTCATCCATTTCGCTACCTGCCAATAAATTAAAAAATCGGAATTTGTTTTATGAACCTTTCTTTCTATTGCGTACCGGTTGGTGTATTGCTGCGATTTGATGAGGACATACTGTAGCTGTGATGTTTAATGGCCAGTTTGCGTTTAAGGTCAGCACCCGCAGCATTTGAAGCAAGAAATGCATTCTCTTTGCGTGCATCTTCCGATATGAAACGTAGCACATAGCTTAAGGGTAAACATGCCGGCTGTGCCTGCTCCTTTTGTTCCACTACTTTGGGATCATAGTCTGTAATAATCAATAATTATTATTATTAATATATTAAATTATTATTATTAAAAATTGCTATTCACTTAAAATGCATTTTATTTAAATAAAGAGAAAAAGTTCTTTCTTTATATATTCTGCAAATCTTTGCAATTGCATTTTTAATATTTTATCATGTTAGATACTGTTAAATTATAATTTATTTTATATCCTAATTAATTGTTTATATTTAACTCCTTTTTTTCCATTTTGTTAAAATATTTTTTCGAGTGTTTATTTTTTTATTTTTTGCTTCTTATTGTTGTTGCTATTATTGCCTTTTTTTTCCTTTTTTTTTCTTTAAATTATTATTAGTTTGCATTAATATTATAAATAAATAAATTCCTTTAAGTACATTGAATATTTTATCACAATTAATTTCGTTAACTGGACTAACCGGCATTTTGTTTTAATTAATTCTCTTGGGAGAATAACCGTAAGCACACCTACTCTTCTTACATACACTATCAGAGGACGCCACAACACAACTGCACAATTTAGCATCAATCAAAACAAGTTTACTTGCTTTAAAACAAAATCGTACAAACACACTTTTTAATAATTTAATACAATTGATAAAAATTAATAAAAAACAATTTTTTTTAGATAATAGATAAACTTGCACTCCTTCCTTTTTTTGTTGTTTTTTGTTTGTTTGTTACTTTTTTAAACATTTCTCTCTTGGCATTATGCTCTATTGATTTTTCCAAATGAAAGCCCCATTGCATGAATATGCTTGTGTGGATGGTGGCCCACATGGCCATTGACAACTAACTTTGCGCAACAAAATATAATCTATTGCCTCGAAAATTAAATAATTGGTTGATGCGGATTTGTAAATTAAACTTTAAACTAGTACACACCACAGCAGAACTGGTAAATTAATCAAGGCATGCAAGTATTAGCAAACCCCACATTTACTAGCAACCACTTCACTTTTGGATACCGCAAATGCTTAATACATTGGGCGAATATTTTGCAAAATGCAATGCCGAGCATCATAATGATTTGAACTAATCCTGTGTTGGAAGGTAGATACCGTAGCATTCACTTGAAAGCTTAATTTTACTTGGTTGATATCTTCTTAGAATATATTTCAAAACTTTTTTTAAGTATTTGTCAATTTCATATTTTTGTTATATTTTCAACTTACCGATATGTGTGTCCTCAATGTGTTGTATTAGATCGCCCAAACTTGGAAATGTGATTCCGCAGCCATTAAATTTACAGATGTTGAGCAAGAAAACGGCCATGTCCCCTTCAAAGCTGACTGCGGAATCGCGACAATTGCTGCGATGTTTTGTATTTCAACCGCAGAGTCGTTCAAGCTGCCGTTTCCCTTTTCTTTACGGCTGCTGCTGCTGCTGCTGCTGCTTTTCAAACACCTTTTTTCCAATTCAAATTATTCTTTTTCCGTCCCTGTCACACACTCACAAATCTCTATTTATAATTTGTGCGATATCCGTTTACGTACTGTATTGTTCTCAGTCTAACATTTGACAAAACATGTTGTGGTTGCCGTTGAGAACATTATTATATTGCGATAATGGTGCTCTCCTTTACCTTCTGTTTCGAATACTGTTGGTTGCGTTGTTCTTAATTCTAATTAGATTTCTTTTCCTTTATATCATAGCATTATATCTGTTATTTTGAATTTTTATTTCTATTTGTATTTTATCAATGTGTTCGTGCGGCAATATAATGAATTCTTAACGATGGAAAACAGATGCACTGTTTATTCACTGCTTGCTGTTCTGCTTAACAGCACCCACCACATATGTTACTTTGCTTTATAACACCTTAACACTCCTGAGCAATTGTCAGTATGAATTTGTATCTGTCAAAACTCTCCTATATACATTTACACCCAATGAGAAATCTTTCAAGATGCATATTGCCACATCTTTACTAACTCGTTTATATTGTTAAGATGCCTTTAAATTAATAATTACGTACCCCAAGTAAAAGATTATTCCAATTCTACCCGATTGTACAGTTGGGGTTGCGGTTGTTGGTTTTAACTGAAATTAAATACAGCAATTATTGCCAAAGATAATTTTTGACTTTTCGATTCTATTAAAAATAACTTGTTGATTCATCCAAATAATATTTGAAAAAAATATAGTTGCCGATACGATTTAGTTCAGTTATGAAAGGTTTCACAAAAGTAACACTTACGTTTTAAATCAATAACAACAGAACCCAGAGGTACTTTTGGAAACAACACTATCGCGCATTTCTTATCTAATTCAATCCATGGACGGAAATTTAACTAAACCACATAAGAATACATTCAATGCAAAATGCATTTCAGCATCTCAGTGGAACATATAATTATTCATTATCAGTCGAATTTTTTGCATAAAATCACTCATACCCCTTATTTAATACGCCAACAACGCAAGCAATAATCGATTTCTTGTTCGCTCTCTTTCGCTGCGTTATGCAATATTGCAATATTAAATATTTTTATCCATTGAAGCATTAAGCACAAAATGGTAACCTTTCGGTAACTGCGTTTTTATGGGGGTGAGTTCAATTTGTGTAATGCAAATATTACAAATTATTTCACTTATTTTTACATTATTTTCGTGTGTGGGCGTTATCTTATATTTATATGTTTAAGACAGATTAAATTCCTCACGGCTGGCGAGACCAAACACCCCGATTATGTTTTAGAGATGCAACAAAACAGATACCTGAATCGTTATTGCCACTTTATTTTTATTTTTTGCGATAACATTGAATCGCATGTGAATCTCAATTTTAAAATGCAACCAAACTAATATAATAATTTTTAAATGAAGGTTAGAAAAAAGTATTAAATTAAATGTCAAAAAAATAAAACCAGCCTACTTTTGTTTCTATAAATTATGTAATAATTTTCATCAGGAACAAGTAATATTAAAGTAAAACTTTCTAAATGTTGCAGTCTTTAGAGTAAGGAGTAAAATATCGATTAAATATCACCTCCACTATTCACCAAATTTAGTGGTTCTTCTATATTTGGTGCTTATGTAGTTTTTGTCATTTCAATGGTCGTTTGGTTCTATTCGAAGTGAGTACGATTTTCACGGCATAGAGGTTTTAAAACAGTACCAAGTATTGTCTGAGCATATTGTTATTAAATAATCACAGTTAATTATATAAAATAAATAAAAGTACATGAGCTAAAAGAAGTAAATGAAAAAGGGCAAAAGTGTGAAGCAAGATAATCACAAATTTGATGTGCAATAGTTTTTTTTTTGTATTAAAAGCACGGTGGTGAAAATGACGGCCATCTTGCACCGAATGGTGGTAAAATATTGGAAATAAATGAGAAAAATTCCACGAAATCGAAGACGAGACGTACAAGCAAAGACACGACATTTAGTAGTTGTCAGTTAGTATTACATTCGGAGACTTTCAACAGCGGCTGCACATCATAATATAGCAAAAAAAAGTTAGCATTTAAAAAAAATTACTTTTGATACAGTAAAAAACCACATAATTATAGACAGCAATACTATTACTTTAAACGTTTAATATGATTTGATAGAAATTTTTAAATAGACAGTTGGTCGGGACTCGCCATGAAAAGTGGTTACGTAATAAAAATGAGAATATTAAGAAAAAGTCCCGGCAATTAATATATGTATATGGAATATTAGAGAAAACAAATAATTTCAAACTTTGAGATTAACATAATAATTATTCTTTTCAAATATTCCAGAGCCTGGTGCACTAGCTTTTAAATTGTTGGTCCTAAATTATCTTCACAGAAAAGAACAAACATGTTTGTGACAACAGTTTCCCGTATTGCTCCCATCGCCAGGAATACTGTAAGTGAAGAAAACGCTATTTCGTTACGAAATGTTTTATTTAATGTGTTAAAGTTGGAAAAAAATTACTGTCTGATATAATTACATAAGTAGTTCAATCGATTTTTTTCATCAAAGTTGAACTTTTTGTTTTTTGCACATATTCACATATGTTGAATTTCAATAGGTTTAATGTGGTGAATTCCATTGACCACGCTTTATGTATAGTTGGAGAGAGAGAAAGACACGAAATTACATAAGTTTGAGGTTAAGTTAAGACTAGTTAGGTGTAATAAAAGAAACATTAAATTAAGTTGTGTAAGTAGAGTGCGGCTAAGAATTTATTAATGAAAACATTAGCGAAGAGCTACATAATTACATGCGTTGTGAAAAATGATTGAATAGAAAGTTTTATCTGTTTGCTTGTTGGCATTTGTCATATAAAAAACCCATTCATTTTAATATATTGCATAACGCGAACTTGTTATGCTCATCTCCATGTTGCAAGAAAAAATAAAAAAAGGCTAGGTCGTTTTTATCAGTACTTCTAAATAGGAATATTAATATTTTATTAATACAAACATTTTACAATTATATTTTTTAGCTCCTTAATGGCACCAAGCAATACTTGCGACCACTGAGCAGTGCTGTTATTAATCAAAGTCAAACTTTGGCTGCTCAGAACACAACACCCGTTGCGTTACTGCCACAAATCAGGTCATTCCAGACCTCTTCAGTCACACGTGACATTGATTCAGCTGCCAAATTTATTGGTGCTGGTGCTGCCACGGTCGGAGTCGCCGGTTCCGGTTAGTAGTACTGGAATTCACCATATAAACTAAATTGCTTTTATTTTCGCGTTTAATTTTATAAAATTTTACATAAATCAGTTGCAATCTAGCATCTGGGGCTTACTTTCGAGTATCTGATTACTCAATGTTATTGCCTCGGGAAGGTCTGAGATTTGGTCAAAGTTCGCAAAAAGCATGCTTTGCGTTGTTGTCAGAGGCATGCGAACTTAAACTCATAAATTTCCTAGCAGGAAACTTGTATGATTAAAAGGCAAAAGAACAAGAAAATCTACGTTCCATGGAATGTATTGAAATCTTTTGTGACCAGCAATTTAAGTGCAATGTGCTTGCTGCTCAAAGTGTACCTTTTCATAAGGAACTCTGCCGAGCAGAACTCAATTCAGACTAATCTGTGACTGATTTTAAATGAGAAATTAACGAAATATTTTTCCGCAAATAAAGTGCGATTTAGTTTTTGTGGTAATTGATGAATTAAATTCTAATTAATTGTTTTTGTATCGTTTGTTTTAACAAAAACATAACTATCGTCGATACATTGTGAAATTTACATTTGATAACAAATAGGCGCTGGTATCGGAACAGTGTTTGGTTCTCTCATTATTGGTTATGCCAGAAATCCATCATTGAAACAGCAGCTCTTCTCCTATGCCATCTTGGGCTTTGCCCTGTCTGAAGCTATGGGTCTGTTCTGTCTTATGATGGCCTTCTTGCTGCTTTTCGCTTTCTAAAGTGTTTGTGCGCACATCCTATAAAGGCATTAAGAGATCTATCGTTAAACACAACAACATTTGGTTAGACAACATCAATAACAACCACTGCTCCGCCATCTTAATTGTTCAAGTTAAAAAAAACAACAACATCCATATAAAGAGTAATTAAAACAAAAAAGCAACATTTTTATTTAAGTTTAAAACGAAAATAAAACTATTATAAAACATCTAGAAGATAAAACAACACAAACTGTATCTAATGTATTCTCCTTTTAATGTTACAGCAGTTTAAGAAAATTAATCCATTCAAACGATCTAATTCGAGTTGTACTCTGTAATTTGTATATTCGAGTGTTACTAGAGACCTTTTATTTGATTTTTAAAATAATAAATTAGTGCACTCTACTTTCACACATTGCCCCTCCTAAAGTAGTATGTATTGAAATAAAGTTTTTATTTAATTAAATATTTTTTTCTCCAATTTTGTTAATAGTTTATACATAATTTTATTATTCATCATATACTTGTAAATTTTTTACTTGACTGCTGTACATTATGAAAGAAATAAATGAAATGCGGAATTTGTGAATTAAAATCACTTGTTAAAAATTGGTGCAAATTAGACAAACGAATGATAGTTTAAAGTAAAGTTTAATTGAGAGGAAATCGTTTGGTTTGCTTTTTAAATGATTTTTTGAAATAACAGTTGCATTTAGGTTGATTTAAAAATTATCCGCTTCTACCATTTTCAGCACAGTATTTAAAATTATGTATTTTCAAAAAGTTTTGCCTATGGTTGATTTCTATATGTACGCAAAGATAACGATAGCAACGAATTTTTTTTTTGCTTAATGGCAACGCTGTGAGAGTAAAAGGAGAGATATTCGTGAGAGAGAATTACAAAAGGGATAACATCGATTTAATCGAAATTTTCACAAGAATCTTTAACAAAATTTGGTCTTAAAAAATCGATTAAATGCCATTATAATTAATTATAATTAGTCAAAATATGTATCATCCCGTTTTACCATATATATGAGCACATACACAGACCGTAATGGGACACTAGACAAAATTTTGTTCCCATTAATTTATTTTCTCTTTTTAACAATCGCTATTAATTACACACAAATTCATATTTTTAAATTTTAATTTATATAATACAAATAAATTAATTGAAAAATCTTAAAACAAACTATGATACTACCTCAGATTTACTTGTTAGTGGCACAAAATTATTTATAGAATTATTACTACTATTGCGGGTATTATTATGGCCAGAATTGAGATCGTTAGTGCTTTCACTTGGTGATTTCACTAGTGTACCCATGACAATGCCAAGAAATAAAATTAAACCAACTTGATGATTAGAAAAGAATTTTTTAGCACAATCCGAGGGATTATTGATGTTTAAAGTATAGATCTGTGGGATAAATGTAATAGTATTATTATTATATAAACATATATATAAAAAGAAGAAAGAATGGGTTTTACCTGTTGCACTAAATGTATACCGACAAGACCTACGGATATATAATAGGGATAAGTTTGATCACAAATTAAACCAGTTCCCATCAATCCAGACAGCATGACCGCTGTAAACCCGGACAGCCAGACTTTCGTTTTATCACCAAATCTTAAAGCAGTTGATTTGATACCAATTTGTAAGTCATCTTTTTTATCTTGATGAGCATAAATTGTATCGTAAATTATTGTCCAACAAATGCCAGACATATAAAGCGGTAGGCACGCTGGCCAGTAGACAGCACCCTGGGTGGCACACCATCCTAATAGAGCACCCCAGTTGAAAGCCATGCCTAATACAAATTGAGGCCAATACGTAATACGTTTCATTAGAGGATAAGTAATCACCAAACTTAGGGAACTTGCTCCCAATATTATACATTCTAAATTGAGTTGCAACAGTATTAGAAGCCCCAAACTGAGTTGGGTTGATAGAAAAGTAATGGCATCAAGTTGGTTTATCTCCCCACAGGCTAGTGGACGCTTGCGCGTTCTTTCCACCTTCTTGTCAATATTACGATCCCATAAATCATTAATCGTACAGCCAGCTCCACGCATTATGACTGCTCCACTTGCAAATAGAGCCAACATTTTAAAATCTGGCCAACATCCGGCAGTGCTACTTAATGCTATACTCCAGCCACAAGGCCAAAACAGTAGAAAAGCACCCACCGGACGGTCTAGACGCATTAAACGTACATAAGGTGATATTGTTTTTAATATTCCACTACCACTAAAATTTATTGTGTTTGTTTGGGCACCATCATTGTTCATTAGCCTCCTGATAGCTACTAAAGTTGTTTTGTGAATGTACCTTGGTTGATAGTTTTTCGTTACGTATATTGACTCCTTTAAGACACGAGTTCTTATTGTATTAATGCAACCATTTAATTGTAGACAAGTGGTAACCGGCAATACGCCACTTATTAATCCTCCTCTCACTGCAAACATATTTTATAAAAGAGACCTTCTAGGTGGGATGTATAAAGCACTGAAACTAATTATTTTTCAAGTATAATTTATTTATTTATTATTGTAATAAGGCAAGATTTTTTTCATCTATTTTATTTATTTTGAAAAATCAAGAATACACTAACTCTTTGCTGTTTCATAACAGCAAAGGTTAACTCAATTTACTTGTTATTCATAATTTTTTTTTATTTTTACTCAATATTGTATTAATTTTAATTATATTGCAAATCATTCATTACGTTGTAACAGATGTTTGAGGCAATAATAAATTGTTGTTTATTTCTCTTCTCAATAGAACTTCTTACTAATAAAAATATTATTGTAAAATTGAGTCTTTCATTCTCTTTTGAAACAGGGATGTTAATATTGCGGTTATTCTTTATTCAAAGCAGTTTAGGGTAATTTTTATTTAATTTCGTTTTTTGTTTGTTTTATTATATGAAAGGTAAAAATTAACAAAAGATGTTAATAAATTTATACAAAAAAGGAGAACTTTAATTTGTTTTGTGTTTAAATATATATTTCAGAAAGAATTTGTAGCTAAAAATATATTATCTTTATATTTTACACAAAGAAATAATTATAAAATACAGTTCCATATAAATAACATTTTCAAAATTTATAAATATAACTGCTATTTAAAAAACTGTTAAAAATTCTATTTAAGAGTAGTGCTTCGATTAAATTTTATAGCTTACCTAAAAAGACACTCTTTTGCACACGTTGCTTGTGTTCGAAAACTAAACCTTTTGCACACGACATTTATACACTATTGACCATATATAAATAGCTGATATTCCAGGTAGTTGGTAACTATTTTATTGGACGCTATAATGCTATTGTGACTTATAAGCAGAGTCCATAAAAGATTAATTACCACAATAAAAAAATCGAATGCTTTAAAATATAAGTTGATAGGGATACATATTATTTAAAAATAATAGGTTTTTGAAGTAAAAAAAAGGAAACGTAATGGGTTTTTTTTTTGTGATAAAGCAATAGTGCTGGAATTACTAATTCTAGAGAAAAGTTTGATTCAAGTTTTAATATATAATAATTATTATTGTATAATTAATTTTTAGGTTAACTGTTATTTCCTTAATCTCTCATTTTTACTCTCTGCTTTTATTATCTCTTTGCTCATAATAATAATTTACATTTAATCTAAGGTGTTTAAAACCACAAAATTTAAATGACATGGAATGTTGTTTGCATATATTTACGTAGATATTTTTATCTGCATTAAGGGGAGAGTGATTATACAAGCAAACATATACTTGTTCTTGCCCACAATAATGTAATTCTTTTTTTTTTTTTTGGTGAGTTGATTTTTGTTATGATAAGAGTGCCTTCAATTGTATTTAATTTGTCTGCTCTCCCTCTCTTTTTCTCACCGTGTGTATTGTATAGTATTTGAACTAAACTACACACAACATTATGATATTACTTAATTTTTTTTCTTTCTTATCTAAGTGAAATATGAAATAAAAAAGCTAAAATACAAAAGTTTTTTTTAATACTGGACAAACTTGTATACTGTTAAGTTGTGTTGTGGAGGTTGGAGGTGTTTGCAAAGTATTAAAAGGCTACCACAGGTGGTTAAACACAATCAGTAATAAATTGGGTTTCTTCAAAAGCAAGTGTTCTATGTGGATTGGATTTTGTTATTGTTGCTGTTGGAATAAAAACAAACAAAATACACTCTCTCACTCTCTTACCATCTCTCTCTCTGCGTGTGGGTTAGCAGTATAAAAATATACATCTCCAATGGATCACGATCATGATCACAATCACGGAGCGGAAGAAGGGGCAGCATCTTGTCCCATGATTATGACGGTGAGTTTAAATAATTTGCAATAATTTTTGTGTACTGTAGGAGAGAATAATTTAGAAGCTTAATGAATATATATATAAATTCATTTATACATGTTTACCATCGTGCAAGTGTTTTGTTCAAATGATTGGGAGGGAAATGTAAGAAAAAGTGTTTGCCAAAAAATGCTTTAGCTTGTGCTTTGTTTTAATTTTTTATGGTCTCCACCTGGTATTAAAGTCACTTTGCCAAAATATTTTGCTACACTCGGCAGTAAGCACCCTGGAAATCATGTTGAAACTTTTATATGAAATAATCATTTTTATTGATTCGAATTTAAAATTACGATAATTACTGGTAACAATGTACGTCAATCCGTCCCTTTTCACCAGGAGTTGTTTATTGGGGTTTGTTGCCGTTTGTCTGCTAAATTAACAATGCAACACATACCGTCACGTACTTACGCATTCAAATTTTTGGGAGGGGCAAGTTTGTTGTTTTTTTTTAACCGGAAAAGGGTCAAGTACTTTTTTGTTCAAATTTTTCTAATCATTTAAACAAACAGATATGACACATTTGTGATATATGGGTCGCATTTTTGACATAAGGGCCCAAAGTCCTTTCTCGTGGATGCGAAGGAGGGAGGAGATTACAATTGATCAATATCGATATTTTGGAAAAAATATTTTTAAAAAAATTTTAAATAGTTAAAGATGTTAAAAAGAAGCATAACCCCGGTCCCTTCCTTAGCACCGTACATGACATCACATCAAGTTTATTAACTTTTCTTTAATCAAAACAAGTAAAAAGTAAAAATACTAATTTTGCTTAGGCTAAGTGAAATCTTTAATACCATTCACATCTACATACGAACGGTGGGCGTGGTAGGTGTATGAATACGCATTCTAATGTATTATATATCAACTTGCAAGTCCAGATTAATTTTAGGAAATTTTTTGTAAATTGTGACACATTTTGTAAATTTTTGACACATCGATGTATGAGGTTATAAAAATAAACCAAATCATAGCTCAATTTTTGTGGCACAAAAATAAATATTTGTCAATTGTAGGCATGGCTTTTAACTAAATTTAATCAATCTAAATAGTATATGTATCAAAATTGCTAACAACATACAATAGCACGGACGGACATAACCAGATTAACTCAGTTTTTTATACTGATCAAAAATATATATATAACTTGCAGAGTCTCTGATTTCTGTTCCTATCTAAGTCTTATGCATAATAAGAAAGTAATAGAATCTACAAGTAGTGTAGAGTATTTCACAGCCGATCTTTACCTACTATATTATTTTCTTTTGTTTAATAATTATCAGCTTTCTTCAAATATTGCAAATATTTTTTATATAAATCTCACTTACATTTGTTCATAATCTTTATCATGTTATCTCTTTTATCATAAGTGTGTGTTTGCATTATGGTCTCACAGTAAAACTCGTTTGACATGTTAACCTATATGAACTTATGCAATATTGCACTACAACGTTAAGTTATCTTCAGATAAATCATCTTTTTTATCTTGAAATATTAGCAGGGAGAATGGCAGAGAGACTTGAGCTTCTCATTAGACTCATGTCTGATTCCATGTTAAATTTAATTCGTTTCAAGCGATTCTTACTGTGTGTATGTATGTACAATATATTGTACAGTTCTATATGTTAAATTGTCAATGGCAGTGCATACATTGTTATCACATTATCATTAAATAGATTGACCGTTACTGTTTGCAATTGTAGTACAATTGAGGGCAAAATTTAAATCGAATATTTTTATAAGATATAATAAGATATAAATATATATTCTTGATTAGCATCGAAAATTGAATCGATCGAGATATGTCCGTCTATTGTTGGCACTCTCACGGTCGTTAGTTTTGAGATATTGAGCTGAATTTTTGTGCAGACACTTCACTATTTAAATTGGACAAAATTGCTCAAGAACCACGCCCAAAATTGACAAAACCAATCAAATCTGCCACAAAACTTAACGTAGGAAGTTGTAATTTAGTATAAAAATTTATAATTAACCTATTCATAAATGACCAATAATGGGCGTGGTCACGTATCAGGCACGCAAAATTTACCTATAATGTTGGAATTTAGTACATATATTTATAATTATCAAATACAACCTTTAACAAAATTGGGCGTAGTCAGCGTAAAAATCGACTTGCAAGCTGATACGTAATACATTCACTATTAGAGGGCGTAATTACTCACTTGCCACACCCACAGTTCTTATGTACAATATATGTGGAATGTATTTAATATAATTTAGTTTTTTTTTACTCATTTGTTTTTGGTTTTGTTATATAAATTTTATATTCTATCATCTTCTTCAGTTTCATGGCGGACACTGTGAACGTATACTTTGGAATGGTTGGTTAGCCACCACCGTTACAGAATTTGTGCTCTCTGCTTTGGCCATATTTTTAGTATCTTTCATGTATGAGGCATTGAAATTTCTCAGAGAACAATTGCTGCGCAACTACGTACGTAGAGAGAACGAACGGATTGCATTGGATTTGCAAAGAAAAATTACATTAGCATCCAATGGCGCTCACCATCATACTCACGGTGGTGGTCATAATGGCGCTGGCAGTGGTGGTGGTTGTCCCCGATCAACAATGTCGGAAATAAAACAGAAAACGTATACTGAGAAAATTATGATGACGCCACACTTGATACAATGCGGTTTAAATCTTGTACAGATTATCGTCTCCTACCTGATGATGTTAATATTTATGACATTTAATTATTGGCTTTGTTTGGCTGTAGTTTTGGGCTTGACTGTTGGTTATTTTTTTTTCGGTTGGATTAAGCAGGAGGTGTATGAAAGCGAGTGCTGCCAGTGATCAAGACCAGTTATAAGTTTGATAAGTTTGTAGAGAAGGAAAAATATATTTTACTTTAGTAAGAATATTTACATTGAAAAGTGTAAAATTTATATAAAATATAAATTTTTTATATTTTAAGGCCGGTTATGCAATTTTTCATTTTTTGTTTTTTTGTTCACTTTCTTTAGTGAAACAAAACCCACAATTATTGTCCAACACATAAAAACCACACAACTGTAAAATGTTTGATAAATTATTAGATTAAAACTTTTTATTAAATACATATTTTACATTATAAGTAACATAGTCACAAAATATACACATTTTGTTGTAAATTATTTCATTTATTGCTAATTTCAAGTATCGCTCTGGAAAGAGTTTCTTATGATCCACTGTTCAACGTTTGAAATTTATCAACTAAAATAATCAAATTTGACTTAAAGCAAACCTTAGATATTCTCCATATTTTGGGCTTAAATTATGGGTGTGGCATATATTTAATTGTGTCTCTTTTTTTAACTATCGCTACAATAAGTACAATACTAGATTTCAATTTTGTAATTTCATTTCTGGAGGACAGACGGACCAACTGATATCATAACATATTTTCTGATGCTGATCAAAAATACATGTACAAATCATGATATATATATCCGTATATTTTTTCTCATTTATAGAAAATTTATTTCTGAGGGACTATGAAGCTGAAGTGATCGTTGAATTAAAAAATATGAAAAACTAGTATTCAGTCGCTGGCAGGGGTATAAAAAGATAAAAAGCATATAAGTGGGTAAATGCATATTTTGAAAATATGCAAGAAACCGCAAAAGTGTGAGAGTGTGTGCAAAAATAATTAATTAAAAATATTAGAATATAATCGTATAAACAAACACATCTAAGCACACATTGATATCTCATAACATGGTTTTAAATACAATCGAGGGCCCTCGCACGTACAATCCTTACTCTCTGTGTTATGGAAAATAAATATCCGTATACTTCTTGTTCTTGTATTAAATAAATTTGCATATATAGCTACGTTTACATTAGATTTCTGATCCATTAAAATGAGAGTATATTCCCGTTATATAATATGTCGCGATTGCTATCGTATGAGAACTTAAACCGTTTCTTATCTCTTCAATAAAATCGTCATTTTTAATTAATCTCATATACTGGTTGTACCAGCTGTCATCATACTGTGATGATGATGATGATGATGCATGCCACCATTCTGGAAGTACATGTAGTAATTGTAAGGTTGTTGTGTGGCAGCTGCCGCCGCTACAGCTACTTGATGTTGAGCTACGCTAGCCGCACTATCGCAATCCAGAAATTGTGGAGCTGTGGCTGTAGTGGCTGCACCAACGGGTGACGGAGTCATGGGCAGGGCTGCAGGTAGAGTACTGCCCACGCCGCCACCCACCTGGCAACTGGCACGCAGAGCCACCGCTTGATGGTGTGCCAGTATATCACTAACAGTATGGGAGGAGGGCCAACAAGCAGCGGCGGCCGCTGCGGCTGCTGCTGAACGGAACTGATGATGTGGTTGGGTGGCGGCTGTTTGTGGGGGTGACGGACTACTACATGACATGCTCGACTTCATATTGTACGGCCCATATGGTTGATAGTACAAATGGGGGTGATGAGGATGAGTGGCTGCTGCTGCTACAGCGGCATGATGTGTTGTCCCGATTCCGGTAACTGTAGCATGATGTGTATGGTGTGTACCGGCGGGATGATGTGAGTGATGATGGTGCAGGTGTGGGAGTGTATGAGAGTTTCCCTGTTGGGAAGAGTTATTCGTATTACTAGTACCGGCTGTAGCTGATGTTATCATCGCTCCTCCACTATTACCGCCATGATGTTGGGGATGATGATGATGATGATGCGGTTGATGATGTTGATGTGTATGATGACTCAACGAACCCAATTTATTGCGTAGTATCCGTGATATGGAACTTACGCTGGGGACGTTCGTTTTATCGCAGACGCCTTCACTCAACAACCGGTCTCGTATCTCCCAAGCAAATATACCCGGATCACGTTGCTTCAATTCCCGTATATAATTAACCACCTTGGGGGTGGTAACGCGCGGTTTAGAACCTCCTATAGCACCCGGCAATATAGAACCGGTCTCATGGTAGCGGGCCAGTATTTTCGATACACAACCATGGCTGACTCGTAACTGTCGACTGATATCGCATGGCCGTATACCTAAGCGGGCCAATTCTACGATGCGCATGCGGGTGGCGTTCGGTAAGGGCCGACCATTTACAAACACTCCACCCAATTGATTCACCTCACCATATTGAGGGCACTGATTCTCTGAAAGGAATGATGCCAAAAATAAAAATATAATATTAACAATAGAAAAAAGGTTCATTTTTTATCCTACACGAAGTAGATGGTATATTTATCGGGGAAAGAGAAACTATTAAACTAAAACACTTTTGCATTAGTTCTCTCGGTCCGTGTAAATTTGTATTCAAGCTACAGATTGCAATTTTTAAGCCATTACAATAAAATTTTGCACCAGGATGTATTTTAAACCAAAGAAGGGACTTGTGAAAATAATAATAAACTGAATTTGGCCATTTTTAGAACCCCTTCCGCACGTAACTTTCTTGAATAAAGAAAGTTTTTTATGTCAGAAATTCGCAATTCTTAACATTTTCAAACAAAATGTTGTGAAGAATAGTTGATTAGCTTAATAGTTGGCTCAGACAAATTTTGACCGGATTAGACCAATTTTTAGAACCTTTTTCCATACAACATTATTTCACGAAGTGACTTGTAAGGCAATGCCAATTAATTATGATTAAAGTTGGTGGAACTAAATGTTGTAGGGTGTTAAATGGGCCGGCTTGGCCGGCTATAACATTTTCAATAATTTTTTTTATTTACAAAATTAAAAGTTGTAAATTGCACGCGCGTGAATTTTCATTTAAATGTTCATTGTTCACCAGACGTTTATTTTGTTTTGTTGCTTTTTTAATGTTTTTGTTAGGAATAATGATCTGAAAACTGCTGCAGAATTGTTTCTAATATAAATATAAAGGAACAAGTAAAAAAACTAAATTTGGCTTAAGCTAAATCTTAAGTACCCTCCACCTGTACTTACAAATGGTGGATGTGGCATGTTTTTTGATTATGCATCGTAAGGCGTAAATGTAAATATATGTAACAACTTTATAAATAGTTTTTTGTCGATTGTTGGCGTAGCTTTTGATCGATTTTGTTCAAATTAAATGGCGTTTTGTACATATGTATATATAAAATGTCAGATTAGTAACGTGACAATGCCAACAACAACAAAAAACATACAGACAGACATATTTAGATCGATTCAGTTTTTGATGCTGATACTCTCTGATGTCTCCTTCTGGATGCACCCGTAATAACAAACTTAATATAATCTTATGTAGAGGGTATAAAAACCTTTACATGAAACATATGGCAAGTGTACGTAGTGCCGTACAATCCTTAGCATGGAAAATAAGAACATATAAAAAACTGTTGCCACAATCGAACTATTCCTAAAAGTTCTCTAATGATTCAATAAGCAGCCTTAAGGGGAGTCAATCAGTCTAGTGCTGCCAGTGCGCTCATATTGCACAATACTCTATCCAAACATAACGCATTGCTACCTAAATGACTTCTTCCCAGCTCATATTTGTTCAATAACCCGTTCATAAACACACACGCACACATTAGTGCATTTTCATCCGTTGATGTTGTAATAACAGAGTGTGACAATGACTTTTGTTGCAAACAATAAATTCAGAAAAAAGCACGTTTCCCATGTTTTTTTATGTTTGTTGAATTGATGAAGAAAATAAAAATGCTGCCCTTTTTTTCTTTTTTTCTTTTTTATTACAAAAATCTTATCGTTATGTGGCTCAACAGAGGAGAGAAAAGGTCGCGTTTATGTGGGATAATCTTGTTAGAAGCATCAGCACTTTAACGAGAATTCTTTTCATGCGTAACGCATTTGTACATAGATAACTGTATATCCGCAATTCGGAGAATTACAAAACATAGAAATATTCCTACTAACATATAAACAGATAGTATAATTTTCCTGTTGTATGCTTAGTTCCGAGTTCCGCACCAATCTTTTAGCATTTTGCCACACAGCTACGATTGAACAGAACTTTACCCTCTCTCCGCAGCCTTTATGGTTATTGCGTGTTTTGTTTTGTCCATGCCTTGTGGTGGGTAATACATATATGGTAACACTTATTCATCATTTTCCTTCAGTTAAAAAATATTTGCATTTATTTTTAGGTTGCAGCAGCAGCATCAGCAGCAGCCAACAATTCTCTCTGGCTATTAATATTTGCGTGCTACAGCACCTATTGCCAATATTATTGACTTATGTTATGTTATTGAAAGTGTTATTGAGTGCAGCTGCATAAATATTTCAAAAAAAAAAAAAAAAACTTGCCTCATAAAGGGAAAAAATATAAAATTAAGTGGAGCACTTAAAAAAATTCAAGTCTACAAAGCAGTGCGCTACTAATAGTTAAAGGTTTCATACAATACTTCTCAAACTGTAACTACAGAGACTCTGCAGAACCCCAACAAGTATTCTATTCATCATTAACAGGATTGGCTGACTTTTGATCTATATTCCTGAAATTCTTTTAAAACTTTTATTTATCCAAGATTTTCTGTCATTTGTTTTAAAGGATTCCAAATACAAGCTTTTACTTTATATACTGTATACCACAAAAGGTGTTGAGTGGAATTAAAAAGAAAAACATTATTAAAATAAGTAAGAAAATAAAATCTGTACTTAAGATTTACAACGGTGGGCGAACTAGTAAATTGCGTTTTACGTGAAGTATGGTTTTCGCAAATTGTGGGCGTGCTTGTTATCTGACTACTCAGTTTTTTAATGCTAATGAAGAATTTATATACTTTGTCTGACGCTTCCTTCTCGGTATTTCTAATGAAATACCAAACTTAGTATATCCACTCATTTTATGTCGAGGGCATAAAAATTAGTAAAAAAATAATTTCATTTTTTAGTATAAAAGCTTCACTTAGTAAACGATTCGTTTTAATTCGCTAATAGACGTGTTAAGATTGAAATCGATTTTTTCTTTTTTTGGCAAAAAATGTTTTTTTTAAGAAAATTTTATATATTTATTATAATTTTTTATTGTTGCAATTTTGCAAAACAAGACACTGAAGCGTTCGGCAGCATCATCAGTAAAGAGAACGGTTTGGATATAAAAATGTTGACCAGTACAGTTATAAGACAGGTGAGAAGATTAATATAATAAAAACAAGTGGAAATAATTCCACAGAGTATGCTACAATTAGTTCACTTGCAAGGCATTGTCACATAAGTTACTGCATGAAATACGATTATATGGAAAGGGATTGTAAAAATGGTCCGATTTGAACCATTTTCCATAGTGCCCATTTTTAGGAAATCGATGGAAAATTTTTACATCAAATTTTAACTTTAAAGAGCAACTTTTATAGTTATGAAGTTGAAAATTTATTGATTGTGGGCATGGCTATCAACTTATTTTGCCCAATTATGTATATTTTTTGTTATAATTTGGTACGACATGGGTTTTTTAGGCCAAGCACGGTTACTTTTGTAATTGGACCTGGTCAGTCCTTTTTCAAACCCCTTCTTATACATCGCCTTATGTTAAAATGGTTCTGTGATGGAAATTCTTTATATGTTTAATATTTTTGAACAAAAAAAAGGTGCTTAACGAGTGACTTTGTTCAAATTTGGACCAAAGTAAACCATTTTTAGAAGCTCCTTTTCATAAAACGACATTCCATAGGTATAACATATGTGGCCCTTCGCGTTGTTTATATAATTGTTTCATTTTTTAAATGAATTTATGGAATTTTGAAATTAATTTTTTTTTAAATCTATTTTTTCTTATTTCATTGATTTTTATTTCATTTTATAGAAACGCAGCATTTTGGACACTTTATTAAGTTCCATTTTTTATGATGATTCTGATGAAGATTCTGATGCTGCTGCTGAAAACACTGATAATGAAAAATATTGTTAGTTTTTTTAAGACTTCTTTGTATGCTTTTTTATTTAAAATGTTTTTATTTATAGTAATTTGTCGTAATTGTGAAGTTATCGTTCACAAGGATGACTCTAAGATGCCCACACCTCCAAATAATGGAATGAATCCAGTTAATAATACAAATACAGCACCAACAGCAAATTCAACAACAATGAGTTGAACATTATTTTTTATCGTTGCTCTGACATGTTTCATCAAACGTTTCAACAATATTTTCATCATTTATTATATATTTTAAACTTTTATTATTAAACAAGGAAAAAACTGAATCTTAAATCGACATATAAACGGTGGGCGTATAGGTACATTCTATAACAGCTTACAAGTTCACTTTAACGTTTAGTACGGTTTTCTATAAATTGTGTTAATGTGACCACGCCTATTTTTGGCACAGTTATGAGTAAGTATAGATAAGTGCACGAAATTCTAAACTCATACGTCGACTTTTGTGTTAGATAAATCGATTTTTATAAATTGTGGGCGTGTTTGTTATTCGTCTACGCCCATTTTTGATTCATCAATGGAATGATAATGATGCCTACCAAGTACCAACTTGATAGATTGATTTTTTTTTGACAAATATATACAGTTTTACCTATTGTGGGCGTGTTTGTTATTCGACGACACCCATTTTTAGCATATCGATGGATGGTATAATTATCAATACGCTTGCCAAAATGCAATTTCTTGCGTCAATTTTCATGGAAAATAAATAGATTTTTGTTGATTGTAGGCGTGGCTTTTGACCAATTTTTCCCAATGTAAATAGTGATCTGCGTATCTATACAAAATTTCAGCTAAAATTCTTCAAATTTATGAATGTGAGAATATCAACAGCAGACGGACATACGGACGGATATGTCTAGAATGACTCAGTTTTTAATGCTGATCCATAATATATATAAATTAAAGCCTTCTTTTGGGTATTGCAAATGAAATGGCAAACTTTGTATATTTGGGTAGGGTATAATCATTAAAAATCCATCTCATTTATTGGAAAATTTGATATTTTTCTATTTAGGAAACAAGCAATCAAATATAAAATCTAATTATTGACACAGACAGAGAAAAGTTTATGTTTACCCAGAATACGTATCGAACAGGAAGTAGAACTAACAGTAGCTTAAAACAATTTGTGTTTGTGTTGTGTGGTGTCTGACTAAATTATGAGGCAGCTGTATTTGTCAATGATTTGTACTAATTCGTTAAGTAGCTTCCTTTTAAAAGGATTTCTGTTGACATTACTTATGTATTTAAACCAAAAAAAGTTAAGAAAATAATCATGATTTTTCCTTTTTTGAGAATCATTCCTTAATCGTTTTAGTAAATGATGTCCGTCTTAATTAATGGCAGTTAACATGTACCAAGTAGTGGCATTAATTATCGCCAATATTTGTCTTTTACTCAAACTAGGTGTAGAATTCATAAATGAGTCTAACGCATGTAAATAATTAGAAGTAATTAGTGTAAAAAAAGAGTTCTCCTTGATATTTTCCTTTTTGTTAAGTAACACTTCTTACTTACGGTAAAGAATCTAAAAAAAATATGTTCAAATGTCAACAGCAAAAATTTTTTAAACAAATTTGAAACATATTTTAATGAAGGGCGCCTCATATCTTTCAGCTTAGCCTCCAAGAAACTACAAATGCACTGGGATAGAGGCAGAGACAGTGACAGTGCCGATGACAATGTGTAAACAACTTAATCCAACTTGACACTATATTTGACATTTGTAATCTCAAGATCGTTAATTATTCGAGAGTTATTACGCTACATATCTACAAACGCGTATAAAATTCTTGCAAGAAAGAAACAAGTAAGAAAACTAAATTTGGCTTAGACCAAATCTGAAATACCCTCCACATTTACAATAATGGGCGTGGCAAATATATAATTACGCCCTCTAATAGTTTATATATTATGTCAAGTAAAAGTAAAAGTCGAGCTTTTTGTCGAATATGTTTTTTGGTAAATTGTAGGCGTGTTTGTTAGATGCGCCCGCAATCATGCCCATTTTTGGCACATCGATGTTTGGGATAACTATAGATACGCGCACCAAATTTCAACTTCTTAGAAGTATAGATGTATAGATTTTTATAGATTGTAGGCATGGTCCTTGACCGATTTTGCCCCCTTTAAATAGTGATCAGCATGCAAAAACTAAAAGTGTCTGTACAAACTCTACCAGCTCTAAATCTCAAAATTAATGACCGTGAGTATGTCAACAGACGGCCTACCGTAGATCAGGTTGTTGTTTAGGATGCATCTACTAAAAGTGGGCGTAACAAATTTGAAAATGCCCATAATTGTGACAAAATTATGGAAAATGAGAAATTCTGCATGGACAATAAGCTGGTCTATCCTAAAGGTACTTTTACTAGAAGTGGGCGTGTCAAATTTGAATTGGAATGAGTCCCTTAAACTTGTATTTGGTTTAAATAAATTTTATGATTTTTTAAATTTTATTTTTAAACGTTATTTTACAAATCAGTTTTCGATTTTATTAATCCTAACAACGATTTTGTTTTATTACAATAAAAACGTTTAGATTTTTTAATCCTTTTAATCTAATCTCTGATATAAGTGCCCGTTTTGTTTCTAAATACTTATTAAAACATTTTCAATATAACATAAATCCAAGGTTTATTTATTTATGCTCACAAACTCTGCGAGCAATAAAATCACACAGAAATGCAGGCTATCTGGACGATCTATTACATACTACATTACTACTGAATATTGATTTATATGCAAACACATAAACCATCAGATCAAGTGTGTAAAGTTCAAATAAAGGTAAGGGTAAGTGTGTGTGTGTGTGTGTGTGGTCACTTTATTCTTTTCATAAACACCGACCGACGGCTCTTAATGATGTTGATTTAAAATTTAAACAACAAAAAAACAAAAAAGGAGAATTTGTTTTTGCCCATTTCATAAAGAAATCAAGTGGAGATGAGCTGTTCAGAAGTGAACATTATACTGAAGTGGAAAAGTGAAACCAAACAAAGGCAAAACAAGAAAAACTAAATTTGGTTTAAATCAAATCTCAAATATCCTCTACATCTAGAATAGTGGGCGTGGCAAGAAAATGATTACGCCCTAAAAGTGTATGTATCACGTATCAGCTTGCAAGTCGAACTTTATGCTGAGAATGATTTTTATGAATTGTGAGCGCGTCGGTAATCCGGCCATGCCCTTTTTCATCGATGGATGGGGTAACTATATGTATCAAATTTTAATTTAATATCTCAATTTTTATGGTTGAGAATGCCAAAAACATACAGACACACGGACATAGAGATCGAATCAGTTTTTAATGCTGAGTAAACATACTTTGTAGGGTCCCTGATGCCTTCTTCTAGGCGTTGTAAACGGAATGATAAACGTAGTATACCCCCATCTTATGTGGATGATATAAAAAAAAGAAAAAGAAAAAGAAATGAAACGAAATCTTTTGGTGGCTATTATGGCTAATAAGTCTACACACTTTCCACGTGTTGTTTAAAGACAAGACTATACACCTGTACACTACTATACATATTAACATCACTCACTACACACAATATTAATAATTTAATAACAACAACATTACGCCTTAGTTAAGAGACTTTGTTACGCCTGCATGCCATAAATGACGAAATCTTTCATCTCTCTATTACAAATGGTTAAATAAATAAACAGAAGCATTTACACACATGTACACACATGATGTAAGGTTATCTCAATAGCTTACTGCCGTCTCTTCCATTACCAAAAACAACATCAGCCGCGCCAACACATCAATGTCAATTTTATTTGTAAACTTCACTTGACTACTGTTTATGGACTTTATGGGTTTGATTCTCATTCAGTAGCCGCCGTAGAAACGCTGTTTTCTTTGTTCTCTTCAAATTGTTGACGATTTTGTGTGTAAGTTGTATAACATAGTTGTTAAATATTATAAAAGAAAAAAAAATATTCCATGTGGATATATGAACTATTGAACTTATCAATACGGCTGCCCCCCCCCCAGGTATTGTTGTTGTTGTTGTTGTTGTTGTTGTTTTAATTTATTGTACTATACTATATGGCACACATATATACACATAAGCACAGTATTATTTCTCTTTATGCATTGTACTTAAGTTCAAATCATATTTACACCTCTACACACTACGCATTAAGCGTACGTTTATTTACATATTTATTATTAATGCTTAAGTTAAATCGTTGCGGTATGCTTTTGGCAAAGAAAAGAACATATCAAGGTTAAGTGCTAAAGCGTTTAAGTAAAAGCAGTTCAAAACAAAGTAAATACATTCTGGCCCCTGTTGGGGTGAAGGACAACACTCCTTCACTAGTAACTAGAGCACGGTGCATGAGTTTATAGGTGATCCTTAAAAAAAACACAAATATATTTGACCAGCATTAAAATCCAAGTTCATTTAGCCACGTCCGTCCATACGTCCGTGTACTTTTCTGTTCTAAACACTCTTGCGGTTGCAAATTTTAAGCTATTGAGCTGAAATTTTCTAGTTTTATAATTTATGTAGCAACTTTAGTTCCCTGCCACGCCTACACTTTATATATAGAAATTGAGGATATTTAAGATTCAGTTTAGTTCTTCACTTGTTTCATTTATTACCGACGGCTTGAAAATTGCGCAAGATTGAAAAACAGACACGCCCACAACTTAGCAGATAAACCTTAGTTGGTGCAGGATTCAATCTTCGATATATAATTTAATATGTATTATATTGTATTTATGCGCAATTGCATATATGCCACGCCCACGCTAAGATATATTAGATTTGGCTTGAGCCACGTTTAACTTTTTCGATTGTTTATTAAAAATTGTATTAAGTTAAATAACTTTTTTTGTAGGGTGTTAAAAGCTTGAACCACTTTCATTTACCGCTATTTATATGCTTGCTTTCTCACTAAACTTAAAATCAAGTTCATTCAAATTATTCGAAACGAACAAGGAAACTCGTCTTATCAACAATATATACTGACGGGGTCACGGTGTTATTATTGTAATTATTGTTGAATATGAATTGAACATTTTAGATGTGGTATAAAGACTTTTCTGTTGTTTCTTTTATTTTTTTCCATAAAATTAAATTACGCATAAAATTTAAAATTTAAAAATTATCTGTTCAGTCTTACGTTTGAAGAAAAAAAGAAATAGAAACAAGTAAGAATGCAAAGAAAATTTAGGAAAAATCTTAAATACCCTCCTTATCTACAACAATGGGCGTGGTAGATATATTATTACACCCTTGAATAGTGTATGTATTATGTACCAGCTTGCAAGTCGTTGGATGGGATAACTAAACATACGCGTCAATTTTTGTAACAGATATATAGATTTTGGTCGTTTGTAGGCGTGCCTCTTGACCTATTTTGCTTTTTTTAAATAGCGATCTGAGCGATCTCGAAGTTTACGTCCATGAGAATGCCAACAACGGACTGACACATGAACATACATGTCTACATCGACTAAATTTTTGTTGTTGTACTTTGAAGGGTATCTGACACCTACTTCTGGATGTTACAAACGGAATGACAAACTTAATACACCAATCTTATGTGGAGGATATAAAAAAAAAAACATTTTTAAATATAAAATATAATCTAATAATCAGTCAAGTTGAAAATGTCTCTGAAGAGAAATTATAACGAAAAGTAATAACGTTTGCGGAGTATATACACATAAGAAAGGAGCGGGACGATGTTGAAATTTTATGGAATAACTTTTAAACTATTTTACGGCAATTTAATTCATTATATGCCAAATTTATTTCAAAGTCTAAATTATAGCATATCATGATTGCCAGCACCTGAGCCTGAGCTATTTATGACGATTTTGATTTGTAATCAACTTAATGTTATATTTACAATTTTATACTCCCCACATACGATAGGGGGGGGGGGGCCGATAGACCAATGTAAAACTACAAATTGATACGTAATGCATACACTACAAAATAGCTTTATCATGTATATGCCATACACGCCGTGCACCGAGTATGTAGATCGGAAGGGTATTCACAATTTGGTTTAAGCCAAATTCAGTTTTTTCTAGTAGTTGCTTTCTAATCTAATAAATGTTTTATATTTGAATGTTGTTGTTATTGTTGTTGTCAAAGCTGTATAATGATCTTTTTTTATAATAAATCGGTTCTAGTTAGTTAGCAATCGTTAATTGCCTTTGTAATTGGTTTTGGACGCATCACTGATTTTGTGAACTTGCAATTATTATTATATATTTTTTTTTATTTTTTTCTATATATAAACAAACAAAAAAAAACGTAAACAAAAATTATGAAATTTTTACAATTAGATTATTTTAAATTTTCTATATTAAAAAAAAAAAAAAATTTGGAAAATTTCTTTATTTAAAAAACCAATTCAAGCACATGTTGTTTACTTTGAATTGAATGTTTTCGTGCTTGGTGGTGCTCTACTGAGATTTGTTGTCGGTTTCATATCAAAGCTGAAGTTTCTGGGAATCTTAATAATGGCGTATTATATATAATTTTTTTTTAATATATTTTTTTTATTTATTTTATTTTTTTTTTTTTATGAAATATTGGCGGTCTTCATAATAACATAAAATTGTTGCTACTGTTTAGGTTGAGTTTGTATTCTGTTTTCTGTAGTTCTTTTTCACTCTCCTTTTTTGTGCATGGCTGATGACGCCCATTTCATTTGAACAATGCTAGCATTTGTTCTCGTTCAATTCCCAGAATTTATAGTTTGTAATTTTCGCTTCTTAAAGACATTATTAATTAGGCTTTTAATAACAATTTTTTCCAAGATTTTTCTTAGACATTTTTTTTAAATCAGGAAATCTCCATTTAATGGATTTAGAATGATTGGAATGAATCTTGAAAAGTACGCTAAGGCACGCATTAAGCTATGAAGATAAGCTTTGTCGTATATATGTATAATGCCTCATCCACATCGTTGCGCCAAATGTGGGCGCACCAGCCCACAATTTAAAAAAAACCCTGCACAGCGTAAAAATCGACATCCAAACTGATGTGTAAAACGTTCATCAAAAGAGGGCATAATCATGTACCTGCTGCGCACACTTTTTTTCTGGACATGTGAAGGGTATTTAAGTTTCGATCTAAACCAAAGCTTTAGCCACACCTTCAAACGACCAAAGTCTATCTATTAGTCGCAAAAGTTAAGCTCCTTACACATATTATCATTTAGTTTTTCCATCGAAACGCCCACAATTTTCAAATTGTTAATGCAAAATTTTATTTGAATGTTAGCACATAATACGTTCACACTATTAGAAGGTGTAACTCAAGTACCTGCCACTCCTATTATAGTTGGTGGAAGGTATTTCAGCCTAAGTCAAATTCAATTTTTATTATCGAAATGTCGTAAAAATTGTAAGTAATAGATTAAATGTAATAACACAACAAAAGACGGACAGACGGACGAATGGAAGTAAAAAATGATGTTACGTTACTAGCATTATTAATGATGTAAGGGATAAATGTTTATAATTTAGAAGAAATAAATTTGACTGTTCAAGAAAAGAAAATCTTCACCGTTCTCTATGAATGTCTGTTTATACGCTGCTACATTTATTGCATAATTAAAATTTGTTTTTACCTTTCCCCTACCAAAGCAATATGTAAACATACTTATATACAGTTGCATATATATATGATGATTTCCTTCATTCGTTTCATTTGTTGTCTTTCCCTTGGAATCTCTGTTTTCATGATTTAAAGCCACCAAAACATTGCAAATGTGCCCGTCGACTAATTTGCACAATTCTTGAAAAAGTAAAAAAAAAAATAAAAATAAAAATATGTCGTCGTCGTTGTTGTCGTTGATGAATTTATATTCAGTTCACTTGAAATTAATTAAACAACACAGTTGACTTGAATTGTGTCTAACCGTCACAATTATAATTGCCAAAAAAAAATAAAAAAAAATAAAAATTAAAAACAAAAAATATCCACTCTAAAGTAAAACAACTACAATTAAAATAAAATTATAAAAATAAAAATTAACGTAAAAAAAATTTATTTTTAAGAGAAATTTTCTACAAATGATGAAAAAAATATATGAAAACAAAGAATTTATATAAAGTACTTAAAATATAGAATACAATGAATGTTTCACCTAGGCCTCGATTATAGCAAATTGCATGTTATTGACTTGTCTTCTTAATCGGAATAATTTCATACAATGTATGGGGATCAGAATCTGTTCAAGATTTGCCTTAACCTTATAACATTGATTGCGTACAAGTACAATATATAAGCAAATATAGAAAAAAATTCCATTTAATATCGTCC
The DNA here is from genome assembly GCA_963978525.1 of Ornithomya fringillina. Lineage (NCBI taxonomy): Eukaryota > Metazoa > Arthropoda > Insecta > Diptera > Hippoboscidae > Ornithomya > Ornithomya fringillina. The sequence goes on from OZ021691.1 coordinate 26,499,882, forward strand.
TTTGAAACTGATAGTTTATGACCTCTACGATGTACCCGACAATGTAACATTGTTGTGAGTTTCTCTTAATGCTTCTATTGCTTGAGTATTTGTGTAAATATATATATCGTATATGTATATGTGTGTACTAGACAGTTTAATCACCAACTTGTAAACATAATGATGGTCAGTGTTTTCATTCTTTATCTCTCTCTCTCTCTCTTTCTTTCCCTCTTTCTCATGGATTTATTTATAAAATTTCGTTATCGTGACCCGTTAAACATTATCGGGACCCTGGAACTCTCCCTCTTTTGTTGAATATTTTACAACAACAACAACAACAACATCAATGGTTAACTGTTTGCTATAATATATATATATTTGTTATTTATTGTTGTTATTGTTTTAGTTAAATGTAAATGAACTGAAGTATTGTAAAAGAAAATATTTCAGTAAACAAGAAAATAAATTAATTTCTGATCAACAAGCAAGCAAGTTGCGATTGATTAAGTTATCGGTGGTCGCATGTATAAATAGATATTTATCGATAAATTGTAATTAATGATCTATTTTTGTGAACAAATGTATTCTTTTTTAATATTTCTTTCATGCATTTGTATTTTTTTTTTTTTTTGTTATTTAGGTTTTAAGATTTAATTGTATTAATTCATGACAAACCTTAAATACTCTCATCACTTAGATGGAAGAAATCCATAAAAAATGTATATTTTATATCATTTCATATTAATTAAGTAGTACTAGTACTCTCCCTCCCCATTAAATAGTACCAGAAAATATAATAAATACATAAAAAATTAAAATGATTCGTTTATTACAAGTGTCTAATATAATTTAAATTTGTCTCTTTCTACATAAAATCTTCCAGCCACACACACGTTATGGCGGATACGATTTTGAAATAAGTGTTTGTAGAATATGTTGGACCCCCATTCTATGCTCTGTGCATAACGTTGCATAGCATTAGCATCACATGTTACAGAAAGGCCCACCAAAACTCTAAATGGCAAAGTTAATCAGCATGCATAACACTGCCTGCACATGCAGTTTGTATAAGCATTTCATATATGTATACAGTGGTAGGCCCTTGAATAGTTCCGTTTGCAACACCCAGAAGGAGGCGTCAGAGACCCTACAAAGTATATATATTCTTCATCAGCGTCAAAAACTGAGTCGATTTAGACATGTATGTCCGTGTGTCCGGTGTATGTCTGTTGTTGGCATTCTCATTCTAGTTTAATTTTGCTATTTCGTATTAAAATTGGGCAAAATCGGTTAAGAGACACGCCCACAATAAACGAAAATCTAAACAAACCTCGAAAAAATTGTATCCTTAAAAAATTACATACTGCACAATAATATGCCTATCAAGTTGTAAGTGGTACCGTTATCCAACACTACAAACAATTTAATGCAAGAGGAACTTACTTTTGAGAGAGTTATAAAAGGTGGAGCGTATTTAAGCTTCGGTCTAAACTGAACTTTTCTATTTTTTTTTTAAATAATTTCTATAATTTTTCTATTTTTGGTAAATTTTTTACTCCAACACTATAAAAACGAAAAGTGAAAAACTTTTTTATTGTTGTTAAATTAAAAAATTCAGCAAAATTGAAAAATTATATAATTTATAAAAAAAATAGTTCATATTGTAGACAAGATCCTTTTATGAGACTACATTATTAAATTGTTTCTAAACGTAAATTAAGGAAATATTATTGAAAAATTCTAAAGAAAACACTTTTACCTATTTTTGTGACCACCACTGTTTATAATAATTATAATAATTATGTTCCATATTCCGTTTCTATTTAATACTCGTTTCAATTATTATTACTACATAGTTAATAAAATCTGTGTTGATGTTGACAAGTGTCAAATACTTTGTTTAAGGGGGCAGGAATATCATAAAATTTCATTCTTTTTTCTTTCGAGCCTCCACATACAATTGAAGTAGTTTGGATTTGTTAAAGGGCACGCGTTTTTATAGGATGCCCATGCAAGGGAATAATAATACGCAATAAATGTATCAATATTATTATTGTGTACATGGAGACGTAAGTAAATATTTGTCGGCATCTGATTCAAACTATGGCAGATGATGTTTTGTTTTGTGATGACAATTAAAACATTATTCTTGCCGATGGGTTTGTAATTTATGAGCTCCATCATTATTACATTAACTTGATAATAATTTAAGGTTAAAGTTGGGAATTCTTTAAACATTGACAAACCTGAGGGGATAACCTTTCATACCCTTGTAGATTTTTAAATCTTATACATTTGTGATTTTTCCTACAGAATGTTTGGGGAGTAACTATTAGAACGTAGAGAGAGTTTACTCTCTCTACTATTTATTCAATAAATATAATTCATAATACACCAACAATAAGTAAAAAGGCTCAAAACTAGTGACTTGTTATAAATAGCGATTAAAAATAATAAGTAAAATAAGTGAAAATGTTATAGTCGATTAAGCCCGATCATTTAATACCCTACACTCGTTAGTTCAAAAAATAGTCCGATTTGATTCACTCCCATTAGAAGAGCTAATATATGTTCTTGTATTATGTTTCATCGAAATGTTACATGGACAGATAGACGGACAGGGTTAAATCAAAAGCAATTTATAAACAATTAAACAATTTAATTACCAGCTACATGTCAAGCCCACCATCTTCGGTGGTGCAGGGTATTTAAGATTTAGTCTAAGCTAAATTTAATATTTTTACTCGTTTTTTTTTCATTCCTTATGACAATCCTCCCCCATTTTTCTTAGGCTTACATTAATGTATTTATGAATTTGTGTGGGTAAGATCATCATTTTACATATTAGTGCATATGTTGTCAATGTGTTAAATTCATGAGCAGTTATAAATGTACATCTGTACGCATGCTTATAAATTTCTATATATCCATCTCTTTCTTTATCTGTTTACTCGTTACATTGATTTATGAGCCCATTTCGTTGACAGACAAAAATGTTGTCGCTTATAGTACTCTTTGTTTTGCACGATTTTTATATGATTTGTAATAATTTTCATACCCAACCACCACTAGTATAAGTGGTGGAAGGTATGTTAAGGTTCTTCAGTTGTTTGTATATTTTAAACGTTATAACCACCTTTAATATACAAAATCTGAACCATATCCGTCTGTCCGTTCTTGTCTTTCTTGTAATTTAACTTAATTTTGATAATTTCACTTGAAAATTATGGCACATAAATAGATACCAGAAAAGCCAAGAACGGTCACTCTTGAAAATGGTCTTCATCGATCTATTTTTCGCACCCATTTTCTAACACACATCCGGTATAGAAAGGAAATTCTATTTAATTTTTATATTTTTTATAAATGACAAACCCACCTTTAGAAAAATAAAATCCATTTTGTTCAGTAAAATAGGTTTTAGAGATAATTTATGGGGCAAAGATGGCGTAATTGTATACATGTCACGCCCACAGTGTACTTATGTACTGAAGTACTTTAAATTATTAATTGGCTTAAGCTAAATAGAGTTTCTTTGTTGTTATTAGGTACGTTAACAACCTCGTATCTCGTACAGGTACCTCGTGACGTATGAGTACTTGAATTAAAAGAAATTCCTAAAACATTACACAATTTATTAATTTTACTATTCCTTTTAACTTTTAAAACCTTACAAAAAACTTATATATTATATACAGAAGACACAGCCTTTCTGATAGGACGATCATTACGACCGAAAATTGCAGTAAACGCTCTTAAAGTTGCAATCATCGATTTAGAACTGAAATAGTCAATTTTAATAATTTGTAAATAATCATACTAAAATGTCATCCTTTACTGGTGCTTTAAGGTTGACAGATAATGAAAAACATTCAAAGAGTTCATTTATGTCAAAATATATTATTGTTATGTTTCTATTGAAATATTTGTTATAAACTTCCACATTAAATTCGGCATAAAAAGGCGTGTCTTTTTATGGATCAAACCCATTTTTTGCACATCAAAGAATGATGTAATTATAAATATGTATACCAAATTTCCACTTTATAGCCCAATTTTTGTGGCATATAAATAGATTTTGGTCGATTGTGGGCGTGGATTTTGATCGATTTTGCCCAATCTACAGAAGCTAATATAAACTAAAAGTGTCTGCACTAAATTTTTCCGCTCAATATTTCAACATTTATCATTGATGAGAATGCCAACGATAGACAAAGAGACGCGCGGATGAATGTATCTGGATTGGCTTAATTTTTGTTGCTGATCAAAAATATATATACTTTGTAGGGTCTCTGACGCCTCCTTCTGGGTGTTGCAAACGGAATGACGCATCTCTCTGATTTAAATTTAAAATTGATAAATTCTTTTTCCATATGCATCACATCATCTTTTTGGAATGTTTATACTCCTCTTGTAAAGCTTTTTTCCTTGTTGATACGAATATAGCGTACAGACGTGATGTAGGGTATTACCTAGTGCGCTAAGACCTAACTATTAAACTACTTTTACTTGTTTCTTCATACTCTTCATACTCTTTTTTTATTACTCACAGAATTGCTAAAAAATAAGCAATATTTACATCAAACTAACATCCGTTGTTGTTGTTTGTTAATAATCGTAAACGTGAGTAAGAAGAAAAAAAAAAGAAAGTGGCAACCTAATGGCAAAGTGTCGTACGTAACAGGCACTACTACTATAGTTACGAGTGTGAGCACAATATTAATAATAACAAAAGCAACAACAGTAGCCAATATCAACATAAACAGAGTCCATGTCAATAGTTTACACTTTACGCAAATTTCTGTTTGTTCGTGAGCAGTTTGAATAACTTTACTGATCCGCATACACACATAAACGAATATTTATATTTGTATATATTGTATATACGGTATTTATGTACATATCCCTATGCACACCTTAATAATGATGGTTGAGTTCAACCATTGTAGCTCTATAGAGTGTGTGGGTCGGTTACCAATCAGCAATCATTGCAGAGCACAGATGAACGCTTGAATGAATAACAGTTTCTTTTACTTTTATTGTATTTTTTAATACCAAACATATTGCAGTGGTGAATACAAAGAAAATAATCATTCTGTTTGCAATATTTTTAGAGACAGGTAAGTGAATATGTAAACAACATTATTAAAACGTAAGTCTGAACGTCCATGACTTGATTTGTTGTTGCAATTCGCACCGTAGCAAATATTTCAAAATTTTTCAGTTTAAAATCGTATCCAACTATTAACATATATCTAGGAAGGGTGTTTAAAGTTTGGTCTACGTCGTGATTAGGTTATTTTACTTAGTTTATCACTTGTACCAAATGCATATATTGAGCTTGTGCGAATGTTTGTAACTTCTAATTAGCTCAGAATGGAACCCCACTCCATATAAGTTTGCATCATAATGGAAGCCTTCCTAAGGTAAAAAATCGCAAATCTTAATAATTTTTGACAAAGTTTGTTGAAAAATAGTTAATTATGTGGATGTAAAAAAGTAATACGGTATTTATATACTTAATAGAAAAGTCGATTTAGCTCATCCGTCTGTCCGCCCGTCCATTTGGAAGATGTTAAGGATGATGGATACCCTAGTTTTGGCATATACCTAATAGAATCCTTTTTTACTTGTTTGTTATTGTATATTGTTAGGATTCTGCGCGCTACATGCTTCAATGACTTGATGCATAAAATAAAATTCATTGCGTTCTCATTAATACAGTTCGTAAAGTATAATGTTTTGAAAGCTACGCTTTTTATGTTAGTTACGTGAGTTTATGTTAAATTTATATGTTACAGGAAACTCATATAAGGTATGTCGTAAAAAATTTATATAAATTCACTGAAAGTATCGATAAATGCTTGTATTGATGACATTGAAAAGGAGTGAAGTAAACTTACTCGCCTTTAAACTTTGTTGAGATGTTTTGTTATATATTTGGATCAAAATGCTTTTTATATATATTTGTAAACACTAGGTGTGGCATGTGTGGCCTCCCGATTGATGACTAATAAGGTAGAAATTAAAAAAAAAACTTTAGCAAACTAGATCGTTTTTAGATCGTGTTGGAAATTACGGGCGTGTTTTGTTATAATTACATTCTTTTTCAACTAATCAAGGGAAAGAATAAATATAAGTATGTGAAGTAATTATTTCCTTGGCAGAATATTGCATCAATTGTGGACGTGGCTGGCGTCCTTTTTTCACACATTTTAATTAGGAAACTAGCTTCTATAGTTTTCTATTTTAAACATAATTTTTTCTTTACAAATAAGTAGCGGATTAAGGTTCTTTGGGACCCCAATTGTTGAAGTCTGTTAAAATTTTTATTATAATTAAATTGAATTAAACTTTTACACACTATAATTTATTTCTGCAATTTCAAAACCCTTAAAAGTTGCAAAGCAACCCCGCAAGCGCTTAGTTTTCATTTCATTAAAGCCGCCGCTGATTACAGTATACATGGACTTACGGACATTGTTAAATGAACTGAGCTTTTCATGGTGTTAAAAAATTTCTAAAGTTGATTGTGGGCATGGCTATTCACTGATTCAGCCCAATTTAAACAGTGATGGACGTAATATCGCGATCGAGTAAGTTTTTGAAGCTGTTTGAAATTATTGCAACACTAACCTGGATCCATCATGATTGCTGTTGACCTGTACTTTCTATGTCAATCTCTCGAGTAAAATTATTGAAAATAACTTTTGCTCAATATCAAAAGTATAAACAGAAGTATGTTTTATTTTGGTACACACGTACATTAACATGTCTTTAAATCACCACAATGTCTTGCTTGAACCGTTCAATGCAAGAGTTTGTTAATAGAAAATATTTTTTATACATTTATCTTTTTTTAATTAATTTATTTTCCATTTAGTTATTTTTTATGCAAAATACGATATGCTTTCTCTTATATAATCAACTCATAAGTAATTCATTTTTTTTATTATTTAAAAAAAATTAATTTTAAATTCATTTAAAATATTTGTTATTTCTTAGTGACCCAAAAAACAACTCACAGATAGATCATAATTCCAATATTTATTATATTTAATTTTAATTATTTGATTTCCATTATTTTACATGAAATATAAAAAAAAATATTAGCAATTTATTGTTTGTTATGTGTTGTATGCTTTGTATTATTTGGTGATGCCCCGTTCCGACTTGTTGCTACTCGTCAACCGTATGTGTTGTGACTAATTTAAGGCGTAGCGATCGCGCTCTGTTAACATTGATGTCGATCGATCAGTAACCCATACATACTGCACAGCACACTGACAACAATAATAACAATGAAAACAACAACAACAAATAAAAGCCTATCAAAGCAAGTAGCAATACCCAGCAGCAGCATGAACAGCAGCAGTAGCTGATGTTCTATAAACAACAACTCAACCAGTCAGCCGTTTACATACAAAAACACATCCTACAAAAGTGTAAAATGGGATTGTATGTGTATGCGTGTGTATGTGTGTGTGTGGTTGCATTGAATATTATGGTTAAAGATCAGCCAGCCGTTGAAATTCAATTCACTGTGATGCTGTGCATCACGGTATATAAATATTTACTGTTGTTGTTGCTATTTTGTTGTCCATTTATGTGTGTGCGTGAATGTAAAAGAGCACTATTTTTTATCTATTATATATAGAAGTTGTGTGGGAATATGAAAAATCTGAAAGATCACTTACGTTCAGTTGACCAAATTCGGTTGATCGAGTGCTAAGTTGTTTGTAAAAAAATCGTTCCATTTAATTACACTGATCAACAAAAATTATTAAACATTTTCCAATGAATTTTACATCTAATATTCATATAAAATATACTAATTGGTAGATTTATTTGGTGTCTGAATTTTCAAATTGGTTTAACGTTCTTATTTAATAAATATTTGTCCATCCGTCCGTCTCAGAGTTAGTAAACCTTTACATAATTTACGTACGTAATAGGCTAATATTTTAAAATCATATCGCAGTAAATATTTTATGAAACACATATACCTAAATACAAATTTTTATAATTTAATTCTTTACAAATTACGTGTAATTGTTTTTTTAATCTTAAAAAAATTACCAAGAGAGGTAGCTCTGACATAAGCATTAAATGTACACATGTTTACATTTATTTTTTAATTTAAAACTATTATTTGTATAAAATACAATTTTTTGATACAATAAAAAACTGTGTAGCACACACAGCCTATATGGTGGGACGATTATTATAACCAAAATTTATAGTAAATGCTCTTAAAGTTGCAACAGAATTGCGTTAATAATTTTTAATAATTTCCAAATAATCATAATAAAAATGTATGCCTTAACTGACGTTTTGATGCCAACAGATCATGAAAAATTGTCAAAATTGCATACATATTACAAAAACATATTACAAAATTGTTATGTTTTTAGTGAAAAATCCACTATAATAAAAAACTGACGTTTTCTAGGAGTTACAAGCATATGTGCGTAGGGTGCACTGTCTACTATGTAATGATTGTTATTCAATTGTTGTTTGAAAGAATATTTAAACCAATTTTTTATAAATCTTATTCGGTACAGAGTACATTCTGTCTCTTTCTGATATATTGTAACAGTTACTCTCACTATTTGAGATCTCGTCAATAATTCACAGCAATCCTCTCTTGTGCTCTTTTGTCATTGGAAACTATATGATGGAGGATAAGTTAGCTAACGTTTTCTGCAAAATATACAAGGCAGGTATGCACACACACATTTAATTGAATGATACACAACAACAAAACACAACGAGAACTCAATCGGGCGGAGTTAATTTTCGTATGCATGAACGGCCAATCTAAGGCCAGTAAGCGTATCCATAGCACGTACATTGTTTATGCAAAAGTGTGGGTGCATACGTATATGCATGTGTGTGTTTGTTGTACTTATATATATATATTTTTATGGGGGTGTATTTGACATGGCATTATGAGTGAGCACTCATCGTGTATGAAACATATATTTATTTATTTATTTGTAGGCGGAGCACTTACCTCATGATCAACGCAACTATTTTATAAATATTACAGATATAATAAACATGTTGTTGATTGATCATTTATAGAAATTATTATTAGATTGTTTATATATATATATAAATATATATTATATATATATGCATTTATATGGTAACCAAGTTAAACATGTGTTTGTATGTATGTGTGTATGTTTGTATTTATGCGTACGCAACTATGAATTTACAACAATATTAATGAGCATACTTGTTAATTAGCTATTCAAGTGCCAACATATCTACATACATATACATGCATACATATTTGAATATAGTTAACGGTGGGTGGGGTGTTGTTTGGATGGTATTGCAGCATTGCCGATGCCACCGAGGCGTTATATTACACATGGATGCCTTTAATTATGGAATGTGTCTAATTTTAATGCAACTGCTTATTGCATATAAGTAAATGTACCAACATTTGTTATGTTACATACACACATACCGTTATATAAAAATATCATTTAATTGAAGTGTAGTTAAAACAAGTAAAAAAAAACATAATTTTGGTTTAGGAGAATATTTAAATACCCTCCCCACTTATGTGTATAAAAAAATGTGGGCGTGACAACTACCTCTTTACTTTATAATAGTGTATGCCTTACCTCTCCACTTATAAGTTAAGTTGGGTTTTTGCAACTGGAATGACAAACAAAGTAGAGATTATAAGCTTTATTTTTGATGACCAGTTGATATGATTTCTGTCCATTTAAACAAAATTGAATCGTTTCAGTTCAATGAGTGGATGCATCCCTCATAATTCATAATCATAACTAGACATGTAACAACGTACGTAAGTACAAGAATTGTTCGTGAACATATGTAACAACGTAAGTGGTTAAAAGGTGTCAGGATTCACAGCCACTTGAGCGTATATTTGGTGTTTCATATGATGGTTCAACAATGTTCAGGTTCATGTTTGACCATTCAGCCCAAGTGATACTCGACAACATTATTATTACGCTACACATTACATGTATTTGCTGTAGAAGTAGTTTAATATAAATGTCAATTCACTTCAAGTGCATGCTTCAACTGTTGAGTAAGCTGAGAATGAAATTTAAGTAAAACCATAACAGAAGTTGTATTTTTTTTTTTATGTAGGCAGGCAGGCATGCGTAGACAATTTGACGCTTCCGCAATCTATATGTGTAGGCTCGCCTCTAAATATTACGCAACCTTATGCTCCCTTCACAAGAATACGTGGCGAACAAACATTTGAACGGAATGGAGTCAAAAATGGATGAAATGGAGTCAAATTTTTAGGCAGCTTCGTTTCGTTGTTGTTCGTTTCGGTTATAAAATTGTCAATATTTTATGAAATATCAAACAAAAAAAACATCTCTTTACTGCTTTGATATATGAGAGCAAAACGCACCGCCTTCATCTTAATTTTATGCACACCCTGCCAAGGGTATATTAAGTTTGTGTGGATGTTTGTAATGGATCGGAATCGATTGATAATTAGAAGCACTATTCCAATTGATTTAAGCATGTCCGTCTGCCCGTCTGTCTCTTGTGTGTCCATATAAATTTGTGCCACAGTTCTTAACTAAAACGTTAAAAACGTTAAAATTTTACAAAAGGTCGTGTGTTGAGCCAAACATGTAAACTATTAAAAATAATTTAAGTTGGACCACTTTTAGACCCCTCCCCATGAAAGACCTTTATTTGAAACAAATCTTTATGTGGAAAAAATCGCAATTCTTAATATTTTTTGACAAAATTTGATGCAGAATAATTAATCATCGTAATATTTGACTAAAAGAAATTTTGGACCCAATCGGACTACTTTTAGAACCCCTCCCCATATAAAGCCCTTGTTTGAAATAAGTTTTTAAATGATGAAAAATCGCATTGTTAAGGTTTTTGATAAAACTTGAACAACAACAAATTTGAATCCGATCGAACCTTGTTTAGAGGCCCCTCCCGTATAATGTTCTTTCACGAAATAACTTGTAACTTGGAGCCAAATGATGCAGGATGTTAAATAGTCTGACTTGACTTGACATTTTCATATTTTTTTCTGTTACTTATATGGTACGAAAGATATTTGTTGTTTTAAAAAATAATATTGCAACAATTTGTGACTGAGAGCGAGATGGGGAGAGCGAGTAAAGAGCTTGAGTATACACCGTAGCAAAACGAAATTATGCTTAAAATAACAGAAAATAATATTAATTTGTTATGCTTGTCTTTTTTTTTTTTTTTTGTTTTTGTTTTTGTGTTTATTTTATGCAATCTGTGCACATACAATTTTATATATAGCGGGTGCACATATATTTCATGCGGTATCATCAAAAGTCTTCCCTTGTCACCCAATTTATTATTGTTGTGTTTAATGTTACATGTGTCTGCTGGTTTTTTAATAAATACAAGATGAAATGAAATGAATATGTCTTGAAACCATAACTTTGAAGGTAAAGATCGACGATGTAATCTTCGAAGACCTCTATTATTCCCATCAGTTGTTGATGCTGCTGAAGAATATATAAATTTTATAGGGTTTCGGATGTCGTAGCAAATGGACTGACAAACTTAATATACCAAACATTTTATGTAAAGCGCATAATAATAAACTTAACAAGCTCTTGAAAAAATCAACCAAAAACCAAATTAATATCGTTGCAGTTGCTTGCCTCAAAAATCCAAACGTTGCAACATTGATCAAGTCATTGATAGATCAGCATGAAAACGTTTCATATTTTATCTAACCAGTAAATAACGAAAAGTAAATACATAACGGCACTATTATGATAAAATCAAATCAACCAAAAAAAGCCAACAAACACATGCACACACACAAATGTAAAATGAATCCATCCTAGGTATGAAGTCATGCTCCTCAACGTCAAATTTGGATTTTCTTCTTGTGATGTTTAAATGTTTAAATAAATACTTAGCGCTATATATCGATGTTTCATCAATAAACCGGTCAATAACATAACACAACATAAAATAACCACTTGATCTAGCTGGTCAGCATGGGTGGTCGGTAATTTATATTATATGTGAACATTTATTACACACACACGCGCGCACAAATGGTAGATGGCTTATGAAAGTGTGAAAAATAACTGTCTAATTACTCCAACACACACTTGAACAACGCAGCATCAGGTAAGTGTTTGTAAAAGGATTCCAAAAAACGAACTTTTCAATTAAATCAGATAATATCATATATGTGCTGCGCCTATAACAAGTATGCACAATTAATGAATGTAACTGAACACTTAAACAAAATGTCGCCTATATGGCGCATTGTGTCATTATATCTTCCATGTAAAATGGGCGATACTACAAGTTCGTCATTCCAGAAGAAGCGTCAGATATATATTCTTGATCAAATCCTAAGTCAATCTAATCTGTCATACAAGTGTTCAAAATTGGATTCTTGATTACATATGTATATGCACATATTTAAAGAATCCAATGCCATGTTGGCACAATATTATTTTACACGTTTGGCACATTCTATGTTGTTTTATACTCTATGAGTTATGACGTACAATTTGGCGGAGTTAGCTCAACCATAACGTTGCTTTAGCATTGAGCAAAAGACAAAAACACACACACACTCATTGATTTGTGCTCGTGCGACAGTAAACTTACAGATAATGGATAGTCATCCAACAACAGAGCGGCAGACATTTTGCGATAGTTTTGTTTTCATTTCGAGCAAACAACACCACACAACTTGATTCTTAGTATTAGTCGTTTAAATATTTCACCGTCTATAAGAAAAACTTAACTTCATGGTATCATGATTTGCAAAGTTATTTCTTTTTATACCCTCCACCTTAGGGAAGAGGGTATATTGATTTTGATCATCCGTTTACAACACATCGAAGGAAGCCTCGGACACCCCACAAACCATATATACGAGTATTCTTAATTAGCATGAAAAGAGAAATCGTTTGAGACATGTCCGTCCGTGTGTCTGTCTGTTGTTGGCACTCTCACAGTCAGTTATCCAACACTATGCCAAAATTGGCGTGATTGAATAACGCAAACGCTTATAATTAAAAAAAAATCTATTTGTTGTTTAAAAATGACCTGAATAATAATAATACATATGAAACAATTTAATGCAAGAGGGTTATAAAAGGTGGAGAGTATTTAAGCTTCGGTCTTAACCGAACTTTTCTATTTTGTTTGCATTAAAATTGTTTTCAAAATATTACCATGAAATGAAATATCATTTATAACTAAATTCGATTTAAGCCGAATCTTAAATACCCTCCACATCTGGTGGGCATGACAGGTACATGATTACGCCCTCTAACAGTGTATGTGTTACGCATCAGCTTGAAAGTTGCGTTTTTTGTAAACTGTGAACCTGGTCGGATAACAGGCAATCTTTTTTTTTGCACACGCATGGTAATTATAAAGTTGTGTACCAAATTTCAATTTTATACGTAAATTTTTGCGACCCATATTTATATTTTTGTCGCTTGTGGGAGTGGCTTTTGAACAATTTTTTTCAACCTAAATAGCAATTCAAGAAACTAGAAATGTCTGTACGACCGCGTGAGAATGCTAACAACAGACACAAACATGTCTAGATCAACTCAGATTTTGATGCTGATCAAGAATATATATACTTCTGACGCCTCCTTCTGGGTGTTTCAAATGGAATGACAAACTTAATATACCCCCCCATCTTATGTGTAGGGTATAAAAATAATTGATTAATCAAGAGACATTTTACTTAAAACTGACAACCAAATAATACAACTTAACACGTAGTACTAAAATTAGTAATGGCGATGAAAATGTAACTACACTAATATAATATTATGTATAATATATAATAATAATAATAAAATTTAATACTTCGGCACGAACAATTAATAACGAACCGAAGAATATTAAGTGATAAAACTGAATGCTTAGTCCTAAAAATTTGCAACCAAATAATGCAGCAAAATTAAATTGTACTAAAAATAAGTATTAAGGAAGCCGAAATTACAGTTAAATTTGACAAATAGTTGTAGAGAGTTAAGGTAATCGCAAAGTTCATGCCTCTTTTTTTGATTTCTTTCCTTTTCTCTGTTCATGTTGGAAAATTGTAAAATATTTATAAAATATATTTTTCTCATTATTTATACTTATTTATATTTTTTTCCAGTTCTATTCCTGTTTTAATAATCGTACCAGCTACTGGTGCAACCACAAATCAGAGTTTCGCTGAAGCGTTCAATCGTTCAAGTGTATCGAGCGTGTATGGTAATATTATTTCACCGCTGGCACGTATCGTCATTATTTCATTTAGATGGCCAGAAACTGTTGTTTCTTGTATTTTTTTATTTTGGTTTTTGTTGTTCATATTTCTTCTATTTTTGTTTATTTTATTTATTTATTTTTTATTTATTTATTATACTTATACAGCAGACTTTTAATATATTTTGGCTTAGTGCCTGATTGTGCTAACGGTAATGATGAAATAAGCATCGTATCTTGCTTTATTTACTTATTAGAGAACGCATCGTATGCATATTACATTTTATTTAGAGATTTCATGATTGCAGTATGTAGTGTAACGGTGCCGTAATGTATGATACCAATGCATGCATGTACTCTATTTAGCTCTCCACACAGCTAAGCCAACTAACAGGCCTTATAAAGGGAGAGACAAAATTACCTTAAGAGCAGCTTCCTTGTAATGCACCATTAATATAATTTTATATAAAGTTTTAAATAAACACTAAAGCAACACAAATCCTTGGTACGTAAATAATGAAACGAGAAGTGCAAGAAATAAAAAAAAATTGCCATTGACTTCAAACCTATACTTCATCTTTACATGTGTTTATCCATAACCAATTTTGGAACTCTTAGGAGATGTGATAACAAGGGGGAGACGAAACAGCAGCAAAATAAATAAAGGCGGCAGGTTGAAATAAGTTTTATAAATGGAGCGAAGCGTGTCACTTGTATTTTAAGTGTGACAACTTACTGTTTGTTTAATTCGCAAATAAATAAACATTCCAACAGACACAGTTTGATAGTCTCTAAAGATGAAAACGACATTGTAAGCGCCTTAAAGTAAAATTTAAAAATATTTTTCATCAAAATCAGAAACAAAAACTTTCTATATATACAAGAAACACACGGATATAATATATGCTTGACTGATTACATATAAAGTTTGTTTAGCTTTTTTTGTGCTTTTTCCTCCCTACCAACCTAGGTAAACTCTAGTATTTTGCTAACTAAGAAAAAAAAAACATAAACAAATGAAAAAAATAATCTTTTTCAAGTATTTTCACGTCACGGAACATTTAAATTTGTAATGCTCCCGCGAAACCATTAAATCAACGTAAGGGCCGCCGCTAACACTATTAACACTTTACTTACTTCTTGCCTTGTATGTGCAGACATATGCGTGTGTGTGTGTTGTTTTTGGCGTACGTTTAGGAGTTTGTATCTAATAATTAACAATTTAAAAAAATACATTTAGCTAAAGGCAAATCTATAATACCCTTCACTCTTAGTTAGAAGTACTGAAGAAGAAAGTTTATTCGAAACAGGGCTTGGCTTGAATATCATCTAAGAGTAAGGACTTTTTTTGTAAATTGTCATCCCCTTCTTTTTATGTGGCGGGTTCTATGAATAAATGAAACAATTTTAAGCTTCTATCAATAATACGAAAAAATGCCTAAAAAACGTTTTCGTTTACTATTTAAAATCTTAGATTTCCGGTAATTTGCAGTAACTGCAAAACAATAGGGTTTTAAATCATAGCACATTAGCTTAATGCTATTAAAACTTTCACAAATGGCAACACCATAGGAAAAGAACAAGGTGGCAAGAGATTAAATTTTATTTTACTAAATGATATTTTTTATAATTACAAATTTTATCATTAATTCATAGTTATATTGGATAATAATATAAACTAAATAAATAATAAATTGTTGCTATGAAGCTTGTTTCAATTAAAGAATTTTTGAAACACCCTATTAATGAAAGCAAAGAATCGTCACCCACTAACTTTGAACTATAAATAAACAAAGAACACACTCAGTGACTAGAAAATTTAAGAAAATTTTGAAAAAACATCTAATAAATTGTAAAATAACTACAATTAAAAAAAACTACGCTTCAAGCATTTTATAAAACTTATCCTTGGGAATATTTTTTGTTAAGTTTAAAGTTAATTGAAATATCTATTAAAAGAAAATCCAATAACTGTGACATAAATAACAAACTTCAAAAATATAAATATTTGCATATGATTCGCTTTGTCCCCTTATATAACCCACTTAATATATGAGACTTTAACATTATAATGGATTTGACAATATTCTTAGTAGCGGCCTTACACATTTTTTATATACCCTTCACCAAAGTGGAGGAAAGCTTTAATTTACAAGCTATACATGATGTTTTATATTTAAGGAACAATTTTTCCGATGTAAGTTATAAGTTGAACAATATTTTTGTTTTATTTTATTGTGATAATAACTAATTATATTAGTATGATCATCACGAATTTCCTGGAGTTGTGCCGCGTACATTTTTGGGGCCCTTATTTGTAGCCATATTGACTAGCCCTTTCGTTATACTATTCCAAACATTTGATATCAATAAATTTTGGGCACAATATGTAGGTAAAATATGTTCAAATTGTACTTTATTAATTACTAGAATTAAAATTTAAATCTTTATATATCTTAAATAGTGCGCTTAATGTTAGCTGCCGTAGTGTCACTGACCTGGCATAAATGGAAATGTGCTGTCCATAAAATCTATGGTTTTCAAGTGATTGTCTGGTTAAAAATAATAACCATAACACAATTTCACTTCATGTTCTATATGAGCAGAACTTTACCCAACATTATGGTTTTACCTATAGGTATATTTCTCCAACAAAATATATGTCGTGATTAACCTTTTATCGTTTTCATTCTTTTAGTTTTATTATGCTTGGCGCATTGGTTGAATGGTGAAATGAAATCATTTATAATACTTTCGGGTATGGCTGTGCTGATATATCGTTCAGAGTTAATCATTCTTTTGGGGTTGTTGCTTTTAATTAGTATAATACAAAGGAAAATTACTGTGCCGAGGTGTGCTACCACTACAACCCGACAAAATAAATTTCTTTCTACATATATTGATATATTTTCATATGTTTTAGAATATTTCGCATAGCTGTACCGGCTGCTATATGTACTTTAGCTGCTACCATAGCTGTAGATTCCTTTTTTTGGAGACGTTTACTGTGGCCCGAGGGTGAGGTGCTTTGGTATAATACTGTATTAAACCAAAGTTCCAACTGGGGTGTATCCTTTTAAATTTTTTTTTTTTGCTATATGCGCACAACATATGTAAAGTAAAAGTAAAACTGTGTATTCAGGGCGGCAGTCCCTTTTGTGGTGCATCCTTAACATATTTATATATAAAAATATTAGACGTCACCATTTTTATGGTATTTTTACTCAGCTTTACCCAGAGGCATGG
The DNA here is from genome assembly GCA_963978525.1 of Ornithomya fringillina. NCBI lineage: Eukaryota > Metazoa > Arthropoda > Insecta > Diptera > Hippoboscidae > Ornithomya > Ornithomya fringillina. The sequence goes on from OZ021691.1 coordinate 26,517,369, forward strand.
AATGTACACTTTTCTTCGTTCCTATAGGTTTCTGCATGGATAAGCGTGTACGACCAATAACATTTGCTGCCCTAAGCTTTGTATTATTGTACTCTCTACTGCCACACAAAGAGTTGCGTTTTATAATTTACATCTTTCCTATACTAAATCTAACAGCAGCCATTGCTTGTCATCGCCTGTAAGTTAAGAACAAATTGTTGTGATTAGAAAAAAAAACCATTTTAATTTACTCAAAGTGATTGTGTCTTGTAGATGGATACGACGCATGAAATCTTATTGGCATGGACTTTTAGGAATCTGTGCTGCTGCCCATTTGTTAGTAAATGTTGCTGTAACATTATTTTTATTAATAGTTTCGAGTACAAATTATCCAGGAGGAGAAGCTTTAACAAAACTGCACAATCTAGAGATGAACTCAACTAAGGCAGTGGTACATATAACAAATTTGGCAGCGCAAAGTGGTGTAACACGTTTTTTACACACGAGGACAGACTGGAGGTGAGGTACAGAAATGAATGTTGAATTGAAAATAATATAATAATTATTATTTGCTCTTACTAGCTACTCCAAAGATGAGTATTTAAATTATACCAAAGAGGAATTGCAAGCCTTTACGCATTTATTAGTGGAAGCCAAAAATAAACAAAATAAACAATTATGGACCAGTGTAAACGAGGACTTTGTGGCCTTAGAATTTGTGGATTGTTTTAGTAGCATTGGTTTACAAACCAAGGCGTTTATGTCAGTGCGCATTAAAACTAAACCGTGTATAGGAATTTTGAAAAGAAAATCCGTGCAAAAAAAAGAAACAGAAACTAATGATTTTCTTATAAAATCACAATGTGAAGCAGATAAATTGAAAATTACTGAGGAGTCAGCAAGAAGTCTCCATTTGGATTTACAAGAGGAGCAAGAAGAAGAGTTTGTTGTGAATCTTGACGAAACTTCTCATATCCAACCTGACCAAGAATTAGATAATTTGAACACTAGAAATACAGATAATGAAGGTGAGGAAAGTAAAGAAATCAATTTTCAAGAATTACACAACTTGGCTTTAAATCAAACAAATCGTAAATTTAAAGCTACTAAACGGAAGTTACGCGCCATTATCGAAGACTATTACATAACCAAGGAGAAAAGAAAGACTAATAAAAAATCTAAACTGAGCCCAAATATGCGTCAATCGGTGAAAGCAATTCTAAAGCAAGAACGGATAAAGGAAATGATTGAAGAAATTTCGAATATGGATTTACAAAAATCATGTAATTTAGATAAAATGTCCATAAAGGATTGTTTAAATATAATTATTGATGCATTAGATAAAGAGGATAATAACGAATGATGTTTATTTTGAATAAATTGTGTTTACATTTTGACAGAAAATAATTTAAATTTAATTTATGGTAAAATATAGCTGGCATAGAAAGCAAAATCCATTATTAAGCCCAATCCAGTCAATCCCAATGTTGTATAATACAATATAACGTCTGTTTGGCCGCCTCTTAAAAATACCGGCAAATCACTTTTCTTTTGAAATAATTTTTGTAATTTCAGCAGTTTAGGTGGTACAGGAACTTTCTTGCTTCCACCGCCACTTTTTCCACCACCACCACCACCGCCGCCGCTTTTTCCACTACTACCACCACCGCTGCATTTTCCAACACCGCTACCAGCAGAACAACGCCTCAAGTGTTGCGGTATATTTAAACGTCCCGTGGACTAGATAAAAAGCGAATTTAGGGATCAATTATTTAAATGGACAATGCAAACATAATTACTTTAAGCAGATTCAGCATGATTTTTTTTTAATTTTACACGATTCTGAATATTTGTGAACGATAGAATATTGAAAATCAGTAATCAGTTACGTTATCTAAACTTCAAATATTGTCAAAACTTCAATTGCTTGAAAGCGACCTAATGACCTTACTTTGAAAGAAAAAAAAACATTTAAGAATTCTTGTTAATTTATTTCATCTTTTTCTATTTATTCATATATTTTGGAATATGTTTCATATATATGCAATACATTCCATATTACTTAATCTTACTCTAGTGGCTTTGGATTTGCAAGCTCATAAAATAGCTTTGCCATACCACCAATACCAACTAAACTGAGAGCTACTGTTATGCGGTACAAAACTTGATCCATAGCTGAGCCTTTCAAAAACACCGGTTTACCATCGTTCTTTTGGAAATGTTCCTGAAGTTTTTTTATTTCAAAATACCCCTTAGCAATCTCACCTTTAGCGGCTGTCGCTTGTTGTACGTTGGAAGTGGTAATGGAACGTATAAAAGTCTATAATTATAAAATGCGTACAGTATCTCTTACATAATATTAGCATGATTTTTTCAAGAAGAATTTATATAATGCAAGAATTATAGAGCGATAAAAGCTTTTCATTTTTATTAAGTGACCTTACTTTGGAAAATCGAAACATTTTTTTTAATTTTTGCAGTATTTTCTAATAAACTTCTGAAAATACTTTTTCTCCAGCTAAATTAATTAAGTCTTCTTCTTTCTTAAAATAATAGTTATCATTATCCAAGTTCATATTGTTCGCTGGAGTCTCTGGACAGTAGGGTTGCCAACTCAAAAATTTGCTAACGTTTTATTTGTACTAATTTATGAATACGTTCGTTGTGTTGGCAATACTTTTTTAAATACTTCACTGATGAAATTCATTATATTACACAAATTATATCAGAAACGGATTATTCAAAGTGTTTTTCCCTCCTCCAGTCTTTCGTAATAGCAACGGCTAAATATTTTTATAGGTCTGTGAGTAACATCAAGAAAATGTCGCATGGAATATACCAATTAAAACCATTAGGAGATGAGAATCAAGTGATAAATTTGAAAACTGGTGTAAACTTTGTGGGTCGTACTAAAGAATCAGGTATACGTGATATTAAGTGTTCTAAACGACAGTTGGAACTTAGAGTGGATGATGGTGAACCAAAAATAAAATTAAAAGTATTGGGTATTAATCCTTGCGGTGTAAATGGATTGATGATTATGCCAAATACTGAATGCCAATTACAACATGGTGATATATTAGATATAGTCTATGGCAGGTATTCGTTCCAACTAATGTGTAAGACAGAATCAGATAAAAAAGATTCAACTGAATGTTGGTCTTCCATTAACAATGGCAAAGTGTTAATCTTTACTAGTGAGGGCGTGAAATCTTCCACAAAAATTGCTGCTTATGATTTAGACGGCACCATCATTAAAACCAAATCAGGTTTAGTTTTTCCAAAAACTTGTGATGATTGGATTTTAAAATATGACAATGTTCCTAGTAAATTAAGAAAATTATGCGAATATGGTTATAAAATATGTTTCTTTACCAATCAGGGTGGTGTTGGTAAAGGTAAAGTGGATGTAAGGGAATTTAAAAGGAAAATTCAACTCATCATTGATCAATTAAAGGTACCGGTGCAAGTTTTTATTGCTTTAGATAATGATTATTATCGTAAACCTTGCCCCGGCATGTGGGAATACTTGGCGAATACAGCAAATGATGGAGTGGAAATTGATCAAAATAACAGTTTTTACGTGGGAGATGCTGCTGGCCGTCCAGAAGTAGGAAAAGGTGTAAATAAACGACGTAAAGATCACTCTTTAGCTGACCGTTTATTTGCGAAGAATATAAATGTAACATTTTCAACACCTGAGGAACATTTTCTGGGTAGAAAACCTGAGAAGTGGGCAACGCCAGAATTTGATCCAGGTGAAATTGATGAAGATGTATCACTTTTGGATCCATCTACCACTAAATTAAACGAAGATAACTGCGAGATGATTATTATGGTGGGATTGCCAGGATCGGGTATATTGCAATTTTTTATACGAGTATAAAATATATATTAAAAATGAATAATTTTTATTTTATTTTTCAGGAAAATCTCATTTTTGCCAAAACCACTTACAACCGCTTGGTTATAATATAATCAATGCGGACACATTGGGTAGTGTGCAAGCTTGTCTAAATAAATGTAATGAATATCTTAGTCTATTAAAATCTTGTGCTGTGGACAATACCAATGTAGATGCGATATCGAGGAAGAAATTTGTAGATTTGGCCAAAAAACATAAAATTCAAAGTCGTTGTTTTATAATGAATGTTACAGAAGCACAAGTTAAACATAATTTAGCATTTCGTAAACTTACTAATTCCAAGCATGCCAAAATAAATGAAATGGTTTTAAATACTATGAAAAAGAAACAAACGGCTCCAAGTATAGATGAGGGCTTCAAGGAAATCGTTAAAGTTAATCTAAAACCCGTTTTTAAAAATGATGAATGGAAACGTTTATATAAACTCTATTTGATCGATAAATATTAAAAATAAATGCAACAAAAAAAAGCTTTAAATTTAATCCAAAGTAAATATACGCTTAGCTATATCATCTATAAGCCAGTCCATAGATGCTAATAATTTTTCACCAGTAACAGCACTAACACCCTCCACCAGCCAATGATGTGTGGTGACATTTTCCAATTGTAAGGCCTTTTAATAATATTAAGAAAATAAATATCATTTGAGTTTCAAAGCATATCACCTCACCTCCTTAATTTCATTTGCTGTTAAGGCACCAGGTAAATCTTGTTTGTTGGCCAGCACCAGTAAAGTGGCTCCGGCTAAACGTTCTTCTTGCAATAAAATATCCATTTCTTGTTTACACATTTCAATACGCATACGATCAACGCTGTCCACTACCCAAACCAAACCGTCAGTGCATTCAAAATAATTACGCCAATATGATCTTAAAGACTTTTGTCCACCCACATCCCACATATTTAATATGTAACCCTTATGTTCCAATGTCTTAATATTAAAACCTAACGTTGGTGACACATGGTCAATAGGTTCACCATTGAAACGTTTTAGTATTGTAGTTTTACCAGCATTATCCAAACCTCTATAGAGTGAACATTCATGACTTTAATTACTAAAAAGAATACAAATCGTACTTACAATAACAATAAACGCATTTCCTTTTCTTTTTGTCTCATTTTCTTTAGCACTGTTAAAAAGCCCATTATGTGATGAATAAAAGTGTTTTTTTTTTTTTTAATTAATTTATGTTTAGTTTACAAGTTAAATTGATGTTTTTGTTTAGTTACCATTATTAAGTTTTAAGAAGAAGAATATAAGTAACAGTGAGTAGTGCTGCCAGCTTTTAAAATTTTTAAATTGGCAATGTCGATGAAGAAGAATTTACTTCATATTAAGAAGAATTACTTAAATCAAAGGAAAGATAAACGTGTTTACGTGTTTTAAAGATTTACGTGTTTTAAGATATACGAGTTAATTTTTATATTAAATTTTTAATTTAATATATAATTTTTTTTGATAAAAAATACAATAATTAAAGCATAAAAATAATATTTTTACTTCGTTTTGTAAGAAAAGTAATCTTAATTATTTTGCTAACTAGGTAGCACTGAATAAAAGCTACGATAGTGATAAAAATGTTCTTCCCCAATGTAACGGTTATAATTAAAAATTTCTATTATATACAGGTTTTTACAACATTCGTACAATTTATTTTTATAAGTAGCAAAATCTAGTAATTAGTGCGAAAATGTAGATAAAAATTGATATCGATTTTTAGAAATAAACATACAACTAATATTATAAATTCGATCTCTCAGTAAACGCCATTTATATTATTATGTGTAGAAATAGAACTGTTTACATTAACGTCAAAATGGCGGCGAGATAATGATGATGATATCGCTACACCCGGTAAAGTTATTGTGGCACGGGAACCGCTTATTTTTTCAGCTTCAATACGACCCGACAGAAACGAAGCCAAACGTTCCTTAAAAATATAATCAAATCTAAGTGTTATTGTAATTTTTATTTTTTTATAATCATTATTCACCAGGTAAGTATTTGTTAGTACTTGAAGATTTATATAAAATGTGTTCATTCGTTTGTAAAGCGTTTCCGCTTCCTCTTTCGATATATTTTTCACTTTATCCAATTTAATAACGCGAATTAAGCGATTATTGATATAAATAAAATGATGAACAACCTCGGTTGTGGTATGTGAAACAGTCCTTTAAAAGAAAAAAGTTTGATTACAAGCGAAATAAAACGTGTTTATAAATTGCATTACTTGGGTATATTGTATGCTACATTCGCTCCGAAATTAATCATATGCACAACACGGCGGGCAGATTCACGCGTTAGTAAAACAAGTAATTGTTCAAGGGTAGCTGGTCTGGCTTGATTTTCTGGTTCATCTTTACTTAAATATTTCCATAACTCTTTGGCTTTTTGCAAAGCCAATTTGGGATCGGTGGCAATCTTTATAAAAAGAAAATATATTTCAATACAGAAGACAATCTCAAAAAATACCAACAATACCAACCAATTCAGCTGCATATATTATTATATGTATAGCTTCCTTGCTTTGCTTTTTTAACGCTCTAGCTTCGGCAAGTGTTCTCTGCGTCAATCGTCGCTTTAATTTACGCGAAAACCTTTGACCATGATGAATGGCTTTCAAAGCGCTTTTTTCATCTTTACGATTGGCATTGTTATCATCATCAATTGCTCCTGATATTACAAATTTATTAAAAGTGTATTTTCATTAATTTATTATTGATTTGATTATTTATTTGAGTTTATAAGTTAAATTGTTGTTTTTAATAACTTTAGTTACTCTTATTAATAGTTTTTAGAAGAAGAATATAAATAAAAATGAGAAGTGTTTTTTTCAACTTTTCATCACCATTTTTTTTACTTTTAACTCTTGACTGGCATACGAACAAAAAATACTGTTTCTTTCGATATTTAAGTTTTTCTTTTATAAATATACTTAAGTTATATATAATAATTATTCACGACTTATAAATTTTATAAATCCCAGTAAGGATTATGGTTTATTTAAATGGAGGGAGAGATTATTAATATTTTTATTCTATTATTAAAAGTATACTGAGTTTGCAACATCTACGCAACGAATAAAGCCTAGGGCACCCTACAAAGCATATATTCACCTAATTCTCTTTTTGCAAAATATTTTTTTACACGAATTTGATTTAACACGAGTTAAAATAAAAAGGAAATTCTCTTTTTACACGAATTGTTTTGTTTTAACAAGATTTTCAATTCTTTTTTAGGTCTGGAACCAATCCACTATTCTTCCATTTAACCAATATCTCTTTTCACGAATTTTTTGGGAACGTATCTATGGTGTAAAAAGAGAATTAGGTGTATTCTTGATCAGCATCAAACAATTAAGAATGTGTAGACATCTGTCCGTAAACATCCAGTGGAAATTTCTAATTAGAGCATCCTTGGATGAACCAAAATTGGGCATGGTCGAATAACGGTTACGCCCACAATTTACAAAAATTAAACTTTTTTGCGCAGAATCTGACGTGTAAGTTAAAACTCTGTTACAATGCTACTACGCTTACTGTTTGTACATGAGTGTGGAGGGTATTTGAGATTCGGTCTGTATTATTTGTGACATATGTTTAAATCTCTTTCTGTGAATTTTAAAGATAAGCCCTACCGGCAGATTGAGCTTGATTCTTAATATCTCTCTATTTCTCTCTCTCTTTCTTTGAATAAATCGTATTAATAGTATGAACACTTTTGTGATTCAGTAGAGCGATAACCGCTTAGGTATGCATAACGCACATCATCATGACTTAGAAGCACGATAACAACCGGCTTAGAACAACATTCAGTATTCTATAGAGTTTAGTATAACGTTTAACTCAATTAAGAGCAAGTGGTGTATTATTATATGACTTCATATATTTTAAAAATTAAGCAAGCTTTTTGAACAAATTGGGCTCATTTTATACACACATCTTGATACAAGATATCGCGCTACTTACCATCTGCTTGATCGCCATCAATTGGCAGCAAATATTTATCCATAAATTTATCACCCGCCTTTAAAGCACCTTCAATACGTTCAGCAGCATAAGTGGTTAGAGAATTTTCCAAAACAACAGTGCCGATCTGTTTTACGGAATCGGCTCGTTTTAATACCGGTCGAACCAAATGATTTGACATATATTCCTTTGTATTCCAATACATCTACGCAGTAGGAAAAAGGATAATAAATGAATTATTGTTTCTTTTGTAAGACCTGCTTACCAATTCTGGCGGTAAATAAACAGCTGGTACATGTTGTTCTAATATATCTAAACTTTTACATAAAACATTATCGAAACGTTTTAGAGGTGCTTCAAATAATTTGATGGCCGGTTGCATCGATTCATATGCAGATAACAAAGATAATTCGGCCGTTTCAAAATACCAATTGAAAAAACAATTACTAGTTTTAATTCGACCATAAAAACTTTCAACTTGCTTTAAACTACTCTCTACTAACGGTATACTGACAACACGATCAACACATTCCATGTGTAATATTTTTATTGGTGGCATTGCTAAAAAAAATATGTCATAAATTAAATGTGAACCGTTATATTTTCTACTGTTACCACCAACCCATTCTTTTAATGTGTGAAAAAAGTCGAACTTTTACAAAAATTTACTTTCAATTGTAAAGGAGTACCGTCCGCTCTGCTGAGAATGCACTGAGAAACTGAAGTACATTTTATTAATAATTTATTATTATAGTTTACACAGAGATAAGACTTTCGACCTCATACGATTTAATATACTCAGAAGAACTGGAACAATCGCGTGGCGTGTACTAACATACGTAATGTATGTTCAAACTAATGACTGAAAGAAGGAATTGTTATTTTTTTATTATGTGTATCCTCCAGTTGGATGTATTGGCTATACTAACTTTGTCATTCTGTTGACAACTGACAAAACTTATTCACGAAATGCGGATATATTGAATACTATACAAAAATATATCAGACGCACAAAAACAAAATAAAATTTGTGGTAAAAATACGTCTCTTCACATTCACTTTTTTAAATTGAACATAATTTTCATATTGAAGAGGAAATGCTGAACGCAAGTCAGGCTGTGCAATTTGGATTGCACTTTGTACCTTGGCTTATCATACATTGTATGCTTGTTATATATATAATATAATTAACATCGTCTAGAGTGTAAATTTTTTTAAATCTTATTTATCAATATAGTCTGGTGAGCGGTTTCCATTCCTGTAGCATATTTCTTATCATTTTATATACTTAAGGAAAGGGATTACATTGAGGTTTATTGAAGCTATTCAAGTCAATAAATATGGATAGGAAAACATGAAAAGTTATGGCCGGTCAAGCGCCTGTTATCGAAAGATAAATTTGGCATAGAAATATAATAACTTTCGATCTGTTATATTTGATGAGTATTACGGAAATATTATTTACGAAAACCATATTTTATCGATGGGGTTATATCGTATTTGAAACTGCTTCAGAATATATATATACCTTGTTGTTGCCCGTGTGTAACAACATCTTCGAACTATAAAAGTATACCGGTCACCCGCATTCGTTATTGATATTGTGCTTCTGAAACATAATCTCTGCATAATTGGTCAAATGCACAGTTGGCCTCAAAAATTAGGCATCAATAAAAATAAGAAAAAGAAAATGCATAATATTCGTTGTTAGTTACAATTATCTATATGTTCACATAAATTTTAAGGTTACAAATTTTATGTTGGAAGACTTACTTTATCTAATAAGTTTATTACGTAGCTTTTATTTTAAAAAAGTTATTTCTATAATATTTCATTTCTTCAATGGTCTCTTTTATATCATCTAGACTACGATGAGCAAACTTTTTAGCAGGTGCCGCATCAAATATTTGCGGATTCCAACGGCGAGCCAATTCTTTTATGGTGGACACATCAATAATGCGATAGTGTAGATAATCATTTACCAAAGGCATATAAACATTTAGGAATAATCTAATGAGCATACAACACTTGTTGAGATAATTACATAAATCCATATACCATTTAATTACCTGTCCATATATACAGAATTACCAGCTAATGGGCATTCTTTTTGTGGTACATGTTGTTTTAAAAATTGCAACAATATTTGTTCTGCTTCAGCCAATGTTATATTCGATTGAAGACATTTCTCTGTTAGACCAGATTTTCTATGATGTTTTTTACACCAATCGTTCATATTATTAAGTACTTCAGGTGGTTGTTTAATAATCAAACAAGGCCCTTCCCGTTTTATAGCTAAATCTTTATCGGTAATTAAACAGGATACTTCTAAAATTTTATCATTCTTAAAATCCAAGCCGGTCATTTCTAAATCCATCCATACAATATCGGTGCACAACATTTGGGTCATTTTATTATTAATTTTATAAAACAAAGTTGTTGAAAATGTTTTTAATATTAAATAATTATTAATATCTTTTGGTAAACAATTTTGTACTTTATTCAGTTTTTTTAATATAAAAAACATAATTATGCCAACCAATGTACTGCTATCACATGCGATTGGCATCCCCGTTTTACTCTCAATACTTCGTTAATGAAAGATTATGCATAATTATAGAAGGTTAATTTACTTTTCGGAATATCAAGAATTACGATATCTTCATGAAAAACTGCAATATTTCTTTTGGTTTATTGTAATATTAAGTATACGTTTTTCAGATTCCGTATAATTTGGGATAATTTGGCATAATCAAACTATTTACGATATTGCGGTATAAGTATGCAGCGCAAATTTTAGTTATCGTGCGACATATTTTTTACACAATAACTTTAAAATTTTATTTGTAATAAATAAAAATATAACAATATTGTATAACAAATAAATAGTTTGTTGGTGCATATATATTTTAATATAGACAATATGTCAAGAGTGCAAAATGCAGATCAACCAAGCACTTCCAAGGATAATTTTGACGACTTTTACAGCGAAGTAAGTTTATATAGCGGAAAGTGTAAAAGTGGAACGTTTCGCTTGCAATCAGCGCTGTGACCATGTGCCAATTTAGAGTTATTATTGATCCTCTTATATTTAATATATTCTGACCTATATTCGCAGGTTAAAGAGATAGAAAAACGCGATTCAGTATTAACACCTAATCAACAAATTGATCGTTTACTTCGTCCAGGTTCTACGTACTTCAATCTCAACCCTTTTGAGGTGCTACACATCGAACCAGAAGCCACAGTTGAACAAATCAAGAAACGCTATCGACAATTATCCATCTTAGTACATCCGGATAAGAATCAAAATAATAAAGACCGAGCTCAGCAAGCATTCGATATAATAAATCGTGCATGGAAAACATTGGAAAACGATGTAACTAGAAAAAAATGTTTGGACGTGTATGAAGAGGCGAAAGAACGCACCGATTATATGGTAATCATGATTTTGCTATGTCTTGGAAATAAAAAATCAATAAATTGAACTAACAAAAATCTCTTTAATATATAGATAGCTGAAAAGCGTAAAAAAATTAAAAAGGAACATAAGGACTATGAAAGAATACCAGAAGATGATCCGATCAAATATAAGCACGCCGTATACGTCATGACAATGAAACTATTCGCCGATATGGAACGAAGGCGTCAACAATTGGATCAACGAGATCAAGAGGAGAGAAAACGTAAACGGGAAACAGAAATAGAGGAGGAGGAGAAACGTAAAGCTGAAAAAGAATGGCAAAAAAATTTCGAAGAATCGCGTCAAAGTCGCGTAAATAGTTGGCACGATTTTCAAGCGGGCAAAACAAAAAAATCGAAAAAACGTATGCATGGTATGATGGTACCACCAAAATTTAAACCCGAGTCACGATAAGTTAATGACATTACAATCTTCAATTACGTATAAGAATATATTAAATTATGATTTAAAATATATACACAAACACCTATACACATAGTTATGTGAATACTTTAATTTTTTAAGAGTAAAGAAGATCATCTTTGAATAATATAACATGTTATGGTGGTAAGCGAATTCATCGCATTTACCTTATCACCTTAATGAAATATATATTACTTTAAAAGATCTATGTTGTTATTAATCATATATGTGTTGAATCAAAGCGATTTGAGGCTGGCCTTACGAGTTAAGCTTTTTGTTTAATTTCTTACTGTGTGTGGTTAAGTTTCCCTAAAGTACTATTTGTGGTGTATCAACTTAAAAAGTATCATATACACCCTTAAGACGTTAAATAATTATTTCTACGATTTGCATAATTTTTACAATTTACGTAAGGACCCTCAAGTCCCAGACTTTGCCCAAGCAAAAAGAAGCTTTTTATGTCCTCTATATAAGATTGTTGGTATACTAAGTTTATCATTCCGTTTACAATATTAAGAGAAAAGCACCAGAGACCTTACAAAGTATATATATTCTTGATCAGCATCTAAAATTGAGTCGATTTAGACATGTATGTCCGTGTGTCCGCCTCACGACCGTTCTCACGGTCGTAAATTTTAAGGTATTGAGATAAAATTTTGTACAGGTTCTTTTAATTTTCGCTATTTAACTTGGGCAACATCGGTCTAACCAACAAAAATCTCTTTATCTGCCACAAAGTTTTGAATTTATTGCAAATTAAAAAGTAGTGTACAAACTGGCAGTAAAAACAATATCACGTTTAATAGCATTAGAAGCTTCTTCCATTTTGTTTTGTAACGTTGGATTACCTATACGTATGGCAGCCGTTTTAACATCACGCAACGTTTCATCCAACTGTTGTATGCAACGCACAATAATGCCTTCCTGTACTTCAGTAAGTTTCATTATTTCAGCAAAAGGCTTAGAGAAATAAGAATAAGAATAAAGATGTACAAAATATAGTTATAATTAAATTTTAGTTACCTTGTTGCATGCCCACTCATACACCACCTCTAAAAGGCCAAAATTAAGTCTATCTTCAGTTTCGATGACGGTGTGATGTTTCAACTCTTCCGCCAATATGTTATCGCTAATTTTTTGGAATTCTTCTACATACTGTTACAATATCAACATAAATAAATGTTAGAGTCCCTCTCCTTCTCTCGTTCATTTGTAGCCTTAACTTTACCTGTTTAAATTTATCCGGTATAGAAGATTTGCTCTTAGAACGAAATACCAAGGCCGATAATAAAGCAGCAATTTCAGCGGGCTCCAAATCATTAAACATATTACATAATATTAATTCCGTTATTAATAATTCATTTTGGCCCATCTCACAAGCCACTTTACCCTTTAGAGTAACTAATAAACGGAGGAATAAAGACATAATTATTTAAACCGTTAAGTTTTGTCTCTCTCTTAAATTAATTGAGAAGAGAGGAAGTATCGTAGTGTAAATAGCAGAGACATTATATAAAATAAGATAAAAATCATACGTGAGAACAAAAACAAGTAAAAAAAACTAAATTTGCTTTAAGACAAATCTTAATTTTCTCCATATGTGCTTAAAGAGATGGGCGTGGCAGGTACATGTTTGCGCCCTCCAACGGTATATGTATTATTACGTATCATATTGCAAGTCAACTTTTATGCTAAATGCGATTTCTTGTAATTTATGGGCGTCTGTTACATACTAACGACTAATAATATGTGTCCAATTTGTTCACTTCATAACTCATGTTATGTGGCAGATTGTTGATTGTGGGCGTAGCTCGGGATTTTGCCCATTTTAAGCAGCGATCTGCGAGCAGAAACTAACATTGCCTGTACAAAGTTCCGGCTTAATATATCAAAATGTACCATCGTAAGAGTGCCAACAACCCACGGACATACGGACATGCACGTCTCAGTTTTTCATGCTAAACAAGAATGTGTACACTTTGTAGGGTATTTGACGCCTCCTTGTGGGTGTTGCAAATGGAGAGACAAGCTTAGTATACCACCCGTGCAATAGTAATTTTCGTTAACCAATGTATAGCAAACAAAAACTGGATATTTCACTGTGAGTGACACTTCCCCTCTACACTAAAATGTACATCTCCGGCAATAACCTTCATCCATTTCATCTATATACTTTAAAGCTCTCAGTACAGCTAATTTATTGCAATAGTCCGGGTAGAGTGATAAGTTTTTATGAGAATTCTTAAATTTCAATTCCTCGATGCAGTGCTCCAGCACTTTACGTTGACAGACAATAGTAAATTCATCTTCGAAGCCAGCAATTTTTGTATATGGCAACACTTCCGCCAATTGCTTTTCCAAATGTTCCAAATAAGTCATTTGTATCATTTCCGTATCATCTGTTACCGTTATTTCTTTAGCCATATTGAATAATTTCACCGATCCCGGATTAGCAATATAATTTTCGTTGAGCTGCAGGAGTTCAGTTACGGCTTTAACCACTGTGGCTCCGGGCGGTGAATCTTTAAAACGTTCTATTTGTCTTTGTTCCCAATTCCGTATAATAATGTCAGCGTCCACTTTTATCGTAGACCTGGTGATACCCACAAAGTTTTCCGCCTTTATGTCGAGTATTGTGTGACCCCCGACACCCTCAGGATGGAAAAATTTATATTGCGGCGTCAAAGCTACAAGTTTGTAAAACAATACGCTTCGCTTGATGTCCTCCTGTAATTGGCCACAGATGACACATAACTTGATCATAATTATTCGTGTCATTTACCTTTTCTTCTCTTATTTTATATTGATGATCCAACACCAATACGCGGTAGACAGTCTCTTTACCAACGGTATTCTTAATTAATAATAAAATGCCCAATTTGTTGTAGTGCTTGCCCTGGCTAACCATAACAATGCGACCAATTTTCAATTCCTTAACAATTTTCGATTGAATAAATAGAGATTTCTATATGTTGTAGAAAAAGAAGAAGCAATCAATAATATGTTTGGTATGTTGTTATGTGATCAAGAGTACCACTCACTCACTCACCATTAGTCTTTGTTTTTCCGTTATATATTCAACGCCCAAGTCGTAAAATTTACATAGCGGCTGTAAATGCTCTCCCAACTCCGACATTTGCGAGAATTCGTTTTGTGCCAATTCCAATTGTTTCCGTTGGGCAGGTAATCGCAACTTTTGATTGAATTCTTTAAAACTGAACTGTATTATGTCTTCCACTTTTATACTCTCAATACGCAAACACGTCAATATCACCGCATAACGTAATATAAACTGTGATTCCAATTTTTCCGGTTTGCCCAATATCATGGCTCTTAATTCTGCGGCGGGGGGTACTGTTGCTTTACATAACAAAATCACTGTACCATTCTCATCATGTCCCCGTCGGCCCGCACGTCCAGCCATTTGTATATATTCGCCAGGCTTAAGGTTTCTAACCTCACTACCATCAAATTTAAATGTTGAATCGAAGATGACCGTCCGAGCGGGCATATTAACACCCATAGCAAATGTTTCGGTGGCGAACAGTAGTTTAACTAAACCAGCTTGGAATAGCATTTCGACAATTTCTTTGAGTATGGGTAAGATACCGCTATGATGAACACCAATACCACGACCCAGTGAATCTTTCATGGTAAGAACTTGTGGGAGGACGCGGTCGGGAGGTTTTAGTTTAGCTAAACACTGTTGAAAGAACATCTCTACGGAGCCTTTCTCTTTGGCCGTATTCAAATCTTTAGATTGCAGCAGCTAGACAAGGAAAATTTTACATGAAATGAAAATGATTCTTAAAGTGTGACCTACAGTCAGCGTCTCGTTCTCTCGTGTTACGGAAAACATTTTTAAGATGCATTTGAGAATATTTACTTATCATTCAATTTGTTTCATTTTTTGAACAATTACAAGACTTCCAGAAAGGGTTAAAACAAACCAACCATGCAATGTTCTCTCCAACGGACACAGATATGAGATATATTATAGATTTATGCGGAAGGAGCCGAACTGAAGAGCTCAGACTTTGACGAAAAACTATTTTCAGTTCAAATTTAATTTAAAAGTTATGGTATTTGTATTTAATTTTTTGTTTATCATTTTAAACTGAAAATAGTTTAATTTATTAGTAAAAGTTAATCAAGGACCTCCCTCACCTGAGCATTAATATCACAGCGATTTCTGGACAAAGTGAATGCCACCACAGGTAACTTGTCATTACGATTAAGAAAGTCCAACAAACCAATCCAAATGTTTTGATCTTGTTTTACAGAAGTCATCACTTGACCCTTTTTTCCGCCACTTGGCATATTGGTTTTATTTTTACTTTGTATGGCCTTCTTCTTGGCCACCGCTAGTTCGTAGTTTTCTTGTAGAAAACGACCATTAGCGTCTACCAATAACGTGATATCATCTTTGCTTTTACCACCCGCTCCCGTATATAGAAAATGCATTAACGGGACCGGTCGCTTTAACGTACTGATCACATAAACTTTACGTTTTTTAGTACTACCCACCCAATCAGCTAATTCCAGGGTATTGGGTACGGTAGCACTCAACATAATGATATTGACGTGATCGGGCAATAAGATGATGACTTCCTCCCAGACATGACCTCTTTCAGGATTATTGATATAATGAACTTCATCGAATATGACGTACTCCAGATCACGTGTTATATCGCTACCGCAATATAGCATTGAACGTAAAATTTCCGTAGTCATTATAAGACAAGTGGCAGTGGGATCGATTTGCAAGTCACCCGTTATAAGACCCACATCTTTGAATGTCTTCTTAAAGTCACGGTACTTTTGATTCGATAAAGCTTTAATGGGTGAGGTATAAATTGTGCGTGTTAAATCGCGTTGGGACAAAGCTATGGCATACTCAGCCACAACCGTTTTACCAGCCGAAGTATGAGCCGCCACGAACACGTATTGACGTTCTTCCAATTTCAGTATTGCTTGTTTTTGAAATGTGTCCAATTCGAAATCATATTTCTTGGCTGGGCAGGGAATACGCTCATGAAAGTCATCCACGTCTTGTGTGACATCTAACATTTCTGCCCACTCCGTTTGTTGTAGTTTATTCTTTGAGGCAGAAATCTCCAACACAGATTTTAATTCAGCGGTCATTATATGATCGTCCAAGTCTTTGAACTCGCCACTAAAATCTGTGACTGTAGTATCCTCTTGTAACTCTTTATCAGTCCCATCAGTTTCTATTAATTTTAGCCATTCTTGAACATCCAAATCTTGCTCAAGGTTTTTTAACAAGTTTACGTTATTTTCGGGTAATATATCCTTACAAAAATCCTTCTTTTTCTCTTTATATTTATCATGTTGAGTAAAGTCGTAGCCCCGATTAAATCCCGGAGGTATAGTTAATAAATCGCCTTGAATTTGAAAGTCATTTGAATTAATTTTTTTCAACTCTTTAGGCCGTTCATCGAAACCTCCCGGCCAAAACGGATAATTCATTGATGAACCTCTGGTAATTTCCTCCAAAAAACCCGGTTCGCGTCTCATGCTGGTTGAATTTTTTGCATTAGCTCCAACATTCTCCAAGTCCACTTCAACGAATGATACAATTTCACCCGTAATTAAATCACGTTTGGGAATTAATTTTGTACTAGCCGAACCCCGAGGTATATGTAATAAACGCATTTCATTATATTTCCGTGGTATTATCGCAGGCAAAGGATCATGAATAGACAATTTAGGATTTAATATATAATTTTGCAAATGTTTTATATTTTCTGCATCCATTGTGTTTGTTATCTATGCTGTTTGTCTATATGTAAAAATATAATAAAACACAACATAAACAATAACTTCTAGCGGTGCATTTTTCTATTAGCATTGACTTTATAAAATGTTATGTTTACGTGATACATTGGGGATTTTTTAGTGCAGGGTGGCCAGGCCACATCACGTACTGACTGCGAGCCTGACAACTTTCACTGCAGGTGCATTAAAAAACTTTATAGGATGTTTATAATTTTTTAATTTATCATTTTTTATAAGGTGAATTGCTAAGTTAAGTCTAAAGTTTGATAAGAAACGTTATTTATACCAAATTGCTGTTGTTTTAACATGCCAGATTTAATTAATTAAGATGTTAAAAGCTCATTGGTTTGGCCACCCTTTTTCAAATGAGAAAAAATTAGGGAAAGTACACTTGTTAAAAAATTAATAATAACTATTTTGTAGAAAGCAATTAATTTCATTAAACAAGTTAAAAACTATTGCACAATGGCTAGTAATAATGAGATATTATTTTTTGAAATACCCAAATTACCAGATGATCTTAAAAGAGATATACCGAAAAAATATTTGATGAAACCACGTCTGGTAGGGTACTATAATTATAACTACGGAGTTTATACATCGGGTACAAGAATAAAATATTTAAAGCTGCCGTTGGTCAATAGTTATCCAATCGATTTAAATGAAGGCTTTGAACGTCACACCTTTCGTAAAGCAATTATGTATAATCGTCGATTGGAATTAGTTTTGAAATGGGTCATGTCACCCGACGGAATAAAATTTGAAAATGAATGTTGTGAAAAAACTCTGGTGTATGCAAGGGGTGGTGCTCTAGCTAAAATAATGATGCTTCCTATAGCAATCGCCAAAGATTCTCTCAATTTTACAATTCTTGTTTCGCGTCATAATGGTGTTCTTTACATATGTCATGCAAATGAGTGTGATGAATCTGAAATGGAAAAAACAACCGCTATGTTTCATCATCAAAAATTGACGCAAATCTTGTTTTCAGGTTAAGTCTTTTTCTACGTGATTAAGATTAATGTTTGATTGCTCTTCATTGTACTACTACAGATTCGGTAGATACTGTGCCGAACACTGCACAACCTACGGATGCAAATATTACCGATGTTGCAATACATAGAAGCACTTTGGGTAATAAATATGATATGATTTATTCGGGAGAAACGTATGGAATAAAAGCTAATGAGGAATTCAAAGACTTGTGGGTTAACTGCACTCGAATTATTAGAAAGTGACAACCTAATGACATTTGCCTGTTTTTATTTACTTATATATAAAATATCCAAATCCAAAAAGTGATGACATCGAAAGTTTAAACGAATGCGAATTCGTTATGAGTAAGCAAATCTGGATGAAAACAAATTATGGGTTAAAGCGTTTAAAGTATGTGGACTGGTGGTTGCATGCCTATTTGGCTAACGTTAAAAGCATCTATTTAGCTGAAAAAGATCCAGGCGGTAAAGTTTACAATCCTATTAAAAATATTCCTGTTTCTGCAATGCCTCGTGTAAGTATTTTTTTTAGCTTCACTCCAAATATATATAAAAAATACAATGTGCAGGAATATAAATTCATACCCGGCACACTGATTGGATTTCTCTATAAATTCCTAAATATGACAGAGGATCTAATGTCAAATGTCAACAGTTTGGAAACAGTTTATGAATTTAAATTTAATAGTTTTACTAGAAAGATTCATTATTGTTCGTATCCTGGACGTACGGAAAAAACTTTCCTTAATGCTGAATTTATACTTCATAGAAATAATTGTTGAAAATTGAAAATTTAATATATACTAAGCCTTATTAATTAATCATAATGATTAACTAATCATTTACTTTTTATAAATAATAAAACTAAGAATGTATGTTTGTGAGTGAAACTACTGTAAACGAGTCAATGTGTTTAAGTGTTACATTCTGCTTAACCGTTATCTATGTAAAATAACAAAATTATGATCTACTAATGCGATCTAATGGGACCTAATTAATTTTAATTGGTTATCAAGCTTTTTGCGCAACTATTGTACGATTATGTTGAAGTTGCATTTCTAATTGTTTAATTCTAGTATAAGCTGCGCTGGCTATTAGTACCACCGCATTAGAAGTCCACCATAATAGGGACTTATATTCATTATACCACTGAGTGGCTATGATTGTTTGAGCACATGCCTTAGCTGTTCCCGATATATTGTGTGTTAAAGGTGATGTCACCTTAATCTGTAAAGCGCTAACAAAACCAATAGCGAAACCACATAGACCACTAATCAGCATTGTGATAATAAACCTTGATTCGAATAACGCTTCATATGTGATAATGGCCTCAAGTTCACCATTCAATATTATCAATGGCAAGAATAATATCGATGAGTACACGTTATTATAATAGCTTAATAGCAGCACCTCCTGATTGACATATTGTAATGATTTTTTCGTTTGTATCGTGTGCATGGCCAATGCTAACGAAGCCAATATACCGAAAAGGGTTCCACGCGAAGAAAACGATTCAGTTAAACTTTCTTGATCCACCCCCAACATAAAGCCTCCAACTATACCACAACAACTTAAAATACAAGGTAAACTCGTTTTCTGATGCAATAGCAAATATGTTAATAGAACATTGAAAACGGTGGTTAACGAGCGTCCCACATAATAAAAACTGACGCCAACATACTTCAAACAGAGATTATTTGAGCCAACTGTTAGTGTAAATAGAATGGACAGTGGAAATATCTACAAGGAAAAACATACATTTATATTGCATTGTGTGGAAAATGAATGAAAACTTTGGATTTTTCTTACCTTACGGAAAGTATCAATATCCAATGGATTACCTTGTGGGAAGCGTAACACAGCATAACGGTTTGAAATACGACTGGCAATAAAACAAATTAAACCGCTTATAACACATTGAAACCATGTCACAAAGAGGGGTGCATCCAAATTAACTGTATCACTGCTAAGTAAATGTTTATTTACGAACACTGTCAATATGGAAACAATCCTATTTTAAAACATAATCAATGACAGTGGATGACACTTACATTATATTGAAATAATTTTTGATCTTTTCTTACCAATACAACGACACAATGACGAATATTTTAATATATTTTCCAATCAATGTGGTTGGTTCTTCATTTTCCAACTTTTGATACATTTTTTAAATAAAAATGACAAAATTCTTTTATTCACTTTATGGTTTTTGTTTTTAAAACCGCAAGTGGTGCATGTGCATTAAATAAGAGTTGCCAGTTTAAAAACTTTTTTATATTTATTTATATTAACGATTAACCCTTAAATGCCCGGATAAAAAATTTAAACAAATTGTTTATTACTTGTTATTAGGATTGAAACTTTATTCTTGAAAACCAAAAACTTTCAAATTACCCGCCTCACGCCGCCTATCATTGGTGTCTTTATCATCACAAGCGTAAGCTAACAAATACTGTTTGGGATGCCAGGCTACCGTAAATGTGGCCGCATCAACTGGCACATCAGTCACTTTTTCGCCCGTTTCCGTATGAGCAATATCGATTAATAAATCTTCCGAAGCGGAGGCCAACAATTTACCATCAAAACTAAATGATATGGTGCGCACCGGCCAATCCAAGCGTGACAGAACCCGTAGACAAGCTAATTCATTAGCATCCCACAATGAAACTAAAGCGTCAGCCGAACCAGTAGCAAAATATTTACCCGTTGGATCAAATTCTATACAAATGCACGTGGCGGGATGTGCTTTTAAAATATGTTGCAAATCCAGGCTGGGATAGCTTAATATATGAACGCAACCCATGCCATTAGTTAAAAAGAAATATTCACTGGTATTATTCCAAGCGATTTCATTAACCTGGAAAAAGAACACAAACAAACCAAAATTTTAACAATTCGTAGCAACTTCCACACCTTAGAGTTCTATTTACCTCAAAATTAAATTGCTCTTCAGCACGAATTTTATTGGTGCGCGTATCAATAAATGTAACCAAATCCTCTTTATTACCCACCGCTATAGTCTTGCCATCTGGTGACCAGGTAATATTGATGTTTTCACCTTTCGTGGTGGTAGATGAGGCACACTTACCAGTCCTTATATCCCAAATTCGTACAGTTTTATCACCACTAGCTGTGCTTAATAGATCCGCATTAGTAGCATGCCAACATAACTGATCTACGGAACCAGTATGACCACGATAAGTATTCTCCTTACTCTATTTTTTATTTTTCGATTATTATACAAAATTATTAAAACTTATGTACGTACCATCCGATCTCGTTCCAAAGTATAAACAGCTACAGTTTTATCAAATGATCCTGAAGCTAAACGTCGTCCATCACAATTCCATCCAACTGAATGAACTTTAGAGGTATGTGCCTTTTGTTCTCTAATTTTACTGTGTGTTTTAAAATAAGTTTTCAATTCTTCAAAATTAGCATTGGGACGATTCATTATATATATATTTAAGTGAATTTTTTTTGTAAACACATTAAATTATTTCTTGTTAAATTGTTAATTATTAAATGGAAAATAAAGTTAACATAGATGTTTTATTAAATACGTTAAATTATCAACCCTGTAGCTAATTCAAGCAAAAATGAATCTTAATAACCCTGCTTTTACAATACTACAGAGATGAAGTGGCTAAAATTTTTATATATATGTCAGAAATAAAAAGACACAATTGTTTTTGAAATAAAAAACGATATGGATTTAGAAAAGTATACATTGCAGAATATAAGGCAGGAGTTAATCGATAATAGTCTACAGGCTAGAGCCATTTCTCAAGTGAGACTTGCTTTCATTTGTATAAAATATTTTACAAAGTTATAATTGAATAAATTTTGCCTTCTAGGATATATTGGCGTATCGGGGCTCTATAAAAGAATTGGAAGCTTTGAATGAAGCTGGTCGCGCCAGGTTGGCGGCATTGAGAAAAAATATTGATAGATTAAATGATTGGGCGCGTGATACCGGTGATCCGGATTTGTCCAAAGAAGTCGATAATCAGCGAGAACAGTTCTCTAAAGTATTGCAAGCATTCCGTAAAGCCAACATTAATGCAATGTTGGAAATTGAAAAGGCCAATCGTGAAGAGCTAATGGCTTTAAGCGGTGACAGTGAGCTGAGGCAACGTCCTAATGCGGCAAAATCTGGCAGTTTAATTAATCAAGAGAATAATGTAACTGAAAAGATGTTGGCCATATCAAGACATTTATCGGAAACAACACAAAAAAGTGCCATCACATTGGAAACATTGATAGCTTCGTCTCAGGGTGTACAAGCTACACGGGATGAATTGCAAAATACCGCTGGCACTATTTCACAATCTGGCAAATTGTTAAACAAATACGGACGTCGTGAATGTACTGATAAAATATTACTATTCTTTGCCTTTATATTCTTTTTAGCTTGTGTTTTTTATATTGTACAGAAACGTTTATTTTAAAGTTGAAACTGTTCGATAGGTAACTTTTTTTCTCTTGTAAGAAGACTGCTCGAAGTGCAATCACTCTGTTACAATGTAAACATGTCCGTTTAAGTTCTATTATGCAGTTTTTAATATTTGTAGTTAATTATGCCAAAGAGCGATTTGTATTGAAAGTTTTTACAGATCGAAAAAGACTTGTGAAAGAGATAATTGTTCAATTTTTTTAATGTTATTAATTTAGAAGAAAATGCCAAATGCAAACTTTCTATGACGAATGTTCGGTTTAGTGATAGTTTTTATAATACCGATTGCACTCAGTTTGGCTTTTCGTAAAAGTACTAAATAATAATAATTATGTTTATTTCAAAACATTATTTATTGCTTTAGACGTAATTAAATATTAAATACTTTTACATAATGAATAATAAACTTTAATGGAAACAAACGTTGGTTTCTTTTTTCTTCACTGTATCTTTTGTGATAAATATTAATTCCTATCTTTTAAATTCCGTTTTATTTCAAAATTCTCAACACAAACGCTACAAAAGGTTACGTCTGGTATACGTGTGTGTATGCACACAACTGCTTAACAACATATTATATATGTTTTGTATTGTTAAGAGCAGTTCACTGACCTCTGAGAAACTTATAAGACTCTGGTTTGACCTCTTCTATTAATCTTTTTCCAATCTATTCCTTTTTCCTTTCTTTATTTTCGTTAGCTGGTGAGGGAGGATCCATATATCGAGTTCCTTGGCATAGCCAAGCTTTTTTAATTTTTTCTCAATGCATGTATGCGATACATTCAGCTTCTCTGCAATGTCACGTGTTGTGCTGTGACGATCCGAATCGATAATGGCCTTGATATGAGTCTCATCGACTTCAACGGGACGTCCAGATCGTTGAGCATTTTTCAATGAAAAGTCACCAGAACGAAATCTGGCAAACCAATTTTGACACTGCCTTTCTTTCAAGGCTTCATTCCCATATACGGCACATAACTTTTTGTGTGCTTGCGATGCGTTCTTGCCTTTTCGAAAATAATATAATAAAATATGCCTGAAGTGCACGTCTTGTTCTTGTTCCATTATTAAATTGTGACAAAAACAAAACAAAACTAATCGATATAATTTTTTTTTTTACTAAATGAAAGGCAGAAGTCCAAACAATAAAAAAAACATACGTTAGGTGTTTTCAACACGATAACGAAACAAAAGAAAGTATAGAAAAATCCGCAATCACATAATTGCCAACAGTGAGTTTTTTACTTTTAGTCATGACGGACGCTTTGCACAAAAGAAAAGATATATTGACAGAATAAAATATAATAATAATCATTAATTAATTATACAACTTTCTTTCAACTTATCCGGCCACTTGGTTTATGGAAGCGGTAATATGAATAACGCGATAAAAAATATGTTTTTTTGTTATGGAAATTGAATACAAAACAATCAACAGGTTATATACGAAGTGTTGCGGCATTTTCCATTTTGTAAATACATACGTTAACAAAACTCGGAATAAAGTTTCACAGACTTTACAATTTAACGATTTAGCAATAAACGTAATGAATAATTTATAAAAGAAAAAAAAAAAAAAATGAAATATTTTGGAGGTATTGAAGGGTGAGTATATACCGATATGATGTATAAAAGTTAAAAAAAAAAATTAATCTCCATTGAATATTCATACATGTAATACGATGTGGGTGTGACCGTTATTGTGCAATACAACTTGGGTAAAATCAGTCGTAAGCCACGCCTACAATTGCTACAAATTTACCTATTTCGATTTATTATTTATTTGTAAGGTATGAAGTTGTAACTTAGTACATATATTATGCTAATTACGCCATTCAGAGGTATGCCAAAAATTGGCGTGGTCGTATGTCTTATACGCAACAATAAACAAAAATCTGTTTACTTACTATAAAAATTTATCTATAAAGTTGGAATTTGATGCACAAATATTTATAATTATCTCAGGCATCGATATGAGAAAAATGGGCGTGGTCAAATAACGGGCACGTCCACAATTTTTCAAAACATTCAGCGTAAAACTCAACTTGCAAGCTGACACGTAATACATACACTATTAGAGGGCATAATCATGCCACGCCTACTATTTGTGCTAGTACATGTAGAAGGTATTTAAGATTTAGTCACATTTTTTTTACTTTAATATACAGATACCTGTTGCGCCTATCATTTTTTCATTCAGTTTCTTTTACTTGTAATTTTACAATTCAAAATGTTGATTTTTCCTTTTCTAAGAGGTGCCACAAATTCGAAATGTGTGGTTTGTGATGAGAAGGGTGCATTGTGTGCCCTGGTTACTGGCCTTAGCACCAATCATTGGCAGTTAGGTATACCGGAGGTAACGGAACGCATAGCTGATATGGTAAATCGTGCTAAGCGAGAAGCACGCATACCAGAAGCAACACATTTAGCTGGTTTGGGATTAAGTTTGAGTGGTTGCCTGGAGGTATGTATGTAGAAGTTATTAAGATTTAAAATTCAAAATAATCGTTTTCAGGAAACGTCCAATAAGGAATTGGAACGTAGCATACGTGCCGCTTATCCCGATTTGGCAGATAACTATGTGGTGTGCGATGATACTATGTGTGGTATTTTTACAGCGTCACCAACGGGAGGTATTGTAGCTATAGCTGGCACTGGTTCGAATACTTTATTAAGAAATCCTGATGGAACCACTTACAGCTGTGGTGGTTTTGGCCATTTCATATCGGACGAAGGCAGCGGTATTTATTTACCAACACATTTATTTTATATACAGAAACGTAAATATGAATTCCCGTTGCAGCCTTTCATATAACGCACCGTGCTTTAAAAATTGTTTTCGATGATATGGACGGTTTTTCCACGGCGCCCCATTCCATCGAACTTGTCTGGCAATTGATACAAGAACATTTCAATGTTAAAACCAAGTTGGAAATGTTGCCCCATTTGTATGCCAATTTCGATAAAAGTTTCTTTTCAAGTTTATGCAAAAAACTTGCCGCATGTGCTGAAGATGGCGATGCTTTGTGTTTAAGCATTTTTGAATATGCTGGCAAATGCTTGGCCACTAATATTAAAGCTTTACTACCACGTGTACATAAAGATTTAGTTAAATCGAATGATTTGAATGTTGTCTGTGTAGGTTCAGTGTGGATTAGTTGGTCGTTACTAAAAAACGGGTTTGTTCAAGTGCTGAATGCTAACAAAATTCCGTTCGGTATAAATTTAGTACGACTTACTAAAGAAGCTGCTCTCGGAGCATGTTATATGACAGCAGATTCTAAGCAATTCCTACTGCCACGTAATTATGCCGATAACTACACAATTTTATATCATTATGAGAGAAATTGTGAAGATGACAATTAAGCAGAACTGTTTGTTGTCGAGTTTTATTAATTTCCAAATAACCATAATAAAAATGTTAACCTCGAATGACACTGTGGCGGTGACCGATCATGAAAAACATTCAAGGGTGCGGTCGTATTAAGACATAAACTTGTTATCTCTCTATTGAATATATACGATATCATAATACTTTTTACATTATTAATTATATACGTATAATAAATGTATAATTTTATATTTTATATAAAAGTGATATATTATATAGAAATAGAAATTGAGTGATGATGATTTACATGCTACATAATGATTTTTTTTTATTAATTATTCAAACTTTGTCTTAATTTATTGGGATCCTGATAATGCGATGATATTACTGAAGGATGTTGGGGTGGTGGAAAACAGCGAACATGCTCCACGTTCGAACCTTCTATATCACTACCTTTTAAATATTTATTTAAAATGGCAAATATTTGTGAGTTTAATACTTGAAAACGTCTTATACGATCCACCATGCGTTTCAATTTCTAATGATATATAATTTTCCATTTATTAGTAAAATTAATTAATGAATTAATTTAATCATTTACTTACAATTCCCTTAACATCTTCATCTTTGCCATCAACACGCTGCACTCGTAGTATGTGATAGCAAAAATCTAAAGCTTCAAAGCGTCGTTGTTGACCCAATAGGACAATCATAGCACAACCCGCCCAATTGAGACCCTCACCAAACAACTCTTCGATCGTGTATTCGGTACCTCGCACCGGTATACAATAAACAAATTGTAAAGCTGACCATAAACGATGGAATTCAGAACATTCATCTACATGAATGATACCATTGGCGGGTGGTGGACCCGACCATACAGGATCGTCTAAATAACTTTTAATGCGATTGAGGATAACTTCGAATATGCTGAGGCCACAACACAGGCGTTCACGTGTCAATAAATCACCTTCACGGGCAATCATTGCTTGCTGAAGAAGGCAGAGAAATAGAAAATTTAATTTTTTTTTTTACCCCAAAAATATCTTACTTTGGCTGTTCCTAGCTTTTCTACATTTGAAACAATTTGTAAATTGGCAAATTGGGCCTCCAATCGTTTTTGTTTAGCTTCTGGTTTTTCATTCTCTGCAAATAATTGTATTTTCAATTGGTAAAGATTTTTTCAACTATAAAAAAAAAACACGAATTCACCTTTGCAAAATGGTCTTGGAAAGATATTTTGAAATAGAGCAGCATGCAACAAATCACATACTTCCTCCTGCGACAGTGCCTGTTCAATTAACAAACAGAATATTATGCAATTGCCGAATTCACGAAACGATTGAAACAACTCTGTTTTAGTGTCCGGATATTGTACAATGTCGGTTAAGTGTGCCTGATAATAACTTAAGACACCGGGTGAACCGTATTCACAACGTGGCAACTTGCACGATTTGGGCATGGCGCTCATTAGCGTTTTGGTGAATTGCAAAAGAGAACCTTGTATCAACGGTTTTACAATATCCTTCAGTATTATATCCATAACGACAGCAATGCCTTGATAACCCAATAACCGGCACATGGCATGAAAATGTGGTGCACCTACAAAGCCACTGTACTGTCCGTACTGGGTTGAATAGGCGGCATTCAATTGTTTCGATCCCCATAAATAATAATGAGACATTTGCGATGGTTTCTCACGTTGCATCGGCTGAGCAGAAGCCAAATTTACTTTACTACGTACAAATCTACGATAAGAGAATAAAAAGCACACGCAAGTGTAAACAATAATTCGAGTTGAACGTAAAAAAATACACAAACCGATTGGTAGCAGCATTATAACAAAAATTAACCAAAAAATCATAATTCAATTCGACAAATACATGTAACGTTATGCGACCGTAGGGCGCCAATACATTATGATTTGCCTCCTTAACCATAGCCTCATAGTTATCTAATGCCAAATATTTGCCCAATAGCTTATGACAAATGCGATTACACTCCAACAGACCCTCTAGTTCCTAAAAACATAGTATTTTTTATTAAAAATAAATAAAAACTAAATAGTTTTTTTTTTTTTAAGAAACCTTACCACAATTCCGGTTACATCGTTACCCTCAAAGCGACTTATGGCCAATTCAATACTTTTGTGCATATTAGCATTAATGCGTTGCGTTACTAATTTATTTAAATCAATGGAACGTCCTAAAAATAACGATAAAATAAAAATCCCGTTTTTTAACAGTATTATAGTATTATATTGCATTAATTAACAACCCTGTACTTACCTAACAATTGAACGTGGCGTTGCTTTAATAAAGTCTCATAACGGTTATTGCGTGGATAAGAATGGAAATTAAAGCCCAATACTTCACATTCCAAACGAAAACGTTTATCCAAGAATATACTATGAAAATATATATATGAAAATTAAAAAATTAAATTTCTAATTTAAAAACAACATTCAACTATGCACCAACCTTCCTGCCAATTGTTTATAATGGGCAAATATTTGTTCACTTAATTTATAAACAAATTGATCGAAACATAAATTCACCTCAGCTTCAACTTCATCGTAGAGAAATTGTTTACGGAATACTGTTAATGCATAATGAGCCGAATCATTATATAAATCCAATGGGTATAAAACGAATCTACAATAAAAAATTTCCGTTAGAAAAATATTAATAAAAAAAAAAAGAATTTTGCCATTTCTTACTCCATCATGGAAGGTTCCTTAGTTTGTAAAATATGATCCGTCAAAATCCATGGCATTGACATTTCGATGGGAAACTGTATGCGTTTCTCCATGGTAATCAAATCTTTACATTCTTCGTTATGTTGATGTTTAACCATACACTTGTTCACCTTACGACCCATTGTCATCTCTAAGTAAAATTCTCGATACCATAGTTGTGATAAGTCGCAGCATTTTTGCAAGGTATCACTAAAGTTTAACAGATAACTCCAGTAGAAGGAAGTTTTATGAAATGTGTCGATCTGCATTAAACAGTTGCCATCAATATCTTTGCGTAGTGTACGTTTGCCGCCACTCTTATCCGCTATCAGTGATTCCAACATGGTACGTATCATGTACAGCTGAGTGGAAGAAGGTCCCACATTGAGACGGGGCACATGAATACGAAAACCACCATCAGGATCTTTTTTACCCTTACTAGCCGGATCATCATTCGGTTCATGACCCTTTTGCCAATCAGCTGCCGTCTCACGCACTGACATTATAATGCTACGTATTAAATCTTTTTTATTCTTGACCGCTTTACGCAGAGGCTCACGCAAAGCGAGCTGTACAAAATCTTGCAGTTCAGCGTATATGTTGCGTCGTATAGCCTCACACAAAACCGTTTCAATGCGTGCCATTAAAACCTAAAAATAATATGAAATGGAAACATTTTCAAAATCGCAATATTTTCAATTCAATTCATTTCGTACCTGTAAGCCCTTAATCATGGCAATAACTTCAATCAAAGCAAATTTTTCTTCCGATGTATAATTATAACGAGTAGCACGTTCGTATTCTTCAGCTTCGACGGGGCATTCCTTATTCAAGTGATGGTCCGTGGGATGCAGTAATTTCCACGAATACAATTCAGTTACAACACTCGTCCATTCGGATAATAATTGTAGACCTCTCAACGCCAAGTCCGACGTGGCACGATTTTCAGCATCTGTTGGATTTTCTTTAACAGTGGTAGTCACCTCATTGGTGTAGCGTGCCAACTCTGATATATATTTAACATGATCTTCTCGTATTTGGGGCAAATGTACCATCAAGTCCGCTTGAGGGCTAATGGCGGTCGATGTGGACAATGGCCATTTGCTTTGATCAAAATGTTTACTACATTTTATGTAATTGAATGGAGCGATTTGCATATCACCGAACAGTGGCACCACCTCCAAATTCTTAAATATACGATCGATTCGATCTAAACGTATTTTCTTCTTCTGATCCAATTTATTAATATTGCAGGCCTCGCTGTCCATGAGGAAGAGACCAAACCCCATAACCTTGACCAGCATATGCTTCTCTTCGGGTGTCAAGTACATTTTCGTCTCAAACATGTGCACACAAATATTCACCACATCGGACAATAAATCTTCGTAGCCGACAATTTTCTCCAAAGTATCTTTGACCGTATCACGTATTTTATTTTGCGTAGCTAAAAACAACGACAGATTCTGCGACTCTTGCAATGTATGTGAATCGGACATAACTTTAAGGAATTGTGCAGCTCGACGATAAGTGCTGTAATCATTCTTTACGCTGGATTTCATGTTTTTCAATTCATCCAGTACGGCAAACATGTTTATGAATTTACCCAAAGTTAACAAATACGCTTCTGAGACAAAATCTTTACGTTTTTCGGCATGACATAGACGTTTAATTTCGCCGGAAAAGGCTTCAATAGCTTTCCGTTGAAAATACATAAAGTTTAATAATTTATTAACTTCAGGCGCTAACACTTCAACAGTTTTCTCATAGATTTCTACACGATTCGGTTGCTCATTGGATTTCGGTTGAGGTATGGCGCGTGAGCAACAACGCCACGTATAGAGCATTACAGCATGCTTTTGTCCCTCTTCCAATAAAACATTCTGCAAACATATATAAAAGAGTACTAAACATTCATTTTGTTGTACTGTCTTACCAAATTGGCATGGGTGGTAGCCTCTTCAATATATTTGGCTATGCCAGTTACAAAGCCGTTCCGATCTTCAAAGTTGGTATCGAAATTTGCTTTATATATAACCGAACAGGGCTGAGCCTCAATGCAAGGTTGTTCATCGGGCAGAGATAATTCGTCCAATACCTCCACATTGGAGAGAGCATCAGCTAAAGTAATTTTCTCCGTCATTTTATAAAATTATTTATTTTTAGTGAAGAAAGTGACGACCCTAATAAATGGTTACGCACTAATTGAGTTGTAAAAAACCACTATGCATAGACTTAATGGGTGGGTCACTTGTCTATGACTTCATTTTTTTTTTGTTTTTTACACTCTTTTAAATGTTCACTACACTATTTTGGAACTCTTATTAAATTTTCACTTTTTTTTCTAAAATAAACAATTTTTTTAACATGATTAAAATTTATCGTTTTATATATGCAAATAAACAATAATTGTAGCACAGTTGTTGATTTCACTACTAAAAAAAAGTGAAAGAAACGACAATAAGGATGGAATGGTTAACAAT
Organism: Ornithomya fringillina; assembly: GCA_963978525.1. Classification (NCBI taxonomy): domain Eukaryota; kingdom Metazoa; phylum Arthropoda; class Insecta; order Diptera; family Hippoboscidae; genus Ornithomya; species Ornithomya fringillina. Next base: position 26,548,929 of record OZ021691.1, read on the forward strand.
GCAAATAAAATACAAAAGCAACAACGACATCTTACGAGGCAAAATTAAAGTCTTCTAGACAATATTTTGCGCCATCTTGCAAACGATATTATTTTAGTATCTAAAAATGCTCCCTTTTTTGTAATCTCGAGAAAAAAGAAACTTCTTCATGTTTTTGCGCCATCTTGCGAATGGTGCCAAAATACAATTTTATTTAAATTAAAAGCAGGCTTGTCAAGATGTCATAACAGATTACAGGGGATATATTTTTCTCGTTTTGCTCTATTAAAATGTCGAATATGTGATTTGTGTGTAGTTTTTACAAATTGCATTAAATTTTCATTTAAGAAAAGTGTAATATTTTAGTAAAACATGGCTAAAAATAAGAGTACAGTATATTTGGGTTATGAAGATGAGGAAATAACTGATAAACACGTTTCGTATTTGAATAGCAGACTAAATAAAATTGGAGGAAATCCGGTAAGTGCTTGTGTGTGATGTGCTGTTAATTAAATTGGATAATTGATTTTTCACCTTTTTGTTGGCTGAATTATATAAAAACAATGAATTAAACGTGTACATATGTAGGATTGGCCAAATGGTGATATTAAAATACCGTCATGTCCTCTATGTGGAACAGTGCGTCCGCTAATTGTGCAACTTTATGCACCTTTAGAATATTCACAATTTCATCGAACGTTGTACATATTCGCCTGCCTAAATCCGTTATGTTCTCAAAATTGCAAAAGTTGGTTATGTGTACGTACTCAACATTTGGATACTCCCAGTCATGGTGATCTTATAAAAGCAGTAACGACCTCATCAAAGATTGTGAGTAATTCGGGTAAAAGTGGCGGTATTGGTAACATTGGAAAGAAAAAAAAAATGTATAAAACAACAACAAATAAAATTTCATGGTGCAGTGGTATTGATGATTGGGGTGAGAATACTTCAATTTCTTTGGATACCATAGAAAAAATGGACACCGCTGGCGATGAATGTGATGACAATGATGAGAATGTGAATGAAACAACCAACGAGGAGAATGGCAATGTTATAAGGAATAAAAATGAGAATATGTTGCTTGCATTGAACGAGGATTTAAAGAAAGATTCTGTGGTCTTGGAAGTTTATGAAGAAGACGACGAAGATGACAGTAATTCAATGGAAAATGAAATTATTAGCGGTTTCCTTCAAATGCAAATGAATCCGTCCCAACAAATAGGTGACGATCCAAATGCCAATTGTGCTGACGCGGCAGCTGCCGTTTCTATCGAAAAGGACGGCAATTATGCATGTAGTGGTGGTGGCAATGGTGCTACAGCCGTCCTTTGCGCAGAAATTGAAGGTTCCGAGACTGATGTGGTGTTGGTGGAAACACCCAAGAAACCTGAGCGTGATTTGATAGCTTTACTCAGGCATAGTACGGCATCAACATCCCTGGGTCCACTAACAAAAACATCGGATATTACTTTGAAACCCTATTTTATTGCGGTGGAAGTGGAAGCTCATTCTCAAACCAAAGAATATGAGCACTACGCTGGTGCCTTGTCCTCTGAACATATAAGAGATTTGTACCAAGAGTATAAAAAGCAAGACGAAGCATCGTCTCATTCACCTAACGGTGGTGGTCAGCAGCAGTCTGTTGGGGCCAGTATTGATGATAAGGAACGCTATGAAAAGGTATTGCCAGCTCATGGTGACGTTATGTTCCATAATTTTCTCAGTTCATTACAAAAGAATCCTGGCCAAGTTTTAAGGTTAGAAGAAGCATTTTCAACTATATATACATTTATTTATATTAAATAACAATTTCTTCCATTGAATGAATTATAGATATTCACGTGATACTTTGCCATTGCTTATAGCGCCCCTTAAGGAGGCATTGCCAAAATGTCCAAATTGTAGCGGTGAGACCATATGTGAAGTGCAATTATTACCAACACTAATACCAAAGTTGAAAATGCAAAAAACCCAAGAAACCGCACCTATTGAATATGGCAATATATTGATATTTACATGCTTAAAGAGTTGTTGGGATACGCCGGATAAAATGCGCTATGAACGTGTAATAGTGCAAGCAGAAAATTACAGTCTTAGCGATAATTGGATATGAATACAGGCAGAATAGTGTTGTATGACCGTACAGGAAATTTACAGCTAGGTACCTCAATATATGAAAACAACTGTCTCCACTATATATATAGCAAAACAAAAACTACAATTTAAAAACAATTTACTTAAACTCCACTTAAAATCTTATACATACTGTGTTAAATTATTGTATTTAAAACACACACAAATACCTCCTCTCACATAAGCTATATGTGCACTCTCTTTCTCTCCACCACACTTTTTAAATAACACTTCTATAAACAACATAAACATAGCTGTTTTACGAATTCCGTCTCTCACTCTGTCTCTCTATCTCTCTCTATAATATGGCTGTAAACAAATTTTTAAGGACGATTATAGAGAGCTACTAACAAATATGTCTAACGTAGATTCCATAGAGACTATATAGTAAAAACCCTAGCTTGTCAATTGCACAGGATTTTTTCAATTATCGTACGAGATTAAAAAGAGATCAGAATTTTATCAAAGGTACATCTATATATGTACACAAATCAAAATAGATTGTTAGAATGTAAGCAGTAAAAAAAGTACTTTTTAAATTAATATTGATGAAATTTTTGTGATGATTGTGATTATAAGAAAAAAAGTTTCTGTAGTACAAAAACTTTTGATTGTTTGTGAAAAATTTCACCACATTCCTATATGTGTAGAAAACCATACGAAAAAGTAACGGTAAAAATAAATACGTAGTAATTAGTTCTATAAAACTGCAGAGTTGATTTAATATTGGATTATTTTATTAGTTGTTAAGAAGCAAAAGTAGAAGCATTTCCAAAAAGGTTTTAAGTTTTTCAATTAAGCTAAAGGGCTATCAGCATCCAAGTGATAACTGCGTACAATTGAAAACCACATTGCCGGATATTTGGATGGTGTTAATTCAAATTCATTTGTGGTTTCATTCTTATTGCGTGATTGCACAATGGAATAATGTATCCATTTTAATTGGGAAAATTTCCGCTTTGTGGTATTTAATATTTGAAATTTCAAAAAATATTTCGTATTATTTGTAACAATGTCATGGGCATTGCTACTGCGACGATAACGCGTACCGAACGTAACAGTGGAAACATTTGCGATAAGCTTTGTGGATGACACTGACTGTTGCTTTCTCAAAACAATCGATAAAATGTTGCCATTTAAGTGATAGTTTCCTTTTAAAATATCCGGCCTCAATTGGTGAATATTTTTAAGTCGGCAAACAGCTTGTACTGGCTCATCGGCTGTTGTCATCATTAGTACAGTGCCATCCGTAAGAAATCGTAAATAGCGATAATATTCTACCAATTGTACTGGGCGATAATATTGATCTTGAAAACTATTTTCACCCATACGTAAATACGTGGTTTTACTGATGTAACAGCCATTGAAAAGAACACGTTCGCGTTCGATAAACATTTGACGCCACGTAGAAAAATAAGGTGTTGATCTCAGGCATTCATTAGTATTATTTTTAATTCTAGATTCACCATCGTGTTCTATTAAGGTGCCCGCATCAACGCCCCATACTCTAAATGAAAACAATAATAAAATGTATGTGCCTGGTAATGTATTGATCACATTTTAAACATACTTGATGCAAGCTAAACGCCAAAGTTCTTCATCACGCGCGCACAAGTATAAACCTTTACATACGGTGGCACACTGTTCTAAAGAACGCATATCTAACTGATTGGAGATCACCCAACGCAATATATATAGAACTAGTTCAGGAGGCAAATCTGATATGTGACAGTGGTCCGTGTTTACTGTCGATGCATCGTGACTATTTTGTATAAATTTTCCTTCATATAAGTTGGATAATACATCCAATTGGAACTTTTTATATAAATCCTCAATTATTTCCTCTTGCTCTTCATTTTCAGGCGACTCTGCATTCTTTATACACAACAATTTGTCTGCATCCTTTTGGACTCTTAACTTCTGATACTCATAATATTTAAATTCTATATTGGGTTCAATTTGAACAGCTTTCCGATAATAGGGTAAAGCATCATAAACTTTTCCTTTCTGTTCTAAATCAACAGCTGTGCGGTAAAGATTTTTAGCTAATGTTTCATTATCCACTTCATTGCCAGATAGAGGGGAGCTTATCTTCTTACCGTGCTCATCAATTACAAGAGTATTCTCTTTCAATTCTTTTTGCCAATCTGCACGAAATTCATCCAAAACAGAACGAAACTCATTTGACATTGCACTAAGTGGCGAAGAAGAAGATTCTGGTGAATCATCTTCACTTGCAGTCGATTCCAAACTACAACTACCACCTGTCCCACTATTTGACCTAGAGTAAGACATTATGTTCGTCACAAATATTTTTCCCACTTCAGTGTCAATTGTTTAAGCTAGGCCGTCTAGTTCACGGTCAGTAAAACGTATAATAAAGGGCGGGGCGTAACGCTTTTGTTGGAATACCACACGTGATTTGAAAATTTTAAAAAAGCGATCTAATTTAGTAGACAAAATATTTGAGTGCATGTGTTTAAAATAGTTTGTGGCCATTATAGGCGTTAACAACACTTTTCTTTTTAATTAATTATATTTAAAGTAGTTTTGTAAAGTTCTTTCGAGCTCTGAAGAACTTTTCTATCAAGCTCTGTTCGTTTTTCTCCACCAATAAAATATCTACACTCTTTCTGATGATATAATCGTTCGTAGTTCAACTAATTTTTAATTTATTGTAAAAATAGTTTTTTTATGTTACAACATTTTATATTATTTATTGCACGATTAATTTTTACGATATATTTTTGCATACCGCTTTCGAAGTCCTATTTAGTAACCATGATCACATTTGTTTACGATTTACGTAAATTGCCGTTAACGTTGCAAAGAATAAAAATTTATTATAATACAACATATGGGAAAAATAATTACATTAAAACGGAGGCGTGTGAGAAAATATTTAGTCAGGTGATATTTTGTGCAGACCCGTTTTAATATTTAAAACAGGGTTACTAAGACGTATCTAATTATTTCAAAATCTCCACTTAGTTACAAAAACGCATTTATTTTTATTTTATTGTTAAGTACATTTTTTTATAAAAAGAAAACGGTAAATGAAACATTTGTTAATACCTTACTACTTTCCCGGGTCATAATGTTCCCATTTACGATGATTTAGTTTTGTAAAATCTTTACAATGTTGAGCAATATCGGTTAAATATTTTGATAATTTTAAAAGTTCTTTATCCGTTTTACGATTAAAATGTGCCTGACGGAATGGTCGTATTCTCAATCCAGATTGAGGATTCATTAAAAAATTTCGGCGTATATCATCAAACATAACTGTATTGGAGGCGTTATATTGTGCATACAAACCCCATATGACCGCTAAGGGTTTGACATCAATCACACCGTGATCATTAGTATGAATAGATATCATAGCACTGGAATCCAAATAGAACATAATTTTATAATTGGGATTTGTACTAACACCTAATAAACGCATTTTTTCCTCAATCCAACGCATACCAGTAGCAGACCATATCACAATATCGTAATGCTGATAGGCGGATGTCAGAAATTCGTGTAAATATGGACGCATTAATTCGGTGCCATATTCAGCCGAGGAACGATGATCAAATAGTGTATAATCAATATCTAATACTAATAAGCGTTTATCCGGTCGTGGGCTATTCAATTCATTAATTTTGTACTCTTTAATGCGTTTTTGTATTTTCGCCAAATAAATGGGGGCATTCTCTAGAGATTCATCTTTATCGTCTGTCTCATCGAAATCGTCAATGACTTCACCAACATCGGTTGGTTTATGGCATACATTTTGTATATCAGCTTCGGTCGAGCCGACCATCATTAACTTGAAATTTGTTTTTAATTCTAAATGTGACAATTTTACATTGTCCTCAGCCACTTTACCTGTACGCAAAAGGATATATACAGGGTTTCATGTAGATAGAATAATAGATTATTACAAAACCTTTGTATTTCAGATTAATTAGCTTTTGCCTTTCAGGACGAACTTGTGTCTTTTTGAAAATTTCATGCCGTAGTACCGCTACTGTATCTTGATCAGTTAAATCATTAATGGGATATTCTTTGCCACTCCACTTTACTATAATGGAAACCCCCTTAATGTCTGCCATTCTCTTTCAATTTTGTAAATTGTTCATAAAAATCTGTTTTTAAAATATATTTAAAATTATGAACATTTCAAGAACTAACACTTTAGCAATAATTATATAGAGATGAGCAGTTCGCAAAGATCTAGTTCAATTTAATTAAACAATTAAATCGGCTATACGTACTACATTGTTGAATAATTTAACGTATATATAAATATTATTATTCTATCTTTTTAAATTGAATATAATAATATATAATTATATGATTATTTTTTTGAACATGCCAAAAACAAAATAATATTAAACTCTTTTGCATGCTCTCATTAAGACTTTATTTAATCTACTACAATTAAAGGTTTAAACAGATAAAAGGCTTGAGGCATATATTAAAACTCAAAAAAAAACTTTATCTAGATATTTTTTTAATTTTCAACTTTAAGATATTTCTCAAGTTTTGACTCTTCGCCATTGGTTTAACATTAAAGAGAAAGGGAGAGAAATATATTTTGGAAAGCATGTAGGGAGAAAAAGGACACATCAAGGCTTTTATTTGTTTTGACCTTTACTACGTTAAAGAAAATATTACTTTAACATTGTTACTTCTTGTTTTTTTTCCGTAACATATTGTAGTGATTTTAATTAAAAGCAATGCAAAGAATTTATTGCTTTTACAATGTTTACTCAGTGTAGTCGTGTTTATAGTATAGATTAATCAAAATAGAGATTTTTGCGAAAATTAATGCATTATGTGGAATAATATTGATGCAAAAATCGATAACAAAGTTCATGTACCAGACGATCAGGAAAAAGTAGATTTGATAGAACCAACAACTGGAAAACTTTTCTTCGAGCATAAGGACGCGTTAATATTTTGCAAGCCACGCCTAATGCCCCTAAAATCACAAGCGTTGGAGCGCTTAGAAGAAATGCAACGTGAAACAGCTGAACAATTGTTAAAGAAACGTTTAAATGCCTCTTTCAAAAATAAAACAACCAACAAATAAAATAAACTAAAGTAAAAATAAAATCCTATAAATAAACAAATTGTGCAATAAATATGGTTTATTTATTACCATTTACCATATGCCTGGCCTTACTGTTGGCTGGTGTATCTCTGTACCGCTACGGAAACATACATCGCCAGCACATTCTAGTAACACTGTCCGTGTTAACAGCTTGGTGTTTTTCATTTTTAATAGTATTTACTATACCGTTAGATGTAACATCTGTAAGCAATTTCCATTCATTCCAAAATAATTTCTGGTTTTATTGAAAGTTTATATATTTTACGTTGCAGACTTTATATCGTCAATGTGTGCAAGAGCATACCTTCAATGCCACCCCAGTCGATGGCAACAACAATGACTCAAAATTGTCATCTTCTTTATCAAAACTGATAATAAGCCAGCGTACTGAGTGTCAGGCCCCTTGGGGTATGATACCAGACAATGTTTTCCCCAATTTGTGGCGCATTATTTATTGGACTTCGCAATTTCTCACTTGGCTAATAATGCCCATGATGCAATCGTACTTGAAAGCTGGCGACTTTACAATTAAAGGCAAACTCAAATCCGCCTTAATAGAGAATGCTATCTATTATGGTTCTTATCTGTTTATATGTGGCATTCTGTTGATATATATTGCGGCCAAGGGGGTTACATTGGATTGGCAGAAATTAAAAGCTATTGCTTCTTCAGCCTCCAACACTTGGGGTCTATTTCTTTTAATTCTTCTCCTGGGTAAATTTTATCACTTGGATATCGTTACACTAAGAAAACCTGTACAACTGTAAACGTTAAATTATTTTCAGGTTATGCTTTGGTTGAGGTGCCACGTTCCTTATGGAATGATGCCAAACCCGGTTTTATGTTGCAATACGCCTACTTTAAGACGGCGAAATTGAGTGCTGAAAAAGCTGAGGCGGAAGAAAATGTTGACGATGTACTTGAATCGTTGCAGGGCATTAGCCGGGCAATACCCAATAATCACGATCTCAGACCTTGTATAGAGACCGTAATGCGCAAAGTACCGATTGAATTGCAGGAGCGGGCCGCTCGTAATTATGCCCGTGTTGGTGCTGGCAACACCTCAACCATAATACCCTCCGAAAAAGCTTTAATACGCATTCACAAGCAAGTGATCAAATCATTGCAAACACTGCAACGTACCGAGGCTTTGTGGAGTGTCCAAGTGAAGTCGGTGTTGCACTTGGAAGATGTGTCACGCAATATGCACTCCGTGGAGCGACGTTTTAAAAGTGAATTCCCCCAACAACGTTCCAAACTAGGTCAGTTAATATATTCAGCCACATTGCATTGGTATTGGGAGTGTTTAATGAAGCCTCCTTTTCTCAAAATGTTATGCGTACTGACAACATTCATGTCGGGCATGGTAGTGTGGAGTGAGTTAACATTTTTCCAACGACGACCAGTACTGTCGATATTTGCCAATGTTATCAATGTGGCCAAACATAGTTACGACTTTCTCACCATTGAGCTGTTTGCAATGACTGTCCTTTGCTATCTATTCTATTGCACCTACTCGACCATATTGCGCATCCGTTTTCTGAATCTCTACTATTTGGCACCACATCATCAAACCAACGAACACAGTCTCATATTTAGTGGCATGCTGCTGTGTCGCTTAACAGCGCCCATGTGCTTAAATTTTCTCGGTCTCATTCATATGGATTCGCATATTATTAAGGAACGCGTTATGGAAACCTATTACACTCAAATTATGGGACACATGGATGTTATTGGTATTATCTCGAACGGTTTTAATATCTACTTTCCCATGTGCATGTTGGCATTTTGTTTGGCCACTTGGTTTAGTTTGGGATCGCGCGCCCTCAACACTTTGGGATTTCAACAATTTCTACAAAACGAAACAATAGCCTCTGAATTGGTACAAGAGGGTAAAGACTTGATAGCGCGAGAGAAACGTCGTAGACAGCGTGCCGAGGAGGCTATGGCTAGAAGAAAAGACTTCTTGCGGCCTGAAGTTGTGGCCACCAACGAATATATAAATAAATATCGTGGCTTAAGTTCAAATAATGATCAAAATCTTACAACTCGTACCGGTCACAATATACCCTCAGATGATTTGCTGGGCAATGGAGATAACTTGCACTATTCCACTTTACCACGTTCCCTATCTGATGAAATCAATGAACGTTTCGGTATTAGTGCACATGTGCAAGTTGGCTTTAAAGGGCCGTTGCCTCCCATTGGTTTGGCATACGACGAAGACGAAGAGGAATCAACCAATCGCATCAGTCCACCACGAAATTTATTCGATGACGTGTGAACGGACCAATACATAAACTAAACAACATAGTTGTTTAGGTAAACGACGCTTTAGACAATATTGTAGTTATAATCTGCTTTTAGTGCTTGATCAGAAAACACTCGTTCAACATTTGTTAAAAAAAATGTTCTTAAATTCAAAGGCAAAAATAACTGCAAATTTTATAACATACCATACTATAACATTATTTATTTGAATTGCTAACGGTTTAATTCAAAAATGCATTTTGCTCAATTATGCTGATTTTGTCAGAGATGCATTTCAATTGCTTTTCGGCGGTTTTTCAATCTTACTGTTAAAACTATGTTTTTATTTATTGTAAGATTTTTTCTACTAATTTTGTTAAATTTTCCTCTCTTGTATTTCTCTGCATATATGTTTTAAATTTTTCTAATAAAAAACGTTACCCGAACTTTTACAAATTACATACTTACTGCTTGATCATAACGAAATGAAACGATTTTTATTTAAAAATTTTGAAAATTACGATATTCGGACATTTTCAAAAGAATCATATATATTTTATGTTGGACCATTATAAAAAAAGTAACAATTCATTCAATTCATGGTATATAAAGGAGTCAGGCACAACAAAAAAAGTACAATTACATATATATGTATATGTATAAAAAAAACCTAACACGATTACACATTTCAAATTTACATAAATTCAATATAAAGTACCACTAAGGACGGACGTACTAAGACAGAATAAGAAGAAGAGAGAGGGGGCATGGTTTATGAATTTTACGGTCGCTTCTATACTATTTTTATATTATAACAACAATGAGGTTGAAATAGATTTATTCATCACCACCACCCTCTTCATCCTCATCGAATTCACCCTCTTCATCGGCGGTGGCCTCTTGATATTGCTGATATTCAGAGACCAAGTCATTCATATTACTTTCTGCTTCTGTGAACTCCATTTCATCCATACCTTCGCCGGTGTACCAATGCAAAAATGCCTTGCGCCTAAACATAGCGGTGAACTGTTCAGAAACACGTTTGAATAATTCTTGAATGGCGGTAGTGTTGCCAATGAATGTGGCCGACATTTTAAGGCCACGTGGCGGTATATCGCACACAGCCGTCTTACAATTGTTCGGTATCCACTCAACAAAGAAGCTGCTATTCTTATTCTGGATGTTTAACATCTGTTCGTCTACTTCCTTCATGGACATACGGCCACGGAATACTGCCGCCACCGTTAAATAACGGCCATGACGCGGATCACAGGCAGCCATCATATTTTTAGCATCGAACATTTGTTGGGTGAGTTCTGGTACGGTTAGGGCACGATACTGTTGAGAGCCCCTGGAGGTGAGTGGAGCAAAGCCAGGCATGAAGAAGTGTAGACGGGGGAACGGCACCATATTTACAGCCAATTTACGCAAATCAGCATTTAATTGGCCGGGGAAACGCAAACAAGTTGTTACCCCGGACATGGTGGCGGAGACCAAGTGATTTAAATCACCATAGGTGGGTGTAGTCAATTTCAGTGTCCTGAAGCATATATCATATAAAGCTTCATTATCGATGCAATAGGCGGCATCACTATTCTCTACCAGCTGATGAACACTTAGGGTGGCATTATAGGGTTCCACTACGGTATCGGACACTTTGGGCGAAGGTACCACCGAAAATGTGTTCATAATACGATCGGGATATTCTTCGCGAATTTTCGATATCAACAAAGTACCCATACCGGATCCTGTACCACCGCCCAAAGAATGTGTCAATTGAAAGCCCTTTAATGGGAATTTAAAAAATATGGAAATATTTTAAAGAAACTAAATTAACCTCAAAAAAATAAAAATAAAAACAAGTCAAAAGATTCGAAAATTGGGAAGAGGTTATTTCAACCAAAGAGAAGGACTCTTAAAAATGGACCGATTTGTTCTAATATAAAGAAAATCAAATTCCTTCATACCGTCAGGTTATCCTTTAACGGATTTTGTTCAATTCCAATGTCAACCAGATATATACAGACATACACATAAAGACAGACGAACAGACGGCTAGATTAAAAAGTATTGCTTCCCTATTAAACATATCGGCAAAGTGAAAAATTAAAATAATAGAACTTTCTCGAAATTTCAATATTAGATAATAGAATCAAAATGTGACATTAAACTCAAAATAATTGGAATCCAATGTCGATGCCTTATTTTACCTGTAAGCAATCGCAGCCCTCCGATTCTTTGCGCACCACATCCAAAACAGAATCCACTAATTCGGCACCTTCTGTATAGTGACCTTTGGCCCAGTTATTGCCCGCTCCCGACTGACCAAAGACAAAATTATCGGGTCGGAATATTTGACCAAATGCACCCGAACGTACAGAATCCATGGTGCCGGGCTCCAAATCGACTAAAATAGCCCTGGGAACGTACTTGGCACCGGTCGCCTCATTGTAATAGACATTGATGCGTTCCAATTGCAAGTCACTGTCCCCGTAATATGTTCCCGTGGCATCTATGCAATGCTCATCGGAGATCACCTCCCAAAATTTACCACCAATTTGATTTCCACATTGGCCCGCCTGTATATGCACAATTTCACGCATTCTGAATTATTCGAATTTCTGTGTTTTTTAAAATTCTCCTTTTTTTAATTATTTAGCTAAAGGAGGCACACTCTCAATGATCGCTATAAATGCTTCTATTGTTGTCTGGCTGTTATTCGCAATTTTTTTTTGTTTGAAAAACTCAATTTTTTTACGTTCGAAATGACCCTCTTTCGCCTTAAAAACTCTAACGAAATATAAGTTGGTGTGAAAAATTTTCCATAAAATATTGTCAAACGTATAAAAAAAATGATTTAAAAGCCAAAGGCTGTTAAGGTATTCGTTCAGACATGTATTTCCAATAAAGGTTTTTATACACAAAGTGTTTTCACACAAAACAACAACAATTTTCCAAAAAAAACTCTCCCATCTACTTACATATAATTTATGCTTACCCATCTATAACGGTTCACAAATACATTTAACATTAATTGGTAAGGTGGAGTAGGGGGTGTATGTGTGTAGAATGATATATCATGTACGAGTATATGTATTGTAGGTATATTAAATCTATGGAGTAACGTAAATAGTATCGGAGGAATGTTGCAACGCTTTATAGCCAAAACACTCGAAAGACTTGGTTAGATGTTTGGCACAACAATTGAAGTTATGTTGAGAAGAAGACGTTGAGTGTGGATAACCATCATCAACACCATCTGCCATCTCAGGCAACGATTGATATCAAACTGAGGCTCTCTTCAAACTTAACGTACTGGCAATAATATCGGTGGGGCGGAAATCGGGACCGGCAAACGGCTCATGATTCATACAGCGTGTACCACCCAGGCAGGTACACGAACAAATCGAGATGGCTTCATCCAACTCGCCAATATAGCTGGAATTGCTCAATAATTTACCGTGAATATTAAACGATGATTGAGAATGTTCGGTATCGAAGGTCACAGGCTGATTGGCGGCAGCCAAATTTTGAGCATCCTGTTCATCACGTTTAGCATCTTCTGCTTGCCTAGAGATGATAAAAAAAAAAGCGGTGACAAGTAAAAAAAGTAAAAAGAGAGCAAAATAGAACTGAAGCCGAAACTGAGGTACTCTTCATAAATCATGTTGGAAATCGGGTTGTGGTAGAACATAGTATACCAGATCGATTCAGATTTCAATGCTAAGCGAGGCATGAATTTTCCAAGAATTATCCTTCCAAAACTTGCCAACTTAAATACAAATTGAATTGACCCCCACCCCCAATAATGAAATGTGAAGAGTGTGCAAAAATGTAAACAAAACTTACATGGTCATAAAACGTAATACCAACAAATTAATGCTGGCAGCTACAACTGCCAAACCAAACAATATGAATACTAAGCTTAACGCTACGTAGCCCGGCTTATTGATTAAGGCCTGATCATTTTGCAGAGCCACATAATCTCCGAAACCAATTGTTGTCAATGTTACAAAACAATAATAAAAACTATCAAAATAACTCCAGCCCTCATAACGGGAGAATACGGCAGCTCCCGTTGTTATGATAATGGACGAAAGCATACCAGTGGCCAACATTAAATTCATTTCGGTAGCTTCAGTGTGTGTACATTGCATATACCGTTTAGCTCTTTGTATAATGATGGAGGCAAACTTATTGAGACGTTCACCAATTGATTGAAACATTACCAAACCTAAAGGTATGCCAACCTGAAAAAAATACATACATACAATATATACATGAATACAGTAAGACCACTTAATGCAAAATTTGGCGACCACTAACTTTTCAATAACAGAGAGGCAGACATCTCTAGGAATCGTAATAATTGTGCTCACTTACCATAGCATAAGCCATACAAAATGCTTTACCACCTATAGTGACCGGCGTGGAGTGGCCATAACCAATCATAGCCAAAACAACGGTAGCAAAATAAAAAGCACCAGCAAACTTCCACTGTGGACCAGCTTTATGTGGCTTATTTTCAATAACGACAATTTCCATCATGCGAAAATCCTCATTTGTTACATTATATTTTTTCAAAAAGTTTCGTTTAAGAGTTTGCAGAAAATCGTAACGTTTTGCTTCGAATTCTGATTCCAAACTATCGAAGACGGCTGCACCGATCAGCAGGTAAGTGAAGGTACAAACCACCAAAGATAGTGTTCGGACGTTCTGACGTTTCATGCTGTAGTTATTCTATAAACTTAAAACCGTATTATTAAGCTACAAGAATCAATAAGCACTCAATAGTTGATTATAAAACATGTAACTAGTTTTATTTTTTGTTTTGTTTTTATATAAAATGAAAACTTGCAAACACAAATAAAATGTTTATATCTTTTAGCTTAAAAATTTGGTAAAAATCAATAGCACTAGCATTTAATATGACACATATGTAACTTTCATTTATATTAATATATTACCGTTACCGTTCTTCCATTTCCTTTTCTTCTTTTTTAACATCAAACTTGCAATACGCTTTGTATTGACTTGGCTGCATTCTTAAAGAAAAACTGTTGATACCAAATTTTGCAGCACAGTATTAATAAAAGTATTGCGAGCATTTTTTTTAAGTGATGCCAAATGTAATTCTGTTCCTTATTTCCTGCGTATTATAAGAGGGGTTTATTAAGTTTCTCATTTCGTTTGCAACTCACAAACAAAACGAATGATCTATATGTTTGATAAAAATGAAAATCGATTCAGTTATGCCATGCTTTCGTAAAAAATGAAAAAAATATATTTAGTTGATGTGATTTATGTTTTTTGTTTAAAGTAAATAAAATCAGTTACACATTAGCCTTAACAATAAATACTCAATTATAACGCAAACAAGTGACAAATTAAAATTTTGAATACATATCTTTACAGTTAAATGATTCAAGGTGAAAGGTATTTCGTATTCGCTTTAAACCAAATACGATTCTTTTACATGGTTTTTTACCATTTTTACAAACATTATTAATCGTCATAGATTAGCAGCGCAGCACAAAAAGTTCATTGCTTTATCGTAGATGCTAACCCCGTGTAATAAAATAAAAATATTATTGAAAAATATTTAACGCATATTAAAATTAGTTGATTAGTCACCCAACTAACTTCACTACGTTTAGAATATATTCTCATAGCCTAAAGCCTGATTTTATCCGGTGTTTATCTACAAGTACTGCCCTTTAAAAAGTCATGTCATCCGGTGATTTTGGCAATCCATTGAGAAAATTTAAATTGGTGTTTTTGGGAGAGCAAAGCGTTGGGAAAACTTCTTTAATTACACGTTTCATGTACGACAGTTTCGACAACACCTATCAGGCTACCATTGGTATTGATTTTTTATCTAAAACTATGTACTTGGAAGATCGCACAGTACGATTACAACTGTGGGATACAGCCGGACAGGAACGTTTTCGTTCGCTAATACCCTCCTACATACGCGACTCTACGGTGGCGGTTGTTGTTTATGATATAACCACTATTAACTCATTCCTTCAGACATCACGCTGGATTGATGATGTACGTACTGAACGCGGCAGTGATGTCATAATCATGTTGGTTGGCAATAAAACTGATTTGGCAGATAAACGACTAGTGTCTACTGAGGAGGGGGAACGTAAAGCCAAAGAACTTAGTGTTATGTTTATTGAAACGAGCGCCAAGTCGGGTTATAATGTCAAGCAATTGTTTCGGCGTGTCGCTTCTGCTCTGCCCGGCATGGACTCGTTTGCGGAAAATAAACCCTCCGAAGATATTCAGGATATTCAATTGGGTGCTCAAAATGAAACCAAAGATCCGGAAGGTGGTTGTGCTTGCTAAATATGTGAACTTAATGAATGCATTCATTTTGGCCTTACTGTGATTAATTCTACGTCAAAGAACATATTTTTAAAATACTCATGCTTTCATGTATGTATGTATGTATGGGTGTTTGCTTAATTATTATATAATCATGATCGTTTTCTCGAATATTATTGGCAGGAACTACATGCACACCTCGCGCACTATCATTCATTAATATTAAATATAAATTTAGATGTAAGAGAACACATACGCCACATGTTGCCGTTGCGCTGCTTTCTAATCTCATTATATGTGTAGAATAAGGTTGTTATATTGTTTACTATAGGAAAACATTAATTTTCACTTTATTTGTACGAAAATTTTTATTTAAAATATTACTTCAATTGCTTTTAAATTTATTTGAAATTATTTTTTCGATTAAAAATTTCTAATTTTGCACATTTTGGTTAACAATATAATCAGAACCGCATAATCGTAATATGTCGTACTAAACAATGTTAAATGCACATGCACACAGTAAAAAATGCAAAATTTTAATGAAAAGCAAAAAAAAAAAAACGCGCAAATACAGTCACTAAACAAATCTCAAAAACGTTTTATTTGAAATCAATGGCAACATAAAGTGAGTTTTCTGCTACATTGAGAAGTAAAATTTGGAATTAGAATTACAGTTATTCACGAAATATACATTAACTGTGTATTGAAAAAAAATTCTTATATTTGAAATAAATATAAGAGGCTATATAAGCCATTTTAAAAACAGTATTTCATATAATCAGGCGTTGGCTACCCTATTAATAATACGACCATGTAAACAAGCAAAAGCGACATTTTTCGTTTCTCATCATTGTATACAGAAAATCTTTGGTACATATATATATGTTGTAATATAGGAAAGCTAAACATATATTAAAATATTACTAAACTATACTTAAAATAAATGAATAAAAAAAATTATATTCCAAATATTCAAACGTACGAAAATAGTAAAGAAATATGAGTCGTCAACACAGGTCATATGCATGCAACATTGTTTCCTTAAAATTAATATAAAGTGTACAACAACAACAACCATCCTTAGTGGCATATACAAAAATTCAAATTCTAAAGTATGGAGTGGACCAGGGAGAAAACATTAGCTTTGATTAGTGAATACCGGAAAAGGCGCGGTCTTTGGGATATGACCGATGATGATTATCGTAAGAAAGAAGTGAAGCATAGATTGCTGAAGGCTGTAAGCGATAATCTGGGTGGTGACATAGCGATAACGGAGATTGAAAAGAAGTTCCACACATTGAGGACCCAGTATCATCGTGAGATAAATCGAATGAAGCGCAAGGAACCCTACAATTCCAAATGGTTTGGTTTCAAGTATTTACAGTTCTTAAGTTCACCCAAAGCTTGTCGATCAAGTAAAGGACGCATCAAGGCGGAAATCACCGAAGAAGGGGCGGTAACTACCAAGTTTATAATACGAGAGGCTGCATCAACACATGAAACTAGCGTCGGTAGTAGTGGCACTGGTAGTAATGCATCTCCAAATGAAAATGACGAATTTTTAACACTGCAAAGAGTGGGCAACTGCAACGTGACAACGCATACCCATGAACTGGAAAAGCTAATAGAGGAGACTACCAAAGACGTAGAAGACATTGAAGATACCAAGCCGAAAATGACGCTAAAGCAAATTACCATGCCCTTGGAACACCATCACCATCACCACGACTACAACGGTGGTGAATTGCAAATCAACAGCGTTGAAAGTGAACAGGAAGAGATTCATCAAATGCAAGAAATAGATGACAATATGGAAGTAATACACAATGCACCTGACGAAGATATAACGTACCAAGGCAATACATCAACCAGTTCTACAATGGTGGCAAGTCATGCTCAATCAGGCACCGCCACTCTACACGCAATACCAGCACGTATAATTAAAATACAGAGACGCGATACCACAAATCACGAAAATACTGAATTTTACGCCAACAACAGTGCACATCAACATCATGTCCAGCATCCTCATCATCATCAAGAGCAACAACACCATATACACACTTTGTCACCTAATGGTACCACAGCCACTACAACAACAAAACGCATTTACTATGATACCAATAATGGGCAGTATACTGCTACTATAGCACCATCTGATCCCCTCCATCAAGGTCAACCGGCCAACAATTTAAAACTACTCAGTGTAACAACATCACCTCGATCCTGCTCACTACCAACTGCTAAAATACAAATACGTAACAATTTGTCATCGTCCAACCAATCAGTTGCAATGGCTGCCCCTGTTACAGTAACAATGCGCGATGAGTGCGGCACCTACGGCGAATATGTGGCTAATGAAATGCGTAATATTAAGGGGCGTGAAATTTTAGTCTCACTAAAGCATAAAATTAATACCGCATTATTTGAAGCCAACATGGCCGATCTACAAAAGTAGATACAGTAGCGTCGTAGTCAATTATCAACATCAGCTGATCAATGTTTTATTATCTATATTATCTTGAATTCTGGAAATCACGCGAATGAAATTTTTTCTGTCAAAAACATATAACGGGCCGTGGAATAACTTACAATGCTCGAAAAGAAATCAACTATTTATCAAATTTATTTTTTATATATTTTTTTTCATAGCTCCACATCCAATTCGATTTCCAGGGTGAGAATTTATGTATATTTTACATAAAATTATATTTTAAGTCGTAAATTTCTTAATTATTGTCTTTAGTACTTTTTTACCCAAATGTAACCATAGTTTTGAATTTTCTAATATCATAATGTTATGATTAACGGTTTAAAAGTGTCTTTACGTTTAGATAACGAATATGTTATGTGTGTATGATACAGTTTCTAAAGAAGTTTTAATAACATTTAGCTCTCGTAGAAACATGCCTTGCTCTCTTGCTTTTCACTTGTTTCATTTTTTAATTCGAGTTACCTCAAAAAAACTGCCAACTCTCAAAAACCTTTTACAACTACCACAATGAAAAGTATATAACAGTTTACGGCGCGTTCGTTTAAGTTTGAATATTTTATTTTAATTAAATTAATTTAATTACTGACAATGATTTGCGAAGCCAATTTCAGTTTACCCCAAAAACTCGATATATTGTTGGAAAAGGAAAATTCGAATGCAACGGAAAAAGACGGTAAACACGATGATCATGTTGACAAACCAAATATATTATTTGAACAAAAAGAATACAATATTTTGCCAAAATTTACTGGTCAATTTGATCACTTGAATCCTGTATTGTCCTTGCGCACCAACAATTATTTTGCATGTCGCTGGAATCAGTTTCTAGATCATGCACCCACCAACTATGTACATATTCGCTTATACAGAGATTATATAAATACCGTCCGGTATGTATGTGCATAAAATATGCTTACAATTTTTACTTTTATTTATTATTTCCTTAAACAGTAGTAAAAATGCCAGACGTAAATCGTTAAACGGACAATTTTATGGGGTAGATAACAAATTGGCTCCCATACCTGTAATGCCTGATCGTAGTAAGGTGCCCAAATATAATAAAGGGCAGGCAGGATCAACATACCAAACGCAGGTGCAAAAACCGCGAAATGATATTTCGGAGTCAAGTTTAAAAAAATTCAAGTGTAAATAATTCGTCTACATGCAAATAAATAAAATCTGTTATGTGTTACGTGGCAAAGAAGTGGATTTTATTAAATTTTTATAGTAAACACATGTTATCGATATATTTTTATTTAGCATAACATTGCCATTATTTTTTTTCTATGTACAACCGTAAATTGCATTGATCGATTAAAGGTGTGCCACTTTATTTCATAATAACGCTAGATATACGAAAAATTTAATAATTTATATGCTGCTTGGCCAATGACATTTTCATACATTCCTACTTGTTTGTTTAGTGTGTTTTTGTTAACAAAGCAACATTTTTGAGTTTAATCAAATAAGAATAGTTTTTCATACAAATCATTCAAAACAGAACGGACATATATCATTTTACGCACCTACATATTTTTGACTACATATACATTTCTATTATATTATACACAACACTTGGGGAATTATTGCGAGCGTAATTATTGCGAAATGTTAAAAGTTTGTGAAAAGATTGAAGATTCACCACAAGAAGTTACCATAAAATCATTACGTGTCCTTGAGGACCCTAGTGCAAAAACAGAACCGAACCCTTTGTTCGATTTAGAACAAAGTAAAATAAAAGTTTCTTATTATGATCAAGATTTTGAATATGATGTGTTGCCTCTATTCCACGATCAATATCAGCTTTATAACCCGTTATTGTCTCTAAAGATGAACAAGTTTTTACATTTACGCTGGCACAAATTTTTAAACAATGCACCGAAAGGCTATCCAAGGATACTTTTGTTTAGAGAGATCAAGCACGAGTTAAGTCGTATTATATATTCTTGT
Organism: Ornithomya fringillina; assembly: GCA_963978525.1. NCBI lineage: Eukaryota > Metazoa > Arthropoda > Insecta > Diptera > Hippoboscidae > Ornithomya > Ornithomya fringillina. The sequence goes on from OZ021691.1 coordinate 26,569,181, forward strand.
TTAATAAATCTAATTCAATAATTGAAATTTCAGAACACCTGCGGTACGAAGGAAAATATTGAATTGTCAACCATATGATTGGAATAATAAATTAGCGCCGCTACCCTTTGACCATCCTGACAATTCAAATCGAGTGTTACCTAATAAAAATGTTCGAATTGATGAGTCAACTAGAGGGCGCTGGTTATAATTTTAAATAAACTTATGCATAGGCCACTTATGTTTATATGTGCGTGCAATTAATAATATTTGGCTTATTTATTGCCGAATATACCGAATTGGTTAATACCAATTTTACTATATTCTTCTTCTTGTAGAATTGAAAATTTGTAATAAACAAATTGAGTATGCGCTGGTAAAAAGATTACTTTGCAAAAAGCAGGTTCCTTAACTTGGCTGCATTTTGTAGTCATTTAGACGCAGTATTTAAACTTGTTCCTATTGTTCACGTGACGGATTTTGCACAGCTTGAACTAGTATAATAAAAATTAAGCATCGCTACTTTAAAAACAGAAAAAAGAAAATGAAGATATTAGTAGGTAGATGTCAGAATTAAGTAGTATGCTTTATTTAAATTTTTAAATGATGTGCTTAAGACGAAGGCAAAAATTAAGACCAAATCAAGTAAACTCGTAGTGCGTACCTTGAAGAAATGTTGGTGAGGCGTAAAAATGTACAAAAATTTATAATACTTTATAAAAAAATAAATTGTAAAAATATATGATGATATGAAAAGTGTAAAAGTCTGATGTACAATATTTCATAAAATAAATCGTACGAAATACGACAATAGAAATTTGGGATAATTGTACAACACATTACGAAATAATTTTTTCATTCTGATAGTACATATATATATGTATATATAATATCGATTAAGGGTGGCTTAAAAGGAAGGAAGAAAAAAAAAAAAAAAACTCAAAAATACAACTGTACAAGTCAGTGGCACAGTTAGCAAAAATTTCAGTCATATTTGATTCACAAAGCAATAAACAAAAAAAATGTGTGTAAGCGCACGCGTTTGCACATAATTTGAGGTTAAGAAATAAAGTTTAGAGTGCTTTAAGAAGACAATTTAAAGTTGTTTTCTGATTAATTACTAGTCCTAAACAAGTAAACATTTTGGTTTGTGTAAACGACATTTTAATGCAAATCACTTTGATTTTATGACAAAGTAATAATTTATTTCTACCACCGCCATTGCTACTTTTTTAAGCGTTGTGTTTAAAATGTAACAAAGACATACTGAATTGAAATTCAACTGTGCCATCTCTTTGTATTGCTACTCTATACCATTGAATTCGCTCGTTTTTTTGGAATTCGCCCCATATACTGGTCGTCATATTGTCGTCGGTGTAAAGATATGTGTAAATGAATTTCGTTAAAAAGTTTCGTTAGCACATCGTGAAAATTCTTGAAAAATTTGGTGAATAATTTAAAAGATTATCAATGTGAAATAATCAGTAATTTGTGAACATTTTTCTTAACGAACAGCTGGACGATACGTTGAATAGAAAATTTCTTCAAATTATATAAATGAAATGGTTTTAGAGAACTCGGGGAAACTGAAAAAATGAAAGGCTTTGATGTGTGATTTGTGTGCGTGAAAAAATTTGACGTCGCTAAACTTTACAGATAAATGCAAGGAAAAAAGAAAAATAGCAAAGAAGTCTACATGGAAACACATTTATGCACTAAATATATAACATGCATATATATTGGCTAAAGGCAGAGCATTGTGCATGGTCTATAGAATTTTGTCGCCCTTTTTCTCAACACGCCTCTTAAAAAAATTTCTGGTAATTTTTTTTAAAGTGCAGTTTCCATTAGATTTTCTTTGTCGCGTAACCGTACTGTTTGTGTGTGCATGTGAATACTTTTGTGAGCATGTATGACTATATTATTATTCATCGTATAAAACTTTTTTAATTCTTAAAGGTGCTGCTTTTTTAATTGACGTATTTCTAGAAATAATTTTTTCTTGGATTTCCAATAAGGTTTTTGACACGCTATGAATATGCAAATAAAGTTTCTTGAGATGTTTTCCAACAATAGAAATAGTTTGATAATTATATCCATTTAGACCATCATCTGACTACACTGACTTGTTTTTGTTAATTGTATACATTTTTTTTTAACGAAAGTCCAATTTTTTGACATTTCCAATTGAACATTTTTTTTAATTGACTCAATTTGTTAGGATTACATATATATACAGAATGCGTGCATATATATGCATATGATTTTTTTTTTGTTTTTTGTTTTTTGTCAAAAAAATGAACTTTTTCAACAAATTTACGCAATTATATATGTACACATGCGGACACTATAAACGCCCAAAGAAATTTAATCTAATTTATTTGTGACCGGCGTACATAATTTAAAGAGAATTTCGTTAAACTATTGTAATAATTGCAATAACCAATAACACCAGAGTTTATGCGTAACGTGTATGGTCCAAATTTGACATGTGCATTTTCTAAAAACGGAACAGGTTTCATATTCGATAACCTGAGATAATGTGTTGGGTACTCTAATAAAAAGTCAATATTTTTATATATAAAATTTAATTTACAATAATTAATGCGTAATGATAAAAGCACATGGTATGCAAAAAAAGCAAAAAAGAAAAAAATTCAAGTTCTAATTTTTTTTTTTAGAACAAGGTAACAACAACTATTACATACATTTACCTTAACTGTACATACTGTTTAGAACATAGTATGAAAAAAGGCGCATAATACCAACAACGTGATTAATTGCAAAAAAGAAACAAAATCTGCCCAGTTTTTTTAAGTAACCGTGAATTATTGTGAAAATAAACTTACACAAAAATCAATGGAAATGAATAAAAATGAATTTGATAAAATTTTTGATAAAATAGTGGCTAAGGCAAAAAAAAATCTTAAGAAAAACGAATTATTGTCGAATGCAGCAGCGGGCGCGGCAAATCCCAAAACTAAGAAAAACACCAACACCAAAAATAGTCTAAAGTTGGCTGCAGCAACAGCTGTTGCGGCCACAGTTGCCACTACAGCTAACAATAGTACATCTCAAAATCCCTTAAATAATTGTAAAAAGCCCACAAAACAGGTCGCCATTGTTGGGCAGCAAAATTCTTCTATTCCTTGTTCGGCAACAGATACAATTCATACACCGCCAATTATTAACACCACTCTCCCATTAAAAACTGCTGAGGAGTTGAATGCCAATGCAACTGTCAGCTCAGCCCCTGCCTCAAATGTGTCCGTTGTTGCTGCCCAATCATCTGCACTAGGTGCGGCGAGATTAAAAAACAACAATAACAACAACAATCCAAAAGTGAAACCACACAAACTTAATAATAATAACAATCAGTCATCATTAAACCCTAATACCAACAACAGTAACGCCTGCACCAGTAACGCAGTGGCCCTAGCTGCTCATGGCAATAAAATGTCGAAATCGTCAGCAACCGGCAACGAATCTGCGGCTAATACCAAAACCCTTCTTCCCTATACTAATGCTATAACTAGCAGCAATAATGATCCTAATACTACGGCCACAAGCATAACGGCTACGTCTGATCCTAACACCGCCTTAAATATGCTGAATAACGGTGACATCGTAACAACACCACCATTAATAGACTCAGCGTCAAAGTCTACGTCAACGTCAACAGCTGTCGGCACTGTGCAAAACGTTACCACCCCCAACAATAAAGCGACTGCAGTAGCAACTCGAATTGCGAGTTCTGGTGCTGATGGTGGTATTGGTGTTAGTGTTAGTGGTGGCACTCAATCTACCACCAAATTGTCAAAGAAAATTGCAGCAGTTCCGGGCACACTTACCCTGCAACAACAACAATCAATCAATGCCGCTGCATCGTCATCATCGACCAATAAGTCAACAAAATCAGTGTCTGCCAAAGATGCTCATTTAAAATTCACCTCCGCCTTGCCGTTGCTTGTTGGGTCAGCAGCTACGTTAACACCATTGGCTGCGGCCGCTGCTACGAGAGCTGGTGCTCAAGCTGCGGCTGCGGCTGCTGCTGCGGCCGCTCTAAAGCAAAAGTTAAAGAGTGCAGCAGTTGCCGGCGATACCCGCTCGACTTCTACATCAACGTCATCCAATTCGTCATCACTCTCCTCCTCCGTAGGCATTGTAAATGCAATCTCTAATGCCCTACAGAATATAATTACCAGCGATAATTCGGATACGGATACTGAACTGTATCCTCCGCCAGTTACAGACCTATCTGAATCTGAGGAGGATTCTGTTTCGGAGGTAAGCACTTATTACCTACACACAAAACACATATAATATTTTAATATAAAATTCTGTCCACTTTAAGTTGATAATATAAGAAAAACAAAGAATTCTATATTCTTAAAGGCATTCTCCGAGCACACAAAATTGATGAACATACATGTACATATGTATGTATATAATATTGTAACGGAACATATAAATTTGTGTGATCTGCACTTAGTACATGAAATTCGCATGTATCAGGGGGTTACAAACTTTTTCTGGGGTGGTGTGAAATAAAGCTGCTAATATGTGGTATATTATTATAAAATTCCTTCAACTGAGAACTTAGTTAAATGGTGAAACTTAGACTACCTAGTCTATCTTGAATTGAAGGCAATATTATAATATTGTTATGAATCAGAAAAGATTACGGCAGTATTATAATAATTTATCCATTCATTAAATGAATGATTAGCAATTACCGTTTCTCGACATGTGTAAAGTGTAAAGCGATTACTTGCTGAATTTTGTACCGTTTGTTTAAAATAAATTAGCGATCGCAGTCCTATTAAGTCGCAAAGTATATTTTGCAAAGCACTGCTAAAATGAACGTATTGGACCATGTTATCAATATTAAAAATTTCAAATAATTTCTGAATATTCCATGATGTGTATGTTGCCAAATTTAAATATATTTAACTATTAAAGCGTATTTATGTAATCTAACTTAAAATTTCAATTGCAAATGAACACATATTGTTTCGAAATAATATGATATTAAAAAAAAAGTGAAAGAATTTGAGAAATGTAACTGCAGATCGACCAATGTAGGCATGAGAAATGTAAGCACTGAATTATGTTGTTTTGATTTACTTGTGTATTCTTTAGTTGATCGTATTTCATTAGGTTTCGTTTTGTTGCGAAATTTTTAGCACAAGTTGTTTTTTTGACATTTTATTAAAAGGCACATACTTTTGCAAATGATGCATGTATGCGAGATTAGTTTCGTAATTAGATGAAACAGCCGCCAAAGGCAAAAACTTAATTTGAGAAATTGAAAATGGCTTAATTGTATTCGTTAAAGAAGTGATTCGTGTAAGTACGCCTTTTCCAGTTAAGAAATACGATAAAAATAAATTCCCTCTTGGGTACTATTACTCCTATTTCTTCTAGTGCTTAACTATATTCATACATGCATATGTTTGTATATGTATATTACGAATTAATATTACGCATATGACTGTGTAATATTTTTTCACCTTTTATTTACGTTGTATTTTTTTACGATCAATTGTAAAGGAAGATATGAAACATTTACACACATATTTCTACATATATTGTCTGTACTTTTAAAGTGTTCACCGATTAAGCAAAGAATGAAGACAACCACAATATAATCATATATAAGTGTGATTGATTGAGCTAGGGTCGAATAAATGTATGCCATACACGCATATGAAGAATATTCTATAAAAATCCTTCTGTTCTGCCATAATATCGCTACCACTATTCCAACCATCTTTATTAATTTTCTTTTGGAATATTTGAAAAAAACTAGAGTACGATTATATATAATAACAGTTTACTTGTTATTGGTTCTGGAAAAGTCTATACTTTTTATACCGTAAATATATAACTAGTATAAAAAACATTAAATGGCAATACTGTTTTCTTACGTAAAACACCGGAGAATTTTGTAAATATGTGTATGTTTTGGTTTTTTATAAGTGTACCTTGCTCTAGACCTTATTGGAATTTCTACCATAGATTGAAGTAAATTCGATTTAGTACATGTAACGAGTCATTGTGCCTATATAATAGTGTACGTTTTATGGTAGCCATAAAAATTTCGCTGTTGAAAGAATATTTCACTTACAACCGGTAACAACTACAAAAGCAACTTAGAAGACTTTGACTAAATACTGATCCATAATATATGAGAAGAAAGAGATATTTCGATTTAGAGGGCGTGGCACATGTATCATATTAGTACCTACGTACTTATTTCATAAGTTGTTTAAAATCTTTAAATAATATTGTTTTTTTTTTAAGTGATAAATACCAGGCAGACAAAGTTTTCATTTTCATCTAAATTTTATTTAAAATAAGATAAGTTAAAGACCAATAAGTATTTGTGAAAACCTTGGCATTAATTTTCATATCTCCAAACACTTATTGAACTTTGCGCTATATATTAATTTATATAGGTATATGTAGAAGCATTTAATACAAATGCAAATACAAATAGAAAGTACACATACTAAGTATAAATATGTATATATTTTACGTTTCTTGACAATTGAAATTAATATCTGTCTTACGAATACAAAACTAAAGTGTAAATACTTATTTTAATTTTAATATTCGATTTAATAATTAAAGCCAGTATTTTAATTAAAAAAAAATTCAAAGCAAAAACAAGATAGAGAAGTTCGGTTAAGACCGAAGCTTAAATACCCTCCACCTTTTATAATCGTCTAAAAAATAAGTTTCTATTGCCATATTTATGTATATGACTATTTCAAGTACTTACGCAAATAGTGTTTTTTTTTAATTATAGGCGTTTGCGTTATTCAATCACGCCCATTTTTGGCACAGTATTGGACAAAGATACCACTTATATGTATACCAAAAATAAACTTGATAGGCATAGTATTCTGCGTTATGTAATTTTTTAAAGATACAATTTTTTCGAGGTATGATGAGATTTTCGTTTATTGTGGGCGTGTCTCTTAACCGATTTTGCTCAATTTCAATACGGAACAGCGAAATTGAACTAAGAATACGTATGCAAAGTTTCAATTTGATATCTCAAAAATTACGACCGTGAGAGTGCCAACAACAGACGGACACACGGCCGGACATGTCTCAAACGATTTCTCTTTTCATGCTGATTAAGAATATATATGGTTTGTGGGGTCTCCGACGCTTCCTTCGATGTGTTGTAAACGGATGATCAAAATGAATATACCCTCTTCCCTAAAATGGAGGGTATAATAATAGTTGCATAAAAGAATTTAATATACAAGCTTAGATAATTTCAATGTAGCAATAGGACTTCTCCTAAAGCAAATCTAGGTTTTTTACTCATTATTATTACTGTAAACTTTATAAAAAGAGACTTATTTGCATAAATATATAAAGTTGTTAAGTTCACGTGTTAAACACTCATTAGTTCCAGCGATAATTTTTGTGTTTCGCACATATTATATTTCATTTTGGAAAGAAAAAAGTGCGTTTGAAAGTTGTTTATACAGTTAAATTTTTGTCATATTACTTAGCACAAAAATGTGTATGTTATAAATGCTGGTAAAATTTTAAAAGGGAAAAAAATATATATGATAACTTTAGAGTTTTTATTCAAATACCGCGGGAATGTGTTGGAACGAGCAGAAATAAAACAAAATTATATGTGTAAAACTTGAGTGTTTGATGTCCCCCTCTAATGTTTTATGTATGTATGTAGTTTGAAATTGGTTAGAAATTGCTTTGTTTTATGGCCTGTACAACCAATATACATATATTATTAATACTTTTTTTACATTAGTGTTTTTTAACACATTATATTATTTCTTATTGGCCACGAAAAGTCAATGCCTTAAAATTGTGTATTGCGAATGTGTGTGTGTGTGTGTGTGTGTGTTACACTATGAAAATATCACTATATTTTATATCGATTAAGTTCATTGTTATTTTCTAATTTTTTTCTCAAACTATTTGTGGTGGCTTTATAGTAAAATGGTTGTTTGTGTGAAATTAGTAATTGTGAATATAATCAACTTTATGATCGTAATATTTAACCACTATTAATTCTTGTACAAATTTGATAAGTATCTAAGAATAAGGCGGCAATAGTGTTAAATAATTGAAAAACGGAGATATTTTTGTACCCTGCGCCTAAGGTGGTCATTCCCTTTGTTATGACTAGAAGAAGGCTTTCCCACACATAAAGTATATATATATATATATAATCTTTATTTTTATCTAAATCGATTTAATAAAGTCCGCGGATCCGTTACAGGAAAGAGCGAAAAGTATTTCAATAGTTGTGAAAGGAGGGTCCATTTGTATGCATGTGTTTCACGCCCACATATGTACGTATAAATGTGGAGATTATCTCAGAAAAACGAATTGCTTTTTGCCACAAATTTTTCTTTGTTGAGGTGCAATGAATTATACACACATGACACACACTAATGATAAAGTTGATATTTGGTCTGGATCAAAAATTAATTTTTTCGTAAATATATTTAAATAAATAACAGAAAATCTTGTTTCATGTTTTATAAAATTTGATTCGCCTCTATTTTACGTTGAAGAATGAAGCGGCGAAGGGCAGGATAAACGTCCAGTACAATATCCCTTTTTTTAGAGTGGTCTCTCGTCTATAGTTGTTATGTGTTATGGTTTTTGTTTATAAATGTTTTTGTGTTTAAAAAATTTTATTTTATTCTTATTTTTCGTTCTTTTTGTAGCTTCTTTTGGCATGCTTGTGTCTAAGGCCAGAAATACTGGTAAGTTGCGTTGTTTTTATGCATTTTCTAGTTAATATTTTTCCTAATTCTTAATTTCGAACAAAATGTAACAAAAATTTGAAAAAAAAAAACCGAATGATTTCGTGCTTTGGTTTTCACTCTAACAATAACAACACTGCGTATTTAAATAAAAACACCGGTAGTGAAATAATGAATTAAAAAAAATATTTAATTACAAAAACAAAAAAGAAATATTACTTACTAAATGCGTAACAACAACCCAAAAAAAAAAAAAAAGGCAAAAATATTCGCAATTCGTTTTGTTCATAATATTACTTAACTAAAGTTCATGTTTAGTTTAATTTAAATAATTCCACCACTACTGGCCTTAGACAAGAAGTAACTGATTGATTTTTTTTCTTTCACATTTTATGCTTTCATTTTCTGCTTATTAATAAAACAAAACAAAACAAAAAAAAAACACCAAAATATATACCCAATGAGAAAGCCTTGGGGCGGTTTATTTTTAAAGCAAATTCCACTAATATTTCTATTGTTCGTATTATTTTACTATTTTTCATATCTCCAACAATAGGATGAAATACCAGAATCGGATCCGGATTCTTGTGGGCAAGATGCTGAAGTTAACGAGGATGAAGACGATGGTGATGACGATGAAGAGGATGAAGTCGATGAAGAAGATGAGGAGGATGACGATGATGAAAATGAGGATGAGGATGATGATGACGACGACGAGGAAGACGAAGAGGAAGAAATCGATGATGAGGACGAAGATGAAGAAATACAAGATCCTAATGAAGTTAGCGGTGATTTCTTGCTTGATGTGAATAATGATCGCAGTCGTAATCTGAACGCCCTCTTCGAAGCTGCTGGTAAGTCTAACGAAATACATTTTTAAACATACGGTTAATAAAAGTCATTTAATATCTTGTTTAACAGCCAACGAAAAAGCTCCGGTTTTACGACATGCAACTCATGCCATCGATGAAACCAAACAAGCTTTAACGAAAATGCGCGGTGCCAGCAATGATAAAACGTATGTACAGTAAAAATTTGCGAATGAATAATTTCTCCCCATTTATACATACATATATATATATATTTACATATTAACATATTTAGAATGTTCTCACGAACTTTGATCGCCGCCTGTAATGATAACGATGTTAACACAGTTCGGAGTTTGCTGGGCAAGGGTAATGTCAATATTAATGAATCTATTGACGATGGTGACTCCTTACTTTCAATGGCATGTTCAGCTGGTTATTATGAACTTGCTCAGGTACAAATTTGTTTCTCGTTGCTCTAAGGATACGTCCAATATGATTTTGTTGTTTATATGCTTTATAGGTCCTGTTGGCAATGTCAGCGGCCCAGGTAGAAGATAAAGGTCAAAAAGATCGCACCCCTTTAATGGAAGCAGCCTCTGCTGGTCATTTGGAAATTGTTAAACTTTTATTGAGTCACAGCGCTGATGTTAATGCTCATTGTGCCACCGGTAATACTCCATTGATGTTTGCTTGTACCGGCGGTCATGTTGAAGTGGTCAAAGAGCTGCTTAAGCATGGCGCCAATGTGGAAGATCAAAATGAAAATGGTCATACACCCCTGATGGAAGCGGCAGCATCTGGTCATGTGGAGGTAGCAAAGGTAAACAGATTTTACGTTTTCCGTTACGTAATGTGTGCTGGGCACCTGATGAGAAACCGAGATCTGAAATGGAAATTGCCTCCAAAAGTATTGTGATTAGGTGTTGGCCATCTATTAAAGATTGAGTTAATAATCTGGGTGGTAAATACTTAAACAATACTGAGAGTCATACTTTAATCTCCATTATTGATATTTTTTGATCTTATTTGATGCCTTCCTTAGCAATAAGTAAAAAAAAATATATTAAAACTGATAATAATGAAAATAATTTTAAAAATTTTCACGGAACAGGTTCTTTTAGAGCATGGAGCTGGCATTAATACACACTCCAATGAGTTTAAGGAGAGTGCTTTAACTTTGGCTTGTTACAAGGGTCACTTGAATATGGTGCGTTTTTTGCTGCAAGCCGGTGCTGATCAGGAGCACAAAACCGATGAAATGCATACCGCTCTAATGGAAGCATCTATGGATGGTCATGTGGAGGTGGCGCGACTTCTTCTCGATTCAGGGGCTCAAGTTAACATGCCGACAGATTCTTTCGAGTCACCTTTAACATTGGCCGCCTGTGGTGGCCACGTAGAATTGGCCAGCTTGCTAATTGAACGTGGCGCCAATATTGAAGAGGTGAACGATGAAGGTTACACACCGCTAATGGAGGCGGCCCGCGAAGGTCATGTGGAAGTGGTGGCTCTGTTGCTTAGCAAAGGGGCAAATATAAATGCTACCACCGAAGAGACCCAAGAAACGGCCCTGACTTTGGCCTGTTGTGGTGGTTTCAGCGAAGTAGCCGAATATTTAATTAAGCATGGAGCCAACCTCGAATTGGGCGCTTCTACACCCCTAATGGAAGCCGCGCAAGAGGGTCATACCGATTTGGTGAGGTTCCTGTTGGAGAACAAAGCTAACGTTCATGCTGAAACGCAAACGGGCGACACTGCTTTAACGCATGCCTGTGAAAATGGTCACACTGATGCTGCCGAGGTACTGTTGACATACGGGGCCGAATTAGAACATGAATCGGAAGGTGGTCGTACACCCCTAATGAAAGCCTGCCGCGCCGGCCACTTATGTACCGTAAAGTTTCTTATACAAAAAGGGGCTGATGTCAATAAACAAACCAGCAGTAATGATCACACTCCCCTATCGTTAGCATGCGCCGGTGGCCACCAAGCAGTGGTTGAGTATTTACTGAAGAGTGGTGCGGATCCCTTTCACAAACTTAAAGATAACAGCACCATGCTGATTGAGGCTGCCAAAGGGGGTCACACCCGGGTGGTGGAATTGCTATTCAAGTATCCGCATTTCATGCAAAATCATCAGAATGATTTGCAGTCAGCAGCTGCTGCAAATACAGCCGCCAACATTGGTGGAATGGGCACTGCTGCCAGTGGCTCCAATACAGCATCTGCCAATCAAATGCATCTGATTAATTTGCAGCAGCAGAAACAGCTGCAACAACAGCACAAACAATTACAACAACAGCTGCAACTGCAACTACAACAGCTGAGTGCACCGCCCGGTTTGCATGAAGTAACCGATGCTGCCCGCGTCTCCAACCAACAGGTGTTCCATCAACAGCAGTACACCACAAATCAGACTGCTCTGACTGCCGACAATGAATATCTGGATGAACAGTTACAGTTAGCTGCCGCAGCTGTTAATGGTGACGGCGTCAACCATCAGCAACAACAGCAACAGCAACAACAACAGCAAAGCTGCGGTGAAGAATATGCAGCCATTGATATTAATTCTTTAAGTGCTCAGCAGCAGGAGGCGCTGATTGCCAAGTCTCGCCTTTTCCACTTACAGGCCGGTTTTGGTAATGTAGGCAACAATGCTACAGAACAGCAACAACAGCCACAGCCACATAATTTGACTCAACAGCTTAATAATCAAGCGGCCACCACTTCACGTAAAAATTTCGATTTGGAAATACCTCAAATGTTACCATTATCGCCACCACAAAAAGCACCACCAGCCCCACCCGTAATGGGTGGAACAATCCAACAACAACAAATAACACAAACTACTCAACAGCCGGTAATACAACAACATAAACCACAACAACAACTAAAGATTAAAGGAGCTCAACGCAAGAATCGTCAACAACCCCCAGCACCGTTTGAAGTTAATTTGCCGTCAGTTAATGTTAATGTGAACGACACGCAACAACAATCGGTGCAACAACAAAAACAACAATTACAAATAGAAGAAGTACGAACTCAACCATTGGGCGACGATGGTACAAATTGCATGCTACACCAACAGCAGCAGCAGCAACAACAACAACAGCAGCAACAACAACAACAGCAGCAGCAACAACAACAACAACAGCAGGAGGTACAGTTTTCCTTTTTCAACGATGAAGCTCGATTTAGGCGACAATTTTATACGCAAGAATATAACAAGGTGAGTGAGAGAAGACCCATGGAAGGGAGACATTCAAGAATTCAATGCTCAAAGTGGTATAAAATTAGGCGTTATAGTAATTAAGTAAAATTATTAAAAATTCTTGAACTTTCGCGCATAGGTCCGGATCTGTCTCGTGACGTTACTTTATTTATAGTTGAATATAAAAATATAACAGTAATAAAATGTTATAAGAGATCAAACCCGATCATTTATTACCCTACACAATTATTTCAGTTGTATCAGTAAATGCGAGACATTGCGTTAAAAGCCACTTCGTGATATATTATATGGGAAGGGGTTCCAGAAAAGATCCCATTCGGTTAATTTTCAATGCTGTTCCTCTTGAAGCCAATTCATGTCTTTATCCACTGTTACATCGAAAAATCTTTAAAAAATCTTTAAAAAGTGCGATCTGTGGCTTGAGCACAAATTTATATAGACAGAAAGACGGTACGGACGGACATGGTTAAATTGATTCGTATATTATTTCTGAATCGATCGGTATAATTGAAGATGGGTTAGAAACATCCATACAAACTAAATAAAGCTTTTTGCCACCTGTGGTGTAGGATATAAAAATCTATATACCTATGAATTTTTAATAGAAAATTATTTTATACTTTTCTCTGTAGTTGGCCGGCGATAACAAAAATATACCATCCAGTTTGTTGCCGGTATCCTATTTAGAGTTGGCTCCTCCAACACCCAGCACTTCGGGTGTGAATGTTGCCGATGGGGCTGAAAGCACTCTAGGTTTAAATCAAAAACTATTGACAGGTAATTATTTGAAAAATTGTTCAAAATTGAAATCAAAATTGAAAGGAAATTATTATAGTTACGCCCAATTTGGGTGGTGATGGTGGAACCGATATGCAACATATGTTAGTTGCTGGTAGAAATATGAATCAAAATGTACCCAACAGTAAGTCAGTAATGATGCAGGAATTATTCGATGCCAATAATAGCCAGCCGTTGACCTTGCCTCTAGGCACTAAAATTGTTTTAAGTCGAGCTAATGGTCAACAGTTGCAGCAGCAACAACAACAACAACCGCCGCCACTAGCTGTACAAACGCCACCACAACGTATGACAATAAAAATTAATCATAAAAGCGGTGGCATTACTACCGCCTCAGAAGTGTCGCAGAGCACTGCCATTAGTGATCGTCCGAAAGCAAAGCCTGTGTCCAAAAAAGATAACAAAATGTTGCGTAAATCTAATACACAAGTCTCTTCCATGGCTCTGCAACAGCAACAGCAGCAACAACAACAACAACAACAACACCAGAACTTACAACAACCGCAACAACAGCCCGTATTCAGACAAAACCAAATGGTGTCCATATATAATAATTTGGTACGTAATTGAACATATTCGCACACATTTACTTTTATACCCACTCTCCAAATTTAATGGGAGGCCACAGAGACCCTACAATCAAAATATCACAATTCAAATCAGTCTAGTTATGTCCGTCTGTTGTTAGAACCTTCAAGTGCATAAATGTTGACCCTCCCCATAAAATGGAAAGTATACTAAGTGTGTTATTCCGTTTACAACACCCAGAAGGGTACTATTATACCGCGTTATCAAGTACCTGCAACGCCCCCATTTCTATATAAATCTGGAGGGTATTTCAAAAGTTTTTTTACCCAAATTTAGCAAAAAAAAGACAAATCTGATTGAAATCTAATAAAATTTTATAAATTTTCCAGCCCATGTTAATAACAAACGACGCCACACCGAATTTGCAAACGCAACAAGCTATTATGAATCACATGGTGTTTGCCGCGCAACAACATCAACAACAGCAGCAGCAGCAACAGCAAATTTCTCTGGACGTTAACAATTGTAACAATGCCGGCGCAGGAGTAATCACTTTGAGCAATTCTCCAGCCTCTCCTTTGGCCTCACCATCATCAGCAGTTACATCTATTTTCAATACGCCACAACAACAGCAGCAGCAGCAGCAGCAACTACAACAACAACATCCTCAACAATTTCAACAACTATTGGAAGTCAATGCCGCAGACATTGAAGTTGAACAACAAGATCTTGCTGTACAAGAGCTGCAAGAAGCTTTAAGTCAAGCGGTCTTAGATCCAAAATTAAGTGTAAACGATGATAACAGTACCTCTACCACGGATTCGCTGAATGCGTTGAGTAAAACTAATGCCGCTGCAGCAGCAGCAGCCGTCGCTAAGGCGTGCGGTTTAAATCCGGCTGAACAGCAGGAATGTTTAAAGAAACTACAGGAAGGCTGGCAAATTGTCGATTTGCGTCAACGAATATTCCACAAACAACCCAAATCGCCTCTTGAAACGCCTCCCGACAAGGAAATATTGGACGGTAACATTAATGACACCACAGAATTGCTGGAATCGGTTGATGAGGTTAATGTTGAAATGAAAAATTTGGCAACTTTATGTACAGCTGCTGCAGCTGCCGCTGCTGCCGCCCTCGCTCCCGACGAAATGATGCGATCCAAACAAGAGGACATTCTGGCTCAGCAGCAGTTGGATGTGGATTTAATGAGGCGGGAATCGGATGGTGAAACTGGCGAAGAGATAACGGAGGGCCAGATAACTTTTGAAGATCGTGAAACTATCACAGAGGATGTGGCTGAATGTAGTGAAGAGTTGGTGGCCGATGAAGATACGAACCCTGAAGCAGACCAACAAATAGAGGAGATTACTACAGCAACCACCACCACAACTACTCCCAATGATGATGGTAATGGCGAGTGCTTCTTAAAGTCTCCGTCGAAAAACCTAAAATTGTCACAACGCCTAGAAAATCTAATACTCTCCAACGTGCCACTGAAACCGGAAGACCTGTCGCAGGCATTTCAGGACTTACGTCAGGAAATTGGTGCCGATGTATTACAAGTATTTCCCCAAAATGTCACCAACATGAAATACTCTGTCACCGGCAACGGGCAAACTTTGAGTAATGCTTTACAGGAACATTTCGCTCAACATTCTGATGAAGCGTGTGCTAACAAGGACACCGTTAGCGATTGCATGGCGGGAGCATCAGGCACCAGTGATCTAATTGGCACCGGAGAAGATGATGATAGTGTCAACAAATCGGATGATAATGAACTAATCTATCCTACTGCAATGGATCCCGAAACATTGAATCAATTCGCCAATGCTGCGGCCGCTTCTAATGCAGGAGTTGGTGGCAACGGTGTTCAGACGGCAGTCGGTGATGCTAGCGAAGAAACTATACGAGAAGAAATGTATGACATTGAAGTGGAAATGGATGAGTTCTTCCACGTTATTCATAATGTACACGATCCTGCTTTACAAGTACGTTCAAAATGTCAATTAATTAAATGATAGTCAGGGAGTCATTTCTATTTAGTACGTGGGTAAGATCGGCACGGTATATGCACTTAATATAAATATCTCATGAGTGCCAATTTAAAAAAAATTGTCGGGCTTGACACCACGCAAGGCATGGCCATAAAAATCACTTCAAAAAATATAGTTATATGAAAAAAGGTTCTAAAAACGGTTCGATTGGATCCAAATTTGGCTTAGCCAATTATTAAGATAATTAACTACTCTTCACCAAATTTTGTCCAAAAATTACGAATTATTACGAATATTCGTCATATGAAGACTTTCTTTTTAGTAGGTCGTCGTATTATGAGGAGGGGTTCCGAAAAAGATCAAATTTGGTCCATTTTCAGTGGGGTTTCTCTTTAACCCAATTTATGTCCTTGTACCAAATTTAATCGAAATATTTTTGAAAAATTTGTAACGTTAGACAGATAGACAGACGGACATGGTTAAATCAATTTAAATTTTAATTTCATCTGCATAATTGAATAATGACCATGGCATTTGTGTTTAAGAGGGACAAATATCTAAAAAAAAAAAAAAAAAATTAAAAAGTCAAGTGGTGTGTCCTTCAAAGTATGGATTTGAAATTTGTATCCAAGCGATTGAAATTGGAATATATACTTTTACTCATTTCTAATTTGAAAGTCAGTAGTACTGGACGCTTAGCTTTTAGCTTCATGTATTATCCATCTTGCTCATATTGTTTTATCTTCATTATCTTCAAAGGAGTTTGCCAACAATTTAAATTGTGGTGAATTGGCTGATTTTGGTATCAACTCTATTTGTAAAGCACGATGGAACGGCAATTGGGCTTTAACGCCAAAGTGGAATAGTCAGGATCATTTAATTGGCAATAATAATACAGCAGCCGTACAACAACAAGAGCAACAAGCAGAAGCCATACTGGGCCCTAATGATGACCAACAGCAGTTGCCGCAGCAGCAGCAGCAACAACAACAACAGCAGCAACATCAATTGCAACAACAACAACAGCAAGAACAACAACAATTACAAGATCAACAACAACAAGATCCCCGATCTGGTAACTCAATGTTTTTGGATTTTCAATTCTCTCAACTATTACATCAAGCGATCACGGAAGTCGATGAAAGATGCCGACGTGAACGAATGCAGGTGAGACGAAAAATTGAATAAAACATTAATGATTTCATACATGTTAATAAATATATACCTTCCATCATTCCATTTTTCCCAGAAGTATCTTACCGATGAAACAATACAATCTCAACCGCAGGATCAACACCAGCAACATTTGCAGTTGCAGCAAACACTGCCACCGGTGACTGCTGGCAATGAGGCTGTTGTGTCTGAATATCAATTGCAACAACAACACCAACAGCAACTCGAACTGGATCAAGAACTTAAACAGCATATACATCAATTGCAACAACAACAACAAACAAATGTTAGACTGTTAAAGGCGGTAGCAGCTGCGGCTGCGGGTCAACAGCAGCAGCAACAACAGCAACACCAGCAGCAGGACAATACAATAACGAGCCAACTCAACAGCAATGTTGTCACGCCGAATAATTTCGTTTTCAATGTAGAAGGTGGTACAGGTGTGATGGGTACAGATGTGCCAGATAAATCTTCACAGTCGCTACAATTATTTATACCGCTGCCACCAGCTGCTCAACAACAACTGCAGCAGCAACAACAACAACAACCTGATGATAGTAGCGGCTCTATGGTGGCTGCCACTGCTCAACAGCTGCAACACTTAAAACTACACCATCAGGAATTACAAGACCAGCAAAAGCAACAGCAGCAACAGTTAAAATTATTGCAACAGCAAGAGCAACAAATCCTGCAGGATTTGTCCCAACAAACCACCGAGAGTCTAATGCAGCAGCAGCAACTACACATACAGCATCAACAACAACAACAACAGCAGCAGCAGCAACAAGTCATGCAACAATCCGGTTTCGGTGCTTTACACGACAACATGCTGTTGCAGCAACAGGAAGCAACCGCCTTGGCTCAGCAGGTACTGAATCAGCAAGCATTAAAACAAAAGCAACAACAATTGTTGTTACAACAGCAGCAGCAGCAGCAACAACAACAACAGTCCACTCAGGTGGGAAATCGATATTATTGCAATTATTTATAAAAATTAATAAAATTGAATTTTTTCCTTTTTTGTTTTTTTTTTAGGTTCAAGTGGCGACACAAACTCAATCATCTGTCGTAATACCGCATCCCAATGGAGTTCAGGTACAGAATGTACGTAGCGGTTATCAACTATGTCCATCACTACCCGCCATGCCGGACAATGATGTCGGTTTGGCCGGTGTTTGCGCATTGGCTCCGCAACAAACGCAGCCACAATCCCAACAGCAGCAGCAGCAACAACTACAGCAAAATCAATCGCAGCAACAAATGGCAGTAGCTGCGGCACATTTGGCTGTAGCTGCTGCTCAACAACAACAACAGCAGCAGCAGCAGCAACAACAACAACAACAAAATCAACTTGTTACGTCCGTACCATTGAGTTCAGCTCTGTCAGCAGCGGCCGCTGCTGCTGCGGCAGCGAATGCATCAGTTTTACCGCAAGCTTCTACCAGTTCTAGCAGCGGATCAGGTAAAATGCCAGGGGGCATAGCCAAGAAAGTCATTGACAAACAATCACGCAAAGAAAGAAACCGTTATTCTTTGTTAAGACCATCTGCGGCCGGTAGTCAAGGTAAATGTGCCTTGACTCTCCTCTACCTCACGCCTCTCTCTCCGTATACACCCAACTAATAACGGGAAAAATATTTTTATTTTTTTATTTCCATTTCAGTGAATGCCACCGCTCAGCAACAATATCAGCAAGCAGTCGCAGCCAGTACCGTGTTGGATAAAACCATAGACGTTGACTCAGAGACTGATTCAAATCATGACACTGCCCTGACATTAGCTTGTGCTGGAGGCCATGAAGAACTGGTGGAATTACTAATAAATCGTGGGGCGAATATTGAACATCGCGATAAGAAAGGTTTCACGCCCTTGATATTAGCGGCAACCGCGGGCCATGAGAAAGTGGTCGATATTTTGTTGAAACATGGAGGGGACTTGGAAGCACAATCTGAACGTACCAAGGACACACCATTATCGTTGGCCTGTTCGGGGGGTCGTTACGAAGTAGTCGAGCTCCTCTTAAGTGTGGGTGCCAACAAGGAACATCGCAATGTCTCCGACTATACACCATTGAGTTTGGCGGCTAGTGGCGGATATGTAAACATCATTAAGTTGCTGTTGAGTAATGGGGCGGAAATTAATTCTCGGACTGGAAGCAAGCTTGGTATATCACCCCTAATGTTGGCCGCCATGAATGGTCATACGGCTGCCGTGAAGTTGCTTTTAGATCAGGGTTCCGATATTAACGCTCAAATTGAAACGAATCGTAATACGGCTTTGACGCTGGCTTGCTTTCAGGGACGTCACGAAGTGGTCAGTTTACTGTTGGATCGAAAGGCGAACGTGGAGCATAGAGCTAAGACAGGCTTGACCCCTTTAATGGAGGCAGCTTCCGGTGGGTATATAGAGGTGGGTCGTGTTTTACTAGTTAAGGGCGCCGATGTAAATGCTGCCCCAGTACCAACGTCTAGAGATACAGCTTTGACTATAGCGGCCGATAAGGGCCACTTGAAATTTGTGGAACTTTTGCTGTTGCGAGGGGCGGCCGTTGAGGTGAAGAATAAAAAAGGCAATTCCCCGTTATGGTTGGCAGCCCATGGAGGCCATCTGAGTGTGGTGGAGATACTGTACGCGCACAATGCCGACATAGATTCTCAGGATAATCGTCGGGTGTCTTGTCTTATGGCCGCATTTCGTAAGGGCCACACAAAGGTGGTGAAATGGATGGTTCAGTATGTTACACAGTTCCCTTCCGATCAAGAGATGCACCGCTTCCTGAGTACGATCAGTGATAAGGAACTTTCCGAGAAGTGTTACGATTGTATGAAAATAATCAGAGCGGCAAAAGAAGCGCAAGCGGTGAAAGCCAACAAGAACGCCTCCATTCTGTTGGAAGAGTTGGACATGGAGCGTACACGAGAGGAAAGTCGGCGAGCGGCTGCTGCCCGTAGACGTGAACGCAAGAAGAAGAAGAAAATGGAAAAGAAGGAAGAGAAGCGGCGACAAATGGAGGAGGCTTCCGGTGGTATTCACATCACCGATGATGGGGACAAGCACGACGAAAAAGACTTTGACAAAGACGATGACAGCGATCATGATGATAACAATGGGGGTGACGATGAGGAGGACGATCAGCCGAATCAGCAGAATTATCGCGAGGAAGGTGATTCCGGTATTGATCAGGGTTCATGTTCCAGCGGTGATATGAAGGCAAGCGGTGGCCACAATCATGTTGTCGCTGATAAGCCGGGCCCGGGTGTTGGGGCTAAAAATAAACAGAAAAAGAAAAAACAACAAACAACCCGTAACAGTAGCCCGGTTGCTGAGGTTCCTCCTTCCAATAATATAAACATCAATATTAGTACCAACGCCCCCAAGATATCTGGAGGACAGCCCAACAAGCCAAACAGGAAAGATGAATCTTTGACAATTAACAGCAACCACAAAGCAACAGCTGCAGCAGCAGCTGCTGCTGCTGTAACCACTAAAAAGTGTCCAGTTGCGAGTAATGCGTTGCAAGCAAAGACGCAGACAACCGTCAACAGTAATGTGGGCAGCAAGAAGCTGGATGCTCATCATAAAAAAGACGAGTCAACAATGTGCAGCAATATCACTAGTTTCCTCAATACTAATACAATGTCAACGACAACGGCGACATCAATACCCAGCGGTGGTGGTGGTAATAGTAGCGGTGGTGGCAAAAAGAAGGACACAAATAAACAAAGAGAAAAAGAAAACCTGGCACCGAATAAGGAGTCGCTCCCTATTGGCGCAAGCAGTATGAGTGCTCCTGCTTCACATCCATCAACCAATCCACATAAAGTACAACAACATAAGCACCATCAAAATGCTGATGCCATAAATGTTGTGTGTAGTGGCGGCGGTGGTAGTGGTAGTCGGAAATCTTTGGTATTTTCAGCCTCAAAAAATGCTGAAGATACGAATAAAAGAGAGTCAACAGATCCCTCTACCATATATGGCAATGTGGGCGTGTCTACTGTTGCAACAACATCGAAAGCCCAACAAATGTCGAAACGTGGAGAAGACGATTGGAAGGAAGTCGTACGAAAGAGTTCAACCCAACAAGGAGGAGGGGGTAGTACTAGTGTCTCAACGACCGCAATTCCGTCAACCAGCACTTCCTCTGCAACGAGTACATCCTCCATTAATCCGACTACAACAGCATCTGCGACAACAACAATCACAACCACCACGAATACTTTGGGAGTGTCCACTACATCGACAATTACATCCACCATGCCAGAGATGACTTGTAAAAAAGTTCAAGTACCGGAAAATGCCATTTCACGTGTCATTGGACGGGCAGGTAGCAATATTAATGCCATTCGGGCCACCACCGGTGCCCACATTGAAGTGGAAAAGCAACGCAAAAATCAATCGGAGCGTAGTATAACGATTAAAGGTCTAACGGAAGCCACGAAACAGGCGCACATGCTAATACTGGCGCTTATTAAAGATCCCGATGTGGATATTTTACAAATGTTGCCGCGCATCAATACCAGCATTAAAGCATCGTCGATACCATCATCGGCTTTATCATCATCATGCTATTCGGCTTCTGCTTCCACGATGACTGTCGGCACTTGGGATAATAAAACTGCTATGGCAGGAAACTCGAGTATTTCGGGAACAGGCAATATGTCGTCGGGATCATCTACAGCTTCTTCGGTTTCATCTACTTGTGGCACAAATATTCAGCAAAGTACTACCGGTAATATATCTGGAGTGGGCAAGTCGGTCGTCAAGTCTTCAACGAAAATGTCCAGCAATATTGGCAGTAGTTGCTCAAAGTCACAAAGTGGACGCACCCAACAAGGCAAGCCATTCTACTCGCAACAATCTCTCCCCACTAGCCGAAATTCAGTTGGCAGCAATAGTGGTGGAAATCTCAAGTATAAGGACAATTTAGGTGCGTCGAAGGGGGGAACTTCTTCTCTAGGCAACACTTACAACAGTGGGTCACAAAAGATTGGTTCCAGTTCCAAGCTGTCGGGCAATATTAACTTTGGTGGGGTGGTAAACTCACAAACATTTGCCGCTAAATTATTAACTGGATCTGGGGCAGCTTCGAATACCAACAGCAACAGCACTTTATCACCGAAGAAGAATGATTTGAGTAGTGGATCTAGGCCGGGTATTACAGCCCCCTATGGCCGGGGAAAGCCAGTACCCAGCTCTTCTATTCCTCCGTTAGGCAGTTCCAGTACAACAAATGCTCTTGCTGGTCCCATTGGTACTTTCAATGTAGCCGAAGCAGCTGCCGCTGTAGCAGCTGCTAATGCAGCAGCAGCAGCGGCGGCGGCGGCAGCAGCCTCCATTAATGCCAACAATAACAACAATAATAATATGTCTGCTTCTCTACCAGTAACTCCGATTGGTCCGCCAAATAAGCAAAGATCGTCCACGCCCATTGCCGGTCAAAGCAGTATGCAACAGCAGCAGACGGCTATTCAACACCCGAACAGTACAACAACGCAACACTCGGTTGGACATGCGTCCAATTCCAATTTACAACAACAACAATTACAAACTAATCAACAACAACAACATTCTCTACAACTCAATCTACATGTCAACACAAGTGGTGGTGGTGGTAGCGGCGTCGGCCATGACAATGCGATATCATCTAATATGAGTGGGAAGGGAACGGCAACAGTATCAATGTCCGGCAATACAACGGGAAGTTTTGGTGCTCAATTGACCACTAAGATTAGCAACGAGTATACCCTCTTTAACGATTACCACCAGTCCCAATGGGGTACACCGGACAATTCTCAGATTTACAATAATCAGAATGTCATCGTAAATGACAATCTGCCACAGGCAGATGCCTCCAAGGCTCCTGGTTATAACAGAAATATTTTGAGTTCTCCTGTGGGCAGTAGCTCAAAGGCATCAACATCCAGTCACTCGACTACGCCTACAGGTGCCACGGCTGGTAGCTCATTGGCGGTACCGCCTCCACAACAATCCTTGTCAATATTACCCGAAGTTGGTGTGGCACCCATCGGAACATTACCAACAGCAGCCCGTTCACCGGGAGCACTCGTCACTACATCTGCAGCGGATGCGGAAGGAAAATCCATTAATAGTCTCAATAGCAATGGTGGCACAAATGTGGCTATTTGTGCGCAAGTACAAGCTGGGCAGGAAAAATCTGCTCTATCGCCAAGTGTTATTAAACCGCCAGTTCCTTTGGGTCAACAAGCGAGCGCAAGTGTAAGTAAGGCGTCGGCAGCTGCCCCTGCTGCACCTCCCAGCGGTTTGGCTATACAAAGACCTACCGGCAGTCAACAACGTGTCAATACCGCTTCAAGTTCTGGCCCTACTTTGCCAGCCACCTCCGGAGCTCCAACTGATCTTCAAGCGAACACCATTAATTTCGGCCCCATAGGATCCAATACGGGTGGTGTACGTAATGTAAACGGTCCGCCAGGAGCAATTGGTGAACAGCACATCGGTAATCGCTATTACGACCATACGCAAATCAATATGGCGGCTGCGGCTTCTTCCCATCAAATAGGAGGTTTCCCCATGGATCCAAATATTATGCATCAAAGTTTCAGTGGAGCGAGTGGTTCGCGGCTAATTCCGCGATCAACCGTTTTTGGTCAACAGGCCAGTGGCAAGATGCAACAACAGCAGCAGCAGCAGCAGCAGCATCAGCAATCAACATCGCAGCCACCTATAGGAACCGGCTTGTATCATCAGCAACAGAACACTCAACAGCAGCAGCAACCGCCACCGCCCCCACAAGCACAAGTTTTGGGTGGTGGTGGTGGGGGTACATCTTCAGCACCAAACTTTAATGCCGCTCCTGGCAAACCAATGGCTCCAACTCGACCTCAATCGCAGCCTGCATCTGGCCAAAATCAACGTTGGTATAGCGGTGATTACGTAACTGGATTTATACCGCCTAGCGCCCGGGATATTCTTAATTTGGAAAATGGTGGAGCTGCTGGCGGTTTAGGTGGCACCAATTCTCCAGCCGGAATGTCACCAAATCAAAATACTGCCGTAGCCAATACCAATTTGGGTAATAATGCGCTTCTTCACAAACACCACCCCAAATAGTTCAACAGCAGCAGCAGCAGCAACAACAACAACAACAACAGCAAGCAACAGAAGATATGCGGAAAATGCCACGTCCAATTGGCACGGAACGTGCTTCTTGGAAGTTTAACAATTATCCCAATATGGGCAACATGAATGTTGGTGGTGGTGGCGGTGTCGGTGTCGGCACTAATATTGGTCTACCAGCCATGGATGATACCTTAGCAGCCATGGCTGGTGCTAGTATGCCGGGGGCTGCAGGTCCTATACCCCCTTGGGTATTGAGCGCTACTGATAAACAACAGGCTGCCGCCCAACAGCAACAGCAACAGCAGCAACATTCAAATTGGATGAAACAACAATACCGTTATTATGGCGGCGGAGGTTTGGCTGTTAATCCGGCCGATTACCATCATCCCCAGCAAGATCAATTTCATGTAAGCCTTTTCTTCCGATTCATTAAATGAATAATCCCGTTATAAATTTAGTGCCAACGTTTTATTGATAATTTTTTTTTATTTAATCTTAGATGGCCTTGGATTATCACAACACCATGCCGCCCCCTAATTTGAATCAGAACCAACCAATGAATTTAATACCAACGTTTCCGTATCCTCATTATGTGGGTCATGTTGGTGGCGGGGACTTATCGCATATGCCGGATAAAGTCGAACTATGGGATCATCAAGATAAACATGTAAAGATTAACTGTAAATAAGATTTATGGAAATTGCTTTATTTTAATTGTGAATAATTTTCACTTAGAATTGGGCCAGCAATTGGACTAACTGATGGAGCAGTAGTAACAATCGAAATATTTTAGCTATTACAACGATGACAACCACAACAACAACAACCACAGTGAATTATCCAGATTTGATAAAATCATCTGCCCCCCAACACAGAAAATAAAACGAAAAAAAGTATAAAAAGAAAGAAAGAAAAATTATAAATACTTGATTAGAAGAACAAGAATATTTTACAATTACATATACACATACACTTTTGGTAAACATGTTTTTTTTTTTTTTTTAATATTTTACTATGGGTTAAGCTAAAAACAATATTTTACGTATATATTTGATAAGCATTCGAAAAACCATTCATTTGAACGAGAACGGGACAGAAAAGTTTTTTCACAACGCTTTGATGTGCTACCGAAACTTACACAGAATAAAATCTTCTTCTTGTTTTTAATTTTTTGGTTTTTGTTTTATCTACCTAAACCCCGAAAACACAACTGATTTCCAATTTTGTCCTAATGAAAAATGATTTCATTGCTAAGTGTGTGTGTGTTGTTTAACGACATCCATTTATTATATTAAATATTTGAATTTTTAATACGAGAGAGGAACTGAGAGCACATAGAACAGAAGAAAAGAATAAAAAAAAAATCCATGCTACGATAGAATGCGTGGGCGTGTGAATATGAAAAAGAAAAAAAAAAAAGGGGGAAGAATTTGAGAGAAAAAACAAACAATTGATAATACAACAAACAAACAAACAACCAACAACAACAACATAACCACAATAGTAAGTAAGCAGCTATATGAAAAAGTTTGAAAAATTTTATTATTAGCTACACACACTTTGAATATTTAATAATAATACAATAAACGATGAAATGCTATACAATGATATGTAATAAAAATAAAAAAGATATATATATTAAAAAAAAATCGAAAAATACTTGAAGAAAGTATGGATTACTGGAAAAGCCCAAAAACGCGAACACACTTACACACATACATATACACATACACTCAACATGAATAACGGTAAATTTCTTATTAAACTTCAAAGGAAACAAAACAAAAAATTATGACATTTAAAAAACGAAACTAAACAAAACAAAAAACCACAAACAACACCAAAACGTAGAAATTTGCTTGTATGTTTGTAATAATGACTTATACGAGGACAACGATAATGTCGCTTTTAATGCAATGCTAACTGGATTTATTGCTAAAAGAGAAAGAGAGTGTTGATGCCTAGATAGAGAGAAAGAGTGTAAGACAAAGAACGAAATGTTTATCCCATAATTACTACATGTTTGCTTAAACACTTATTCAATAAACATGCCAGCGCATGACACATGGTCATGTACTCTACACCATATGAACTACACAGAACGATGGTTGGTTTTTTTCTATTTCACTTTGTTTTTCAAAATCTCACCTTAAAAACCAAACACACAACATAAAGAATTGGTGTGTAAGGGGAAAATAAAAAACAATAATAAAAATAAAAAAAATATATAAAAAAAAATTATTGTCTATTGCGAACGTAACTTGATTGATCTAAAAGCTACATCACTTCTTACGTGAATTGAAAGGAATGGAATGGATGAAAAATGAGGACACAGTACCCTTAATGGTGTTATTACATCATCTACTCGTTCGTAGTTTAAAAGTAAAGCTGGAAGGCAAAATGAAGTATGATAATGATGCAGTTGATTGATTGGCTTAAACATTGAATGAGATTCATATTTATTATCCCCCACATACACTTACGTCATGTTAATCTGCTGTTTGCTTTGATATATACCCAAAAATATTTAATATGCAATTTCATACATACATATATACATTTTTATAAAATTTGCTACAATGCAAAAAATTTAGAAACCATCGCAAAAAAAATTAATAAATAAATATACACACATACCCACATATTTAAATGATTTAATTAAAGTTGTACAACAGAAATGCAAATTTGGATTTATTTTCTTTTTTGCTGATTTCGCGGTTACTTTCTAAAAAAAAAAAAAAATCCAACAACAACAAAAGTATTGGGCGTTGAATGGTAAAAGGTGCTCATACCTAAGGATCATAAATGAAGAATTTTTGAATAATGAAAACGAAATTAAGATCAACGTGAAAATAGAGAAATTTTTGTAATCATAAATGGGGCTTTATGCTCATCTCAAAGTATGGAGTTAAACTTTTTTTTTTAATTGATCGCTATCTCAACCATGTAAAAACAAAAAATCTTAAACACCCTTCACACACATACCCATAGAGGCACTGGGTAGAAATTCTTCAAAGCGTAAAACTTCGGCACTGAAGTTTATCGGTACTTGGCATTCACTACTACTAAAGGCCGTTGAGAAGGGCATCAATATTTTGACCTTAACCTAATAGTGTTATAGAACTCGTCCTTATCGAATTTCATTGAAATATGTCACAAAATATGTCTTATTGGTTAAACACAAATTAGTCGAATATTGT